>OY728129.1:1057372676-1059872676 GCA_963277665.1 Viscum album
GTGATCTCATAAGATCACTAAGGGTAAATAAAGGAGATATGTAAGCATAAAATGAAATTAAAGTTATGATAACATGAGAATAACATTTTAATAACTTACTATATATATCAAAGATCATGTACGTGAGTTATGGTATAAAGATTGTAACTCATAATACATGAATCATTAGGGA
The DNA here is from genome assembly GCA_963277665.1 of Viscum album. Lineage (NCBI taxonomy): Eukaryota > Viridiplantae > Streptophyta > Magnoliopsida > Santalales > Viscaceae > Viscum > Viscum album. The sequence continues at coordinate 1,057,372,849 of OY728129.1, forward strand.
ATCAAGATCATAAGACATGAGATCATAACATAATAATAAGACATTAAATTTATGGCAGACTCATAAACATATAAAAATGATTTTCATAGTAGTCATGGATTAATTGAAATTCCATCTCAGTTGAATGGTTTAAATCCCCAAACCATATTGGTAGTCATGTTTCACACCCATGATTGTATTACTAGTCAAGGTTCACTCCCATGTCAAACTTCGCGGACATAGTCCATTACTGAACTGAGTTTACTCCCCATTCCATCCATGCATATCCCATGATATCTAAATCTTTAGCCAATGAATTGGAGAGATAAATAGGTCCCACCAATCTCATAATGAAATCATTCATTTGTGTGCCACTATATCATAAAAATTCATTATATCATAATCTATGAAATGAAATGGGTATCATAAACATGTAATAATATCATAACCTGTGTTAAATAGAAAGGTTTCATAATCATTTAATTAAAGAATAACCTGTAAAGGGAATTGGGTTTCATAAGAATATAACCCATGAAAGTGAAACAGGTCTCATAGAAATATCACCCATGAAAGTAAAACAAGTTTTATTAACATATGTCCCAGAAAAGAGAAATAGGTTTCATAAGCATGATACCAAAAAAACATTAAAAAATCATTAAAATAATATTGATGGAACCCTTGGATAATATCCCTAATAAATCATGAGTAACACCAATGGATGTCAACATAGATGGAATATAATTCTTGAGAAATATTTCAATGTCATTTTTTGAGGAAAATATCCTTTTTTTATGAAAAAATACCTTTTCAAAATAAAACTTTTTAAAAACAATTTTCCTATAAAATAACTATGAAAACATATCAATGAACCATGAAAACATTTTTAAAACTTTTTCCTTGAAAACATATAAAATAATATTAGAATCATTTTCAAAACATTTTTCCCTCAAAACATATAAATGAAGCATGAAAACATTTTGAAAACCATTTTCCTTGAAAACTTATAAAAGAAATGTGAAAACAAATTGAAAAAATTTTTCCTTCAAAACATATAAAATAATATTGAGAACATTTTGATAAAATTATCATTTATAATTTATAAAATAAGATTGAAAACTTTTTGAAATAATTATTTCCATAATAAATTATAATAGAAGATTCAAAAAAATTTAAAAACATTTTTCCACGAAATATTATAAAATAAAAATGATAAATTTTTTAAAAACATTTTTTTTAAAACATATAAATGAATCATGAATACATTTTTAAAAGAGTTTTAATTGAAAACATATAAAATAATCTTAAAATGTTTTTAAACCATTTTTCCTTGAAAATAAATAAAGAAAGATTGAAACATTTTTGAAAACATTTTTCCTTGAAAACTTATAAAAGAAGCTTGAAAACATTTTGATAACCTTTTACCTTGAAAAGTTATATAATAATTTTGAAAATATTTTAAAATCCTTTTTTTCTTGAAAACATATATAATAAACTTCAAGCATTTTGAAACCCATTTTCTTTGAGACCACTTTAAAAACATTGAATTTTTTTAATATTAAGAAAAAAATACTTAATATTTTATTTTTTAAACCTAAAAATGAATATTCAAAGAAAAGACGGTCATGATGGTTAATAAATTTTTACATATCAAACATTCCTTTTTTCTATAAAAAAAATTATAAAAGTGTCTTGATTGGAAAAGGACAAGAAGATTCATTTTTAAAAAAATATTTGTTTAAAAAGTAAAACATGGGTAAAAATGTTTTTCAAATATAATTGGATAAGATTATAAAAATTTAAAAAAAAATAGAAATCATTGTTTTCAATGAATACAGATTTCTGAGTGAAGAGAGATATAATGTTGGATTTTCTTAAAAACTCTTTCTTAAGGAGTTCAAGTACCATATAGTTAAAAAAATAGTACCATAACATTATGATTTAATGAATAAATATAGGATAATAGTATTAATTATATTTATAGATATATGGATAATAATATTTCATCAATATAATCATAATCATAAACAACCATGGAAAACGATGGCATTATAGCAATAAACTATTACCACTTGGATAATTATAAATTGTAATACCCATGAAATAATAACAATACATGAATATTAATGTATCATTAAAAGATATATAATCATGATATAAAATTTAAATGGTTAGTTCATACACCTCATAGAATAATATATGTTCATAAAATGGAATGTGTCTTAAAGTAGGTAAATTGAATCAAATTTACATTACTGATTTAGAAATTTTTGAACCATAATCATCATGGAAGAGATATAATAAAATGGATATATAAATAAAAATAAATTTCATGATATTAGTCATTTAATGTATTCATATTAATTATATGCACCACACAAGTAAATTATTGGTGAATAAGGCATAAATTTCCCATAAATAAAAGTGAGATGAGAAAACTCTTACCTTAAATCTTGACATTCTTTTTACATGTTAAAAACTCCTATATAATAAATATATGTTAATTATAAATCTATTAAATGACCATATTATTATATATCATACCACATATTTTTTTTATTTTCACCTTATATTACCCATTTATTAACAATTCCATGTTTAGGTTATGTTTCAGGTAATAACGGCTTGGTTTTTCATATATGATTTGACTTGTTACTCTTAGTCCTCTTAATTAGATAATGATTTACATATTAGAAGAATTGCAACCATGGTATTAATAATATATATATACTTATATATATTTATTTATAATATTCTATAAAATGTAGAAATAAGAAATGAAATACACCGTTCATAGAGACGGTAGGCTGAACATACAAATGGACGTTGTTTCCATATTCTTTTTTGTATTAAAATAGACAATGTAAATGAAGTATATGTATATATATAAATGTTTATTTTCATTAAAATATAATTATTATGTCATATATATCATATAATTTTTCTAAACTCATCTGTAATACATTCCACGTAATGTATGAACGAATCACATCGTTTGAAGGAGGCAATAGTCCACACATCAACAAACGAAGTTATCTTGTTTACAAAAAATTGAAATCATGAAGTTAAGTGTTTATAATAATTAAAAAATAATAAATAAATCATAAAAATTATATATATCAAATAAAATCTATCATTTTTACCATTCTTGGAAGGTGGATATGGAAGAATTAATGACATCGGTTCACAAGGCGGTAGTATGTCGTACACATGAACGATGATTGCATATCCCATTTGATTGAAGTGTGTTTGAGTTTAGGTCAAAACCTTAACACAAAAAATCCTTGTATATTGATGATACTGAGGGTATTATATAAGAATTAAATAATAATAATTTAGGGGTTCTGAAAAAATAAAACAAAAGATATTGCGGAAGGATGTCACCTCTTCTTTGGATAACACCATTTGGTTTTCACCTAAAGGCTTACTTTGTTAGATTTATGTCCAAATTGAGGCCCCTAAGATAATCTGAGATAGGTTTTTAGGAGATACAGTCTGGATATTTCTAATTCAAAGGGTCATGAGAGGTGTGAATAAGTGAGTGGGTTGAGTTTCCATTTATAATGGAGGAGTGGCATTCTAGTAAATATAAAAAGTTTAACACTATTGACGAGTTTATCTTACATAATTTGTATAAAATAGTATAAAATTATAAATTAAATAGGGGAATTGGTTGAAATATGGCCATAAAATTTCTCCTGGGCACTGTTTTAGGTCATTTGAACCCATAATATTAATGTTTTACCATCAAGGAAACTCATTTTTACTGTAATCTCTGTAATTATTTGTAATTACTTTCACTAATGGATTAGGTAAAAAATTAGGTTAACCCTATTAAATAATTATATTTTTATAATTCAAACTATAGAATCAATTTATCTAAATTTTAATCACGTAATTGGGAGAAATTAATTTATAATTAATCCCATAGACAGGATGAGACGACGGGTCTTTAAATAGAAAAGGTCTAAAATATTGAAATAATTTTTTATTAAATTTCAATGTGAAATTGGTTCCAATGACCAAATTTCCAAAGTTTGAATAAAACTTTCTCTGGATACCAATTATAGAAACCCATTCTTAACATACATGGATGTGTTATCATTTTTAAGAATATTTAGCACATCACAAAAGTAAATACTTGAGGACCGTAATAGTTTAGTGTCTTTGGAAACATGGAACAAAATATTCTAACTTATTGAAACATATTAAATGTTTTCCAAAAATATATCTCCCTTTAGTAATTATACTAAAAATCATTATTCATTACCTAGGCAAAGTAAACATAATAAAGGTTCATCTCAGATTCATTGTAAGGGTAAATAAATGAGATTTGTAATCATAACATGGTAATAAGGGTATTTGAACATGATAATAACATTTTAATATCATACCCTTATTATCAAAGATCATATGCATGATTAATGGAATAAAAATTGGTAGTTTATAAAAACTGAATCATATGATAACAAAGATCATAATCCATGAGAGCATAACATAGTAATAATACATAGAATATTTTCCAGACACATAATCATATTAAATAATTTTGATAGTATTAAAATATTAATTTCAAGGACATATTAGTGAAATGGGTTCACTCCCCAAACCATATTGGTAGTCATGTTTCACTCTCATGACCATCGTATCAGTCAAGGTTCACTCCCAATACTATATTTGTAGACACACCCCTTTATTGAACCAATTTTTCGCCTCATTCCAGCCATTTATATCTCATGGTATATAATTTATTACCCAATGAATTGGGGTGGGATATAGGTTCCTCACATCTCAGAATAAAATCATACATATGTGTGGCACAAGAACATAAACATTAATCATATCATAACCCATGAAATGAAATGGGAATCATAAAAATTTAATCAGATCATAACCTGTGGAAAATATATAGGTTTAAACAATCATTTCATCAAATAAATACTTCTTAATATTTGTTTTTTTCATAAGAATATAACCCATGAAAATTAAATGGTTTTCATAAACATATAACCTATGAAAGGTAAATAGTTGCATAAACATATAAAATATGAGAGAGATGTGGTTTTTATAAAAATAATGCCAATAAAAAATAAACCATTAAGAGAAAAAAAATATAAAGTATCCCTTGGATAATATCCCTTATAAAAAATGAGTACCACTAACATATGTCATATTATATGGAAAATAATTGTTTAGAAATATTTTAAACCAATTTTTTGAGAAAAACAACATTTTTTTTTAAAAAAAAAGACATTTGAAAACATAAAATATTTTTAAAACCATTTTTTAAAAAATAACCTTGAAAACTTATAATGGAAGCCTGGAAACATTTTGAAAACATTTTTTCTTGAAAACATATAAAAGAATATTGAAAATTTTGAAATCATTTTTCCTTAAAAACTTATAAATGAAGCTTGAAAACATTTTTAAAACTTCCTTCCTTGAAAAATAATAAAATAACTTTAAAAACAACTTGAAACACATTTTCCTTGAAAACATATAAAAGAAGATTGAAAATATTATGAAAACATTTTTCTCTGAATAATTATAAAATATTATTGAAAACTTTTTGTAAAACTTTTTTCCTTGAAAAACTATAAAATAAGATTGGAAACATTTTGAAAACCCTTTTCCATGAAACTTGTAAATGAATAATGAAATCATTTCGAAAAAAATTCTTTAAAATCTTATATATTAATCTTGAAAACATTTTGAATAGATTTCTCCTCTAAAACTTATAAATGAATATCGAAAAAAATTTGAGAAACTTTTTCATTTAAAAAATATAAATTAAGATTGAAAACATTTTCAAAACATTTTATTTAAAAACATATAAAAGATGTTTTAAATTATTTTGAAATTATTTTTTCCTTGAAAAAATATATAATAAGCTTGAAAACATTTTAAAAACACTTTTATTTGAAAACCAATTTAAAAAAATTGAATTCCATAAAATTTAAGGAAAAAATTTTCCAAAGAAACATGTAAACGTGCAAAGGAAGCTTCAAGGAAAGTACTATCATGAAGTCTTATAAATCTATACATACTTAACAATGTTTTTTTGGCAGTGAACTTTTTTAAAAAGTGACTCGATTAGAAAGTGACATAAAGATTCCTTTTTGAAAACAATTTTTTAAAAAAATTAATCCATGGGTTAAAATATATTTTTAATACCATAGGATAATATTTTACTATTTTGGAAAACATTTCTAGAAAACATGGTTTTCATTGAACTGATATTTACAACTGAAGATAGAGATAAAGTCATATTTTCTTAAAAATACTTAATGATATAAGTACCAAATAGTGGGAAAATGGTACCATTAAATTAAGATATGATGAAAATATCCTGAAGACATGTTGACTCGTGATATAACTTTTCAAAGGATAGTGTTTACACCTTATAGAATAATATTGGTTCATAATAAAGCATGTGTCTCAAAAAAGAAAAATTGAGACAAAATTACTTTACCAATTTTATAACTTTTGAACCATAAACCAAATGGAAGAGAGATCGTAAAATGGATGTTTAAATATCCACATATTTAATTATTAGAATAATATAATATAATCATCAACATTATATAATGCACACAAAATAAATGAGTGGTTAATAAAGTAAAAATCTCATTGAAATAAAAGTGAGATGAGAAAACTCTTACCTTAAATCTTGAATTTATTTGTACATGTTTGAACCTCATGTATAATAAATATATGATAATCATAAATCTACCATATAAATATTTTATTATATATTATACCTTATATGATCTTATTGTGACCTTATATTACTCAATTTTTAACAATTCCGTGTTTAGGTTATGTTTTGGGCAATAACCGCTTTTTTTTTACATGATTTGACTTGTTTTTCTTGGTCATATTATTTAGGTAATGATTTCCTTATTTATTGAATGTAAAACATGGTATAATTATCATATATATTATTTATATATTTATATTTATAATAATCTATAAAATATATAAATATGAAATGAAATACACTATTCATGGGAACAGTAGGTCATATGTACGCAGGAACATTGTTTCTGTTTTCTTATTGAATTGAATGAATGAATGTAAATGATTTATATGTATATATATGTGTGTTTGAATTATCATTAAAATATAATTATTATTTCGTATATATCATATATGTTTACTTAATCCATCCTGAATACATTCCATGTAAATTGTGAATGATTCACATCTCATTGAGAAGGAAAAAGTCCACACGTCCACAAATGAAGTTATAATGTTTACACAAAATATAAAGAATGAAGGTATGTGTTATTAAATAATTACACAAGAATAAATACATACTAAATATCATATATATCATATAAATTCTTAATTTTCATCATTATTCCTAACCATGAAAGGTGGAAATATAAGAACGAATGACATTAATTCACAAGGCGGTCGTCCGACGTAAATCAAAACTAGGATTTCATATACTATTTTGTGGAAGTGTATGGGAGTGTAGGTTTAATACTTAACATAAAAAAATATCACTATATTAAGGATACTTATGTTATTATATAGTCATATAATAATAACAATTTATGTTGTGGAGAAATAAATAAAACAAAAGAGCTTATGGAAGGATGTTACCTCTTCTTTTAGTAACTCCTTTTGGTTTACACCAAAGTGATTCATTGGATGGATTTCATCACAAAGTGACACCACTGGGATCATGTAATGGAATTTGGGAGGATATAATTTCCATGTTTTTATGAGCCAAATGTTCTTGATAGGTCTGAATAATTTAGGGGGGTGAGTCCCTTTTAATTGGAGGAGTAGTGGAATTCGTGTTAATATAAAAAGGTAAACACTATTGAGATATCTAACATACATATTTTGGATCCAATAATTGTAAAATTTATATCTAATAGGGTAATTTGTTGAAATATTTCCATAAAATAACTATGGAATAAGTTTTTTCTTCATTTTACCTCTTAATATTAAAGTTTAACCATTAAGTAAACTCATTTTAACCTTAATCACTGTAATTAATTTTAAATTTTTTCACTAATAAATTTGGTAAAAAATATAAGTAGAACATATTGTAAATTATAAATTACTATTATTAAAAATATGGGATCCATATTTTCAAATTCTAATCATATAAGTGGTAGAAGTTAATGTAGAATTAATCCTATAGAAGGGACAGGAAGACGGGTTTTTAAAGAGAAAATGTATAAATGTTTGAAATGTTTTTATATCCCATTTCAAGGTGAAATTAGTTAAAATGAAATAAATTGGATTAATTTATTTATAATTGATCTAATTATACATTAAAATCATATTAAAATATAATTTAACTGTATAAATAAATTAGATGAACATGAAGATTTCAATTAAAATTTAGTGTTTTTCAGTATTCATTAAAAATGAAACTTATCAGAAAAATACCAAAAATTCCCCCAAATTAAATTTTTTATTATGATTTCAAAAAGGAGGTTCATTTTTTAAAATAAAAATTATAAATTTTTTAATTATATATATATAAATGGGTTCTTTATTAAAAGGTGGTAAAATTTCCTTTTAAATGAAAATACATCTTTTTATTCAAAAAAAATGTATTTATTCTTATATGATACCTATAAAATATATAGAATAAGTAAAAATATTGATTGAATATTTGATATATAAATATTATTTAAAAAACTCATCAATAGTGGTTTGTTTAATTTATTGAAATAAAATTTTGTTTGTACATAGAAAAAAATATTTCCTAGAAAAGTAATTTCATTATTTTAAAATAGTTCTTAATTATTTTATAATTAACTAATAAAAAAGGATACATTTTATATACATGTGTAGAAAATATTTTCACATTATTTAAATCTTATTCATAACTTCCACTCCAATGGCTAGGTGGTAACTATAATAATATATTAATAATATTATTTATAGTACAATGCAGTTTGGTAAAACTATGTGTTGCGTGTCACTCAAGTTATCGAAGTAACTTTGAATTATCTGTCACACAAGAAAAAAAATTATGTGTACCGCAAACTCATATATTTTTTTCTTGTAGATAAATATCATCTTAGGTATTTATTCAAAGAATGAATAACTTTATTCTTTCACATAACACAATCTATATTCAGTGTTCCATGAAATGAAAAATATCCTAAAAGATTAAATTAATTCAAAAAAATGTTTCACAAATTTTTATGGTGTTACATCATTTCCCCATCGAACCAACAATACTGGATATTGTGCCTCTCGGGAACCATCGCCTCATTATACCAATGTTCTAGGCTTCCTCACCTCTATGGATCCATTACCCTATCGTACATACGATCCAGGATTCCATGCCTCCATGGCTACATCACCCAATCGTACTGACATTCTAGGATTCCATACCTCAAGGGATCAATCACCCAATCATACATACATTCAAGGATTCCACACCTCTAGGTAACCATCACCCCATCGTATAGACATTCTTGTAAACCATGCCTTTGAGGCTCAATCGCCCCGTGGTACCTACATTCCAAACCTCTATGCCTCCAAGGCTCCATCACCCTGTTGTACCAATGATTCATAATTCCATACCTCTTCGGAACCATCTCTCTATCGTACTGACATTCCAAGATTTCATGCCTTTGGGCACCATCACCCCATCATATCAATGTTCCATGCTTCCATGCCTCCATTTCGCTATCTCCCCATTGAACCGATGTTCCATACTTCCACACCTCTAGGGCTCTATCATCCCATCGTATAGACATTCCATGCTACCATTCATCCTTAGTTCCATCACGCCATCATACTGATGTTACATGACTCCATTCCCTAAGGAATTTGTTGTCCCATTTTACTAATGATCCAGGCCTCCACACCTCTTAGGAACCATCACCATGTCATACCAATGTTCTATAATTCCGTGCCTATAGGGCACCATTTCCCCATTATATCAACATTCTCAGAATCCACACCACTAGGGTTCCATCACCCCATCATACTGATGTTTGAGGAATTCACACCTCTATGGATCCATGACCCGTCTTACTGATGTTCCAGTATTCCATGCCTCTAGGGCACCATCTCCCCATCGTACTAAAGATCCATGCTTCCATGTATCTAAAGAACCATCACCTCATCATACCAATGTTCTATGATTCCAAACCTATAGGGGACCATCACCTTGACGTACCAACATTCTTGGATTACACACCTCCTAGGCTCCATTTCCCCATCATACTGATGCTCTAGGCTTCCACACCTCCAATGCTCCATCGCCTAAACGTTCTAACATTCTAGGATACATGCCTCCAAGGATTCATCACACTGTCATATCTATGTTCTAGGATTCCATGCCTCCAGGGCTCCATTGCATAATCATAACAACAATCTAGGCTTCCACACCTCCCCAGCACCATTGCCTTATCATACCGATGATCCAAGCCTCAACGACTCCTAGGCTCAGTCACCCTGTTGAACCAGTGTTCCATGCTTCCATACCTCATGGTCTCCATATCCCCATCAAGATGATGTTCTAAGATTCTATGCCTCGTGGGTACTATCTCCCAATCCATCTAGTGAGGATGAAACTTTCTCAGTGCACTAACCCAGTGCAAGGGGCAACCAATCATCCCTACCCCAATCGACTTCTCTCCAATAGATCATGTGGACCATTCCACCCTTGGGACACACCATGACACCCCAATTGCTACTTGGAGTGGTGTGCTAATCTTACTAGGATCAAGACCCCAACTTCCTATTAGGCATATTGAGTTGACTCTCCCTGCTATATATGTAAGTAGAAACTATAGAGGTCTTCCTTGTAGCCCGAACACGATCCCATGTAATGTTCCCCGTAACACATCCCATGTCAATATTAGAGGATTTACATGCATACACTATGATAATTTTAGGGTAATCCCAGCATTTGGATCCCCCCTGAACCTTAAGCACTGCTATCCATCAAAATGGGGTAGAGATAACCATCCCTTTACAGCTACAATTCTTGTAGTCAAGCATCGTAGTTTCATGATGTTAAAATACAAAAACTATCATCCTAGTCATAGGACATTAAATTGTAGGACAACGTATTAGTCCCATGAAGCATAATTGAATGATATTTAGGTCAAATCTACAAAAACGAAAATCAAAGAAATCATGGTTAGATCTATGTGACCATAAATGAAATCCACCACTCATCATAATCACACGATGTTAAACTATAATATGAAACATCCTTAAGATATTATGTTAAACTATGTACCCATTTTCCTCATCATTTGATGTTAAAATGTAGCCTTACCATGTATATAGAACATAAGATGCCTCATAAGGTATGTATGTGATGATTACACATCCCAATCACATGATGTAAAAAATCCATAATTCCATGAGCCTCATATAAGAGATCGTTATGCATTCAGTACAGGTCTACTACTATGCCACATTCAAGAACTACCTCTAAATCCCCATCCATGATAAGGGGTTTGAGTCCATATATCAAATATCCCCATTGATGTTCTCAAACTCATTATACTGTAGAACCAAGAGTGATGGATTCTATATGTACGTTCTCCCAATCCATTTTCATGATTTGCATGTCCCTTTTTTGTATTATCATCCTCCCACACATCTGAAGGGACCCCTAATGTCATGGTGGATGGCCGAATTAGATCACCTACCATCCCGGGTCAATGATCTAGAAGATTTTGGAATAGATTTTAAAATTGGTCCCACATTTTGGACATGGTTGGTGGTCAACCCTCATTTGTTTTTTCCAATCCCAAGTAACATGAAAAGGATGTCATGTTTTGAATAGGGACAACATTTATCCTCCATCGTCAGTCTAACCTCATTGTGTTCTAGATATCAGGTTCCATGATTCACACCTTCCACCTCCTTATATTTTGGTACAAATCCAACACTCTTGGTGTTACCCATCTGTGCATCCATGCGTGTTAAGTAAGTTGGACAGTCTCGTTGGGACATTGTCAACCCGACTTCTCCATACCCCCGTTGTGTGCATCTATGTGTCTAGAAAATCATCACCACGCATTATTTATCACACCAAGAATTATTTATGTGGTCTTAGGATCCTTGTTAGAATTTGTACCCATTATTTCATGTCGCACAAATTTTTGGTTGAGTAAGAATGACTTAAAATTGATTATCATGGTGAAAACTATATGACCTTAAACTAGAATCCCAAGTCCCTACATCATGACTTTAAACTATGTGTGGTTATTCCTTGGGATTTTGTTGTACTTTTTTTTCCTTCCGTGACCTCATTCAGGTTAGGTTATTCTTTTTACACCTTGTGTACCCTTTTAGAATACTCAACCCCTTGTCCAGGTTCTATGACCTTAAACTATGAGCCTCACAGGTTTGAACTCCATGAACATAAACATAGAGTTTAATTCAATGAATCATGAGAATAAAATGAATGAAAGATGTCTCAGGAATGTGTTATGTGGTTTTGGTCCCCCTTGGCCCTCCATTCACATCGAGTTTATCACACTGACACACAACACATATCTATTTGAGAAAATCCCCGCACGGTTCGAGCTCTATGACCATTAACTAAGAACCCATTGTCTGAGTTCTTTGAAAATAAACTAATAACCCCTAGTACGATCTCTAGGACCATAAACTAAGAACCCTTTTTTCAAACTCTAATACCCTAAACAAAGAACCCAAGGCCATGAATCAAGACTCTAAATTTTGTGTGAGTCTTTATTGGGATTGTGTTGCATGGCGTGGGACTCTTTGGTCTCCATTCACATCAGGTTGAATGTATCATGCCATGAAAGTCCATTTTGGAAGACATTACCCCATTTTTATGGACTATATGACCATAACATGTAGTTCGCGTCCAAACATCATGACATTAAACTATATGCATTTACCCTTAGGAATATGTGGTGTGGCCATGTTCCTCCTTCATCGGGGTTTTCATTCCACCATGATACATATATTTGAACATAATTAATGCATGATGTTAAACTGAAACCTCTCCCTAGACATGTTTTGAACACCCCATATAATAAATACAGTAGAAATCACATCCTAAACACATGATGTTAGACTGCAGTCTCACACTGGACAAGTTCAAGATGCCTCTTAATTACATAATATCTTATGTTTACCCTGTCATGAATTGGGAAACCTCGTAAGATAAGTTTAGGATGGTTAATAAACTTTACATATAGCTCCGAACATGGGATTCCTCAAAATAACTGTGGGATGACTCAATTCCCTCTTCAAATAGGATCACCCTCACTAGAATTGACCTCATCCCAAACTATACTCCATAAATTTGTGTGGTTTAATCTCCATCCTTATTGGATACATAGCGATTCCTGAACATCTCATCTCTAGGCCCAGCCACAAATTAATTAACCCTTTATATACATTTACCCATTTTAAGTCCATGCATTTTGACATTAGATTTTAGGTATTTCACCTTATGGAGTGTATGTGTTACATGAGCCTCTTTGGCTCCATTCACAATAGAAGTGTCCTATTTTGTTCCATGTATGTATCCTTGGAGAGAACATATATTCTATTAGTCCAAGAAACATGAATTTAAACTATTTTCCATTTTCTAGAACATTCGACCTTAAAATTTTGTGCCACTTTCATTACTATGTTTGGATTGATTCATATCTTCATGTGATATATAGGGATTCCCGAACTTCTCGTCACTATAATCAGTTGAAAATTCATCAAATCCTTCAACACATTGTCCTAATAAAATTTCCAAACACTATGACCATAATCTGAGAGCTCATGTTATGAGCTTTAGGATCATAAACTAATATCCATGGTACAAGCAGTATAACCATAATCTATTTTCAGAATACAGGTTTGAATCCTACTTTCTATTATGCCCCATTGTCATGCTCAAATGTGATGTAGTGTGTTTCCTAGAATGTTGAATATCACACAGATATTCACTCATTACATATCCACATTTCAATTAATTCTTGTTTGGATTTCTATCATCCTTAACATCCAAACATGCCTCTTAATGGTGATGGTGTCTAGACATGGCTCACCACCTATATAGGTACAACACCTTGATGGATCTCTAGAAACAAACAGTGGATCCAGTGTTTTGAACATTTTCAAAAGTTGATCCTTCATTTACTCTCCCCATTCTTGACTTATGTGGTTTTTGTTACTATGTTTCAAATATGTTCAATAGTAAATACCTACCCATAAATCACCCCCTTTTCCCAAATCTTAAAAGTCTCGATTTACCTCCTTTCCACACCCCTATATCTTGGTGGAATTCTAACACCCTTTTTTTCACACCTGTATGCATATGTATAAATCATGTAGTCTTGTCGGTGAAACTATGAAATTCTTAACCCGGAATCTCCTCCCAACAACTATGCACTTCCACGTGTTTGGGAAATTCCATCACCATTATTTGTTTCCCACAGCAAGAATGACTCACATAGTCTTAAGAGTTTTTGTATGGAGTGTATCAGCATGGTTGAGCTAGACAAAATATCCAATGGTTTAAACTCAATGACCATAAACTAGGATTTCAAGTCCAAGAATCACGACATTAAACTATATTCAATTATTTCTAGGAATATGTGGTGTGGTATTGAGCCTCCTATCCCCCCAATTCACATTGGTTTCATTACTCTGAATCACTACATATATCTATTTGGAAAGAAACCTGTGGTCCAACTCTATGACCCTAAAATATTATCTTATAGTCCAATCATAACGACTTTAAACTATGTTTGAGAAATATTTGGAATGTGTTGTGTGATGTTGGGAATCCTCAATAATATTTCATGTTAGGTTTTTCATATTATCACACTAAACATATGAACTTGAGACACCCACTGTATGGTCCAAAAACTAGGATCATAAACTAATATCCCCTCAAGGTCCAAGAATTATTACCTTAAACTGTTTGCAGCACCAGTAGTCTGATTTGTATGACATAAAACTAAAAATATTCACATCCTCAACTCATGACGTAAAACTTTAGAGTCACCCAATATAAGACTATGATCCTTATCAATGATAGATTATCATTACACCATTTGAAACTATGATGCCTCATACAATAAGTGTGGTATGGTAAACAAACCTTACCCCATGCTCTGAACATGGGATACCCCACATTAAACATGAGAGGCACTAGAAAATCCATGAATTTTGACCATAAACTATATATAGGTCATTTCAATGTGTATGTATGGTACTTGAGCCTCTTCTTCCTTATTCATGTTGGGTTATATCTATTCTATGCTAAAAATAATCTCTTGAAACCAATATTCCCCTAAGTTGAAGCATCATTCTTTTAAAAAAAATTCATTATAGCCATGGTCCAAACACTATGACATTAAAATATGTGTTGTTTGTTCCCAGGTGTTTGTGTAGTAATCAGGCATATGTGGCCCTTTCACATCGGTCTTATCTCCTTCATTCCTAATGATCACCCTAGGAAATGAACATTTCACTAGTCCATGCATCATGACATTAAACTGATTTTCCAATTTCCAAGCATGATGACTTTAAATTATTTTCTTTGTAGCCATGTTTCAAGTATTGTGACCTTAAACTGTGTTTTCTTTATTCCCTGGTGTCTTTTTGTCAATTGGGACTTTCTGGCTCATTCAATATGGCCTTATATCTTACATGCTGCATTATTACCCTTGGGAAAACTTTTCTCCATTCCATGCATAAATACATTAAACAGACTTCCACAACTCCAAGAAACGTGACTCTAAACTATTTATCATTGTCCATATTGTATTACCCTAAACTCTATATATCACCCCATAACTACATGTGTCTTCATTACCATACTTATGTTATACATATTGATTCCTAGAATATCCATCTCCAAGCCTAGTAGCTGATTCATCGTGAGATCATCTGTTACTCATGATGTGATCACCCTATAATGTCCCACGGGCATTTTTACAAGTGAAAGCCCCATTCAATTACCTTAACCCATCAGCGGGATGGGACTCCCTCATAGCCAGATATGGGGAGGGAACTCCCTCACCTCGTGATGTTAAACTGTATTCTTACTATAGAAAATTTTGGAATGCCTCTAAATTAGGTATGATTTTACCCCGTGATAAACTACGATGTCCCATATGATAAAGCGATGAATAACCACTAATTTCCCCCCAAAACATGACATTAAAATGTATCCATAGCACGTATATATTTTGGATTCCTCATATCCATGTATGAGAAGATTCAATATTGTCCTCTGAGAGGGTATCCCCTTAATGACATCGGTATTCCACCACGTCATGTTTTATAGTCGAATCCTCATGACCTAAAAAGGTGTTATGGTTGTCCCAAAAGTGTTATGTTCAGCATAAGGTGGGATCCTAAGCCCATCCATTCACATTAGTTATCCTTTGTAGTGCCACACACATTCCTATGGGACACAACCCCTTGTTCCAAGTATTATGACCATAAACTATTTGTGTTTGTATGGTTGTTATGCATGTTGATTCTATATATCCGCTTTTTTTAGGATAAAAAATCATGATTATACTCCATGAAATGAACACGAGATAACCTCTTTACCTTAAATGAGGAATAAATGATGGGAAACTCAGTGCATAAGACCCATACATTGTGTTTGGATCTTATGATATTTAATTGTTAAATGTTACATCCTCATCATATGATGTTAAACTGCATGTTCAATGTCTTCACCTTATAATGTAAAACTATGTGTTTACCATCCTCATGTTTAGACATAAAACTACAAGGCGTACTAGTCCCTTTCATGAGAGGACCTCTCCTCCTATGAATGTCATTTACAACATAATTCATGTTCTTTGACTCTCACTCATCATTTGATATGACACTTCCCCTGGAAGAGAAGTTCAACTTTTGTCCATATCGATATACCCACACTAATGTGATCTAATCCATGGTGGAATATTTCCAAGAGTGTTGGAATATATTTTAATATTACATCACTTAATTTTCATGCTTCACATTCCCCTAATTTTTATCTTCATCCACTTCTATATATGAAGCGACCCCCTAACGGAATGCTTTCTGGACAAGGCTCACATACCGTCTTGGTAAAACATTCTTGAGGACTTTGGATGACATATTGAGACATGTTACTTCTTTTGATCAAGGTTGGAGATTAAAACATGTTTTCTATCCCAATTTCTAGCTAATAAATATGGATATTGTGTTTCAAACATAGTGAGAAATGGTTCTATATCATGACTTCACCCCCATTGTGTTCCATGTTTTTGGAGTTGTGATTCATGATCTTCATTTACCTTTGTTTAGGTAGAATTCAATGTTGCTAGTAGTATCCCATTTTTGCACTAGCTCACATTGGAGAATCTAGTCATATATTCTGAATTCCACTTTCCAACAAGGTCCTTGTAGATCTGAACACTCCATAAAGTGGTCGATGTCCAATTCTAATCAAAGAACATTTACCATTGTTTAATACTCTCATAAAATTGAATGGTCTTCTATTGTATCTTGTTTGTCACGACCCGCCCTCGGGGTCCATGTTGTGACTACCCCAAGCCCGCCTTCCATAGGCCAGGGGCTGGCGACTAGCACCAAGGTGTAAATCCCGGTAAAAGGGAAGGCATTGCCTTTGTAAAGTAAACAATCACATAGAGTACAAGCGGAAGAAGTAAACACTGAATATAACAGTAAGTGCGGAAAGTAAAAAGGGGCCGGAAATACAAGCCCAACTGTAAAGTACAACTCGAAAGGGAAAACAACAACTGAAAAGTAAAGCTGGTACGCCGAGCTGTCCACTGGAAATCCCACCTGAAGGGTGGGTACAGATAGCTCCTCTACTCCTCGGGTCCCGTCGTCCGCTCCGAGTATGTCCCGCCTAGTGGTCCACCTCCGGGTACCGCCTCGTCATCATGTCCACCTCTGGGTACTGTCCAGTCCTCGAGCACTCGGCCTCTGTCAGCATTTCCCGTCGTCTGCAACCAACACAATGAGGTGCGGGCATAGCCCGTGCAGGGGTGAGTATAACGATACTCAGTAGGGATCCCGAGACCCTCAAGGTCTTACTAACCTACAAGGATAACCACAAAGAAGATCTCAACAGATAACCTCTACTTAGGAATATGCTCATACATATACCTAAGTTATCAAGTGACCCATCTCAATCATGAGGTAAACACAAAGGTCATGAAATCAACGGATAACTACTACTCAGGTATATGCCCATACATATACCTAAGTTATCAAGTGACCCATCTCAATCATGAGGTAAACACAAAGGTCAAAAGTCTCAGCTCAAACCAGGATTTTCATTATCGAAACTGTAACTGTTGAAGAGCTCCGTCTTTGGAGTGTACAGTGGTCCTGTCACAACTCTGAGGTACTGCTCACTAACCTAAGTCTGCTGAGGTGCTCCTCCTGATGAGTACTGCAGGCTAGCTGCTACAACCAAGCGCTCTCATGTGCCGCTACAACCAAGCGCACCTCTGTCGTGGGTCTGCCGCTACAACCAAGCGCTCCCATGTGCCGCTACAACCAAGCGCACCTCTGTCGTGGGTCTGCCGCTACAACCAAGCGCACCCCTGTGTCGCTACTACCAAGCACACCTCGGTCGTGGTTCTGCCTCTACAACCAAGCGCACCCCTGTGCCGCTACAACCAAGCGCACCTCTGTCGTGGGTCTGCCGCTACAACCAAGCGCTCCCATGTGCCGCTACTACCAAGCGCACCTCTGTCATGGGTTTGCCGCTACAACCAAGTGCTTCCATGTGCCGCTACAACCAAGCGCACCTCTGTCGTGGGTCTGCCGCTACAACCAAGCGCTCCCATGTGCTGCTACAACCAAGCGCACCACTGTCGTGGGTCTGCCGCTACAACCAAGCGCACCCCTGTGCCGCTACAACCAAGCGCACCTCTGTCGTGGGTCTGCCGCTACAACCAAGCGCTCCCATGTGCCGCTACAACCAAGCGCACCTCTGTCATGGGTCTGCCGCTACAACCAAGCGCACCCCTGTAACACACTGGGTCGTCCGATCAGCAGTCGTCGGGTCTCAGTCAGTTACCTGGTCTCCGTACTCCGCACGCTCGTCTCCGGGAGGGTCCGATCCATGAGCTACTGGTCGATACTCCAAGTATCTCAAAGTCCCACGAAGAAGAATCTCAAAGGACCGTCTCATCATAGGGGTCTCAACGCAACAGACGGCGCGTCGATCGGACGCCCGGTCTGAGAGTTATTGGCTTTTTCGTCCCAGGGGCCCGGTTGGTTTAAAAGGTAAAACCAACCCGACCATACTCCACCTTCATCCAAACCTCGGGCGAAGTATGCCAAAAGATCCGTCTCACTATGAGGAACACAACAAAACTGACGGAACGTCAATCGAACGTCTGTAGCTCAATATATGAGTGTTTCCGCTCCGAAGGCCCGGTTGGTTTCGTGAATGAACCAACCCAGCCGAACTCAAAGTATTCCTAAACTTTGAGTGAGATATACCGAATTGACCGTCTCGATCCAAGGATCGCGTATCCGCTGACGGTTCGTCAATCGGAGGTCTGTGGCTCAAGTTATGGCCAAAAGACCAAAGACGACATGAAAACGAGGGGTCCGGGTCCGGGCCGACCCGGCCCGACCCCCCCCCCCCCCCCGGGTCGACCCGACCCGGGTCCGATCCCGCCCGGCCGGTGGCGGTTTGGCGCGGCGGCACGGCCCGGCCGGCGGCGGCGCGGCCTGGCGCCGCTGGTGTCACGCGCGGGGGGCATGGCCCCCGCTTCCTGCTGGCGGCGCGGCTTTTAGCCGCGCCTTTTTGGAGAACCGGCCCCCATTGTGGGGGCCTACTTGAGGGAAACCGGGGGGCCGCCTGTCCCCCTTAACGAAACCCCCCCCCCCAAATAAATGGGGGGCTTGTGAGTTGACCGGGGGAATTAATTTCCCCCGGTCTTTGACCATCCGGCCGGCCCACCTGGCCGGCCGGTTTTTCTTCAACGGGACCGGAAAAGCCGGTCCCCTTCCGGTTTCCGACGCCGGCGGCCCGGAGAGCCGCCGGTCCTCTCGTCTCACCGCGGCCCGGAACCGGCCGCGGTGTTCGTCGTCCGGCGCGGTGCGACGGCACCGCGCCCCTCCACCGCGGCCCCGCTCCGGCCGCGGCGCCTTTGGTTCCCTTCGACGCGGCGCGACGGCGTCGCGTTCTTGATAATCCATCCACGGCGCGACGCGACGGCGTCGCGTAAATAAGCCGGGCGATTCCTGCGTGGTGCGACGACACCACGCCTTCTCGTTCATCACAAGATTATACAAATAACCAAGAACAAAGGAGGGGGAATTCGGCCGTGTTTGTGCGGTCCGACCCCCCTCTCGTTAGATGATAACTCTTAAAAAATTTAATCACAAATTATCATTCTAGAACCAGGAATGAGAGTAAGGAAATAAACCACAACAAACGACTACCTTGGTTTCAAGTTCGAAGATCGTCAACGACCTGCGGAAGACAACGTCGCGGAGGTCGGGCGTCGCGGTAATCGTTCGTCAAATCCGATGACGAAGAGGTACGTCCGAAGAGGTACGTCGTTGGTGAATCTTCGTATGCCGACGAAGGAAGTGCGAGGAGGAAGCGGCGTTCCCTTTTCGTTGACACGGAAGGCGTCGTCAATCTTCGGAAAAAATGGGCTACGAAGATGAGAGGAGCGGCGTTCTTCGTCGGAGCTCAAAGGTTCTTCGCGTTCTTCGTCAAGGTTGAAGAAGAAGAAGGAGCTCCCAAAATCCTCTCAATAAGGCTAGAGAGTTCTAACCCAACAAAATAAGATAGAGTCTTATTTTATTCACAAACTTAACAAATTGAATTTCAAAGGTTTGAAATTCAAATAAAAAAAATAACTCCAAATTAATTAACAAGTTGTCATGACAATTAAAGAGGGGTTAAAGGAGTTTTTGAGAGGAGATGAAAAGTTGGGTTTCATGTGGGCCCCACCACACTTAATCCTCCCAAGGGAGGTTAAGTGGATGTGGGTCCCACCTTTAACTCCCTTTGGGAGAAGTTAACTAACAAAAAAAACTGTTCCACATTTTTATTCAATTTTTCTATAATTCTCCCAAAAACTAACTTTCGTCCCGCAACAAACGCAACTACGGAAAAGGTCTCCTTAAGCGAATATCAGCGCTGCGATTTCATTGGTTCCCTCGAAATTTGATTCCGGGCACCGGTTCAAAAGTTAGAAATTCCCGCTCGTTCGTTCACTGAACGTACCCGAGCCAAACATCAAAAATTTATTCCGGGCACTCCGGGCCTCGGAATCAGGTGCCGTCAGAAACCGCGCTCTTGTAAAATTCCAAAGAAAATTAAGAAAAAATTTCCCTTGAATTTTACGGGTCTTTACATTACTCCCACCTCAGGGCTTTACGTCCCCGTAAAGATACATCAAAAACTAGGGAAACAAATGAGGGTACCGAGCACGCATCTGAGCCTCCCGCTCCCATGTGCTCTCCTGGAGGTTCCCGTGCTGCCATCTGATGCGTACAAGAGGAATCTATCTCCCACGTAGGACCCGCTCCTGTCGATCCTCTACCTCCACCGGGACCTCCGTAAAAGTCCCCCCATCGTCAACGTCAAGCTCCCCATTGTCAATGATGTGCGTCGAGTCGTGCACGTATCTCCTCAGCTGAGACACGTGGAAGACGTTGTGCACCCGGTGCAACTGAGGTGGTAGAGCCAGGCGATAAGCCACCTCACCAATCCTGCTGAGGACCTGGAAGGGTCCGATGAAGCGCGGAGATAACTTGCCGCCTCGGCCAAATCTCTGTATACCACGTCGAGGTGAGACCCGCAAGAATACGTGGTCGCCATCCTCGAACTCTAGTGGCCTCCACCTCCTGTCAGCGTATGACTTCTGCCGGCTCTGTGCTGTCCTCATCCGCTCCTGGATGACCTGGACCTTCTATGTCGTGGCCTAGACCACCTCTGGTCCCACAAGAGCTGCTATGATTTCTTCTTTGCCGATAAGAGAAATCTGGTCTCATTCCCTAGATGAACCACGTTCTTCGCCTAATACAGTCAATCCCGTCATGATTAGTTAATTCATGGCATGGATGACGTCGTAAGGCCTCGACGCTGCTACCAAGAGATCCAACCGTTACTCTCGCCTCCAAGGGTTGAGTCACACTATCGTTATCAGTGTGTGGTCACTGGGTTTCCTCCAGTAAGAATCTCGCAAGTGAGGGTCAAGTCAACAGTTTTTAACCGGCACCTCTTAGTAAAAACAAACAAAAGACAAGAAAACAAAAGTCACCAAGGCATGTATCTTTTATTACTTCAACTTAAAGTACAAGGACACAAGGCAACACAAACTACGAAGCTAGAGGCATTATGGGAAAAGGCCTCTATGCCTGGAGCTAGTCCCGCACTAGTCCACCCGTTTCCGGAGCTCCATGATCGTAAGCTTCAGCTGCCTGAAGCTGTCCTCTCCCCTGAGGTCGGGGTGGACCTCCTGGTGGTGGTGGTGGTAGAGCCTCAAAACGTCATCCACCACCTACTGCTCGGCCAGCTCCTCTGCCTCGTCCGCCTCCTCCCTGCGGACCGCCACGGTCGAACCTCTGCCTCTGCCTAGGTGGTTCCTCAACCGTCTACTGCTCCTCTGCATGGCGGGTCGGGCAGTCACGAGCCATGTGGCCTTGCCCGCCGCATGCATAGCATTGTCTTCCACTCGAAAGACTGGCTCCGCGTTGTGTGCCCCGCACTGCTGAGTCAGTGTCCTAAGGTCGTCTGCCTGAAGGTTTGCTCTGCCTGGACCCCTGAGTCATCCGTCGACTGCCAGCCGCAGAAGACTATGCCACGTGCCGCCCTGCGGTGGGTCTCGGTGCTAGTGTAGACTCAGCAAGGAAGCTATCGATAAAAAGGGCCCGCTCCAGTACTCCTGTCTGAGTCGGTATGCTGAGGGAGATCAGCGATGCTCTGATCTCGTGTCTCAAACCCTGCTCGAAGGTCCGGGCTCGGAAGAATGGGTCCCGTACCATGTCAGTCGAGTAGCGTGAGAGATCAGTAAATCTCACCGAGTACTGAGCGACCGTCATGTTGCCCTGCCGCAGCTGAAGTAGCTCCTGGATACACACCACACGAAGGGTGGCTGGGACGAACTCCGAGCGGAAGAGGCTCTCAAAGTCCGTCCAAAGAAAAGATGCCTCATCGTGCACCTGGAGCATCAAACTCCACCATCGTCCCGCTGCTGCGTGTAGTAGGCTCGCAGTGAGGATCACCATGAGGTCTGATGGTGTCCTCACTAGTCTAAACACACGTACCACTGCCTCCAGCCAGTCCTTGGCTGCCTGGGGATCCGTATCCCCACGAAACCTGGGTGGTCGCTGGCGCTGAAACTCATGCAGTGCGCTGAGGCGACGTGCATCGTTAGCGGTTGGTGCTGGAAGCATCGGGGGCTCGGCGGGTAGAGCTACCGCCGGTGCCACTGCTGACAAAGGGCCATGCACCGAGGCCTCGTCGCTCAGTGGGCTGTCGTCACACTCGACTCTCGGAACCCTAGATTGCTACCGTCGTGGGGCCATCCTGAAAGCAAATAGGTGTGCCACGGTCAGAACAGTATACCTGGTGAGCTGATATATGTAATCACAAAGAAAACTTTGAAACACACACGCAATCAATGTTTTCGTGCATTAAGTCAGAAATCAGAAGTCAGAGTCCTGGTGTACGGATACGTCGGCCGCCGCACCAACACTGGACTCCCTGGACTGAGAACCACACTCAATACTCTAAACATTATTGCTTCACATAGAAAAGATCAGAGTTCGCGGTAGAACCGAACTCCTCTGATACTAATTTGTCACGACCCGCCCTCGGGGTCCGTGTCGTGACTACCCCAAGCCCGCCTTCCATAGGCCAGGGGCTGGCGACTAGCACCAAGGCGTAAATCCCGGTAAAAGGGAAGGCATTGCCTTTGTAAAGTAAACAATCACACATAGTACAAGCGGAAGAAGTAAACACTGAATACATCAGTAAGTGCGGAAAGTAAAAAGGGGCCGGAAATACAAGACCAACTGTAAAGTACAACTCGAAAGGGAAAACAAAAACTGAAAAGTAAAGTTGGTACGCCGAGCTGTCCACTGGAAATCCCACCTGAAGGGTGGGTACAGATAGCTCCTCTGCTCCTCGGGTCCCGCCGTCCGCTCCGAGTATGTCCCGCCTAGTGGTCCACCTCCGGGTACCGCCTCGGCGTCATGTCCACCTATGGGTATTGTCCAGTCCTCGAGCACTCGGCCTCTGTCAGCATTGCCCATCGTCTGCAACCAACACAATGAGGTGCGGGCATATCCCATGCAGGGGTGAGTATAAGGATACTCAGTAGGGATCCCGAGACCCTCAAGGTCTCACTAACCAACAAGGATAACCACAAAGAAGATCTCAACAGATAACCTCTACTTAGAAATATGCTCATACATATACCTAAGTTATCAAGTGACCCATCTCAATCATGAGGTAAACACAAAGGTCATGAAATCAACGGATAACTACTACTCAGGTATATGCCCATACATATACCTAAGTTATCAAGTGACCCATCTCAATCATGAGGTAAACACAAAGGTCAAAAGTCTCGGCTCAAACCGGTATTTCCATTATCGAAACCGAAACTGTTGAAGAGCTCCGTCTCTGGAGTGTACAGTGGTCCTGTCACAACTCCGAGGTACTGCTCACTAACCTAAGTCTGTCGAGGTGCTCCTCCTGACGAGTACCGCGGGCTAGCTGCTACAACCAAGCGCTCCCATGTGCCGCTACAACCAAGCGCACCTCTGTCGTGGATCTGCCGCTACAACCAAGTGCTCCCATGTGCCGCTACAACCAAGCGCACCTCTGTCGTGGGTCTGCCGCTACAACCAAGCGCACCCCTGTGCCGCTACAACCAAGCGCACCTCTGTCGTGGGTCTGCCGCTACAACCAAGCGCACCCCTGTGCCGTTACAACCAAGCGCACCTCTGTCGTGGGTCTGCCGCTACAACCAAGCGCTCCCATGTGGCGCTACAACCAAGCGCACCTCTGTCGTGGGTCTTCCGCTACAACCAAGCGCTCTCATGTGCCGCTACAACCAAGCGCACCTCTGTCGTGGGTCTGCCGCTACAACCAAGCGCTCCCATGTGCCGCTACAACCAAGTGGACCTCTGTCGTGGGTCTCCCACTACAACCAAGCACACCCATGTGCCGCTACAACCAAGCGCACCTCTGTCGTGGGTCTGCCGCTACAACCAAGCGCTCCCATGTGCCGCTACAACCAAGCGCACCTCTGTCGTGGGTCTACCGCTACAACCAAGCGCACCCCTGTAACACACCGGGTCGTCCGATCAGCAGTCGTCGGGTCTCAGTCAGCTACCCGGTCTCCGTACTTTGCACGCTCGTCTCCGAGAGGGTCCGCACCACGAGCTACTGGTCGATACTTCAAGTATTTCAAAGTCCCACGAAGAAGAATCTCAAATGACCGTCTCATCATAGGGGTCTCAACGCAACAGACGGCGCGTCGATCGGACGCCCGGTCTGAGAGTTATTGGCTTTTTCGTCCCAGGGGCCCGGTTGGTTTTAAAGGTAAAACCAACCCGACCGTACTCCACCTGCATCCAAACCTCGGGCGGAGTATTCCAAAATATCCGTCTCACTAAGAGGAACACAAAAAAGTTGACGGCACGTCAATCGGACGTCCGTAGCTCAAGATATGAGCGTTTCCGCTCCGAAGGCCCGGTTGGTTTCGTGAACGAACCAACCCGGTCGAACTCAAAGTATTCCAAAACTTTGAGTGCGATATACCGAATCGACCGCCTCGATCCAAGGATCACGTATCCGCTGATGGTTCGTCAATCGGTGGTCCGTGGCTCAAGTTATGTCCAAAAGACCGAAGACAACACGAAAACGGGGGGTCCGGGTCCGGGCCGACCCGGCCAGACCCCCCCCCCCCCCCCCCGGGTCGGCCCGAACCGGGTCGATCCGAACCGGGTCAACCCAACCCGGGTCCGACCCGGCCCGGCCGGCGGCGGTCCGGCGCGGCGGCGCGGCCCGGCCAGCGGCGGCGCGGCCTGGCGCCGCTGGTGTCACGCGCGGGGGGCATGGCCCCCGCTTCCTGCTGGCAGCGCGACTTTTAGACGCGCCTTTTTGGAGAACCGGCCCCCATCGTGGGGGCCTGCTTGAGGGAAACCGGGGGGCCGCCTACCCCCCTTAACGAAACCCCCCCCCCCCAAAAAATAAATGGGGGGGCTTGTGAGTTGACCGGGGGAATTAATTTCCCCCGGTCTTTGACCTTCCGGCCGGCCCACCTGGCCGGCCGATTTTTCTTCAACGGGACCGGCAAAGCCGGTCCCCTTCCGATTTCCGATGCCAGCGGCCCGGCGAGCCGCCGGTCCTCTTGTCCCGCCGTGGCCCGGAACCGGCCGCGGTGTTCGTCGTCCGTCGTGGTGCGACGGCACCGCGCCCCTCCGTCGCGGCCCTGCTCCGTCCGCGGCCCCGCTCCAGCCGCGGCGCCTTTGGTTCCCTTCGACGCGGCCCGACAGCGTCGCATTCTTGATAATCCATCCACGGCGCGACGCGACGGCGTCGCGTAAATAATCCGGGCGATTCCCGCGTGGTGCGACGGCACCACGCCTTCTCGTTCATCACAAGATTATACAAATAACCAAGAACAAAGGAGGGGGAATTCGGTCGTGTTTGTGCGGTCCGACCCCCCTCTCGTTAGATGATAACTCTTAAAAAATTTAATCACAAATTATCATTCTAGAACCAAGAACGAGAGTAAGGAAATAAACCACAACAAACTCCTACCTTGGTTTCAAGTTTGAAGATCGTCAACGACCTGCGGAAGACAACGTCGCGGAGGTTGGGCGTCGCGGTAATCATTCGTCAAATCCGATGACGAAGAGGTACGTCCGAAGAGGTACATCGTTGGCGAATCTTCGTATGCCGACGAAGGAAGTCTGAGGAGGAAGCGGTGTTCCCTTTTCATTGACACGGAAGGCATCGTCAATCTTTGGAAACAACGGGCTACGAAGATGAGAGGAGCGGCGTTCTTCGTCAGAGCTCGAAGGTTCTTCGCGTTCTTCGTCAAGGTTGAAGAAGAAGAAGGAGCTCCCAAAATCCTCTCAAGAAGGCTAGAGAGTTCTAACCCAACAAAATAAGATAGAGTCTTATTTTATTCACAGACTTAACAAATTGAATTTCAAAGGTTTGAAATTCAAATAAAAAAAATAACTCCAAATTAATTAACAAGTTGTCATGACAATTAAAGAGGGGTTAAAGGAGTTTTTGAGAGGAGATGAAAAGTTGGGTTTCGTGTGGGCCCCATCACACTTAATCCTCCCAAGGGAGGTTAAGTGGATGTGGGTCCCACCTTTAACTCCTTTTGGGAGAAGTTTACTAACAAAAAAAAATAAAATAAAAAGTGTTCCAAATTTTTATTCAATTTTTTTATAATTCTCCCAAAAACTAACTTTCATCCCGCAACAAACGCAACTACGGAAAAGGTCTCCTTAGGAGAATATCAGCGCTGCGAGTTCATCGGTGCCCTCGGAATTTGATTCTAGGCACCGGTTCAAAAGTTAGAAATTCTCATTCGTTCGTTCACTGAACGTACCCGAGCCAAACTTCGGAAATTAATTCCGGGCACTCCGGGCCTCGGAATCAGGTGCCGTCAGAAACCGCGCTCTTGTAAAATTCCAAAGAAAATTAAGAAAAAAATTCCCTTGAATTTTACGGGTCTTTACATTGTTTCCCACACTGATCAAGACTCATGTGGGATTAGTGATTTTTAGTTGGTTGTTTTCTCAATGTGATCAATAAGCAATGGTCCCCAAGGTAGGTGTTTTCCTCAGTGGTTTCCTCAAAATGCGGTCTGTCTTACCCTATCGTACATACGATCAAGGATTCCATGCCTTCATGGCTACATCACCCAATCGTACTGACATTCTAGGATTCCATACCTCAAGGGATCAATCACCCAATCATACATACATTCAAGGATTCCACACCTCTAGGGAACCATCACCCCATCGTATAGACATTCTAGGAAACCATGCCTTTGAGGCTCAATCGCCCCGTGGTACCTACATTCCAAACCTCTATGCCTCCAAGGCTCCATCACCCTGTTGTACCAATGATTCATAATTCCATACCTCTTCGGAACCATCTCTCTATCGTACTGACATTCCAAGATTTCATGCCTCTGGGCACCATCACCCCATCATATCAATGTTCCATGCTTCCATGCCTCCATTTCGCTATCTCCCCATTGTACCGATGTTCCATACTTCCACACCTCTAGGGCTCCATCATCCCATCGTATAGACATTTCATGCTACCATTCATCCTCAGTTCCATCACGCCATCATACTGATGTTACATGACTCCATTCCCTAAGGAATTTGTTGTCCCATTTTACTAATGATCCAGGCCTCCACACCTCTTAGGAACCATCACCATGTCATACCAAAGTTCTATGATTTCGTGCCTATAGGGAACCATTTCCCCATTATATCAACATTCTCAGAATCCACACCACAAGGGTTCCATCACCCCATCATACTGATGTTTGAAGAATTCACACCTCTATGGATCCATCACTCGTCGTACTGATGTTCCAGTATTCCATGCCTCTAGGGCTCCATCTCCCCATCATACTAAAGATCCATGCTTCCATGTATCTAAAGAACCATCGCCTCATCATACCAATATTCTATGATTCCACACCTATAGGGGACCATCACCCTAACGTACCAACATTCTTGGATTACACACCTCCTAGGCTCCATTTCCCCATCATACTGATGCTCTAGGATTCCACACCTCCAATGCTCCATCGCCTAAACGTTCTAACATTCCAGGATACATGCCTCCAAGGATTCATCACACTGTCATATCTATGTTCTAGGATTTCATGCCTCCAGGGCTCCATTGCATAATCATAACAACAATCTAGGCTTCCACACCTCCCCAGCACCATTGCCTTATCATACCGATGATCCAAGCCTCAACCACTCTTAGGCTCAGTCACCCTGTTGAACCAGTGTTCCATGCTTCCATACCTCATGGTCTCCATATCCCCATCAAGATGATGTTCTAAGATTCTGTGCCTCGTGGGTACTATCTCCCAATCCATCTAGTGAGGATAAAACTTTCTCAGTGCACTAACCCAGTGAAAGGGGCAACCAATCATCCCTACACCAATCGACTTCTCTCCAATAGATCATGTGGAACATTCCACCCTTGGGACACACCATGACACCCCAATTGCTACTTGGAGTGGTGTGATCATCTTACTAGGATCAAGACCCCAACTTCCTATTAGGCATATTGAGTTGACTCTCCCTACTACATATGTAAGTAGAAACTGTAGAGGTCTTCCTTGTAACCCGAACACGATCCCATGTAATGTTCCCCGTAACACATACCATGTCAATATTAGAGGATTTACATGAATACACTATGATAATTTTAGGGTAATCCCAGCATTTGGATCCCCCCTGAACCTTAAGCACTGCAATCCATCAAAATGGGGTAGAGATAACCATCCCTTTACAGCTACAATTCTTGTAGTCAAGCATCGTAGTTTCATGATGTTAAAATACAAAAACTATCATCCTAGTCATAGGACATTAAATTGTAGGACAACGTATTAGTCCCATGAAGCATAATTGAATGATATTTAGGTCAAATCTACAAAAATGAAAATCAAAGAAATCATGGTTAGATCTATGTGACCATAAATGACATCCACCACTCATCATAATCACACGATGTTAAACTATAAGATGAAACATCCTTAAGATGTTATGTTAAACTATGTACCCATTTTCCTCATCATTTGATGTTAAAATGTAGCCTTACCATGTATATAGAACATAATATGCCTCATAAGGTATGTATGTGATGATTACACATCCCAATCACATGATGTAAAAAATCCATAATTCCATGAGCCTCATATAAGAGATCGTTATGCATTCAGTACAGGTCTACTACTATGCCACATTCAAGAACTACCTCTAAATCCCCATCCATGATAAGGGGTTTGAGTCCATATATCAAATATCCCCATTGATGTTCTCAAACTCATTATACTGTAGAACCAAGAGTGATGGATTCTATATGTACGTTCTCCCAATCCATTTTCATGATTTGCATGTCCCTTTTTTGTATTATCATCCTCCCACACATCTGAAGGGACCCCTAATGTCATGGTGGATGGCCAAATTAGATCATCTACCATCCCGGGTCAATGATCTAGAAGATTTTGGAATAGATTTTAAAATAGGTCCCACATTTTGGACATGGTTGGTGGTCAACCCTCATTTGTTTTTTCCAATCCCAAGTAACATGAAAAGGATGTCATGTTTTGAATAGGACCAACATTTATCCTCCATCGTCAGTCTAACCTCATTGTGTTCTAGATATCAGGTTCCATGATTCACACCTTCCACCTCCTTATATTTTGGTACAAATCCAACACTCTTGGTGTTACCCATCTGTGCATCCATGCGTGTTAAGTAAGTTGGAGAGTCTCGTTGGGACATTGTCAACCCGACTTCTCCATACCCCCGTTGTGTGCATCTATGTGTCTAGAAAATCATCACCACGCATTATTTCTCACACCAAGAATTATTTATGTGGTCTTAGGAGCCTTGTTAGAATTTGTACCCATTATTTCATGTCGCACAAATTTTGGGTTGAGTAAGAATGACTTAAAATTGATTATCATGGTGCAAACTATATGACCTTAAACTAGAATCCCAAGTCCCTACATCATGACTTTAAACTATGTGTGGTTATTCCTTGGGATTTTGTTGTACTTGTTTTTCCTTCCGTGACCTCATTCAGGTTAGGTTATTCTTTTTACACCTTGTGTACCCTTTTGGAATACTCACCCCCTTGTCCAAGTTCTATGACCTTAAACTATGAGCCTCACAGGTTTTAACTCCATGAACATAAACATAGAGTTTAATTCAATGAATCATGATAATAAAATGAATGAAAGATGTCTCAGGAATGTGTTATGTGGTTTTGGTCCCCCTTAGCCCTCCATTCACATCGAGTTTATCACACTGACACACAACACATATCTATTTGAGAAAATCCCCCCACGGTTCGAGCTCTATGACCATTAACTAAGAACCCCTGGTCTGAGTTCTTTGATAATAAACTAATAACCCCTAGTACGATCTCTAGGACCATAAACTAAGAACCCTTTTTTCAAACTCTAATACCCTAAACAAAGAACCCAAGTCCATGAATCAAGACTCTAAATTATGTGTGAGTCTTTATTGGGATTGTGTTGCGTGACGTGGGACTCTTTGGTCTCCATTCACATCAGGTTGAATGTATCATGCCATGAAAGTCCATTTTGGAAGACATTACCCCATTTTTATGGACTATATGACCATAACATGTAGTTCGCGTCCAAACATCATGACATTAAACTATATGCATTTACCCTTAAGAATATGTGGTGTGGACATGTTCCTCCTTCATCGGGGTTTTCATTCCACCATGATACATATATTTGAACATAATTAATGCATGATGTTAAACTGAAACCTCTCCCTAGACATGTTTTGAACACCCCATATAATAAATACAGTAGAAATCACATCCTAAACACATGATGTTAGATTGCAGTCTCACACTGGACAAGTTCAAGATGCCTCTTAATTACATAATATCTTATGTTTACCCTGTCATGAATTGGGAAACCTCGTAAGATAAGTTTAGGATGGTTAATAAACTTTACATATAGCTCCGAACATGGGATTCCTCACAATAATTGTGGGATGACTCAATTACCTCTTCAAATAGGATCACCCTCACTAGAATTGACCTCATCCCAAACTATACTCCATAAATTTGTGTGGTTTAATCTCCATCCTTATTGGATACATAGCGATTCCTGAACATCTCATCTCTAGGCCCAACCACAAATTAATTAACCCTTTATATACTTTTACCCATTTTAAGTCCATGCATTTTGATATTAGATTTTATGTATTTCACCTTATGGAGTGTATGTGGTGAATGGAGCCTCTTTGGCTCCATTCACAATAGAAGTGTCCTATTTTGTTCCATGTATGTATCCTTGGAGAGAACATATATTCTATTAGTCCAAGAAACATGAATTTAAACTATTTTCCATTTTCTAGAACATTCGACCTTAAAATATTTGTGCCACTTTCCTTACTATGTTTGGATTGATTCATATCTTCATGTGATATATAGAGATTCCTGAACTTCTCGTCACTATAATCAGTTGAAAATTCATCAAATCCTTCAACACCTTGTCCTAATAAAATTTACAAACACTATGACCATAATCTGAGAGCCCATGTTATGAGCTTTAGGATCATAAACTAATATCCATGGTACAAGCAGTATAACCATAACCTATTTTCAGAATACAAGTTTGAATCCTACTTTCTATTATGCCCCATTGTCATGCTCAAATGTGATGTAGTGTGTTTCCTAGAATGTTGAATATCACACAGATATTCACTCATTCCATATCCACATTTCAATTAATTCTTGTTTGGATTTCTATCATCCTGAACATCCAAACATGCCCCCTAATAGTGATGGTGTCTAGACATGGCTCACCACCTATATAGGTACAACACCTTGATGGATCTCTAGAAACAAACAGTGGATCCAGTGTTTTGAACATTTTCAAAAGTTGATCCTTCATTTCCTCTCCCCATTCTTGACTTATGTGGTTTTTGTTACTATGTTTCAAATATGTTCAATAGTAAATACCTACCCATAAATCACCCCCTTTTCCCAAATCTTAAAAGTCTCGATTTACCTCCTTTCCACACCCCTATATCTTGGTGGAATTCTAACACCCTTTTTGTCACACCTGTATGCATATGTATAAATCATGTAGTCTTGTCGGTGGAACTATGAAATTCTTAACCCGGAATCTCCTCCCACCAACTATGCACTTCCACGTGTTTGGGAAATTCCATCACCATTATTTGTTTCCCACACCAAGAATGACTCACATAGTCTTAAGAGTTTTTGTATGGAGTGTATCAGCATGGTTGAGCTACACAAAATATCCAATGGTCTAAACTCAATGACCATAAACTAGGATTTCAAGTCCAAGAATCACGACATTAAACTATATTCAATTATTTATAGGAATATGTGGTGTGGGATTGAGCCTCCTCTCCCCCCAATTCACATTGGTTTCATTACTCTGAATCACTACATATATCTATTTGGGAAGAAACCTGTGGTCCAACTCTATGACCTTAAAATAATATCTTATAGTCCAATCATAACGACTTTAAACTATGTTTGAGAAATATTTGGAATGTGTTGTGTGATGTTGGGAATCCTCAATAATATTTCATGTTAGGTTTTTCATATTATCACACTAAACATATGAACTTGAGACACCCACTGTATGGTCCAAAAACTAGGATCATAAACTAAGATCCCCTCAAGGTCCAAGAATTATTACCTTAAACTGTTTGCAGCACCAGTAGTCTGATTTGTATGATATAAAACTAAAAATATTCACATCCTCAACTCATGACGTAAAACTTTAGAGTCACCCAATATAAGACTATGATCCGTATCAATGAGAGATTATCATTACACCATTTGAAACTATGATGCCTCATACAATAAGTGTGGTATGGTAAACAAACCTTACCCCATGCTCTGAACATGGGATACCCCACATTAAACATGGGAGGCATTAGAAAATCCATGAATTTTGACCATAAACTATATACAGTTCATTTCAATGTGTATGTATGGTACTTGATCCTCTTCTTCCTCATTTATGTTGGGTTATATCTATTCTATGCTAAAAATAATCTCTTGAAACCAACATTCCCCTAAGTTGAAGCATCATTCCTTTAAAAAAAATTCATTATAGCCATGGTCCAAACACTATGACATTAAAATATGTGTTGTTTGTTCCCAGGTGTTGGTGTAGTAATCAGGCATATGTGGCCCTTTCACATCGGTCTTATCTCCTTCATTCCTAATGATCACCCTAGGAAATGAACATTTCACTAGTCCATGCATCATGACATTAAACTGATTTCCCAATTTCCAAGCATGATGACTTTAAATTATTTTCTTTGTAGCCATGTTTCAAGTATTGTGACCTTAAACTGTGTTTTCTTTATTCCCTGGTGTCTTTTTGTCAATTGGGACTTTGTGGCTCATTCAATATGGCCTTATATCTTACATGCTGCATTATTACCCTTGGGAAAACCTTTCTCCATTCCATGCATAAATACATTAAACAGACTTCCCCAACTCCAAGCAACGTGACTCTAAACTATTTATCATTGTCCATATTGTATGACCCTAAACTCTATACATCACCCCATAACTACATGTGTCTTCATTCCCATACTTATGTTATACATATTGATTCCTAGAATATCCATCTCCAATCCTAGTAGCTGATTCACCGTGAGATCATCTGTTACTCATGATGTGATCACCCTAGAATGTCCCATGGGCATTTTTACAAGTGAAAGCCCCATTCAATTACCTTAACCCATCAGCGGGATGGGACTCCCTCATAGCCAGATATGGGGAGGGAACTTCCTCACCTCATTATGTTAAACTGTATTCTTACTATAGAAAATTTTGGAATGCCTCTAAATAAGGTATGATTTTACCCCGTGATAAACTACGATGTCCCATATGATAAAGCGATGAATAAACACTAATTTCCCCCCAAAACATGACATTAAAATGTATACATACCACGTATATATTTTGGATTCCTCATATCCATGTATGAGAAGATTCAATATTGTCCTCTGAGAGGGTATCCCCTTAATGACATCGGTATTCCACCACGTCATGTTTTATAGTCGAATCCTCATGACCTAAAAAAGTGTTATGGTTGTCCCAAAATTGTTATGTTCAGCATAAGGTGGGATCCTAAGCCCATCCATTCACATTATTTATCCTTTGTAGTGCCACACACATTCCTATGGGACACACCCCCTTGTTCCAAGTATTATGACCATAAACTATTTGTGTTTGTATGGTTTTTATGCATGTTGATTCTATATATCCTCTTTTTTTAGGATAAAAAATCATGATTCTACTCCATGAAATGAACACGAGATAACCTCTTGACCTTAAATGAGGAATAAATGATGGGAAACTCAGTGCATAAGACCCATACATTGTGTTTGGATCTTATGATATTTAATTGTTCAATGTTACATCCTCATCATATGATGTTAAACTGCATGTTCAATGTCTTCACCTTACAATTTAAAACTATGTGTTTACCATCCTCATGTTTAGACATAAAACTACAAGGCATACAAGTCCCTTTCATGAGAGGACCTCTCCTCCTATGAATTTCATTTACAACATAATTCATGTTCTTTGACTCTCACTCATCATTTGATATGACACTTCCCCTGGAAGACAAGTTCAACTTTTGTCCATATCGATATACACACACTAATGTGATCTAATCCATGGTGGAATATTTCCAAGAGTGTAGGAATATATTTTAATATTACATCACTTAATTTTCATGCTTCACATTCCCCTAATTTGTATCTTCATCCACTTCTATATATGAAGCGACCCCTAACGGAATGCTTTCTGGACAAGGCTCACATACCGTCTTGGTAAAACATTCTTGAGGACTTTGGATGACATATTGAGACATGTTCCTTCTTTGGATCAAGGTTGGAGATTAAAACATGTTTTCTATCCCAATTTCTAGCTAATAAATATGGATATTGTGTTTCAAACATAGTGAGAAATGGTTCTATATCATGACTTCACCCCCATTGTGTTCCATGTTTTGGGAATTGTGATTCATGATCTTCATTTACCTTTGTTTAGGTAGAATTCAATGTTGCTAGCAGTATCCCATTTTTTCACTAGTTTACATTGGAGAATCTAGTCATATATTCAGAATTCCACTTTCCAACAAGGTCATTCTAGATCTGAACACTCCATAAAGTGGTCGATGTCCAATTCTAATCCTAGCACATTTACCATTGTTTAATACTCTCATACAATTGAACGGTCTTCTATTGTATCTTGTTTCCCACACTGATCAAGACTCGTGTGGGATTAGTGATTTTTAGTTGGTTGTTTTCTCAATGTGATCAATAAGCAATGGTCCCCAAGGTAGGTGTTTTCCTCATTGGTTTCCTCAGAATGCGGTCTGTCTCACCCTCCTTGTCTTCATTGGACACCACTCTGAGGGAGGGGGAATTTTTTGTCATCATAAAAATGTGTCCAATAATTTACCTTGTTCAAGGTATCTTTATCCAAGATCATATCTCATTTCATAGGCTTCAATTTGACTAGTCGTAGAGCATGAATGGAGTTACATATCAAAAGTTATGACCTTTTGAAGTCGGGCTTCCAAAAGAGGTTTGCAGAGGTCCATCCACAGAGGTCCCATTCATGAAGGTCCCATTCCTTGAGGTGACATTCATAGAGATCCCTTTGTGATCACAGTATATTTTTTCGTAACTCTCCACAAAACAACATTCAGATTCATGGAGCGCTTCATGAATGCAAAAATATTGACGGTTTTATCACGAAGGCGGCTCTCATACTCACAGAGTTGCGCCCATTCACAAAGAAGACATGTCATCATGGAGACCTCCAATATTTTTGAAACACTTTTTCTATAAATACCCCCTCATTCCAACATTACAAGGAGAAAAAAATACTAAGCTACGACATCATGTTATCAACTCATGAAGCTTCATTGTTTCTCGAGGCACTCTTCTTTGAAGCCCCATGCTTTGTGAAACCCCCTCCCATAGGTTCTTGAGAGCCTCTACCCCACCTAGAGATGCCTTTGATGATGGAATACACCCATCATGAAGTAATAAGGCCCTCTGAGGCACTTGATTCTTCACGAATCATTCAACCATTACGAAGCACTCTCACTCAGAATCAGTGAGTGCATTTCAATTACAATATTATGTGTACAGTGTGTTTTTCATGATGTACACATAAAATTGTATTTTTGACATTTTTTTTCAACCACTAATTGATGGTAATATCCATATATTAGTCAGTGTATCAAAAGGTTATAGCATATCCCAGTCTACTATGAGAACCTTAAGATACTATGACATTAATCTTAAATGTGTTTCCTATGATCTATATACATCATACTGACTGGACACAGTTGATGTCAAACAATCAGGTGTTGGGGCCTCATAAGCATTGGGGCTACTCTCATGAAATCTGAACATGGTGATCACTAGTATGTAAGATCACGAGGATTGACATCCTAATAGGAATACCACAAGTTTTGGGTGTCATTTTTCTCATATATATGGACACGTGTATTGGTCTCTTGACTTGAGATCATTATCAATGTGTGTCATTTGATCTCATACATTTATGCAAGGTGAGATCCATGGAAGTGAATTCTTGGAAATGTAGTTTGTTTTGTGTGCTTCATTAGTGGTATGACATTGGTTGAATGATCAAGATAGAATTTGTCTCTTCTGAGTTCGGTAAGTGATATATTTGGCTGTGTTGATCAGGATGGTAGTACCTTCACTAAATCCATGATCATGGTTGTCGAAGGTAAGTCTATCTAGTAAGATCAATAAATAATAAAACAATCAAAGGATGATGATACAAGTGTGCATCCTACATTGTTGAGATATCGTATGACAAAAGGATTATATTACACAATTTGTGTGCATGGGTTGGTTATCATTGCTACAACTACACCTTGTATCTTTAGGGGCAATGATGGGTTTCAAGATTCTGTTGTTGGTTTGTGACTAATATTCACTACTATTTGAATAAGGGCTCATAGGGTCATACACAATAGAACTTTCAAGATTATATCATATTCTGATGAATATGTATATAGGACATGATGGGCCAAACCATTGGGTGTGAGTGTTATCCATAATTTATGGATCATGGATAAATAAATAAATATATTATTATTTGACAATATAATAACCGGGAGAACATCATCTTCTCACTAGGGCCAACCTTGACTCACCTGCTCCTCCCTAGTTCGCTGGATGCAACCCAACCACCGGGAGAACATCATCCTCCCCCTAGGGCTAGATCGGCCAAATCGGAACCCTCCTACGGACAGCTACCCCTTCATCGACGTAGTTTAGTCCACCCCAGGCCGTCCGCGCTTCATCCCATATCCCATCCTACCCCATGACTTTCGCCTCCTCCTAGTTGTGCACCCACCATTGGTTGGTACCTCATTAGCATTGCCATCCTTTTCACGGATGCCGACCACCATGGCCTTGCTGAGCCCAACCTACCGGTCCCTCTGGAGTTACATATCCCGTTCATCAGATGTCGCTGGTGTTTCCCGTTCCTCCCACTGGTCTGCTAGCACCAATGTCATCGGGGGAAGACCCCTTCCCCACATTTTACTCACCGTCGACGATGGACTACCTGAGTACTCGGACCACTGGAAACCCTCCTTGAAATATTCCTGATGAATTTGAGGTCCCCGATCCTGCCATGGTTTGCCACCCCCTTTCCAGATCCGGGTGTTGGAATCCTTCCCATGACTGACCCCTTATTCGAACTGACCAAAAATGAATTAAAATGGGTCTTCCCAATGGAACCTCCTTGCACATGTCTTCACGACCCGCGAAGCCCTTGGGCGGGTAATTCCCTACCCAGAATGACATTACGCGGGTTTGGCCTAAATCTCAACTGGTTTTGGTTGGATTTATTTTATCCCAGAATATATATATATATATATATATATATTATTCAACTTAAAATTAATTTATATAGTTAAATTAAATTTATTATTAAATTAAATTAATAAAATTTTAATTTTTTGGATTAAAAATAATAATCATTTTATTATTTAAAATAAATAATTCAATTTTGGTAATAAATTAAATTAATTGATTCATTTAATTTTTTATTATAAAATTAAATTATTTTCTAGAACGATTAAAATAAATTATTTTAATAGTTAACTAAATTAATTTATATGCTCTGAACTTTAAATTTATTGCATTTCATGGTGCATTACATTAAATACTAACTAATTTTGAGAAATTAACTGAACTCATGTTTGTATGGTTAATTTCATTTTATTATTTATTATTTTGTGTGATGTTTGTAATAAGTAGTTAATTTACGACAGTCTCTACATCATCATTTTTTAATTAAATATGCGTAAGGGCTTACACCTCCAATTTATCAATTGCATATTGTGATCTCGATACCCCCTCTCCTATATGTGTGTGTATTCTTGTATATTTGGGGATGATGTTGTAAGATGCGGACCCCACAAAGTTGAGGAAATATCAAGATGAGATGTGGACCATGCTAGGATGAGGCACTGCCTTAGAAAAGACATGGAAATAATGGACCAGGGGAAGTGCTGCATCAAGATTAAAGCTTTGACTCAGTTATGATAACCTTATGTCACATTCGTCCACATAGTTTAAATGGATGAACCATTATTAGATTCTCAAGAGCAGTCATGTAATTTATTTCCTTTATTCACTACTAATTATTTTATGGATGCGATTATTTCCCACAATATCACAAAAAATAATGGACATATAAAATTCATAAAGAAGTGATGACTGTTTTTCTATTAATGTTTTGTTGAGAGCACAACAACATAGTTTGAACATATTAATAGAAATGGATTACATTCATCAAAAAATATAAAACCCTCACAGAAATCTTAAGACTCAAATGCCTTCCATCATTTGAATTTGAATGAAACCGAGTGTATGGGGGGTCGTCAGCCAAAGTTGAAGGCACCTCTTACTACAGGTGAGTTCTTATGAGAGTTCTAAAG
This sequence comes from Viscum album, assembly GCA_963277665.1. Classification (NCBI taxonomy): domain Eukaryota; kingdom Viridiplantae; phylum Streptophyta; class Magnoliopsida; order Santalales; family Viscaceae; genus Viscum; species Viscum album. Next base: position 1,057,412,598 of record OY728129.1, read on the forward strand.
TTGACATAACTAATGTCGGTAGAAAATAAGTAGTCAAATATAGCTTGATTCAACTTTAGAGGAATGTGTTGGCTAACTTGAATATAGGATTTTATAAGAAGATGCTCCACACAACAGATCAAGGAGCTACGATATAATTTTGTTGGCCAGTCAAATGTCTACCTTGAACTCTCTGAATTGCGGTGTAGCTAATGCTTATAGAATGTGAGGTGAGTCTCAAGGGTCCTTTCCATTAGAATAGTCAAGAAATATAGTATTTAGATTCTAGTACAGAGGGTTTCTAGAGTTTGATAAAATAGTGGGAGACATTTGATACTTTAATAAATCAATAGTGTCAAATCGGTAATCAAGATAAGAGTTTCAATCTTCAATTTTTTATTTTTTTAGAAAATGGAAATAAATACCATACTACATACTACGATATATTTTGGAAAAAGTAATTGTCTTGTATGGAACTAATTTCCAAAGAGTAGTACAGGCACTTGCACAGTGTACTGCGATATCGTAAATTCAAGGTGCTTTCATCCCTAATACCTATTAATCCACATCAGATAGAATCAATGTTAAAAATGATTATAGGAGACTAATTTATGATGAATATAATGGTTATGTCATAATGATATCAACAACATTTTATTTGAGTTGTGGATACTACATTTGGACATTGAGGATATTACATATAGTCTCATCTCCGAGAAGCTTACAAAGTGAGTCAATATATGAATGAGGTGATGACTACACATAATATGTGAAAATATGAATGAAAGATCATAATATTTCAGTAAATCCCATTCTTATATCCATATCACCCATACACTGCAGAGTCGTTTTAGATTAAAAAATGAAGAGGATAGAGTAAATGCTTCATTACCCTTTGGGTAAAGATCACTATATAAATAAGAATTTAAAACAAAATTTAATTTTTAATTCTTATAGTTAATAAGTTGAAAGACAGGTCAATAAGTACAATGGAAATACTAACACAAAAGGCACCTTCAAAATTTCCTTTAAAGAGATGTAGTAAATATGAGGTTATTTTCTTCGCATATCATGAAATAAATATACAGAAGTTTAAATGGAATGAACTAAATTAAAGAAGAAAGTAATTGCTTCTTCTTTAGTGTATATTCATCATTATTTTTATTTTCCAGTATGTATTTCTTGGGTATTAAATGCAATATGTCTTTCACATATGTGTATTGAAATACAATAAGAGAATAAATATTATAAGAATTAAGGTGTGTTCTCCATGTGGATAAAAAGGGATTTCATTAAGTCAGTGGTGAGAATTGTCTGACCTCATAATTTCCAAGTGAATGATTCTCATAGAAATTTATTGAGTTTAACCCAAACATTTATCTAACATGACATTCATACACAATGATACATTATTCCAAGTATAATAATATATTTTTTTGTGGGGTATCATGCTCAATCAATAGTTCAATGATACTTGAACCATTGAAAATAGCGGATGAATATAAAATTTAAGGCTTATATACCTAGTTATGGAAAGACAATACTTTGTTAATAAAAACTATGCATTTTTCAAGTATATAACCAGTAATGTTTTAGGATATTTAGAGTTAAAGACCTTCAGTATTATCAACATACTAATGTACTTAGTTATGGACAAAAAAACCTTTAGAAATAAAGGAAATTCGCAAATATTTCAGAATTATTTTAGCTAGAGAGGGTGAATTATTTCAAGAGTAAGCTAGTGGTAAATATACTTTATAAGATTATTTTAAGTAATTAAGTAATTGTAAGATTAATTATGATATATGCATGGTCAGAAGATATGAGTTTCTTTGGTCTGGCCTACCAAAGAATATCTTGACCAAGCAATCATCAATCAGGTTAATCTAGTGTGGAGTAATTTCTAAGTGCACATTACCATATCTAAATCATTATAATGATGTATAATAATAGGATTCATGACGAGCCTTGAATGTTAAAATTTTTCAAAAAAATATAGCATGGAGAAATTATTAAATGCACATTTCATATATCAAACTCGTGATGTAAGTAGTATCAATGTTGCAACATGAAGAAACATCCATTATATTTCAAGACGTTCTTTGAAACTAATGGAGATATCTAATATCCATTTTCCAACTATCATGACAAATGGATATCATAATAGTTGAATTTTGATGTAAATCCATTGTTTCACAACCATCTCCCTCCAAAGATTCCACTCCTAGGCTGGAAATAGAGAAAGAGACATAATGAACCCAGGTCCCACCTCCAGTAGGCCTCGGGGTGGCGACCAACACCAAGTGCATACAAATATCACAATATGGGAGGCATTACCCTTTTTGTAGTAACCAAGATAGAAGATATTATGTATCAAACTCAAAACAACTCCAAGACATATATATAAAAGAAACCAAAATCCATCCCACGTGAATGTTTAAATTAAAAATGCTAGAAATACAATGAAAATCTCCTATGTAAATACCAAAAGAATAAAGCTAAGCAGCGACACGACAATTGTCCCAACGTCCGATCTAGTAATTCCCAACATGGTCCCTATAGTCTTCCTGGAAACTTGAAATAATTTTATATACGTTGGATGAAAATACAATTATACTCAGTAGTGAAATCCAAAGTCTCTCGTTCACAAGTGGAGAAGCATACTAATTCTTCCATGAGAAATAACAAAAAACAAAAGCACCTAACAAGGTATACTAGCCACACCAACCTCACTAAAGGCATGATCACCAAATAACACAAGTCGGTTAAAGTAATGTAGTTTGAACATTGATGATAGGTACCACACACAACTTTCCCGCTGATTATCCACTCTCACACCCTAACAGAAAATGTCCTCGCACTCCCACATCTTCCAAAAGAACCACCTCACAACCCTCCCACACATACCTAGTCCTCAAAACTATATCTTATCCCACCCGCAGACACTTGGGCAACAAACCACACCACATCCTGAAGACACCTGGGCTGCACAACACATCTCATCTGGATGTCACATGGGAAGCACAACTCACCCACACACACTTGGGCCTCACAAAACACAACACGCCTGAAGAGTCTTGGGATATCACAACCTAGAAGAGGGAGAAGGGAAGAGTGGGTGGAAACCCATCTATCCTCCCACCGAGTTGTTTGGGAGAGACACCATCCCCCATAACAATAGGGGGTTCGACACATAGTGCTCAACTAGGGTGGGTGCATATAGAATAAGAAGAAAGTACAATTATATATATATATATGGGTTCTAGAAACCCAGTATAACCTATGGGTTCTGATGCACCCAATTTGTGTATACATTTTCTATATTTATAATTGAAGATAAAAACATGTTTTCATCAAATATCTATTATTTTATTAATATATTCTTTGATTTTGGTGATTCTGTTTACTTTCAGGAGCTTTCTGGCTAAATACACGAATCAAGGGATGCATGTGAAAATTTTGAAACTACACGGCGTGTACTTTTATACACGCCGTGTACATCTAGGCAGGGACACATACCAAAGGAGGGTGTACACGTCCATGTCACTAGGCAGTAGATACATGCCGTGTGTGGCGGCGCTACACGACGTGTACTAATTTCTAGAAGTGGTGGTTGCCGAAGAAAATTCCACATGCCCATGTGGTCGTTGATGAAGACACTCCGTGTGTGGCGGTGCTACACGTCGTGTACACTCAACTTGCAGGTGGCGCCATGTTCAAAAGTCAAAAACGGCGTGCTCGGCCACCTGCCAGTGGAGAAAATGGCGCCAAAACGCGTTGACGAAAAGTACACGGCGTGTGCTTTCTATACACACTGTGTACTTTATTTTTATATAAAATGAGGCCTTGGCCTACGGATTTGGGGGGTTGAGAACCATTAAGAGGAAAGAGAAGCTCTGCTATCACCATTCCCGAAGCTACTGGCGTCACTCCACCATTCCACCTTCCAATACTCTACCTCAACCCCTACATGATGAATCCTCCAGGTATCACGTTTGTCGTTTTTCTCCTAAATTATATGTGTAACTAAAACCCTCGTGTTGGGGATGTGGATTATGGGATCATAATTTGTATATTATTTTATATAGTTGTGTTTGAATCATTGTAATTCATCTTACTCTTCTTAAACCACTGTCTAATATAACTGAGAATTCTTAGCTGGATCAAGGGAAGGATTATCAGCGATGCAAAATAAAAGTAACGGTGAAAACATCCATGACCATTTAAGGTTTTCACCGATTCAAATAATGGACTGGACATAATAAAGAATTAAAGGCATTGACTACCGGACCAAGGAGTCAGCTGCTCTAATTCCAAACAAGAGGAACTGGACCAAGGAAATCTTGTAACAAAATGAAATCCTGAATGATTGAATTATTATGAACAACACAACCATTTAAACAATATGCATAAGAACTCCTTATTCAGCACAGCCCCGATACGTATTTTCTTTCCATTTCTAAAAACTCTTTAAAGTTACCCGTTGTTTTCTTCCAAACTGTATCCATTCTTCAAAGTAAATCAATTTAGTTTCAATCAAAATCCAAAATCAACCCAATAGTTTCTAAATTTTGCATATTTCACCTAAATAAAGTAGTAACTCAATTGAATTCATGCACGCCATGGTTCCCTGTGGATCGACCCCAAACTTATTCTATACTAATGTTATAAGAACGGGTAATTAATTTGGGACGCATATAACTTCAATCAACGACAAGCGAGACCAGGTTCTCAAGAAAACAACCACCCCAGAACACTGCCACCTTTTCTTCTACCACTAAATGCACATATCAGGGTGAATGATGGTCACTTATGGAGTTGATAAAACAAATTATCTCAACACCCAATCACTTTTATGTTATTAATCATTTAACATTTATTCAATCCCTACCTGGGAAAATAAGAATTACATTACATAACCAAACTCACAACGAAGCCAACCCGAGGAAGAAAACTATGATAAAACACCCAACTTCACACTTCCTCCACACTTAGTACCCAAGCCAACCACTTCTATCATCATTACTCAAAGTAATTACACCTAACTTAATTCAATACCCCCAACTCACAATAGCACATCCAACATATCATGTCACAACCATATTCAGTATCCCTACTTCATATCCACAACAAGCCCAGTGAAACAAACAATACACAACCCCATTGTAGTCCCACTACACCACACTGCTCACCCATTCCATAATCAAATAATCTCTCAACCAAAGATTCGGTTACACCAACAATCCATCCACACACAAGGTCATTCTCTCAACAGAAGCACCGCATAACCCGTACAAATCACGATATAGAAAAGATCCACACACAACACACAACCACACCAAATAAGGAAAGGTGTATCCAAATTTAATACACTCATTATTTAATTACACATTGAAAATTCAGGGGTTATCACAGAATAGGTTTGATCCTAGGACATCAATTCATTTAACCATATATAAGTGATTAATCAAGTTTTCATGGTCACAACCGTTCAAAAATAAGTTTTCATAAGACAAGTGTGTAAACTGAGACCACCAATGACCCTGATTTTCAGAAGGCATAGGTCCATCACAATTTAAAACATGGATAAAATACAATAGATCAAATAAAACAAACATCATCATCATCTCCCCCACCACTCATTTTTTACTAAGGTAATAGGCCTGATTATCTGTGTTATGATCATCCTCCGCCCCTCATTTATTACTTCGTTTAAAATGGATCCAATTTTATTCACAAGCATACATCATTATACCCATCCCACATGATACACAAGGAGTACATACCTAGAATAACATTTGATTGACATCTCCTCCTTGTGCTAAAATAGGGGGTGTGTGATTAGTAGGAAATACTCCAAGGGAAAATGGAATCCAATGGACACAACACAACACACGAATCCATAGGGAATAAAGGATATAGGTGAACCAATGAAAATGGAAGGGTTCAAGGAAGAGATAATCATGGTTTTAGATAAAGTAATATCCTATATTAATGGAAGGGAGATGATTTCAATGTACATAAAAGTCGGTTTGTGGCCAAGACCACTCAACTTGGTCATTTCAAAGTCTTGAGGGCATTAAGATAATAAATATATAATTAATACCCTTTTATACTATTTCAAAAATGGTTAAAAAATGTTTTAAACTCAATTTACCTCAAATAAAACATAAGGGGTGAAAAACTGTAAACATTGGGAAAAGCTGGAAATGACTCACCGTTGAGTGAGTCACCTACACGAGTCATTGATGCAACTCATCGACACCACTCTGTAAATACCCGGAAATTTCAAGGAAATTTTTTTCTTAATTTTATTTGGAATTTTACAAGAACGCAGTTTCTGACGGCGCCTGATTCCGAGGCCCGGTGTGCCCGGAATTAATTTCTGAAGTTTGGCTCGGGTACGTTCAGTGAACGAGCAAGCGGGAATTTCTATCTTTTCAACCGGTGCTCGGAATTGAAATCTGATTGCACCGATGAACTCGCAACGCCGGTAATCGCTTAAGGGAACCTTTACCGTAGTTGTTTTTGTGTGGGAGAAGAAGTTAATTTTTTGGGGTTTTATTAAAAAAGTGAATAAAATTGTTAAATCAATTTTATTTCATGTTAAGTTGTTATCTTCTCCCATGGGAAGTTGGTGGTGGGCCCACATCCATCCAACTTCCCATGTGTGGATATTTGAAAGGGTGGGGCCCACACAAACCCCTCCCCACCTCTTCAAATTCCTTAACTTTCCTAACCCCTCTAAACCCCCCCATTTAAGTTTTGATAACTTAACACCTCCTTAATTTTATAACATCTTATGTTAATAACATAAGTGAGTTAAATATGGGTTTTGAATTTTCAAACTCTTGAAATTCAAAACCTATATTGGGTTAATAAAATAAGTGGGAGGATTATTTTATTTTGGGGTTAGTTGTTCTTGTGGTGGAGACTTGGGAGAGAAAAGGCTAAGTCTTCTTCTTCTTCAACATCGACGAAGAACGCGAAGAACACCTCCAACGAAGAACATCTCCACCAAAGAACGCGACGTCTTCTTCCAACGACGTTTCCCCTTCGAACGCACCTCGACGACAATGGAGTCGACGTTCTTTCCCCGCGACGCCCGACCTCCGTGACGCTCGTCTTCCGCGGGTTGTTGACGTGCACCGTATCTGAATCGAGGTAGGGGTTTATTTATTTAATTGTTCGTGAATACAAACTTGGTGACAATCGTGGATTAAAACCCTTTTTGTTATTGAATAACGCGAGGGGGTCAGACCGCACAAACACGGCCGACCCTCCTCCTTTGTTTTTCGTGATGGTATCTTGAGGATGATACGAGAAAACGTGGTGCCGTTGCACCACAAGATTTATTGCGGAAGATACGCGCGGCGCCGTCGCGCCGCGCCGTGGAAAGAAATCCAAGAACGCGATGCCGTCGCGTCGCGTCGAAGAAAGTCAAAGGCGCCGCGGCTGGAGCGGGGCCGCGGCGGAGGGAAGCGATGTCGTCGCATCGCGCCGAATGGCATAGGCCGCGGCCGGTTCCGGGCCGCGGCGGAGCAAGATGACCGGCGGCCAACACCGGGCCGCCGGTGTCGGCGAAGGAAGGACTGGCTGTCGCCGGTCCTTGGTGGCGAAACCGGCCGGCCAGTGCGGGCCGGCCGGGCAGTGGAGACCGGGGGAATTAATTCCCACGGTCGGGTCTTCAAGCGGCCCTAATTAAGGGGCCGCGGTTTCACAAAGGGGGGGGGGGGGGGGCTTTGCCCCCCGCGCGCGGCACCCGAACGACGCGATGGCCGCACCGTCGGCCGGGTCGCACCGCCGACCGGGTCGCGCCGCCGGCCGTGCCGGGTCCAGCCGGACCGGGTCGGCCCGGGCCCAGACCCCCAGTTTCGGACCACTTTTGGTCAAATGCCCGTATCTTGGGCTACGAGCCTCCAAACGACTCATCGTCAGCGGCAACGCGATCCTTGGATCGAGACGGTCGTTTCAGTATACTATACTCAAGGTAAATCTTCCTTTTCGGGAGGCTACGTGGTTAAAACTCCATAGTTAAGCGTGCTTGGCCTAGAGTAGTGATCAGGATGTGTGACCTCCTGGAAAGTTTTCCAGGGTGGGTGTGAGACGGAAAAGCCAATAACTTCCAGACCAGGCGTCCGATTGACGCGCCGTCTGTTGCGTTGCGTTCCTATTGACGATACGGAACTTTTGGCATCCTCCGCCAGAGTTTTGGATGCAGATGGATAGTGGCCAGGTTGGATCGCACCGAAATCTAACTGGGACCCTGGAACGGAAAAACTGATATCATTCTGACAGAACGTCCGTTTGACGAACCGTCAGCGGCGTTGGTGATCGCGTTGAGAAACAGTCCCTATGAGTTTACCCTATGAGAGTTCGAGGTACAGTTGAGATACGGCCGGGTTTGGTTCGCTCACGAAACCAACCGGGCCCCTGGGATGAAAAGGCTAATAACTCACAGACCGGACGTCCGATTGACACGCCGTCTGTTGCGTTGAGACCCCTATGACGTGGCGGTCCTTTGAGATACTTTTTCGTGGGACTTTGAGATACTTGGAGTATCGACCTGTAGCTCGTGGAGCGGACCCTCCCAGTGACGAGCGTGCGGAGTACGGAGACCGTGTAGTTGGCTGAGACCCGACGACTGCTGGTCGAATGACTCGGTGTGTTACAGAGGTGCGCTTGGTTGTAGCGGCACATGAGAGCGCTTTGTTGTAGCGGCAGACCCACGACAGAGGTGCGCTTGGTTGTAGCGGCACATGGGAGCACTTGGTTGTAGCGGCAGACCCACGACAGAGGTGCGCTTGGTTGTAGCGGCACATGGGAGCGCTTGGTTGTAGCGGCAGACCCACGACAGAGGTGCGCTTGGTTGTAGCGGCACATGGGAGCGCTTGGTTGTAGCAGCTGGCCCGCAGTACTCGATGGGTGGAGTTCTTCAGCAGTCTTAGGTTAGTGAGCAGTACCTCGGAGTCGTGACAGGACCACTGTACACTCCAGAGACGGAGCTCTTCAGCAGTTACGGTTTCGATAATGAAAATCCTGGTTGAGATGAGACTTTTGAACTTTTGTTTACCTCATGATTGAGATGGGTCACTTGCTAACTTAGGTATATGTATGGGCATATACCCGGGTAGTGGTTATCCATTGATTTCACAATCCTTGTGTTTCCTCATGATTGAGATGGGTTACTTGATAACTTAGGTATATGTATGGGCATATACCTAAGTAGAGGTTATCTGTTGAGATCTTCTTTGTGGTTATCCTTGTTGGTTTAGTGAGACCTTGAAGGTCTCGGGGTCCCTACTGAGTATCGTTATACTCACCCATGCACGGGCTATGCCCGCACCTCGTTGTGTTGGTTGCAGACGACGGGCAGTGCTGACAGAGGCCGAGTGTTCGAGGACTGGACGGTACCTGGAGGTGGACTATACAACGAGATGGTACCTGGAGGAGGACCTCACGACGAGACGGTACCCAGAGGTGGACGTGGCGACGAGGCGGTACCCAAAGGTGGACCACTGGGCGGACATACTCGGAGCGGACGGCGGGACCCGAGGAGCAGAGGAGCTATCTGTACCCACCCTTAAGGTTGGATTTCCAGTGGACAGCTCGGCGTAACAGCTTTACTTTTCAGTTGCTATTTTCCCTTCGAGTTGTACTTTACAGTTGGGCTTGTATTTCCGGCCCCTTTTTACTTTCCGCACTTACTGTTGTTCTCAGTTTTTACTTAGTGTTTACTTCTTCCGCTTGTACTCTGTGTGATTGTTTACTTTACAAAGGCAATGCCTTCCCTTTTTACCGGGATTTACGCCTTGGTGCTAGTCGCCAGCCCCTGGCCTATGGAAGGCGGTCTTGGGGTAGTCACGGCACGGGCCCTGAGGACGGGTCGTGACACACTCACTGACACAATCTACCAATTCCACTCACTAATGTGACCCACAAACGTGACCTACCGATGTAGAGTCACTAACATGAGCGACGGATGGCTAGTCATCGACACTACCTACCGATTGAGAGCCACTGATGCGTCTCACTAATGGAAAGTCACCAACACGACTCACTAATGTAAAGTCACTGACGTGACTCACCATTACCTCCCGGAACACCAAAACAATAGAAATTAACAAAGGAATGGACCGAAAGGTTTTGGTCCATTACATAAGATACCACTCAAACTATTCTCTCCCTCGAGAATTTAAAACCGTACCCAGAAGAAAGAATGGTGTGAACAACCACACTATAAGATTCCTATCAAGGATAAACCGCCCTATTGGTTCCAAAGCTGAAGTGAATCCTAGACATCCAAGAACACCTCCTCTGACATCTACTACCCACAAATGACTATAATACATGCCACACAAGCACCAAAACCACACTATTCAGACACATGAATTAGGTAATTTATTCTTCCAAGTCGAGATACTATTTGTTATGGGCGGCACTGACTCACAAACACATGTTTAATCACATCTAAATTAATGTGACTTGGTTAGGAATTTCGTCCCCCTCTCCTCATGGTCAGGACTTTATCACACATCACATAACATGGAAACAGCTCATCTTAATGAAAACAAGGTTCGAGAATTACATCACAAAGAAAAACACATAAGAAAAACTCAAAAAAAAACTCTGAGTACTAGGAATGCATCTAAATTTCTCACTTCCAAGTACTCTTCTCCAAGACACCATGCCTCCACAACACATGAACCAAAGGAATGGTTCATCCATACAACACCTTCTCCCAATGATCTTGGATCTCCACTAGCCTCTCCAAGAATGTTGCATCATCCTTGATATCCAACTCTACCTATTCAATGATGTGGCAGTCATCATGAAGATACCAATGAAGTTGGGAGACATGAAAGACACTATGGATCCTCTCCAACTATGATGGAAATGCCAACTGGTTTTCCACATCACCAACTCTCCCCAAAACCTCAAAGGGTCTGATTAACCTTAGAGAATGTTGGAGTTTGTGTACTAGAACCAACTGCTTTGTACTTTATGTAGGTTCCGGGCGCAGCGGAAGCGCGTTAGTGGGTTTTCCCAACATTAATTTTAACGTTAAACGATGTTTAATCCAATATCTGTCAAGATATAAAACGCCAGATCTTCGGAATAGAACGAATAATGGAAAAAGAAAAGAAGAGTCCCGGAACCATCGAGATAGGATCATCATATGTTGGTTACAATTAATTTCATTAATTCATAAGAATTACCTCGATGGAATTCCTTATTCACTGATGTATCTGGTCACGATCCTGTGATCCGTCGTTGCATCGCAGAATCCAAGTATTGGATTCCACTAGTGGTTATCCACGCATGCTCCACGTATCTCTGGACGTCATCGAAGGGAACTCAGGGTGCTAGTGCGGATGATCCTTCGCTTGCGATGTCCATCTTCGATTGCCTTGATCCGGTGGATGATCTTTCTTACCTAACTTGAAATTGTTCTTGGTGGAAAGGAAATTCTCTCTTGGCTTGAGAGTATTTCCAATCCATTGCGAACAACCAAAAATGGATAACCCTCATGAGAATAATGTAATTTGAATTTATAATACTTATAATAATAAAATGAATTAATTTCCCAAAAGCATTTAATTATTTCATTTAATTCTTAGTAATACCCTATGTCTTAATAATGATAGCTGACCATCATTATTACTTGACATGAATCCAATGTATCACATTTAACATCATTTAATTAAATAAACAATATTTTCTCACGAATCCCGAAAAAACAAACTACACGACATATATGTATAAACGTACACGGCGTGTACTTTTCTTTTTCCAGATATATTTATTTTCCTCCACCTCATTTATTAGACCTTGAGTAATAGCTATTTATTTCTTAAATAAATGTAACTACATTACTCGCTAATAAATACATATTATTTCTCCCACAATTTATTCTCTCGAATAACTAGTGTCGAAATAAATGCAATCAGAAATCCTTGAATAATTATTAAACCACAATCGGGAATAATATTTATTCAACTTGTTAAATTAATATTTAACTGAGATACATGGACACACTTAGTGTGTGACCCTCTAGGCCTCTTTCTCAGTGGAATTAGGCTGAGCCTGCCTAAAGTCCATGGTTAGCATCTAGGAATACGCCAAGACACCCATAGAGAAAGAAGTTAATGCCACAATGACGTGTCACCTCCTAAAAACTCTTACCGTGTAATATAATACATTTGTCTCTATATCTCCAATCAAGCGGGTTGCATGCTAGTTCCATCAAACCATGTTCTCGATTATTCTTTCTTTGACTTCCCAAAATTGAACTTGCCCATACCTTAACATGGCCATGGATTTATTTAAGCTATATCAATTCCATCAAAGGGCCTGAGATATCTACTTCTGTTATGGAACAGAAGGGAAAAATCCTTTCTCGCATTATCTATTAATGCAGTATTACTCGTGACGCACCCAACGAATCCTACCTCACTACGAACAGTGTGTCGTCATAGTTTTCGTCAATACATCTAAGTGTGCGAGTTGTAATACCCATTAAAAATACTCTTAAAGTCTAAGGACCAATACACACGTCTGTAGATAGGAACATCAAATGACACTATGAAATGTGGATTTCCTACTGGCGGGTCTTGTTATCATAATATTCTCCTAGATATTACCAAGGGTGCACACCATGATAAGGTGACTCAACGTTTTATGAGTCCTCACCCCTAATGACCTGTATTATTTGTGTCCCTAAAATAATATCATCCGACCATAGAACATATATTCAAAAATAGTGTTATGGAACTTCTGGGCTCTCATCATAGCAGGGAGCCACTATGACCCATTAATGCAACAGCTGTCCTTAGGACATTATCACATGCATTGTCACGCAGAAGAACAATCAAGATGTGATAAGGATTTTATTAATGAATAAAGTACAAAGTAGTTGGTTCTAGACCACCAACTCCAACAGACTCCCACTTGGACTAGAGCCAACTGCTAACAACCTTTAACCCGCTAGCTCTCACTTGATATTCATGCTTCTGCTGAGATAGGCCTTTAGTCATGGGGTCCACCATGTTCTCTTCTGTGGACACTCTGCTCACGGAAACTTCACCCCTTTGATATAAATCCCTCAAGAGGTGATACTTCCGGAGTATGTGCTTTGTCCGTTGATGTGACCTTCGTTCTTTTGCAAGAGCCACCACTGTAGTATTATCACAATACAATGTAATGGGATCTTTACTTCTAGGCACCACATCAAGCTCCTGGAAAAAGTTATGAATACAGACGGCTTCCTTGGCTACATCAGAAGCCACTATATACTCAGACTCCGCTGTAGAATCGACAACAACTGGCTGCTTTGAGCTCTTCCAACTCACAGCTCCTCCATTGAGACAGAAAACATATCCAGATTGCGACTTCAGATCATTCTGAACTATTTGAAAACCAGCATCAGCATACCCTCTAATGACAAGCTCCTTGTCTCATCTATACACCAGGAACATATCCTTAGTTCTTCTCAGATACTTAATAATGGTTTTAACAGCAGTCCAATGTTGTTCTCCTGTATCTTCTTGATATCTTCCTACTATGCTCTGTGCATAGGAAACATCAAGCCTGGTACATAATATCATATACATGATGGATCCTATAGCCGAGGCGTATGGGATCTTGCTCATCCTGTCTTTCTCTTGTTGTGTCTCAGGACACATTTTCTTAGAAAGATGTAAGCCATGTGACACTGGAACCAATAATCTCTTGTATTGTTCCATACTAAATCTCTTTAGTATCTAGTCAATTTATATACCCTAACTTAGTCCAAAAATCCTCTTGGATCTATCACGAATGATCTTGATCCCTAGAATGTAGGTTGCTTCACCTAAATCTTTCATGGAGAAGCATTTGTTCAACCAGTCCTTAACTGACTGTAAGGCTGGTACGTCGTTTCCAATAAGAAATATGTCATCAACATATACTACTAGGATAACGACCGCATTCCCATTAAACCGTTTATAAACACATGGCTCACATTCGTTCTTAATGAAACCAAATTACTTTATGGCTTCATGAAATTGAATGTTCCATGACATGGATTCTTACTTCAATCAATAAATGGATTTCTAAAACTTGCAAACCCATTTGGCTTCACCTGGTGTCACAAACCCTTCTGGTTGTGTCATATAGACATCTTCCTGAAGGTTCTCATTAAGGAATGTTGTTTTGACATCCATCTTCCAAATCTCATAGTCATGGTAAGTTGTTATGGCAAGTATGATTCTTATGGATTTAAACATGGAAAATGGTGATAAGGTTTCATCAGAGTTGATTCCTTGACATTGTCTGTATCCTTTAGCCACTAGCCTTGCTTTATAGGTGCTAACTTGACCTTCCATGTACAGTTTTCTCTTGAATACCCATTTGCATCCAACAGGCTTTACATAAACTGGCTCATCGACCAGAACCCAAACTTGGTTCTGATACATGGAATCCATCTCAGGATTCATTTCTTCTAGCCATCTTGCAGCTTCTGAGCTTTATACTGCTTCCTTGTAGGATAGAGGTTCGTCATTGTACAACAATAATGATTCAACATCCTCGGTGACTAGGAAACCAAATCTCTTAGATTGTCTTACCTCTCTTGAGCTCGTACGTAGTACTTGTGTTTCTGGAACCTCTTCCACGGGGACCTGTGGAACTTGTTCCTGTACTAACTCTTGTGTATCTTCAGCATCAACTTAGTCTAAGTAAATCTTTCTCCCACTATCCTTCTTGAGGATGTGATACCTCTCAAGAAAGACAGCTTGTCTGACGACAGTCACTTTCTTGTCTGGAGGGTTATATAGGTAATATCCTTTCGTTTCCTTAGGAAATCCTATAAAGATACACTTCGTGCCCTGAGGTTCTAGTTTGTTTCATGAGAAGGATTTAACAAATTCCTCACATACCCATACACGTGTATAAGACAAAATGGGTTTCTTTCCATTCCATAACTCAGAGGGAATTCCATTTGCTGCCTTGGTTGGTACTCGGTTTATATGTATGCTGCAGTTTGTAATGTATATCCCCAAAAGGATAATTGAAGATCCGCATGACACATCATCGACCTCACCATGTCCAACAAGGTGTGGTTCCTCCTTTCACTAACACCATTCCACTGTGGTGTATAAGGAGGAGTGAGTTGAGATAGAATCCCAGAATCCCGTAGTAGATCGATGAACTCTTGGTTCAGATATTCTCCACCTCGATCCGATCGAAGTTTCTTTATCTTCTTACCAAGCTGATTCTCTACTTCATTCTTGAATTCTTTAAATTTCTCTAAGTCTTCTGACTTATACCTCATTAAGTAGAAAAATCCGTATCTACTCAAATCATCAGTAAAAGTAATGAAGTAAGAATACCCACCTCTAGCTTCTACTAGAAATGGTCCACATACATCCGTGTGTACCAATCCTAGAAGCTCTGTGGCCCTTTCACCCTGTCCACGAAAAGGTGGCTTGGTCATTTTACCTTGTAAACAAGCGTGACATCTATCAAGTGGTTTTAGCTCAGTAGAGTCTAAATAGCCATCTTGACAGAGCTTTGTCAAGCGCTTCTCATTTACATGACCAAGAAGGTGATGCCACAACTGGGTGATGTATGAGTCATGTGAGTTTGTTTCATTATCGATTTCCGATACTTGGTTTTCATAATTTAATACATACAAAACATTATTCAAACGTGACATACCATAACATACGTTGTTCATATAAAAGAGACAACCCTTATTTCCAAACATGAAAACAAATCCATCCATATCCAAACAAGATACAGAAATTATGTTCTTGGTAACACTAGGTACAAAATAACAGTTTTGTAAAACCAAAATCATGCCAGTTGGCAATGAGAGGTGATAGTATCCAATAGCCAACACAACCAGCCTTGCGCGATTGGAAGCTCGAAGATCCACCTCTCCTCTGGTGATCTCTCTAAATCTACTTGGTTCTTACATTTAAATACAGATTTGAGCCCCACAAGTTGTATCTAATACCCAATGCATATAAATAAAAAGATTTAACTCGATAACGAATGCACATTTAGCATCCCCACACTTCTGGGTGCAGTTCCTCTTCCAGTGGCCTTGCTTGCCACATGCAAAAAACACCGCCTCCTATTCCTTGCCCTGCCTCTGGATCTTCCCCTTCTTGGAGGGACGGTGCTCGGGGGCTTCATACTGTTTATAAGTCTTTGGCCCCTTTCCCTTGTCCTTCCTTTTCTTGTTCACCATAAGGACTGCGGGTTTGTCACTCCCCATGTCCTTGTCAACTTGGCGAACCAAGGTCAGAAGCTCCGACAGACTCTTCTCATTGCCTCTCATGTTATAGTTGACAATGAAGCGAGAGAAGGTCTTGGGCAGTGATGATAGGATGAGATCTATACCCAAATCATCCAGTAATTTAATCCCTAAGATGTCCAGGCGTTCAATGTAGCCAATATGCTTGACTACATGAGGCCCAGCTAGCACAAACTCTCCAAGCTTCGTGGTAAACAAAGCATTGGAGATCTCATACCTCACCTGTCTCGCCTTCTCTTGGTCGGGATCTTTAAGGTGAGACATCATGTTATACGCGTCCATGTTTTCATGTTGCTTCAAGAGCTCATTAGACATGGACGATAACATGAAACACTGGACATCTGTGGCATCATCCATGTGTTTCATGTAGAGAGATAATTCCTCATCACTAGCCTCTTTCCCAGGCGCAACTGGAATAGGCTCTTCCAGCACATACAATTTCCTTTCGTGGCGAAGGACGACGCGTAAACGCCTCTGCCACTCTTGGAAATTGGTGCTGGTGAGAAGGTTTTCCTTCTCGAGTATGGTGCACACTGATATGTTTGAAGTCATTTTCTTTACATTTCTACAAATTAAGTTGAGCAAAGTTTTAGTACTTTATTAAAAATAAATTTAGACAAATAAATAAATTAATACTTATTTGTCTCCCACTATTTTATCGAAATCCAATAGCCCTCACCATTGACTTCAGAATATTTTGTTTCCTGAATATTCTAGTGGAAAGGATCCATATTTCCCTTTTCATTAATCCAACCAGGGTTGGTCAAGCAACTTGATGGGTTTTAGGTAGGCATTCCAAATTCCAACTACATTAACTCGCAGGTCTTTGATCTGCTGAGTGGACTCCCCAATCCTGAAATCCTTTAATTTTGGATTTCCTCATCCTTTGCCTCTTGGTCTCACCAAGTCCTACTGTGGCAGTCAACCCTTGATGTGAACCAAGTCAAGTCAACCCAAAACCTTTAATTAGAATTCCATGATAATTTAAAGCACCCCAACTAGGGTTGGTTAAGCACTTTGAACTATGGTTCGATTCTAACCAAGATTATGGAAGGCTATACCGACTTAATATTTATTTTGAGGGATTTTATCCTTATATGTAAATTTCCATTTTATTATCTTTGATTACATGATTGTTAATATTAAGTGGGATATACTTAAGTGATTAACCATGTCTAAGATAATAATTACGTATAAGCCGGTTTTATTTTAGTTCCATCTTGCATGCTCATTTAATTCATTATTTGTGTGTTCATGACAACACAACCACAATAAATAAACCATGAAACTGACAGAAATAAAATAAATGGTATGATCATGAGCTTTTCTATTGGTTAGTTTATCTAGCGGTTGATAAACTAACCCAAGAACTATGGGAGAAACACCTTGAATCTTTCAGGTTTGTGTTTACAGCTTTCCACCTGTCCACCTTTGTATCTCCTTGGATTGGTTTCACCTTGGCTCCTGACTTGAGATGCCTCCACTAGCTTGGGAGCTCCATCCATTACATATGCATTTATCTCACACGCAGGTGAGGGGTAAAAAAGGGGGTTTTACATAAAAGAATCTTTGGGCACGCAGACCCTACACATTAATGAGGAGATGGCTCGCAGGCTAACAAATTTAATTTAAATAAATAAATTAAAAGAAACAATTCACATACAAAGGCCTCGGTCTAGCTCATGATCATCCATACATGCAACGATATTTACGCATAAATAAAACTAGCATTGAATTATTTAATCGTTCTTGTTTAAGATAAATCATGCTCAAATTAATTAATTATCTTTAATTAATCAATCCTTTTATCTTAAAACCTTTTTCTGAATTTACTTGAAATTATCATCCATCATAATTTTAAACAAATAAATTTATTTAAAATTATCCTTGTATGTAACTTGTACCTTGGAGGCAACCCGGTGAATTCTCGTTCATTACGCAGATGCTAAATTAAACACACATATATAAAACACCTATCACGTGTTGTGCCTCATCTTTATGCCTACACCATGGTACATGTCTCAAGGGTTTGTATAATATAATAATAAATGTTAATAAATCTGTGTAATTTGGGTGAGTACACGGCATGTAGTTCCGACTACATGGTGTGGAATTTTCTTCACCTTCCATCCAAAGTACACACCTGGGGATAGGGCGTGTTAATGTACTTTGGAAATTTTCAGAGTACACGACGTGTTCTTTTGGACACACTCCGTGTAGTTTCCGCGTTACACGGTTTCCAACCGGGCAAGCCGTGTACGGGGTACACGGTCCAACCCGAACCCTAATGGACTACGCGACATGTTCATTCGACCACATGGGGTGTAATCTAGAAATCATGTGCCACCTGTTTCTGGTCAACACATAGTATCTTAAATTCTTAGAAAGAATCCAATACACTACCTGATTTGGAGGATCAGTCAATGCATTGAACCTAGACTACACGGTGTGTACTTCCGAATACAGGCCGTGTATTCTGGTGTTGTATAGCTAGAAACGTTTGGCTACTCCGGATGAGTTCCCCTATTTTATTTTAATCAAAATTAAAAGAAAAATTTGTTTCTATGAGGTGAACGAGAAACGAGGGAGGCGAAACAGATCTCGAGATTCAGATTTCCAGAACGATTAAACATGAATTGAAACAACAAAATTATTAAATGCGTAAATCACCAATGAAAAACTAAATAATTATAATCAACGATATGACCCTGCTCTGATACCACTTGTAGGTTCTGAGCGTAGCGGAAGCACGTTAGTGGGTTTTCCCAACATTAATTTTAACGTTAAACGATGTTTAATCTGAGATCCATCACGATATAAAACACCGGATCTTCGGAATATAATTAAGAATGGAAAAAGAATAGAAGAGTCCCGGAACCCTTAGATAGGATCATCATATGTTGGTTATAATTAATTTAATTAATTCATAAGAATTACCTCGATGGAATTCCTTGTTCGTTGATGTCTCTGGTCATGATCCTGTGATCCGTCGTTGCGTCACAGAATCCAAGTATAGGATTCCTCTAGTAATGATCCATGCGTGCTCCACGTATATCTGGACGTCACCAAAGGGAACTCCGTGTGCTAGCACGGAAGATCCTTCGCTTGCGATGTCTGTCTTCGATCACCTTGATCTGGTAGAGGATCTTGATTTCCTAACTTGAAAGCATTCTTGGTGGAAAGGGAATTATCTCTTGTCTTGAGAGTATTTCCAATCCGTTTTGCACAACCAAAAATGGCTAACCCTCATGAGAATAATGTATTTGGGATTTATAATACTTAGAATAATAAAATGAATTAATTTCCCAAAAGCATTTAATTATTTCATTTAATTCATGGTAATACCCCATGTCTTAATAATGACAGTTGGCCATCATTATTACTTGACATGCATCCAATGTATCACATTTAATATCATTTAATTAAATAAACAATATTGTCTCACGAATCCCGAAAAAACAAACTACACGGCGTGTATGTATAAACATACACGTCATGTACTTTTATTTTTCCTGTTTTATTTATTTTCCTCCACCTCATTTATTAGACCTTGAGTAATAGCTATTTATTTCTTAAATAAATGTAACTGCATTACTCGCTAATAAATACATATTATTTCTCCCACAGTATATTCTCTCGAATAACTAGTGTCGAAATAAATGCAATCAGACATCCTTGAATAATTATTAAACCACAATTGAGAATAATCTTTATTCAACTTTTTAAATTAATATTCAACTGAGATACATGGATACACTTTTTGTGTGACCCTCTAGGCCTCTTTCTCAGTGGCATTAGGCTGAGCCTTCCTAAAGTCCAAGGTTAGCATCTAGCAACACGCCAAGGCACTCATAGAGAAATAAGTTAACACCGCAATGACGTGTCACCTCCTACAAATTCTTACCGTGTAATATAATCCCTTTGTCTCAATATCTCCAATCAAGCGGGTTGCATGCTAGTGCCATCAACCCATGTGCTCGATTATTCTTTCTTTGACTTCCCGAAATTGAACTCGCCCATACCTTACCATGGACATGGATTTATTTAGGATGTATCAATTCCATCAAAGGGCCTGAGATATCTACTTCTCTTATGGAACAGAAGGGACAAATCCTTTCTCGCATTATCTATTAATGCAGTATTACTCGTGACGCACCCAACCTATCCTACCTCACTGTGAACAGTGTGGCGTCATAGTTTTCATCAATACATCTAAGTTCATGAGTTGTAATACCCATTAATAATAATCTTAAAGTCTAAGGACCAATACACACGTCTGCAGATAGGAACACCCAATGACACTATGAAATGTGGATTTCCTATTGGCGGGTCTCATTCTCATAATATCCTCCTGGATATTACCATGGGTGCACACCATTAAAAGGTGCCTCAAAGTTTTATGAGTCCTCACCCCTAATGACCTGTATTATTTGTGTCCCTCAAATAATATCATCCGACCATAGAACATATATTCAAGAACAGTGTTATGGCACTTCCGGGTTCTCATCATAGTAGGGATCCGCTATGACCCATTAATGCAACAACTGTCCTTATGAAATTATCACATGAATTGTCACGCAGAAGAACAATCAAGATGTGATGAGGCTTTTATTAATGAATAAAGTACAAAGTAGTTGGTTCTAGACAACCAAATTCAACACTTTATTCTTTAGTAAATTCCTTATCACATATTGATTGTTCTTCTACATGACATTGCATGTGATAATTTCCTAAGGATAGTTGTTCCACCAAAGGGTCATAGCATATCCCTTCTATGATGAGAACCCAGAAGTTTCATAACACTATTCTGTAATATTAGTTCTATGGTCGGATGATGTTATTTGATGGGCACAAATAATGCAGGCCCTTAGGGGTGAGGACTAATAAAACATTGAGGCACCTTATCATGGTGTGCACCATTGGTAATATCTAAGAGGGTATTTCGAGAATCAGACCTGCCAGTAAGAAATCCACATTTCATAGTTTCATGGGATTTTCCTATCTATGGGCCTGTGTATTGGTCCTTATAATTTAAGATTATTATTAGTTGGTATTACAACTCATGCACTTATATGTATTGACTAAAACTATTACGAAACACTATTTATAGAGATGTAGGATATGTTGGGTGTGTCACGAGTAATACTGCATTTATAGATAATGCGAGAAAGGATTTTTCCCTTCCATTCCAAAAAAGAAGATGATATCTTAGGCCCTTTGATGGGATTGACATAGCCTAAAAAATCCATGTCCATGGTAAGGAATGTGAAAGTTCAATTCTGAGAATTCAAAAAATGAATAAACGAGAACATGGGTTGATGGAACTATCATGGAACCCTCTTGATTTGAGATATCGAGAAAAAGGTATTACATTACACAGTAAGCGTTCGTAGGAGGTGACACATCATTTCGGTATTAAATTATTTCTCTATGGGTGACATGGCATGTTACTAGATGCTATCCATGGACTTTAGGATGGATCCACCTAATTCCACTGAGAAAGAGGCCTAGAGGGTCACTCACTAAGTGTGTCCAAGTATCTCAGTTAAATATTTATTTAACAAGTTGAATAATGATTATTCTCGATTGTGGTTTAATAATTTTATAAGGATGCCTCATCACATTTATTTTGATTCTAGTTATTCGATAAAATATATTATGGGTGAAATAATATATTTATTAGCGATTAATGTAGTGTTATTTATTTGAGAAATAAATAGTCATTATTCAAGGACTAATAAATGTGGTGGAGGAAATAAAGAAAATGGAAAAACAAAAGTACATGTCGTGTAGTTATTCTGGGGATTTGTGAGAAATGATATTATTTATTTAATTAATTGTGATAAATGATATTATTTATTTAATTAAATAATATTATGTGTAATTCACTGGGTTCTTGTCAAGTGATAATAATATTCAACTGTTATTATTAGACATGGACTCTAACTAAGAATTAAATGAAATGAATAAATTCTTTTGTGTAATTAATTTATTTTATTATTTAAGTAATAAAATCCCAATTACATTATTCTCATTATCCAATCCATTATATATTGTTGTGGACAATGGATTGGAAAAAATCTCTCAAGCCAAGGGAGAATTTTTTTTCCTCTAAGAATGCCCTCATGTTACGAGAGAGGTCCTCCTCCACCGGATCAAGGAGAGCACTTTGGAAGCAGCTCTCAAGGCGGTCGAAGGCGGACATCACATGTGATGGCCCTTCCATGATAGCACCCAGAGATACCTTTGGTGACGTCCAGTGATACATGAACTATGTGTGGATCACTGTTAGAGGTAGACTACACTTTTCTTAGACAACGCAACAATGAATCACATCGGATCGTGATCAGAAACATCAATGGAGATAGAATTCCATCAAGGTAATTCTTGTCTTTTAATTAAATTAATTATAACCAACATATTCTGATCCTATCTATAGTTCTGGGGCACCCCTCTTTCTTTTTTTCTTTAATCAATTTAGAATATCCTACATTTTATCATCGTCACATATCTAGAATTGATCATCATTAACAACAAAAATTAAAGTTGGGTACACCCATCCACACACTTCTACTGTGTTTAAAACCTACAAGTGGTATCAAAGGTGTCATATAGTTGATTATAATTATATATTTTCTCATTGATGATTTACACATTTAATAATTTAGATGATTCAATTCAAGTTAATCATTCTGGAAATATGAATATCAAGTTCTGTTCCTCCACTTTTGTTTCCCATTCACCATACATAAATGATCTTTTCTTTAATATTGATTAAAATAAAACAGAGGATCTCATCCAATGGTTCCAAAGCATCCTATCCATACAACACCAAAACACACGGCATGTATTCGGTAGTACACGCCGTGTATTCTAGGTTCCATGCACCGGGACTGGTATGCCATACCAAGTTGTGTGTTAGAGTTTATCTAATTATTAAATGAATTCGTGTGTTGACCAGGAATAGGTGGTATACAATTTCCATATTACACATTATGGCTCACTGAATATGGAGTGTAGTCCCTTCGGGTTAGGGTTGGATGGTGTACCTCATTCATAGCTTTCCTACCTCGATACTTCATAACATAGCCACTACATGGTGCGTGGCCCACTAGACATGCCATATACTCTGAATATTTTAGAAGTACATCTACATGCCATGTCCTCAGGTGTGTACTTCTGATGGAAAATTAATGATAGTACACACCGTGTAGTCAGAAATACACGCGGTTTACTCATCCAAATTATGTTGATTTATTAAAATTTATTATTATATTATACATATCTTTGAGACGTGTACCATGGTGCGGGCGTAAAGATAAGTCACAACATGTGATAGGTGTTTTATATATATATATATATATGTGTGTGTTTTATTTAACATCTATGTAATTTTCATTTCTACTCATTGGGTAGTTATGAACGGGAATTCACCAGGTTTCCTCCAAGATAAAAGTTACATAAAAATATAATTTTAAATGAATTTGTTTGTTTAAAATTATGATGGATGAGAATCTCAATGAAATTCAGAAAAGGTTTTATGATAAAAGGATTGATTAATTAAAGATAATTAATTTATTTTAGTGTGACTTATCTTAAACAAGAATGATTAAATAATTGAATGATAGTTTTATTTATGGGTAGATATCATTGCATGTGTGGATGATCATGAGCTAGACTAGGAACTTTGTATGTAGATGTTTTCTTTTAATTTATTTATTTAAATTAATTTTTTTGGCATGCGTTCCTTCTCCTCATTAATATGTAGGTCCTGTGTGCCCATGGTTTCTTTTATGAAAAAACCCCATTTTACCACTCACCTACATGTGAGAGAAAAGCATATGTAATGGATGGACCTCCCAAGCTAGTGGAGGCAGTTCAAGTTAGGAGCTGAGGTGAAACCAACCCAAGGAGATACAAAGGTTGATAGTTGTAAAGTTTTAAACACGAACCCAAAAGGTTCAATGTGCTTCTACCCTAGGTCTTTGGATAGTTTATCAACTGCTAGATAAACTAACCAATAGAACAAGCTCATGATCATACCAATTATTTTATTTCTATCAGTGGCATGGTTTATTTATTGTGGGTGTGTTTTCACGATCACACAATTAATGAATTAAACAAGCATGCAAGATGGGACTAAAATAAGACCGAATTATGCGTAAATATTATCGTAGAAAACATTAATCACTTAAGTATATCCCACATAATATTAATAATAATGTAAGAAATATAATAAAATTAAAAAATTTGTATAAGGATAAAATCCCATAAATAAATATTATGTTGGTATAGCCTTCCATAATTTTACTTAGAATCAAACCATAGTTCAAAGTACTAAACCAACCCTAGTTGGGGTGCTTTCAGTTATCGGAGAATTATAATTCATGGTTTTGGGTTGACATTACTTGGTTCATAATCAATGGTTTACTTCCACAATAATACTAGGTGTGACCCAGAGTCAAAGGTTTAGGGAATCAAAAATAAAAGGATTTCAGTATTGGGGAGTCCACTCAATGGATCAAGGATCTACGAGTAAATTTAGTTGTCATTTGGAATGCTTACCTAAGACCCTTAAAGTTGCTTTACCAACCCTAGTTAGGGTAATGTGAAGGGAAATATGGATCCCTTCCCCTAGAATATTCAGGCAATAGAATATTCTGAAGTTAATGGTGAGGGCTATTGGATTTCGGTAAAATAGTGGGAGACTAATAAGTGTTAATTTATTAATTTGTCTCAGTTTTATCGTGATAAAGTAATAAATCTCTGATCATCTTAATTTTTAGAAATATAAAGAAAAATGAATTCAAACATATCATTGTGAACCATACTCAAGAAGGAAAACCTTCTCACTGGTAGTAATTTCCATGAGTAGAAGAGGCGTTTACGCGTCATCATTTACTAGGAGAGGAAATTGTATGTGCTGGAGAAGCCTATTCTAGATGTTCTTGGAAAAGAGGCCAGTGATGAGGAACTATCTATCTATATGAAACATATAGATAATTCCATATATGTCCAATGATTCATGCTATCATCCTTGTATAATGAGCTCTTGAAGCAACATGAAAACATGGTGTATATAGCATGATGTCTCACCTTATGGATCTCTATCAATAGAAGGTGAGACAAGAGAGATATGAGATCTAAAAATCTTTCTTCACAACTAATATTGGGGAGGTTTCACCAGCTAGGACTCATGTAGTAAATCTTATTGACTACATTGAATGCCATGACATCTTAGGGATTAAGTTCCCAAATGATTTTTGTACAGATCTCATCATATCATTACTGCCCAAGACCTTCTCTAGATTTATTGTAAACTACAACATGACCAACAATAAGAAGAGTTTATTGGAACTTCTTACCTTAATTCTCTAGGTTGATAAGGATATGGGATGTGAAAAAACTATAGTCCTTATGGTGAATAAGAAAAGGAAGGATAAGGAAAAGGGTCCAAGGATTTATAAATGCTCTGAAGCCCCTGAGCCACATCCCTCCAAGAAGGGGAAGATCCAAAGGCAAGGCAAGGAACGAGAGGTGGTATGTTTTACATGTGGAAAGCTAGTCCACTGGAAGAGGAATTGTACCCAGAAGCAGGGGATTCTAAAGGTGTATTCATTATTGAGTGTAATATTTCCATTTCTACACACTGGGTTGTTAGTTAAATCTTGTGGGGCTCACATCTATATTCAAAAGTATGAACCAAGTAGAGTTAGAAATATTTCCGAAGGAGGGGTGGATCTTCGAGCTGCCAATGGTGCGAGGCTAGCTGCGTTAGCCATTGGGGATTTCCATCTCCCATTTCCAACTCGGATGCTTTTGGTTTTACATAACTGTTATTATGTGCCTAGTGTTACCAAGAACATGATTCCTTTATCATGTTTGGATATGGATGGATTTATTTTCAAGTTTGGAAATAAGGGTTGTTTATTTTATAAGAAAAACATATGTTATGGTATGGAACATTTAAATAATAGTTTTTATGTATTAAATTACAAAAACCATGTATTGGAAAGCGATAACGAAACAAACTCACATGAGTCATACAACACCCAGTTGTGGCATCACTACCTTGGTCATGTAAACGTGAAGTGCTTGAAAATACTCTAACAATATGGTTATTTAGACTCTACTGAGCTAAAACCACTTGATAGATTTCATGATTGTTTACAAGGTAAAATGACCAATCCACCTTTCGATGGACAGGGTGAAAGGGACACATGGCTTCTAGGATTGGTACACACAGATGTGTGTGGACCATTTCTAGTAGATTCTAGTGGTGGATAATCTTACTGCATTACTTGTACTGATGATTTGAGTAGATTTGGCAATATATACTAAATGTGTTATATATAAAATTCCATAGAGAAATTTATGGAATTTAAGAATGAAGTAGAGAATCAACTTGGTTATAAGATAAAGAATATTTGATCAGATCAAGGTGGAGAATATCTGAATCAAGAGTTCATCAACCTTTTAATGGAGTTTGGGAATCTATCTCAACTCACTCTTACTTATACACCATAGTGGAATGGTTTTAGTGAAAGGAGGAACCACACCTTGTTGGACGTGGTGAGGACAATGTTGATTCACGCAAATCTTCCATTATCCTTTTGGGATATGCATTACAAACTATAGTATAAACATTAAACCGAGTACCAACTAAAGTGGAAAATGGAATTCCCTCTGAATTATATAATAGAAAGAAACCCATTTTGTCGCACAAACATGTACAAGGATGCAAGGCATTTTTTAAGGCCTTATCAGGAAAAAAACTAGTGCCTTGGGACACGAGGTGTATCTTTATAGGATATACCAAGGAATCAAAAGGATATTACCTATATAAACCTTTCTAAAAGAATGTGATTGTCTCCAGAAAATCCATCTTTCTTGAGAGGTATCACATTCTCATAAAGGATAGTGGGAGAAAGATTTACATCGATGATGTTGATGCTCAAGATACACGTGATTTGGTACATAAACAAGTTCCATAGGTCTCTATGGAAGAGGTTACAGAAACCTGAGAACTGCGTAAGAGCTCAAGAGAGGTAAGGGAACTAGAGAGATTTGGTTTCCTAGTCACCGAGGATGGTGAATAATTATTGTTGGACAATGACGAACCTCTATACTACAAGGAAAAAATAGAGATCTCACAAGCTGTAAGATAGCTAGAAACTATGAATTCAGTGCTGGATTCAATGTATCATAACCAAGTTTGGTTTCTGGTCGATGATCTAGTGGATGTAAATCATGTTGGATGCAAATGGGTATTCAAGAGAAATATGGACATGGAAGGTCAAGTTAGAACCTATAAAGCAAGGATAGTGGCTAAATGATTCAGACAACATCAAGGAATTGACTATGATGAAACCTTCTCACCAGTTTCCATGTGTAAATACATAAGAATGATACTTTCCATAGTATCTTACCATGACTACGAGATTTGGAAAATGGATGTCAAAACAACATTCCTTAATAGGAACCACCAGGAAGATGTCTATATGACACAACCAGAAGGTATTGTGACACCAGGTGAATCCAAAAGGCTTTCCAAGTTTCATAAATCCATTTATGGATTAAATCAAGTATCCAGGTTAGGATACATTCAATTTTATGAAGCCATAAAAGAATTTGGTTTCAATAATAATGAATGTGATCCATGTGTTTATAAGATGTTTGATGGGAATGCGGTTTTTATCCTAGTAATATATACTGATGACATATTACTTATTGAAAATGATGTACCAGTCTTACAGTCAGTTAAAGAGTGGTTGAACAAGTGTTTCTCTATGAAGGACTTAGGTGAAGAAACCTACATTCTAGGGATCAAGATCATTCATGATAGACCTAAGATGAATCTTAGTCTAATTCGAAGTACATACATTGTACAGATATAAAAGAGATTTAGTATGAAAAATTCCAAGAAAGGATTGGTTCAAGTGTCACATGGATTACATTTTTCTAACAGAATGTGTCCTCAAACACAATAGAAGAAAGATAGAATGAGTAAGATCCCATGTGATTTGGCTATAGGATCCATCATGTATTTCATGTTATGTACCAGGCTTGATGTTGCCTATGCACTAATAATGGTAGGGAGATATAAAGAAGATATAAGTGAATTGTATTGTACTACTGTTAAGACTATCCTTAAGTGTCTGAGGAGAACTAATGATATGTTCCTGGTGTATGGAGGAGATGAGGATCTTGTCATTGGAGGGTATGATGATGTTGGTTTTCAGACAGATTCGAACGATCTGAAGTTGCAATTAGGATATGTTTTCTATCTCAACAGAGGAGCTATGAGCTGGAAGAGTTCAAAGAAGCCAGTTTTCACTGATTCTATAGCAGAGTCCGAATATATAGCGGCTGCTGATGTAGCTATGAAAGCCTTCTGGATTCAGAACATTGACCAAGAGCTTGTTGTGGTCCCTAGAAGTAGATACTCTATCACATTTTATTGTGATAATACTACAGCGGTGGCTCTTGAAAAAGAACCAAGGTCACATCAATGTACAAATCACATTCATTGAAAGTATCACCTCTTGAGGGATTTCTATCAAAGTGGTGAAGTTGAAGTGAGTTGAGTGTCCATGGAAGAGAACTTGGAGGACCCCATAACTAAAGTCCTATCTCAACATAATCATGAATATCATGTGAGAGATAGAAGGTTAAAGGTTGTTAGTAGTTGGCTCTAGTCCAAATAGGAGTATGTTGGAGTTGGTGGCCTAGAACCAACTACTTTTTACTTTATTCATTAATAAAAACCTTATCACATCTTGATTATTCTTCTACATGAAAATGCATGTGATAATGTATTAAGGATATCTGTTTCACGAAAGGGTCGTAGTGGATCCCTGCTATGATGAGAACCAAGAAGTGTCATAACACTATTCTTGAATATATGTTCTATTATTGGATGATGTTATTTGGGGGACACAAATAATACATGCCATTAGGGGTGAGGAATCATAAAACTTTAACGCACCTTCTCATGGAATGTGCCCTTAGTAATATCCAGGAGGATATTATGAGAATGAGACCCTCCAATATGAAATCCACATTACATAGTTTCATTGGATTTTTCTATCTGTGAATGTGTGTATTGGTCCTTAGACTTTAAAATTATTATTAATGGGTACTACAACTCATGCACTTAGATGTATTGATGAAAAAAGTGAAGAAATGTTGTTCACAATGAGGTAGGATATGTTGGTTGTGTCACGAGTAATATTATATTAATAGATAATGTGAGAAAGTATTTTTCTCTTCTATTCGATAACAGAAGTTGATATCTCATTCCCTTTGATGGAATTGATATAGCCTAAATAAATCCATGACCATAGTAAGGAATGGGAAAGTTAAATTTTGGGAAGTCAATAAAATTATAATCATACACATGGGTTGATGTAACTATCATTCAACCCTATTGATTTGAGATATTGATACAATGAGATTGCATTAAACAGTAAGTGTTCATAGGAGGTGACACATCATTGTGGCATTAACTTCTTTATCTATGGGTGTCTTGGCATGTTGCTAGAAGCTAACCTTGGAAATTAGGCAAGATCCATCTAATGCCACTGAGAAAGAGTCCTAGAGGGTCACACACTAAGTGTTTCCAAGTATCTCAGTTAAATATTCATTTAAAATGATGAATAAAGATTATTCCCAATTGTGGTTTAATAATTATTCAAGGATTCCTGATCACATTTATTTTGACAGTAGTTGATCGAGAGAATATATTGGTGGTGAAATAATATATTTATTATTGAGTAATGTAGTGATATTTATTTGACAAATAAATATTCATTAGTCAATTTCTAATAACTGTGGTGGAGGAAATAAAGAAAATGGAAAAAAAATACACGTTGTGTATATTAATATACATGCCGAGTAGTTTTTTTGGGGATTTGTGTGAAATAATATAATTTATTTAACTAAATAAAATTAGGTGTAATTATTTGGGTTCATGTCAAGAGATAATAATAGTCAACTATTATTATTAGGGATGGGGTCTTACTATGAATTAAATGAAATGAATAAATACTTTCGGGTAATTAATTCATTTTATTATTATAAGTAATAAAATCTCAATTACATTATTCTCATTAGTCTAGCCATTCTTTGTGGTTGTACACAATTGATTTGGAAAAATCTCTCAATACAAGAGAGAATTTTTATTCCTCCCAGAATGCTGTCATGTTATGAGAGAGATTCTTCTCCAGTGAATCAAGTAGAGTTCTTTGGAAGCAACTCTCAAGGAGATTAAAGGTAGAAATCACAATTGAAGGCTCTTGCGTGATAGCACCCATAGATCCTTTTGGAAATTTCTAGAGATATGTGGATAATGTGTGGATCACCGCTAGAGGAAGCCTACACTTGTATTCTATGACACAAAGATGAATCACATCGTATCATTACTAGAAACATCAATGGAGAGGGAATTCGATCAAGTCAATTCTTGTCTTTTAATTAAATTAATTATAACCAATATATTATGATCCTCTCTATGGTTCTGGGAATCCCCTATTTTCTTTTTTTCTTTGATCTATTCCAAAAATCTATAGTTTTATCATCGTGATAGATCTTAGATTGATCATTGTTAATGACAAAAATTAATGTTGGGCGCAACCATCAATGAGATTCTGCTGCACCCAGAACCTGTCGATAAATCTTTCTCCCTCTTCTAAACCTTCAATACCCATGTCGAGGGTAAACTTTCAAGAACACATGGTCCCAAACCTTGAACTATTGGGGCCTCCTCCTATGATCCGAATATGACTTTTTCCAGTCTTGGGATGGCTTCTTCCTCTCATGGACAAGTTGAAACTTCCCTGTCATTATCTGCACTACTTCTGGGCCAAGAGAAATTATCTCCCCAAACTATGTCCAAAACAAAGGTGAATGATGAAGACTTCCATATAAAGATTTAAACTGAGCCATGCCAATGGAAGAGTAATAACTATTATTTTAATTGAAATCATCCAAGGGAAAGTGTTGTACCCAAGACCCACTAAAGTCCATGATGCATGCTCGGAGGATGTCCTCCAACATCTAGATGGCCCGATCTATCTTTGCATCTATATGAGGGTGGAAGGAAGTGCTAAGGCATAACTATGTTCTAAACGCATGCTTCAATACCCTCTAGAATCTTATGTTAAATGGTTTATCCTGATCCAAGACAATGGATCTTAGAAGTCCATGAAACCACACCACCTCATCCACATACATCTGTGCCAAGGCATCCACCATGATCGACTCCTTGATCACTAAGAAGTGAGCCAATTTCATCAACTGATCCACCACTACCATGATTGCATCAAAACCTACCACAGCCCTAGGTAATCCTGTGATGAAATCCATCGATACTTTATCCCACTTATACTTGGGGACATCTAAGGGATGCAACAAAACCACCAGGAACACTATTCTCAGCCGTCACCTACTGGAACACTATGAACATGTTTACAAACTTGGCTACTTCCCACTTAATTCCAGACCACCGAATCTACATCCTCAATAAACTATACTTATTATATAATCTTGGGAATACCGCTAATGCTAAGTTTTCAAACACATAGATAAGTCTCTCTCACATTTCCACTTAAACAAATAGCTTCCCATGAAACAACATCCAATTCTAACCATCCTCCGACCATCCTTCCAGAGCATCACCACAGTCAATGCGACCGCGCATCGCCTCTACCTCCATGTCTCCCGACTGAGACTCCTCTACCTAATTTATTAGAGAAGACTACACCATCATATAAAATAAACAGCATCTACCACCATCCACTCCTGCATCCAATTTCAAGGTAGTTAATTCTTCCAACGCCTTCCAAGAATCTGTAGATTCCTGAACTACTTCCTTCCATGACTTCCTTCTCAATGAATCAGCCACAAACTTTCCCCTTCCTGAGGTGTAAGATATTTTAATGTCATAGTCTTGGAGAAACTCTACCCACCTCCACTATTTCAAGTTCAGAACTCACTGGGAAAAGATATACATCATTCTCTTATGATATGTGAGGACCACAAAGTGCTCTCCAATGAGGTAATGATTACAAAAATTCAGCGTGAACATGCCCGTTGCTATCTCCAGATCATGGGTGGCATAGTTACATTCAGGAGGATGTAACAGTATGGACCCATAATATATCACCCTCTGTTGTTGCATAAACACATATCCTGATCCCAAATGGTAAGAATCACAAAACACCTTAAACATGACCCCTTCCTCTGGAAACCACAACACTACAGCACTGACCAAATTCCCTTTCAGATAGTCGAACTCTACCTAGAAATGCTCACTCCACACAAAGTCCTGGTACATTCTGGTCAGAGACATCAACAGGGTTGTAACTTGAGAGAAATCAAGTACAAATATCTAGAAATAGCCTACTAGACCAAAGAAACTACGAAACTCCCCTATGTTATTGGGTGCTTCCCAAGAAACAACCACGTCAACCTTTGACGGGTCCACTGTTACACCCTACTAAGACACCACATGTCCAAGGAAGTGAATCTCCCATGTCCAAAACATACACTTGGACAAATTTCTCTAGAGTTGGTGGCATCGAAGGAACTCCAAAGAAGTTCTGAGATGATCAGGATCGTCATCCTTTGAAATTGAGTAGATCAAAATGTCATCGATGAATACATTGATGAACCAGTCTAGGAATGCTTGAAATAAAGATTTCAAAGGTACCATGAAAATGGATGGTGCGTTCATAACACCAAATGACATAACCATGAACTCGAAGTTCCCATACTTGCACTTGAAAGTAGTCTTCGGGATGTCACCCTCCTTTACCTTCAACTGGTGATTCCCAGACTGCATATCAATATTAGAAAACCAAATTTCTCCCCTCATTTAGTTGAAAATATCCTCTATACTTGAGAGAGGGTAACAGTTCCTAAACATCACCTAATTCATCCTCTGATAGTCTATGAATAGACTCATACCGCCATCTTCCTTCTTTGCGAACAAGATCAGAGCACCCCATAGTGACACATGAGGATAGATAAAGCCCTTATTCACCAAGTTTTCAATCTTAATCTGTATCTCCTGCAACTCGGAAGGATCCATCCAATAGAGAGCCATCAATATATAACTAGCACTGAGTTCAAAGTAAATCTCTAACTCAATTTAATGTCGAGGGGGTAAAGTCAAAACCTACTTGGGGAAAAAATCCCAGAACTCACCAAAAACTCTGGGAGCCTCCACTGTCTCGACATCTATCAATATCACCAAAAACTCGACCAACAAGTAGAGAATAGGATCTCCACATTATCTACTTATCTTACTACTATTCTTTACAAAAAAATCCACACACTAGCCATCCACATCTTAAAAAAATCACTTCTATAGAAGTAGTCAATAACAGAATGCACAGAAAACAATTAGTTGATGCCAATGATAACATCGTATAGCTATATCTATAGCATAAATAGATTCCTACAGGACCGATGTGGCCCCAACATTAGTCTACATCCCCAAAAAACATCAAACAAGCTGGTTTGTCCTCTGACTAGGGTACTCAACACCTAGGGAACCGGAAGGCTCTCTATGTCTAGTTCTAGAGCATGGACTAGATTAGGTGAAACAAAGGTGTGTGAATATCCTGAATCAAACAAATCATAAGACTTATCACCGAACAAGCTAATAGTACCTCGAATAATCTATGGACCTACTTGAACTGCTACCTATGTGAGGTGTAACTGACCACACCCAGCTCCCCTTCCCATATTCTAATGACCACATCCTCGACCATGCCTGGGTTGAGGTCCCTGAGGAATACCCTAAAGTCAGCCTCCACCTGCTTGGTCTCCCCTTGGTGGAGCATGAGTCTTCAATCCCTACTCCTGAAATATCCTAGCCATCAATTGCTGCTAAGTCGGGTGCTAAACCTACCCACCTCAACCATACCAAGCTTAAAATACCATCAATAACTAACTCTGAAGGTTCACATGAACTCCACAGGTAAAACACTCCAACCTCCAGACTGTAGTATAGGAACAAGGACCAGAAGGTCTGAACAGAAACCACCATGGTCAAATCACTGATGATTGAGAATTGAATGGTTGTGGTGCCTAATACCTTCCACTAGTATCCTTTCACTTCAAATAACCCTTTTGGATCCCCTCTCATGGTATACCTCCTCTTGGGTGAATTCTCTCAACTAACTCTTCCTTCTTCTGGACCTCAAGGTATATTAGCATGGTGGAGGGAGTAACTGCGTACTGGAGAGAAGGATGAAGTGCCTCCTCTAAGAATCTCAATCGAGAATCCTCATCTGGAAAGAGATCTGAAGCGAAGCGTATGAGATCCTTGAACTTGATCTCTAAATCATGTACCAATATACTCCACTACTGGAGGGAGTGTATCTCTTATTTCTTCTCATCCTTCATGTTCTAAGAAAAGAATTCTTCCTAGAACTCCTTCTCAAAATTTACCCACAAAACATCATCCTCATTTCTATCCCCTAGGTGAAGAATCCACCACTAACGTGTAGCTCCCCTCATCTGACTAACCACTAAGGAAACCTAGTACTCCATCAGAGCCCAGATTAGGCTGAAGGTTATCTCAAGTTCTTTGAGGCAACTCTCTATCTCCATGTCCTAGAAAATACCCTAGTACTTTCTCAAGGTCTACCTCTAGAATTAACATAAAGTTATTTTACACTTTTTTTCTTCCTCCCCTAGATTATCCCTCCGTCGATCAGCCGAATAGGCATGTTGAGCCTCCACTGCCTGTGCCACTCATGGACGATGACCGGGTTCCATAGTTAAAATGTAAATAAGGAACTCCTAAGAGTGAGTAGTATAATTTTTTTTAAATGTTCATATTAACTCATTTTATTGTTATCTATTCTAAATTTTCCCAGGACACCAATTCGAAGAAGAACACTAGTTATTATGATTCATGTGCCTCTCCTAGGTTCTCTACCCTGCAAACAGTGTAGCCTCACATGTTCGTTCGGTAGGCTTAGAGTCCTTACGTCGGATCATAGGGGGGCACTAAAATCCTATGTCCTAGTCAGTATTCCCTGGCCTATCTCATGAACCAAGGTCACCTAACACTGTTACCCTACCAAACCATGAAATCCTCACTGTGACCAACTCTAAACTTCATCCCATATCACACCCATCACCTTTTATTCCATTTTTATGACCCCCTACCTCCAAAGATTCCCATCCTGAGCTAGAAATGGATAAAGAGAGACAATGACCCCTGAGTCCTACCTCCTGTAGGCCCCAGGGTGGCGACCAGCACCAAAGGTATACAAATATCACAAAATGGGAGGCATTGCACTTTTTATAGTAACCACGATCGGTAGATAAGATGTATCAAATTCAAAAAAACTACAAGACATATATATAATGAATCCAAAATCCATCCCACATGCATGTTTAAAGTAAAACTAGTAGAAATACAATGAAATGATCCAATGTAAATACGAAACGAACAAATCTAAGTAGTGACATGAAAATTGTCCCAATGTCTGAGATAGTAAAGCCAATAATGATCCCCATAGTCCACTTAGAAACCGAAAAATAGTTTTATATATGTAGTGCGAGCATACAAGTATACTTAGTAGGGTAAACCAAAGTCTCTCATGCACAAGTGGTGAAGCATACTAATGTCCCCATGAGAAAAAGTAGAAACCAAAAGCACCTAACAGGGTATACTAGTCACTCTATCCTCACCAAAGGAAAGCTCACAAAATTACATTATCCAAGAAAATTAATATAGTAAGAACATTGATGATTGGGTAACCTGAACCACTTTCTCGCTGATTATCCACTCTCACACCCTAACGAAAAATGTCCAAGAACTCCCACCTCTTCTGAAAGAACCACGTCAAAACCCAATTGCACACACCTGGTCCTCCTAACTACATCATATCCCACCTATAGAAACCTAGGACACAAACCACACCACAAACCATACCACATCCCGATGAAACCTGGGAAGCACAACACATCTCATCCCGAAGACACCTGGGAAGCACAACTTTCCCACACACACATTGGCCACACAAAACACAACTTTCCCGAAGATTCTAGGGGTATCACCACCTGGAAGATGGAGCAGGGAAGAGTTGGTGGACATCCATCCATCCTCCCTCTACGATATTTGGAAAATACGCCCTCCACCATAACATTGGGGGTGTTCGGCATGTAGTGACCAACAAGGGTGGGGTGCGTATAGAACCACAAGAAAGTACTAGTATATATATATAGGTTCCAAACACTCATCCCAACCTATGTGCTCTCAATAAAAAAAACACCCCATAACAGTACCACCTTTATTGCTTCCTCTAAATGCATGTATCAGTACGAACGACGGTCACATCTAAAGTTGATAAAATAAAGCCACTCAACACCCAATAATTTGGATGTTATTAAGAATTTACTAGTTATTCCATCCCTACCTGGGAAACTAAAAACCACAGCACACAACCAGCCTCACAACCAAGCCAACAAAGGAAGAAAACTATGATAAAACACCCTATTTTACACTTCCTCCCCACTTAGAACCCAATCCAACCACTACCATAATCATTATTCGAAGTAATTCCACCAAACTTAAGGAAAAATCCAAACTCCAAATAGATTCCTCCTACATATCACATTAAAATCATATTCGGCATCCCTACTGCATATCCACATAATTACTAGAAAGACAAATAAAACACAACCCTGTTGTAGTCCCACTGCACCACACCACTCACCCATTCTGAAATCAAACAATCTATCAACCTGAGATTCCATTACACCCTCAAAACATCCACACATACCATTGTTCTCTCAACAGTAGTACCGCAAAACTCATATAAATAAAAAGATATAAAATATCCACACACAACACACCACTACACAAAATAAGGTAAGGTTTATTTAGATTTAACACACTCAATATTTAATTCCAATTTGATAATTCATGGGTTATCACAGAACAATTTTGATCCTATAGATTCCATTTATTTCACCAGATATACATGATTAATCAATTGTTCATGTTCACAACCATTCAATAACAAGTGTTCACAAGACAAGTGCTCAATCAGAGACCACCAACAACCATGTTTTTTAGAAGTAATACAACCCAAAAAATTCACAGTATAGATCAAAGATAATAAAAAAAATCATCATCATCATCCCCACCACTCATTTATTACTAAAGTAATAGGTCTGATTATATTTATTATCATCATCTTTCACCCCTCATTTATTACATTGTTTAAAATGGATCCAAATTTATTCACAATCATACATCAGTATACCAACCCTATATGATACATAATTAAAAGAGAGATGAAGGAATCCCAACCTGGAACAACAGTTGATCATCAACTCCTCCTTGCACTAAAATAGGGGGTGCACGAGCAGTATGAAAGACTCCAAGGGAAAACTGGATCAAAAGGCCACAATATAACATATGAATCCATAGGGAATAAATTCTCTGGTAACACCAAGAAAAAATTAAAGGGTAATAGGAAGAGAGGATATGGGATAAAGAAAAATTCTAGATCATATATCCACAGAAGTGAGATGATTTCAAATTACTTAAAAGTAGAGTCATGGGCAATACCTTACATCTTGGCAGAAGTCTCAAGGGATTTATGATATTAATGATATATTTAGTATCCTTTTAAACTGCTTTCAAAATGGTCTAACAAGGTTTTAATCTCTATTTTCATCAAATAAAATGTAAGATGGGTGAAACTGGATAAATTGGGGAAAGGTGGAAAGGACTCACAATTGGGTGAGTCACCAAAGTGAGTCAGTAATGAATCTCACCAATGCCACTCACTGACACCACTAACCGATGCCACCAACCAATTCCACTCACTGACATCACTCCACAATGTGACCCACTGATGTGACCAATAGAAAGATAGTCCCTAACATGAGATTCTTATGGTTAGTCACTGACATGACCTACAGATGGAAAGTCACTGACGTGACTCACTAATGGAAAGTCACCAACACAAGTCATCAAAGAGACTCACCGTGACCTTCCAAAACACCTCAAACACTTGATTTTTACAATGGAATCGACCGGTGGGGTCCGGGCCATTAAAAATTATCATAAGAACATATTTTTATATTCAAAGATTTTTTTTGGATATAAGAAAACTTGAATTAAGAAAAACACAATGGGAATCAAAGTAATTATCCTAATACTTTCTTAGTATATTACATAAATCCCTAAGATAAAAAATTGTAGACAAGTGATAGACTACATTTCTATGTAAGGGTTCTTATCTTTATTAGAGATAGTGGGAGGCATATTTACTTGGGTTTAGTCTTTCAATAGATGAAAATGTAGTTGGCATGGGAACTAGTTCCACAAGTTCATTTGGAACATGATTATTTCAAAGAAACATACTATGTAGGATGGTTAAAACCACAGTGATGGTTTTATTTCCCCCGGGATCAGTCATAGATTATTTACATAGAATAATAAATCCTACATGAATTATATCGAAATTTTATTAAATTTACAAGATCAATTAAAATTCAATAATTGATTCCATGAATCAATGGATAGGGGATTGTCATATTGAATGCTATGGTGGGTATTCAAGTGACATTATAAATGGATGGTACAATCCTGGTACCAATC
The DNA here is from genome assembly GCA_963277665.1 of Viscum album. Lineage (NCBI taxonomy): Eukaryota > Viridiplantae > Streptophyta > Magnoliopsida > Santalales > Viscaceae > Viscum > Viscum album. Next base: position 1,057,451,519 of record OY728129.1, read on the forward strand.
TGTCTCGTTTGGTAATACCAAGTCATTATGCCTAAATCAATTAGTATTTTACTTATTATAGGTAATTTCAATTATCACTTTACTAAGCATTGGATGTTAAGACCAACTTTCGTGGAAGGTGTCTATATAATGAAACCAAAAAGAGTTGGTGATGTCATGGAATACCAATAAGGGGTGAATGTTACTAAAATCTAGTTTTGTATTAATGTAATAAACAATATCATATTATATTCATTTGGAATGAACCTTTTGCATATGTATACTATAGTTTAGTGGAATAACCATAGTATTCTAAGTAAAATACATCGGTTGACATATGGAAAAAATCTATAGGTATTTTTGTTAATTAGGACAATAATAAAATAAATACTATAGATACTGACATAAATTAATAGCATAATTTCTAGGGAATAAGATATATTAAGGTAGATCCAATGGTATCTTAGACCTATTCAATTTTACATATACTAACCTGGCATTACAAAAATACATGTTGGAACAATTCAAAAAGTAATTACCACTATCACATGACATAAATCTCTCCAAAAATATGTGTACAACACATAAGATGAAATTAATATAGAAGTTGAGTTACATAAACTTCTTCAATGGATCAATATCACATGTCATGATATGTAAAAGAAACGATATTTCCAATATATACTTTATGGTAGGAAATTTCAGTAATATTTAAGAGAAATGTATGGGATGCATTCAAAACTATCCAATTGTACAAGAGAATGTACAAAAGATATATATATATATATATATATATCTAGTATATGGAGAGAAAGGGATACTAGTTTTAAGGGGAAAACTAGTATTCCTTGGATCAATATGATCTAATATCATATTCATGATAAGGAGTTGAGTTACAAAAGCTCATACAAGCCATTGGAGGCTATATCTACTAATACTAAGTGTGTTTCAGCATCAGTGGAAGATAAAGAAGCAATATAAAATACTAAATTATTAGTTTTAGTTATTGGAATTATACCTAATGATTAATGTTTTATCATGATATAAATTAGGATAATTCTACTTCTAGTACTAGCCAAGAAGTTATGTTTTGACAGTGGACAAAAAGCTATATACATGTGTATAACATTTATTGAGAAGTTTTACTCTTGGAGGTGAGTTCGTACATAGTATAATTTCTATGTAGGGGAGACGTGGCAGACCCAACATCTAAAGATTTGACTCAAGAGAAACATTATCTTAATCATGTGAGATATAACAAGGTTGGTAAGCAAGTTGGAACTAGTGAAAGTGGCAGTTTTGTAGATGTGGGTTCCCTAGACCCAACATTATCAATAACTTTGATTAACATACCATTTGTATGGTGTGTTATGCATGATGTAAACTTACCATTGTAGTGTTTACATTTTTGTGTCCACTATTTGATGGTGTTCCATAGAATAGTTATCATATCAAAAGGTTATAGCATATCCCAGACTATAATGATAAAATTAAGATACAATGACATTAATTTTAAATATATGTTCTATGGTTTATATACATTATACAGACTAGATGCAGTTGATGTCAGGTGATAAGGTGTTGGGAGCTCAAAATCATTGAGACTTATCCTCACGAAGTTCTCTTGTAAGTTATATCATAAGGATAAACCCGCTAATAAGAACACCAAAAGTTTTGTGTGTCATTGGTTGTTCCCATATATGGACATGTGTATTGATCTCCTGACTTGAGATCATTATCAATGTATTACATTTTATCACCTACTTTGATTCAAGGAAAAAACCATGGAAATGAAGTCATCGAGATGTGGTTTGTGTTGGGTGGTATGACATTGGTTGAATGATTGATATAGAATTTGTCCCTTATGAGTTGAGGAACTGATATCTTGGTCCAAATTGATCAGGATTGTGGTACCTTATTTAAATCCATGGCCATGATATTCAAAGGTAAGTCAGTCCAATTAGATCAAAAAAAATATAGCAAATCAAGGGTGATGACACAAGGGTGTGTCATTCTTTATTGAGATATTTTAAAACAAAGATATTGTATTACACAGTGTGCGTACGTAGGATGGTTATCATTGTTCTGAATACTCCTTGCCTTTTAAGGGACAATATGGTTTTTATATTCCACTCATATTCTATGAATATTATTCACTACTTTTCATATATGATCCTAGAGGGTCACACACAATTATTCTTTCAAGATTCTTCCATATTCTGATGAATAGGTATATAGGACATGGTGGGCCCAATCATGGGGTCTGTGAGTTGTCCCTGATTTATTGATCCCGATAAATAAATGAATACATTAATATTCAAGTATAGAATTATGGAGTTGAAATTATTTAATAAAATTAGTTACAAGTGTTTAAGTAAATATATGGAATAATATTATATGAATTAATATTCTGTTTAATATTCAAGGTTCATTTAATTTTAGCATGAAATACTAGTCGAGTTAATGAATAAAATCTACCACATAACATATTTAATATATATTACATGTATCTGATAAAATATAAATAATATAAATGACATAGTTTCTTCCCCATCATTTTTATTCATTAATTATATAAGTGGATGAAAGATATATGGGGGGCGTGATCCCTAACCAGATATTTTTCACATTCTCTATATAAGTACATGTGGATCTCATTTCTAGAATGAAAGGGAATTCAATTTCTAATGGATAGAGACCACCTCTCTCCTCCTCTCACATCCTTGAGAGAGAAATAAATAGTTCAGGACATCGATTCAAGGACGTCTTCACAGATCGTAGGAACTAAGTCGAGGTGATCATCACAATGTAGAAGGAATTTTCAGAGCTATGTGCTAGCACATAGAGTTCAATGATCGGTGTTTACAGAATTTATTGAATCATGTGTGGAATATATAGAGGGGATCAGCTTCATACCCTTCAATAAATGATCACCGAAGACAATATGCAGTCTAACACTCCAAATCAAACAATATACATTTTTGTTTGATTATTTTGTGATTATTAAATTCACACAAGATCCTTAGACCTCTATCAAGTCTCAGATCAATAGAGATGATGAAGTTACGTCCCTTCGATGATGAAAATTTTAAAATTCTAAGTCCATCGGCTTCTACTGCGTGCCTCATTACCTTTAATTAGGACTTCACTTTGAGGAAGGGGATCCCTATCTCACGAAGCCCCTTCGAGAGACACTGAGCTCCATAAATCCCCTTCACAAGACCTTGTTCTCTAAAAATCCCCTTCACGAGACCTTGTGCTTCATGAAGTCGCATACTTCGTGAGACCCTACGTTATGTGAATCCCAATCCCTAGTTATGCCTTGTATTATGAATCCCCAACCTTTATGAGACCCTGAGCACTGTGAAGCCCCACCCATCATGAGACCCCTTCATGAATATCCCACCTCCACGCCCGATGTTCTATACCACATGGGATTTTTCCCCCGCACCTGCTCTCTAGATCAGTACCGGGTTGTAGTACTGAGCCTCCAGCCCAGTCCCTTAGATACTACCACTGACCCCTATGAAAAATAAACAGTAACACTAGGAACTTTTTGCGTTGGGTCGATGACATTTTGGGTTGCGCCCTTATGTCGACCTAGCATCCACCCTTGGAATACAATGATTCAAGATACTGGTCTTTATTTCCTCAAATAGCTTGAGTCGACCTACTCCTCTTGGAATCTTTTCCAGATCACAAGTTGAGATTCTTATCTAGGATTTCCCATTTACCTTGAGTCAATCCATTCCTCACGCAACTCCTGAAACCCCATCACCTAACACATATGCGAGGTTAGACTAGAAAGGTTCGCTCTCTCATAAGTCCCACACGTTACATTGCTAGGTTTCATCAACATAGTAGTCCCCATAACATTACTTTTAACTATATCATACCCTATCACTCATGAAAATGATGCCTTCTATTTTAAACACAAGATTCCACATGCCATGATTATGAGAAGACATTCTATAGTTCCCACTACATGACTACAAAATGTAGAATACCCTATATGAAATGTGAAGGATGCCTTGTGTGACTAACATGATATGACTTATGCATCAATCATAAGATGCCTCATGTAATAATCATGGTATGAAAACCAAATAGAAACCATGGGCTACCTCATTAGGACTAATCTCCAATCATATCCCTCGACCCATTAGTAGTCACATATTACCTCATAGTCTAACACAAGGTTAATAAATGGGAAGGTCAATGCATAATCCCCACACACTACATCCTTAAACATGATGTTAAACTATAATCTTACCTTATGCAACAGACATGGGATGCCCTCATGGTTTGACATGAGGAAGAATGAATGGAAAGATCAATGGTTAAGCCCCACATACTACATCCTTCCAAATGATATAAAACTTTAATCTTACCTCATGAAATAGACATGGAATGCCTTCCTGACCTGACATGTGGAATATTGAATGGGAAGAACAATGAATAAGCCCTACATATCACATCCTTCAACATGATGTTATATAGTAATCTTACCCCATAAAATGGACATGGGATTCCCTCATGACCTGACATGAGAAATAAGAAATTGGTAGATTAATGCATAATCCCCACTTACCACATCATTTCACATGATGTTTAACTGTAATCTTACCTCATGAAACAAACATGAGATTCCCTCATGACCTGAAATGAGGAATCCCGAATGGGACGATCAATGCATAATCCCCACATACCATGTCCTTCCACATGATGTTAAATTATAATCTTACCTCATAAAATAGACTTGAAATTCCCTCATGACCTGACATTAAGAATCCTGAATGGGTAGCTCAAAGCCTAAGCCCCACATGCCACTTCCTTTCACATTACAATAAAATGTAATATTACCTCATGTGACGGGCATGGGATGCCCCCATGACTTGACATGAGAAATATTGAATGGGAAACTTGATGCATAAATCCTAACTATCATTTCCATTCATTGGATGTTAAACTATAATCCTACCTCATGCAAGAGCCATGGGATTCCCTCATGACCTGTCATGAGGAATCATGAATGGGAAGCTCAATGTATAATCCCTATATACTACATCATTCCACATGACGTTAAAATGTATTATTACCTCATGTAATAGACATGAGCTCCCCTCATGACCAGACATGATGAATTTTGAATGGGCTTCTCAACGAATAAGACCCACATGCTGCATCCTTACCGCATAACATCAAAATAATTGGATTAATCCTATCACACGACGTTAAACTGCTTCACTGAACTACATTAGTATTGATTCCTATCTTTTAAATAGGGCATGTAGGATGTCACTATGATGTTCAATCCTTATTAACATTAAAATTTGCTGCTCCCTCCAAGGGATGTACCATCCTTGTTCCACCTCTATCTGGAGTTAGATCAAGCCTTTCAGATCATCCTCTGTGGGGTGTTTTGATCTACACATCTAGGGTTTTCCTAAAGTGGTGTTCTCAACAACCTTCATGGTGTTCCATCTTCCCATTATGGGAAAAACCTCCTTGATCTACCTCAAAGGGAATTCTGATCACTCAACCTGCTCTTGAAGGGAGATAATTCAGCACTGACCACATTCCCCTAAGAAATTAATCCTCTACCCATAACCACAAGAAATTAAAATTATTCCTCGATCTATCTTAAGGGACGTTCTGATCATGGTGTGGCATATTCCCTCCTAGGAACACACCTTCTTGATCCGCCTCCATGGTACTTTCTGATCAACCGTCTCCTATCTCCATAAGATGTTAAACACTTGACCTAATCCCTAGTACAAACCACATGAAAAACATGGGATGCCCAAGGTAAAACCTTTGGAAGATATGCACCAACAATGTCAGTTACCTCATGAAAAACATGGGATACATGAGGTGAACATCCATGGAGGTTTCACGCCCCCCAACATTGCAACCTCGTTATCGACAAGAGATGCCTTGGGTTATACATCTATGATGCCTCACACAAGATTCCATACAAAGAGGAAGAATACTAGTGCCAAACGCAACCAATGTTAAGTGATTCCCAAACATGCTCGATGTTACCATCTACTCCGACAAAAGGTTTTCACCCTTCCAAACTGAGGAAGCGTAATTAATCAGCATCAAAAAAGAGATGGAACTGAGAATGAGTTTCACAAACATGACTTTAATTTATAAGGGAGACCCAAACTAGGAAACACCTGCCGAGGAGGAATCCATGGAAGGCTGAACCAACATCCCATCATCCCATTTTGATCAGGGGTCAACATCACCATCAACGGTGGTAGAGGCCGCCCACCTTTGGAAAGTGAGAAAGAGGGTCAAGGGACATGCATTGTTACGATAATGCACACCCTTTCTGTGAATGATTATGAAACAATAACATTCCTTTCTTTCACTATTTTTAGTCAACATGGTTCCCACTGAAATTGGTGTGGAGACTTGTTTCTAATTTCAAATTCCAAATATATTAAGAAGTTCCTTAGAGTACTTTTTGTGAGAAATAAATTCTTGTTTCTTATTTTGTGAGATCTATAAACTCAATAAAGTATTTCATTTCACCTTGCGTGGACAGTTCAGACAATTTCTTCATCTCTTCATCAAACAATTCACAAGTCATTTCATCATTCTCATTAAAGGTAATGTCGTCAATAAATAAAATAAAAATTATGGAGATCTCCTGACATTCTTGGATGTATAGATTACAATCAACCCTTCCTTTCTTGAAGGATAGCTTCCTTAATTGGGAACCCTATTCGGAATACCAAGATTTTGGAGCTTGCTTCATCCCAGACAAGGCTTTCTTCAACACACACACACACACACACACCTATCATCCTTCCCATTAACAAAACCGCATGGTTGTTCAACATAAACTACTTTATCATGTTCTTTCATTCAGGAAGGATGAATTTACATCCATCTAAAATATTTTGTAATCTAATTATGTAATAATGGAAAGAAATGTTCTAATTGTCTACAACCTTTCCACCGAAGAAAAAGCCTCATCAAAATCAATACCTACAATCTGTGAGTAACCTTTTCACACCAATATTTCATTGTTTCTTATCACATCACCATCTTCATTCAACTTGTTTGAGAACACGCACTTTGTACCAGAAACATTTTTTCATTTTGTTTAGGTATGTGTTTCCAAGGACTATTCTTTTAAATCTGATCCAACTCTTCATTCATAGCCTAGATCCAATTCGGATGATTAAAAGATTCATTTACATCTTTCAGATACAATTTTGAATAAAAAGAAGTATATGAAATAACTTTTGATGTTCTTCTAGTTTGAATATTTTATGTTGATCACAAATTTTGTTTTGAGCTTCCAATTGCTTCCTCAACCTAGGATGAGATCTTTGAATTTCTTACTCATCACTAGAAATAGTCGAATGCTACCTAGAACTACTCACTCCACACAAAGGCCTGGTACTTTCTATTCAAATCCATCAAAAAAGTTGTAACTTGAGAGAAGTAAAGTACAAATATCTATAAATAGCCTGCTAGACCAAGGAAACTTCCAAAATCTCCTATGTTGTTGGGTGCTTCCCAACAAAAAACCACCTAAACCTTCAACGGGTCCACTGCTACACCCTACTAAGACACCACTTGTCCAAGGAAGTGCATCTCCCATGTCCAAAACATACACTTGGACAATGTTATACAGATCTAGTGGAATCAAATGACATCCAAATAAGTCCTGAGATGCTTGGGATCCCCATCCTCTGACTTCGAGTAGATCAGAATTTAATCGATGAATATAATGAATAACCAGTCTAGGAATGCATGAAATAAGGAGTTCAAAAGTGCCATGAACATGGATGGTGCATTCTTAACACCAAACGACACAACCACAAACTCGAAGTTTCCATACCTACACCTAAAAGTAGTCTTTGGGATTTCACCCTCCTTCACACTCAACTGGTGATTCCCAGACTGCATATCATTATTAGAAAAAAAAAATTCCTCCCCACATTTAGTTGAAAATATCCTCCATCCTTGGGAGAGGGTAACAGTTCATGACCATCACTTGATTCAACCTCTTGTAGTCTATTAATAGCCTCATACCACCATCTTCCTTCTTTGAAAACATGATTGGAGCACCCCCATGGTGACACATGAGGCTAGATAAAGCCCTTCTTCACCAAGTTGTCAGTCTTAATATGCATCTCCTACAACTCGGAAGGATCCATCCAATAAAGAGCCATCAAAATAGAACTAGCACTGAGTTCTAAGTATATCTCTAACTCAACTTCATTTTTGAGTGGGTAGAGTCACAACCTACTTGGGGAAGAAAATCCAAGAACTCACCAAAAACTATGGGAGCCTCTATCTTCTCTACATCTATCGATCTCACTAACAACTCAGAAAACAAGTAGAGAATGGGATCTCCATATTAGGTACATATCTGACTACTCTTCTTACCAATGAAAGCCACACACTAGCCATCCACGTCTAAAAAATAGCACTTCTCTAGAAGTAGTCGATAAAATAATGCACAGAAAGAAACTAGTTGATGCCAATGATAACTTTTTATAGCTATATCTATAGCAGAAAGAGATTCTTGCAAGACTGATGTGGCCCCAACATCAGTCTACATCCCCAGAAAACATCAAACAAGCTAGTTTGTCCTCGGACTAGGGTACTCAACACCGAGGGAACAGAAAGACTCTCTAAGTCTATTCCCAGCGCATGGACTAGATCAGGTGAAACCATGGTGTGTGAAGATCTCGAATCAAACAAATCATAATAAAGATCACTAAACAAGCTAATCGTACCTTGAATTATCTATGGACCTACTTGAACTGCTGCCTATGTGAGGTGTGACTAACCACACCCAGCTCCCCTTCCCATCTTCTAATGACCACCTCCTCGACCACACCTTGGTTGAGGTCCCTAAGGAACACCCTGAGGTCAGCCTCCACCTGCTGAACCTATCCTTGGTGGAGCATGATTCTTCTATCTCTACTATTGAAACAGCCTGACCATCAACTATTGATGAGGTGGGTGCTAAACCTACCCACCTCCACAATACTAAGCTTGAACAGCCATCGAGAACTAACTCTAAAGGTTCCCATGAACTCCACATGTAAAATACACCGACCTCAGGACTATAGGATAAGAATAAGGACCATAAGGTCGAAACGGAATATAATGAGGTGAACTCCCTGATGACTGAAAATTGAAGGGTCGTGGTGCCAGAGACCTTCCACTAGTAGCCTTTCCCTTCAAATAACCCTTCTGGCTCCCCTCTCATGGTAGACCTCCTCTGGGGTGTATTCTCTCAACTAATTCTTCTATCTTCTAGACCTCTAGGTATATTGGAAAGGTGGAGGGAGTAACTGCATACTAGAGAGAAGGATGAAGTGCCTCCTCTAAGCATCTCACCTAAGAATATTTATCTAGAAAGAGATCTGAAGCGAAGCCTATGAGATCCTTGAACTTGATCTCCAAATCTCATACTTACATACTCCCCTATTGGTGGGAGTGTATCTGTTATTACTTCTCAACCTTCATGGTCAAATAAAGGAATTCTACACGGAACTCCTTATTGAAATTGACCCACAAAACATCATCCTCATTTATCTCTCCTAGGTGCATCATCCACCACTAATGCGTAGCTCCCATCATCTGACTAACCACTAATGAGACCCAGTACTCCATCAGAGCCCAGATCAGTCTAAACATGATATCAAGTTCTTTGACTCAGCTCTCTATCTTAAGGTCCTAGAAAATACCCTAGTTCAATCCCGAGGTCTACCACTAGAATGAACATAACGTTCTTTTTCATTTTTTTCCTCCTCCCCTATATCATCCCTCCATCGATCAATTGAATAGGAATATTGATCCTCCACTACCTTATCCACTCATAGACGGTGACTGGGTTCCATAGCTGAAAGGTAAATAATGAACTCCTAAGACTGAGTAGTGTGGTTTTTTTAATGTTCATATTAAATCATTTTATTGTTATCCATTCTAAATTTTCCCAGGACACAAATTCAAAGAAAAACACTAGTCATTATATTGCATGTTCATCTCCAAGGTTCTCTAACCTGCAAAATGGTGTAGCCTCACTTGGTTGTTCGGTAGGCTCAGAGTCCTTGCTTCGGATCATAGGGGGGCTGTAAAATCCTTTGTCCTAGTTAGTCTTCACTGGCCTATCTCATAAACCAAGGTCACCTAACACTATTACCCTAACAAACCATGAAATCCTCACTGTGACCAACTCCAAAATTCATCATATCTCACAACCACCATCTTCGATACCATTTTTTTATGACCCCCTCCCTTCAAAGATGCCCATCATGAGCTGGAAATGGATAAAGAGAGACAATGACCCCAGATTCCTACCTCCTGTAGGCCCTGGGGTGGTGACCAACAAAAAAGGTATACAAATATCACAAAATAAGAGGCATTAACCTTTTTATAGTAACCAATATCTGTAGATAAGATGTATAAAATTCAAAAAAAACTCCCATACATACATATAAAGAAGCCAAAATCCATACCACATGCATGTTCAAAGTAAAACTACAACAAATACAATGAAATAATCCAATGTAATTACCAAAAAAACAAATCTATGTAGTGACATGGAAATTGTCCCAATTTCTGAGATAGTAATGCCAAGAACGGTCCCCATAGTCCTCTTGGAAACCTAAAAATAGTGTTATATATGTAGGGTGAGCATACAAGTATACTTAGTAGGGAAAACCAAAGTATCTCGTGCACAAGTTTATAATCATACTGATGTCCCCATAAGAAACAGTAGAAACAAAAACCACCTAACAAGATATACTAGCCACCCAAACCTCACAAAAGTAAAGATCACAAAATTACATGAGCCAAGTAAAGTAATATAGTAAAAACATCGATGATAGGGTAACCCGAACCACTTTACCACTAATTAGCCACTCTCAAACCCTAATAGAAAACGTCCAATAACTCCCAACACTTCTCTAATAACCATGTCAAAACCCGGTTGCACACACCTGGTCCTCCCAACTACATCATATCCCAACAGTAGAAACCTGGTCCATAAACCACACTATGAACCAAACCACATCCCTATGACACCTAGGAAGAACAACACATCTCATCCCAAAGACACCTGTGAAGCACAACTTTCCCACACACACCTAGGCCTCACAAAACACAACCTGACTAAAGATACTTGGGGTATCACCACTTGGAAGAGGGAACAGGGAAGAGTGGATGGTCATCCATCCATCCTCCCTCTAGGATATTTGGGAAATACACCCTCCACCATAACGATGGGTTTGTTCGGCATGTAGTGCTAAACAAGGGTGGGGTGCATATAGAACCACAATAAAGTACAAGTATATATATATAGGTACCAAAAACTCATCCCAACCTATGGGTTCTTAAGAAAAAAACCACCCCATAACACTACCACCTTTACTATTTCCTCTAAATAAACGTATCAGTACGAATGACATTCACGTATAATGTTGATAAATGAAAGTCACTCAACACCAAATAATTTTGATGTTATTAAAAATTCACTAGTTATTCCATCCCTACCTAGGAAACTAACTACAACAGCACACAACCAGCCTCACAACTGAGCCAAAAAAAGGAAGAAAACTATTATTAAATTCCCCACTTTACACTTCCTCCCCACTTAGCACCCAATCCAACCACTACCATAATCATTATTCGATTCAATTACACCAAACCTAAGTCAAAACTCCAACTCAAAATAGAACCCTCCAACATATCACATTACAATCATATTCGGCAGCCCTATTGCATATCCACACCATTCTCAGTAAGAAAAATAAAACACCACCTAGTTGTAGTCCCATTGCACCGCACCACTCACCCATTCCACAACCAAACAATATATCAACCTTAGATTCCATTTCACCCTCAAAACATCAACACACACTGTCGTTCTCTCAAAAATAGTACCAAAAAACCTGTACAAATCACAAGATAGAAAATATCCACACACAGCACACCGCTACACCAAACAAGGTAAGGTTTATTTATATTTAACACACTCAATATTAAATTCCACTTTTATCATTAATGAGTTATTATAGAACAAATTTGATCCTAGAAAAAACATTTATTGCACCGGATATAGGTGATTAATCAAGTGTTCATTTTCACAGTCGTTCAACAACAAGTGTTCACAAGACCAGTGCGCAAATAGAGACCACCAACAACCATGATTTATAGAATTTATATGGCCAACATAATTCATAGTATGGATCAAAGTTAATAAAAAAAAACAAAAAACATCATCATAATCTTCCTCACCACTCATTTATTACTAAAGTAAAATGTATGATTATCTTTGTTATCATCTTCTTTCACCCCTCATTTAATACGTTGTTTAAAATGGATCCAACTATATTCACAGTCATACATTATTATACCCACCATATATGATACATAATTAAAAGAGTGATGAAGGAATCCCCAGCTGGAACAACAGTCGATCAACAACACCTCCTTGCACTAAAATAGGGGGTGCACGTGTAGTAGGAAAGACTCCAAGGGAAAACTGGATCTGAAGGCCACAACACAACATATGAATCCATAGGGAATGGATTCTCGGTAACACCAAGAAAGAATTATAGGGTTCAAGGAAGAGAGTATTTCAGCTAAAGAAAAATTCTAGATCCTATATCCACAGAAGTGAGATTCTTTCAAAGTACTTAAAAGTAGGGCCATTGGATAGACCTTACATCTTGGCCATTTCAAAGTCTTAGGGGAATTAGGATATTAATGATATATTTAATATCCATTTAGACTAATTTCAAAATGGTCTAACTAGGTTTTAATCTTGATTTGAATCAAATAAAATGTAAGAGGGGTGAAACTGGAAAAACAAAGAAAGGATGGAAATGACTCACTATTGGGTGAGTCACCCACATGAGTCACTGATGCAACTCAGCAATGAAACTCACTAACACCACTAATTGATTCCACCTACCAACTCCACTCTCCGACTTCACGCACCAATGTGACCCATTGATGTGACCTATAGAATCAATTCCCTGACATGAGATACTTATGGTGAGTCACTAACATGACCTTCCGATGGAAACTCACCGATGTGACTCACTGTGACCTTCCAGAACACCTCAAACACTAAATTTTCACAATGGAATGGACCGATGGGGTCCGGGCCATTACACATTGTAATAATAACATATTTTTTTATTCAAAGAGTTTGTTAGGATATAGGAAAACTTTCATTAAGGAAAACACAATGTGAATCTAATTAATTATCCTAATACTTTCTTAGGTTATTACATAAATCCCTAAGATAAAAAATTGTAGACAAGTGATAGATTACATTTCTATGTAATGGTTCGCATCTTTATTACAGATAGTGGTAGGTAGATTGACTTGGGTTTGGTCATGCCAGAGATGAAAATGTAGTTTTCATGGGAACTAGTTCCACAAGTGCATGTGGAACATGATTATTTCAAAGACACGAACTATGTAGGATGGTTAAAACCATAGTGATGGTGTTTTCCCCTGTGACCAGCCCTACATTATTTACATATAATAATAAATCGTACAAGTAGTATATGAAAATTAGAATAAATTGACAATATCTATCAAAATTCAATAATTGATTCCATGAATCAGTGGATATGGGCTTTTCATATTGAATACTATGGTGGGTATTCATGTGACACTATAAATGGATGGTACAAGCCTGGTACCAATTAGTCTCTTTTGGTAATACCAAGTCTTTATGTTGAAATCAATTATTATTTTACTGGTTATAGATAATTTCTATTATCACTTTACTATGCATTGGATGTCAAGACCAACTTTCATGGAAGGTGTCTATATGATGCAACCAGAAAAAGTTGGTGATGTCGTGGAACACCAATAAGGGGTTAATGTTTCTAAAATATAGTTTTGGATTAATGTAATAAACAATATCACAGAATATTTATTTGGAATTAACCTTTTACATATGTCTACAAGAGGTTAGTGGGGGTGCCATATTTTTCTATGTAAAATACGTCGGTTGACATATGGGGAAAATCTATAGGTATTATAGTTAATTAGAACCATAATAAAATAAATACTGTAGAGATTGACTTAAATTAACAGCCTAATTTCTAGGCAATGAGATATATTGAGGTAGATCCAATGTTATCTTAGACCTATTCAATTGTACATATTCTAACATGGAATTAATGAAATATATGTTGGAACAATTCAAAAAGGAATTACCATTATCTCTTGAAATAAATCTCTCAAAAAAGACGTGTACAACACATAGGATGAAATTAATATAGAAGTTGAGTTACATACACTTATTTAATGGATCAATAACATATGTCATGATATGTAAAAGAGATGATATTTCCAATATATACTTTATGGTAGGAAAATATCAGTGATATCCAATAGAACTGCATGGGATGCATTCAAAACTATCCAGTTGTACAAGAGAATGTACAAAGGATATATACATATCTGGTATGTGGAGAGGAAGGGATACTAGTTTTAATGGGAAAAATAGTCATCCTTGGATCAATATTATATAATATCATAGTCATTATAACGAGATGAGTGAGAAAATCTCATACAATCCATTGGAGACCATATCTACTAATACTGAGTGTGTTTCAACATCAGAGGAAGCTAAAGAAGAAATATAAAATACACAATTATTTGTTTCAGTTCCTGTAATTATACCTAATGAGTAATGATTTATCATGATATAAATTGGGATAATTCTATTTCTAGTACTCTCCCAGAAGTCATGTTTTGACAGTAGACAAAAATCCATATACGTGGGTATAACATTTATTGAGAAGTTTTACTCTAGGAGGAGAGGTCGTACATTGTAGAATTTCTACGTAGGGGAGACATGGCATAGACAACATCTAAAGATGGGACTCAAGAGAAACATTATCTTAATCAGGTGAGAGATAACAAGGATGGTCAGCAAGATGGGACTAGTGCAAGTGGGAGTTTTGTAGATGTGGGTTCCATAGACCAAACATTATCAGTAACTTTGAATACCATACCATTTGTATGGTGTGTTATGTGTGATGTACACTTACCATAATAGTGTTTACATTTCTATGTCCACTATTTGATAGTAATTTCTATATATTAGTTTTCATATCAAAAGGTTATAGCATATCCCATACTATAATGATAAACAAAATATACAATGACATTCATTTTAAATATATGTTCTATGGTCGAGGAAAATCATACAGACTAGACGCAGTTGATGATAGGGTATTAGGTGTGTGGAGCTCAAAAGAATTGAGACTTATCTTCATGAAGTTCTCACATAGTGATCTATAATAACTGAGATCATGAGGATAGACCCGCTAATAAGAACATCAAATGTTTTGGGTGTCATTTTTTGTTCCCATATATGGACATGTGAATTAGTATATTGAATTGAGATTGTTATCAATGTATTCCATTTTATCACCTACTTTGAATCATGGAAAAAACCATGGAAATGAATTCATCGAGATGTGTTTTTTGTTGGGTGAATCATTGGTGGTATGACATTGGCTGAATGATCCAGATAGAATTTGTCACTTATGAGTTGAGGAACTGATACCTTGGGCCAAAATGATTAGGATTGTGGTACCTTCTTTAAATTCATGGACATGGTAGTCGAAGGTAAGTTAGTCTAATTAGATCAAAAAATAATAGTGAAAATCAATGATTATGACACAATGGTGTGTCTTTCTTTATTGAGATATTGTATGACAAAGATATTATATTACACAGTGTGTGTACCTAGGATGGTTATCATTGTTGTGACTACTCATTTTATTTTAGGGGACAATATGGTTTTTAGATTCCACTCATAGTCTATGATTATTTTTCACTACTTTTTAGATATAAACTTAGAGGGTCACACAGAGTTATGGTTTCAATATTCTTTCATATTCTGATGAATAGGTATATAGGACATGGTGGGCCAAAACACCGAGTCTGAGATTTTTCCCTGATTTATTGATACTGATAAATAAATGAATACATTAATATTTGAGTATAGAATAATGGAGTGGAAATTATATAATAAAAATAGTTACAAGTGTTTAAGTAAATACAGGTAATAATATTATATGAATTAATATTATGTTCAATATTCAAGGTTCAATTAACTTTAGTAGAAAATATTAGTCGAGTTAATAACTAGAATTTACCACATAATATATTTAATATATATTACATGTATGTGATAAAATATAAATAATATAAATGATATAGTTTTTTCACCATGATTGTTTATTCATTAATTATATAAGTGAATGATAGATATGCGGGGGTAGTGATCCCTAACCAGTTATTTTTTTCATTCTCTATATATGTACATGTGGTGCTCATTTCTAGAAAGAAAGGGAATTCAATTTCAAAGGGATCGAGGCCTCCTCTCTCCTCCTCCCACATCCTTGAGTGAGAAATATGTTGTTCAAGACATAGATTCAAGGACGTCTTCATGGATCATAAGAACTAAGTTGAGGTGATCGTCATAATGTTGATGTAATCATCAGTGCTCCGTGCTAGCACATAGAATTCAACGATTGGTGTTTGATCATTTTCTTGAAGCATGTGTGGAAGATATAGAGGGGTTCAGCTTCAAAACCTTAAATAAATGATCACTGAATTCAATATGCAGTCGAACATTCTAAATCAAACAATATACATTTTTGTTTGATTATGTTGTGATTATTAAATTCACATGAGATCCTTGGACCTTTTTCAGGTCTTGGAACACTAGAGATGATGAAGTTACGTCGCTCTGATGATGAAAATTTTAAAATTATATGACCACTAGCTTCTACTGCACGCCTTAGTTCCTTCAATCAGGACTTCACTTCGAAGCAGGGTATGTTTGTCTCATGAAGCCCCTTTGAGAGACACTGAGCTCCATAAATCCCCTTCACAACACCTTGTGCTCTAAAAAGCCCTTTAACGAGACCTTGTGCTCCATGAAGTCGCATACTTCATGAGTCCCAATGCTATGTGAATCCCAATCCTTAGTGATTCCTTGTATTGTGAATCCCCAACCTTTTTGAGACCCTGAGCTCCGCAAAGCCCCATCCATCATAAGACCCATTCATGAATCTCCTACCTCTACGCCTGATGGTCTATATCACGTGGGCTTTTCCCCCACACCCACTCTCTGGATCAGTACCGGGTTATAGTCCTGGGCCTCCAGCTCAGTCCCTTGGCTATTGTCACTGACCCCTATGAAAAATAGAGAGTCACACTAGAAACTTTTCAGGTCGGGTCGACGAAATTTTTAGTTACTTCCTTATGTTGACCTAGCATCCACCCTTGGAATACCATGATTCAAGATACTCCTCTGTATTTCCTCAAATACCTTGAGTTTACCTACTACTCTTGGCATATTTCCCAAGCCACAAGTTGATATTCTTATCTAGTATTTTCCGTATACCTTGGGTAAATCCATTCCTCACGTAACTCCAAAAACCCCATCACCTAACTCTGATGCGAGGTTGGACTAGAAAGGTTCACTCTCTCATAAGTCCCACCCTTTCCATTGCTCAGTTTGTTCCACATAGTAGTCCCCATAACATTACTTTTAAATGTATCATACCCTTTAACTCATGAAAATGATACCTTCTATTTTAAGCATAAGTTGCCTCATGTCATGATTATGAGAAGACATTCTATAGTCCCCCCCTACATGACTTTAAATTGTAGAATACCCTATATGAAATCTGCAGGATTCCTTGTGTGACTAAAATGATATGACTTATGCATCAATCTTAAGATGCCACATGTTGTAATCATGGTATGAACACCAAATAGAAACCATGGGCTACCTCATTAGGACTAATCCCCAATCATATCCCTTGACCCCTTAGCAGTCTCATATTCCCTCGTGGTCTAACGTGATGTTAATAAATGGGAAGGTCAATGCATCATAACCACACACTAAATCCTTCTGCATGATGTTAAATTGTAATCTTACCTTATGCAACACACATGGGATTCCCTCATGGCCTAACACGAGGAAGCATGAATGGAAAGATCAATGCTTAAGCCCCACATACTGCATCCTTCCGAATGATGTTAAACTTTAATCTTACCTCATGAAATAGACATGGGATGCCTTCCTGACCATACATGTGGAATCCTGAATGGGGAGCTCAATTAATATGCCCCAAATATCAAATCCTTCCACATGATGTTATATAGTAATCTTACCCCAAAAAATGGACATGGGATGCCCTCATGACCAGACATGAGAAATCACAAATGGGTAGATCAATGCATAATCCCCCTTTACCGCATCATTTCACATGATGCTAAACTATAATCTTACCTCATGAAAGAAACATGAGATTCCCTCATGACCTGACATGGGGAATCCAGAATGGGAAGATAAATACATAATCCTCACATACTTATTCCTTACACATGATGTCAAATTATAATCTTACCTCATAAAATATGCATGAAATTCCCTCATGGCGTTAAATTAGGAAGCCTTAATGGGTAGATCAAAGCCTAAGCCCCACATGCCACTTCCTTTCACATTACATTAAACTGTAATATTACCTCATGTGACGAACATGGGATGCCCCCATGACCTGACATGAGAATTATTGAATGGGAAACTCAATGCATAAATCCCAAATATCATTTCTTTTCATAGGATGTTGAACTATAATCCCACGTCATGCAACAGACATTGAACTCCCTCATGACCTGTCATGAGGAATTGTGAATGGGAAGCTCAATATATAATCCCTATATACCATGTCCTTCTACAGGATGTTAAAATGTATTCTTACCTCATGTAATAGACATGGGATCCCCTCATGACTAGACATGATGAATATTGAATGGGCTTCGAAACGAATAAGACCCACATACTGCATCATTACTGTATGACATCAAAATAATTGTATTTATCCTGTCACGTGACCTTAAACTGCTTCATTGAACAAAATTGGTATTGATTCCTATCTTTTAAATAGGGTATGTAGGATGTCACTATGAGGTTCAATATTTATTAACGATAAAATTTGGTTCTCTCTCCAAGGTATGTACCATTCTTGTTCCACTTCCATCTGGTGTCAGATCAATACTCTCGGATCCTCTTCTGTGGGGTATTCTGATCTACACATCTAGGGTTTTCCAAAAGGGGTATTCTCAACAACCTTCATGGTGTTTCATCTTCCCATTATGGTAAAAGTCCCCTTGTTCTACCTCAATGGGAATTCTGATCACTCACTATGCTCTAGAAGGGCGATAATTCAACACTGACCACATTCCCCTAAGACATTAATCCTCTTCCCATAACCATAAGGAATTAAAATCGTTCCTCGATCTATCTTAAGGGATGTTCTGATCATGGTGTGGCACATTACCTCTTGGGTACACACCTTCTTGATCCGCCTCAATGGTACATTCTGATCAAACATCTCTTATCTCCATGAGATGTTATACTCATGACCAAATCCCTAGTACAAACCACATGAAAACATGGGATGCCCAAGGTGAATCCTTTGGAAGATATGCACCAACAATGTCAGTTACCTCATAAAAAACATGGGATACATGAGGTGAAAATCCTTGGGGGTTTTACACCCCCAGCGTTGTAACCTCATTATCGATAAGAGATTCCTTGGGTTCTACACCTATGATGCCTTACACAAGATTCCATACCAAGAGGAAGAATACTAGTTCCCAACGCACCCAAGGTCAAGTGATTCACAAACAGGCTTGATGTTACCATCTACTCCGACGAAAGGTTTTTACCCTTCCAAATAGAGGAAGCGTAATTAATCCGAATAAAAAAAGTTATGGAACTGGGACTGAGTTTCACGACCATGAAATTTAATTTATGAGGGAGACCCATACTAGGAAACGCCCGATGAGGAGGAATCCATGGAAGGCTGAACCAACATCCCATCATACCATTTTGATCAGGGGCCTACATCACCATCAACGGTGGTAGAGTCTGCCCGCCTTTGGAAAGCGGGAGAGAGGGTCAAGGAACATGCATCGTTGAGATGATGCACACCCTACCCATGAATGATTATGAAACAATAAAATTCCTTTCCTTCCCCATTTTTAGTAAGCATGGTTCCCACTGAAATTGGTGGGGAGACTTGTTTCTAATTTCAAATTCCAAATATATTAAGAAGTTCCTTAGAATACATTTCATGAGATATAAATTTTTGTTTCTTATTTTGTGACATTTATAAACCCAATAAAGTATTTCATTTCACCTTGCGTGGACATTTCAGAAAATTTCTACATCTGTTCATCAAACCATTCACAAGTCATTTCATTATTCTCAGTAAAGATAATGTCGTCAACAAATACAATAAAAAATATGGAGATCTCCTGACATTCATGGATGTGTAGATTACAATCAACCCTTCCTTTCTTGAAAGATAGCTTCCTTAAGTGGGAACCCTATTTGGAATACCAAGATTTTGGAGCTTGCTTCTTCCCACACAAGGATTTCTTCAACACACACACCCACACACACACACACACACACCTATTATCTTTCCCAATAAAAAAACAACATGGTTGTTCAACATAAACTACTTTATCAAGTTCTCCATTCAGGAAGGATGAATTTACATCCATCTAAAATATTTTTTAACAAAATTATGCAATAATGGAAAGAAACATTCTAATTGTCTATAACCTTTCCACTGGAGAAAAAGCCTCATCAAAATCAATACTTACAATCTGTGAGTAACATTTTCACACCAATCTTTCTTTGTTTCTTATCACATCACCATCTTCATTCAACTTGTTCGAGAACACGCACTTTGTACCAGAAACATTTTCTCATTTTGTTTAGGTATGTGTTTCCAAGGACTATTCTTTTAAATCTGATCCAACTCTTCATTCGTAGCCTAGATCCAATTCGGATGATTAAAAGATTCATTCACATCTTTCAGATACAATTTTGAATAAAAATAAGTATATGAAATAACTTTTGATGTTCTTCTAGTTTGAATATTTTATGTTGATCACAAATTTTGTTTTGAGCTTCCAATTGCTCCCTCAACCTAGGATGAGATCTTTGAATTTCTTACTCATCGCTAGAAATAGTTGAGTTCGATTCTTCCACCTGTCTTCCATCACTTTTTTTGGTATCTTTTTCATGTATCTTTTTAACAATTCATTCATCCTCTTAATCTTCCTCGCATGCACGTTGATGTGGCCTTTAATTGGCATTTTTTTCTCACATCTTTTAATTATATATTTGTTATTTTAATTAATTAATTGTACATTTTTTGTTAAAAATTTTATTTGTCGAAGTTTCATAGTTAAATTTAATAAATAATCAATTTTTATATTTAATTAGGATTGTTTATCTTTTTAAATCATTTTGCACGTTTTACTTTTTTTTTCTCTTTATTATTCTATTTATTTATTTGTTAAGCAATTTTTCATTATTTCTTCATTTAATTAACTTAAACCTAACTTTAATTTTTTAATCTTTTTTTTTGTATTCTTAATGTAATTTAACTTTAATTTAAAAATCATGTTTTTAATTTGTTTTCAACAATTAATTTAAATATTTTACCTATAATGTTTTATTTTAGTTTAATATTTGAGTTTTAATTTATATAATTTCTCTTTTATATTAATTTCAATATTGAATTAATGTTTAGATTTTAATTTTTAATAATTTATTTTTTAATTTAATTAATTATTTATTAGTTTTATATTTTTTATTAATTCAAATCCTAGTTTGAATTTCAATTTAGTAATTAATTTTATTCATTTTTTTTATTTCTCTTCGTTTTTAATGTCTTGATTATAATTGTTAATATTTTTTGTTTATGATCAAGTACAGTGAAACACTAATGGAGAGTCCCCATCGGAAAAAATTGAATCACCACCCGGGAAAATTCTCACCACCGTTCTTCCGTTGTCAAATTTCGGTCACCCACCGTTGTTTGATAGTACCGACGGTGGCCTTTTGCCTTTGTCAAAAAAATCACTCACGGTTGGAAATCTTCCAACAGTGACTTCCTCATTTCCTATTTCAGATCTCAACCATCCCACAACTGTGAGTCACCGTTGCACCACTTCTTCTTCAATCACCGTCCACTAACCTCACTCTCATCTGCAACAAGTCACCGCCACGAGGATCCTCTGCCGCCATCAACAGTAACCCACTGTCAGCTTCATCAAAATTTCTCATCGCCGCCGAACCAGTACTCACAGTTCCCCTACAGCACACATCCACACCTGCCAATCCACCATCCACCGCCAGATCGCGACTCACTGCCATGAAGATCCTGCGCTGTTGATGAGCACAAGCAACCCGCAGATCTGAACCAACACCGCACAGCTGATACCGTGGAATTCATCAGAAATCCATATTTGGAGTTTTACCAATAGATCTGATTAAATCGGGTAATTTTTTAATATGGGTTTTAAAAAAACAAAAATTAGGTAAAAGGGGCTAGGGTTCCGGTATTTTTAAAACTGGGTCCAAGATGCGTGAACCCCGTTCACGCATTACTGACCCCGGGAAGATGCGTGAACGGGGTTCACGCATCTTAACCGCGCTGAAGAATGCGTGAACCGCGTTCACACATCCTACAATGTATTTTTTTTAAAATTTTTATTTTTATTTTGTTTTGTTTTGTTATATATATATATATATATATATACAAACAAAACATAAAATTCAGCAGAATTTATCTGCTATTTAATATCCAGCAGAACTGCCATTACAGCAGTCTGGATTCTGACAGAAACCATCACTCAGGGCTCTCTTTTATAAGAGGGCTTGCCCAGGAAATCATACTGCATTTTCGATGTGGGATTCAGGTTCTCTTTTACTGCACAGAACATTCTGCATTTCCGATGCGGGATTCTGTTTCAAGTACGTGACTTTGAAAGACTGTAAAATACAAACTATACGACCAATATAAATAAAACTTAAAACATGAATTAAACATATAATAAATAGTTGAAAATGAAAAGAATTTCGTAAAAAGGGTTGATGAATAATAATTTATAAGCTTTCAAAACCACCAACTTGAAACTTAAAAAAGTTTCAAGTACGTGATTTTGAAAGACTATAAAATAAAAACTATAAGACCAATATAAATGAAACTTAAAACATGGATTAAACATACAAGAAATAGTTGAAAATAAAAACAATTCCATAAAAAGTGTTGATGAATAATAATTTATAAGCTTTCAAAACCACCAACTTGAAACTTAAAAATGTTTCAAGTACGTGTCTTTGAAAGATTATAAAATACAAACTATATAACCAATATGAATGAAACTTAATATACGGATTAAACATATAAGAAATAGTTGAAAATAAAATGAATTTCATAAAAAAAATTAATGAAAAATAATTTATAAGCTTTCAAAACCACCAACTTGAAACTTAAATACGTTTACGTGCCTTTGAAAGCCTATGAAATACAAACTATAAAACCAATATAAATGAAAATTAAAACATGGATTAAACATATAACAAATAGTTAATAATTAATTAGTTAATTAGTAATATAATTATTAATTAGTTAATAATTAATATAATTATTAATTATTAATTACTAATATACAATAATTAATTAGTTAATTAGTAATATAATTATATAATAGTTAATTAGTTAATTAGTAGTATAATTATTAATTGATAATTACTTAGTTAATTAGTAATATAAATCTTAATAATAATTATTAATTATAATTATAATTATTAATTATTAATTATTAATTATATAATAATTAATTAGTTAATTAATAATATAATTATTAAATATAATTATTTATTATTTATTATATAATAATTAATTAACTAATTAGTAATATATTTATTAATTATAATTATTTCTTATTTATCTATAATTATTAATTAGTTAATTTGTAATATAATTATTAATTATAAAATAAGTAATTGATTAATTAGTAATATAATTAGTGATTATAATTATTTATTATAACTATTAATTATTAATTATTAATTATTAATTATTAATTATTAATTATTAATTATTAATTATTAATTATATAATAATTAAGTAGCTAATTACCAATATAATGATTAACTATTAAAAATTAATTGGTTATTTAGTACTATAATTATTAACTATAATTATTATATATTAATTAGTAATATAATTATTTATTATAATTAGTAATATAATTAGTAATTATAATTAGTAATTATTAATTATATAATAATTAATTAGTTAATTACCAATATAATTATTAATTATTAAAAATTAATTATATATTAATTAATTAGTTAATTAGTAATATAATTATTAATTATTAATTACATAACAATTAATTAGTTAATTAGTAATATAATCATTAATTATATAATTAAAAATTATAATAATAATTAAAAATTATATTACTAATTAACTAATTAATTATTATATAATTAATTATTAATAATTAATAACTAATAATTGTAATGAATATTTATAATTATTTATTATATTACTAATTTACTAATTAACTAATTAATTATTATGTAATTAATAATTATATGTTTAATCCGTATATTAAGTTTTATTCATATTGGCCATATAGTTTGTAGTTTATAATCTTTCAAAGACACGTACTTGAAACATTTTTAAGTTTCAAGTTGGTGGTTTTGAAAGCTTATAAATTATTATTCATCAGCACTTTTTATGAAATTGTTTTTATTTTCAACTATTTATTGTATGTTTAATCCATGTTTTAAGTTTCATTCATATTGGTCTTATAGTTTTTATTTTATAGTCTTTCAAAATCACGTACTTGAAACTTTTTTAAGTTTCAAGTTGGTGGTTTTGAAAGCTTATAAATTATTATTCATCAACCCTTTTTACGAAATTCTTTTCATTTTCAACTATTTATTATATGTTTAATTCATGTTTTAAGTTTTATTTAAATTGGTCGTATAGTTTGTATTTTACAGTCTTTCAAAGTCACATACTTGAAACAGAACCCCGCATCGGAAATGCATAATGTTCTGTGCAGGAAAAGAGAACCTGAATCCCACATCGGAAATGCAGTATGATTTCCTGGGCAAGCCCTATTATAAAAGAGAGCCCTGGGTGATGCTTTCTGTCAGAATCCAGACTGCTGTAATGGCAGTTCTGCTGGATTTTAAATAGCAGATAAATTCTGCTGAATTTTATGTTTTGTTTATATATATATATATATATATATATATAACAAAACAAAAAATAAAAAAAAAATTTAAAAAAAAAAACATACTGTAGGATGCGTGAACGCGGTTCACGCATCCTTCAGCGCGGTTAAGATGCGTGAACCCCGTTCACGCATCTTCCCGGGGCCAGTGATGCGTGAACGGGGTTCACGCATCTTGGACCCAGTTTTAAAAATACCGGAACCCTAGCCCCTTTTACCGAATTTTTATTTTTTTAAAACCCATATTAAAAAATTAGCCGATTAAATCGAGCCCCCACAGATCCCAAGGTCGAGCCACCAAGTGAAGGTCGAGCCTTCGTCCAGGCAGATGAGGGAAGAATCAGCCAGTGTTAAAGCCCCACCCGGCCGTGGGGAAGATGAGAGGCCGCTACCACCGTCTAAGTGCCGCCCTCACCAGTCGCTGATGCCGGTCATGGACACCGCCACCGCCATCCGAGGAGCCACCGTCGAAGGAGTCGCTGTCCACTGGTGGAAGCCAAGCTCTCGAGGAATAATAATTAATTACATTTTTTAATAAATTAAAGAACAATAATAATAATAAATAACTTTTAAAATAACTAAATATAATAATAATTTAATCTAAAAATATGAAGACTGATAAATTTTATTAATGTTTTTTTAAATATACATTTATATTAATAATAGTAAAAATTATAAAAATTATTTATGTAAATATTTTTATGAATTTGAATAACTAAAAATAATTAATATATTTATTTATTACCATTTTAATACTTAAATATTTATATTATTATAAGTTTTACATTCTCTTAAACTCTGATTTCATCTCTATTTATTTTCACTGTTTTAACTTCGCAGATTCAAGACAGACCCAAAAGTACGTCCAAATACTTTACCAAGTGCAAGATGCGTTCGATTAAGAGGTCACTGATAATGTCACATATAGTGAAATCAAGTTGGTGCACTGCAATATGTGTCAGAAAAATGTGAGAACACCAAATTAAGCCGGTTAAAGGCTGTTGGTGACCAAGCGAGAGATGAAAAAGTGCTTAAAATTCCCAATGACACATCTTATGATGTGGGATTACATCTTTCATTCTGTAATTTGGATACCCAAAGTGCATGAGTAGGAGACATAGGAGGGAGACCTAGAGAGGAGTAGTAGAAGACAGGGGAATGAGATTGATAGAAACACTGTTTATAATCAATTCGAAGGAAGATTAATTTGTCCCCCACATTCATTTATCTTCATTAACATGCAATTGAAATTTTAATTCCGGTTTTCGTTATGATAATTGGCGAAATACTTTTGAGGTCACGGGATTTTAATTCTGTGGGTCAATATTTTTTTTCTCTTCACAACATTTCATTTTTAAGATTTGGAATTGATCAGCAAGATCAATTCCAGAACATAAATCATAATTGTTTTTCATTTCTTGTTCATTCAATTCAAAACATCAAGATCAATTGGAGAGATTGATCATCAATACATTTCTTCTTCCATAATTTCAAAATGTTGTAATATTTTGGTGAAATTTACTCCAATTATAATTCATTAAAAAAGCAAATGTAGTTTGGTGTTTCTTAGAGTGGTGAACTCCAAGATTCATTAATCTTCATGATTAATCTATGGGTAAGGAAGATGAATCAATATTTTTTTTGAGGTTTTGAATTAAAAAAATCTATAAAGAGGTTAACCATTCCACCAGTATTATTATTACTCCATGAGTATTTTCCTTGATCAACTTTTTCTCAATACCTATCCCTATTTCTTGAACAACATTTTTTTTTGTTTCTGGTTGTTCAACACATCACCTTTTCCCTTTAATTCTATAGAGAAAATCATTGTTTCATCATTACTTATTTCTTATTTTTTTTTAAAATGTAAAAGTTAGAAAGAAATTTAGTCCACTATTTATAGTGGAGGGTTTTTTAGAAAATTTTGTTAATCGAAGATTTTTTAGCCTTCCCTATGATTTTGACCCTACAGAACACTTTACCCTATAGATGGTATGGTATATAAATAATTAATCTTCGAAAGTTTTCAAAAATGAACGTGTCACATGTGTTTGTATAGTATCTTCCTCAGCTTTTTCAAGAACATTTATATCAACAAAGTCAACTAATCTTCCAATTTCATCACTGAAATATCTGTATCCTCTTCTATTCAGAGCATATCCAAGAAAAATTTCATCTCACCTCCTTGATAAAATTTTCCAATGTTTTCACCATTGTACGTTTTGATGTAGGGAATCCCAAAAACTCTTAGGTGTTTCAAACTTGGAGTCTTATCATAAAATATTTCATATGGAGTCATATCAGAACATGGCCTATAGAAACACCGATTTTGAATATAAAATTTCATCCACATATCTTGCCTCCATAAATATTGATAAAGACCGTGTTCAAGAAACATAGTACTTCAAATTTCAACAAAAATTCTATTCTTTCTTTCAGAAACACCATTTTATTGAGTTTGATATGGTCTACTGAACTCATGCTGAATTCCATGTTTATCAACATAGAATCTGAACACTACATTCTTGTACTCACCACCATTATCAATTCTCAACTTCTTCACATAATACTCACATTCCTACTCAAATCTTCTCCTAAAACTTTTAAACATCATTTAAGCATCCAACTTAAGATTTAAATTCAAACCACAAGTAATTTGAGTAAAGTCATCAATGAAATAAAATATGTACTTATCTTCAAATGTTGATTATTTTATCATCAACCCACAATAATCAGAATATATAAGTTCTATGTTTCATTTTTAATTTACAATAACTTTATTATGGATAGAGTTTGTTATCATTCCTTATTGACCAATAAAACCTCACCAATCTCATCTTCTTGACATAACATAAATATCTCAGACACTGTCTTTCTTTGATAGATTGCTCATTTTTATTTGGAAAATATGTCCCAACCCTTTATGCCACAACTGGTTTTTCTAAATAATGATTTATTAACAAGAGATTTTTACTTCACCAACATGGAAAAGTATCATTGTTTCTTTGGCCTCTTCTAAAAACATTGCTATCTTCCGCTTTTTTCACAATAAAACCACATTTTATAAGAATAGATTTATTTTCATCATTATAATTTTGTGAAAATATCGTCAAATCCTGTTTCAACCCATAAAAAACAATTCTTTTTTGAATTTCATATTTTCTTCCCCAATAATAGAGGATTCAACACCTTTTATTCTGAGAGATTAATAATTTCTAAATGTCATTGTTCCTTCTTTAAAATCTTTCACATTCTTAAAAATTTAAAATCTCATGTTATATGAGAATAACACCCACTATCTAAGATCCATGATTTTTCTCCTTTTACAGCTTTGAGGTCAATTTAAAAAACATGTGCTTTTCCTTTCCCTTTATCCTTCTTCCCATTATGATTTTGTGAATAGTTATAAATAATTTGTGATGTCGGTAACAAAAAAAGTCACCCATTTTTAAGATGTCTGGGTTGTTCACTTCTTTCAAAAATAATTTCCAAAGGTTGGAATCTATTTTTAACTTTTTAAATATCCTTCTCCAGTTTCTTTAATATATCTTCTTTGATTTTTTCCTTTGAGAGAATTGAATCCTACTCAGCCTTTAATATATATAATTCATGAATTTTTTGTAATTTTGTTGGGTAAACCAACACATATTTCACATATTTCCAAATTCCCAAAAATACCAACAGTTTCCACAGAGAGAGTAATTTAGTCTAGAAATACCATACTATCTGGAATTGTGAACATGTTTCTGAGAAATATTGTTACCTTTCACATCAAAACTATTTTGATCCCCAAACATTACGTTAGCAGCCAGAATATTCTTATTCAATTCAAGTGTCTTCCAAACATTATCGAAACTATAAGTAGTTAATTTTTTTTGAATCAATATTTTTAAAAACATCTGAATTCATATCTTTGTCAGTTTTGGACACATACACAATTTTCAAACTTTCATCTTCTTAGTAACTACTTCAACTTTCTCTCCAACCATTGAAGGTAACATTTGTAGATAACTCTCAGATTCACTTAGTTCATAACTTTTACCAACATTAGAGATAGAGTTCTTGAAACCTGTAACACCCTAATTAGCTTTAGAATGTCATTGTTGGATAGGTTACAAGTCTTCTTCCTTTTCCTTCAAAATTACCTCACGATTTACATTCTAATTTGTATGCTTCTTTAGAGAAATCTTCAGAAAATAAACCTCTTAAATTAACATAGTTTTATCTTTACGAAGACATTCATGATTGTTTACTATATGAATTTCATTTTTCATCTTCTTGATTTATTTTTCAAGTCTTTGAATCTTTCTAAGAAATTATTTCTATTTTATCTTTAGATGAAATTAATACTCAGTCTCTTCTTCTAAAGAACTATTATATTCCATCTCTTCATTATTAACGATTGAAATGAAAGTATTCTATCTAAAATTCTAAGCGAAATTTTTGTATTTATCTTTATTTTCATTTTCTTTGTCATCTATAGAAAAAAAGCCTCTCCTTCTGTATTTGGAGAAATTTTTATCATTTCCACAAGAAAAACATTTTGGTTTATCACCATATTTCTTCCAAGGTCATCTTGACCTTCTTCAATCATCATCAATATCATCTGATTTCTTTCTTTGATGACAAGTTGAAGAAAATTTCCCAATAACTCCACATTAAAACAATTTCAATGGAAGTTTGCATTTATACATTCTTGTACCTATTTTCACATTTTTAGAAAAAATAGATAAACATTTATCATGTTTTTTACATACCACCTTTTCAGATTCAGAATCACCACCTTCTTCTTATTCAAGAATATTCATATACTTTTCTTTCAACTCATCCTTGAAAGACATTTCTTAATCTAATATTTATTTTCTATTCATAAATTTCTTCATTCACATTTCATAAGTATTGAGAGTACAAATAAAATCATCCAACGATAGTGTTTCCGGATCTATTTCTTCAAATGATAAAACATTAGCATTAAGCTTATTATGAAGAATTATCAACATGTTTTAAACAACTGTTTAGTCTACCTACTTCTCAAAAAGACATATTATGGTTATAGTAATATCATTAAACCATGTAAAGAAGTCACAAAAAGATTTATACTCACCCATTTTAAGATCTTCATATTTCAGCCTCCAAATTTGTAACTTGGATTTATTTATCATTGTATTTTTTTCATTATTGTTATCTAACTTCCCCCAGGTACCTTTGGTAGTAGAAACACCCTTCACTCTAAGATAATAACCTTTAGAAAGTGATGAGGGAAAATAATTCTAAGTTATTCCATAATTCTCTAGATTCTTCGTATCCACAAATGGTAGAGGAAATTTTTCATCAAGAGTAGGAATTCCATTTGTAGCTTCTTCCATAACATCATTCCCATGGAACATAAGATAAGATAACATTATATATTTCAAGATATTATAATGCTTTTTATTAAAGACTAGAATCCCTTTACCGTTCATAGAATTCATATTCTCCATCAAAAATTCGTTTCTAAAACACTTCAGTGAAGATTAAACAAAGGTAAACTTCATTGTAATAACAATTTTAAAAGCCCAACCCAGATCAATGAATCACTGGAGGGGGGATGGGTGAATCAGTGATGTATTTTTCTTCTGTGTCTTCTTTCTATTATGAAAACCTTCTCCTCATGTTAATGATCTTCAATTTTCTTAAACAAAACAATCATACATCCATAGGAACACATGGATTTAAAAAGTTCACTACTAAATAAGAGAAACTATATCCTTGGATTCATTTTGGGTTAATCCAGGAACACCAATCCACTAGAGAAAAAACATTTTCAATAGATACAAGAAGTAGGATATCCCATCATAGTTGTGCAACACTATGATTAATACAATTGTGTAAGTGCTTCATCAAGAATTAATGATGTAAAACATGTTTGAGTAAAAAATTATACAACCTTCACTATTTTATTCAAAACATGCTATTGTGCTTCCTTATAAAATTCCACATATTTATTTATTTAAAACAAAAATACCCACTTTGCTACCCATTAGTAGGTTAGAAATTCACTTTAGAACATCATACAAAACAAAATCTAATGGCTCAGTACAATTCCTCTATCTCACACCTTAGTTCAAAAAACATATAATAAATAATACCCTAGAATAAATTTTGAACTACATCAATCGTTCCCTTTAAATATTTGTCTGATGACTTGGTCTGATCCCGAGACACTTTCCTTCGTCTTCTTTTGTCTAGAAAACTTCCTCAAGAAAACTCTATCCAAAAACCTCTTCTCTCTTCCAAAAATTCCATCACTCTATCTCTCTCTCTCCTCACATTTTAATTGTGCAAATTTCAAAAGGTTCAATGTACCTATTACTATTTATAGGTGTGTGAAATGTTGTTTGGGTGGGAATATAAAAATGTTTCCCTGACAATCAAATTTCTCAAAACTAA
Organism: Viscum album; assembly: GCA_963277665.1. Lineage (NCBI taxonomy): Eukaryota > Viridiplantae > Streptophyta > Magnoliopsida > Santalales > Viscaceae > Viscum > Viscum album. Next base: position 1,057,483,091 of record OY728129.1, read on the forward strand.
AATTTAACTTTCCTTTCATCTCCATATTTGAATTCTTCAAATCTTCTTGATTCTTCTTGAATCATTTTTAATCTTCTTAAAACATCATCCTACTCCAGACCTTCTAACACTTCTTTAACCTAATATATTTTGACTTTCTGATTCTATCATTATTACAATGGAAACATATTGTCACTCCAATTTTCAATGACCCATTTAAAAAAATCATAACTAAATACTAGTCAATATGATTCCTCATACCATATGTAAGAGATACTTATTCTAACACTCAAAACCAAAATAAAACAAAAAAATAAATGACCTCAAATTTTGATGCATTTCACTAAATGAGACATTCAAATTATTATAGAATAAAATCATTGCATCTTACGTAGGAAGAAACACCCTCTCCAAAACACTTTGAAAAAAATTATTTTTAATATTTATACTTTTCATCAATTGTTAAAATATTCTTCAGAACATGCCCAATGAATTCCCTATTTTGATGGTCTATCAGTGCCATGGTACATCCGATGAATTGGTCTCTACGTCACTCTGATGTATTGGAATCACTACTTTTACAATGACTCCTGACCCATTTAGAAACATAATAGAGTTATTTTTTAATATAACAAATTAAATATAAACAACATATATTTTGTTTTATGAAAATGGCTGACTACATTATTGATTGATTTAGGATCCCACATTCCATTGGTACCAACAACACCATGTTTTCTTATTTATAAGTCCCAAAAAAGACAACTTTATGATCTTTCTCAACAATCATCTCTACCTTGGATTATCTTTAAAAACCATCATTGTATCTGATGGATTGATTTTAGTGTTACTCTGATGGATCAGTAGCACACCGCATCTGATGGACCGATCTCAGCCGTGATTTATTTTTTTTATAGACTTCCCAATTAATGAATGATCATGTGATATATTTCATTCAAATAATTGGAAAACCCAATGGACCAAAAAACCTGTTGGATCGGTCAATAAATTCTTTAGAAAAACATCATCTCTAGTAACTTCATGATCCCCATACTTTCTACCTCCACAAGAATCTTCTTGTATTATGACATCTTCATGAATTTTAGAACCTAAGGATCCGCATAACATTATCTAACTTATATCTTCTCCCCCATTATTTCACAAAAAATCCATCATAATTGTTTAACATATCATATGATATTTGATAATTAATTGAATAAAAAATCATGTTTAGATTTAGTATCGATTCATTCTGACTCAGATACAACATATTATACCGATTGATACATTCATTTCAGACACAATATGGGTCCATAAAACTCTTCCATAAGAAAACATCTCAAAAAAATTGATGGAATTTCCTAATAATTTTATGTTTGATCTTCTAAGTCCAGTACCTCATAATTTTGATCACCAATACTTAAAAAGTAATGTGATTTCTTCCCTTTACAGCAAACTACAAAACATTCATAAAAACATCTTTTAGCATCCAAAAACAAATTCCACACAACTTGGTCCCAATAGTCTCAGCATCATAAAAAACTCTAGTAGGGATGTGGCTTCAATGTTATTCACATCCATGACTACATCTTCCAATACCTCTTTAGACTATGTGGCATATACCTTTGATTCCATGATTTGACATAGATAAATCGAGTGTATATTATTTCACTTCATTAGGGAAGGGATCCATTAAATGAATGAAATTAATGAAGCAAAATATCAAATATTTATTTGATGGGAATTAATCATGGTGGGAAAATTCATGTGGTACCGTTTGGTGGGATGGAACACATGGTATTGTTGGGGCCATGAAATATGAAAGGGTAAAAACTTTTTTTGTCTTATTGAATGTTCTTCTTCATTTTTTTTTATTTTTTTCTCTTCTGACTATACCACTTTTTCGAATATTATATTTTGGAAGACCATAGTGTTACTAAAAATTGTTGAGTTACAACATAAGAGACCATGGAAACAATTAGGTAGTTTAACTATGCCATGAGGATAATATGAGTTTAATTGATTATTTCTCTAGTCACCCAATAATTGATCTTTTTAGAACACTTACTTGTAACTTCATTCCATTCACCTTCTTCCTAGTGTGTGGCGGTAAAAAGAGATTCCACTTTTGCTATTGGTTTCCCTAAATTAACATTCAAAGAGTTAACCATCTTCAACAAGATGTCATTACAAACAACACAATTTGGGATGGGGTTCCCCAATTCTCGATGATAGGAGAAATAATTTAGATGTTCATTATAAAAAACATGATCAATCCTTTTAGGATCTAATAGCCTATATATATTTTTTCCATGGCTATTATAAAGTCTCTTAGAATGAGTTATTCTTGGAAGGAATACACTTGGTTATTCTAGTACAAAAAATGAGAACGTTTATGTTCCCTGTTCTCATTCTAATGAGGTTATTATTGATATGGTTTTCATTTAGGAGGTGGTTCCACATGATGATTTTCTAGATTTAGAGATAGATCTATTATATAGGATGGTTTTAAGGTGACCATTTTGGTTTCCACCATATATTTTCTATTTACATGGGATGTCAGTAGTGGATGAGAAATTTCCATGGTTCTCAAAATAGAATCAACTATCAATTGTTCTACTGATGGAAGATCCCAAAATCCCCTTGGATATATTACTAAAACGAGCGACTTTCATTTTTCTTCCTGAAGGTTCTCAATGAAAATAACCAAAAAATCAACTTAAGGAAGATTTAAATTAAAAGAGTAAGTGAATCTCTTTTACCTATAAATAAAATCTGAAACCCTCTCATTTACTCACTACGTACACTTTGAGATATCAAGGACCATTTTCTTCTAAAATATAGGGCTGAATTGATAGAGGAATTTTCATTTAAGATCTTCCTACCATTTAATTTATCTAGAAGGTAGACTGGTGTACTAGGTGATGGTTTCTCCCTCAAAAGTATATACTAAACACTAGATTTTAGATTCATCTTTCTATTCAAGGGTTCCGATAATGGGAACATATTGAGAAAAGAAGTTCATCAGATGCTATTCTAGATTACCCATAACATTAAATGATTTCAATGTAAGATTCCCATAGTTTGGAAGGGGTAAAGTCACATCCATACATTTATGGTATGGATTCCTTTCTAGTTTTACTCGTACATGTCATCCTTCCATAAATCCCAATTGAAATACAAACGACTCAATTATGTCAATGAGCAAGGGAGTAATGGCCAACTAAATTGGATCTTGAATTGGGGGAACAATAGGTTGAGCAATCTTTTTTAGTTCTTCATATAATCATGATGGGTAACATGCAAGGGATGTCTTATAAGGATGTATATTATCCTGATCTGGTTTCATACCCAATAGAGGTAACTCCTAATATCTTTCCATGGTGGTGTCCATGTATATTGGTTTCAGTATCCCACATTGAGAAGATGTTCTAACTCTACTTCAGTTGTTACGATGAATCAAAATTATTGAGTTACATCGACTAGCTGTATGAGTTGAGACTTTTCTTGAAAAATAAATCTTGTCGGGATGTTTCCGTAGAGTACTTCTAAATCTATTTTTCTTAAATATTTAATCTCTTCCCAGTACTAAGAAATTAATTCTTCATGTGTGGGTGGTTTAACAACATCAAGGAGTGGTTGGGATACAACCATACCTTTACACTTTTCTTGGAATATGGTCACCGAGGAGTTGGTAGTGGATAAATTGATGGAATTCTCAAATGCATAGAATGAATCTTGTTCCTAATATGTACAACTTCATTAGTAATTTCCATATATACCATATTTTAGATGGATATATCCTCATTCTTTTCCCCTATATCAGACTCATGATCTGTATCATCTGTAGGGGTGGCAGTAATGATGTTCATTGAATCATAATGCATTAATGGTGAGGCATTCTCATTGGAATGACAAGAGGTATGGTTTCTCTAAGAATATCTTCTAAAATAATTGTAATATTTTGGAGTAGTTTTACCCTTAATAAGTTACTCTTATTTATGCCTTATTCATGTATTTTTAATATCCTTAAATGATAATATTAGATCTATCTGAAATATGGTGATTCAAAGGGAATCTCCTGATATTTTCATTATTCATGTTCTGGTCAAGAAAGTCAGATCATGAAATGGGAAAAAGTGGGAGGTTTCTCTTTTTGACAGTCCTCCTAATCAGGAAATGACTGACATATATTAAGGATTAGGTTGAAGTAAAAATTACCCAAAAATATGGGATATGGTTTTTCCCTCTCTACTACAAATAAAACCTTTCAAACTATATTATTTAGCATTTTTATGGTATGTTAGGTTAAAAATTCCCCCATCCATGCAGGTTAGAACTGCTCCTATATCATTGTATCTATAGTTATCTCATCTGATATTTTGATCTTGTAGATCATTGTTCAAGATTGAGGCTGGTGTATCATATGGTCTTTCCATGAGATACTTTTTTAAGAAAATATTATTGTTTGGTGATTGGCCACCCTTAAACGAAATGTTTTCTCAATATTTTTGATTCCTTGTGTAAGTGTCTTTACATGGATTATTCTCATCAGACCCTATATTTCTATGATTTTTTATGATAGATTCTTATCAAGTGTTTGATCTATTTATAGTTTAGTTTTCTTTTATAAGAAAGCTATAATCCATGATGTCTCTTGAAATTACTTCTTTCAGGACCTTCTAATCATGGAGTGGGGTAAAATTCAATGCTATTTGTTTTCCCTATCCTCGATTTCAGACATAGAATAGGGAATTGGAGAAATTATGGCATATTTATCTTAACATTTTAGTACATGTTCATTAGAGAACCTCCTACATTTCCCCTGAGTTCAAGCATCACATAGATGGAAATAAACTAATTCCAGTTGATGGTGTTGCTATTCAACTTCCTCAATCTGATATTTATACCCATTTTGATGAAATAATATATTCCTTTGGTGGAAAAGATTCATTCATATGTTCAAGATACTATCATACCCAAAATATTATAAACCTTTTTCAAAAATTCCATATTTAGGATTGGATAAGGTCCAACAAATTAATAGTATATTGTCATCAATCAATTATTTCTGCATAATCATTGCATCTAATTCATCTTCTTCATAAGATTCCTCCACCTAGAATGATAAATGTGGGTGTTTCCTAGCTGATTTTCTATAAAAATTGGGGTTATGAGGAACCTCCTCTATTATGTTGGAGTATAGGAAATCCAAGGGTTTTTTGGAGAATGAATGTTTCCTTGGGTTTTCTTTCAGTTGGTAAGGGATATAAATTTTTAATGATAAAGTGTCTAGAATGATATGTATTATCTTCTCAACTGCCTCACTATATGAGGAATTTATCATAATTGATTTGGAAAGGGTAGGTACCTCCTTATAAAATAAAATATAACCATGGGGAGGGTCGTAACAGAAAATTCTATGATTGTTGTAACTGGTATAATGGATTAACATCCCACCATAGGATGAGTTCTAGTGGTGTAAACCCTAGGAATAATATAGATTTTGATGGATGTACCTAGAAGGAATATAGACTCCAAGGTCAAATATGACCCAGTTGAGATTATGGACTAATATAGATGGTTATGGAGGGATCTTTAAGGAATACATACATCTGGGTTGGATATGAACCTAATGTGAATATGGCCTAGAGAAAATTATGGCGAGTTTGGGTTATGAGGTTTGAACCTTAAGGAGGCTTCCAACATATCCTATTTTGATAGGAATCAAATCTCTTGTAGTTCTTAATGGGTTGGGCCTAGACTGAGTTTTATTCCCAATGTGCTTCATTGAAATATATCCCTTTGAAGGTTTGTCTCATAGGGGGTATGTCCCTTTTAGGTGGTGTTAACATGGTTAGAGATTATACCAAATATGAGGACCATGTGATGGATATTTGATCATGTTCATGAAATGATCATCACTAACCTCTAATCCCATGATAGTCATGCTCAGTGTGATAAATAAGTGGATGTGGAATATCATGAAATATGTACAATCTCCTTCATCTGCTAAGGGATGAGGATGAGGGCATTGAAGGTTAATGAATTTCTTGCAAGGACTAGTGGATTTCTCAAGAAGAGATTCCCTATTTAAGATATCCCCTCCCATCCCCTTTTGGATGAAGGAAGAGTGGAAAATGGTTAGACTATGTGCATTAGTTGTCACAACCAGAACCTATAATCTATCAACCACTGTCCAAATGGTTGGGAAGTTTGTTAACACAAGAATGCATAATTAAGGATATTTTGAGGATCTAACCTTTTAGGTGGGAAAAATATGGGACTTCTATTACCAAGGGAATGTATAATTGTGAGGGTATGTTGGTGTGCCTTTGGTTTATATCATATATTTATAAAGTCTTTATATGAGGTATTGGATTCTTCCCCCTTGGATGAGGTACCCAAGGAAAGAAGTTCCCTAACATTTGTGATGTAAAAGAGGGATAAAATGGAGGATTATCCCAGGTGATTTTTATGTGACCTGCCTCTGTATTTTCATAGGTGATATGAGGGTGAGTATGATGCACCCTTGTGTAGGTGACACCTGGGTGAGTTGGAGGATGCCTCAAACATGTGAAACCTATGAGAGTTGGATGCTATCTAACACAAGTAAAATGTGGCATAACATGAAAAAAGAACAACCATGGAAACCCAACTTGGTTGGTACCTGGTTTAGACATCCATAGGTATCCCCAGGTGCTCCTACATGGGTCTTTTATTGGTTTGGGCTATGTAATGGGACTTCATCCTAGTACTTTTGGACTAGGATAAAGTTTCTTCTCACACATATATTTTAAATTTTAGGCCTTATAGTAACTCTAAAACATGGACTCTTGTTTATTACCTCTTCTTTTAGGGATTTGAGAACTTCCTGGACATTTTGAGGACCTGGGTGAAGGACCAGGGCGAGAAGAGCATCATGGAGTTTTATCTAGATTGTAGTCATATAAAATGAAGAAACCAAGGGTCATATTTATTGGAAATAATAGGACCCCGGGATAAGGAGTTTTTTCCTAAAATTCTATCATATAGGTGGTTCTTGTAGTATGGACCATACAAGTGCTAGGTATAGGTGGATCACATATCTGGTTCCTGCAGGATGGTGCACACATGCCAGTCTTCATAGGAAGGTACATGCATGTTGGTCTATGTAGAATGGTCTGTGAAAATGATATGTGTATTCATTACTTTTTCAATATTGGTGAAGAATTTATGTGAAGGATATTTGAGTGATCTCAAATTCCTTCATAAAAATACTAGACTTAAAACAAAAAAATCTTTTGAATTGTACGATCATTTGTTCTCACTATCCAATCAAATCATTGCCTCAGAAGAAAAATCCAACCTTGTATAATGGTTCATACACACTATATAGGAATTCTAAAATGGAAAACAAGTTTCCATAAGACCTTAAATATGTGTTTTATGGAATAAAAACTTTTTTAACTATAATTTTTGAAATCTAAAAAATACACTTGGAGGGGGGTTCTCATAACCAATCTACAATATTAGGTAATGATTCTGAGAAATATTACTACCTCACATGTGAATAGTTATGAGGTAAATGGAAATAAATCTTATTATTCTAAATTTCATGAAGAAAAATTTCTAATCAAACATGAAATGTGTTGTCTCTGTGAGAATGGTATCATGGTTCATGCGTATAATTGCACAACATGATTATTTTTATGCCAATAAAATTCCCCCCTTTAAACTACATTCATCAGGAATGAAACACATATTATTTTAAAGTATATTTAGGGAAAATTGGCTCATTCCAAAACCATCTATTGGGATCTATAGTTTTATCACTAATGAGAGGATACTATAAATTACTCCTAGTCCATGGGACCAAGAGAGTTTGGTTTGTCTGTTTCTAGAACCACATGATATACCATATTTTTTTTCTATTTTTCATCATTTCCCTAATTTTTACCTAGGTTATATATAAGGATGAATTAACAAGAGAGACTCATATACTCACATGACACCCTTTATGGGTTTCTAACCAATCAGGTTTTTCACTTTTTAATTTCAATCACTAGATTATTTCTAGACCAGACAGAGTGAATGAATAGTGATCTAATAATCATATTTTTCTCAGCACCCCCTTTGTAGTTTTTCATCCTACCAGGTTTTGTGTCCCTTTTATTGGTAGTTTAAGGTATTACAAGTTGGACCCACAAAACTAATGTTTCAAATCAAATAGATTTGACCATATGTTGTGGGAATAATTAGATATGTATAACTTTTCCACCATGAATAATACAACACCTTACAAACGTGAGGAGAGGAAATTATAATCCATGACCTGTTAATTTTAATACCTGAGGAGATTGCATGGGATATTCATGCAATGAATTATAATAGAACATGTTTATAAAGAAGCTCCCATTACAATGTTATTGGGGGCATACATGTATAAGATGATTTTATCATGGGAAAAAATTCCCATGATTGAAATTCCATATTTGGATGTGCACTTTGAAATTCCATGCTTAAGGCATATTATGCATAGTTAAAAAAAATTAGTCCCTTGGAGTTGGATACTCTTATAATCAATGGACATAGGAGGTTTGTGATGGTTAGAGCTTCCCAAAACCATGGAGGGTTGTTTGTGAAAGGATTACATCTAGGGATAAATGAAACATTTATATTATACTTTTCCATGGTTGAAGGGATGAAATTTTACTGAAATCATGTTTTTTTCAATGAAAGGAATCAATTTTGAATTCCAAGCACATAATAGGACCATGTGTGGGAGTTAGGGGGTATAAATTTTTTCTACAGAGTACATTCTTAGAATGAGATCTCTACGGATCCCTAATTATCCCATTGTAATGGTAATTATGACACACGTAGTTATGAAATTAAGGTGTGATAGTAGACTAACACCCTTAATAGTGGTCCTCACAGTCGACGGAAACAAAATTGCATAGTTTTACATCATATGATATGGATGTATACAATGTAGTTTGACATCATATGAGAAGGAAGTTCCCCTACAGTTTAACATTATGTGATAAGGACATTTTTTGTTCATTTTAAGGTCTTACATCTAGGGCCATTAATTTCACTGTGATCTAGAAAATAATGCACTGAAATTCTATAGGAGTGGATAAGGAAGGTTATACGTCATTTCCTTGGGGTTCCAGGATCTGGAGGATTGGGACGGGATTTGATTATAAGGGATGACTATAAACCATGTTTGAAAAGTGGATTCCATTTTAATTTTTCAAAGGTATTCTGAGATAAAATGATTTTCTACTGATATAGATGGTGCAGGAATCTCTATGAATCCATTGAAAAAAAGAATAAAGTTATAGGTTGTTCAAAGATATAGATTCCCTAAACTAATCTGATTGATATAAAGGTAATAGGGAAGCATTTATCATATTTCAATTATTCAAGGATATGGGATCTAGTTTTCAATACATATCTCATAAAATAAATAATAAATCCACACTTAGTTCTCAAAATTCCATGAAATTTAACATCATGAGATAAGGATTTAGGTTTCTTATAAGGAGTGACAACATAAGATATGGGGTTCAGGCATTAAAATATTCCTCGGAATTTTGGGAAATTATTTCATTATAAGTGGTATCCCATGCTCATCGCATCAGTCTTCCTATGCTTGTTTCCCTGGGTACCCTATGTTTGGTTCATAGGTTTAGTCATGTGATGAAGTTGTTTTTGTATAATTTAATAACTTGTGAAAATGAGGTTATGGTTCATTCCTTTTAAGGTCATGTGACAGATACTTATTCTTTCATTCTAACGTTGTGTGGAAAGAGAGATTTTGTGTCTTGATGTTTTTGATCATATGACTAGTGCCATATGTCCTTAATCAAAGGAAATATTTTTGGGTAAATCTTGAATTTTTAAGGGATATTATATTCTCATAATCCATGGTATCCAATGAATATTCTCCAATGGAATAGATCTTAAGGATAGAAATGTCCCTTCCCATTTTGGTTCAAGATTCATAGGTTTCTCTCCAAGTACCGTTACGGTGCTGAGGACCAAAACCTATTTCCATTATAGAAGTGAATGAAGTGGGAATTTATTATTGAATGATTGAAATATTTGGTTTTGGTGAACCTATAATTAATGAAAGGTGTGCAATATATTCTCATAGAGTCATTGTAATTCATCCAATATATTTTAGAACTTATCATCTGTAGATATCTAATTAAATATGGGAATGTGTAGTGAAGAAATTTATAATTCAATGGGAAATATGATTATATCATGTATAATAGTGAATATTGAGTTTCCAATGTACTAGTATGGGTTATGGTATGATAGGCCCACAAGTCATGTAGAATATTTTTGGGGTAATATTTCTTGTCTTTCCCACCATTTTCTTGATTATATTGTTTTTCCATTAGAATCTCTATTTATCTATTTTTCTCTGCATGATAATGGGATGAATGATTGGACTCAATGTTATATTCTTGGTACAACCTCTTCACTCAAAAGGATAGATGTTAGTTACATTTTCTATCAATATTGTATGAGGGACACGAATCCAAGTGATGATATTAGACTTTAGAAAACTGATAATTCTTTTTTTCCTAACATCATTGAGTTGTATTGATTCATCCATTTTGAGAATAAGTCAATAGAGGCGAGGATGTATTTAAAATACTAGGTTATAAATGGAGGACATGTTCACACAATATCCATTCCCCATATGGATAATGGCCATGGCTGTTTGGTAGTGTGAAATATCTCTAATGGTTAATGGATGAAATTGGAATTCACTAAATAGGGATGAAAATTTTTGGTGAGTTGAATACAAAATAATATCATCCAAGTCCATAAATATATGATCCTTCTGATTTGGTTATAAATCTTGGTTCTTGGATGATGAGCTCCATAATTACTGATATGGACATATCATATAATGGTGATAATATCCTTTTTGTGAATACATATGATGATGAATTCATCAAATCCTTACATATATAGGGACTTTTGATGTCTCTGTCTATCATAGATGATTAAATTAAATACCCGCCATCAGTCTTATCTATTCTATATTTTTTCGATGGGAGGGACACACATTGGAGATAGTCCTGGATGGGAATTATCTATCCAATAAAATAATTATTTGGTTCATGGGTTAAATTAATGTCATTGATCTCTTTCATGATACTCTAAAAAAATGGTGACACCATTCTATGATGCATAATGATGATGAATATTTCATCCATCTCTGTATCAACCAATTTTCCTGCTACATTTTCTATTGAATCTACTAAATCATTTTGTGAGCATATAATATGAGTCAATGTTTGATATGAGAGGATTAAACCATCAATCCTTATACATAGTGAATTAAGGGGAGTAACACTTCTTTTATGATAGTGTAATCACCATTTACATGATTTATTACCAAATTTGAATCTCTGTTGATGCTCATATGGGTCATCAATTTTTTTGTGCGAGTTATAAGATAATAATGAGGGCCTGATACTCTGCCTCATTTTCTAAAAATAATAAGGAACAGGGAATGACTACCTTTAATAGAGAGATAATAATAACCCCTAAACCGACTCTATTGAGCATGTGGTTTTCCACCCTCTTCACCATTGGGATTTTAGATGTTCTATTAAAGTACATCTCCAATGTTCTTAGGGATTATTGGATAGAGAATATTTCTTCATCTCACAGTTTGGTATTCATTATAATTTCTTCAAATGAAGTGTGGTCTGGAAGGAAATATGAAAAATATTTCCCCTTAATTGCCTTTTTCAGTATGAAATAGATGTCAAAATACTACATTATGACCACCAAAAATTCCAAACATCTAGTAAACAAAGAGATATTGATATTATACATGAGTTTTTCAGTTCTAGAGACTAAATTGACCTCATGATGCTGAAATTAGTTCCTCAATTTCTGAACTGAAAATATAAACACTAGATACTTCTTCTCAATATATGAATAATGAGTTTTTGGATAGATCATGGTTTTAATGAGATAAAATATATTGCTTAATTTTTTAGCATCATTATTTTATTATGAGAAAAGAATATAGTTATTTCTCTAAATATGCCACATAGAAGACCATAGTATTTCTTCAATGGGTGGAATTAGCACTAGTGGACTCAATATCTACTTATTGAAACCATAAAATAATTCTTAAGAGTCACTAGTTCACTTATAAATAGCACCTTTCTTTATAAACATAGTGACGGGAATATTCTTTCCATTAGGGTATTATATGAAGTGTTCATTGTAGGAAATGCTTCCATGTATTCCTCTCATAAATTTGATGCCTCTAAGAGTTAACATTTCAAGGATAGACTTTTTATTCTGGGGATCTACCTCTATTCCAAGATGGCATACATTGAAGTCAAGAAACATTCCCAAGGTAACATGAAAATAACAATTCAAGGGGATCTTTTCAGGCTATGTTGTTGACACTTTTTCAAAATTTTGTCAAGATAAACAAGATGGACATAATGTTACCAATATTTACCCACCATAACATCAACATAGTGCTCAAAAAACATTTCCAAAAAGGGTTTAATGATTTCGTGCATGGAAAATTGGTATGTAGCACTAAAATTTCATCAACTGAAGGGCATCACCCAACAGAAATATACACCTAGGGGTACCCTAAAGGTCATGGTTTCTTCATCTTAAAGTGCTATTTATATTTTTTATACCCCAATAGTCATCCATGAATGGGAGGGATTTATAGATAGCCCTCACGTCAATAAAAATATCGATAATTGGTAAGGAGAATTCATCTGTTGTATAGTTCCAGTTGATATCTCTGAAATTGATGAAAACTCTAATTTTACCACTTTTCTTCTTGAAATGGATTATATTAGTGACAGATTTAAGGTATTTAAGTTATTGATTTTTTTGTCTTTTATTGTCTTATCAACTTTATATTAAACCTTTTAAGTAAGGATTGAATGTGTTCTTATGGATGACTTCTTATAACCATGATCTTTTTTTTGGTAGAATCAGGTGGTGGGAGGCCATGTTATGATCGAGGGATGACAATTCTATGTAATTTTAGGTGAATAAATATTGATTCTTTATTAATAAAATGGTATAAAAATATATTTATTCAATGGTATTAGTCTCATTAACCAGTGTAGGTATAAAATATTCTTTTGTTTGAAAATTTACCTTTCAAAGTTCATCGAATGTTCTAGAGACATAATCTTCTGATCCTGGAGGAGTGTCTTTGAGGTTTTATTCCTTCTACTTTTTCCTTAATCTTCCTATTCCTTATCCTATTCCTGTTCCACTCCTCATATTTTCATTCCCATGTTGGTGTGGATGAGTCATGAATGAAAATATTTAGAGTTAGCATAATGATTTATATATTTAGGTTTATAGGTAAAGATATCTCCATTACCTAGAAGTGATGTGGTAATATCATCTGATTCAAGTGATTATTTTGGGGTTTATTTAATTCCCAGGGATAAAGAGAGTTAATATTCACCTGAAGCATTTCTGTTGATAGTAGGATCATGGACCTCTTTAGTATGGATTAGTTCAAATGTCATAATTGTTTTCATGATGGTAGGTAAGCACATGACCATTTCCAAACTAAAATATTAAATCTGGTAGTTGGGTAGAATATATTCATCACTGATCTCCCATAATTGGATGGATGAGTTCATTTCCCGATCATTCAGGATAATAACCTAAGAAACACCATCTATCAAGGGTTTCTTCCCTTCCCTCTGATAAAATCATGCATCAATATATTGAGAATCACATGATTAAAATTTAGATTTATCACCATGTAATTTTCTGATTTTTCAATTGATTTATTACATTAAAAATTGGCGATATGATGAAGGGATTGTTGCATGTTGGTCTAGAAAAATACTTCCAAGAAAATCACTGAATGTAGTATCTTTTCATATTACTAGTAATTCAAAATTAGACATTATGACCGAAAATTGAGTTCTAATATTGTTTTGGCCGAGTGGATTTTTTCACCCTTTTTATATCCATGGTGTTTCATGGGAGGAGATAGGTCATCTTCACTATAACCCAAATGAAGATGCATTCAGATCAGAATGAGAATTACCCCCACTCTATTACTATTTTAGGATTTTATAAAATCAATTTTATATTGTTTTTCCTACACATACAAGGGCCTAACGTTCCCCTATATCACAACTTTTTTTTCTATTAATTAAAATATGTGACAACATGTCATTCCACAAGGTCAATCTTTGGCTAGTATACCTTAATAGTAGGGACCTCACATTAAAAATATTGAAAGATTAGTATATCCTCTTAAATTTGTTCTTAGATATCCTTTGATAGATTAATGTCATCTATAATTGATGGATTCATTTGAAGAATAAAAAAATTATTTATGATGTAATACTTATTTTTCACTGGACTACACTTTCCTACTATTATTGGACTAGGCTAACATGTCCTTCCAACTTAACCAGGCTAATGATACCACTAAAGCCCTTCTAGTACAGCTTACAAAATAATCAAGACTCGATGAATTTTATTAAAAGTAGGGATGTCTTCCTATTATTCCCTTTCTCAATGAAGGGATTTTCCAGGAGTCTCAATAGCATAAATAGATCTATCGAGGATGTATCTAGAATATTATGCACATTCATGACTACATATTCTCCTACCTCTTTGGCCTTTGTGCACTCTACCTATGGTTCCCTGATTTGGAATATAGAACTCATTTTTATAATATTTTATTTCATCAAAGAAGGTATCCATTAAATAAATGAAATTAATGGCTCCAATGAACAAATATTAATATTATATGAATTCATCCTAGTAGTAAAAATCATCTGATGCCATTTGGTGGGATGAGATTAGTGGTATTACTAGAGGCACGAAGTCTAAAAGGGTCAAAACTTATTTAAGTCTCAGTGCAGGTTCATCTTCCTGTGTTCTTTTAATCTTTTGCATATACCACTTTTTGGAAGATTAGATTTTTGAAGAAAATAGTGTTACTGAAACTGGCTGATCTGTAACATGATAGACCGAGGTCATAGTTAATTTGTTTAACTATGACCTATGTATAACATGATTTCAATTGATTGTTTTTTTGTTACCCAATCATTGAAATTTTTTGTACCCTTACTCATAACTTATTTCCATTCACCATCTTCTTCAAGAGTGATGGGGGGACTACACACCACTTCTGTTGGAGGTTTTCCCAACTTCACACACCCAAAGTAAACCAACTTCATTAAATTTTCATTAAAAAAATGGATGTTGTTCCCAAATTTTGGATGATAGGATCAATAATTCTTGTGTTCATCAATACCAACTTGATCTGGCCTATTAGGCTTTGATATCCTAAATATATTATTTTCCATGTCTATTATAAATTATCGGAAAATAATATCATATTGAAATAAAAAAACTGTATTCTTTTGGTCCTCAAATTGATAATTTTTATATTCCATCCTCTCTTCTTAATGGGGGTATTGTTGCTAACATTTTCATTCAATAGGTGGGGCCGTAGGAGGAGTAGGCTTTGGAGTTAGAGCTGGTAGACATGCTGGCTTTATGGTGACCATTGGGGCTTCCACCCTACATGTTATCTTTCCTTGGGTTTCTAGTACATGAGGAGAATTAGTCATGGATCATGTTATATAATCTTCTAAACATTGTTATTCTATAGAAAGGTCTTGAAATCCACCTGGATACTTTACCATAATGAGTGTCATTAATAGTTTTTACAAATGTTCCATATGAAAATACCTGAAAAATACAATTGAGGAAGATTAAAATTCAAGGATTAAGTCAAAATATTCCACCATGAAATAAAATTTAAATCACTCTCATTTTAATATTTATTAACTTTGAGAGATTGATGAATATTATCATCTATAATGTATATATGATTTTTTAGAGTAATATTTTTATATGATTGTATTTCCATTTAATTTATTTTATTGATATATATATATATATACTAGGAAATGGATGATTCATCTATGTTTTGTGCAAAACTCCTAATTCTACCTGACTTTTGGTGTTCAAGGTTTACCATATTGGGAAAACAACGAGAAATGAATTCTATCAGATGATATCCTATATCCTATAATCCATTGAATGTTGGTAATGTATGAGTCCTAATGTTTGGTGGGGGGAAGGGTCACTTCAACCCAGTTAGGTTATAGCTTCCTTTACATTTGTTCTATTGCACTTTATCCTACCATATATTTTAACCAACACACTAATGACTCAATAGTGTTGATGAGTTGGGGAGGATTAGTCAATTGGGCCGGAGCCTGAATAGGGAGAATAACAGGTTGAGAAAATTTTAGCGGTTCTTCCTGTACTTTTGATAGGTAATGTGTTGGTGCTATATTGTGATGATGTATCTGACCTAGATCTAGTTTCATTCTCAATAGATGAAAATCCAAACATATCATTATCCTGGGGTCCAAGTATATTAGTTTTCAATATCCTATATTGATCAGATGGGATGTTTACTACGGTAATTGCGTATAATCCCATTTGTAGAGGTACATTGGATAAGTGTGTGAGATGATACTGTTATTAAATAACAATATCTAAATGGAATGTTCCCTTAGAGTAGTTCCTCATTGAGTTATCTTAAATCCATTATCTAAAACTCATATTGATTAATTCTTTATTCATGTTCTGGTGTTTCAAACTCTTTGATAAGAGGCTTAGATACAACCATACATTTACCATTTTCTATGAAAGAGGCTCGTTGAGGAGGAGGTAGTGGAGAATTTTAGGGAGTCCTAAAATTTATAAAAAAAACCTCTAGTTCTCAATACACACAACTTCATCAGTAATTTACAAATGGAATATATTTTGGATGGATACATCCTCCTCCTTTTCCACTATATAATCTTCATATTTTTTATCTTACATAGGGGTGACCCTAATGAAATTCACTGATGAGTAATTAATTTCAGGTGTCACATTAGTATTGTAATTAAATTATGGTATTTAGTTTTGAGAATATATGCTGGTAGAAATGTGATCACTAGGAGTGGTTCTACCATTGATAAATCACATTTTTTATTCCCTCTTTAGGGCCTTTGTTTCCACGTTTAACTATCCCCTTGGATACTTCTGGATAAGGGTGGTTCAAAGATAATCCCTCAATATTTTTTTTCATGAATGTTTTGATTGAGAAAGTCAGGTCATGAAATGGGTCAAACTAGGAGTCATATTCATTAGGTATTATTTATAATTGGGAAATGTATGACCACTATTGGGGAGGATGATGTAAAAATTACACCAAACCAGTAGGATGGGGTTGTACCCTCTATACTACTGTAAACTTTCAAACATGATTTTTGATCCTTATGAGGGAATGTAAGGTTAAAAATGTCCCCAACCCTATAGGAAGGGGCTGCTCATGTATCACTATAGCTGTAAATGGAATGGTCAAACAAATCCTTGTTTGAGCATGATTCAAGAGAATTGTATGGTATTCATGTGATATTCTTTCTTTTAAAGGTATTATTTATTTTGGTGATTGTCTTTCCTTAAATGAAAATCAAAATCCATCTTCTCAGATGCCTCATGTTATTGTATTTCAATGGGTCATTCTCATCAGTCCCAATGATTCTAGTATTTATTTAGGGCTAATTACTTCCAAGATTTATATATATTGTGATTTTAGTTTTTAATGAGAGATGGATAGAAGAAATGAAATTCTAGTATGTCACATTATGTGGTCCATGATGATTAGGAAGCAGGGTAAAACAAAGTGGTCCATGTTCACCCCATCACTTGATTCAAAAAATGACTATGGAATTTGCAATCTACTAGCATAACTTTTGTAACACAGTCATACATGCATGTTGGAAACCCACCCGTTGTTTCCCCAATTTTGGTCATCACACAAATGGAAGGGAAACTAATTCAATTTGAATATATTGTTCTTCTATTACCTCAACCTTATCATTATATTCATCACAAGTAAAGACATTAGTCCTCATGCGGTGAATAATTTCCAATATTTTTAAGAAAATTTCAAGCAACAAGCATTCATAAATTATTTATGGAATTTCACATTGGGGCTGGACCATGGGATAAACATGACTAGTATATAATATTCATTCAATTATTTCTTCATAATAAACTTGACTTCTTCATCTTTTGTAGTAGATTCCTCCACCTATTCTGACCAAAGTGGGTGTTCTAAAACTTATTTTATATTAGTGGTGTGATTATGAGGATCCTCTTATGCTACATTGGAGTTAAGGTGATCCAAGGGTGGTTAATATTGTTAATGTTTCCTTGGGATTTCTTCTAGTTGATAAATAATATCACTTTTTTATGATAACACATCATGCATGTTTGGAATCATATTTTCAAGTGCCTCCTAATATGATGGATTTCTCAGGATTTATTCATAAAGGGGAGGAACTTCTATTTGGGATGAAATATTACCATGGGGAGGAAATTTATAGAAAATTACATGATGGAGAGGACTACAATCATGACATAATTTCTAAACTCAAGAGGTGTTATTATAGAGTATACCATAGGGATGACCATTAGGGAGGACGATGGTAGGGGGACCTGATGACCCCGATGATGGATTATACGATGAATATTATTGTATGGGTTCTGATGATCAATCATTTTGAAACCACAATGGAGGAATTCATGGTACCTATTATGGAGAGGGAAACTAGAGAAGTTGATAGAAATATTATAAGGAGGACTATCAAAACTATGGTTGTTTCATCTATAAGTTTGTAACATATTAGTGAGATTCTAGTCCACTATTGATATATGTTTGATGGACTAAAAAATTACAACCTTAATTATAAAAAGATCCTTGACTTTCTCTTCATTTTCAATTTTCATTTGGTGAGACTCTCTTTTAAGTGTTCGTCTTCAGGATGCTAGACTTACAGGTTGTGGGTAGCAAATTTCATACATGGGATCTGGTCTAAGATATTATTGTGCTTCTACCAATATTTTCCAACAATGATTTTGGGATTTTTAAGGGATATACATCTACCCTAGGGTGGCCATTTGGATGGACCAATTACCTTATGTTGGAAATGGGGATATTTTCCCGAAACAATTGTCTATTTATCATGAAATTATATTAACGAACCTCCTAGATGGGAGTGGGGATATATGTACACTCTTCAGTTACCATCATATTATGCTGGTAACCTTTTATTGGGGAGGTGGGGTTGCATTACCTACTCCTTACAACTATTGATGTGGTTGTTATCTCATAACAAGTTTTCAGAATGTGGGCAGTGACTGATGTATATCCTTCAAGTTTTTTCCAGATATACTGAGGGAATTCTTGAGCTGGAATATAAATATATTCCCATTTAGTGGTTAAATTACAGATATATCCCATGACCTTTACTCTATTACTTGATGGTATATAACAATAATCATCATATGCATGGGATGAGACATGTGTGTGCACCTTGTTTTCTATCAAGAAGTGGCAGGATATTTTTATAATTGGTAACAAATTGAATTGTGTGAGATCAGGTTTATGGATCTTCTCATAGGTTGTGATCATGTTTTTTGAGGAATATTCTTTTATCATAATTTGAATTCATCCTTATTCCAAGATGATTGATCATCACCCTTGGCAGGCTATCATGGACGCTCTGGTTTGGGAGACCTGAGTTCGATCCCATAAGGAAACATCTTAATAATGTTAAGGACTTAGATACATGTCGAATCAGTAGTGTTATTTATTGGTAGGTACACTATGGTGTGACACATGTTCTATATTTATGTGGTCATCACTGACCACTTGGTATTCTTCCCTAAGGTATGGGAGGAGATTATTGTTGAGTTCCAGACAAAAAAAATGCTGAAACAGATTGAGATGGTGATATATGCCATTTAATTTTTGGCTCCTAGTCATCTCTATGTTTATGGTTTGTGGGGATTCATGTATTTCAAGGATAATATATATCTTATAAGGTTAGGATAACACAATTTAGGTGGTATACCCGAACCAACGCATTCAAAACATAGCGTTGAAGATGCTGGGTTGGTGACATGGTACTCTAATTAGATGAGGATCGAACCTATGGAGAAGCTAATGGGTACGTTTGTGTTAGTTGGTAGAATTTTAATAGAACAAATAGATCTATAATTAATTTTTTGGGGGTTTATATAACAAACACAAACATGATAACTGAATGAATCAGTATCACAATAGGTGAACACACATGCAATTGATTGTCTTATCAAATCCATGTTTGGACCTCTTTCAATTGTAAGAGTACAAAAAGGGAAATAAATATAGGGGACATAGTTATTTTAATTAATGGAAGGATTCAAATTAGGATAACCATTTTTTATCTAATGGAAATTGTGCTCGGTGATTGATTGTGGGGGTTAAGTATAGTTGCAAAAATATTTCACATCAGGTTCACTATTTGTGTTTTTCACTCACTTGTGACAGTTCAGTCTCAAATGTGGTTTTTTCATGGAATTGAAAAGTAAAAATGTATCTAATATCCGTTTTATATCATGAACCTACTTTCTAAAGGTATGTGGTCATTGTGGAACTAAAGCAATGTCACTTAATGACTCACATTGGTCAAGAGGATGGGAGGTAAAACTCATCACACTCTTTAGAGGGAATTACTTCCTACTACGAGACTCTCATATAGATTTACAATATATTCATGAATCCCATTAGAATTAATGATATTGAATAAGCCACCCATATGTACTAATAATCATTTATTAGGATATGCTGATGGGAAACCATCAGTTTTCATCTGAGGTTATCCATCGATATAACCATCTTGGTTATGTTCGTTATTTCATGATGCTAGTTTTAATCCACACAGTTAGGATCTTTTTCAATTATAGTAATATTGTGATATGGGAGTTAATTATATAATGGTATTAGGCCCATTATTGGGGCTTCCAACACATCCTTTTGATAGGAATCAGAGTCCACATAGTTCAATGCGACTTAATGGGAAACATCATACCTTTTATAGTCATGTGTAAAAGACCATACCATGCATTTTAAATTCATGCAACAAGTTTTTATAGGTGAAAGGGGGAAAAAGGTGTGGTATCTTATACAAAATTGACTAAGGGACCGAGAATGAATGTTTCCTCCCATGTTAGAAATTACCCTACTGGGAAAATGGACCAATATGAATGGTGATGGAGGTTCCAATAAAGAATATGACCCTTTGGATTAGATAGGGATCTTATGGGAATATGTCCCAAATAATATTAATGTGAGTTTGGGGGTGTTGGTTATGAACCTTAGGGAGGATTCCTATGTATCTTCTATAAATAGTAATTAAATCCCACATAGTTCGGAATGGTTAGGGCTTACACTGAGTAGGAGGCCCAACATTACTTCATCAGGAATATAGCACATTGAAGGTTTTTATCTTAAGAAATATGGGACTTTGATGTGGTGATATTATGGTTGGGGATTATATTGAATATGAGGGAAGAGTGGTGAATATCTGATCATGTAGATAACATGATCATCACTAACCACTAAGCCCATGTGAGTCACACTCGATGGGATAAACAAGAGGAAGTGGAATATCTAAAAATTCATACAATATCCTTCATTAACTGGTGGATGAGGATGATGGTATGAAAGGTGTGGGAATTTCCTATAAGAAAGCATAGGATCTTACTCTAATAGGGATACCCTATTTAAGTTACCCTGCCCTCCTCATTGGACTAGTGTAAGAGATAAAGATGACGGGCCTATGGGAAATAGTTATTGTAGCATCGCTTGAGAAGATAGCTACCACCAGACCTATAGTTGGGGCCTTTTATAACATGATAATATATAATTGTGTAGATTTTTATGATCCATCCTATTAGGTATTATAAATTTTGGACTTCTGTTTCCACATGATTTTATTATTGGGAGGGAATTCTAGTGTACCCTTGTCTTATATCTTGCTTGTTTGGAGGCTTTGTAGGAGGTATTGTCTTGTCCCCCCTTGAATGAAGGACACAAGGAAAGAATATACCTAAAATTGTTGATATGAAAAATGGATTAAAGGGAGTATTTTACAATTTAATTTCTAGTAGAGATAACATCAACTTAATGCAGGTGATACCTGGGTGAGTTTTGAGATGCCTCGCGCAGTTGAAACCTATGTGAGTTAGAGGACTCCTTTAATAGGTGATACCTGGGTGAGTTAGAGGCAACATCATGCAAGTGATACCAATTAAATATTTTTGAAAAATTAATTGGGCATCCAAACTTTCCCCATAATTTTTTTGGACCATAAAGGGTCTCCTCAAGTGCCTTTAGAAGGGTCCCACATATGTTTGATCTTGGTAAGGGGACTTCACCATAGTAGTTTTTAACTAGAAGGAATTGTATTCTCATGAAATTTCAGGACTTGTTTGGACTAAGAGGTACTCTAATATTTTTACTCTTTTTCATTAAGTGTTATTTTATGGATTAGATAACTACCTTGGGGGATTTTTAGGATTTGGGAAACGAACTAGGGTGGGTAGAGTTTCAAGAGGTTTCCTCTAGATTTGAGTCATCTCAGATTAGGATCCCATGGTTTCTATTTATAGGAAATTTTGATACCCTATCTAAAATAGGTTTTATGTGAAAGTTTCTCATAAAGGTGGTTTATGCTGGTTAGTCCACATAGGTGATATGTGTAGTAATATCACAAGATGGTTCAAACAGGCTGGTTGATATATATATGTCCATTCATGTTTGTCTATAAAGGATGATTCATAAAAATGCACTGAGTATGTGGGGCTTCAATAATATGGAAAAATGAGTTGTGTGAAGGAGATATATGAGAATTCAACATCCTTAATAAAAATACCCTCCTTATGATAACCATAACATTTGATCCATAAGTTCAATTCTGCATCACGACTAGTAAAATGGAATCCTAGGAAGTAAACTATGCCCCCATGCTATGGTGTCTACACCCTAAATGGTTATTTTCGGATGCAAAAATGTTCCCCAAGTACCTCAAAAATGTGTCTGAATGAATAAACTCCATTTTATTTTAAATTTATGAAATCAAAAGTGTACTCATATGGGGAGGTTCTCACCACCAAGCCATTGGATTGGGTAATGATTCTATGGAATCATGAAACCTCTACATGTTAATAAACATGAGGCACATGAAATCCAATCATATTTGTATTCCATCACTTAGACACATCTCTACTCAAACTCGATATGTTTTTTAGGTGAGGATAATATCATGGTTTATATGAAAAAGTGCATGACATGAATGATTCGATGTTAAAAAATTAACCCTAGAATTATATTCATTATGAATGAAACAAATATGATTCTAATGTAAATGTAGTGACATTTTATGAATTCTGATATCATCCATTCGTATCTAGTGTTTTCTCACCAGTGGGAGGATACACTAATTTTTTCCTAGGCCAAAGTACTTAGGGAGCATAGTTTGACTATTGATGGAGCTGCATGAAATACCATAAAAACATTGTTCCTTTTTCATCATCATCCTAATTTCTACCTATTTTAGATATAAATGTGATTTAGCAATAGATACTAGGTCTTTTCTTAGGAATTTTATTATAGGGTTTTGAATTAAAAATTTTTGTTTCTTTTTTATTTCAATCGATCAATTTTTCATGACTATAAAGTGTGCATGCCTAGTGAGCTGATGCTCAAATTTTTCCAAGGGTGCCTATTGCAGGATTGCATTCTACTGATAATTAGGTCTATTTGATTGGTAGTATATGGTCAAATAAGTTTCACCAATTCAACTAATGTTTTAATATGTAAAACATTGACCATATGTTATTGGGATAATTACCCAAGTTAGAATTATAGGCCAAGAACTATCTAACACCATCTAGAAATTAGAATGTAAATTTTAAAGTCATGATTTCGGAATTTTCAGACCTAATGAAATGACATTGAATAAGTACGTAAGTACCATTCATGTACCATGTTTTAAAAGAGGAACCAATTGTGATGTTGTTGGGGAATGAAGATACAGGAGGATTTTATATAGGGGATGAAAATTACATTGATTGAAAACCAATATTTCAAGGCATATTATGAAAATTTGTTTTTGAGGTGTATTATGCATAATAAAAACAAAGTTTCCCTTAGAGTTGGGAAGTATTATTTTTGATGTACATAGTATGTTCATGATAGTTTGAGTTTCCCAAAACCATAAAGTGTATTTTATGAATGGAGTGCATCTGGTTATAAAGGAAAAATTTATATTTACATTGGTCATGGATGAGGGGTGGGAATTTTACTCCAATAATGAGTTTTTCAATAATGGGACTCATTATGGAATTCCCATCATGGATTATATCCATGTGTGAGAGATAGAGGGTATCCATATTAATTATGGAGATTGAGCTTAGAATATGTTATCCTGGAATCACTATGTATCCCATTAGAATGAGCATCATGCCACACATTGTTATGACATAAATCTATGATAGGAGATCACCACATAGAATATTGGTCCTCTCATGTGATCTCCACAACAATGTGTATTTGTACATAATAAGGTAGGGATGTGAACCATGTAGTTTAACATCATACATCAAGGATGGTTACTTATAGTTTATCACAATGTTACAAGGAAATCTAGTATTCCTGTATGTTATTGAATTTAGGATAAGCTATTTTATGATTATTTAGTATATTAATTCTTTGACATTCATTACACATAGAGAAGGATTGTATTAAGTCTTTGCCTTAGGATTACTAAATCTAAAGAAGTAGGATGGGAAAGGCATATAAAGGATGATCGTGTACATGGTTTGAAAATTATTTTCCATTAAAATGTTGTAAAGGTGTATAGAGAAAAGATTATTTTCACCTAGGGATGAAAATTAATTTGTTCGTCATGCCATATTTAGAGGCATATTATACCAAGATGTGTTTGAAGTATATTATGCATATTTAAAATCAAGGTCTAATTTGAAAATTAAATCTACAATTATCGATATAAAAAGTAATTTTATGGGGATTTGAGTCTACCAATACACAATGTGTGATTTTTTAAAGGAATGTTACTAATTATGATGGGCTCATTTAAGCTAGAATTGACCTAGATCAGGTAGTATGGTCCACAACCAGGTCTAAAAAATATATAACGGAGTAAAATTTTTCTAATATTACTAGGATTTGAGAATTGGGTGTTAGTACATATCTGGTGGTAATATAAATCAAGAAACATGTAGTTCAGGATTATGTTCTTTGAACTAGTATGGTTCATATGTATAGAGTTTTATTTTTCAAATATAGGTTCATGAATGATGTGAGAACCCTCAAAAGACTCTCTCATGAATATAGATATCATACAAAGGAGATTATGGGTATTTTTTTTGAATTTTACAGGATATAGGATATAGGAGTCACTATATACAACATTACGATGATTATCAAGCCACACGTAGTTCTAAGATAAATTCCCCACACTGATCAAGTTAACATGTGGGGAGGGGGAATTTTATCATTTTGTGGCTTGAAAATTATATAGAATATGAGAATTATTATGTATCCTATGGTAAGAGAAATCAATACATATGTAATTAAAATATAAATCTATGGTAGAGAACTAACACTGGTAATGGTGGTTCTCTCATAAGATGGCCTCAATAATGGGTAATTAAACATCATATGAAAGGGAATTCAACCTTATAGTTTGTTTCCATAGGGAAATTATATAGAATACCTAGTGTGAATAGAGGGTATGTATTTATTAATCTCATTAACACATTTGGAACAATTTAAACATAGTTTATGGTCATGGTGTTTAGACCACGAGGTAACCTAACCTTGTAAGGAAGACCTTACCAATATTTCTAATCCCATGTGAGTTGTACTCAGTGGGAGAAATAATTAATGTTTTGGATTTTCCTTTCTTCATGTGGGGATTTTGAAGAAATATGGTGATGAAAATAATTAAAAAAAGTTATTATAGATTAGTTTCATTAGCTGGTAAAGAATAATTTGGCATGAATAAATGACAAGGAGTCAAAACCCACCAAAGAAAATTTCACCGGTTTTTTGAATTTATGGTTGGTTTTGTGAGAGAAGGTCTAAGAGTTGCTATGTATTCTATGGAGACATTAATTAAGTTCCATGTAGTTATAAAATATAGACTATCTACATTAATATTACTAATCTGTAGGTAATTCGGAAACATTTATCATACTGTAGTTGGGATACCATATGGGATCTGAGTGTCACTGCGTATCTCCTCAAAGTGAGAATCAAGACACATGTAGTCCTTAGCATTCCATGCATTTTATAATTATGAGATAATGATTTAGGAACCATATAAGTATTAAAATCATTGGATATTGGGATTATAAATTAAAACCTTTCCAGGTGTTTAGGGAAATCATCTCATAAGAAGAGACATCCCATGCTCATTGCCCGAGGATTCTGAGGTTTGTCGCCCAGTCAACCTATGCCTGCTACATATGGTAAGTCTATAATTTAACATCATATTATGAATTTTTTTTTATAATTTAAGGTCTTATGACTATGAATATATGGTTATCACCATTTATGGGTGTGTGACAAAGACTTCTCCATGTAGTTTAGGATTTTGGGGGAAGGATGAATGGTGTCTTTCAAATTTGGGTTATATGACTGGGACAATATGTCGTTTATCAAATGAAATATTTATTAATAAATATTGAATTTTCAGTGTGTTTAATGAGATATTTTTCCATGATGATCAATGAATATGATTCATTGGAATATACCATATGGATTGAAAAATGACATTCCCATTTTGGTTCCAACTTTGGAGGCTTATTCCCGAGTATCATTGGGGTCATGAAGAGAGAAACCAATTCCCTATATAGGAATAAATGAAGGTGGAAATTATTCTTGAATGCTCATGAAATTTGGTTTTGGTAAACCCATAAGTGATTCCAGGTTTATAGTCTCTTTTCATTAATCCATTACAATTAATTCAAATACTTTTGGGACTGATTGTCTATGGAGAACTAATTAGAAATGGTCATGTATAGGGAAGGAAATTAGACTATTATGGATAATTTTTATTATATACTGTATACCAGTGAATTTGGGGTTACATTCATAATAGTTCGGGTTTTGGTATGGTATGATCACAAGGAATGTAGAATATTTTTAAGAAAATATTTCTTTTCTTTGTCCGCAGTTTTCTATAGTATATCCAATAGATATTTTTTAAAGCCTATATCTATCTATTTGTCGCTTCATGATAGTGGGATGAATGGTTGGACTCAATTTTATATTCCTATTGAAACCTTTTCAACTCAAATGAAAAATATTTATTTTCATTTTCTAAAAATATTGTTTTAGGGACACTAAACCAAGTGATAATGTTAGACATCATGAAATTGATAATTCATTTTTTCAGACATCATTAAGTTGTATTGCATCAACCTATTTAGAAAATTAATAATTAGTAGTGAGGATGTAATTAAACTATATGTATCAATAAGGATGTTATTTTCCCACATCATCCATTCCATATAGATAATTCCTAGGAGTATTTGGCAATGTAAAAAAAATACAGGGGTTGATGGTTGAAATTGGAATGACCTTGATAGGGATGACAATTTTTTGGTGAATTTTTTATAATCCTTCATTATCAATTTATAGAAATATCCAAGCCTTATTATTTGGTGACAATGTTTGTTCGTAGATGATGTGTTTCATAGTCCTTAGTATGAACATCTCATATAATGGAGATAATATCCTCTCTATCAATGAATATGTGTTGAATTCTATAAAATAATAACATGCCAATGACCTTATGATGTCCTAGGATATCATAAAAGAAAAAATTAACTTCTGACCATTAGATATTTTCTTTTAAATATATATCTAATAGAATTGTCTCTATTTTTATATTGTACAGTATGGGTGATATTCAACCACCCATAATATCATATGGTTAATGGGTTGAATTGACCATGTTGATCTCTTCCATGTTACTTAGAACAAAGAGTGATACCATTCTGTGATTTTCAATTCTGATGTCTGTTTTATTCCTATTTATATCCACCAAAGATGAAAGTTCATTTTCCCTGGAATCTACATAATAATTCTGTGAGCAGGGAATGGGATTCAATGTTTTCTTTTAGGGAAATTCAATAAGGAATCCTTGGACAAAGTCAAGTAAGGGGAGCATATCTTCTTTTTTGATATTATAATCACCATTAAAAATTTTGATTACCATTTTCAAATCACCTTTGATGTTCAAATTGGGCATCGAATTTTTCAGTGGAATTTCTAATCTTGAAATGAATGCATGGTACTTTTCCTCATTATTTGTGTAGCCTTATGACAACATGAATGAATAGGGAAAAACTTACTTTCATGGAGAGATAATAATAACCCTCAACCTAACTCTGTTGATCCCAGGGTCTTTTATCCACTTTCATGTTGGGATTTTGGATGCACCCTAAAAAAAACATCTCCCATGTTATGAGGGATCCTTGGATAGAGAATATTTTTCGTTGGATAGTTTTTTATTCATAGGAATTTATTCAAAAGAAGGCTGCTTTATGAAGAAATATACCAAATATTTCCCCTTTATATCCTTCCTTGGTATGAACTGGATGTCAAAATTACACAATATGACCACCCACAATGCCAAACATCCAGTCAACATAGGTCAGTTGGGGATGTACATTAGTGGGTTAGTTTGAGAGACCAAATGGACCTTGTGATGCTACATTAAGTGACTCAATTTCTAGAATGAAAATATTAAGTCCTTAAATTTCTTCTCAATATTTGAATAATGAGTCTCTATACTATGCATGGTTCTACAAAGATAATAGATACTATTTTATTGTTTGGAATCATTCTTTTGTGGGATGAAATCATCAAATTATCATTCTAAATATATAACATTTAAGATGAGAGTATTTCATTCTATATATTTTATTATTACTGGTTAAATCATTGCTTACTTATTTAAACTATCGAATGTTTCTTGATAGTCATCATCCCAATGATACATGGCCCTTTTCTTCATCAACTTGGTGAAGAGAAAGAACTTAGCATCAAGATTTTCAATAAATAATTGAATATAGTCAAGCAGTCTTTGCAGTCTTATCAACTCATTGAGGTTTCTAGGAGGTAAAATTTCATGGGTATCATTTATCTTCTTAGGATAGAACTAGATTCCACAATGGAATACTACGAAGCTAAGAAACATTCCAAAGGAAACAACAAAATCATACTTCAAGGAGATCATTTTTAGAAAATTCTATTAAGGCTTGTTGAAAAAGGTCTCTAGTTCAACAAGATGGCCATTAATGTTCCAATATTTTACCAATAAATCATCAAAATAGAACCAAATAGACATCCCTATAATGGATTTAAAGATGCAGTGCATAACACACTAGTTTTTATCACCGACATTTTTCAGTGAAAAGGGAATCACACAATAGAAATATACTATATGGGGTTTCCAAAATTTTGAGGCTTATTCATATTCAAGGTCCATTTAGAATTGGTAAAACCCTGAATAACCATAAATTAAATAAATGGATTGATATTAAGTCATCAAAACAATCAAAATTACTACAATTGGAACAAAAAATCCATCTTTTGGATAGTGCTGGTTGAGATCTCTAAAATAGATGTAAACTCTAATTTAACCATTTTTCTTCTTAACTATGATTATATTGGTGCTCTGTTTATGATATTGAACATCATTAACAAATTTTTCATTGATGAGATTATCAAATTCATCTACAACTTTGTATGTATGGGTCATATGTGTTCTTCTAGTTACAAGTTGGTAACTATGATGACCTTTTGGAAATTCCACATAGTGGGAGGCCATGTCAGGATAAAGGAATATAATTTTTGTGTAATTATGGGAAAATAAATCATGATTTTTATTTAAGAAAAGGGTTTATACTGATTTTTTTAATGGTAATAACATCACTTATAAATTTAGGTCTCAAATCTTCTTCTGTGCCCAAATTTACCTAATGGAGTTCATCGACTGTAGTAGAGACACCATCCTCAAATGATACAGGATCATCTTTGAGGCCACATTACTCTTCCTCTTCCTTTTTCTCTTCAAATCCTCCTTTTTTTCTATTCTGTGATGGATGGATGGGTAGGGGAATATTTAGTGTTAGGATATTGATTAATATCATGAGATTCATAGATATATATATATCTTTTCCTTATAGGTGATTCAAAATTTCCAATATATTTAGATGATGATGAAGGGGTATGTTGAATTACTAGTTATAAAGCGAGGTCATTTTCAATTGAAGAATCACTACTGATATGAAGATTATATATATCTTCAATACAGATGGGTTTAACTATCATTATTGATATATTGAGGGTTGGAGAGAACATTCCTAATTTTTAACTAACATCTTTGATATTTTTATAGTAAGAATATATTCATCAATGATCTCATTGAATTTTTTTCATGGTTTTTAGACTATTCAGGGTGATAACCCTAGCTAAAACATCAATCATGGGTTGATTCCTTTCCCTCATATACAATTCTTCATCTATGTATTGATCCCCACAAGATTCAAATAGATATTTATCACTATAAAATGTACCACTTTTCCCATTGAAATAATACATTATAGATTTTTGATAGGATGAAGTGATTGCTGCATGTCAGTAAATTTAAGGCCTTCCAAGCATAAAATTGAAAGCTATATTTTATAATATGGCCATGAATTTAAAATTTGGTATCATGTACCCAAATTGAATTCTATTCTTGATCTGGCACATGAGATTTTTTTTCACTCTTGTCATATCCATGGAGTGTCAGAATAAAAAGATACATATTTTACTTCACTATTACCCAACCAACAAAGAATTTTGACTAGAATGATATTAACCTATAATCCATAATCCGTGAAGGATCATATGATATATATGTCATTTAGTCTTCTCGAAACATAA
Source organism: Viscum album (assembly GCA_963277665.1). NCBI lineage: Eukaryota > Viridiplantae > Streptophyta > Magnoliopsida > Santalales > Viscaceae > Viscum > Viscum album. The sequence goes on from OY728129.1 coordinate 1,057,513,980, forward strand.
AAGTTCTTATCGTGCCCCTGTATCATAGTATCCTTGTCTGATTCTAAAAATGAGATGAAAACATGACATTGTATAGGGTTTATCTTTTCTTAATATAACACAGTAGTAGGGACCTTATATTAAAACACTTTAGGTATTATTTGATACTCTACAAGTTATTCTTGAAGATCATTTAATAGTTTATGTGTATATAGAATTGATAAGTTCACTGGAACTGTACCCAACTGGTTTACGAATTCATACTTATACATCAAAGGCCTATGGATTCCAACATGTACCTATTAACTAGAAACAACTTTAGGGGTTTATGTGTATGGGGTATGTGAGTCAGGTGGTTGAGGAAATTTGAGGGAATATTTACTGTAGTTGGATTAGGCTGACTTAGGCTTCCTAGCTTCTTAGGATGATGAGAGCACAACATGCCTTAAAATTGATCTTCTAAAATATTCATGACATGAAGTATTTTAGTATATTTAGGTGAATTTTATTATTCTTCACGTACTCACTAAAGGGTTCTCCCATGAGTCTCAGTATTTTAAATGGTGATATGGATAAAATTTATAGCTTAGCCATGACTATTTATTCCCTGGAATCTTTCTCTTTTATAGCATCTAACTATAGTTCCCAGATTTGACATAAAGAAAATTGGGATTTTAATCTTATTAACAATCAAGGAATGAATCCCTTAAATGAATTAAATTAATATAACCAAATTTAAAATATTCAGCTGATGAAAATTTCTCATCAGTGGATAATTCATGTGGTACCATTTGTTGGGATAATACCCATGGTATTACTGGAGGAATGAAGTCTAAAAGAGTCAGAACATATTTTGGTCTTAGTTCTGGTTCATCATCCAATGATTGTTTTTCTATTCCAACTATACCACTTTTTGTAAGATTATAGTGTTACTAAAACTACTTTAGCCACAACATGATATAACAAGGGTGTATTTAATTGGTTTAATTGTGACCTCAAAAAATCATGAGTTCAATTTATTGTTTATATGGTCATGAAATTATTGAACATTTGTGCACACAAACTCATAACTTATTTAAATTCAACTTCTTCTTTTTGAGTGGAAACAGAAACACAAACCACATGTGATGGTGGATTTTCCCACATTACTTGCTAAGATTAAACCATCTTATGAAATATTTCATTAATTTTTTTGGATAGTGTGCCCCAATGTTTGACAAGAGGAGAAATATTTTAGGTGTCCATGAAGAACTACATTATCAGGACTCTTTGGTGATAAACTCCTAAATAAATTGTTTTCCATTTCTATTATAATGTATCATAAAAAATGATCATCTCGAAAAAAATAAAATTTATTCCTATGGTACTCAAATTGGAAGCACTAAAGTCCCCTCATCTCATCCTGATGGGGGTATTATTGCTTATTTTTTTTTCAAGAGGTGGTTCCATGTGAGTAGGTGTGGGATTTTGATTTATAGATAGCTTAGAGGCTGGTTTTATGGTGACCATTATAGTTTCTACTATACCAGTTCTATTTTCATGGGCTATTGGTACTAGAGAAGAATTTTCCTAGGTTCTCAAAATAGAATCTTATATCCTTTGTGTTGCTATAAAAAGGTCTTGAAATCCACCAGTATACTTTATTTTAATGAGTGGCGTTCATAGTTCATCATGAAGGTTCTCAATGAAAGGACATAAAAAATCCTTCTGGGGAAGATTCAAATTCATGGATCAATTAAAAATATTCCACCTAGAAATAAAATCTTAAACACCCTTATTTTATTATTCTATTCACTTTGAGATATAAATGAGAATATTATTATACAATGTAGAGATAAATTTATTGATTAATTTTTCTCAAATATTTTCTCACCCTTTAATTGATCTTGTTGGTAGATCAGTGTACTAGGTGAATTCTAGTCCACCTAAGGTCTATAACAAACACATGATTTTAGTTGGATCCTATTGTTAAAGGATTACCATAATGGGACCACATTATGAAATGAACTATGTTAGATGCTATTTTGGATCCCCATATCCATTGAATGTTGGGAATATATGATTCCAAATGTTTGGAAGGGGAAGAGTCCCATTAACCTATTCAATGAATGAATTTATTTCTAGTTGTACCGGTGAAAACCATCTTTCCATATCTTCTAATCGATCATCCATTGATGAAATAGTGTCGAGGAGCTAGTGAATAATGGAAAATTAAGAAGGATACTAAATAGGGGGAACAATAGGTTAATCCAACTATAGAGTTTCATCCTGTACTCATGATGGGTAACTTGAAGGGGATGACCTATGAGGATACGTCTGACCTAGATCTATTTTTGTCCCCAACATAGGGAACTCCTAATATCCCTCCATCATAGGGCCAAATTATATTGGTTTTTAGTATTCCATATTAAGAGGATGTTATGAACTTACTTTGGTTTTTGCAATAAATCCCCTTTTTAGACGTACATTGGATAAATGTGTGAGATGAGACTATGTATAAAGAACATATCCAGCAAGGATGTTACCTCATCATAGTTCCTCGTTGTGTATTCTGAAATAATTTTTCTATTACTCATACTAAGAAATAATTTCTTTATGTATGGGTGGTTTAAAATGTTCATGATTTGGCTCACATACAACCAAAACATTACCCTTTTCCTTGGTAGATTATCATCAAGGAGGTGGTAGTGGAGCATTTTAGGAAGTCTCCAAATTCATAAAAATCTTATGGTTCTATGTATTCACACCATATTCAATCATTTATATGTTGTCTATATTTCAAATATATACATTCTCCTCACTTTCTCATATATTTTCCTAATGTTTTATATTTTGTAAAGGGATGGCACTAATATTGTTCACTGATGTGTAATGAATTACTTATGTCACATTATCATTGGAATGATAGGAAAGATAGATTCTATGAGAATATATATTGAAAGTGTTATGATCATTAAGATATTTTTTACCCTTGACAAATCACTATTGATTATACCATATGTAAGGACTTGTGTTCTCTTTCAACGACTCACTTGGATATTTCATGTAAAGAACTATTTGAAGGGGATCTCCATAAAGTTTTTCATGCATGTTCTGGTTGAGTATGTTGGGTCATGAAATAGGATAAATTGGGAGGCTTCTTCATTCTGTATTCCACCTAATAATGAATAGGATGACCTCCACTCGGGGGGGGGGGGGATATAATAAAAAATAATCCTTTAACAGTGGTATAGTATTGTTCCAAATTTACTACTGAAACCTTTTATACCTAATTTTTCAGCCCTGTGAAGGAATGATAGGTTAAAAAGGCCGCATACCTACAAGTTGGGGCTACTTCTGTATCACTAAAACTACATATCTCATGGATAATCTATCTACATTTCAAAACATTGTTATATCGTGATCTAGGTGTATAATATGGTCTAAATGTGAGATAATTTCATTTAAAGGAATTATTTTTATTTGGTGATTGCCATTTATAAATGAGAAGTTGGCTCATCCTTCTGATACGACTCATGTAAGTGTCTTTCAATGGATTGTTCTTATTATAACCAACACTTCTAAGAATTTTTCAGGGCCAATTCCTGCCGATCATTCCATCTATTACAAGTAAAGATTGAATATGTGATATGGATTGTAGAAATAACATTTCATGATGTAACTTATAGATGCATGTTATGATCAAGAATGGGGTAAAATGAAATACTCTATGTTCAAATAATTTCCTAATTTATACACCAGTTGGGGCATTATAAATTATATGGAATAATTTTTATAACGCATTAAGACATGTGCATTGGATATAATCCCACCATTTCCCCAATTTCAATACTCCCATAGCTAAAAGGGAAAATAATTCAATTTGATGATATTTTTCACTAATTTCCTCAACATGATCTTTCTCTCATCTATATGGAAATACTTTAGTCCTTAGGTTAATAATATACATCCATATATTTAATAGAAATTTATGCACACATTATTATGAATATGTTTTCAAAATTTTGTGTTGAGTATTGGCTATGGTCCAAAATATGACTGATATATTTTTATCAGCCTATTGTTTCCTCATAACTAATGTGTCTTGTTCTTCTTATGAAGAATATTAATTCATCTGGATTAACCAAAGAAAATCTTTCCTTGATTCTTTTCTCTAATCAGTGGGGTTACTAGTAGTCTCCTCTCCAATGTTGGAGGGTTGGAAATCCAAGGGTGCTTCGAAGATTGTCTGTTTCCATGGGTTGTATTCTTGTTGAGAAATGATATCACATTTTAATAATAACACATAATAACTTTCCAACCTTATCTTCTCAAGTGTCTCATGATATTACTAAGTTATACAAATTTATACACCAATGGGAGGATCTTCTTTATGAATGAAATATTACCAAGAGGAGGACCATCACATAAAATTCAATGATGGGGAAGACTACAATTATGGACAAACATCAAATTAAAGAGGGGTTCCTATAGCATAAACCCCAAGGACGACCTTCATGGTGGATGAAAGAAAGGGGATGACCTTATTTTAACATGAATATCTAAGAATGAGTATGGATTCCATGGTTCACATCAAGATATTGGTTATCATGATCGATAATTTCTAAAAAATGAAGGTGTCCTTCATGGTAGATACTCTTGGGAGGACCCTTAGAGCTTCTAGTACAAATATTATGAGGAAGACCTTCAGAACTATGACTACTGATTCTGTAATTTGGTAAGATATAAGTTGGATTCGATGCCACCATTGATAGATGTTTGATGTCTTTAAGAACACCAGCCTTAAGTATAGTAAGATCATTATCCTTTTATTGTTTTTGAATCTTCATTAGGTGAGACTCTTTCATATGTGTTCTCCTTTGGGCTGTGAGAGTCACATGTTGTGGATAATGAATTTCATACACAAGATCACATCTATGTAACTATTTTTCTACAACCGAGATTTCTTGAAAAATATATTGGAATTCTATAAAGGATATATATTTACACAAGAGTGGGCACTAGGATTGACTGATGACCTCTAGTTTGAATGGGGATGTATGTCTGATCCTATTATTCATTTATCTTGGAATTTTTCTAAAGAACCTCTAGGACGGGAGAAAATATGTGTTCTCCCTTGAGTGAAAATTTTATTATAATTATTGGAAACATTGATTAAGGAGGTGGGTTTCCAATCATGACTACTTACCACTACTGATGTCATCATCATATTCTGATAGGTTTTCTGAATATGGGCAGTGACTGATGCATGTCTATCTAGTATCATACAGATGTATTTCATGGTTTAATAAACTAGAATGGTAATATATAACCATTTCATGTTTATATTAGGTATATATCCCTAATACCTTCCTCTATTCCTTTTCGATCTGTACTGACAATCGTCAAATGTTTTGGAAAAGACATGGGTGTGACCCTAGTTTGAGGTTGGGGCATGTCAATAGGTTTCAACGACTACTTCCAAAATTCGTTTTTCTAGATTGATATGCATGAATAGGTATAAATGCCTTATAATATGATTACTATATGTATTTTTTGATGGATTATCTAGCAGGAATACGAATGTGACCCTGCTTTTGGTTGTTTGATCGTTCCCTCTATGGGATGACTGGGATGATCTGGTCTAGGTGACCTAAGCCATAACCCACGTGGAAACATCATAATTGAAGGTAAAGAGTAATGAATAATAAGATAATGGTAAATGATATTAAAAATTTTATCACTGTAGTGAATAATCATGTCATATCCAGTGATCCAATCACCAGTATAAGCTAATGATCTTGCATGAATTATTCATTGAACCAAAATAAATCTAAACACATACCTTGTTTGAAATGAATCACGCATGACTAAAGCTAGTAAATCTTGACCATTTCCTGAAGAATAAAATTACATAACCCTCTATATTATCCCAACACACTCCATTATTCTATGAACTCTCTATTCATTGAATTTTGGGTGAAAGGGATGAGCTCCGATGAATGCTTCTTTGTCACGATGATCACCTTGATCCTATTCATCTGATTCATAAAGGGGTTCTTGGATCAGAACATAAAGAGAGACTCTCTATCTCTATAATGAATAAGGATAGAGATGACTTCACTTAGCTGGTAGGTATAACACTAAGGAAATGATAATCTCTCCTCCTTATATAGTGTGATGCTTAAAATACCTGAAAGGGTTCCCGACCCCAAAAAATAAAACTCCCACTAAATAAGAAATGAATATTTATGATAAACTCAAACGTGTTATAAATACTATTTATATTTCATCACATACTTGAAATATATATTAAATATATTAAAATATAAAACTGAGTCATTTATCTCAACTCATAATTGTCGTTAATATTAAATAAACCTAGAATATTAAAATTTATTCGTTGGTATAATATTTTTCATGTATTCAGATAATACCTTTTGAATTTTTTTAATAAATAAGTAAAACCCAATTATTATTCACCAAACTAATAATTATTTTTTATATATCAGTGATTGATAACTGGGACAACTCTAAAAACCCCATCGTGGGGCCCACCATGGCATATAAACCCATTCACCTGAATAAGGACAATAATGGAATAAACTATTATTTGTGACCCTATAGGCCCCTATCTCAGTAGTAGTGAATAGTATTAATATGCCAAGAATAGAGTCTAGAAACCCATCAAGGCTCCTAAATAGATAAAGAATAATCAAAACATTTTCAACTAACATACGAACATGCATGATCTAATATAATCTCATTGTATTTAGATATATGATAATGCTGGATGCACACTTGTTCCATAATCTTTCCTTTATACATAATTATTTAACATAACTAGATGGTTTTACCATTGACTGTCTTGGACAAATACTTACTATGGCACTACCATATTGATCATGAAAGCCTATGATATTAATTCCTTGACTCAGAGGAAACAAATCATATCTTTATCATTCAACCACTGACATACCACTAATGATGAACCCAATAAAAGCTATGTTTCCATGATTTAATTATATTGGTTTTTTCCTTGCATCATTGTACACTATCAAATGTCACACAATGATAGTGATCTCATGTTAGGAGACTAATACACATGTCCATATATAGAAACAACCAATAACACCTGAAACACATGGTGTTACTATTGGCAGGTCTTTCCTAAGGATTTAATGCACTAGAGACCACCATGTGGGAACTTCATGGGAATAAGTCTCAATGATTATGACCTTCCAACACCTGATAGTGATACAAGATCTATTTTGAGTTCATATGATGTTTCTAGTCCATAAGACATTAATTAAGATTATTTATATAGTATCTCAAGGTTCTCATTATATCTTGGAATCTTTTATAACTTTTTGATATGGAAATTAATCTATTAAAATTTCTACTAAAACAGTGGATTCATAAATTTCTACACTATAATGGTAAGAGTTCATCATGCATATCTCACTGTATACATGAAATGGTAATCAGAGATCATTATTTATTATGGTCTAGAGCTCCCACTATTACAAGGCTCCCACTTTCACTATATCTACATTTCTAACTATAATTTTTTGACCTCACTTGAGTAACACCATGTTTCTACATAGTTATGGATTATGTTTCTGGGTCCTCCACATCTTTATTTCATGGCTATTCATATATATGTTTCCTCATCTCCTAGAGTAAAACTCCCAAAGTGATTTTTCCAACTGTCTATTTATTTTTCCACTATAATAACATGAAATATTGTATAGTAATAGTAATATAATTGTCATAATGATAAAATGTTACATACTAGGTGAAATTACTTGAACTAGACTAAATAATTGGGTTTCATAACTTATTACCAGCATAAAAATATGCAAGATACTCAGTATTTATAGGCATGGTTTCCACTATCTTTTTTGATCTTATCTTTCTCATTCCACTAGACAAACAATGATGTTAGATTATACTGATATACAAATGACTAGTTGGGTTCTCCTAAAATATTAGTATTCCTTCTTCCCCACATACCAAGTATATATCTTTTATTGATGTAATTTAAATCTTGATTATTATAACTTCTTCCCATGTAGTTCTCAAATATATAACTAATATTTTCCTACTACAATGTATATTTTGGAAATATAATTTCATAAAAATTTAGAGTAATATATGATTGGTCCATATTAAATGTTTTTGGAACTAAAATAACTACTTTAATATCCTCTTATTCTTATGCATATATATTTGGAGAGATTAATTCGATGTGGTATTGGAAAAAATTCTCTCTCAAATTATTCCAGCTTGTATTTTTAAATACTATTTCATTATATGTATAATTGACTAGGTCTAAGAAACCATTAGATCTATCAAAGTATATCATATTCCCTAGAACACAAGTTTTTACTATAATTCAATCTCTAGAGAAATAATTTTATTCTGGTCTTAGCTATCTTTAAAATGAATAGTTTTTTTCCATATGTTATTGAACATATTTTACTTGGAAAACAATGGAACTCCCACTAAACTTTTGCAAACCAAAGGAAAAGATTCATTCGAAATAAATATTATATTGAATTTTTTTCTTAATTCAATCATAAAAATTATTTATTTAACATTAACCTTATCTTAATTTTTTAATATCACCATCTCTTTTTTTCTTTCATTGTATAGATACCTTCCAAGATTGGAAGTATTTACATCTAATTCTCAATAATATGATCATAGAGATTATCTATAACAAGAATAATTCTATTGTATTTAGGAATAATGATTTGGTATTTCTAATAGATCCTTATTGGTACCACTCTTGTACCATCCATATATCGTTTCACTTGAATACCCACAAAATTATTGAAAATAATAAGACCATTTTACATGGATATTTGGAATCCACTATTGAATTTTAATTTACCTTTTAAAATTTAGTTAATTAACATATACTACATTCTTGTTGGAATTATTTTTCTCAATGAATAATTTATCACTAGATTTAGTAAATATAAAACAATTAATGTGGGTTTAACTTTATATGCAGTAGGTGTCTCTGAAACATTCTCTTCCACACCAATTGTGTAACTCATTCCAATAAAAACTATTTGAACATCTCTAGCATCGACTAAACCCAAGTAAATCTTTCTCCCACCATCTGAAATAGATATTTGGACCCTTTTCTTCAAATATTTTCTATAAAATGACTATCACTTGTATATATTTGGGTTTTTTGTAATATCCTAATAAAATTTTAGGATAATTAAATTTGATTTACTTTGTGTTTCACTTGATGCAATTCTGTTATTATCCTACAAAATTCATTGCTTTTAAATAAACATTCTAATGAAAATGGATTTTTATTATATCAATTTTATTATAAATTCATCATTATTTTTGGAATATGGTTATTATATAACATTTTTATTTGAGATGAATGTCATGAAGAAAAATGGAAGTCACTATAGTGCATATATGTCTCAATATTGATGATCCTTTATATATATAATGTCAATGATGTGTGTGAGGAACTATGTGTTTAGGAATTAATCAAAACTATATTTTTATCAATGTTAATATGTAAGACTTAACATTGAGCCACATTATTAGAATCATGAATCTAATTTAAATAAGGTAATGTGCATTTGGGAATTACTCAATGATACATTAAAATGATCGATGAGTTCTTAGTCAAGATATTCGTTGACATTCTATCCCAAAGAAACTCATATAATCTGACCATCAATATACCATACTTCACATTCACATACCTTAATAAATACATTAAGGATTAAAACTATGTATAAATACCACTAGATTAACCATGGAGTAGTTCATTCCCTGGAGATGAACTAGCTCTGAATGCTTTGGGGATTACCCTTATATTTAATGGATTTTTTGTCCAAAACTACATATATTGATAATACCTTAGGTCTTTAACTCCAAATATTCAAAATACCATACTAGATAAACCCTTTAAATATACATAAATTTTCATAAAAATGTATTATATTTCCATGAATGGGTATATAAGTCTTACATTTTATGTTCATGAAATTTTTCCTATGATTCAAGTATTAGTGAACTATTGATTGATTATTTGACACAATAGATAATATTAATTATGAAATTGGATTAATATCTCCTTATATCCAAATGAAATTTGAGATAAATGTTTTGTTAATACTCATTAAAAGTTTTACTAGAATCATTATACTATGAAATGTAGAAGTCGTGTTCTTATCACCGATAACTTAGGAACTACCCATTCTTAGATGCTTGGAAAACACACCATACTTCATGTAATGTTTCTATACTCAGTAGGTTACATTATTCTGATACACATAAGTAATAATAATATTGTTTTTAATACCTAATAAGTATGATAGAAATAACATATATACTTTATGAATATACATAAAGAGGAAGTGATTACTTTTTTCATTAATTATGTTTATAGAATTTAAACTTATACATATTTTATTTCATGATATGAAAAGAAAATAACTATGTGTTTAATAAAAAATATTATTTTATTGAAGGACTTTTCTAATGTTCCTTTGTAATTAAATTTTCCATTAGAATTTTCACCTTGTCTTTCAAGTTGTTCTCCAAAATAACTATAGATGAAACTTTATTTAATGTTTTTATTCCTTGAATAACTTTACCAAAAAGCTAACAAATTGTTTTCTCTATTATATTAATTTTTTAAACTCAAACAAAACTGGATTAAATGGGGGGAAAATATGTAATTCCCCGACCCCAGTTACCCAGAGTCGGTGCATTATTGCGTAACTTTGGCGTGATCACAAAATATCAAGTCTCAAAAGAACGATTAGTTTAATAGCCTTGGAAACACTAGATACATTCATAAATGTTACATTACATCATAAAGTGAAAAACTACAATAACAAAGTCTGCATAGTCCACACTCATATCCTCTTCTGACTATCCCTGCAGGTCATTCATAAAATACTTCTTCACATCCTGGAAAATATTAAAACATTGAAAGTGGTGAGCTCAGATGCTTAGTAAGGATAACAATATTGTGGAAGCATTCATAAATAAGAACTAACATTAAAGGCAATGTATAACTAAAACAAAATCCTTTTTAAACTTGAACTTCAGCATAATATGGAAAAAATAAAATTAAATAATTCCATTTACTTACTCACATGGATATTCTACTAGTCGAATAATCACATGCAATATCAATAACCACATTCATAATGATGGAATGCATAATGCCAGACTATCATAACCACGTAGCCAAGGCCTTGTGCCAAGACCACAAATAAGATTTTATCAAGGCCTCGTGCCAAGACACTAGTTTGTCTCATGAGACCTACCAATGCATCCAGGAGCTATAGCGGGCTCCACCCATTACTTATTAAGTCTAATGCATTCCTCATATGAACAGGTTTAAACATATCATAAACCATAACATAATTGTATCACATAAAACATGCATAAAGGAAACATAATATTTCTACACTTCAATCACAAGATATCATTACAACACATTGATATAATAAAAACTTTATCAAAACCATTTTCAATACCAAAATAAAAGAAAAGTAAAACATGGTATTTATTTTTCTTTTAAAAAATGTTATGACTTATAGAGGAAGCTGAAACTCAAATAATAGTCACGGTAGAGGAGAAGTCGTTGTCGCCGCATATGTAAGAAAAAACATTCCTTCATTCATTTAGTAAAAACAATTCGTATAAATAGATTCCTTTTGAATAAAAGTAAAAGTCAAAGGGGTTTATACACCGTATAAAAGAAATTTGTGTATAAAACAAAATATGCCTCAATGAATGGTGATTGAGACAAAGTCCCTTAAAAAGATAATTTTTTATATATAATAGGTATATTATGTGTATTCACTATAATTACACATAAATAAAGTAAAAATACATGATAGGACATAATAATATCATGACATAATTTGAAATTAGGAGATTAACCCAAAGAATGGAAATTGGGTTAAGAAGTTCCCTTACCTTGTGTCCGACTTGACTCGACCGTTATTTAACCTCCTGAATAATAAACTAGAGTTAATTTATAATTTCTTGAGAACATTTTTCAAGTTTATTATTCCTTTTATATCACTTATTAACATGTTATGAACATTATGTAATTATTTATGTTAATAACAGTCATTTTGTCGATCTTTGGTACATGAGTCAAAAATAAACTTCTTAAAATTAAAGGTTGTTCATGTTGTAAAATATCCATTATATCCATAATTATATTCATGATGTAGATATCATATACATAATATATATCCACTATATGCAATCATTTATAATATTACATAACATTTAGAGGTAAGAAATAAAATGCATCGTTCATGGAGACGGTAAGCCGTACGTACACATGAACGCTACTTTCATTTCTATTTCATATTTAATAAAATGAAGTTATAATTATATAAATGTATAATATAATTCCAGTATAATATTATGTATTATAACATTTAATCCATCCTTTATACATCCCACATATGTCATTAAAGATTTAAATCACTTTTAGGGGGCAGTAGTGCGCACTTCCTAAAATGAAAATATCGCATTTACCCATAATGGAAACCATAAAGGTATGCCATAAATGAAAATTAAAGAAGCCTAAGGAAAACATAAACATATTATATATCATATATACATATAGTTACATATTAATGGCCACCTTTTAAGGTGTTATATGAGTGTTGAACAATCATCGTTTCGTGAGGCAGAAATTCGCCATCCACAGAAACAGTATGTTCTTTAACCATTAGATGTAGGTGTGTGTAAGTGTAGCTTGAATAATTATTATAAAAACATATTAGTATATTTAAGATACTGGTTTTGTTACAAAATAAAGGATGAAAAAGAGTTTAAGGGGTTGGAGAAGCAAAATAAAACAAAATAACATAAGAGAAGACATTACCTTAAAATCTGGTAACTCTTTTTTGATTTGATCCAAAGGATTCCTTGCAAAGAATTCTTCCCAAAGCGAGGCTTCTTGGAGTAAGAGAGGGAAGTTGAGAGAGTATTTTTTCAGAGGTTGGCTGAGCCAAATGGCTTTGAAGGTGTGAATAAGGTGGTAGTGGTGGAGGCCTTTTATAAGAGGACAGGAGGGCACTCTTGGAAAGTTATAAAAGGTTACTTTATTATATAATGAGCTTCGGATTTTGAAGGTCCCAAACTTATATATTTCAAGTATAAGGTGTTAAGGGTTCGATATATACTCATAAAATAGGTTTTTTACAAGTGTAAGTCTTAGATTTTACATTATCTTTTTATTTTATTTAAATCGTTAATTAATGAGGTAATCGATTCATCATCATGGTGTCATAAATAATTTAATTTATATAATGTCTAAAAATTATAAAATTTTTTCATGTTGTAGGAAATATTTCTAGATTTATAATTATAGTTTATAGTAAACAATATGACTTGTATAACCCCATTTAAAAATTGTTTTAGTAAAAAAACTCATGTTTGTGACATTTTTATTTTAACATTAAATAAAAAGTTTTTAATGTCATTTTCCTACCAAAGTGGCTCCATGGGGTCCCAAAGTTGACCCATGGATTTTCTTTGTCGTCCATGACTCATCCAATAGGGGTAGGAAAAGTGTAAAGTTATTTTCATATTTTTATAATATCATTTTTACCTTAAATTTCACTAATTACCTTTAATCGCGATTAATTAAACTTAAAAGTTACTATTCAACAAAAAATTATTTTAATCCCATTGAACCACATTTTACTTATTAATGAAAACCATGGATGTTGGATTTTTGAAAATCAAATCACATAAGTGGTAATGTTTCATTTAAAAGAAAAATCAGTTTTTTAACTACCACTTAGTGGTTTAACTATTCATCAGAAATTTATGTTTTTTAGAACAATGCCAAAATTTCATCATAAGCTATAATAGATATTCTGAATTCAAAAATGTTTTCTATTTTACAAAATGACAAACATATATGTTTCATTAATTAATTTTATATCTAATTTCTTCTGTCACAACAAATAGCGTGTTTTTAAGAAACAATATATATCAAAAGATTGACAATTGTTTATGTCCAATTTCAAAGTGAAATTAATTCTAATGAACACCATTGGATAAAATGGTAAAAATATATTATAATTATACTTTAAAACCACTCAATATTATAATTTATCACTATAAATTATTTTTATTAAAAAAGTTGTTTTTAAGTATTTTTCACTATTCATAAAAAATTGGAAGTTCTCTGAAAATTACAAAAAATTCAACATAGGATAATTTCGATATTCTGAATACAAAAATGAAGTCCATTTTGAAATATAAAATTTATATAATTTCAAAAAGTGGGTATTACTATTCATAACTACTACTTTGATTGGTCGCGGTGTGTTAGAATCTCGAACTTGCGTACAATGCAAGCTATTGTATTATTGAAAGAGAAGCGTATCGTGAAAACTTGGGGTGTTACAAAAGATGTATGAATTATGTGTCTTGAAATGTCATGATCCTACTTTCATATTTAAACATAATTGGTGTATTTACCACTAATTTATACATCGCTTTACTTTCACATCATAATCTATTCAATGATGAGACAACATGTAATATTTTCTATTCTATGATGTAGTATCCCCAAATCACATAAGATATTAATGATATCATTATGAAATATCCATTTTATATGTAACATGTGAGTCTCCTATAAGAAACATTATGCCCTCACTTTCTAAGGAGGGTTAATAGATATTTAGGATACCAACACCTTGAATTTACGATATCATAGTATTGTGTGCAATATCCAATAATACTCATTGGAAATATATGATGAATATGATATTGAATTTTTCTAATAAATATTACACTATATGTTCTGGTATTACTTTCCATTTTCAAAAAATAAAATAAAATAAAAAATATTAGAACTTGTATCTTGATTATAAATTTATACTTTAATGATTTTTAAACCATTAAATATATCCCACTATTTTATCAAATTCTAGGAACCCTCTTTACCCAATTAGAATACTTTGTCACTTAATTACTCTAGTGATAAGGATCTTTGAACCTCCCCTTATACTCTTTAACCTATGGCTATTCCACTACTTGGAGAGTTTAGGGTAAACATTAGAATTTCCAACCACATTATCTCGTGGTTCCTTAATATGTTGATTGCAGTCCTAACCTCTAAATTCATAAATATGGATTACTCTATGATTTTATCTAATGATTTAGTAAGATAGTTATAGATAATCATTTTCTTCAAACTTTAGTTAAGTCAAGATATTGTTCTCATAATAACTCTCCAATATTATAAGGCACCCTCAAGTATGGATGATCAAGCACCCTGAACACCTAGTTCTGTTATAATTCAATTGATGGAAAGAAATTTCAAATTAATATTTCTGTGAATATTTTTAATATTTTAATCAATGTATGGAATCATTTTCTATATGATATGCACATTCTATGTGATCACACTCACAACATAATATGCAATAAATAATTAATCATTTATCATGTCATAAATAGTTTTAATCTATTAATTTTTTACCATTATTATTTTATTTTATTTTTTAAACATACTGATTCAATCAAATAATAAAAAATTATTAAATTAAATATATTGTGTGACTGATCTTGAGAATATTTTATTGGTTGATCCATTTAACACAATGGAACAACCATGACCAATGGTATAATACTCAAGTTGGGAAATGAATTGTATTATATCTTTCATCCCAGTCCATCATGTCATCATCTTGTCAAGAATACCACCTCATCTCATCATATACAACATCTTACTATACCTTCATCAAAATACATACATACTCACACGCAGATGAGGAGGTCATGGAAATTCATAATACACAACAACAAAAAACACTTGTGGACACTTAGACCCTTATACATATTAAATGAGAAAAACAAATGATGCATCAACCTGAATTTAATTTAATACATGCATCTTACACAATTAAGAGAGTTAATTAAATAAATTAATGTCCAAATAAACATTAGACGGTCTTTACCAATAATAATTGACACACAATTAAAAATTAAATTTCTATAAATTTAATATAATTTGGAAATTTAAATAAATTATTAAATTAAAATATTCTATTCAAATAATTTTTTTATTCTGTCCAAATATCAATTTAATTTTAATGGAAAAAATGAAATTAATTAATTATTTTAATTTAATACCTAAATTAAATAAATTTTATTTCTGTCTATTTAAAAAAATATATTTTAAATCAAAAATAAATATATTATTAGTTTAATTTAATTCAAAATTAAGTTAATTTTGATTATCCTGGGCCCTAAAACCTTTCACATGGATAATATAGGGCACACAAAATTGACATAGACCCATTTCAGGCCGTGTAGAGACTATGTAGAGCTACTTTTTTTTCGAGAAGGTCCACCTAGACCAATATCGGGTTGGGCGACCCGCCCAAGCTCAGGAAGTCCTGTACAGGGGGGAAATACTTGTAGGTAAAATAACCAAGAAAATAAAAAGTGGTTTTGGGATTAATACATGGGAGGGATGTCTAAAACAACCCTAATTTTAATGATAAGGGGATATATGGTGCTCTATTGGTGTTATTTCTCCCACCAGTGGTTTTGAGTGGTTCAACACCTGTGTTTTTTCCAATGGTTGGTACCCAATTGTATGAGGTGAGGTCACGTGTTCCTGGATTGGTTTCATGAGGTGTGTCACAATTGGTCCTACTATGGTTGGGAGATGTCCCTCCATCATGCAGCTTGGTGGAGGATACAGCAGAGAGTCAACATGGGTGGCCGAACTAGATGATGATGATTGAAACCCATGAGAGTCGGCAGCATGAAAACCAATGTTTGGCTTGGATGGAAAAGGTAAATAGGGATCCCACTACATCAGCGGCCTTCATCCATAGACAAAAGTGTCTTAATAAGGCTATGGTAGTTTTTCGGATCACCATGAGGGAGGAGGCAGCTCTGGAGGAAACCTCATGAGGGAATGGAGGTGGAGGCATCAATTACAACAACTATGGGGATGAGGGAAATGACTAGTTCCTTGGAATGGCTGAGTGTCCATGATGAGATTTGATGGAAGAAGAATAACTATGGTGTCTCAGTAGGAAGTGTTATGCCAGCACCAATGGTCTAGAAAGAGGATAAGGGGCATCAAAGGGAATATATGTCTTCAGTGGGTTGTGGAGACTGGCTTGGAGGTTTTTGGGGACCTTAGGATGGAGATCAGCCGAAATAATTATAGGGGTAAATGACCCTCCCTCCTTTTTCAATTTAAAATGTTTTTTTCCGTTTCTTGAATCTCCACCTTGTGGATCTTTAGTACCCCTTTTTATTTGTTCGCTAGCCTAAAAAAAGGTTACATTTCCTACTATTAGTTTTTCAGGTCCTTATTCACATAGTAAAATAATTAGGCTTATTAAATAATTAAAATAATATATTAAATTATTTTTCAATCTACTCCGGAAAAAATGGATACTTGAAGGAGGATCTCCAGTGGTCAAATTATAACTAATATATGGCTGAAATTGAACAATATGACCATAATTAATTTTTCATGTGATTCAAGAAAATTCCATCATGAATAAAAAATACATTCATAACATTTTAATACTCAAAACATTCAAAAATGATATATATCAAAAACTCTGGATAACCATAACATGGTCTTTTGAAATCATATCGATGCATGATATATTCCATTAGGGCTAATTTAAACACCTATACTTAAATTTATATCTAACTTAGTTTTCATTGATCAAAAAATTCACGTGGTCTCTATAGTATAATTTGAAGGTACCAGGAGGTGAATCAGAAGCTGATGGAATAAGGATTTTAAAATTTTATCACCAGAGTAGTAGAATGTATCATCTGTTTCCATCTAATCCCTGGTATGAGGTATGAATCTCACCTGAATTATTCAAAGTAAAAATAAAAAATAAAAAATAACACATACCTTGTTTAAAATGAATCATGATACACTTATTCTAGTTTCGGCTGATAAATTCTCAAAGGATCAAAATTCTAACACCTCTTTATTGTCCACACATTCTTCAAAATCTACATGGTCACCACTTGTTGAATTCTGGGTAATACTTTGGTTTCAAAATGATCACCTTGATCACATGAAATTGATCCATCAAAAGGTGTTCTTAGATTGGTGATAAAAGAGAAACTCTCTCTCTCTATATATATATGGTAGGATGAAAAAGATTTTCTCACTTCACTGGAAGGAATAACACCCAATAAATGATCTTCTCTCCACCTTATATATTGGGATGCTTAAAATACTCAAAATGGTTCCCTGGCGCCTAGAAATTAAACATCTAATAAATAAATAATACATAATTATTAAAAATTAATCAACGTCATAAATATTATTCATATTTTATAACATATGTGTAATATATATTAAATATATTACATGATAAAATAAATTCATTTTACTAGACTCAAAATTCCTGCCAATATTTAAAAAACCAAGAATATTAATATACATTTGTTTGTATAATTTTTTTCTATATTCATGTAATACCTTGAAAATACTTTTAATAAATAAATTCAACCCATTTTTTCTTTACTTTAATAATAATGTTTTTATTTATTTATCAATGATCGATAATATGGAAAACTCTCAAGACCTATGGTGTGACCACCAAGTCCTATATACCTATTCACCTAAATAGGGATGATTCTTGAATACTTTAATATGTGTGACCCTCTAGGCCCTTATCTCAATAGTAGTGAATTGTATTCACATGCCAAAAGTAGATTCTAGAAACCCTTCAAAGGGCCCTTATCTCATTATTATGTGTGACCCTCTAGGCCCTTATCTCATAAATCAAGACATAAAATTATGTCATCATCTTTTCTAGGTTTACAATTTTTTGATCTAACTAGAAAACTTTACCCTCGAATACCTTGGCTGGGGACTTATGATGGAACTACCATCCCAATCAACCTGGCCTAAGATATTACTTCCTCGACACAGAAATGATAAATTCTATCTTGATGATTCAACTAATTCCATACCACCTATAGCATTCCTAACAAAAGATACCTCAACATGATTTCATTATCATGGTTTTTCCATTCCATCAATGTATGCGATCAAATGGAACACATTGAACATGATCTCAAGTTAGGAGACCAAAAAAAAGTTTGTATATAGGAACAACCAATGATACATGAAACATGTGGTGTTTTTATTGGTGGGTACATCCTCATGATCTCACCTACCAGAGATTACCAAATGTGAACATCATGAGAATAAGTATCAATGATTATGATCCTTCACCTCCTGATATTCATAAATAATATAAATCTAGTCAGAATGATGTATCTATACTATAGAATATTTATTTAATATTAATGTCATAGTATCACAAGATTCAAATTATAGCTTGGGATCTACTAGTATATGCTATTATGGTAATTTTAAATCATCCATATCTCATAGTATACATGAAATGTTATGAAAAAGAACTATTTAGTTGGGTCTAGTCACCAAATATTACAATAATAATCATGCTAAAGACTTGATGCTGTGTGGCGTTAGTAGCAATGGTTAGTAGAAGGGGCCCTACGGAGTGAACCTTGTGTTGTTGTGATAGGGATATTAGTAAATTATTTTTTTACTTTTCTAATGAAATGGAGGAACATGTTGTTTCATTTTGTGGAATTTCTCCTAAAACAGGTTGAGATAGTGATGGGTGCTGTCTTATTTATAGCTACCAGTCACCAATGAATGATGGTTAGTCAGGCTTTATATATTATAGTTATCTCTGTGGATCCCCCCAAGTATACACAATACCATTGATATGGTATTCTCAAACCAAATCATTTCAAACCCATTATTGATGATGATGGGTTAGTGATGGAGTCCTCTGGTTAGATAAAGATGCAACATGTGCGGTAGCTGGCGCATATTTTTAGGTCAGTTGCTAGAATTTCATTAGATTAAAGAGATCTATGAAGAAAGTGTCTTTGAGGTTAATATGAAAAAAACAATGTATCTTGAAAAAAAATATCAAAATAGTGGGACAAACATGAAATTGGTTGTCTTAGGAGATCTATGTTTGACTCTCTATCACATTATAAGAGTAGGAAAGGGGAATGACATGTGGGTGACATAGTTATTTTGGTTTATGGAAGGATTCACATCGGGTTCAACATTTTTTATCTAATGAAAATTGGTCCCAATTATTGATTAATAAGGGTAAGTATAGTTTGATAATATTTCAATTTGGTTTCACCATTTTTGTTTCACACCCGCTCTTGATGGGACAGTTTCTAATGTAGTTCATTCTTGGAACCGAAAATACCCAATGACTCTCATATCCATGATGGATCATGTGACTTCATTCCAATCCCAAGCTATAATTGAGGAATATAAACAAAAACATTTAAGAACCCACATTGGTCAAAATGATGGTAGTTTGGGCTCATCACACCCTTTTGGGGGGAGTTATTACCTACTTTGGGACACTCTTATAGAGTTATGGAATATTAAGGAATCCCTTCCAAATTCTAAATATGGAACTGGTCACCCCTATGTTCAAAAAATCATTTATATGAACGTGCTGATGGTAAACCATCTACATGTATCTAAGGTTCTCTATTAATTGAATCACCTATATGTATATGAGGTTTTTCATTGATGGAACCATCTCTATTCTGTATATTGTTCCGTTATGTTGGTTTTTCTCCAAACAGTCAGTCACTCTAAAATTTATTGTCATATTGGGAGAAAAGAGTTTTTTTGATGTTGGGATTAGGCCCATGATAAGTGCTTTGTATGTATCATCATGAGAGGAATCATAACCCACCTAGTTTGATACGAATTAATGAGACACATCATACCTTTTAATTTCTTGTGGCAAGGACCAAACCATGAAGTTTAGTGTCTTATGGAAAGTACATCAAGGAGAAATGGTCCTAGAAAAAGATGGTGTTGGGACATACATTGAATTATCATGAAGGGCTTGGAAGGAATATATAATTTGAGGTTGGATATGATCATACTGGGAATATGGCCTAGTAAGGATAGTGATGGAGGGGATGGAAGAAATACGTCCCTCAAAGTTAGATATGACCCTATTGGGAATACTTCCTAGATATCATTATAATATGTTTGGGGTGATGGGTTTGAACATCATATAGGATTCCAATGTATCCCATTTGGAAAAGAATCAGAAAACATATAGTTTTTAATGGTTCAGGATTCTATAGACTATGAGGCTAAACAATGCTTCATTGGGAATTTGGACCTTTGATGGTTTTTTCTCATAGGGAAGATGGTCCCTTGAGTTGGTAATAACATAGTTGGGAATTATACTGAATAGATGGACCAATTGGTGAATATTTGATCGTGTTGATGACAGGATCACGCCAAACCTCTAACATGAGTCTTGATTAGCGTAAGAAATAATAGGAATTAAAATAGCTAACAATACACACAATCTCTCTCATCACCTGGAGGAAGAGGATGATGCTATGAAAGGATTGGAATTTATCATAATAGAATATGGGGTAACTCTAGAAGGGATTTTGGTATTTAAGACCCCAATCCCATCTCTTTTCAACCATTGTAAGTGAGGAAGAGGTTGGGCCTATGAGAAATAGATGTTGCGGCCTAGATCGAGAATCCATCCACCACCAACCCAAAGGTTTGGATCATCATTACCATGAGAATATATAATTGGGAACATTTCATGTATACTACCTATTAGGTAGGATAAATTCAATAATTCCATTACCATGATAATTTTTGATAGAGGTCATGATGGTGTGCCCTAGGTTCATATCATGCTTGTCTGGAGGCTTTATAGGATGTCTTGGCTTGGTCCCCCTCGAATAAGGTACTAGAGGGAAGAAGTTCTATACCATTTGGTGATATGAAAAAGGGATCAAATGGAAGTTTCTTTCAGATTATTCATGGGTGATATAGATCCATATTTCAATATATTATACCTATGTGAGTTTGAGGATACCTCTCACAAGTGATCCATGGGTGAGTTAGATCCTTCCTCACATAGGTGATACCTTAGTGAGTTGGAGGACACCTCACACATGTGATACTTTTTCTATCATATATAAGAACAATATGGGAATGAAAACTTATGTGGGACCATGTTCGAACCTCTAAGGGTTTCCTCATGTGCCTCTACCAGGGTCTCCTGTAGGTTTGATCTTGGGAAGTGGACTTCAACCCTGTACTTTTGGAGTAATAGGATGTCTCTTATCATGTATGCATTTGATGTTTTAGTCTTTTGAAGAAATATATCACATGGAATCCTTTTCATTTCCCCTTATTTTAAGTATTAGATTACAAAAAGGGGGGATTTGAGGACATGGGTGAAGGAATAGGATGAATAGGGCTTCAAGTGGATTCCTTTGGATTTCAGTCATCTCAAATGACTAGCCTAAGATTTCTATTTATCATATATCTTATGACCCTGGGTGAAGTAGGTTATATGCACATGTTAGTCAAGATGTTTTTTCACTCATACTAGTCTGAATAGGTTCTCCACATAGGTGGATCGCATAGGTGGTTGGCATAGACCAGTCCACAAATGCTAGTACACACTGGTAGGTCCATGCAGGTTGTTATGTATAGGCTGGTATGTGAAAATGCTTAGTGTATATGAGAATTTTGTGAAATGGGTGAAGGAGTTCTGTGAAAGAGAATCTTGATATCTATAATTCCATCATTAAAATTTTTACATTACTATAACCATAAATTTGTATCCATAAGTTCATTTGGGCTCTGCTACTAGTAAAATTGAAGCATGGGAAGTGAACTACACCCCAATGATATGATGTATATTCCATACATAGGTATGGTTTTATGCCATAAAGAGCCCATAGAACCCTCAAAAAAGTTTTCTAAGGTATTGAAACCCTTTTATCTAAAATTTATGAAATAAAAAGTAAACTCTTATATACGGGTTAACACAACCAAGCCAATGGATTAGGTATTGTTTCAAGGGAATCATATTGCATCAGTGTGTGAATAGTACTAAAGAACATCGATGTCCAAAATTATTCTTCATAAATAATTGAGACACATTTCTACTCAAACCAAACATGTTTTCTCTATGTGAGGATAATATAATTAGTATTGTGGGAAAGTTAGTGAAATGATTTTTTATGCAAAAAACCTTTTTAAAAAATATAATTATTGGAATAGGGATGCCAAAATTTATTCTAATAAATAAAAAAACTCTAGTTTTATTATAAAGGAATTATCATTGATACAAATTCATATAACACATTCTCCTAAGAATAATCTAATATGTTTTTGTCACCATTTAGTATAATCTTAATTACTCATCATTTTTTATGATATTTCATTGATATTCAATCTATCCTCCTTATTATGTATCATATGTTTAATCTCCCCATCTAGTCAGATCCTCAAACACCAGTAAAATATGCTGAATAAGGCACTATCACCATTATCACTTTTCATTGAAATAAATATCAGTAAATCAATCATCCCATGACCAATTTTTCACTTTACAAAGGACTTTAATCTATCCACACAACCACGTTTAAGCTTCAACTTGAAAAATCATCTCAATTTTTCCCTTGACTTCCTTATAAACTGTGAAATCCTTTTCCAAATCACCATTATGAGTATTATAGGAATGAGTCCATAAGAATCCTACATGAATTGCCACTCTACTTTAACAAACACATATTATCATATTGAAAACAAATATAATCTAACACTTAGGAACTTCACATTTCACTACATCCAAAAGAACCATGATATTATATTGAATTCATAGAAACTCGGAACATTAAAAGTGTCATACCACTATGGAAACCAGACATAATAGAGGACACCTTATACAATCACATTGAAATCACCTCCTATAATTTCTTCCTAATTGGATTAACACCTAGGAAAAGTAATATTTAATAAAAATAAATTTTTAATGATTTATTTTTAATAGGAGAAAATATTTTATAGGAAAAAATATTCTTTAAAAAATATCTATAACATGAACTATAATAGCTATAAGTTTCCTCCAAAAATATAAAGATTTATAAATATTCATGTCAATAAAATCCACTACCACACCATATTTGTTCCATGATTATTTACATATATTTCACTCAGATACCCTAGATTCACTAAATAAATACTATCAAAAACAAATCTATAATAAATCTCGTCTCTAATCATCCATTTACAAACAAGAATGATCATAATCCCACTTATATCCTCTTATTTAGAATTTTTTTTTAATTTTATCAAAACACCAACCAAAAAAATCAGCTCTATAATGTCAGGAACAATATAATCCACCAAAATAGAAAGAATATCTTATATAGTAAATATAATGTCCAATAAATATGGGTACCTCCAAATATTTAAATATAATAAAATATAAATTCACCAGAAAAATTCATCCATAAAAATTTTCCTATATCCAAACATATTACATAAACAAAATCTGAAAAAACCTATGAATTGATTGAAATAAATTATAACGTCAAATAAAAAGGGTTTAAACCCATACAGTTGTTGAATGATAAATAACCAAAAATCAACAACACTTTTTAGTAAGGAGAATTATATTTAAAGGACCCTTAATAATAAACCCATACTACAATCCTCATTCAGAATACATATCAAAAATCAATAAAGTAAATTCATTTTACACATTCTATGCACCTGGATAATCCATAAAATTAAAAACATTGAATTAATCTAGAAACTAGTCTATCTATAAGCTTGAAGGGTGACATAAAAAAAGTTTGAATAAAATGTTATAATAATTTAATTAAAAAAATATTCATTTCCTTTGTGAATATTTTCACCATCCACAAATTATTTTGTTTCTATACTCTATCTATATATGATTAAAACACATTCTTTAATGATAATCCAACAAAAAATTGAACCCCAAAGCATTTTTTATGATTATTAACATGTTTAAAACAAATCATTCGAAAAAATTCACCATTTAAATATTGAAAAACACCATAAACAAAGAATATACTAATTTATAAAAGTTAATTTTTTTCCTTGATACATTATAAAATATATGAATATGTTGATAAATATAGAACCATTCCACTCTAATGTCCCTAGAGGATAAAAAACGAAAAAAGATATGAGTCATAACTGGACCATTCTACTGGAATTAACAGAATGAATATTCTCCTATAAAAAAATTGAGATTAAAATGGATATAAATAAGTATAAATATAAAATGATAAGGAAAAATATGACATCCTTACCTCAAAACACATAAAAGAAAAGTACAATATGCGAAATCAATATTAACATTAATATTATAAGTAACCATATATACAAATCTCATGATATTACAAATTAATAAAAAATGAAAATAACATTTAATTTGAATATTTTATTGAAACCCCACTCCACTCACATAAAGAAAAATTAATTTTATCAATATAATTTCAAATACACACTTATGTGGATTCGGTTAAAAGTAATATTTAACAACATTAAAAATGTGATTTTTTGTAAATAAAATATTTCAACAAAACATATTATATGTTTTCTATTTTTTTAAATTTATACAAAATAAAAACATACATACATGAATGTTTTCATATATAAAAATTAACCACATAAAAATTTTCATTAGTATTATATCATATTCAAGTTGTAGTTATAAGATTATTCCAACCCCTTTTGGAGTGAATCCACTATTTACAAAAGAATATATCCCCTCACACCCTTACCCACTAACCTCCTTACATTAAATCAATAAAACTCTCCCCCTAAACCCATAACCTCCTCACATCCCCAAAACAATACACTTTACCTATTATATTCGATATGAAGCTCACACCACTCCCCCTTTTATGAAAGATCACCCTCCCCCCTTTATCTCCTCAAAAAATTTTCCTTCTATATATATAAAAAATCACCTTTTTTTAAACTTCTAGATTGTTTTGAATAAGTCCATTATTTATTATCTCTACATCATTTCACTAGGTTTTGTGTCTTATATATTCAATTATATATATTAAATTTCACCTTGTCATGTGAGTATCAGTCTAGATGTGAGGATTATAACGACTATAAATAAAAACAAAGCACCGTAATCCATTATTGTTATTGTAGTTTTTTTTATTTTCTTTAGGTTTTATTCTCATATCAACCCATAAACCCAATGTTTACTTTTTGTGTTTAATACCCCTACTCTAGTAAACTAGAGAGGTAGAATATTTCATTACCTTGATTAAAAATAAAAAGATCACATCATCCTACTTTTTATTGGTATAAGGAACTTTATATACTAAATAACATTACATTATGTTGACAAATAAAAATACATCACATAAAAAAACTTGAAAACATTATTATTTATTCTAGAAAATCATAGTTTCACATTTTTTAATCACTCTACTTTTCTATATAAAAAGAAAACAATATAAATTGGTTAGATCAGGTTATTAGTAATGGGTAACATATAATAGAATATATCACACCTAAGTATGGAATCAATACTAAATTAGTAATAATTTCTTTAAAACAAATAATATATCCATGGATAACATAAATGTAAATAAATGCATCGATAAAAAAAATTATCGCATAGTAATGGATGGAATACTTCCATACATCATGGGCATACCATTAGGGCCTCATTCTAAGAAATCATACATAAATGAGTAAGGTTTATTAGGAATACCCAACTTGATTGTTTCATGTGACCTACGGATATGTCGATAATTTATATAATTTTGGGTCCCACCTATCAAATAGTCCGTCTAGTTCTTACATCATATGAAGTGAATGGATAATTAATAAATATCATAATTTTTTCTATATAACCCCATAAATAATCATGGATATGTAATTTATATTTCTCTATATATTAATAATTGAAAAAAGAAATAACAATATTTACCCATTCAATCAAAATAATATTTATGCATATGTGAATATCCCACAATCAACATAAAAAAACTAGGATAATAAGAGTGAAATGGAAATTTCCAAAATAAAAGTAATGTTAACAATTTATAAGTGAATATTACATTAATAATATAAGTATATTGATATGAAATACTCATTCATTATGGTTTTTATACAGTTCATGAATTATCCAAATAAAATCCCATGGGAGTGTTAGATTAGGTGTATGGTTAGATTCATTACTCATGCCCTAAGTAAAGGTTGAGTTAATACCCAACCAAACTTTTTAGAGTTATTACCCCAATGTGAAATATATCTTGATCCTTTAACCACATATTTTTATCTAGATATATATTTCATTGGGAGGAAACCACAATCTCTTTACATTACCATCATTTTTATATATGTTATGGTTATGAGGATGTTTGAGAATTATAACAACTCCTGAATGCAATATAATTAGTTGTAATGGTGGTAACTAGTTTAAAAAAAATTCAATTTATAATAATTAATCATAATAATAGATATGATTGAAAGGAAAAAATATGTAAAGTGTCAAAGAATAATGAGGGATGAGGTTAAGAACTATTTATTTGTAAAGTAGCTTCTCAAAGCTTGATCATGAAACTTTTAAACCCAAAAAATCACTTGGATATACTATAGATATGGGAAATGATTATTGAAAACTAGGATTTAAATACATAGATATTATATCCTTTTAGATGAATATGAAAAAAATTACACAAAAACATGTCTGAGGACCATAATATTTTAGTTACTTTAGAATCTTGAAACTCAACATTCTAATTTGGTGAAAGATATTAATATTTTCCCGCAAATATATTCCCATTTAGTACTCCTACATAAATATTTTCTTCATAACCAGGGGAAAAAATATAATAAACAGTGATATTTGATGCCTAATAAGGGTAAATAATGCAGATATATTGGCATAACATGAACACAAGGGTATGCGAACATTAGAATAATATGTTAAGATCATACCCAACATATAAAAGTTCATAAAGATGAGTAATGGCATAAATATTGGCATATAATAAGACATGAATCATAAAGGAATCAAGATTATAATCCATGGGACCATATCACTGGAATAGGACATGGAATTGTGGGAAACACATAAACATATGAATCGATTTCCATAGTAGCTAAGGATCACATCTAAGGCTATCTTAGTGGATTGAGTTCTCTCTCTAACAATCTTAGTAGTCAATATTCACTCCCAAGACTGTATTAGTAGTTAGGGTTCACTCCTAATACCATCTTAGTTGTCATAGTTCACTCCCAAGACCATCTTAATGGACAAATACCATTATTAATATCAGTTCAATTCCCATTATTTCCATGTATATATGTTCATATATAAATCATTACCCAAAGAATTATAGTGATATATTGGTTCCACCCATCTCATAATTAAATAATGCATACATCTTCCCCAAGATAATATAACATTCAACATATCTTGTCCTATTAAAAGAGATGGATTTTATAAACATCATATCATAACACATGAAATTAACTAGGTATCATAAAATTTTCATTATATTATAACCTAATGGAAATAGATAGGTTTCATAATAATTTCATCATATAATATCATATGAATTGAAGCGGGTCCCATATGTGTTTTATCATGGTATAACCTGTGAAGTAGATATGGGTTTCAAAAACAAATTTTCAAATTAAAAATAAACCATTCCAATAGAGAATAATAATGGTTTCCTTAGACCACATCCCTAAGAAAAAATAAACTATATCAAAGTATTTCATCTTACATAGATAATGATTTTGGAATATCACTTGGAGTATTTCTTAATAAAAATAACATGTCTTTGAAAATAATTTTTTATTAAATAATTTTTTTGAAGATAACTTTATTTGAAAAATAATTTAAAAATATGTGAAGTATTATTTAGATATAATTGAAAACACTTCTTTATAAAAATAACTCTTTCTCTTTGAAAAACCCTTTTTAAATCCTAAAACATTTTGGAAACCTTTTTCATTGAAAATAACATTGAAAACCTATAAAGGAATATTTCAAAACCATTTTAAACACTTTTTTATGACATAAAATATTTTTAAAATCCATTTAATTGAAAATTAAGTTAAAATATCAATTAAAAACATTTTAAAAACATTTTTATAAAATAATGTTTTGAAAGAACATTTATTTTTAACCGAAGAGAATAATAATATCGAATTACCTTAAAAATTTATTAATTATATTAAGTACCAATGAGTGGAATAAATGATAAAATTAATTAAATATATTAGGAATAAACAAAGTATAATATAATTAATGATTTTTTTAGATATATGGATCATATTATTTCATCAATGGAAGCATAATCATAAATAATATTGTTAAATTATGTTATTATAGTAATAAACTCTTACCACTTTGGTAACTTTGAATCCCAATCCTCATGAAAGAATAAAAGTATATAATGTTTAAAATATCATTAAAATAAGGATATTCATGATATAACATCTCAAAGGGATATTATATACACCTTGTGAAATAATATAGGTTCATATCATAACATGCGTATCAAAGAGGGAAAATTGAGACAAAATTATCTGACCGCTTTTGAAGCTTTTTAAACTGTAACCCTATGAAAGATAAATACTCAAAAAGATATACAACTATAAGAAAATTTATTTAGAAAAATAATATAGTACATTTATGATCATTTTATAGACCATATTGAAGAAAGATGTGGTGAATATAGAATTTGTCTCACAAAAGTAAAAAGTGAGACGTAAATCCCTTACCCTTAGTCATGAAACTCATTTAACTCATTAAAAACTCATGTATAATTAATATATGTTTGTTATAAATCTATAAAATAACCATATTACTATATATAGTACCATATATGATTTACATATGTCATTATATTTCACTTTTATTAATAATTCCATGTTAAAGTTATGTTTCGGGTATTAACCACTTTGCTTATCAAACATGTTTTGACTTTTTATTCCTAGTATTATTAATTAGATCATTATTTTATAATCTAAATAGTGATAAGAATGATATAAATATCATATATATTCACAATATATATATATATATATATAGTATTCCATAAAATATAATGATAGGAAAAAAATACACTGTTCGTGGAGACAGAAGGTTATAAGTACACATAAAGGTTGTTTCAGTTTTCTTATCATATTAAAAGAAAGAAGTTAAATGATATATATATATGTTATAATTATAGTAAAAATATTATGTTTTACATATTTAATATTTTTATCCAAACCATCTTTAATAAAATCTTTGTAATGCTTCA
Source organism: Viscum album (assembly GCA_963277665.1). Classification (NCBI taxonomy): domain Eukaryota; kingdom Viridiplantae; phylum Streptophyta; class Magnoliopsida; order Santalales; family Viscaceae; genus Viscum; species Viscum album. Next base: position 1,057,544,169 of record OY728129.1, read on the forward strand.
ATGAATCACATCGCTTTACGTGGTGGTGGCTCGCTGTACCCACGAACGACATTATTGTATTCCCAAAAAATGGAAAGCCTGAATGTATGTGTGATATAATAATAAAAAATAATAATAAAATAAAAATAATAAAAATAATAAACAAACTATAAATATATCATTATTACCAACCATGAATGGTTGAAATAGAAGAACGAACGATATCAGGTTGTGAGGCAGTTGTCTGAGAAACTCATGAATGATGATTGTGTAACCCATTTGATGGAATTAGGTGAATTTTTTTATCAAAAATTAACATAAAAACATTTGAGTATAATTATTATAGTTATTTTATTATACAATCTTCATATTAATATAACTTAATTTGTTTTAGGAAGAAATAAAACAAAAATATTCATTAATGAGCATCACAAATTCTTCTGGTATCTCCTTTTATATTACACCAAAGGACTTCATTGGTTGTACTTATAAAAAAAATTAATTATTCTAGGATAAATTTACTATAGTTGTTATGATATTTGGATATGTATTTTCCATTAAAAAGGGTTTGAGAGATGTGAAGAGAGGGGGAGAGGGGTGACCTTTTGTAAAGAAGGTGAGTGGAAAACATGTAAATTTATGAAAGGAAGAATTCATCACACATTTTAAGTATGGATAAAGTATCCAAAATGGATCTAATTTGACATTATAACGTTCAAATATGACCATAAATGGGATTTTTACATGTTTTTGGTCATTTTTACAGTTTATTTGTGATGTTTAACCACAAAATAATATTGTTTTTACCTTTATCGATGTAATTAATTTTAATTAATTTCACTTATCACTCTGAAAAAACACTGAACTTTTTAGAAATAATAAATTATTTTAATTTTAAATGTATAGTCTATTTAATAAAATTAAATTCACCAAAGTGGCCAAAATTAATATAAAATTAATACTGTAGACGTGTCAAAAAAGCGGGTCTTTAAAGAGAAAATTTCCAAACGATCACAACATTTTTATATCCAATTTCAAAATGAAATTGATTAAAATTAATTGGTTAATATATTTATAATTTAAATAAATATTCCATAAAACCAAATTCAAATATATTTTATCTATATAATTAAATTAAAAGAAAATATAGTTTTATATTAAAATTTAGTAATTTTAAATATTCACCGAAAATTGAATATTTTCTAAAAAACAAGAAAAAATTATCCAATGTTAATTTTGATTTTATTATTTTAAAAAAAAGTTTATTTCTTCAAATAGAATTTATAAAAGTTTAAAAAATTAGTTTAAAAATAAGTGTTTCATTATAAGGCGGAAAAACCACCCTTTAGAAAAATACATCTTTTAATGCATAAAATTGAATCTATTTTTATATCTTTTCTAGAAATCACATAATATGATTTTAAATAGATTATTGAATATAATATATAGATATATATATATATATATATATATATAATTAAAAACATTCATCAAAAGTTTTTTGTTTAATTTATAGAGATGAAATGTGTTTGTGCATTGAAAAAATAGTTTTTTTTGAAAATGAATTTAATTATTTTCAAAGAGTTATTACATTATATTCTAATTAATTGGATACAAAATAATTTATTTCATTTACATGTATAGCACACAATTCTATATTTTTTTATTCCTTTTCATACCCTCCATTTTAATGTCTAGGTGATAACAATAATGTTAGAAAATAATATTAATAGTATATTGTAGTTTGATAAAACTCAACATTATGTGTAATGAAAGATATTTAATGAACTTGATATTATGTGAAAAACAAGAAAAATAATTGTTGTGTGATGAAATTTAATATAAATGTTTCATGTAGGTAATGTTTAACTTGGTGTTTCATATAAAGAAACATTAACTTGATGTAGCATGAAATGAAATCCATCAAATATTTTTAATTTAGTTGTAAAAAATAATTCATTAAAACTATAGGTGTTACAATGAAAGTCCATTTATGCTCAAGGACATTGTATTTGAGAGAAATTTGAGAATATGTGAGCATTTATAATTGAGTATGATGTATTTTTAGGTTAAAATATTGATTGTTTTTATTTAGTCCAATTAATTTTGAGTGGTATTGATTCACACCAAATTATTTAGATTATTATTTAAAAGGTAGTGTTAGTTTCAATTTAAATTATTCCAATACATATTTTAACATTATAAAAAATCTATTAAATATAAAGAGATATAAATATTTTTTTATTAGTATAAATTGTAATTTACATTCCAAAATGACAAATATAATTTTATATTTTAAAATTAAAAATTTTAAATTTTATATTTTACTAATTGAGTAGTTTTTTTTTTGAAAAAAATGGTTTCATACATTTTTATGTCATGAAAACATCATAATGTGTTTATAAAATTCATGATATTCATAAAAAATAATATTTTCTTACTAATCACATAAAAATTATCATTTTCTAAACAATATAAAATTTCATATTAATTTTTTTTTGATATTATAAATCAAAAAATGAATTATTTTTATCATATTAAATAAATAATGTTAATAAATATAAAATTTAAATAAAATTATATAATAAATGAAAAATAAATTTATTTAGAATAATGGTTATTTATAATGGTTTCTACTGGATTGGGAGAGTATGTGCCCCTCATGCCTCTCTATTTTTTGAATTTCTCAAGAATTATTGTCTAACCCCTACTATTTCCCTTTGAGATTCTACTGCCTACTCCTCTTATTCTATCATATTCTCCTAGAGTGCCTTTTTTTTGCCTTGTTCTATCTCATCTCCTTCCCCAGGGGTGGTTAGAGCACTAGGAGTTATTTTATAGAGAGTATTTCTCTTGATTCTACCATGGTAAGTGGAATCTCAATTTTATATCCATATTTTGATTTGTTTTATATGAATTTAAATGGTGCATTAATAGATTTAATATAATATAATACCCTAATTTTGATGTTTTGTGTATTTTTATATAGGACCATCATTTAGCGAATATAGTTTAAAATAGCAGAATTAATGAACATAAAAGAACTTCACACAGAACCAATTCACGACCTAACATGATAAAGAAAATTAAATATTAAAGCTAGGATTGATGATTGAATCCAAAGAGATCAATACATCTATTAAATGAAGTGTTCCCATGATGTTGGATGATCATAAGGGGGTATGAAGGATTGAAACTAATGCTCCAAAGAAAAAAGTATATTTTAATGCTGAAAAAATATTTTACATTTCATGTATAATCATGAAATGATGTGAAGTTTCAAACCTGAACCATTTACTAGATGTGAAGAAGAAGAAACTAGCATACTATGAAACATTCAGGACTTACAAATTATATGATGTGAAAGCATTAAATAGTCTAAAAATGGATAGTTTCTATATATGTTTGCATAAGAATATTATCTATGACCTATGGAATGTTGTAATTTCTTTCTTTGAACCAAGGATTCCTATGTATGACTTCAATACTTATTTATATAGGTTTTGACCAGGAGGCAGATAATCTATTCTAGGTTGTAGAGGCTTGACTTCCAAGAGGATTCAGAATGTTCTCAGATAGGATTTTTTCATAGATATGTTTTTTTATTTTAAGGAATTTTTATAGATTTGATATAATGTTGTCTTTCACATTTTCATATATATAATTCATTTTATTTTCATAATTTATAATAATTTATTTTCTAATATATCTGTTATTGGTTATTTTTTGTTCATCATTGGTGATCTCTAAAAAATGATCGGCTAAATTCATAGGGGTCGAGATTTTTGGTGGTTTAAACACAATGAATTTATAAAATCAAACTTGGTATCCCTATGGATAGAAACTAGGTTTAATTTTTTTAAATATAATTTGGTTTCTCATACCCTGACCATTAGAGGTGTAATTGAATAACCATTACATATTTAGAGATAATTAGGCTAGGACTAATACCTTGTGTTTCTTTCTACCCAGAAGCAAGTCTTCATGTGGTTAAGTTGTCAATTACTTTGAACTAATGAGTATTTTGAAGTTTATGTTAATCCAATTGGTTTGAGTAAGATTAATTTTGGGTGTTTACCACTTTTCATCCTATTCCATAAGTTTATCAAAAGTTAGATGTATGATTATCCTTTTCCAATACCATGCAATTTCAAAATTTTAATTTTTTAATCTTAATTAAAACCCAAGATATGTATTTTAGATAAAATAAAATCAAAATAAAGATGAAAAAACCTTTTTTCAAGAGTTTCCATCACTATATTCCCCAATCTCCATGGTATTGATCATATTCTACCACTTTATTAATCTTTTTTAGTTAGTGTTTTTCAGGTTTCATATAAATTTACAATTCAATCATGCTTGGAGGAATTAACATCTATTTATGGATGCATCGGTTTGAGATTATGTATCTCCGCCCCTACATTATGGGTATTTGTCTTATTCCTAGATTCATGGCTGTAGTAAAGGGTTTCACAATGATGGATCTATCAACGTTGGAGCTCGGGGAAGCATAATATTACAACTATTAGTCCTTGGTGTTGATGTTCTATTGGGAGATGTCATTACTCCCCATCAGATATTTTTTTGTTTGTTGGGTCTTGAATCTCATCCACTGGTCTCATCAATCATTAAGATTTTGTTTTATATATATATATTCCACAGGATAGACTTTGTGATGTCACTTTATAGGGATGTTTCAGTGCATGGTTATTTAAGATTCTCTATTATTGGTGGACCTGGGATGTGCATATTGGGAGAGATTCCACCTCAATGTCTATGTGGGTGATTCTTCTCTAACTTTCTATTCATTATCAAAATATATCTATCCTCCATTTGTGGGAGATGAACTTAGTAGATTTTCATGATCATAAGAGGATTCCCACATCTTACAGTCGTCTTCGGTGGCTTAAATTTGTGTGTACATGGACCTTTCTGAAACCTTTATAGGGAACATTATAATTAAGGATGGTGAAGAATTTTATTATTGGAAACCAATATTCTTCCTGGATACTCCGAGGTTCTAGGAGTTTTTCCATATCTAAGGCCATTGAAATATAGTTCACATGTGTAGGTTGTTAGACAAAGGAAAGTGATAGGTGAATGAGGATCCTTTAGGTGAGAGCTCTTCCATCATATGAGAAAAGATGGTCATTACCAAGACGGAACTCCCTCATACATGGGAATAAGAAGAATTTCATTGGATCAACCATCTTTGAAAACCCACTATAATTTCTTCCCTCCAGAGGCTTACATATTCTCCATTTATAATAGGTAATATCTTTCTATGGCTACCCTAGATTATATCTTGATCCTTATTGGGGTTAATAGGGGACCATACCAATCAAATAAGTGAGGTTTTTAGATTTATTATTTATAAAGTCTCTTCTAAACTCTTAAGTTTCTATAAAGATATATTTTTCATTTAAATGTTTTGTTGATGGAGACTCCTCTTTAGTGCTGGTAAAAATGAGTGTGGCTCATGTGGTCATGGATTCTAGAATGGGTGGTCTTCTATAGGGTATTGATCTAGATTCTTTGATCTTTTATATTTTCAACGCTAACCATTGTGCATCCCTTGTGGATTTAAATTTTGAATTAAATCCTCTTTTCACCTTAGATTTTATAAAATAGATCTATCTGAACGAAATGAATTCTATGACAAGTGGATCTAGAATCACTCATTCTAAGTCCAAAGTGGGTTCTTCCATCACGTGCTAGTCTTTTATCCCACACAATTCTCTTGGATGCAAGGATGATGGATATATAAGATAGGACACATGATAAGGGAAAAAAACTTCATAAAACAACTACTTTTAATTTTTCTATTCTCATATTTCAAAAAGACTACACTTTTTCCCTATTTATATAATTTTCTCACAAATGTGAAAAGAAACCAAAACACTATAGGGGCATGTCATTAATTATATAAAAAAAATTAGAAAAGGGAAAAATTGAACATTTTCTATAAGGAATTGAAATGGACACATGGAAGATATAAAAATTAACATGGGGAAGATGTGGGGGGGGGGTGGGCTTCTAATTTCTTCCTCCTATTTTGAGAATCAAATTGATGGGTTTGTTTTTAATTTCCCACACTCCCCTTCAAACCAAAATCAGCTTAATTATGATAATTCTTCTTACTATTTTGAATAGAATTATTAGTAGTGACTTTGTGAAGATATCAACCACATGTTCCTTATTATTCCAATTATCCAATTTTACCATTTTTTGTTTCACATGATCTCTTAAAAAAAGATATCGGGTATCAATGTGTTTACTTCTACCATGTTGCATCGTATTTTTGGCTAGTTCGACTTATGACTTATTATCAACATATTTGACTATGGATCCATCATAGAGATGCTTTAGTTATTTTTTTTGATTTATCAACCAAATTACTTCACAAAAAGTGTAAGATTCTTATACATACTCTTCTTCACATGTGGATAGGGTTACCAAAAACTACTTCTTTGAATTCCATGTGAAAGCTGTTGTTCTAAGAAAGAATACATATATACTGGTTCTTTTTCTTTCATATTTGTCACCTCCCTAATCACTATCTGAGTATCCATATAACATTTCTTTAGCATTTCAAGGATAGAAAAGATTAAATTACACTATTCCTTTGACGTGCCTGAGGATTTTTTTACAGCTAGCCAGTGTGATTATTTTGGTGCTTTAATGTACATGCTTAGAATCCCAATGATATAGATGATATATTTCCTTGTGATTATGAGGTAACATAGGCTTCTAATCAAAATCGTGAATGTAGTCGAGGCGATTCTTCCTTTTCTTCAGTCTTTTTTCAGTTTTCATCCCATTTCTATAGGTGTGTATATGTCATTATAATTGTCCATCTTGAACTTTTCAATAAATTACTTGGCATACTTATTATAATATATAAAAATTCCACCATTTTGTGGTTTTAATTTTATGCCCATAAAGAAATACATGATACCTTCATTGATCATATCAAACTCTTTAAACATGGCCCTCTTAAATTCATAGAACATCGGTAAGTAGTTCACTGTAAACAGAAAATCATTGTCAAATAGGCCTTCTATAAGCATATCACCACGAGAATTCTTCTTAATATAAACTGACTGTCACATGGACATTGGAAAAAACCATTAACTTGAAGATAATTGTTGATGTATTCATTCCAAGCACATGAAGATTACTTCAACCCATGGATGTAATTCTTCTGTCGATACACCTTTTGTCCCTCCCCTTGCATATAAAGCCTTCAGACTGGTCAACATAGACTCTTCTTCTAGAATTCCATTTAGGAATGTAGATTTTACATCATGTTGGTAGATCATACAATTATGATCGACAAAAAGGGATACTATATTCCTTACAGTGTCATGGATAGAAATAAAAGTGAATAATTCCTTATATTCCAAACCTTACTTCTCTTTTTAGCCCTTTTCTATGATCCTTTCCTTGTAGCAATCGATCTCACCATTAGCATTTCTATTGATCATGTACACCCATTTGATACTTATGATTTTCTCACTATTAGGAAGTGTAGTCAGCTCCCATGTGTTATTTTTATCCATGGAATTAATTTCTTCTTTCATAGATATTATCCATCATTCTTCTCTTATGTATTCCTAAAACATCAGAGGACCATGATCTGTATAAAGTAGAAAAGAATGACATATTCATTTTGATCATATCTGTCACTTAATAATTTCATTTTTATAGGTTTCATGGTTGAGTATGAGCTTCCAAATTTTGACTAGGTGTAGTGATTTTAGGAGTGATGTAATGTACTCCTGAACTTATGCATATAGATTATGTGGCCGGAGAAGGTGTAAGAGGAATTTTCTCTTGATGGTGATTCCTTTCTCTAGGTTCTTCTATTTCAACTAGAATATATTTGTTTAGTTATTCATAATTACATTTTAAAGTTTCTTCCCCACTAAATATGATATATCTACTCACCAAAACTTTATTGGTTAGTGGATTGAAAATCATGTAGTATTTATATGCTTCCCTATAACTGATGAAGATGTACTTTTCTCCATGATCTTCATTCATCCTTCTTCCTTCTTCTGGAACATGAGTTTAAAAGACACACAAAAATATTCTTGGTTGTTCCATGCATGGTTTGTAGCTACTCAATGCCTCTCAAGGTTTCAAATTTCTGACAATCTTGGTTGGAAATCGATTGAGCAGGTTCGAAGTACATGAACATTCCTCTACCCAAAATCTCTTTGACATGCCTTTATTCTCCAACACAGTCCTCATTATATTGAGGATGGTGTCATTAATTCATTAATAAATGACTTTCTACTTTGTAATGTAGGATTCATAGTACTGCTACTTAATTCCTCACTCCCTAGAAAAATAATGAAATGCATTTTAGGTGTATTCTCCACATCTATCAGATCTGAGTACTTTGATTTTTTGAACACTTTCAACTTAAACATAGTCTTTGAAAATTGTTAATATAGTAAAAGGAAGTGATTTTTCTTTGATTTAATACAGCCAAATTTTTTATGCTAAAATCATCAATGAGGGTATAAAAGTATTTATTACTCCCATTTTGGGGTGTTTCATGTGGTCTAAAAATATCAATGTGAACTAACTGAAGTGTTTCCTTTTCTCTTCTATAAACTCCACTTGGGAAGGAATTTATTTGTTGCTTACTGAGGGTACATTCCCCACACACATGTTTTAGAACATCAATTGTTTATAATCCATGCACTATTCTTGATGAGGACAAGAGTTTAAGGATACTAAAATAGAGATACCCAAAGTGAAGATGCCATATCCATGAGTCATTCTTCGTGAATTCAAAGAGACACTTCTCAACCTTTATTTTAATATAGAGCCGAAAAAATCGATTCTTATCCATTTGGACTTGAGCCACAAGCCTCTTATGAGCATCTCTTATAGAGATAGAAGAGTTATCCTTGTGTATGACCCACCCCTTCTCAATGAGTTGGATGATACTAAAGATATTATTTTCCATGTATAGTACGTCATACACATTAGAGATATTATTTGGATCACCATTCTTTTAATAGATTTTAGTTTTTCCCTTTACAATCATGGGTACATTTGATGAGTTCCCAAAACTCATGTCACCAAGAAATACTTCAGTGAGTTCCTCAAACTATTATTTGTTACCAATAATATGTTATCTCACACCCATGTCAATATATCACACATATGGCCATTCACATTCATTTTCTTGTGTGAGGCGAAGTGTGGCGACTTCTTGTTCATAGTGAGATGATTTAGTATAGTTGGATCATTTATCTTGATCCATTTTTCTCCAACACTCATAAGAATTGTGGCCGAATTTAATGCAATTTTGGCATTGAATGTTCTTTGTATTTCCACAACCATGTGTGAATTAGCCTATATTATTTTCTCTTCCATGGGAACTAGTAAATTTTGATGTCTTGGATTATATCCATTCCCTATTACTCTTGTATGATTACTATTTCCACGACTATCTCATTTATTACGACCATTATTTTGTTTATATAAATTCAAATTAGACTCTATGTTATGTTCACACATCGAACAGACATTAATTTTCATTTTTTATCATGCAATTATAATGATCCCATCAATTCTTCAATGGATAGTTTTTTTCAACTCCATTGATTCTTAGAATTCCACAATCACATTATCAAATTTTTTTTGTGAGAGATTATAGATCCTTTTTAATGACACAAACGTTCTCAAAATTTTCACCATTTATTTTTAAATTGATAATAAAAAATATTAAACAAGAGAAGTAGTCATAGATACTATCACCTTCCTTCACGCGTGCCACTTCAAACTCTGCTTCTATTTTTTCTACAGATGAAGCCACTTAAGTCAAGAAAAACCCTTCAAGAAGGTAAAAATGGTATCCCAATAATGATTTCTTGATGTTTCTTAAAAAATATTTTCAAAGGGTGATTCATCCAATCCTTGTTAGAGGAAGAATAGTGCCTTTTTGTCTTTCTTCAATTAATTTTTTGAGTGATGTACTGTCTTCAATTGTGAAGGTGTATTCTTCTTCAATAGTGGGTACTATATACTCATCGGTGAAAATCTCTTATAGTTCTAGTGATACGAAAAAGACTTCATTTGGATACACCAAATTTTATAGATGTCCTTCTAAAACTTAAGAACACGTGGTTGGATTTCTGTGGCAATCATTTAATGAAAATAATTAGAAATTGAATTCCTTGGTTTTTGGATCTGATACAAGTTTGATGGATGTACAATCTTGAACACTTGAGAAGGAAAAAACATCACAGGAAAACTTCTTCCATGATTTATTTTCGCACGTTACAAATTGAAGACACATTATCTGTATTTAAAGACATTTCCCTAAAAATGTAAAAAGACTCGAAAACATTGTAGAGGAAAATAATTAAGTGTATAAATAAAAAATAAAAAATAGAAACATTAAATATACTTCATAATGAGTTGAAATAGGTGAATAGAGGAGAGAAAAATCCATATGGGGATGACATTAGGGAGGATATTGAAGGAATCTTCATATTTTTAGAATCAAATAATTGGATATGGTTTTCATTTCCAAAAATGACCCTCTCTTACCTTTCCAATGAATTCTACAATTATATGGAATGATAGATGTCAGCGGGAGATGGAAAAATGTATCTTCATCATGTATGAGGTAAAAAACATCATGCCCCCATCCCAATAATCCCTAAACCTAAACAAAATATGAATATCATATTTTCCATTTCAACTAGGCTTGGATTTTTCAAAATCATGCATGGATTCCCATAAGATAATCATGTCTAGATTTTTGGAAAATCAAATATTATAGTTAAACGGTTGAAAAATTTATAAAATATATTATAACCAATGTTTCCTCATCATGGATCACATACCAATTCTATTTTTTACACTGAAATTTATAATGTCAAAAGGAATGTGCTATGAAAAAAACTGTCGACAATCCACCCAAGGAACCATACATGGTTCATTAAAGGGTATTTCAACAACATTACATATTTATCTAAAAGGAATGTTGGAGTAGTGTATTCCTCATGATATATGAAATAATTAAAGGATTTTTTCTATTTTATTGTATTATGGACATGAGTGTTTTTGGGGCTCCATACAACTGGTACAACAATGAAAATGTGTAATGGTAGAATATGGAGATGGATATGCTGATACATGGCTAATTTCTAAGTCATAGATTCATTTCCCTAAGAGGTTTTCACTAATAATCCCTGATTTCAATACAACCACTCTCCACTCAAGATTCTATTTAAGAGTGAGAGTACTTAAATAATTTCTTATTCTATTATGCATGCTTGCATGGTGTAATAGTTTCTTACAGACTGTGACGAACTCTCTAGATCGACCAGCGTGTGGAGTGTCTTGGGGAAGCAGAAGTTATTATATTAAAATTATTGAAAAATATTCTAATTGAATGGATATTCAATCATCCATGAAGTGAATCTGTTCTAGATGAGCTAAAATAAATGATGGAATGGATTTAGGGAAATCTCTAGATGAGATGGGTTAATGATATATTTACTAAAATAGTTACCAAATAAATAAATTTTCTAGTGAAACTAATTATTATTTAAAGGGATGTGGGGGAGAATTAAAGGTCCTTTTGTCTTAGTGATGGGTATAGAAACATTGTATTTTTTCATTAATCATCAGGGAATGTATAGATCAATTAATAATTAATATTAAGTTGAAGGATGTATTAAACCAATAGGATGTCGAGGAGGCTGGTAAAATATATGAAAAATACTTTCATTAACCACATTATTGGACACCCAACCCCTAATAAATTAGGAATTTAATGTTTTTTATAGAGTAAATTTTACTTTCCAATATGTACTATTGTTAGTGGATAAAAAATAAATAAAATATGAGAGTCATTATGGGATAAAAATAGCTCAAATATGCAGTTCTCTCCTCCCAAAAGTGCACTAGGTCCAGATCACTTTCCAGGTTAATTTTATATTTTTTCAATGGATTTCATTAATCCTCAAGTGATTGTGGTAGTATATAGATTCTTTCAAGGTGGTAAAATCCCAACTTTAGTATGTGATTCTATCATCATGTTGATGCTAAAAGTCCATGACCCAATCAAAAAATGTAAAATGTAAACTAATCTCCCTCTATATCATCTCATACATGATCCTAAAAAGTATCATTAACAGATGTTTGGAAATAGTTCTTCCAAGTATGATCTCAAAAGAATAATTTGGGTTCATTTTAGGCGAAAAATTACATGGGTTTATTATATTTTTAAAAGAAATGGTGGAAAAAGTCAAAAAAAGGTTGCTCAGCTCTAATATAATTTTCAAGATAGATGTGGATAAGGCATATGATCTGATGGAGTATGGATTTTTTTGAATATAATGAGATAATTCAACTACACTAAGTGGGTCTATGACCTTGAATTCACATGTTATGTGTATCAATGACCCTTTATTGGGTAAATGTTACAAAATCTTAAAATCAATTTGTATCTTACACAGAAGATTTGTTATCACCTTGAGTATTTTTAATAGTTTAGGAGGATCTCACCAGGAATATCAAATGTGATACTAAGTGGGGTAAGATCCTCCATTTTAGAAATATGTCTAGGATCAAAATTATCTCTCACATCATGTATGATGATGATAATATGTTATTCATTAATAGAAAGAGTATATCTATTGGTAAATTTAATTAAATAATGACAGCCTATGGAAACTACAGTAGGTAGTGGGTTAGTCATACCAAGATAAGTGTCTACATTCTTAATGGATTCTCGTATCTTAGAGATAAATCCATCTATGATCGGTTGTGTATTCAAAAAAAAAATATCCTGTTGAATTATTTAAGAGCCCCCATATCTGATGGAACGATCGATAAGGTGCACGTTGAAAAAAAATTCAACTAGATCATAGCTCTTTTTTACAATTGAAATTGTCATCTTCTCTTGTTCAAGTGATGAATTAAGTCGGTTAATAAAATTATTACAACCATTACATTGAACATGTTTTTAGTAATCAAGGTTCCAAAAGGTATAATCGTTTAAATAGAGAAAATAATTAATATCACCATATAGGACAACCAACCTGAGGGAATGTTCCATTGGGCCTCTTCGAAGAGTATGGTGAAGCAAGTTTCTTAAGGAGATGTTAATATACGAAGCATGATTAAGAACATGTAAAGCTTGAATTTTAGGATTTCACAGGACATTATCTAAGGGAATTCCCTATAGGTAGCATTTATGTAAGAAAAATATGGGTATGATTGGGGATTTTTGGGAGAGAGTATTGGATGCTATTCTATCCTAGCGTGTTTTAGGAAATTAGGCTTTGAGATGTGGAAATAAAAAGTGTGAGGGATTTTGGGATGATGTGTTATCAAGTTTTGGAAGTATAACTAGGATGGAAATACTCTATATTTCCTAGGATGACTAGTCTCACAAATCTCTTTCAAATTGGGGGGAATGAACTCATATCTGGTTAATTCCACCCACAGTGAAATGTATAATATCCTGTATGACAGTATCCACCTAGATGATTAACTTGATATGCATGTTTTCTTGCTGTTATACACATTTATATTTATTATGAGATGATTTAAATCTTAGACACATTCATTATATGATATTGAAAAGTGTGAGAGTATTATATGGTGTAAAGAGATAACTACATAGATTAACTTTATTGTTTATTGATTTTGAAACAATGGTATTAATAATTGTGATAATATTAAAAATAAGGGTATCCACTTTGCATCACATACTGGTGTTGTGAGGTTCCTAAAATGGAGTAAACATAGAATTTTTTCTTCGAAGGAAACTACAAATGATTTATATGGAAACTCTTCATCCAACAACTAGTCATTCTAGTTTAGGGAGGATCCATACAAGATTTTATAGAATCCTTATTCAAGGGGGAATAAAATTATTGTAATGATGTCGAGTGACAGATATCATATTTTCAAAACTAATTATATGTTTTTAAATGATTAAATCCCTTCCCATGAATCAATTTGAGCTTATTTGCATCATTTTATGACTTTTGGCGAGTTTTGAGCTTAAATGTGAAAAGTGGTTAATTCTGGACATTTAACAGTTTTATGTGTCCCATGTATTTAAAGAATAACTCCTACATTTGTAATCCAATTCTAATGATTCCTTTTTTGTAGGATGTCATGATTTTTGGGCTACATATAAGTCTTCATGACCAAGTTCCAATTCGAATTTCTACATTTTAGTTTCCACCCAAATTTTCTCCAAATGATGTAGTACAACACAAGACAGCTTCCCCCACACTTAAGTTCAACTAGATTATGCAATTTCACTTCTAGAGCAGGTTGGATAGGGAAAATTGGCTTGTAATGTGGCTAACCTAACAAGATGTTCATGGCTTCTATGGGCGGCAAGGATTTAATGTATAAGGTAGGCCATTATAAAAAGGATTATCTTGAAAAGGGGGCTTTAAAATCAAAGAAATGCCTCAATCATTTAAAACACATGTACCTCAAACCCTCACGTTTTGACAGGAATAATCAAAATATAGTTAAATAAAGCATGGTATGGTTCTCTCAAGAAGTGAGGTGAATGAAAATAGTATAAAAAAGAGGTTTAGAAGCCTCATAGGAAAGTGATTTCAAATATAAAGACAGTGAATTGTGGCATGAGATTCAAAATTCTGAGTACTTTTCATGAAATTCATAAAGAATTGAACTTGAAACAAAGTCATTTTCAGCATTCATTTAAGCTCAGTTTCATGGGATAAATTGTTTCACACATTGAAATGGGTTTCAAAAATGGCGATGATATTCATTTAAGCTCAACAGTTTCAAAAACACACAAAAATTTGAAAAACACACATTTTTTTAAATAGTTGAAAATACTAAACTATAAAGGTTATAAATTCGAATTGGAACATGGTCCTGAAGACTTATATGTAGCCCACAAATCATGACATCCTAAAAAAAGGAATTAGGGTAATTGGATTACAAATGTAGGAGTTATTCTTGAAATACAGAGGACACATAAAACTGTTAAATGTACAGAATTAACCACTTTTGACATTTAAGCTCAAAACTCTCCAAAAGTCATAAAATGATGCAAATAAGCTCAAATTGATTCATGGGAAGGGATTTAGTCATTTAAAAACATATAATTAATTATGAAAATATTATCTATGTCAATTCCCCCACACTTATCACTTGGACTCCTGGACAAGTAAACATCGATATTAAATCAAAGAAAATTTAAAAACACATATCCTTGAGATACAACAATTTATCACCAAGAAACAAAAGATATCATGCCTCATAAACAACAATTATTCTAAGTTCTCATTAAATTCATTAAATATATTTCCTCTTCATTTATTCTTCCATGCACACAAAACACTTACCTAACATACATTTTTTTTCTCATCACACAAATATCGATTTTCAACAATGTCTTTCTCATCCAATACTCATGCAAGGGTCACCATAGGCTTGATAAATTCTAACATCTCCACACGATGTGAGTCAAGAACATATGTGTATCATGAGGAATTTTAAAGTTTGTTCTGTGGCTTCAGGTTGGTAGGATTTAGATGTGAAAGATTCTGATGCTGAAAAAGGAGTGCTAGGATCTTTTTGAAGAAAAATTGGATTATTCTAATTTTCACTTAAATATGGTATCCTCTTAACTCCCCTTAGCAGTAAGTCAGCTCCACTAGCATGAAAAATCAGTGAAATTTCACACCATTCATCAGTTCAACAGCAATATTTTCAATAATATCAAACATGATTTTTCTTGAAAGCTCTAGACATGCACAACTTTTTTCTCCGTTGGAAGCTCCAGAAAGGCACAGCTTCTCATACATGAAAGCTCCAGAAAAGGAACAGTTTTCAACTGAATTTTTTTTATCAATATATTCTTCTTTTCAACATTTTATTTTCCACCCAAAGTATCACCAAATGAGGTAGTACAACACAAGACAACTTCCCCCACACTTAAGTTTAACTAGATTATGCAATGCCACTTCAAGAGCAGGTTGGATAGGGAAAATTGTCTTGTAACGTGGCTAACCTAACATGCTGTTCATGGATTATATGGGATGCAAGGATTAAATGTATAAGGTAGGCCATTATAAAAAAGATTATCTTGAAAAGGGGGTTAAAATCAATGAAATGCCTCAATCATTTAAAACACATGTACATCAAACCCTCAAGTTTTGACAGGAATAAATCATATTCTAGTTAAATCAAGCATGGTATTGTTGTCTCAAGAAGTGAGGTGAATGAAAATAGTATAAAAAATAGGTTTAGAAGCCTCACAGAAATGTGATTTCAAATATAAAGACAGTGAATTGTGGCATGAGATTCAAAATTCTGAGTACTTTTCATGAAATTTATAAAGAATTGAACTTGAAACAAAGTCATTTTAATCATTCATTTAAGCTCAGTTTCATGGGACAATTTGTTTCACACATTGAAATGGGTTTCACAAATGGCGATGATATTCATTTAAGCTCAATAGTTTCAAAAACACACAAAAATTTAAAAAACACACATTTTTTTTAAATAGTTGAAAATACTAAACTATAAAGGTTCCCTCCCCCACACTTAAATTATACAGTGTCCACAGTGAATTCAAATTGATTTAACATGTAATTATAGTTTAAATTGAATCACAACAATCAAGAAAGTGATGTGCAGAGGTACAACATGACTTATTGGTAGTGCAATGTTGAGTTAAGCTCTTAAGTGCTACGCATATAAAAACCTACAAACAAAGGTAGATAATAAAACATAATAAATTTATTGAATGTAAAGAAAATAAAAATAGAATGAGAATAGAGGAATAGATCTTTGTTTAATCCCGCAAGTGGGCCCTGGGTTTTTACTGCCTCCATAGGGGCAGTTTCAGTTGGTTATCCCCAATCCGATGGTGGGTGATGTTTTTTTAATATGAACCACCAGAACTTCTTCTTTCCATTTTTAAATTCTTCCTTTTTTAAGACTACATCGATATGGTACACCAAATCCAACCCCATGAAAATGATATGCATCTTGTATAGTGGATTTAGGATAAATAATGAGTCCTCCTCTTTATTGGTTTCCAATTTCATAACTTCTTCTTCATTCTCCAGTGGTTCCTCAAGGAATGATATATCAAAAGAATAGTCAAAGGGAAAATCAGAGTGTAGTTCTATTTGAATAAAATTAAAACATGATGAATTAATATCAAACTCTTCCCTTTTAAAGCAAGCATGTTGTGTCTCTTTTTCTTCATGAAAATCCACTATTGTATCCTCTTGAAATTCCTCTAATAAGCATTCATCTTGATTAGGGAGCTCCATATGTTCTTCTTCAGGTGTATCTTCTTCTTTTTCCTCATCCACCAAGGAAATACATTTTTTCCCAAATCTGAAAATTTCAAGCATGAAAAGGTGATACTCAATTCAGATTCTATATAATCAAAATGAAAAGAGTTATGAAAAAGATTATCTCCTTTAATTAGCTTGACTTTAATTGCGTCTTCAGTATGATGTTTCTCTTGTAGTTTAATTTCACAAGATAGAGGTAGGTAGTCAGGCTCCTCCATCTTTTCTTCCACCGCTTTGGTGGTGTCTTCCTTCATTGGTTCTGGATCTTCTACTTTGTAAGGAATATTTGGATCAAGTAGTTCTTCACACTCATTCTGGAATTCATATAGATCTTTTTTCTCTCCCACATTTAGCTCAATAGGTAATTCTTCCTTCTTGTCCGCCTCGGGTTCATTCATATGTTCTGGTTTTCCATCATTGCACGAACATATTCAAATGCAAGTTCTACTTTGTTTTCTAGTTTTGCTATGTCATTTTTAAGTTCTTGCATCTGAACTATATCATAACCAACCTCATCTAATTTTTCCAAATGTGGGTAGTTGTTACATGAATTAAAGAAATAATCATTTGATAACATCATGGAAAAAATAATTTTTTAACTTTTTTTGAAAAATGTTAAATATTAATAATTAGATTGTGGCACTTCCTCCCCGGAAACGTAACCAAGTTTTGATACATGCCTGTCGTGGGGTGTGGAAAAGAAAATTATTTACTAAGTTAAAATATAGTATAGAGGTTAACCTATGTTGTCTCTAGAGAGGAGCGCACAACAATCATGTTTGTCACTCTGTATTTGAATTTGTTTGATTTTGAAAACAATGAAACAAAACTAAAGAAAGCAATAAAGTATAAAATTTAAAACAAATTGAATAGGAATGTGATTAAAAATAGTGATAATTATTGGGTGATCAGGTTGGGTTTGGTTTTCCAATTATAATTTTATCATAGTTCTTATTTATTCATTCCTTTTTTTTAAATCGATTAAAATGAGATTTCACAATCTCTTCATCTCACTTATTTGATTAATGATGTTGGGGAGATTAAACCTTAATAAAATATTATATTGGTATAATCTCTATCATTTTGTGAAGGAGTTGTATAGAATACCCTCAATTGATTAAGGCAATTCCCAATCAGGTCTTGTTAATCCCAAACAATCTTTAATATTCAGTACAAATCTCACACGTACCGACGATCGCCATGTACTTCAACACTACGTTTTGATTTATTCCTATCAAAACTTGAGGGTTTGGGGTACATGTTTTTTAAATGATTGAGGAATTTATTTGATTTTAAAGCCCCCTTTTCAAAATAATCCTTTTTATAATGGCCCACCTTGTACATTTAATCCTTGTAGCCCATAGAAGCCATGAACATCATGTTAGGTTAGCCATAATACAATCCAATTTTCCCTATCCAACCTGTTCTAGAAGTGAAATTGCATAATCTAGTTGAACTTAAGTGTGAGGGAAGCTGTCTTGTGTTGTACTACATCATTTGGAGATAATATGAGTGGAAACTAATATGTATAAATTCGAATTGGAACTTGGTCCTGATGACTTATATGTAGCCCACAAATCATGACATCCTACAAAAAAGGAATCAGGGGAATTGGATTACAAATGTATGGAGTTATTCTTGAAATACAGAGGACACATAAAACTGTTAAATGTCCAGAATTAACCACTTTTCACATTTAAGCTCAAAACTCACCAAAAGTCATAAAATCATGAAAATAAGCTTAAATTGATTCATGGGAAGGGATTTAATCATTTAAAAACATATAATTAATTATGAAAATATGATCTCTATCATCGAGTAACACATAATGGGTTTTTTACTATGTTCATGGTTATTTGGGATGCATTGAAAACGTGTTAGAAAGGAACAAAATAATCCCTCATATTCATAAAAATTCATGGGTTTTCTCTATTGGTTGATCTTGTCATTATTTTTCAGGTGGAGGGACCACTTTTGGATGTAGGGGCTTAATTATAAGATGCTCTTCTATCATAAAGATTTTATATAGGTATTTCTATGTGGGTTGGGTTAAGTAGAGTCCACCCTACACTAGTGTAAATACTAACATTGATGGATCCTTCATTAAGATAGTAATGAGAGTTTCTATCCTTGTTCACATTATAAAAGGATCAATAATCCATGGTTTTAGTGCCTTTTATGGGGAGGGTGATTCTATTGGGAGGGGAAAAAATCTCTGTACAATGGCCTATCTCTATGTACTGTATACAAAAATGAAATTGGAGGGACGAAATAGGATTCAAAAATCCTTATTCGATTCTTCGAGGATATCGCCAATGTTCAATTACATCTTTTCCATCTCATCTAAAAATGAAAGAGCATTGGTTAAGAAACTAAATTATATCACACTTAGATGGAGGGAAACATGGTTACTGACATCTTGGATAGAAAGGGGTAATCTAGTGATAATATTATTCATTATAATTTTAGGGGTCATCTTTGATAGGATTAAAACCATGTTGTTAGCGGAGATGCATTATCCCTCCACCACATTAGACCTCCTTTATATTCAATGATATTTGGAATAAAGAGTAACTTATGGGTGAGAATAATGATTATTTATTTTTTATGAGTTATTTTATTTATCTTTTTAACTATCTATAAATTATTATTTGATTGATAATTATATATTTTTACATATAAAATATTTACATTTTATGAAATTATTCTTCTAATTAAGTAACATTTGGATTTTCAATATAAATTTTAGAAACTGGATATAGTGCATCAACCATTATACATCATGATCACAATGAAATTTCACTTATATTTTAACATTTATAAAAATAAACAAATCCAATAATTACAAAAATTTAGTTATAATAAAGAATAATAATATTATGAATAATATATTAAAATAAATTTTTCATAATTATATTTGTTTTATCATTTAATGTTTTAAAAGAAATTTTTTTACTATTAAAATATTTTCACAGAATATATTATAAACGATCATATAATTAAAATATCTATAATGTAAATAGAAACTTTATAAGGATATATTAAGTATAAATATGATATTTAATCTTTCATCATAAGTTTGACATAAAATGTTATATGAAATCAAATTCTATATGTTAAAAATTTTTGACAAGGAAATGTTTATCTTATTTTGTTAACCATTAGATTATAATGACTTCATTACCATAATGATTTGAAAATAAAATTATGAAGTAATAAAACTATATATTTAAAAGGAATGATGATTATTATGATATATATATAGGAATTTATATAAAAATAATAAAATATTAGAGTTAAACAACAAGAAGACTAGTGGTAGGTGTTGCGGCCTTGTTTCCATTTAGTCAATAAACTGAGCCCTATTACCTCATAGGATCTGATGGGTTGTCTCATAGCTTTTGGGAAATTTATTTTAATTAATAATTTTTATTGTGTATGAAATAAATAATGAAAATAACTCACGTGATTAATATATACATAAAGACATGGTTATTATTATGAAATAAAAAACAATGAAATGAATTTAACATTTACATTTTAGATTTACGAATTAAATTAATAAAAAGAATAATTATAAATCTTAGATGTTACATTCTACCCCTAAAATAAAATGCATCCTCATGATTTTAATTTATTCTTACCATAATTAATGTATCTTAATAGCCATATAATCTCATATATTGATTTTATGTTAATAGTAATTCCTATGATACAAATAGAAATCCTAGTATTTCTTAGTTAAATATTTATAAAAAAATGTATATATTATTATAGGACTCATATTTTTGAAAAACTATCCAGAGGAATACCTTAATATATTAGATATTTTTTCCAACAAAAGATTTGATATATTAATTATTTTTTTAGTTGATATTGAGAGATTATTTTACCATCGAGATAGAGTATATGATAAAATCTACTTATTTTTATTTTTTCATCATCTAAGCATAATTTAATCAATTTTTTATGTTTCAATCATTTTCCCACCAATTATCCAAGTCATATTCTTTTTGTTGAATAACTATGATTAATTTATCATTCTAGAAGCATGAAAATCAAATTTTACTAGATCATAGAATCTAAAAAAATTAATGGTTATTCTTATTATTTATATCAATTTACTATAATATAAGCTGTGATCATGAGTTAAAGGAAACATCCAAAGCAATATCGCAATTAATTAAACATAAAATACTTTATTACAAACAAAATTACTATTCAATTGTAATTTTTTATAGTTTAGCTAATAATTCCTTAATCCTCATAATTAATTAAAACTAAATAAAAATTATTGATTATATTAAAGTTAAACATATGTATAAATACCAAGGTGCAACCTGGGAATATATGTACAGGAAAAAAAATATAGAATCAAATATTCTCATTGAAAATAGATTCTCACTAGGTCCCTTTATTGAAATATTCTTCCCTGGATAATTGACAGATGACTCAATGTCCATGAAATCTATAAAACACTATGAATATCGAGAATAAATCAATTTCTAACATTTGTTTTATAATCAAAGAACCTAATATCACATGGTTTGGGGATTTATCTTTAGTTTTAGTAATATAATAATATTGGTTATACCCCTACGACTTTTTTATGGTGAATTTCCTCGGTGATTGGAGCATGGATTCAAATAATTTCTAACATTCCTAACAATTGAAGCACTAGATATATACAAATTCATTATTCCATTTAAATTCACAAGCCTTATGGAATTTATCTCCACACATGAAAAAAATATCATTCATTTAAATCATATACTAAAGGGTTTAATTCACAAATTATAATATTTATTAAAAAAATATTCTTCTAGTTTCTCTGTTGATATAATTCCCTTGACCTAGAGGTATTTAATCCTCTATTTCTATTTCATCCCATTAAAAATATAAAACTTTCATAATTGATTAATTACCTTTAGGGAACAAGATAATACATCTTTATATGTATATTATTTTTGAGATAGTAACACCCTTTAAATAATTTATTTATCCCATAAATGAAACAATAAATATTGATTTTTAGAGATTTTATGTAGCCCAAATGATATATTTATAAACATTTAATGTTAGCCATATACATAGAAATTTCTTTCTTTTCCCTTTTTAAAATTAAAAAATTAATATTAAAAAATAATTTATTTCTCATGCGAAATGTATTTTTCAAAGAATATGGCCATAAGAGAATCTAATTCCATACCCTATATCTCACTTGCCTCTTTAACATCTTGAAATAATGAACAAAATTTGGATAATAAAACTCAATGTTAACCATTTATCTTTTAGAATATATCTATGTAATAAATATATTTTAGGGTACTTGATCTATTATTCTTCTATCAATGGATTAGTAGTCCCATTAAAGGATGGAGGTTTTTATCAGATGAAGAGATATAAGATTGTTTCACCATGTTTTATATCAACATTGAACTCTACATAGTCTTTGTTATTAGTCCTAACTTTCCGAAATATATTTATAATCTACTATGCTCAAACTCCAGCTTTATTAACATTCTTATGAGAAAAATCTATACCTCGATTATGGGTTTTGACATGATTTCTATTCCTTCCATTAGGATCCATTTTGTATATAATGGAATATTATAAATTATTTCAAAAATATAACAATGATTTATAATGAAAAATTTATAATTTCTTATAATTTATGACAAATTAATGTCATGTATGTAACACCCCTCATATTTTTAGTTGCACTAAATTTTAATTTTCATCCAAATCATTTTTATTAGAGTAATTTCTAAATGTTTTGGCTGTTGGGGGTGATGAAATGTTAAACTAAGATGAATATTTTGGATGTGAAACTAATTTGGAGCTACAAGAAGTCTTTCATGGTGTGAAATGGAAATGAAACTATGAATAATTTGATCCAGAACATTGGTGGTCATCCTAAAGTGGTATATAACAGGATATATAGGTTCATACATCCTATGGGTTTTTAGGGTTAGTTTTATGAATTACATTTAAAATCCCTTTAATATTCCTCATTTCAACCATTAAATCTCTTATAGGGTTTTGGATAAATGAATCTTCTCCCTAATGGAACTGAATCCCTTCTCCCTATCATTTTAATTTTGAAGCATTGTTCATTATAGCGGTCTCATATCAGTAAAGATAATTTGTTTTCTTGTCCAAAGGTGATTATTTCTTATTTTTTATAAATATTTACCTTTAATATAACCCTAATGATTGATTTTGGTATTAATTTTAGGTTTTTGGTTCAATGGATCCTATTTAGTTTGAATTTTATAACAATTTACCTTCATCATTCGTGAGGTAATAAGTCCTTACCATTTTATTGATTTTGTATGAAGTCATATAATTTTTGTTTTCTGGTGGGTTCTTGTGTGGACCAATGAGAGGTGTACCTAAGGTATTGAAGTGACCATGTATGTCCACGTTGACATAGTATACCCCTTATAAGGGGAGTTACATTCATTTCCTAGTTTAAGTTTATATTCCACATTGATTCTTCAATGATGTAGAAATTGTTTACCCAAGAGATGAGAAATTAGAAGAGTATTTTGTACTTAGTTATGGATAGTATGGAATAGAAAAATAACGAATGGGTTTAGGTGGTGTTTCCCATTATTTTCATTGAACTTTGATAAATATTATTCTATGACGACTATAACATTATGTGACTTCCTTTAGTATACATGGACGAGTTATTTTGTTGTGGTAACCTCTACAGGGTTTATAGGGATGGTACAATGGGTTGAGGTGACCTCCGTACTGATTCAAGGGATTGAACAATGTGCTAAGGTAACCTTTATTTAGGTATTAGGGATGGTTCAGGGTGCATGAAAAGGATGCGACATAAGCGATAGGGTATATGAAGTTTTCTACTTTTTCTTTTGAGGTTCAAAAGAGATTCCTTATGGTATGGACCAAAATTATTTAAACCTGAGTTTCATGGTAGTTTGGTTGGTACATAATGAACCAAAGGAATTTTTTATTAATTTATTTTTAGTCAATGAAACAACCATTTTAAACATTTTATATTTATACTGAGGGCCTTTTGGTGGTTTCATACTAGCTTTATTCTTACTCATGACATGGGAATATTGATTCAAGTGAAGAATTAATGATAACATATCTATCAAAGGAAAAATTCCTTGTGACATATTACTATATAAGTTTTGGTGGACTAGGATATAATAAATATTGGGACACACCCTATTATAATTTACTCCACTTCTTCTTTTCACCCTTTTTATAAAAAACTATCGTATATAGGGATCTCTTTTAATTATACATACTAGATATTTTATTCAAATTTTTATAGAATGTAATGTTATAGATATTCCTTTAATTTTTTATTTTTGATAATTTTTATTTCTCTTCTGTATGTGTTACTCTAATGTACTCCAATCAATTTGTGAATTGACTCCATATGATTGCATTTTAGATCTTGGTACTCAACCAAATCCTCTTTTGTATGTAGAGGCATTCATAAGGCCATTTACCAACTTGGCCTAGACTAGGTGATTTGGTTCAGGGTGTTACATAATGGTACCAAATAACCTTTTATTTTTCTCTATTTTTATTATTTTGGTATTGGTATAATAGAGATAGGATGGATAGAAATTTATTATGGGATGTAATCTTGTTCTTTTCCCATATGCTTGTAGTGCAAAGTCGAGTATCTGGGGAGGTGGGACTGATTTGTTTTGGTTGTGATATTAATGTTTTATATTTTTCATTGGTGTAAATATGTGGTTATGGTTTCTAAAATATCCCCTATCCCAATATGAAAGACTGTATGAGTTCATACATCTTATTTAATCATGTTGGTTCACGTGGAATATGCCACATTATCTATAATTAATCCTGGTTTATATTAATTGAATGTCCAAAATTATTTATTTGGGTGGTTTTTCCCAAATGCATCATTTTTTACATTTAATTAATTTAGCTAGTGCATGTATATATTATTCTATTTATACATTATTATGAAAAATTTGAATGTACTATGATTTGAGGTAAGGCCTTAGGTTGGTTATATAGTGATATTTCCCATGGTTGTGGGAAGCTATAGGTTGTGTTTCCTATGGTCCTTGTGTGTGTGAATACCTTTTAGTTTATTAATTATTTTTTGTATTTGAGTTGAAAAATTCATTTCTAAGTTTTTTATGGAATTTTAAATTATATTTATTTGTCGACATCATTTTGTTCCACTAATGGAAAAGGGCGTAGACACTCATAGAGTAATAAATGATCAAACTTTACCTATAGAAATTCAAGATGGTTAGTCTGTCAAAGCCCCGTATACTACATATATGGATCACGTAGTAGATACTCCTTACCAATTTTTTTCCCACATCAATTTTGGAGGATTTATATGTTTCCACCGAGGAGGGCCTACAATGATGATTTTCACCCATAATTCCAAGCTACAATACCCACTATCATTTTAAGTAATGGATGGTACCTAAGATGTAAAATACTAAATAGAGATCATGAAAGGTATCTTTAACCTTTTATTGAATCTTAATGATAATTTTTTAGGGATATTATATTTTTGTTATAATAACCTTCTAGGAGAGGGTGGGCCATAATGGTCTGTGCTTAGAGTCTTGAGGGTCTGAAGTGGGAAGCTTCCAAATAATATTTTTTGAGTAATTATTTCCAAAATCAGATAAGGTAAATTTATCTAAGGAGTTCATGGAGCTCCGGTAGGGGATGAAATTGGTTGATGACTCAGTGACCCATTTTAGGTATTTAATCTATTCTAATCCTCTTTTGGGTATAAAAGAGGCTCATTGATCTAGGAAGTTTGAGATTATCCGTATTCATGAGACGAGGTGACACATCCATAAATTTTAAATAACCTTATATGTGGATGTTTTCTATAATTAAGTCACCATTGAGTAGATCTTAGTAAAGGATAGTGTAGTTTCGATTCCTCAATCATACAATAGTGGCCTTCTGAGTTGTTTTTGGGGGATTATTCCTGATATAAGAAATGGTGATCTTAGGAGATGTGATCAAGTAGTGATATAAAGTTGATAAATGGTAGGATTTCATCTAATAAAGCTTTATTAAGGACTCCTCTCCTATCCTTCCAGTGTGTAAAATAATATATTATCATAGTATATGTACTAGTTAGCTGATGGAGTTATATTCTCACAACATAAAGGTGAATCTCTAATGATTTTGTTCCAGATTATCAAAGTCAAATATGGGTAGTGATTCAGGGAATACATAGCCTTGAAATATCAGTCTAGTGGACTCTAGTTGGATAAAAGTAATGTGTTTGGGAGGTATGCATGTAGAGCAGTCAGGGGATCAGAGCACAAGTTGTTTCCAGTTCCATAGAGTGTAGTTTATTTAGTCTACCATGGATCATGGGAGGAGGGAAAATGATCCGAGTCTATTAGGGTGTTTTTATTTGATTAGGATAAAGAATAAATTATAGGTAACCATCTTATAGTTATAGGAATGGTTTTTGTTATGTCAATTCTTCTTACAATTTTTTGATATAGGGGAATCACATTTTTTTGTTTACACCCAAGTGGTTTTTTATTTTGATATTATGATGATGTTTTTCCTAGATTTTATCTATTTATTCACTTCTCAATGAGAGGGTAGAAAAAAATCATAGTTACCAAAAGTGGTTCATTGCGTTTCCATGCTATGAAATCAATTTTATTTTTTGATTTATAGGTGTCCAATTAGGATGTGAATTTTAGCATGTATTGACTGATGTGTTTTCTATATCGCAATGATTGTTATCATAGATGATTTAATTTTAAATTCCCTAGGGGATATTGGTGAACTATTATTTGGGAATGGAATCTAGAGTAGGGTAGAGTATGATAAGACCTTAGAAATATTTTTCCCACTATAGCATAGGTGGTGGTTTTGATTCTCATAGTGAATCAGGTGATGGTTTGAACCATTTTTTCTCTAATGGTGGATCATTACCAAGAAATTATTCTAGAATATTTCTTAGAATCACCTCCAAAATAGAGGTATTTGTTTGATATTTAACTATTTGTATGTTTTTAGCCTATATTTATTCCCCCATATAAAGTGACACAAATTTCGCTGAGAGAGATTAAGGTGAATCTTGATGAACCAACGGTAAAGGGATTCATTTACCCAAAACACTTTTCCATGGGGAGACCCAGTCTTGATCATAAATTGTTGAATGGAATCCTTTGACTATACATGGATTACCAAAAATAAATAAATCAATTCGTGATGAAAATCATGTATCAACTAATAAAGATTTATGATTTTTTTATCAGTTGGGCATGATCGATGCTTCTCTAAGAATGATCTATAATTAGACTATAATCTCAAATAGTTTTGGCCCAAATTATTACCAAATATGTCATTCAGGAGTATGTATGGGTTGTATGAGTATCTCATGATTTCATTATATCTACTGAATTTGTTAAGGGTGTTCATGGAACTCATGAATCAAGTAATTCAAAATTACATGGACTCCTACATCATGGCCTTTGTTGATGATATCATAGTGTATTCATTGGACATATAATTAAATACTAGGAAAATTAATGTTACCTAGAGTACACTCCGAGTGCCTTAGGTTTATCAAAATTTTTCAATGCTTTACTTCTGAATCAAGGAGGTATGATTCCTTGGGAATGCAGTTTCTGAGGTGGAAACAACTATTTATCTATACAATGAGGAGACAATTTTTTCATATACTCATCCTATGATTTTTTTTGAAATATAAAATTTACTTGGGTTGTCTGAGTATTAATGGTATTTCATGGAAGTATTTTCTTATTTGGAAACTCCTATGACTAGTATAAAAATGGTAGTGAAGTTAATATGGATGGATTAGTTGGATAAGGATTTCATAGAGTTGAAGTTGAGGATGAAATTCCATAATATTCTAATTCAATCATAACTAAGGATTAATAATAAAGTTTAATATAATGATTTATGAGTTGGTTTAGGGGTTATCATGATATAAGTTTTTTTGGTAATAACATATGGGTCTCATCATCTATGATCTCGTGAGTAGAAAAACCGTACCAATGACATAGAATTAGAAACAATGGTCTACACATTAATGTTTTTTTGTCATTATATCTTAAATGATAATTTTCATCAATATTCACCACAATATCTTATGATATATTATTTATCAGTGATACTTGAACCTATAATAGATATTTTGGGTTTATTACTTGCTGAAATTTGATTTTATGGTAGCATATGTGCTAGGTATGGGGATTGTTCTTATTTTTTACCTTGATAGGAAATCATATGAACCAGGGATATGGACATCAGAGCTGTAATTTAAGGTTATGATATCACTATAGAATTAGAATGTTGGTGTATCTGAAGATCAGGGGATGTTGAAATATGGTTCCATAATAATTAATTCATATTCGGTGGATTGAGTAATGTACTTATTTTATTCTAATTTAAATTTACAGGTTATGTATGAATAGTTTATGGGAGTTGATCTTGTTATGTGATGGTGCTTTGATAGGAATGACATGATATATATCCATAGGATGGGGAGGGTTCCCATATCTTTTATGGATTAGATTCTAAAAGAATTCCATGCTTTACTATTTTTTGGCCCATCTAGTGTTAAACAAAGATGTATTAGGATATGAAACTTCATTCTTGTTGTTCAGTTTTGAAGTAGGATATTGTAGGGCTTTTCACTCATTCCCTTACCTATCAGAGGGTAAAGGAAAAAAACAATCTACTAGGTGGATTTCTTTAGAATCTCTTAATTACAATATGAAAATAGGATGTGGTGATGAAAAAATTTATCAAAGGAATATTGAGGACTCTGAGGAGTTGAGATACTAAGTGAGTAATGTTTGATTGGTTTATAAAGGTTTAACGCTTCTCAAAAATTCAGGAGACTCAGTTAGGGGGTGATTTGGGAATTAATTATGTGTGGGAAACAGTTTAGTTACATGGTTTTCCTTTAAATATCATGTGAGGTTTGGATAAATGTTTCTCATCCTAATTTTTTAGGGCCTATATAATTCATTAGGATCATAGTGATACTTTTTATCAACATATCACTTGTAGAGAGGTGGTTAGTCTAAGAGTTTGATTCTGGTCGTAGAGGATTTTCATTGAGAATTTGTGCTCAGTTTTAGTTTTTCATTGGATGACAAAAAGTATTTGGAAAAATTATTATTCAAAAATCGATTAGGGGATTCGATTCATATGCCTCCTTTGAGGCTCTTTATTTACAACTATGTAGTTCATTGATATATTAAATTGAAGTTAGCGATTCAGTGTTAATCTGAGTGACCCTAGTGTGTGATAGGTGTGATCTAGTGTGGTTTGAATATAATTATTTGGTTACCACTCATATTATGATATTTTATTACACTGATTGGATGTGACAACCCTTATATTTTATCATGTATGATCAAGAAACTTTTTGGGCATCACCATGGTTGGGGTCTTGGTGTTTGAGGAAACAAGGGAAACTAGAACCCCATTTTGTGGGTTAGTTCAATATTTTTCAATAGATTGGTATATTTTAATAATAATTGAATCTTCCTCTATGACATTGAGATATACATTATGTATTCCATTTGTCGCATCTCTGTAGGTATGATCCATATCCCACACAAGTTATTTATGGTGATGGTGCTAAGTTAGAGGCAGATTATTCATTTGAGGAATGTCTAATATGGAACATGGACCCAAGTAGGATGGTACAGTGAGGGATGAAAGTGAATCTTATTCATTTTTTGATGAAAAATTGATATATCAATGAGGAATCTTGTAGTAGGGAGTCAAATATCTAGGTATAGTGACCATATATGCTTATAGAAGAACCATAGATACATTTAAAGGGAATTAGAACTTATTATAGAGTTATTTTTTAACAAAAATCAATTTTAGATGTTTTATTGTTTAAAATACAAAAAACTCATGTGAATTATTCTTGTTTTTTGCGTTTTGGGGTGTCAAGATAGCATGGGAGTTGGTTTTGGAGAAACAAGTCATACCTATAGCAAATATAGAGATACAATTTGGATTTCATTATGTGAAACAAGTTCCATCCCACAAGTAAGCCATTATTGAATCCCATGGGTATTGCCTAAAGTGGATCATAGTGTAGAACAATGGTTCATGTTGTGAATGTGAGGCTGGGAAGTTTTCTAGTGTTATTTTGGTAACATCCACCTAATAGAACATTACTTTACCCATTATATTCCACAATCCTCTTATGGTATGTTTTCTTTATGAAGTTTCTCCTTAAATTATTCGCATCCCTTATCCATTTTCCTTAAATGTTGTATGCATAATTCATTATGAGGGTATCCTCTTAGTAAATATAATGTCATCTTGGCCCTATATCCTTGATTCATAATGTTACTTTTGTTCTCCTTTTATTGATAATTAATGTCTACTTTTGGGGTTGATATTTGGTATTCAGTGTGTTGGGATTGATTTAGGTGGAGATGCTTAGATATTTACCTTAATCAGACTTGAGGTAAAAATTCCTCTCCATTTTACAAACTTCTTAGGATGTTTTTGTATTATTTTTCATTAAGTTGTACATGTAGACATGTGATACTTATATAAATGGTATAAAATTGACCAAGTTTATCTGTAAAGATGTATTAGCCCCTTTATACGGGGATTCATAAGCCAAAGACTAGTTAAACTGGCGATTCAAATTTGATTCTTGTATGATATAAGGGTTTTATACCTAGGAAATATGACATTAGAAGTGTCATTTGGGATCAATTAGGGATAATATGAAATGATTAGATGATGTATGGATTTTTATAGAATTTAATATTATTTTTCATCCTTTATGATTTTTTTCTTCATTCCTACCACCTTATGATACTTCCCAAGTGTTAGTATGGGTGGGTTTGTTTATTGAGATGACATCACTAATGTCAGTAGGGATGGATTGGTGTATTGGCATAACCTCTTTAGGTCCGGCATGGATTAGATAGTATTTTATGTTTACCTCCCTTTGGTGATCTGGGATGGGTCTTTGTTCTTGGAAAGTCCATGAACTATGTGATAAAGCACATATTGTGGGTTGTATTTTAATTCAAGGATTCAATAGACCTTATTTCCAACATAGTTACAAAGTATGATGGTCTAGGATTCAGGGATCTCTAGTTATAACATGATGACTTGGTATGTTTTGTGATCATTTATGTATTTATTTTATATTGATTCATTAAAATTTTTACACTTTCAAAATTTATGCTAAGGTCCCATTGGTGGATTCTTACTACGTTATTCTCTCACCATGGATGGGAATCTCAACCTAAAATCTAATATCATGATCATGGATCTAGTTAATGTAAATGGACCTATGATAGATTTATAAGTAATTTCTAGTGTACTAGGTTAAAATTGATTTTGGGACATACTCTAGGAACTTTTACACTGCTTCTCCTTTTAATATTTTCATCTTCTGTTTATACTTGTGTATTAATATACCTTATATATGGATATATTTTAATTATATTTAATATAATGTGGAATAAAATAATTATAACTTAAACAATACATTACTTTCCGGATTTAAATAATATATCCCACAAATATTCACACAACCCAAGGACATGAATGTTTTTAGTCTTATAGATTGACTACATTATAATTTTGTTCTACAATAATTTTATGAATTTATCTATAATATCACTCCTATGGACACTTTTCTTGACATATCACATGGTATAATCATATCTATAACATTGGGAATGAAAAAAAAGAAATAGGTGAGATGAAATTCTCAATGAGGGAAAATATTATCCTAATGTGTCATTTCATTATCTTGATGGTGGACATGAGGAGAGGAAAAATATATTTTTGAAAGATCATGAGACCACATATGACAATCATAAAACAAGGTTGAGAAAAATAATATCATGAATATTTCACTATGAAATCCAAAATTTTAAGACATTGATCAAAATATATCTCAATAATCATAAAACAAGTGATCATGACATAAGAGTGCGCCATATTTCAAAAATAAGGCATAACGTGAAAGATGAAATATCTTAAAAAAGAAAATAACAATAGATTTTTTTTGTAACTAGATAAATAAAGAGAAATTTTTAATAAATATGAGAAGAGGAAAAACATTCTAAAGATACTCAATATTCATATGACTATGTGGAAAAACTAATTATGTCCACCCTTAAAAATGTGAAAAAATTCATTATACCCACACTTGTGTAAAAAATAAATTATGTCCACACCTGAGTATCACATGATTTAAAAACATAAACCAATGTATTAGAGGGTTATACAAGACCCAAAATATCATTATAAATTCATAGGTGTGCCACATAAATTCAATCACCATCACATTTTAAGGAACCAATTGAAAAAAGAAGGGGTTTGACAGTTTTGAAAACATCACATAACATGAACATAAAAAATCAAAGGATATCAAAAATCACATTTTCCAAAATTAATTATAAAATATAACATATTAGGTGATCAAAACACCTCTTTATGGGAGAAAAAACATTGAGGAAAAATATAATTTAAAATAAAAAAATATCACAAAAACTTTTATGAATTATAATAAAAGATAAAGTGAAAATTATTTTCAAAAACATATTTTAGAAGTAAAATAGATTACTTGTGAAAATATTTTTATAGGTATTTCTGAATAAATAAGCCTTGAAATAATCAACCTAAATTAAGGTAAAAAAATTGAGTGATAAAAAATGAAAATAAACTCCTCTATTAAGGTTTCAAGGATGTTTTAAAGAAAAAAAATATCAAAGAAACATTGAAAGAATTTAATTTCTTAAAAGAGGTAAATTAAAGTATATGGAATATAATGAATTTTTTTATTTAATTAATTAATACACTTTCTATAATAAGTACATGGTCATAGAAGAAAAATATTATTTGGGAATAATAATGGTTATTATTATCAATGTTATACTTAAATTTTACAAAATGATTCATCGAAAGAAGTGATTATTGCTGATGAGAAGTTCTTTGACCAAAGGACAAGATAAATTTACATAGAAAATAATTGATTTTAAGGATCAAATAAATCTATAAATGACTTTTATTTTAACAAATATTATGATCAAGTGAATTTTAAATTATGTCAATGAAACCCTTAACATGAATTAACTCTTAGTTCATCACTCTCTAACCTCTTATAAAGTAAAAATAACTATACTAATTAAATATTTAAGAACTATATTCATATATAGATAGATCATGAAGGTAAGTTGTCAATATACCAAATAATAGCATCAAATTAGATGAAGAAGTCCAATGGATGATTTATCATAGTATTAACCCACAATATACCTAATGGGGAGTCACTGTATAGTTAGTTACACTAATAGAGGTATCTAAGGAACTTGATGTCCACTAACTAGTCAACAGAGTCTCATCAGATATCTGGTTACAATAGACAGGGCCTATTGACCTATATAGGTCTTACTAACTTTCTGGTTTTATCTAGAATCTATCTATTGGATTTTGTTGTATCCAAGAAATTATATAAAAAACCTACCATCTAAATAGCACAATCGGGTTTCAAGTTAGTGGTTCTCATTCAACATGTTAAAGCATACATTTAGATGGGGTTTTGACCACCCCTTGACCCATTAACACCACAAACTAAACCCTTGGACCACCTGAGAATATTAATATAAATCTTGGGAATATAATAAAGAAACAAAGTTATCACTTTTGAATTTTAATGATCTATAGAAATTAGCAAAAAAACACATTGGTTAGATAATTACTTATTCTTGAGATCTATTTGTATTTTGTTCTTCTGTTTTGTTAATCTTCTTTATATCTCCCTCATGTTATCTCAATTACATCAGATCTTTCAACCTATAAAATATTTATAACATTAAAAAGTGTTTACACCAGTTAAAATATCCCTTTTATCTCTCTTTTCAGGTTCTTGGTAAACCTTTAATACCAACAGATCCTTCACATTGAGTTGTGGTAAAATTGCTAAAACCATGTTTCCTTTTCCTCTATTATTGACTACTATTAAATTTAAGGGTTCGGGTTATTTATATTTTTCAAGTATATAACTATGTTCAGGGTTTATATATATTCAAAAAAAATCTAGCCATTAATGTGGTATATGTAACACCCCAAGCTTCCATGGTATGCTTCTCTTTGAATAATACAGTAGCGTGTGTTGTAGGCAACTTCTAGTTCTAACACACGCCACAAACAATCAAACTAGCCTTTATGAATAGTAATACCCATTTTTTGAAATTTTATACATTTTATATTTCAAAATGGACTTCATTTTTGGATTCTTAAAATCAAAATTTTCCTAGGATGAAATTTTGGTACTTTTCAGATAACTTGTATATTTTGATGAATTGTGAAAATTACTAAATTTTTATTAAAAACAACTTTTTTAATAGAAATAATTAATAGTGATAAATTATTAATTTGAGTGGTTTTAAAGAATTTTTAGAATATATTTTTACCATTTAATTCAATGTTGGTCATTGGACATAATTTCACAATTAAACCGAACATAAACAAATATCAATCTTTTGATAGTTATTATTTCTAAAAAACACGTTTTTTGTTTTGACAGTGGGAATTAATTTTAAATTAATTTCTACCGCTTATGTGTTTTGAATTTAGAAAAATGGATTCCATATTTGGAATCAGGATGTACAAATTTTTTAAATATATAACTTTCATTTTTATACATTTTGAATAATTACTTCGGTAAATATTTTATTTACCATGGTTAAAGGGTAAATCTGGTAAATAAGGGTTAAAATAATATTATAATAATAATAAATTACCCTAAAACGTGTCATAGCCTTATTGGAGGAAACATGTCTGACCATGGGCATCATTAGGACGATTTTGGGACCCCATGGAGCCACTTGTAGGTGATAGGACCACTTTATATTAATTAAGTTAAAGTAAATACAAAAATGACATAAGCATATATCTTTTAGAAAAACAATTTTTACATAGGGTTATATATGTTATAATTTATACTATAATTATTAATTAGAAATATAAAAATATTTAATACATAATGGTATTTTATTTATAATTTTTAGACATTAAATAATTTAATTTATTTATGACACAATGATGATGTAGTAATTATTGTATTAATAAAATATTAATATAATTGATATTATAAATACACAAATAAATTTAATTTTATGAAGCTTTATAAATTAAAATAATTTTATAGGTCATTACGACATATTAGTATTGTTTATATAAATTTTGTTCGAAGTAATAATGCTGTTATGAATTTATCAAAAAACAAAAAACCCAATAGTGTCAAAATTGACATAAAAGAGTTTTTTAAAAAATATATTATATTATTAATTTATATTCTCTTCCTAAAAAACTAAGGTTTGGCCAAGAGACTTATATCATGATAGGTTCATCATTAATGGACTAATTGGGGGTCTCTTGGAGTTATATAGTATGTTTATTAACTATATAATATAAAAATACAAAGTTACATGGTAAGTGTCAAACTAATTAACTAAGAGTTAAAACTAAAATATAAGGTTAATATAATGATCCAAACCTAACAAAATTCTATAAGTTGAGTGGTTTTCGACCCATCCCCACCTTAAAATTTAAATAATCCACTTTGGAGCCATTATAAATCGAATATAAATTTATTATAAAATAATATTTCTTGATTTTCCTAATGTGCCCCTCCTCCCCCTTATAAAAGGACACCACTTCTAACCAATTATTAACACTTTCAAAGCCTTTTGGTTCAGCCAACCCCTGCCAAAATACTCTCTCGACTCCCATCACTTCAACATAGAGGGCTTAGTTTGATCATAAAGCCAACCTAAGGATCCATTTTGATCAAATCAAAAAGAAGAACCCGAAGAAGATGTAATGTTTTCACCACCATTTTTCAAGTTCATTTCTTCATCAACTTCTTCTTTATTTGTTATTACCATTATAAAATAATAAATCTAGTATCTCCTATATACTTTGATATTATTATAAATATGGTACAACCATATTCAGTATTCTATCCATCCTTTGAATGACATGTCACCATACGTGTGTACGTACTGCCTACCGTCTCCACATCGTGGTGTAATTGTTATTCAATATATTATTATTTGTATGGGTATAATAATGATGTGTAATTCATGTAAATAATTAATATAACATGATAATGATTCTGTATATATGATATACCATCCAATTATATATCTTTTAATATCAAAAGAATGATATTGTCGCTCGTGCGTATGTACGGACTACCGTCTCCACGAACACGATGAGAACCATTCCCCATCATATCCATTCAAGAATAATTCTAGTTTGTTGATTAAAAGTAATTTTTATGAACATTATATCATTCTGGATATGAATAAGATACAACCTATCCATTACAAACATGACTTATGTAACAAAACATATAAAAGAAAACGAGTAAGTTAACACCCAAAATGACAATAATACAAAAGTATTATTAAGAAAGCATTATTAGAAGATCACATAGGATATCATAATTATGTATATGTTTCTTGTATAATTTAATAACAATGTTTTAACTATTATACAGGAGGTTAACATACCATAGGCTAAGGAAAAGTACAAGGTAAGGGTTATTTCACAATCTCTTCATTATCTGAGGTTGTTTATACGTAATTATCTACTGGGACCTCTTTGTCATCCACATCCATGTTTCTTAAAAATGTATTTAAAAACATTCTTGATATTTTACTGAATATGGGTTAAAGTCATTTATACCCTTGTTTGACTTTTTATAAGAGGTTTATAAAGGAATCTTTCCGTTGTTTTCCAAACAAGGTCCTTTTTATCTTTTTCGACAGAAATACGGTAAGAATATCTTTTTTTAAATTATATAGCGGGTGCGGCTATTTTCCACCATTATAAAATCTTAGAAGCTTCCCTTACAAGATTATAAGGATATTTTCAAAGTAAATGTTTTATCTTATAATTACGTGACTTTTAAATTATCTAAAAAATAGATATTTCTCTCATATAGTTTTGATTTCATCTATGTCAACATCCTTTTATGGATTTTAGTCTTATTTGACGTTGATTTATTATGATACAAAACTTACATATTGTATTGAAGGTTTTGTGATATGTTTGACTATGGATATTTTATTTTTATACCATTCATGGTTTATTGGGAAAGTATTGACATTTTGTAAGCTAGTTTAATATGAATGTTTATGTTCTGTTGAATCCTATTTCATATGAGGAATGCATTGGACTTAATAAGGGACGAGTAGAGCCCACTATAGATCCTCGATGCATCGGCAGGTTTCATGAGGCAAACTAGTGTCTTGGCACAAGGCCTTGAAAAAGTCTTATTTGTAGTCTTGGCACGAGGCCTTGGATACTTTGTTATGATAGTCTGGAATTATGCATTTCATCATTATGAAAGTGGTTATTGATATTGCATGTGATTATATTATTATTAGAATATCCATGAGAATAACTAAATGGAATTATTTCATTTTATCGTTTCCATATTATGCTGAAGTTCAAGTTTAAAAGGCTTTTGTTTTAGCTATACCTTGCCTGAAATGTTTATGCTTATTTATGAATGTTTCCACTATATTGTTATCCTTAATGAGCATCTGAGCTCACCCCTTTCAATGTTTTATTTTTCCCAGGATGTGAAGAAGAAATTTATTAATGACCTTCATGGATAATATGAGGGGATATGAAGAGAAGATGTTGCTATAGTAGTATTCACTTTATGATGTAATGTAAACTTTATGAGTGTATCATGTTATTCCAATGATACTAAACTAATAGGTATTTCTAGACTTAAACATTTGTATGATCATGCCAATGTTATGTAATAATGCACCGACTCTGGGAAACTCGGGTCGGGGCATTAAAGTTGGTATTAGAGGAAGTTTAGTACAAACCTTGGAAGCTAATTTAGATAAACTCTGATTAGAGCACATAGACCTAAGATAGACTTTGAGGATTAGTATAGAAGAACTTCCTAGAATTTTGGTATTGCAGATATTTTGTTAGTTTTTTGAGAAATACATCCCTGTCTGGATATGAGCAGGTAGAGGCGGCTCTAGCACATATGTACCTAGGGGTAAAACCTGAAAACACCACTTTGAGCTAGAATCGAATGGGAACTGGTGCACGAAAATGGGCCTTGCTACACTCTTGGTTACATCACTCCCAGGGGATATGCTTAGGATAATTGTCATTTTCTTTACGAACCATTATGAAGGGTTTATGAGTATATACTTCCTCAAAGAAAACATTTTTATGATTATGGATTATATCCATAAACTGTTTAATTTATGTTAAGTGTTTTACAAGTATGGAATTATGTATTTTGTTTCATAAACTAATCTAGTTAATGCCATTATTTAGAAATGGTTCCTAGTGGAATAAATGGAAACTATATCAATGCACACACTCCATTTAGGGATTTCCCACCCGCTTAAGATAATTATAGTGGAGGTGGTGATGTAACTGGTGCTGATCATCTTATCACCATATTGGGACAACTCACTCAGGTTATGAATAATAACCTTACCCGTATGGAGCACCCTGATCCACATCATGGAGGATCAATTTTTAGATCGCTTCACGAGGCAACAACCACCAACATTCAATGGGAGTAAAAATCCATTGGTAGTTGAGCGATGGATAAGTTCCCTAGAGAAAATATTCCAGGCTTTGGGGAGTAGTGAAAGGGAAAAAGTTATCATGGAAGTTTACCGCCTCACTAGAGATGCTGATCAATGGTGGTCACTGATTCAAAACATGAAGGAAGATGATGAAGTATAAAATATGGATTGGAGGGAGTTCAGAGATCTGTTTTTAGAAAAATACTTTCCTCGTGACCATCGAGCAGATATGGAAAGACAATTTCTAAGTCTAAGGAAAAAAGAGGATGAGAATATCGCAAAGTATGAGGCTAACTTTACATGGTTAGGAAGATATTCCAGAGATTATATACGTAACCCATGAAGTAATATTGATCGTTTCTTTAATGGGTTAAACCCACTACTTCATTGAGCATTAGTCTCACAATCCTTCTCGTCATACGAAGACATTGTCTCATGTGCTATCAAAACCGAAAAGGAATTCTCTAAGTCATATGACATTAACGAAAATCAAGAGAATAAGAGATCTACTGATCAATCTAGAAATGGAAATAAGGGGAATAAGGGAAAAGTTGAAAATCTATCCTGTAGTAAATGTGGGAAGAAAAACCCCGATACTTGCTTAAAAGGAATGGGAGTCTGTTACAAGTGTGGTGAAAAAGGCCACCAAGCTCATGATTTCAAGGGAAAGAGAGTTACTATCAATGTGAAATTCTATAATTTTAGAGAGATGGGACATTATGCAAATGAATGTCTTAAGCGTCAAGAAGTGAACATCATGTTAGGTTAGCCATAATACAATCCAATTTTCCCTATCCAACCTGTTCTAGAAGTGAAATTGCATAATCTAGTTGAACTTAAGTGTGAGGGAAGCTGTCTTGTGTTGTACTACATCATTTGGAGATAATATGAGTGGAAACTAAAATGTATAAATTCGAATTGGAACTTGGTCTTGATGACTTATATGTAGCCCCCAAATCATGACATCCTACAAAAAAGGAATCAGGGGAATTGGATTACAAATGTATGGAGTTATTCTTGAAATACAGAGGACACATAAAACTGTTAAATGTCCAGAATTAACCACTTTTCACATTTAAGCTCAAAACTCACCAAAAGTCATAAAATCATGAAAATAAGCTTAAATTGATTCATGGGAAGGGATTTAATCATTTAAAAACATATAATTAATTATGAAAATATGATCTCTATCATCTAGTAACACATAATGGGTTTTTTACTATGTTCATGGTTATTTGGGATGCAATGAAAACGTGTTAGAAAGGAACAAAATAATCCCTCATATTCATAAAAATTCATGGGTTTTCTCTATTGGTTGAGCTTGTCATTATTTTTCAGGTGGAGGGACCACTTTTGGATGTAGGGGCTTAATTATAAGATGCTCTTCTATCACAAAGATTTCATATAGGTATTTCTATGTGGGTTGGGTTAAGTAGAGTCCACCCTACACTAGTGTAAATACTAACATTGATGGATCCTTCATTAAGATAGTAATGAGAGTTTCTATCCTTGTTCACATTATAAAAGGATCAATAATCCATGGTTTTAGTGCCTTTTATGGGGAGGGTGATTCTATTGGGAGGGGAAAAAATCTCTGTACAATGGCTTATCTCTATGTACTGTATACAAAAATGAAATTGGAGGGACGAAATAGGATTCAGAAATCCTTATTCGATTCTTCGAGGATATCGCCAATGTTCAATTACATCTTTTCCATCTCATCTAAAAATGAAAGACCATTGGTTAAGAAACTAAATTATATCACACTTAGATGGAGGGAAACATGGTTACTGACATCTTGGATAGAAAGGGGTACTCTAGTGATAATATTATTCATTATAATTTTAGGGGTCATCTTTGATAGGATTAAAACCATGTTGTTAGCGGAGATGCATTATCCCTCCACCACATTAGACCTCCTTTAGATTCAATGATATTTGGAATAAAGAGTAACTTATGGGTGAGAATAATGATTATTTATTTTTTATGAGTTATTTTATTTATCTTTTTAACTATCTATAAATTATTATTTGATTGATAATTATATATTTTTACATAGAAAATATTTACATTTTATGAAATTATTCTTCTAATTAAGTAACATTTGGATTTTCAATATAAATTTTAGAAACTGGATATAGTGCATCAACCATTATACATCATGATCACAATGAAATTTCACTTATATTTTAACATTTATAAAAATAAACAAATCCAACAATTACAAAAATTTAGTTATAATAAAGAATAATAATATTATGAATAATATATTAAAATAAATGTTTCATAATTATATTTGTTTTATCATGTAATGTTTTAAAAGAAATTTTTTTACTATTAAAATATTTTCACAGAATATATTATAAACGATCATATAATTAAAATATCTATAATGTAAATAGAAACTTTATAAGGATATATTAAGTATAAATATGATATTTAATCTTTCATCATAAGTTTGACATAAAATGTTATATGAAATCAAATTCTATATGTTAAAAATTTTTGACAAGGAAATGTTTATCTTATTTTGTTAACCATTAGATTATAATGACTTCATTACCATAATGATTTGAAAATAAAATTATGAAGTAATAAAACTATATATTTAAAAGGAATGATGATTATTATGATATATATATAGGAATTTATATAAAAATAATAAAATATTAGAGTTAAACAACAAGAAGACTAGTGGTAGGTGTTGCGGCCTTGTTTCCATTTAGTCAATAAACTAAGCCCTATTACCTCATAGGATCTGATGGGTTGTCTCATAGCTTTTGGGAAATTTATTTTAATTAATAATTTTTATTGTGTATGAAATAAATAATGAAAATAACTCACGTGATTAATATATACATAAAGACATGGTTATTATTATGAAATAAAAAACAATGAAATGAATTTAACATTTACATTTTAGATTTACGAATTAAATTAATAAAAAAAATAATTATAAATCTTAGATGTTACATTCTACCCCTAAAATAAAATGCATCCTCATGATTTTAATTTATTCTTACCATAATTAATGTATCTTAACAGCCATATAATCTCATATATTGATTTTATGTTAATAGTAATTCCTATGATACAAATAGAAATCCTAGTATTTCTTAGTTAAATATTTATAAAAAAATGTATATATTATTATAGGACTCATATTTGTGAAAAACTATCCAGAGGAATACCTTAATATATTAGATATTTTTTCCAACAAAAGATTTGATATATTAATTATTTTTTTAGTTGATATTGAGAGATTATTTTACCATCGAGATAGAGTATATGATAAAATCTACTTATTTTTATTTTTTCATCATCTAAGCATAATTTAATCAATTTTTTACGTTTCAATCATTTTCCCACCAATTATCCAAGTCATATTCTTTTTGTTGAATAACTATGATTAATTTATCATTCTAGAAGCATGAAAATCAAATTTTACTAGATCATAGAATCTAAAAAAATTAATGGTTATTCTTATTATTTATATCAATTTACTATAATATAAGCTGTGAGCATGAGTTAAAGGAAACATCCAAAGCAATATCGCAATTAATTAAACATAAAATACTTTATTACAAACAAAATTACTATTCAATTGTAATTTTTTATAGTTTATCTAATAATTCCATAATCCTCATAATTAATTAAAACTAAATAAAAATTATTGATTATATTAAAGTTAAACATATGTATAAATACCAAGGTGCAACCTGGGAATATATGTACAGGAAAAAAAATATAGAATCAAATATTCTCATTGAAAATATATTCTCACTAGGTCCCTTTATTGAAATATTCTTCCCTGGATAATTGACAGATGACTCAATGTCCATGAAATCTATAAAACACTATGAATATCGAGAATAAATTAATTTCTAACATTTGTTTTATAATCAAAGAACCTAATATCACATTGTTTGGGGATTTATCTTTAGTTTTAGTAATATAATAATATTGGTTATACCCCTACGACTTTTTTATGGTGAATTTCCTCGGTGATTGGAGCATGGATTCAAATAATTTCTAACATTCCTAACAATTGAAGCACTAGATATATACAAATTCATTATTCCATTTAAATTCACAAGCCTTATGGAATTTATCTCCACACATGAAAAAAATATCATTCATTTAAATCATATACTAAAGGGTTTAATTCCCAAATTATAATATTTATGAAAAAAATATTCTTCTAGTTTCTCTGTTGATATAATTCCCTTGACCTAGAGGTATTTAATCCTCTATTTCTATTTCATCCCATTAAAAATATAAAACTTTCTTAATTGATTAATTACCTATAGGGAACAAGATAATACATCTTTATATGTATATTATTTTTGAGATAGTAACACCCTTTAAATAATTTATTTATCCCATAAATGAAACAATAAATATTGATTTTTAGAGATTTTATGTAGCCCAAATGATATATTTATAAACATTTAATGTTAGCCATATACATAGAAATTTCTTTCTTTTCCCTTTTTAAAATTAAAAAATTAATATTAAAAAATAATTTATTTCTCATGCGAAATGTATTTTTCAAAGAATATGGCCATAAGAGAATCTAATTCCATACCCTATATCTCACTTTCCTCTTTAACATCTTGAAATAATGAACAAAATTTGGATAATAAAACTCAATGTTAACCATTTATCTTTTAGAACATATCTATGTAATAAATATATTTTAGGGGACTTGATCTACTATTCTTCTATCAGTGGATTAGTAGTCCCATTAAAGGATGAAGGTTTTTATCAGATGAAGAGATATAAGATTGTTTCACCATGTTTTATATCAACAGGGAACTCTACATAGTCTTTGTTATTAGTCCTAACTTTCCGAAATATATTTATAATCTACTATGCTCAAACTCCAGCTTTATTAACATTCTTATGAGAAAAATCTATACCTCGATTATGGGTTTTGACATGATTTCTATTCCTTCCATTAGGATCCATTTTGTATATAATGGAATATTATAAATTATTTCAAAAATATAACAATGATTTATAATGAAAAATTTATAATTTCTTATAATTTATGACAAATTAATGTCATGTATGTAACACCCCTCATATTTTTAGTTGCATTAAATTTTAATTTTCATCCAAATCATTTTTATTAGAGTAATTTCTAAATGTTTTGGCTGTTGGGGGTGATGAAATGTTAAACTAAGATGAATATTTTGGATGTGAAACTAATTTGGAGCTACAAGAAGCCTTTCATGGTGTGAAATGGAAATGAAACTATGAATAATTTGATCCAGAACATTGGTG
Source organism: Viscum album (assembly GCA_963277665.1). Classification (NCBI taxonomy): domain Eukaryota; kingdom Viridiplantae; phylum Streptophyta; class Magnoliopsida; order Santalales; family Viscaceae; genus Viscum; species Viscum album. Next base: position 1,057,588,429 of record OY728129.1, read on the forward strand.
GTCATCCTAAAGTGGTATATAACAGGATATATAGGTTCATACATCCTATGGGTTTTTAGGGTTAGTTTTATGAATTACATTTAAAATCCCTTTAATATTCCTCATTTCAACCATTAAATCTCTTATAGGGTTTTGGATAAATGAATCTTCTCCCTAATGGAACTGAATCCCTTCTCCCTATCATTTTAATTTTGAAGCATTGTTCATTATAACGGTCTCATATCAGTAAAGATAATTTGTTTTCTTGTCCAAAGGTGATTATTTCTTATTTTTTATAAATATTTACCTTTAATATAACCCTAATGATTGATTTTGGTATTTATTTTAGGTTTTTGGTTCAATGGATCCTATTTAGTTTGAATTTTATAACAATTTACCTTCATCATTCGTGAGGTAATAAGTCCTTACCATTTTATTGATTTTGTATGAAGTCATATAATTTTTGTTTTCAGGTGGGTTCTTGTGTGGACCAATGAGAGGTGTACCTAAGGTATTGAAGTGACCATGTATGTCCACGTTGACATAGTATACCCCTTATAAGGGGAGTTACATTCATTTCCTAGTTTAAGTTTATATTCCACATTGATTCTTCAATGATGTAGAAATTGTTTACCCAAGAGATGAGAAATTAGAAGAGTATTTTGTACTTAGTTATGGATAGTATGGAATAGAAAAATAACGAATGGGTTTAGGTGGTGTTTCCCATTATTTTCATTGAACTTTGATAAATATTATTATATGACGACTATAACATTATGTGACTTCCTTTAGTATACATGGACGAGTTATTTTGTTGTGGTAACCTCTACAGGGTTTATAGGGATGGTACAATGGGTTGAGGTGACCTCCGTACTGATTCAAGGGATTGAACAATGTGCTAAGGTAACCTTTATTTAGGTATTAGGGATGGTTCAGGGTGCATGAAAAGGATGCGACATAAGCGATAGGGTATATGAAGTTTTCTACTTTTTCTTTTGAGGTTCAAAAGAGATTCCTTATGGTATGGACCTAAATTATTTAAACCTGAGTTTCATGGTAGTTTGGTTGGTACATAATGATCCAAAGGAATTTTTTATTAATTTATTTTTAGTCAATGAAACAACCATTTTAAACATTTTATATTTATACTGAGGGCCTTTTGGTGGTTTCATACTAGCTTTATTCTTACTCATGACATGGGAATATTGATTCAAGTGAAGAATTAATGATAACATATCTATCAAAGGAAAAATTCCTTGTGACATATTACTATATAAGTTTTGGTGGACTAGGATATAATAAATATTGGGACACACCCTATTATAATTTACTCCACTTCTTCTTTTCACCCTTTTTATAAAAAACTATCGTATATAGGGATCTCTTTTAATTATACATACTAGATATTTTATTCAAATTTTTATAGAATGTAATGTTATAGATATTCCTTTAATTTTTTATTTTTGATAATTTTTATTTCTCTTCTGTATGTGTTACTCTAATGTACTCCAATCAATTTGTGAATTGAATCCATATGATTGCATTTTAGATCTTGGTACTCAACCAAATCCTCTTTTGTATGTAGAGGCATTCATAAGGCCATTTACCAACTTGGCCTAGACTAGGTGATTTGGTTCAGGGTGTTACATAATGGTACCAAATAACCTTTTATTTTTCTTTATTTTTTTTATTTTGGTATTGGTATAATAGAGATAGGATGGATAGAAATTTATTATGGGATGTAATCTTGTTCTTTTCCCATATGCTTGTAGTGCAAAGTCGAGTATCTGGGGAGGTGGGACTGATTTGTTTTGGTTGTGATATTAATGTTTTATATTTTTCATTGGTGTAAATATGTGGTTATGGTTTCTAAAATATCCCCTATCCCAATATGAAAGACTGTATGAGTTCATACATCTTATTTAATCATGTTGGTTCACGTGGAATATGCCACATTATCTATAATTAATCTTGGTTTATATTAATTGAATGTCCAAAATTATTTATTTGGGTGGTTTTTCCCAAATGCATCATTTTTTACATTTAATTAATTTAGCTAGTGCATGTATATATTATTCTATTTATACATTATTATGAAAAATTTGAATGTACTATGATTTGAGGTAAGGCCTTAGGTTGGTTATATAGTGATATTTCCCATGGTTGTGGGAAGCTATAGGTTGTGTTTCCTATGGTCCTTGTGTGTGTGAATACCTTTTAGTTTATTAATTATTTTTTGTATTTGAGTTGAAAAATTCATTTCTAAGTTTTTTTATGGAATTTTAAATTATATTTATTTGTCGACATCATTTTGTTCCACTAATGGAAAAGGGCGTAGACACTCATAGAGTCATAAATGATCAAACTTTACCTCTAGAAATTCAAGATGGTTAGTCTGTCAAAGCCCCATATACTACATATATGGATCACGTAGTAGATACTCCTTACCAATTTTTTTCCCACATCAATTTTGTAGGATTTATATGTTTCCACCGAGGAGGGCCTACAATGATGATTTTCACCCATAATTCCAAGCTACAATACCCACTATCATTTTAAGTAATGGATGGTACCTAAGATGTAAAATACTAAATAGAGATCATGAAAGGTATCTTTAACCTTTTATTGAATCTTAATGATAATTTTTTAGGGATATTATATTTTTGTTATAATAACCTTCTAGGAGAGGGTGGGCCATAATGGTCTGTGCTTAGAGTCTTGAGGGTCTGAAGTGGGAAGCTTCCAAATAATATTTTTTGAGTAATTATTTCCAAAATCAGATAAGGTAAATTTATCTAAGGAGTTCATGGAGCTCCGGTAGGGGATGAAATTGGTTGATGACTCAGTGACCCATTTTAGGTATTTAATCTATTCTAATCCTCTTTTGGGTATAAAAGAGGCTCATTGATCTAGGAAGTTTGAGATTATCCGTATTCATGAGATGAGGTGACACATCCATAAATTTTAAATAACCTTATATGTGGATGTTTTCTATAATTAAGTCACCATTGAGTAGATCTTAGTAAAGGATAGTGTAGTTTCGATTCCTCAATCATACAATAGTGGCCTTCTGAGTTGTTTTTGGGGGATTATTCCTGATATAAGAAATGGTGATCTTAGGAGATGTGATCAAGTAGTGATATAAAGTTGATAAATGGTAGGATTTCATCTAATAAAGCTTTATTAAGGACTCCTCCCCTATCCTTCCAGTGTGTAAAATAATATATTATCATAGTATATGTACTAGTTAGCTGATGGAGTTATATTCTCACAACATAAAGGTGAATCTCTAATGATTTTGTTCCAGATTATCAAAGTCAAATATGGGTAGTGATTCAGGGAATACATAGCCTTGAAATATCAGTCTAGTGGACTCTAGTTGGATAAAAGTAATGTGTTTGGGAGGTATGCATGTAGAGCAGTCAGGGGATCAGAGCACAAGTTGTTTCCAGTTCCATAGAGTGTAGTTTATTTAGTCTACCATGGATCATGGGAGGAGGGAAAATGATCCGAGTCTATTAGGGTGTTTTTATTTGATTAGGATAAAGAATAAATTATAGGTAACCATCTTATAGTTATAGGAATGGTTTTTGTTATGTCAATTCTTCTTACAATTTTTTGATATAGGGGAATCACATTTTTTGTTTACACCCAAGTGGTTTTTTATTTTATTATTATGATGATGTTTTTCCTAGATTTTATCTTTTTATTAACTTCTCAATGAGAGGGTAGAAAAAAATCATAGTTACCAAAAGTGGTTCATTGCGTTTCCATGCTATGAAATCAATTTTATTTTTTGATTTATAGGTGTCCAATTAGGATGTGAATTTTAGCATGTATTGACTGATGTGTTTTCTATATCGCAATGATTGTTATCATAGATGATTTAATTTTAAATTCCCTAGGGGATATTGGTGAACTATTATTTGGGAATGGAATCTAGAGTAGGGTAGAGTATGATAAGACCTTAGAAATATTTTTCCCACTATAGCATAGGTGGTGGTTTTGATTCTCATAGTGAATCAGGTGATGGTTTGAACCATTTTTTCTCTAATGGTGGATCATTACCAAGAAATTATTCTAGAATATTTCTTAGAATCACCTCCAAAATAGAGGTATTTGTTTGATATTTAACTATTTGTATGTTTTTAGCCTATATTTATTCCCCCATATAAAGTGACACAAATTTCGCTGAGAGAGATTAAGGTGAATCTTGATGAACCAACGGTAAAGGGATTCATTTACCCAAAACACTTTTCCATGGGGAGACCCAGTCTTGATCATAAATTGTTGAATGGAATCCTTTGACTATACATGGATTACCAAAAATAAATAAATCAATTCGTGATGAAAATCATGTATCAACTAATAAAGATTTATGATTTTTTTATCAGTTGGGCATGATCGATGCTTCTCTAAGAATGATCTATAATTAGACTATAATCTCAAATAGTTTTGGCCCAAATTATTACCAAATATGTCATTCAGGAGTATGTATGGGTTGTATGAGTATCTCATGATTTCATTATATCTACTGAATTTGTTAAGGGTGTTCATGGAACTCATGAATCAAGTAATTCAAAATTACATGGACTCCTACATCATGGCCTTTGTTGATGATATCATAGTGTATTCATTGGATATATAATTAAATACTAGGAAAATTAATGTTACCTAGAGTACACTCCGAGTGCCTTAGGTTTATCAAAATTTTTCAATGCTTTACTTCTGAATCAAGGAGGTATGATTCCTTGGGAATGCGGTTTCTGAGGTGGAAACAACTATTTATCTATACAATGAGGAGACAATTTTTTCATATACTCATCCTATGATTTTTTTTGAAATATAAAATTTACTTGGGTTGTCTGAGTATTAATGGTATTTCATGGAAGTATTTTCTTATTTGGAAACTCCTATGACTAGTATAAAAATGGTAGTGAAGTTAATATGGATGGATTAGTTGGATAAGGATTTCATAGAGTTGAAGTTGAGGATGAAATTCCATAATATTCTAATTCAATCATAACTAAGGATTAATAATAAAGTTTAATATAATGATTTATGAGTTGGTTTAGGGGTTATCATGATATAAGTTTTTTTGGTAATAACATATGGGTCTCATCATCTATGATCTCGTGAGTAGAAAAACCGTACCAATGACATAGAATTAGAAACAATGGTCTACACATTAATGTTTTTTTGTCATTATATCTTAAATGATAATTTTCATCAATATTCACCACAATATCTTATGATATATTTTTTATCAGTGATACTTGAACCTATAATAGATATTTTGGGTTTATTACTTGCTGAAATTTGATTTTATGGTAGCATATGTGCTAGGTATGGGGATTGTTCTTATTTTTTACCTTGATAGGAAATCATATGAACCAGGGATATGGACATCAGAGCTGTAATTTAAGGTTATGATATCACTATAGAATTATAATGTTGGTGTATCTGAAGATCAGGGGATGTTGAAATATGGTTCCATAATAATTAATTCATATTCGGTGGATTGAGTAATGTACTTATTTTATTCTAATTTAGATTTACAGGTTATGTATGAATAGTTTATGGGAGTTGATCTTGTTATGTGATGGTGCTTTGATAGGAATGACATGATATATATCCATAGGATGGGGAGGGTTCCCATATCTTTTATGGATTAGATTCTAAAAGAATTCCATGCTTTACTATTTTTTGGCCCATCTAGTGTTAAACAAAGATGTATTAGGATATGAAACTTCATTCTTGTTGTTCAGTTTTGAAGTAGGATATTGTAGGGATTTTCACTCATTCCCTTACCTATCAGAGGGTAAAGGAAAAAAAACAATCTACTAGGTGGATTTCTTTAGAATCTCTTAATTACAATATGAAAATAGGATGTGGTGATGAAAAAATTTATCAAAGGAATATTGAGGACTCTGAGGAGTTGAGATACTAAGTGAGTAATGTTTGATTGGTTTATAAAGGTTTAACGCTTCTCAAAAATTCAGGAGACTCAGTTAGGGGGTGATTTGGGAATTAATTATGTGTGGGAAACAGTTTAGTTACATGGTTTTCCTTTAAATATCATGTGAGGTTTGGATAAATGTTTCTCATACTAATTTTTTAGGGCCTATATAATTCATTAGGATCATAGTGATACTTTTTATCAACATATCACTTGTAGAGAGGTGGTTAGTCTAAGAGTTTGATTCTGGTCGTAGAGGATTTTCATTGAGAATTTGTGCTCAGTTTTAGTTTTTCATTGGATGACAAAAAGTATTTGGAAAAATTATTATTCAAAAATCGATTAGGGGATTCGATTCATATGCCTCCTTTGAGGCTCTTTATTTACAACTATGTAGTTCATTGATATATTAAATTGAAGTTAGCGATTCAGTGTTAATCTGAGTGACCCTAGTGTGTGATAGGTGTGATCTAGTGTGGTTTGAATATAATTATTTGGTTACCACTCATATTATGATATTTTATTACACTGATTGGATGTGACAACCCTTATATTTTATCATGTATGATCAAGAAACTTTTTGGGCATCACCATGGTTGGGGTCTTGGTGTTTGAGGAAACAAGGGAAACTAGAACCCCATTTTGTGGGTTAGTTCAATATTTTTCAATAGATTGGTATATTTTAATAATAATTGAATCTTCCTCTATGACATTGAGATATACATTATGTGTTCCATTTGTCGCATCTCTGTAGGTATGATCCATATCCCACACAAGTTATTTATGGTGATGGTGCTAAGTTAGAGGCAGATTATTCATTTGAGGAATGTCTAATATGGAACATGGACCCAAGTAGGATGGTACTGTGAGGGATGAAAGTGAATCTTATTCATTTTTTGATGAAAAATTGATATATCAATGAGGAATCTTGTAGTAGGGAGTCAAATATCTAGGTATAGTGACCATATATTCTTATAGAAGAACCATAGATACATTTAAAGGGAATTAGAACTTATTATAGAGTTATTTTTTAACAAAAATCAATTTTTGATGTTTTATGGTTTAAAATACAAAAAACTCATGTGAATTATTCTTGTTTTTTTCGTTTTGGGGTGTCAAGATAGCATGGGAGTTGGTTTTGGAGAAACAAGTCATACCTATAGCAAATATAGAGATACAATTTGGATTTCATTATGTGAAACAAGTTCCATCCCACAAGTAAGCCATTATTGAATCCCATGGGTATTGCCTAAAGTGGATCATAGTGTAGAACAATGGTTCATGTTGTGAATGTGAGGCTGGGAAGTTTTCTAGTGTTATTTTGGTAACATCCACCTAATAGAACATTACTTTACCCATTATATTCCTCAATCCTCTTATGGTATGTTTTCTTTATGAAGTTTCTCCTTAAATTATTCGCATCCCTTATCCATTTTCCTTAAATGTTGTAAGCATAATTCATTAGGAGGGTATCCTCTTAGTAAATATAATGTCATCTTGGCCCTATATCCTTGATTCATAATGTTACTTTTGTTCTCCTTTTATTGATAATTAATGTCTACTTTTGGGGTTGATATTTGGTATTCAGTGTGTTGGGATTGATTTAGGTGGAGATGCTTAGATATTTACCTTAATCAGACTTGAGGTAAAAATTCCTCTCCATTTTACAAACTTCTTAGGATGTTTTTGTATTATTTTTCATTAAGTTGTACATGTAGACATGTGATACTTATATAAATGGTATAAAATTGACCAAGTTTATCTGTAAAGATGTATTAGCCCCTTTATACGGGGATTCATAAGCCAAAGACTAGTTAAACTGGCGATTCAAATTTGATTCTTGTATGATATAAGGGTTTTATACCTAGGAAATATGACATTAGAAGTGTCATTTGGGATCAATTAGGGATAATATGAAATGATTAGATGATGTATGGATTTTTATAGAATTTAATATTATTTTTCATCCTTTATGATTATTTTCTTCATTCCTACCACCTTATGATACTTCCCAAGTGTTAGTATGGGTGGGTTTGTTTATTGAGATGACATCACTAATGTCAGTAGGGATGAGTTGGTGTATTGGCATAACCTCTTTAGGTCCGGCATGGATTAGATAGTATTTTATGTTTACCTCCCTTTGGTGATCAGGGATGGGTCTTTGTTCTTGGAAAGTCCATGAACTATGTGATAAAGCACATATTGTGGGTTGTATTTTAATTCAAGGATTCAATAGACCTTATTTCCAACATAGTTACAAAGTATGATGGTCTAGGATTCAGGGATCTCTAGTTATAACATGATGACTTGGTATGTTTTGTGATCATTTATGTATTTATTTTATATTGATTCATTAAAATTTTTACACTTTCAAAATTTATGCTAAGGTCCCATTGGTGGATTCTTACTACGTTATTCTCTCACCATGGATGGGAATCTCAACCTAAAATCTAATATCATGATCATGGATCTAGTTAATGTAAATGGACCTATGATAGATTTATAAGTAATTTCTAGTGTACTAGGTTAAAATTGATTTTGGGACATACTCTAGGAACTTTTACACTGCTTCTCCTTTTAATATTTTCATCTTCTGTTTATACTTGTGTATTAATATACCTTATATATGGATATATTTTAATTATATTTAATATAATGTGGAATAAAATAATTATAACTTAAACAAAACATTACTTTCCGGATTTAAATAATATATCTCACAAATATTCACACAACCCAAGGACATGAATGTTTTTAGTCTTATAGATTGACTACATTATAATTTTGTTCTACAATAATTTTATGAATTTATCTATAATATCACTCCTATGGACACTTTTCTTGACATATCACATGGTATAATCATATCTATAACATTGGGAATGAAAAAAAAGAAATAGGTGAGATGAAATTCTCAATGAGGGAAAATATTATCCTAATGTGTCATTTCATTATCTTGATGGTGGACATGAGGAGAGGAAAAATATATTTTTGAAAGATCATGAGACCACATATGACAATCATAAAACAAGGTTGAGAAAAATAATATCATGAATATTTCACTATGAAATCCAAAATTTTAAGACATTGATCAAAATATATCTCAATAATCATAAAACAAGTGATCATGACATAAGAGTGCGCCATATTTCAAAAATAAGGCATAACGTGAAAGATGAAATATCTTAAAAAAGAAAATAACAATAGATTTTTTTTGTAACTAGATAAATAAAGAGAAATTTTTAATAAATATGAGAAGAGGAAAAACATTCTAAAGATACTCAATATTCACATGACTATGTGGAAAAACTAATTATGTCCACCCTTAAAAATGTGAAAAAATTCATTATACCCACACTTGTGTAAAAAATAAATTATGTCCACACCTGAGTATCACATGATTTAAAAACATAAACCAATGTATTAGAGGGTTATACAAGACCCAAAATATCATTATAAATTCATAGGTGTGCCACATAAATTCAATCACCATCACATTTTAAGGAACCAATTGAAAAAAGAAGGGGTTTGACAGTTTTGAAAACATCACATAACATGAACATAAAAAATCAAAGGATATCAAAAATCACATTTTCCAAAATTAATTATAAAATATAACATATTAGGTGATCAAAACACCTCTTTATGGGAGAAAAAACATTGAGGAAAAATATAATTTAAAATAAAAAAATATCACAAAAACTTTTATGAATTATAATAAAAGATAAAGTGAAAATTATTTTCAAAAACATATTTTAGAAGTAAAATAGATTACTTGTGAAAATATTTTTATAGGTATTTCTGAATAAATAAGCCTTGAAATAATCAACCTAAATTAAGGTAAAAAAATTGAGTGATAAAAAATGAAAATAAACTCCTCTATTAAGGTTTCAAGGATGTTTTAAAGAAAAAAAATATCAAAGAAACATTGAAAGAATTTAATTTCTTAAAAGAGGTAAATTAAAGTATATGGAATATAATGAATTTTTTTATTTAATTAATTAATACACTTTCTATAATAAGTACATGGTCATAGAAGAAAAATATTATTTGGGAATAATAATGGTTATTATTATCAATGTTATACTTAAATTTTACAAAATGATTCATCGAAAGAAGTGATTATTGCTGATGAGAAGTTCTTTGACCAAAGGACAAGATAAATTTACATAGAAAATAATTGATTTTAAGGATCAAATAAATCTATAAATGACTTTTATTTTAACAAATATTATGATCATGTGAATTTTAAATTATGTCAATGAAACCCTTAACATGAATTAACTCTTAGTTCATCACACTCTAACCTCTTATAAAGTAAAAATAACTATACTAATTAAATATTTAAGAACTATATTCATATATAGATAGATCATGAAGGTAAGTTGTAAATATACCAAATAATAGCATCAAATTAGATGAAGAAGTCCAATGGATGATTTATCATAGTATTAACCCACAATATACCTAATGGGGTGTCACTGTATAGTTAGTTACACTAATAGAGGTATCTAAGGAACTTGATGTCCACTAACTACTCAACAGAGTCTCATCAGATATCTGGTTACAATAGACAGGGCCTATTGACCTATATAGGTCTTACTAACTTTCTGGTTTTATCTAGAATCTATCTATTGGATTTTGTTGTATCCAAGAAATTATATAAAAAACCTACCATCTAAATAGCACAATCGGGTTTCAAGTTAGTGGTTCTCATTCAACATGTTAAAGCATACATTTAGAGGGGGTTTTGACCACCCCTTGACCCATTAACACCACAAACTAAACCCTTGGACCACCTGAGAATATTAATATAACTCTTGGGAATATAATAAAGAAACAAAGTTATCACTTTTGAATTTTAATGATCTATAGAAATTAGCAAAAAAACACATTGGTTAGATAATTACTTATTCTTGAGATCTATTTGTATTTTCTTCTTCTGTTTTGTTAATCTTCTTTATATCTCCCTCATGTTATCTCAATTACATCAGATCTTTCAACCTATAAAATATTTATAACATTAAAAAGTGTTTACACCAGTTAAAATATCCCTTTTATCTCTCTTTTCAGGTTCTTGGTAAACCTTTAATACCAACAGATCCTTCACATTGAGTTGTGGTAAAATTGCTAAAACCATGTTTCCTTTTCCTCTATTATTGACTACTATTAAATTTAAGGGTTCGGGTTATTTATATTTTTCAAGTATATAACTATGTTCAGGGTTTATATATATTCAAAAAAACTCTAGCCATTAATGTGGTATATGTAACACCCCAAGCTTCCATGGTATGCTTCTCTTTGAATAATACAGTAGCGTGTGTTGTAGGCAACTTCTAGTTCTAACACACGCCGCAAAAAATCAAACTAGCCTTTATGAATAGTAATACCCATTTTTTGAAATTTTATACATTTTATATTTCAAAATGGACTTCATTTTTGGATTCTTAAAATCAAAATTTTCTTAGGATGAAATTTTGGTACTTTTCAGATAACTTGTATATTTTGATGAATTGTGAAAATTACTAAATTTTTATTAAAAACAACTTTTTTAATAGAAATAATTAATAGTGATAAATTATTAATTTGAGTGGTTTTAAAGAATATTGAGAATATATTTTTACCATTTAATTCAATGTTGGTCATTGGACATAATTTCACAATTAAACCGAACATAAACAAATATCAATCTTTTGATAGTTATTATTTCTAAAAAACACGTTTTTTGTTTTGACAGTGGGAATTAATTTTAAATTAATTTCTACCACTTATGTGTTTTGAATTTAGAAAAATGGATTCCATATTTGGAATCAGGATGTACAAATTTTTTAAATATGTAACTTTCATTTTTATACATTTTGAATAATTACTTCGGTAAATATTTTATTTACCATGGTTAAAGGGTAAATCTGGTAAATAAGGGTTAAAATAATATTATAATAATAATAAATTACCCTAAAACGTGTCATAGCATTATTGGAGGAAACATGTCTGACCATGGGCATCATTAGGATGATTTTGGGACCCCATGGAGCCACTTGTAGGTGATAGGACCACTTTATATTAATTAAGTTAAAGTAAATACAAAAATGACATAAGCATATATCTTTTAGAAAAACAATTTTTACATAGGGTTATATATGTTATAATTTATACTATAAATATTAATTAGAAATATAAAAATATTTAATACATAATGGTATTTTATTTATAATTTTTAGACATTAAATAATTTAATTTATTTATGACACAATGATGATGTAGTAATTATTGTATTAATAAAATATTAATATAATTGATATTATAAATACACAAATAAATTTAATTTTATGAAGCTTTATAAATTAAAATAATTTTATAGGTCATTACGACATATTAGTATTGTTTATATAAATTTTGTTCGAAGTAATAATGCGGTTATGAATTTATCAAAAAACAAAAAACCCAATAGTGTCAAAATTGACATAAAAGAGTTTTTTAAAAAATATATTATATTATTAATTTATATTCTCTTCCTAAAAAACTAAGGTTTGGCCAAGAGACTTATATCATGATAGGTTCATCATTAATGGACTAATTGGGGGTCTCTTGGAGTTATATAGTAAGTTTATTAACTATATAATATAAAAATACAAAGTTACATGGTAAGTGTCAAACTAATTAACTAAGAGTTAAAACTAAAATATAAGGTTAATATAATGAACCAAACCTAACAAAATTCTATAAGTTGAGTGGTTTTCGACCCATCCCCACCTTAAAATTTAAATAATCCACTTTGGAGCCATTATAAATCGAATATAAATTTATTATAAAATAATATTTCTTGATTTTCCTAATGTGCCCCTCCTCCCCCTTATAAAAGGACACCACTTCTAACCAATTATTAACACTTTCAAAGCCTTTTGGTTCGGCCAACCCCTGCCAAAATACTCTCTCGACTCCCATCACTTCAACATAGAGGGCTTAGTTTGATCAGAAAGCCAACCTAAGGATCCATTTTGATCAAATCAAAAAGAAGAACCCGAAGAAGATGTAATGTTTTCACCACCATTTTTCAAGTTCATTTCTTCTTCAACTTCTTCTTTATTTGTTATTACCATTATAAAATAATAAATCTAGTATCTCCTATATACTTTGATATTATTATAAATATGGTAAAACCATATTCAGTATTCTATCCATCCTTTGAATGACATGTCACCATACGTGTGTACGTACTGCCTACCGTCTCCACATCGTGGTGTAATTGTTATTCAATATATTATTATTTGTATGGGTATAATAATGATGTGTAATTCAAGTAAATAATTAATATAACATGATAATGATTCTGTATATATGATATACCATCCAATTATATATCTTTTAATATCAAAAGAATGATATTGTCGCTCGTGCGTATGTACGGACTACCGTCTCCACGAACACGATGAGAATCATTCCCCATCATATCCATTCAAGAATAATTCTAGTTTGTTGATTAAAAGTAATTTTTATGAACATTATATCATTCTGGATATGAATAAGATACAACCTATCCATTACAAACATGACTTATGTAACAAAACATATAAAAGAAAACGAGTAAGTTAACACCCAAAATGACAATAATACAAAAGTATTATTAAGAAAGCATTATTAGAAGATCACATAGGATATCATAATTATGTATATGTTTCTTGTATAATTTAATAACAATGTTTTAACTATTATACAGGAGGTTAACATACCATAGGCTAAGGAAAAGTACAAGGTAAGGGTTATTTCACAATCTCTTCATTATCTGAGGTTGTTTATACGTAATTATCTACTGGGACCTCTTTGTCATCCACATCCATGTTTCTTAAAAATGTATTTAAAAACATTCTTGATATTTTACTGAATATGGGTTAAAGTCATTTATACCCTTGTTTGACTTTTTATAAGAGGTTTATAAAGGAATCTTTCCGTCGTTTTCCAAACAAGGTCCTTTTTATCTTTTTCGACAGAAATACGGTAAGAATATCTTTTTTTAAATTATATAGCGGGTGCGGCTATTTTCCACCATTATAAAATCTTAGAAGCTTCCCTTACAAGATTATAAGGATATTTTCAAAGTAAATGTTTTATCTTATAATTACGTGACTTTTAAATTATCTAAAAAATAGATATTTCTCTCATATAGTTTTGATTTTATCTATGTCAACATCCTTTTATGGATTTTAGGCTTATTTGACGTTGATTTATTATGATACAAAACTTACATATTGTATTGAAGGTTTTGTGATATGTTTGACTATGGATATTTTATTTTTATACCATTCATGGTTTGTTGTGAAAGTATTGACATTTTGTAAGCTAGTTTAATACGAATGTTTATGTTCTGTTGAAACCTATTTCATATGAGGAATGCATTGGACTTAATAAGGGACGAGTGGAGCCCACTATAGATCCTCGATGCATCGGCAGGTTTCATGAGGCAAACTAGTGTCTTGGCACAAGGCCTTGAAAAAGTCTTATTTGTAGTCTTGGCACGAGGCCTTGGATACTTTGTTATGATAGTCTGGCATTATGCATTTCATCATTATGAAAGTGGTTATTGATATTGCATGTGATTATATTATTATTAGAATATCCATGAGAATAACTAAATGGAATTATTTCATTTTATCGTTTCCATATTATGCTGAAGTTCAAGTTTAAAAGGCTTTTGTTTTAGCTATACCTTGCCTGAAATGTTTATGCTTATTTATGAATGTTTCCACTATATTGTTATCCTTAATGAGCATCTGAGCTCACCCCTTTCAATGTTTTATTTTTCCCAGGATGTGAAGAAGAAATTTATTAATGACCTGCATGGATAATATGAGGGGATATGAAGAGAAGATGTTGATATAGTAGTATTCACTTTATGATGTAATGTGAAATTTATGAGTGTATCATGTTATTCCAATGATACTAAACTAATAGGTATTTCTAGACTTAAACATTTGTATGATCATGCCAATGTTATGTAATAATGCACCGACTCTGGGAAACTGGGGTCGGGGCATTACAGTTGGTATTAGAGGAAGTTTAGTACAAACCTTGGAAGCTAATTTAGATAAACTCTGATTAGAGCACATAGACCTAAGATAGACTTTGAGGATTAGTATAGAAGAACTTTCTAGAATTTTGGTATTGCAGATATTTTGTTAGTTTTTTGAGAAATACATCCCTGTCTGGATATGAGCAGGTAGAGGCGGCTCTAGCACATATGTACCTAGGGGTAAAACCTGAAAACACCACTTTGAGCTAGAATCGAATGGGAACTGGTGCACGAAAATGGGCCTTGCTACACTCTTGGTTACGTCACTCCCAGGGGATATGCTTAGGATAATTGTCATTTTCTTTACGAACCATTATGAAGGGTTTATGAGTATATACTTCCTCAAAGAAAACATTTTTATGATTATGGATTATATCCATAAACTGTTCAATTTATGTTAAGTGTTTTACAAGTATGGAATTATGTATTTTGTTTCATAAACTAATCTAGTTAATGCCATTGTTTAGAAATGGTTCCTAGTGGAATAAATGGAAACTATATGAATGCACACACTCCATTTAGGGATTTCCCACCCGCTTAAGATAATTATAGTGGAGGTGGTGATGTAACTGGTGCTGATCATCTTATCACCATATTGGGACAACTCACTCAGGTTATGAATAATAACCTTACCCGTATGGAGCACCCTGATCCACATCATGGAGGATCAATTTTTAGATCGCTTCACGAGGCAACAACCACCAACATTCAATGGGAGTAAAAATCCATTGGTAGTTGAGCAATGGATAAGTTCCCTAGAGAAAATATTCCAGGCTTTGGGGAGTAGTGAAAGGGAAAAAGTTATCATGGAAGTTTACCGCCTCACTAGAGATGCTGATCAATGGTGGTCACTGATTCAAAACATGAAGGAAGATGATGAAGTATAAAATATGGATTGGAGGGAGTTCAGAGATCTGTTTTTAGAAAAATACTTTCCTCGTGACCATCGAGCAGATATGGAAAGACAATTTCTAAGTCTAAGGAAAAAAGAGGATGAGAATATCGCAAAGTATGAGGCTAACTTTACATGGTTAGGAAGATATGCCAGAGATTATATACGTAACCCATGAAGTAATATTGATCGTTTATTTAATGGGTTAAACCCACTACTTCATTGAGCATTAGTCTCACAATCCTTCTCGTCATACGAAGACATTGTCTCATGTGCTATCAAAACCGAAAAGGAATTCTCTAAGTCATATGACATTAACGAAAATCAAGAGAAGAAGAGATCTACTGATCAATCTAGAAATGGAAATAAGGGGAATAAGGGAAAAGTTGAAAATCCATCCTGTAGTAAATTTGGGAAGAAACACCCCGATACTTGCTTAAAAGGAATGGGAGTCTGTTACAAGTGTGGTGAAAAAGGCAACCAAGCTCATGATTTCAAGGGAAAGAGAGTAACTATCAATGTGGAATTCTATAATTTTAGAGAGATGGGACATTATGCAAATGAATGTCTTAAGCGTCAAGAGAACTTGCCTCAAAAAAGGCCAAGGGATCAAGGCCAAGCTTATGCTATCACTACTATTGAGGTAGAAGCTCTAAAAGACATGGTGGAAGGTAATTTAATGGTTTCCTCAAGTTTAGAAAATGCTTTATTTGATTCTGGATCATCACATTGTTTCATATCTTCCCAGTTTTCTAAGAAAATTAGATATTTTCAATTTGATTTCCCCCAGGTGTTTTTACCACAAGTTCAGGAGTCATTTCTTGAGATGGTATTCCCATTTTACTAGAAAAGGTTTCAGAGATGAAAGAATGTGTAGACCCACAATCAAACAACACACATGCATAATATGAAAAAACAAACAAAGTACCTGATAAAACTTCATTTGATGGCCCGACATCTGCTGAAGTAGTTGCAAAGGATTTCACCACCCCTTTCTACTTTTAGTATAACTGCTTCCCATCACTCAAGATCTTTTTGGACACTCATTTTCATAGTGACCCATCTCATTGCACTTACAAAATTTCAATAACTGCAAATCAAATTTGGACTTACCATCACCTTGATCTTTTTCAGTGCAATAACGAGCCTTATGTCCCATATTACCACATCAGTAGCACTTTCCAGAATTCAGAAGACATTCCCCATGATGCCTTTTCCCACATTTATCACAAATTGGAAACTTAGTTTTCTTACATTCAAACCTTTTTGAAGAATTCTTTCCTTTCTCCTGCCACCTCAGTCACTTCTTCTGTTGGTTGTTATAGAACACTTGATCATCGACAAACTCCATTTCCACCTTCTCAGCACATCGAACAAGCTTTTCATAACTTTTGAACTCAAGAGAAGCTAATGACCTTCGATATTTTGGCTTTAATCCATAGTAAAAATGATTGATTTTACTATCATGGTCTCAGATAAAATTTGGAGCATACCTTTCCAATCGAGTGAACCTTCATTCATAGGCAGCCACTGAGTCCCCCTTTTTCCTCAATTCCAAGAATTGTTTTTCCATCCTAAGTTGAAAAACCTTATGAAAATAATTTTCAAGAAACATACCTTTGAATTCATCCCAGTCGAGAGAATCAATCTCATCAGCGTCCCTGATATTTTTAACCATCGACCACCAATGATCTACTTCACCCTCCAAACGGTAAATAGAAAGAATAACCTTTTGATTGTCTGAACACCCCATGACATCGAAAATATTCTCAAGTGCTTTAATCCACCATTCAGCTAGAACAAGGTCAGATGATCCTCTGAATGATGGGGGATGTTTCCTCATGAAATGTTCCACCACGGATATGTTCCTCTGTGGTTGATCTGGCTGATCTCATGCATGGATACCACCGCCATTTATCGCTTGAGTAAACTGTGCCATTACTGCAACAAATTGTTCAGTTCCAATTCCGACCATCTCAGGATGCTGATTCGGAAGGTTATTTCCTTCAGTATTCCTTCCAAGCACTGCTTCCCTGTTTCCTCTATGGAAAACCATTCTGAACAAACATGTCTTAGATAAAGAAACATGGTAATCTTCAAATGGTATATCATTTCAAAAAAAATATTTTTGGAAAATCTTTAATAGAATTCTAACTCCTAAAGTTATCTAAACCGACCTCTGATACCAACTATGAGGCCCGATCCTTAAACCTTACTTAATCTTGAGTTATTACAAGATTACAAATTGAGGATCTTTTCAGGTTTAGAGTTTTAGAGAATTAGATCATAAAACTTGCATTACATTCCACATTTAAACATAGTGGTTACATAAATGATAGTATTCATTTTTCCCATCAACAGAAACATATTTAAAATAAAACATGGATTCTTTCTTGACACTTACTTGACACTATTATCATATCATGTACCCTTACCTTGACCTGTGAGAAACATTTCAAAAACATGGGATGACCATAAAAAGCTCAGTAAGGGATATAAAAATGTGGAAAGGGAACATGAGTACATGTATACACAAGAATCAATGAAATCATACTCTACTCATAAAACATAAGAACTTTAACATACCTCATCAAATCTTGAATAAATCATAGAAATCATAAGACAAAAAGGTATCTTGAGGCATTCATAACATTTTTACGTAGGGAGTAACACTCTTGGTTACGTTTGGAATACCCATCACAGTATATTCCCTAAATCTCTTCAGAGAAACCTTAAGGTTTAACTCCTTCATGTTACCCAATGCATTGGAGAGCTATATCGGGCTCACCTGCACTTAGTTTATCACAGAACCACCCGTCTTCATAATAATTCCCAAGAACCATAACATAATCGTATCACATAAAACATGAATAAAGGAAACATAACATTTCCACTTTTCAATCACAAGATATCAATACAACACATTGATATAAAAAAATTATGAAAACCATTTTCAATACCAAAATAAATTAATAGTATAACATGGTATTTATTTTTCTTTTAAAAAAATGTATGGCTTGTAGAGGATGCCGGAACTCAAATAATGGTCACGGAAGTGGAGAAGTCGTTGTCGTCGCATACGTACGACAAAAACATTCCCTTATGTCGTTTAGTAAAAAAGTTCATATAAAAAATATTCCTTTTGGATAAACGTAAATGTCAAAGGGTTTTATACACCGTATAAAAGATGGTTGTTTATGTTACAAAATATGCCTCAATGAAAGGAGATTGAGAAGAAGTCCCATACCTTGGTTCCGACTTGACTCGATCATTCTTTAACCTCCTGAATAATAAACCTGAGTTAATTTCTAATTTCTTAAGAACCTTTTTCAAGTTCATTATTCCTTTTATATCACTTATTACCATGTCATGAACACTATGTAATTATTTAAGTTAATAACGGTCATTTTAACGATCATTTGTACTTGAGTAAAAAATAAACTCTTTATAATTACAAGTTGTTCATGTATCCATTATATCCAGAGTTATAATCATGATGGAGATATCATATATATAATATATATCTAGTATATAAATGAATTTATAATATTACATAATGTTTAGAGGTAAGAAATGAAATGCACCGTTCATGGAGATGGTAAGCCGTACGTACGCATGAACACTACTTTCATTTCTATTTCGTATTTTATGGAATGGAATCATAATGATATAAAGGTATATTATAATTCCAGTATTGTATCATATATAATATCATTAATTACATCCTTTAAACTTCCCACATATGGCATTAACAAATCAAATCACTTTGAGGGGATGGTAGTCCGCACTTCCTAAAATGATGATATCACGTTTACCCATAATGGAAACCATAAAAGGTATTCCATAAATGAAAAATACAGAAGCTTAAGTAAAACATAAATATATTATATATCATATATAAATATAGTGTCATCTTAATGGCCACCTTTGAAGGTGTTAAAAGAATATTGAACAATCATTGTTTTGTGAGGCAGAAATTCTCCATCCACGGAAACAATATGTTCTTTAACAATTAGATGTAGGTGTGTGTAAGTGTAGCTCTAATACTTATTATAAAAACATTCTAGTATATGTAAGATACTGGTTCTGTTACAAAATAAATGAATAAAAAGATTTTATGGGATTGGAGAAGCAAAATAAAACATAAGAACACAATAGAAGAAACTACCTTTAAATCGGGTAACTGTTTCTGATTTGAGCTAAAAGGATTCCTTGGGAAGACTTCTGCCCAAAGTGAGGCTTCTAGAAGTTATAGACGGATTTGGAGAGATAAAATGAGCAGGGTATGGACGAGTCAAAGTCTTTGGAAGTGTGGGTAAGGTGGTAGAGGTGGGGGCCTTTTATAAGAGGAGAGGAGGGGCACTCTTGTAAAGTTACAAAAGGATACTTTATTATAAAATGATTTTCGGATTTAAAATGTCCCAAAATTATATATTTAGATGATAAGGTGATAATAGTTCAAACTCCACCCATCCAATAGGTTTTTGACATGTTTTGGTCTTAGATTTTACAATATCTTTTCATTTTATTTAAATCGTTAAATAATGAGGTCATCACTGCGTCATCATGGTGTCATAAATAATTAATTTATTTAATGTCTAAAAATTATAAAAAATACTATGATGTAGGAAATTTTTTTATCTTTCTAATGAATATTTATATTCAAAAATATAACTTTTATAAACCCATTTAAAAATTGGGTTAGTAAGACAACTCATATTTGTGTCATTTTTACTTTTACATTAAATAAAAAGCATTAATGTCTTTATCTTACACAAGTGGCTACTTGGGGTCCCAAAAATTGATCCATGGGTTTTTTTGTCGGCCATGAAACATCCAATAAGGGTAGAACACGTGTCTAGGTATTTTCATTTTATTATAATATCATTTTTGCCTTAAATTGCACTAATTACCTCTAATCACGATTAAAAACTTAAAAGTTACTATTAACCAAAAAATTATTTTTATCCCATTGAACCAAATTTTAATTCTTAATGACAACCATATATGTCATATTTTTGAAATTCAAAACACAGTGGTGGTAAAATTTCATTTATACGAAAAATCAGTTTTTAAGTACCACTTAGTGGTTTCACTATTCATCAAAAATTGAAGTTTTTTAGAAAAATACCAAAACATCACCCTAAGATATATTTGATATTCCAAATTCAAAAATGTTGTCTATTTTACAAAATTAAAAACATATAAGTTACATTAATTAATTTAATAATTAATTCCCACTGTCAGAACAAATAGCGTGTTTTTATGAAACAATAAGTATCAAAAGATTGACAGTAGTTTAAGTCTAATTTCAAAGTGAAATTAATTCCAACGACCACTATTAGATTAAATGGAAAAAATATATTCTATTTGGACTTTAAAACCAATAAAAAATATAATCTAACCATATAATTAAATTAGATGAAAAAGTAGTTTTGATGTAAAATGCAGTATTTTTAACTATTCATTAAAAAAATGAACATTATCGGAAAAATACCAAAAAATTATCATATGAGAATTTCAATGTCCCAATCATAAATAATAAGTTTATTTTGACATATAGAGATTATAAAATTGTCAAAAGTTTGATTTAGAAATGGTTTTCCATCAAAAGGCAGTAAAACAATCTTATAAAAATATTAGTGTATTCCATGCTTAAGATTGGATTTATTCTCATTTTAAGCCTCTAAAACACTATCTAATTCGTTATTATATATATATAACAATATATATTATTAACTACTTACTTGGGATGTTACATCCTTCCCCTCTTTAGAAAATTATGTCCCCGCAATTTATTTACTTATCGAATAAGTGGGGGTATTTAGCCCTCATTGCATTTTCAGATTCCCATGTTACCTTTTCAACCATGTGGTTTTTCGACAAAATCTTTATCTGATGAATCATTTTATTCCGTAGCACTTGCTCCCTCTGGTCAAGAATCTGGACCGGTTGTTCCTCATAAGATAGGTTCTTTTCCAGCTGAACTACCTCTGGAACCAAAACCTGAGATGGATCTGGCATGTACTTCCTTATCATTTAAACATGAAAAACATTATGTAACTGAGATAAACTCGGAGGTAAAGCCACTTGGTATGCAACTATTCCAACTATCTCTAGAATTTCATATGGTACAATGAACCTTGGACTCTTCTTTCCTTTCTTACCAAATCGCATCACACTTTTCCATGGTGATACTTTGAAAAGAACATGATCACCTACCTCAAAAGAGAGATCCTTCCTCCTATTGTCCGCATAACTCTTCTTCCTAATCTGAGCTATTCTCATGTGTTTCTGTATCAGATGAACTTTTTCTACCATCTCTTCTACCAATTCTGGTCCCATCAACTTCCTTTCACCCACTTCATCCCAGAAAGTTGGAGTTCGACACCACTTCCCATATAACGCCTCAAATGGTGCCATCTATATACTGGAATGAAAACTGTTATTATATGAAAGCTCAACCAAAGAAAGATGTTGGTCCCAACTTCCCTGATAATCCATCGAACAAGCACGTAGCATATCCTCCAAAGTCTGAATTGTTCGTTCTGACTTCCCATCTGATTGAGGATGAAAAGCTGTAATAAAATTTAATTCAGTACCCAACGACTTCTGAAGGCCTTTCCAAAAGTTAGAAGTGAACCTGGCATCACGGTCAGATAAAATGGAGAGAGGAACTCCATGTAACCTGACTATCTATTTAAGATACAAATGGGAAAGTTGATCTAGGGAACAAGTATCTCGCATAGCAAGGAAATGATCAGATTTAGTCAAGTGATCAACAATAACTCAGATTGCATTATTACCTAGAGATGTCTTCGGTAATCCCACAACAAAGTCCATGGATATATTCTCCCATTTCCACTTTGGCACTGGTAAAGGCTGAAGCATCTCTTTCAGTAACTGCCACTCTTCTTTAACCTGTTGACATGTCAAACACTTCACAGTAAAATCAGAAATATCTCTTTTCATTCCATCCCACAAGTAATACTCCTGCAGATCTCTGTACATCATAGTATTGCCGGGATGAACTGAAAACGGAGAACTATGAGCTTCACATAACAACTCTCCCTTCAACTATGAATCACAAGGCACACAAAATCTCTTACCAAATCTCAAAACACAATCATTATCAATGTTGAATTTAGGCAACTTACCTTTCTGAACCAACTCTACCTTTTTTCTACAAATCATTGTCTTGCTTCTGTGCTTACTTGATTCTGTCTGATAGAGAAGATTTCACTGATACCTGAAACAGAACATGAGGACATCCTGCACCAACAACTTCTATGCCAAATTTCATCAAATCCTTATCCAAAGGATCATGTTCCAAATGCTACATTGTTAATGAAGCATTACTTTTTCGACTCAAAGCATCGACCACTTTATTTTCTTTTCCCAGATGGTAATGAATTGTACAATCATAATCCTTGATTAATTCTAGCCATCTCCTCTATCTCATGTTCAATTCTTTCTAAGTGAATATATACTTTAAACTTTTGTGATCGATATATATATTTCACCCTTTACTCCATACAAATGATGCCTCCAAATTTTTAGAGCGAAAAATACAGCAGCCAATTCCAAATCATGTGTAGGGTAATTTACCTCATAAGTTGTCAACTTTCATGAAGCATAAGCAATTACCTGATCATTCTGCATTAGGACACAACCAAGTCCTTTCAATGAAGCATCACTATAGATAACAAAATCACCATTCCTGGAAGGTACTGCCAAAACTGGAGCATTCACCAATCTTCTTTTCAACTCCTGAAAACAATCATCACATTCTTTTGTCCAGATAAACTTAACACCCTTCTGAGTTAGCTTCGTCATTGGACTATATGACTGTGGAAAATTTCTAACAAACCTTTGTTAATAGCCTGTAAAACCAAGGAAACTGCGAATCTTAGTTACATTTGTGGGTCTTGTCCATTCTTCCACAACCTTTGTTTTTGAAGGATCAACAGTTATCCCATCTTTAGAAACAATATGACCAAGGAAAAAAATTTGATGCAACCAAAACTCACACTTTCTGAATTTACCATACAATTTATTTTCTTTTATGGTTTGCAAAATAACCCTTAAATGTCTTTCCTGCTCTTCTTTAATTTTATAAAACACCAAAGTATCATCAATGAAAACAACCACAAACTTATCCAAGAGATCATGGAAAATTCTATTCATTAAGTCCTTAAATACATCAGGTGCATTGGTTATCCCAAAAGGCATTACTACAAATACATAATGGCCATATCTTGTATGGAACGCGGTCTTCGGAATATCTTCTTTTTTTACCTTCAACTGATGGTACCCCGATCTCAGTTCAATCTTTGAAAAATACTGAGCTCCTTGGAGCTGATCAAACAAATCATCAATATGAGGCAAATGATATTTGTTCTTAACAGTGATGTTATTCAAGGCTCTATAATCAATGAAAAGTCTCATAGAACCATCTTTCTTTTTAAAAAATAAATCAGGATCAACCCATGGTGATGTGCTTGGTCGAATGAAACCTTTCTCTAATAAATCTTGCAATTGCTCCTTCAACTCTAAAAGTTCAATTTGAATCATTTGATAAGGGGGTTTTGAAATTGGATTAGCATCAGGAACTAATTCAGCAGTAAATTCGAATTCTTGATCTGGTATTATTCTAGGCAACTCTTCAGGAAAAAAATCAGGATAATCATTTACCACTAGCAAATCATTAATCTGAACAGTTCCTTTATTTTCAACGATGTGTGCAAGGTAACATTAATTTCCATCTTTTAGAAGTTTCTTAGCCTCTTGATATGTTATCAACAGTAAGGGTTCATTCTTGTACACAAACTGAAAGTCTTTCTAAAAAGAAACTTCTTTAGCTCTACCGTCAATCTTAACATGGTAAATAGAGAGCCAATCCATACCTAGGATAACATCAAACTCTACTAGAGGTAAAAAAATTAGGTTTGAAAGTAGGTTCATTCCACGAATAAGGATAGGAAGATTCTTATAAATTCTTTTTTCCTCAAAACTTCACCCAGGTGTTTTTACCACAAGTTTAGGAGTCATTTCTTGAGATGGTATTCCCATTTTACTAGAAAAGGTTTCATAGATGAAAGAATGTGTAGACCCAAAATCAAAAAACACACTGGCATTATCTGAAAAAACAAACAAAGTACCTGATACAACTTCATTTGATGGCCCAACATCTACTGAAGTAGTTGCAGAGGATTTCACCACCCCTTTCTGCTTGTAGTCTAACTACTTCCCATCACTCAAGCTCTTTGTCGGACACCCATTTGCATAGTGACCCATCTCATTGCACTTAAAACATTTCACTAACTGCAAATAAAATTTGTACTTTCCATCACCTTGATCTTTTTTAGTGCAATCACAAGCCTTTTTTCCCATCTTACCACATCGGTAGCACTTTCCAGAATTCAGAAGACATTCCCTAGGATTCCTTTTCCCACATTTATCACAAACTAGAAACTTAGTTTTCTTACTATCAGACCTTTTTGAAGAATTATTTCCTTTCTCCTGCCACCTCGGTCTCTTCTTCTGTTGGTTGTTATAGAACACTTGATCATCGGAAAACTCCATTTACACCTTCTCAGCACATCGAACAAGATTTTCATAACTTTTGAACTCACGATAATCTAATACCCTTCGATATTTTGGATTTAATCCTGAGTAAAAATGATTGATTTTACTATCAAGGTCTCGGATAAAATTTGGATCATACCTAGAAAATAAAGTGAACCTTTCTTCATAGGCAGCCACTGAGTCCTCCTCTTGCATCAATTACAAGAATATTTTTTCCATCCTAAGTCGAACAGCCTTAGGAAAATACTTCCCCAGAAACATACCTTTGAATTCATCCCATTCTAGAGCATCAATCTCATCAGTGTCCCGGATATTTTTAACCATCGACCACCACTGATCTGCTTCACCCTCCAAACATTACATAGCAAGACTAACCTTTTGATTGTTTAAACACCCCATGACATCAAAAATATTCTCCAGTGCTTTAATCCACCCTTCAGCTGGCACAGGGTCAGATGATCCTCTGAATGATGGGGGTTGTTGCATCATGAAATGTTCCACCACTGACATGTTCCTCTGTGGTTGATCTGGCTGATCTCGTGCATGGATACCACCACCATTAATCGCTTGAGTCAACTGTGCCATTACTGCAACAAACTGTTCAGTTCCAATTCTGAACATCTTGGGATGCTGATTCGGAATGTTATTTCTTTCTGTATTCCTTCCTAGCACTGTTTCCCTGTTTCCTCTGCGGAAAACCATTCTAAACAAAAATTTCTTAGATGAAGCAACATGGTAATCTTCAAATGCTATATCATTTCAAAAAAATATTTTTGGATAATAATTTAAAAGAATTCTAACTCCTAAAGTTATCTACACCGTCCTATGATACCAACTGTAAGGCCCCAACCTTAAACCTTACTTAATCTTGAGTTATTACAAGATTACGCATTGAAGATATTTTCAGGTTTAGAGTTTTAGAGAATTAGATCATAAAACATTCTTTACATCCCACATTTAATCAAAGTGGTTACATAAAATATAGTATTAATTTTTCCCATCAATGGAAAAATATTTAAAATAATACTTGTATTCTTTCTTGACACTTCCTTGACACTATCATCATATCATGTACCCTTCCCTTGACCTGTGAAAAACTTTTCAAAAACTTGGGATGAGCATAAAAAGCTCAGTAAGGGATGTAAAAATGTGGAAAGGAAACATGAGTACATGTATACACAAGAATAAATGAAATCATACTCTACTCATAAAACATAAGCACTTTAAAATACCTCATCAAATCATGAATAAATCATAGAAATCATAAGACATAAAGGTAACTTGAGGCATTCATAAAATTCTTACGTAGGGAGTAACCCTCTTGGTTACGTTTAGAATACCCATCACAGTATATTCCCTAAATATCTTCGGAGAAACCTTAACATTTAACTCCTTCATGTTACCCAATGCAATGGAGAGCTATATCGGGCTCACCCCCCCTTATTTTATCACATAACCACACGTCTTCATAATAATGCCCAAGAACCATAACATAATCGTATCACATACAACATGAATAAAAGAAACATAACATTTCCACTTTTCAATCACAAGATATCAATAGAACACATTTATATAAAAACATTTTGAAAACCATTTTCAATACTAAAATAAAATAAAATTAAAACATGGTATTTATTTTTATTTAAAAAAATAGTATGGCTTGCAGAGGAAGCCGAAACTCAAATTATGGTCACGGCGGCGGAGAAGTCGTTGTCGCCGCAAAAGTACGACAAAAACATTCCCTTTTGTCATTTAGTAAAACGCTTCGTATAAAAATTATTACTTTTGGATAAACATAAAAGTCAAAGGGTTTAATACACCGTATAAAAGAAGGTTGTGTATAAAACAAAATATGCCTCAATGAAAGGAGATTGAGATGAAGTCCCATACCTCAGGTCCGACTTGACTCGATCGCTATTTAAACTCCTGAATAATAAAATTGAGTTAATTTCTAATTTCTTAAGAACCTTTTTCAAGTTCATTATTCCTTTTATATCACTTATTACAATGTCATGAACACTATGTAGTTATTTAAGTTAATAATGGTCATTTTAACGATCATTGGTACTTTAGTCAAAAATAAACTCTTTATAATTACAAGTTATTCATGTTTCCATTATATCCAGAGTTATACTCATGATGTAGATTTCATATATATCATATATATCTAGTATATACATGAATTTATAATATTACATTACGTTTAGAGGTAAGAAATGAAATGCACCATTCATGGAGAGGGTAAGCCGTACGTATGCATGAACGCTACTTTCATTTATATTTCGTATTTTGGGGAATGGAATCATAATTATATAAAGGTATATTATAATTCCAGTATTTTATCATATATAATACCATTAATTACATCCTTTATACGTCCCACATATGGCATTAACGTATCAAATCACTTTGAGGGGGCGGTAGTCCGCACTTCCTAAAATGAAGATATCGCGTTTCCCCATAATGGAAACCATAAAGGTATGCCATAAATTAAAAATACAGAAGATTAAGTGAAACATAAAAATATTATATATCATATATAAATATAGTATCATCTTAATGTCCACCTTTTAAGGTGTTAAAATAATATTGAACAATCATCGTTTCGTGGGGAAGAAATTCGCCATCCACAGAAATAGTATGTTCTTTAACCATTAGATGTATGTGTGTGTAAGTGTAGCTCGAATATTTCTTATAACAATATCCTAGTATATGGAAGATACTAGTGTTGTTACAAAAGAAATGAATAAAAAGAGTTTAGGGGGTTGGAGAAGAAAAAAAAACATAAGAACACAATAGAAGACAATACCTTTAAATCGGGTAACTCTATTTGATTTGAGCTCAATGGATTCCTTGGGAAGACTTCTGCCCAATGTGAGGCCTCTAGGAGTTATAGAGGGATGTGGAGTGACCATATTATCAGGGGTTTTCTGAGCCAAAGGCTTTGGAAGTGTGGGTAAGGTGGTAGAGGTGAGGGCCTTTTATAAGAGGAGAGGGGGGGAACTCTTGGAATGTTACAAAAGGATACTTTATTATAAAATTCTTTTCGGATTTAAAAGGTCCCAAAATTATATATTTCTAGGATAAGGTGATAATAGTTCCAAATACACCCAAATAATTGGTTTTTGACATGTGTAGGTCTTAGATTTTACATTATCTTTTCATTTTATTTAAATTGTTAAATAATGAAGTCATCGCTGCATCATCATGGTGTCATAAATAATTTAATTTATTTAAAGTCTAAAAATTATAAAAAAACTACTATGATGTAGGAAATCATTTTAGATTTCTAATTAATATTTATAGTCAAAAATATGACTTGTATAACCCCATTTAAAAATTAGTTTAGTAAAATAACTCATGTTTGTGTCATTTTTACTTTTACATTAAATAAAAAGCATTAATGTCTTTATCTTACCCAAGTGGCTCCATGGGGTCCCAAAAATCGACCCATGGGTTTTCTTGGTCGGACATGACACATACAATAAGGTTAAGACATGTGTCTAGGTATTTTCATTTTATTATAATATCATTTTTACCTTAAATTGCACTAATTACCTCTAATCGCGATTAAAAACATAAGAGTTACAATTCACCAAATAATTATTTTAATCCTATTGAAACACATTTTACTTCTTAATGACAACCATGTATGTTGGATTTTTGAAATTCAAAACATAGAGGTGGTAAAATTTCATTTAAACGAAAAATCAGTTTTTTAAGTACCACTTGGTGGTTTCACTATTCATCAAAATTGATGTTTTTCAGAAAAATAACAAAAATTCACCCTAAGATATATTTGATATTCAGAATTCAAAAATGATGTATATTTTAAAAAATTAAAAAAATATAAGTTACATTAATTAATTTAATAATTAATTCCCGCTGTCAAAGGAAATAGCGTGTTTTTATGAAATAATAATTATCAAAAGATTGACACTAGTTTAAGTCCAATTTCAAAGTGAAATTAATTCCAACGACCACTATTGTATTAAATGGTAAAAATATATTCTATTTACAATTTAAAACCCATTAAAAAGATAATCTATCCATTTAATTAAATTAGATGAAAAAGTAGTTTTGATGTAAAATGCAGTATTTTTCACTATTTATTAAAAAAATGAACTTTATCGGAAAAATACCAAAAAATGGTTTGCCATCAAAAGGCATTAAAACAATATTTTAAAAATATTAGTGTATTCCATGCTTAAGATTGGATTTATTCTCATTTTAAGCCTCTAAAACACTATCCAATTCATCAGTAGACAAAGATAAAAATATCTATTATTCATTACTTACTTGGGATGTTAAGGCAGCACCACTGACAGGACAGACCAAGAAAAGAAAAATGTTTTTATTGTTCGATTCTTGTGAGTCAGCCTTTCAGGAGATGAAAGGGTGGTCGATGTCAGCACTGATACTAGTATTTCCAGATCCGGGCAAGAGATATAGAGTCTATTGTGATACCTCATGTATCAGAATGTGAGCTTTTCTTATGCAGGGAGATGAAGTCATTGCGTATGGGTCTCGACAGTTGAGGCCACACAAGAGGAACTACCTGACCCACGATCTCAATTTGGGATTTTTTGTTAATGCCTTATGCTGTTGGAGACATTACCTTCTAGGAGAGCACTTTTTGGTGTTTACCGACCAAAAGAGTGCCAAGTGCATCTTCACTTAGTGTGATCTGAATTTGAGACAGTGTAAGTGGGTCGAGTATCTTCAGTCCATCGACATTGTTCTCAATTATACACCTGGGAAAGGAAACTTGGTATCTAATGGACTGAGCAAGAGAACTCAGATACTGGCAGTTCAGGAGTCCAACAGTGAGTGGAAGCTCATGGATCTATTCTCTGAGATGCATTTGGAGGTGCATGATAGACAGGTTCAGAACTTTCTATCTTCTATAGCTGTTACCTCTAATATTCTTGATCGGGTACGAATGAGGAAACTATCAGACGCGGAAGGCATAGTCATATGATAGAGTGTTTCAGGATGGGACCCTCTTCCTGGATGGACAGTGGTTGAGGATGAGATCTTGATTTTCTAGGGACGCGTATGGGTGCGAACAGACATATGCCAGGAGATGATGCAGGACTTTCATTCCTCAGTTTGGGCAGTTCATCCTGGCGTCACCAATATGTATCGTTATCTAAACAGATAGTATTGGTGACCAGATATGAAGAGGGACATTGCTGGTTTTGTCATGAGGTGTTCCACTTGTCAGTAGGTGAAAGTGGAGCATCAGCAACCAGTATGTCTTTTACAACAGTTACCCATTCTGGAGTGGAAGTGGAACGATATTGCGATGGATTTCGTGAAAGGGTTGCCGAGATCTCCTCGAGAGAATGACATAGTATGGGTTGTTATTGACAGAATCACGAAGGTTTCTCACTTCTTACGGATCAAGGAGACCTTCTGTGTTGATGAGCTAGGACGATTGTACATCTGAGATATTTTACGTCAACATGGATTTCCACACTCCATTGTTTCAGACATTGATGCGCGTTTTACTTCTCAGTTCTGGCAGGGGCTTCAGAATGCTTTGGGTACACATGTACTTTTGAGTACAGATTACCATCCCCCATTAAATGGCCAGTCCGAGCGTACGATTCAGGTGCTTGAGGATATTCTCAGAGCATGCATTCTAGACTTTGGAGGTTCTTGGGAAAAGCATATACCTCTTGTGGAGTTCTCCTACAACAACAGTTTTAGGTGGCCATTTAGATGGAACCTTACGAGGATTTGTATGGTAGGCCATGCCGATCACCTTTATGTGGGCTGGAGGCAGGAGAGGTAGCTTTACTGGGAACTCGTCTTGTTCAGGAGACCATAGAGCAGATAGAGTTGATTCGGAAGAGGATGGATATGGAACTGTCTTGATAGAATTTTTATGGTGATCAGTTGAGACGACCTCTAGAGTTTGAGGTCGGGGATCTGGTTTTCCTACGTGTCACACCGAGGTTAGGACATAAGGGGATTTGGAGACTAGGTAAGCTTTCACTATGGTATGTCAGGTTGTTTGAGTTGTTGGAGAGAGTTGGACCGGTTGCCTATTAGTTTCATTTACCTCAGAGGTACCGAGCTATGCACAACGTCTTCCACATTTCTCTGCTCCAACGTTACTTTTGAGTCCCATCTCATGTCTTTCAACCTGAGGAGGTTCAGCTTGAAGCACATGCAACATTTGAGGAGCATTCTATCCTGATTGTCGATCAAAGTACGGAGGTTCTTTATGGCCGGTTTGTTCCTCTGGTATAGATGCTATGGAAGCACAGGCGAGTATAGGATGATACTTAGGAGAGGGAGGCCAATGTATGATCACAGTGGCTGGAGCTGTTCGGGGGTTCTTCTTCCACTCCTCGTTAAGGAAATTCTGGGACAAATTTCTTTAAGGGGGGAAGATTTTATGAACCCGGACCTTCATTTCAGGTATCTTTTTCCTTTTTTTGGAGTTTTTGAGAAAATAAGAGTTTCTGGACATTTTTGAAGTACATGCCGTGTACTTTATGAGTACACACCATGTACTACTTTGCCACACGAGGCAGTGTGCTGGTTATGTCCTATCCCCACACACAGCCATGTACGGGTGATGTGGAGGCCGTATAAAGTGGAGTACAGAAAACCCTAGTACACGGTGTGTACTCCAAAAGTACACACCCTGTAATTTCTTTTTTTCTATTAAATGGACCAGAGTCACATCTCAACCCTAGAACAGTCTTCTTCTCCAGCTTCTTCGACCGTGAGTGAGGGTATGGCCACAGATCCTCTCCAAGCACCTAAGCCTCTATTCATTCTCTGAATCGACTATCGTCTATTACGTTGGAACCGTAGCAGTATGCTATTCCTTCTTCTAGAGCATCATTTTCCAATTCTTCATATTTCTCAAGTTATTGTGGGTTGAGAGTTTTGTGCATTTTCATATATATATGATGTTATAAGGAGATTCATGCTTAATGGTTTACATATATCAATCTTCTTGCATCAAGGTCGGTGGTTTGTGACTTTCCGTTTGAATTCTTTGAGTTTTATGTTCAATTTCCACCAATACCCATGAATGGGGTATTGTGTGTTTACTATTTTTCCCCTGTTGATTTTCTTCCTTGATTGTACTCTTTTGTAAAGGTATTTTCGGTATGTATAAGAATAATTGCCATTCTTGGATGTTTTTCCCATGACTTGTTTTATTTACAACCTTTTGGTCTAGTTCAGCCTATTGGCCGTTATACCTGTTTTCCATGCCTTGTGACTGTAGGATGGATTTATGTTCCCTATCATGCTTGTTATGTTGTATTTTGGTTATCCAATTATCTCTGTAGGTTTACATGGCCTTATAGCATTATTATGCACTTACTGGAACGGGGCCATGAGAACCTGGTGCTATAGACTATAAGGGGATAGACTGAGTGAGCTTCCATAGAGAGTCTTGGACATTATAGACAATATGGGATAGACCGAGTGAGCTTAACAGAGAGTCTTGGGTATTACAGACTATAAGGGATTGACCAAGTGAGAATCCCATAGAGTATTTGATATTATAGACTACAGGAGGATAGACCGAGTGAGATTCCTCAGAAAGTCTTTGTTTCGTCTGAATTTTCCTTAAACCACTCCAAGACATAGGAGGAATTGACCGAGTGAGCTTCCTCAGAGAG
This sequence comes from Viscum album, assembly GCA_963277665.1. NCBI lineage: Eukaryota > Viridiplantae > Streptophyta > Magnoliopsida > Santalales > Viscaceae > Viscum > Viscum album. Next base: position 1,057,621,572 of record OY728129.1, read on the forward strand.
TTTGTGATAGACCTGATGATATATGAGGAATTGAATGAGTGATCTTCCTCAGAGTGTCTCTAGACTTTGGGTATATAAGGGGATTAGACCGCATGATCATCCTCAGAGAGTCCTTGACTACCTTAGACAATAAGGGGAATTGACTGAGCGTGCTTCCTCAAAGAGTCTTATAATTCTTGAATGACCAAACCAGAGGGGTTAGAATAAGTGTACTGCCCAGGGTTTTTTTTACTTCTTGTATAGGACTAGAGTGGATAGCTGTGAGTACTTCCCATAGGGGTTTCTGTTTTGGTTAGTTGTTTGCTTCACTGCTGCTTGTTGAACTTTGGATTGCTTTCTACTGTATATTATCCTATCCACTACTTACTGTTTACTATTTCCTGTACTTTACAAGCCATATACTCGCTAACTATTAGGCACAGATCTTCGGGTGGTTTCCGACTGAGATTTAGTCTCACACCCTGTTTGGGTAATGCTTTTGGGCCCAAACAGATTATATTACTTCAGGTATAGACACAGGCAAGCGCCCTGTGACTTCAGGTACTTGATTTCATTTTGAGTAGTATAGCATGGGACCAAGCCAAGGCTTGCGATACTAAGGATCCGTTTAACTTTCTTTTGTAATTTTTTTAGTACTATTTGTATTTCCATCATTTTGAATTTTTTGGCTGCTTTCCTAGACATATGTATCACGCATCATTTATATATATGTTTTATCAATTTGTTTATTGTATTAGCCTTCCTCTGTTTACTTGTGTATGGATTTTTTACCTTTCCTCTATTCTTTATTATTTCTCTTATGCTGTGTACTCTGCCAATGAGGGAATAGTTTCCCCACTATCACACCCACAACCCTCGCTGCTAGTTGGCAGCCTCTAGCATTCGGGGAAATGCGCTTGAGGCCATGTGACCAACCGGGTATGGGGAACCTCTGGGTGGCTTCCAGAATCGGGACGTTACCAAGAATGTGGAGGCAAATAACATTATTGGTGATCAACATTAGAAGGTTAAAACAAGAAGAACATGAAATATTATTACGCATACTTCTTTGTATTCAAATATATAGATGAAATATGTGAATAGAGCTATTGAGAATATAGAATGGGTTTAGGCTATGAATGATGATCTAGATCGAATAGAGAAGAATCATACCTCTAAACTGTTACCTAAGAATGATAAAAAATGTTATCAGTATAGAATGGTTATTTCTAGAAAAACCTGAATGAATAAGGTGAATATATAATAAAAAACGTAATATTTGTGTAAAAAGGTTACTCATGGATAGAAGGAATTTATTTTGAATAGAATTTTTCCCTTTTGGTAAGGTTAGAAACAATTAGAATCATTAATATTATTGCTACACAATGAAGTTACCTAAAATATCTGATGGATGTGAAATCAATATTTTTTGAAAGGGGTTCTTGATTAGGATGTTTAACCTAAAAAACCATATGGATTTGTTGTTAGGAATGACAAAAGTTATGTGTTTAAGATGAATAAATCTCTATAAGTTCTAAATAAATAACCAATGGAATGGTATTCCAAATTAGATATATTATTAAGGAAAATAAATTTTAATAAAGGAAGAGTTGATATAAATCTTTACATCAAAGAAAATTAAGAGTTTTCCCATATCATAATTGATTATATTTATGAAATTATCTTTACTATGATTAATGAAAGAACATGGGAATGATTTACTGAATAAATGGACATGTTTTTTGATATTTCTATGCTATAAAAAATGAAATGATTTCATGGGTTGAATTTTTTTCAAAGGAATAATCACATTTTTCATTCTCAAGAAAACTATGTTACGTAACATCATTAGAGTTTTGTCATGGAAAACTTGAAACTAGTTTCCAAATTGATTTCAGTGGGAAAAAAGTTGAGTAAATATGGATAAGGTATAGAAGTTGATCAAAAACTGTTTCAAAAGATGATTGTAAGTTGGTTATATTTGACTTCCACAAAACCCATTATTGTTTATGTTGTTACCTTATATTTAAGATATCATATTGATCCTAAAGAATCAAATTTACTTTCTGGAAAAATAATTCTATGATATATCAATGGTACACAAAAATTTAGAATTAGGTGCGATATCTCAAAATGAATTGACTTGTTTGTGTATTTTGATGTTAACTGGGTATGAAATGTTAATTATAGAAGATACCAATCTAGGGGACTTTTCATTTTGAAGAAATATTTTGTTATTTGGCATAAAAAGAAACAATATTCAATTAACTCATAGTATAAATGAATCTGAGTATCAGGAAACCCCCCCAAGACCCTACCTTAATTATGTGGGTGAAGACTCGGTAATAAAATTTACTTATTGAAGTTAATTTACCTTTTATCTTGGGTTGTGATAATAAAATTGAAATAAAACATACAAGGAATTTGGTATACAATTATCATTCAAAACATATTGATATCAAATTCCATTTAATCAAAGATCATGTGTAAAATACTGAGTTGATTCCAGAGTTTGTTCTAACTAATGAACAAGCTATTGATATTTTCACAAAACCATTATCGAAGGAAGATTTTTCAACATTGAGGTTGAACATGGTCATCCAACCTCTTCACCATTAGGGTTGAGGTATGTTTTCTTCTACCCTCTATCATATTGTATTTGGATAGTGTTATCAAGGGGGATAATTGTTTCATAAATATAAACATTATATATGTGATAATCATTTTATGGAAGCATGTGTGAAGGTGGAGTAGTGGGTAAGTTTAGATATAATCATGTAAGTGTGTGAAATATTATAACTATTTATTATAGTGTTTGTAAGAATATTTTTTAACATGAAATTTGAATAAGTGAACAATGTTTTGAAGAAAACTTGAGGAAGTTTCATAAGTTACTACTTTTGGATTGCATGGATTTGATGTCAATAATTCTTATTTCTATAATTAGTTAGCATGAATAGGCTTGAAATTATTGATAAGTGATCTATAACTTTTTGTTACAAATTATAATGATTTATGAATCATGGTTGACAACAAAATCTAAAAATGGTAACTTTTGGGGCCAAGTTAGCTAATTTTTATTTGGAATCTAAAATAATTTTTAAAATAATTTTTATTATTTTTGTAAAATAAAAAAGAACCAAATTCACATTGTAAAATCTAAAAATCATACTACCCATCGTATTTAGGATTTTAGACTCAAAATATTTAATAAATTCTATCAGATTGAGAATATGTTTTTTGGAAGAAAATACACATTAGACTCTCCTTGGGTTCGGAATAAGGTTATCATCATAATGACGAAGAGAATATGATTTTACAATGTTCTGATATAAATATAATGATGCTTTAATGATTCTTAATTCACACTAATAAGAAGTTATTCGGAAAAAATATAATTCTAGCTTGATGATATATACGGGGAGTGCTGGTAATCACATTCAAACTAATCGTATTAAGGTTCAGATTGGAAAGAGAAAAAGATACTTGAAGAAATGGGAAGTTATAATGGTTACCAATGAGTTTTAGAGGATGTTGTAGCTGATCTTCAACATATTTTAAGTCATGAAATAATTCATGATACCAGATGAATATTGTAGAAGAAGGAAGTTTCTGAAGTAAAATATTTCTGGACTTTGATTATCAGAATGAGATCACCAGATGCAAAAAATGTTTATTTGATGAGGAGGTTGATCAAAATGTGATGTCATGAAGATATTGGATTTCAGTTAGGTTAGAAAACCATGATAAATGAATAATTATATAAGGAAGATATTTGAATTTTATTCAAGGAAGAAAATGAGTTATTGAATTCAATTATACTGGAACTGGTTCATCGAACGTGGTGTACCACCAATTTGTTGCAATGGATTTTGAAACTGATTCATATTATTGGTATATTATTATATCATATGTATAGTTTTTTCAGAGGTAGAATTGTTTTTTAGGGATCTCTTTAGAACAACTAAATAAATATAAGATGGTATCTTAGTGGTGACCAATACAAAAAGGAAAATCATAGATAAATCAACAATATATACAACAATTTTAATCACGAAGAATTTTTAGTTAAATTGTTTTGTTTCTCCGATTTGGTTTGAAGTGGTTCAAGAGAAAAGAATAATTTTCTGTACAATTTGGTAAAGTTCTATCAAACTATAATAGAAACTAACTATTGTAATGATGTTAGACCGATTCATTAAATACATTCTGACACCAATATCTCATTAGATATAGGATCATCAGACTAAAGAATAGAAGAAGAAGAATCTCCCTTTAATTTTTTTGGATGTGCTGTAAATGTGGAAGAGAATAATTCCAAAAGAGTTTAAAGAATAATATGTTTTCATTCATCATTTGGTATGAATCATCATAATAGTAAGACATATGATTTACATTTTTTACTTTTAATTTAGGGAAATGTATTAAATAATATGATATCTTACTAATAATAAAGAAATCATAATGATAAAATTGTCCTTTCGTTTTGTATAGAGAAACATGGTCTAACTATATTATTTCAATTTTTTCAATTTTTTCATATATGGAATTTGTATGGATCATCTAACTAAATAAAATGGAAAGAAAAATTGGAATCATACTGAATAATTAAAATAAGTTACATTCAAGATGAAGTTGTGAGAGGATTTATGAAGGTTTGAGAGGATTTGAGAATCATTGCAGAAGTCAATAATATATCTAGAATTCTTGGAAAATAGAGATTTTGGGGGAATTTGGATGAGAAGGAAAAGATTTTAGAATCCCTCCCAAACAATTTTAGTCTACTAATAAAAGGAGAAAATACTTCTTACTTTTTAACATAGATTTAATATTGAGAAAAGAAGAGAATGAGAGAAACTATTAAATTCTATGGAAAAGAAGTTTCTATATTGTGGTCACCTAAAGAAGTTTACTGAAAAAAAGAAGCAAATGAGAAGAGACAAGATCATATTCAATTGTTTATCATATGGGGTAAGATAATCAGACTTGGAGAATCATTTTGGGATTTATAGACTGAGGAAGAATAAGTTCATAATTGTTTTAGTGATATTATGACAGAGTAATATTATCATATCAGGAAATTAGACTAGGAAATCAAACTGTGAAATTAGACTGCATGCTATTACAAAGTCAAGATAAAGTTCTTGAATTATTATAGGCAAGAAAGTGAAGAATAATTTTCCAAGAAAATGTTTTTAAAATTTCATCAATCATTTGTGTAAATTTTTTTTAGAAAAAATATCTTACATAATTTCATTCCACATGAAGAAAATGAAACATTTTATTGAACATCGTTCTATACGAGTGTAAGGGAATATGATTCTCATTTTATTCCACAAAAAATATATTTTATAGTGTATTTTATCATATTTTATTGTTTCCAATCCATACTAATGACATATATACTCTTTTTGAGTAGTGAACCTTGTATATTCTTGTTTTCTAGTGGTTGTGTTCTCAGTTTTGTTTTCAGTAATACAGTAACTCTTTAACAGGAGCTGAATGTTGTTTAAAAAAGATAAAACTTAGGGGAAAAAAGATACCACTAATTCAACCCCTCCCCCACTAATCGGTGCACTGATCTTAGTGGGAAATATCATATTTTTCATGGATAATGATATAATGATAGCTTATGCCTCATTATAATTGATGGTTCATGAGAAAAATTATCCAACTCATAATTTCAAGTTAGCTATAGTAAGGTTTATATTATTATATAGAATATTCATATTTATAGGAAAGGTGTGATATATATTGTAAAGACCCGCAAATTTCAGGGAAATTTTTTTCTTAATTTTCTTTGGAATTTTACAAGAGCGCAGCTTCAGACGGCACCTGATTCCGAGGCCCGGTGTGCCCGGAATCAGTTTCCGAAGATTGGCTCGGGTACGTTCAGTGAACGGACGAGCGGGTTTTTCTATCTTTTGAACCGGTGCCCGGAATCAAATTCTGAGGGCACCGATGAAATCGCAGCGCCGGTATTTGCTTAGAAACGCCTCTTCCGGAGTTGCGTTTGCTCAGATGTGGTTTTTAAATTTTGCGGCTTTAAGTCAGAAATAAAATAAATTTGTGCGACAACTTTATTTTATTTCACTTAAGCTGCTTGGAAGCCACTTGAAGCCACTTCAAGGCGGCTTGAACTGAGTTGAACTGGATAGGATGCTATCCAGAAATATCCTACCCCTTTGGTAGGATATTTTTGCGGTGGGGCCCGCACGAGCCCCGCCGTTTCTTTCGCTAAGTAACGCACCCGCGAAAACCCGTCAAAGTAACTGAAAAGTCAACCGACGCGTTTTCTTTAATTCTTAACAGACCATTTAATTGGGCGGTTTATTTCGTGAATTAAATGGACTGTTTCTTCGTGAATTAAATGGGTAGTTTCTTTCGTTGAATTAATTCAACGAATTGATGGATCGTTTCTTAACCGGTTTCGTGTTGGCATGTTTATAAAATAAGACCAACCTAAAAATCCTTGGAAAGGATTTGAAAGAATCTTCGTTCCTTCATCTCCCCGCGAAGAACGCGAAGAACGCGAAGAACGCGAAGAACGCCGGAACCGGAATCCGACGACGCACGATCCGCGACGTCAACAGCTTTTCTGCGACCTTCTTCTTCTTCTTCGGTGCCTCTTCTTCCGCGGCGAACCTGCGATCGGCGGTTAAAGGTGAGAATCGAAACTTCTAAATTCTCCCTTTTTAATTTCAATAACAACGGATGTAATTAATTAAATCCCTTTGTTCTTGATCCGGAGATTGGCGACGCGACGCCGGATACCGCGACGACGCAACGATCTCCTTCTTCCGCGACGAGCGATTCCGCGACGACCTCTCGTCCGACGACGACTTCGAGGTAGGGATTTATTTTGGAAAATTACCCCCCTTTTTTAATTTTCTTGTGAACGTTCTTGAAAATTAAAAAGCCGGTTTTCAATGAACAATTTTATTTTAATTAAAATTGTTAGACCATGTGTTGATCATTTATTCCTCCCGTGGTTCTTGACTAACGCGGAGGGTACGGGTCTAACGAACAAGACCCGGCAACCCTCCGCCGATCTCTTTTGTTGTGTGGATATGGCGGACGACGATGAACCGCGTGGCAGGGGCGATCTGTTGATCCCGCAGTGAAGGTCGGCCCCCGGGAGGAGCAACGGCGCAGACGGGAGGCAAATCGGGCCACCGGAGCAGCTCCGGCGGCCCGCGGAAGGCGGCGGCGGCGCGGGTCGCCGGCGCGGCGGCGCCGGCGACCGGAGGCGGCGGCGCCCGGCGCACCGCCGGAGGAGTCCGCCGCGGCCGAGCCGCGGCGGCGGCGAACCGCCGGACCGCGTCCGCGGTCCGGCCAGCCAGCACGCGGCCCGCGCGGGCCGCGTTTCTTCAAAGCCGCGGGTTTGACCCGCGGCGGCTCCTTCGGCCGCTCGGCCGAAGCCGAGCCGGCCGGTCCGGTCGGCCGGGCCGCGCCCAGGCCGGACCGACCCGGTTCGGGCCGACCCGGTTCGGCCGGCCCAGGGGGGGTTCGGGCCGGGTCGCCCCGGGCCCAGTACCCCCGTTTCGGGCCCTCTTCGGTCTTTCGCACATATCTTGGGCCTGGGACCTCCGATTGACGAACCGTCAGCGGCTACGCGATCCTTGGATCGAGAAGGTCGTTTCGGTATATTACACTCAAGGTTTCGGAAGACTTTGGGTTCGGCCGGGTTGGTTCGTACACGAAACCAACCGGGCCCTCGGAGCGGAAACGCTCATAACTTGGGCTACGGACGTCCGAACGACGTACCGTCAGCTGTGGTAGTTTCCTCTAAGTGAGACGGAACTTTTGGCATACTCCGCCCGAGGATCGGATACAGGCGGAGTACGGTCGGGTTGGTTTTTCCCTAAAAACCAACCGGGCCCCTGGGACGAAAATGCCAATAACTCTCAGACCGGGCGTCCGATTGACGCGCCGTCTGTTGCGTTGAGATCCTGTTGTCGATACGGAACTTTTGGATACATCATCTTCGGACTACGTGTCAGTTGATGTATCAGCCTCTCGGCCCGTGGAGCGGACCCTCCTAAACGAGCTCGCTGTGTGCGGGAACCCTAGCGCTGGCTGTGACTGCGACGACGGCAGAGCAGAGATCCTTCGTGGACTGCGACGACGGCAGAGCAGAGATCCTTCGTGGACTGCGACGACGGCAGAGCAGAGATCCTCAGTGGACTGCGACGACGGCAGAGCAGAGATCCTCCGTGGACTGCGGCGACGAGTGTGCAGAGATCCTTAGTGGACTGCGTCGACTACTGCACTCAGCGATCCCATGTGGATCAGTGCCCGATCCTGTGTGGGTCCTACTACCGGTTCTGTGTGAGCCACTGCCTACAGGTTCTGTGTGAGCCCGATCCTGTGTGGGTCTTTTGCGGGGGTTAGTACCTATCGATCCTTCGTGGGTCCGACGACTTTGACGGATCAGTGATCGTCTTTGACGTCATCTGAAGAAGTATACCTGGTTGAGCTGAATCTTATGTTACTCTCTTTTGTGGATTGTGTTGAACTATCCTATGTGGATTTACTGTTTACCCTCCTTGTGGATTTGAGTCTTGCTTTCCTTCGTGGATGGAGTTGTTCTTGAGCTCGTGAGCAGAGCTAGAATTGGGGACTTAGGTATATGTATGGGCATATACCTAAGTCGAGTCAGATGTTACTTCGTGATTGCATCTTTCTTTTGTGCTATATCCTTTGTGGATTTCGGGAGACCTTCGGGGGTCTCGGGGTCCTTACTGAGTAGTTGTACTCACCCCTGCACGGGCTATGCCCGCACCTTGTTGTGTTGGTTGCAGACGACGGACAGCGCTGATCACGGTTGGGGCGTGGAGCAGGACGGTACCTGGAGGTGGACCACTGGGCGGGACGTGCTCGGAGCAGACGTGGGACCCGAGGAGCCTGGAGGCTATCTGTACCCACCCTTCAGGTGGGATTGCCAGTGGACGACACGAGGCCGCCGTCTTTTCTTCAGTTGCTGTTTTTCTTTTCAGTTGTACTTTACAGTTGGGCTTGTATTTCCGGCCCCCTTTACTTTTCTGCACTTTACTTTCCGCTTGCTGACTCTGTGTGGTTGTTACTTATAAAGGCAATGCCTTCCCTGTTTACTGGGATTTTACGCCTTGGTGCTAGTCGCCAGCCCCTGGCCTATGGAAGGCGGGCTTGGGGTAGTCACGGCACGGGCCCCGAGGACGGGTCGTGACAAATTGGTATCAGAGGTGGTCGGTTCTACCGCAGACTCTGATCGTCTTTTCTTTCTATGTGAAGCAATAGTGTTTAGTGTATTGAGTGTGGTTATCAGTTCAGGGAGCCCAGTGTTGGTGCGGCGGCCGACGTATCTGTACACCAGGACCCTGACTCCTGATTTCCGACTTAATGCATGAAAACATTGATTGCATGTGTGTTTCAAGTCTTCTTTGTGATTACTTGTGTCAGCTCACCGGGTATACTGATCTGCTTTATGAAAATCTCAAGTTTTCCTTATGATTACTTGTGCCAGCTCACCAGGTATACTGTTCTGACTGTGGTGCTCTTGTTCTCCTTTTCAGGATGGCCCCGCGACGACTGCCAGCTAGGGTTCCGAGTGTAGGGCGCGACGGCAGCCCACCGAGCAACGAGGCCTCGGTGCAGGGCCCTTTGCCAGCAGTGGCACCGGCGGTAGCCTTACCCGCCGAGCCACCGATGCTTCCAGTACCAGACGCTGACGATGCACGTCGCCTCAGGGCACTGCACGAGTTTCAGAGCCAGCGACCGCCCAGGTTTCGCGGTGAGGCGGACCCCCAGGCCGCCGAGGACTGGCTAGAGGCGGTGGTACGGATCTTCAGGCTAGTGAGGACACCAGCGGATCTCATGGTGATTCTCGCGGCGAGCCTCCTGCAGGCGGCGGCAGGACGATGGTGGAGCCTGATGCTCCAGGTTCACGATGAGACATCCCTGCTCTGGGCGGACTTCGAGAGCCTCTTCCGCTCTGAGTTCGTCCCGGCCACCCTCCGAGCGGTGCGCATCCAGGAGCTTCTTCAGCTGCGCCAGGGCAGCATGACGGTCGCTCAGTACGCGGCGAGGTTCACTGACCTATCTCGCTACTCGACCGACATGGTACGGGACCCCTTCTTCCGGGCCCGGACCTTCGAGCAGGGCTTGCGACAGGAGATTCGGGCGTCGCTGATCTCCCTCAGCATTCCGACCCAGGCAGGAGTGCTGGAGCGAGCCCTCCTGATCGAGAGCTTCCTGGCAGAGCCTTCTTCAGCGGCGAGACCTAGCGCAGGGCGGTAGGTAGCTGAGTCATCCGCAGCTGGTAGCCGACGGATGACTCACGGGTCCAGGCAGACCAGACCCCCTCGCAGACGGCCTCAGGACACCGGCTCAGCGGTGCGGGGCACACAACAGAGTGCCAGCCTTTCGAGAGGCAGACTGTGCTACTCTTGCGGCGGGCAGGGTCACATGGCTCGTGACTGCCCGACTCGCCGACCAGAGGAGCAGCAGACGGTGGAGGGGCCACCCAGGCAGAGGCAGAGAGTCGACCGTGGCGGTCCGCAGGGAGGAGGCGGACGAGGCAAAGGAGCTGGCCGAGCAGCGGGTGGTGGGCGACGCTTCCAGGCTCTACCCCCACCACCACCAGGAGGGCCCCCTCGACCACAGGGAGCTGGAGGGCAGGGACAGGCCCAGCTCCAGGCAGTGGAGGCCTACGACCCCGACACGCCAGAGATGATTCGAGGTACGATCTGTGTCTATTCCACCCTTGCTGCAGTACTTATAGACACAGGAGCGAGTCACTCTTTCATAGCCTCTGCCCTTGTTCGGAGCTCGGAGATTCCGACTGAGCCGTTGGCTCGATCCTTACGGATAGAGACTCCTACGGGAGCAGACTCGACGATTACGCACTGGTGCCGGCAGTGTGAGCTTACTCTAGGAGGCGAGAGCTTCGGCTGGGATCTCCTTGTAGCGGCGTCGAGGCCTTACGACGTCATCTTGGGCATGGATTGGCTATCCACGGTTCATGCCCAGATCGACTGTTTTAGGCGCAAGGTGCGATGTGTTCGCACCGACGGGAGCAGGTTTACCTTCACCGGCGAGAAGGGAACCTTTGCAGCACAGGATGGACTTCCGCGGAGGAGAGTGCAGCCCATCTCTCACCAGTTGGCTAGCCTCATCCTAGGAGCAGTGGACGTGCGGAGTCCGGCTTTTCCTGCAGTGGTGGACCAGTACGTGGACGTCTTTCCCGACGACGTTCCAGGGCTACCTCCTCGTAGAGAGGTAGACTTTTACATCGACTTGTACCCCGGGACAGCCCCGATATCTACTCCAGCGTATCGGATGGCCCCCGCCGAGCTTCGAGAGCTGCGGGTACAGTTGGAGGACTTGCAGAGCAAGGGGTTTATCCGACCCAGTGTTTCACCCTGGGCTTCCCCGATTTTGTTCGCCAAGAAGGCGGACGGGAGTTTGCGACTGTGTGTCGACTATCGTCGCCTGAACCAGGTGACAGTGAGGAACAAGTATCCGCTGCCACGGATTGATGACCTCTTCGATCAGCTCAAGGGAGCGCGGTGGTTCTCAAAGATAGACCTCCGGTCAGGCTATCATCAGCTCAGAGTTCGAGACGAGGACGTGCAGAAGACGGCCTTCAGGTGTCGGTATGGCCATTATGAGTTCTTGGTTATGCTGTTCGGCGTAACCAATGCTCCAGCAGTGTTCATGAGCCTCATGAACAGGATCTTCCAGCCATACCTCGACCGATTTGTCGTGGTCTTCATTGACGACATTTTGGTATACTCGACGACTGAGGAGGAGCATGCCTACCACCTGCAAGTTGTGCTAGACACACTCCGAGAGCACCAGCTTTATGGAAAGCTCTCAAAATGCCAGTTCTGGTTACGTGAGGTCCATTTCTTGGGGCACGTCATTTCTGAGGCGGGAGTTGCAGTGGATCCCGCGAAGATCGAGGCAGTGCTAGCTTGGGAGCCACCCAGGAGCGTGACAGAGGTGCGGAGATTCTTGGGCCTAGCGGGATACTATCGGAGATTCGTGCCAGACTTCTCCAGAGTTGCGGCACCACTCTCAGCATTGACGAAGAAGGGAAAACCCTTTGTGTGGTCAGACAGGTGTCAGCAGAGCTTCCAGGAGCTGAGACAGAGATTGACCAGCGCACCTATCTTGAGGTTGCCTGAGGAGGGAGTTGGGTACGTAGTTTACTGCGATGCATCAGGGACTGGACTCGGGTGCGTCCTGATGCAGGAGCGGGCCGTGATCTCCTACGGATCACGTCAGTTGAGGCCGCATGAGCAGAACTACGCCACTCATGACCTGGAGTTAGCAGCAGTGGTCTTCGCTCTGAAGACTTGGCGGCACTATCTGATGGGCGAGCGCTTCACAGTCTTTTCTGACCACCAGAGTCTCAGGTATATCTTCTCTCAGAAGGACCTGAACCTGAGACAGCGGAGATGGCTTGAGTTCCTCCAGGACTATGGCTTTGAGATAGTCTATACTCCTGGGAAGGGGAAGGTGGTAGCCGATGCCCTCAGCAGGAGGACGGGCATTCAGCTACTTGAGGAGGCGACGGAGCAGCTAGCCTCCTTGCAGATATCCTTCGTGGATAGAGACGGAGCAGCCTTTCTTCAGTCTCTCACAGTCTCTCCTCCACTTCTACAGCGGGTTAGAGAGGCTCAGCGTGGGGACGCTGACTGTGAGACCCGGCGTGCACTGATATCCTCAGGTCAGGCGCCTGATGGATTCTCCCTTGGAGCAGAGCACGACATCCTTTTCAGAGGACGTACCTTCATACCAGTCGCTTTACGAGAGGAGGTGCTGAGAGAGTTTCACACTTCTCCCTTGGCGGTGCATCCCGGAGTGGCGAAGATGTACCAGGATCTCAGGCGACAGCACTGGTGGCCGGGCATGAAGAAAGCTGTGGCAGAGTTCGTTTCACGATGCCTCACCTGCCAGCAGGTGAAGGCAGAGCATCAGGTACCAGCAGGCTTGGTACAGCCCTTGGAGGTCCCGGAGTGGAAGTGGGATAGCATATCTATGGACTTCGTGACTGGACTTCCACGCTCTTCCAGAGGTCACGACTCCATTTGGGTGATTGTTGACCGACTCACCAAGTCGGCACACTTCTTACCCATCAGAGAGCAGGGCTCAGTGGAGAGCTTGGGACGTCTTTACGTCCAGGAGATCGTACGGCTTCACGGTGTGCCATCATCTATCATCTCCGATCGAGATGCTCGTTTCACTTCCCGGCTTTGGAAGGGGTTGCAGGAGGCGTTCGGGACGCGGCTCCATCTGAGCACAGCCTTCCACCCTCAGACGGATGGTCAGACGGAGAGGACCATACAGACACTCGAGGACATGCTCCGTGCATGTGTTCTCGACTTTGGTCGCAGCTGGGAGGACCACCTACCCTTGGTGGAGTTCTCGTACAACAACAGCTACCACTCCACCATCGGGATGGCACCATACGAGGCGTTGTACGACAGACCCTACAGATCACCGTTGTGCTGGACAGACCCTGGGGAGTCAGCACTCGTGGGACCAGAGATGATCCGAGCCACGACAGAGAAGGTCCAGATCATCCAGGAGAGGATGAGGACAGCTCAGAGCCGACAGAAGTCATATGCTGACAGGAGGCGGAGGCCACTGGAGTTCGAGGATGGCGACCACGTCTTTTTGCGTGTCTCACCTCGACGTGGTTTACGGAGATTTGGCCGAGGCGGCAAGTTGTCTCCACGCTTCATCGGGCCTTTCCAGGTCCTCAGCAGGATAGGAGAGGTGGCTTATCGCCTGGCTCTACCACCTCAGTTGCACCGGGTGCACGACGTCTTCCACGTGTCTCAGCTGAGGAGATACGTGCACGACCCGACACACATCATCGACTTTGGGGAGCTGGACGTGGACGATGGGGCGACTTTTGCGGAGGTCCCAGTGGAGATCGAGGATCGACAGGAGCGGGTCCTACGTGGGCGGTCGATTCCTCTTGTGCGCATCAGATGGCAGCACGGGAACCTCCAGGAGAGCACTTGGGAGCGGGAGGCTCAGATGCGTGCTCAGTACCCCCATTTGTTCCCCTAGTTTTTGATGTATCTTTACGGGGACGTAAAGCCCTGAGGTGGGAGTAATGTAAAGACCCGCAAATTTCAAGGAAATTTTTTTCTTAATTTTCTTTGGAATTTTACAAGAGCGCAGCTTCAGACGGCACCTGATTCCGAGGCCCGGTGTGCCCGGAATCAGTTTCCGAAGATTGGCTCGGGTACGTTCAGTGAACGGACGAGCGGGTTTTTCTATCTTTTGAACCGGTGCCCGGAATCGAATTCTGAGGGCACCGATGAAATCGCAGCGCCGGTATTTGCTTAGAAACGCCTCTTCCGGAGTTGCGTTTGCTCAGACGTGGTTTTTAAATTTTGCGGCTTTAAGTCAGAAATAAAATAAATTTGTGCGACAACTTTATTTTATTTCACTTAAGCTGCTTGGAAGCCACTTGAAGCCACTTCAAGGCGGCTTGAACTGAGTTGAACTGGATAGGATGCTATCCAGAAATATCCTACCCCTTTGGTAGGATATTTGTGCGGTGGGGCCTGCACGAGCCCCGCCGTTTCTTTCGCTAAGTAACGCACCCGCGAAAACCCGTCAAAGTAACTGAAAAGTCAACCGACGCGTTTTCTTTAATTCTTAACAGACCATTTAATTGGGCGGTTTATTTCGTGAATTAAATGGACTGTTTCTTCGTGAATTAAATGGGTCGTTTCTTTCGTTGAATTAATTCAACGAATTGATGGATCGTTTCTTAACCGGTTTCGTGTTGGCATGTTTATAAAATAAGACCAACCTAAAAATCCTTGTAAAGGATTTGAAAGAATCTTCGTTCCTTCATCTTCCCGCGAAGAACGCGAAGAACGCGAAGAACGCGAAGAACGCCGGAACCGGAATCCGACGACGCACGATCCGCGACGTCAACAGCTTTTCCGCGACCTTCTTCTTCTTCTTCGGTGCCTCTTCTTCCGCGGCGAACCTGCGATCGGCGGTTAAAGGTGAGAATCGAAACTTCTAAATTCTCCCTTTTTAATTTCAATAACAACGGATGTAATTAATTAAATCCCTTTGTTCTTGATCCGGAGATTGGCGACGCGACGCCGGATACCGCGACGATGCAACGATCTCCTTCTTCCGCGACGAGCGATTCCGCGACGACCTCTCGTCCGACGACGACTTCGAGGTAGGGATTTATTTTGGAAAATTACCCCCCTTTTTTAATTTTCTTGTGAACGTTCTTGAAAATTAAAAATCCGGTTTTCAATGAACAATTTTATTTTAATTAAAATTGTTAGACCATGTGTTGATCATTTATTCCTCCCGTGGTTCTTGACTAACGCGGAGGGTACGGGTCTAACGAACAAGACCCGGCAACCCTCCGCCGATCTCTTTTGTTGTGCGGATATGGCGGACGACGATGAACCGCGCGGCAGGGGCGATCTGTTGATCCCGCAGTGAAGGTCGGCCCCCGGGAGGAGCAACGGCGCAGACGGGAGGCAAATCGGGCCACCGGAGCATCTCCGGCGGCCCGCGGAAGGCGGCGGCGGCGACCGGAGGCGGCGGCGCCCGGCGCACCGCCGGAGGAGTCCGCCGCGGCCGAGCCGCGGCGGTGGCGAACCGCCGGACCGCGTCCGTGGTCCGGCCAGCCAGCACGCGGCCCGCGCGGGCCGCGTTTCTTCAAAGCCGCGGGTTTGACCCGCGGCGGCTCCTTCGGCCGCGCGGCCGAAGCCGAGCCGGCCGGTCCGGTCGGCCGGGCCGCGCCCAGGCCGGACCGGACCCGGCCTAGCCGGGTCGGGCCGGGTCGGGCCGACCCGGTTCGGGCCGACCCGGTTCGGCCGGCCCAGGGGGGGTTCGGGCCGGGTCGCCCCGGGCCCAGTACCCCCGTTTCGGGCCCTCTTCGGTCTTTCGCCCATATCTTGGGCCTGGGACCTCCGATTGACGAACCGTCAGCGGCTACGCGATCCTTGGATCGAGACGGTCGTTTCGATATATTACACTCAAGGTTTCGGAAGACTTTGGGTTCGGCCGGGTTGGTTCGTACACGAAACCAACCGGGCCCTCGGAGCGGAAACGCTCATAACTTGGGCTACGGACGTCCGAACGACGTACCGTCAGCTGTGGTAGTTTCCTCTAAGTGAGACGGAACTTTTGGCATACTCCACCCGAGGATCGGATACAGGCTGAGTACGGTCGGGTTGGTTTTTCCCTAAAAACCAACCGGGCCCCTGGGACGAAAATGCCAATAACTATCAGACCGGGCGTCCGATTGACGCGCCGTCTGTTGCGTTGAGATCCTGTTGTCGATACGGAACTTTTGGATACATCAACTTCGGACTACGTGTCAGTTGATGTATCAGCCTCTCGGCTCGTGGAGTGGACCCTCCTAAACGAGCTCGCTGTGTGCGGGAACCCTAGCGCTGGCTGTGACTGCGACGACGGCAGAGCAGAGATCCTTCGTGGACTGCGACGACGGCAGAGCAGAGATCCTTCGTGGACTGCGACGACGGCAGAGCAGAGATCCTCAGTGGACTGCGACGACGGCAGAGCAGAGATCCTCCATGGACTGCCGCGACGACTGTGCAGAGATCCTTAGTGGACTGCGTCGACTACTGCACTCAGCGATCCCATGTGGATCAGTGCCCGATCCTGTGTGGGTCCTACTACCGGTTCTGTGTGAGCCACTGCCTACAGGTTCTGTGTGAGCCCGATCCTGTGTGGGTCTTTTGCGGGGGTTAGTACCTATCGATCCTTCGTGGGTCCGACGACTTAGACGGATTAGTGATCGTCTTTGACGTCATCTGAAGAAGTATACCTGGTTGAGCTGAATCTTATGTTACTCTCCTTTGTGGATTGTGTTGAACTATCCTATGTGGATTTACTGTTTACCCTCCTTGTGGATTTGAGTCTTGCTTTCCTTCGTGGATGGAGTTGTTCTTGAGCTCGTGAGCAGAGCTAGAATTGGGGACTTAGGTATATGTATGGGCATATACCTAAGTCGAGTCAGATGTTACTTCGTGATTGCATCTTTCTTTTGTGCTATATCCTTTGTGGATTTCGGGAGACCTTCGGGGGTCTCGGGGTCCTTACTGAGTAGTTGTACTCACCCCTGCACGGGCTATGCCAGCACCTTGTTGTGTTGGTTGCAGACGACGGACAGCGCTGATCACGGTTGGGGCGTGGAGCAGGACGGTACCTGGAGGTGGACCACTGGGCGGGACGTGCTCGGAGCAGACGTGGGACCCGAGGAGCCTGGAGGCTATCTGTACCCACCCTTCAGGTGGGATTGCCAGTGGACGACACGAGGCCACCGTCTTTTCTTCAGTTGCTGTTTTTCTTTTCAGTTGTACTTTACTGTTGGGCTTGTATTTCCGGCCCCCTTTACTTTTCTGCACTTTACTTTCCGCTTGCTGACTCTGTGTGGTTGTTACTTATAAAGGCAATGCCTTCCCTGTTTACTGGGATTTTACGCCTTGGTGCTAGTCGCCAGCCCCTGGCCTATGGAAGGCGGGCTTGGAGTAGTCACGGTACGGGCCCCGAGGACGGGTCGTGACATATATATTGATCATAAATTTATTAATGTATATATTCCCTCAGAGAGAGTTCAATATATTCCAAATAATATGGTTGGAGATGAATAAATATTATGACTACTCAATAAATTAAAACCATGGGAAGGTGAACAAGGTGGCTGTTGATTTGAGTTAAAAGGATAATTTTAGATTATATTTAATGAGGATTAAAAAAATATATTTTATTTCTATATTTTCCAAGTATGGACTTGTAAATATTTAATTTAGGTGGTGAATATTATCTTACTCAAATGAGTGCTCAACCGTCTATCTACTTGAGGATTAAAGCTCCATATAATAATATGTGGAACTATAGAAGAAGTTCAAAAAATTTCATGAGTTCAACAATGTTTGAGATGGAATTATAATTTTTAAGAAATATTAATTTGTCTTATCTATAACAAACATGAAGAAAAATCTATTGGATGAAGTTTATAGTTCATCATTCCATATTCATACAGGAAGTACAAAGATATATAGAGATTTGAAATTTTATATATAGTGAGATGGCATAAAGATAAGTATTTTGCTGTATGCATCATGGTTAATAGTATATTTTAAATTTTTGTCTAAGATACATAAGTCTAAGGGGATGCTACAACCATTACCCATAAAAGAATTGAAATGGGAATCAATCACCCTGGATTTTGTTATTAGACTCACCAAAATGTCTGTGGGATATAATGTAATTTGGATTTTAGTTGACACCATAAAAATTTATCACCCTTAATTTATTTGATGATATATCAATCTCGATAAATTTTTCATAATATAAATTATGTAAGAGGTAAAGTATCATGGATTACCACACTTTATTGCATTATATCGGGGTTAGAGGATTACCATGAGGCTCTGGTGAAGACTTCAGTTGGCGTTGGTTATAGATTTGAGTTTTTGATATATTTTATCATACTCAAACAAATTTTTAATTTCAAAAAACCATTCAAATACTATATAAAATGATGATATCCTATTATATATATTTCATAAGCGGTTAGTGTCAACACCTTCCTCTAGTAGACATTTCATACAACAATTACTTTCACTCAAGAAATCATATAGTTCATTATAAATACCTCCATTGAAAGAAGTTTATAACTCTAATGTTTTGGTATTGTTTTGGTGAAAGGAATATATTGGGACCTCTTCTAGAAAAGTAAATTGAAGATAAATTCATATCCATTAAATAGTACATCAAGGTAACACATAGTCGATATAAAAGTTATGCTGAAAATCATTGGTGTGATCAATAATTATTAATTGGTGAGAATTTATTTCAATGAATATATATGGTATGAGGGTTATAATATTCTAGAATAAGGGAAATATTATACCTATCTATATTGGCCCCTTCAATATTCTTGATCTAGTAAGGATGATAGCTTATCAATCGATGTTTCCATCGAACATCTCTCGAGATCGCAACGTGTTCCAGAAACATATCATAGAGAAGTAAATACCTGTTATTTCACATATAAAAAACATATAGGTACTATCATCAGATTTTGATATTTATTATGAAGAACAACTTGTATAAATCATGTATCTTAGAGAGAAAGTGTCACAAAATAAGAAAATTCACTTGAAAAAAGTTCTCTTGAGGTATCTAAAATTCGAAGATGTTTTAGGGAACCTAATAATTTGATGAAAAGAGGTACCATCATTTTTTATATAAATGTTAGGGAATTTAAATGAAAAAAAATATTTTAAGGTAGTTAAAATGAAACACCTCAAGATTTTATGATAGGTTTTTATAATTTGAATTCCTTTGACCACTTACAATACATATAACCCCGAGTATAAATGAAACATAATATAGTATATAATTATAATATAACCATTAATTAGTGTTATTAATATTAATGAACATATTTTAAAATATTTATAATTTATTATTTAAATAAAATACAAAATTACTCAATTTTTAATTAATTCATTTTATGTTTTCAAAATTCACTTTTTTCTCCAAAATGTTTTTTGTGAGAAAATAATATATTTCCTTTTTTTCTATTTTTATATTTTCTTTGTAAAAAGAATAATAATTTATGATTTCATTATGTCTAAATTATATTATATTGAGTTTTTTATATCTTAATGAAAATACAAGTTTTTTAATGAATATTTAAATATATTTATCTTTATTCAAAATTGTCTTATATTTTATAGAATTTATAAGTTTACATGTTGTTATAAAATGGTTTTAAAATTAAAATTATTTAATTCTTTTATTAATACTATAATTATGGTCCTTGGAATTTAATTTTTGTGGATTTAAGTTTAAAATATTTTTATACTTAAGAGAACATTTTGTCTGGAAAACTGATATTCTTTGCGTTTTTTGTGTTTATTTTAAGAATGGTTAACTAGGGGTTAAACTAAGAGATACTTTTTAATGTTCCAACTAAAATTTTATAAATCCTATTTGATATAAATATATCTACCTCACCCTATCCCACATTAAAATCTCTGGACATTAAGAATAATTTTCCTTGAGAATGACTTTGTAATATTTTATTTCATTAATAAATTCTAAGTGTGTCCTCTCCAAAACATATAAAGAAAACCATTTCCATTATCATATTTACACATCCTTGAGACATCTAGATAAAAAAAACAATTAAAACGTTTTCTTTAAATCCAAATACATCAATTTGAGGTTATGGTCTTCTTAAAAGACCGTTATAAAGGTCCTTAATAATGGTTGTATAAAAGACTAAACAAAGTAGATATAATCATATTACCTAACCTCTTTCAATTATTTATTATTATACAAATACTAACTTTATAGTATTAATAATAATATAATAAATTTAATATCCTAAATAAATTTAAATGTTACTATAATCATTAAAATACTATTATCCACCCACTTTTGATAAAATGGAATGTGAAAGTATCACTCATGTGTACACGTGGACTACCACATCCACATAGAGTTAAAATTCCTCTTACAAAGCCATCTCTACTGTATAGATATTATGATGGGATTAATTTTTATAAATTATATTTTCTATATAAATATTATTTTGGATTTATAATATCATTCCTACAATCTTGCATACTAAATCATTAGAAAATGATAACGTTGCTCATGCGTATGGGTGGACAATCACATCTATGAAGTTATGATATTCAACTTCTGATTCGTCATTAAAATGATATAAAAAAGGATATAATTAAAATATATATATATATGATATATATATTAAAATAATAAATCTTGAAATTTTAATTAGTATTTTACTTCTTTTACATAAATTTAAAAGTGAGAACAATGTTTATTTGTGTGTACTACCGACTGTCTCTATGATTTTTGTAATTCACATATATATATACTTAATGAATGAATATATATATTTATATATAATGACTTTATATAATATTTATATATTTATTAATATTTTCTAGATTATTAAACCATAATCATTGTACATGGACCATAACTACCAAACTGAAATTCTCATGAGAAATGAAACAACCCACACTTCAAAACAACGATTTTAAAATGGAATTATTAATAAGTGGGTGTAAAAATTTTATTATAGGAAAATATGTGATATTTTTAAATTGTACAATATTATCATATATAATTATAGTAAATTTAAATTTATTACAAAATAGGTTAGGGATCCTTCAATGAAAGTCGAACTTGTTGAAATGGATTTAAGTTAAAATTTCATTGTTTATCTGGATTGTTCTTTATGAATATTATAATGATGATATTTTATGATATACCTCTCAATAATTACATAAATTTATCTATAATATAGTTATTTTTTATGATACATGTTTTAACTTCATTTTCCTCTCTTTAATAACTCATAAGTCATAAAGGATTTATATAGAAAATCCACTTTATTTGTCTCTTTCGTCAAAATATTTTTCTTCCTAGTCCATGTTTTCACTATTTTTTCAATAATATTTTAATATTTTAATATGTTTTTCAAATTATTTTTTACCCATAATTTAATTTTTACAAAAAATGTAAATATAATCTTCATTTAATTTTCTGAAGAATATATTTTTGAAAATTTAATGAAAAATGTGAAAGTAATATTTTTTTAACATACAAAAAATGAATGAAACCTAGCATAACCATAAATTCTTACTTATTATAATCATTATTTAAAACATTCCATGGTTATTTTTAATGAAAATGTATTCCCTATTATTTTGTAAATTATTATATTTTAATGAAGTTATTTCACCTGTAAGGCCCTTATCCTTATATATATATATATTGATATTTATTACCAAACCATGTTCCATGTATGGAAGATAAATCTTATAATTATTTAATTATTCATGATTATAAAATATTATCTAGTGTTTACTTCTTATATAAAAAAACTTAGGCTTATAAATACTTTATAAAATATTCCTAGAAATTTGAAAATAAAAAAAGGCTATAATATCGTATCCATTCCGAGTGATCATGGGGAAGTGTCTGATAATAAATATTTTCATTAAATTTTTTCTTCAAAAAGTTATAATAATTATTTTTTACTATATGAACTCCATGAAAAAATAGGGTTGTTGATAGATGAAATTGAATTATTCATGACATTAATAGAACTATCCTAATTTTACTTAATCTCCCTAAATATTTTTTGTTCAATGTTGTTAACAGTACTTGTTAAACATTGAAAAATGTTCTCATAATTCCCTGGAAAACATATCCTATTAATTTTGTCAAAAAATTCTAATGTTATCCTTTTAATGTATTTGGATATAAATTATATATTCCTATCAAAAAAGGTATCCTAGGATGGTTTGTCACCAAATTCAATGATGGTATTTATATTTGTTAATAAAACTAAATTAATGTATACCGAGTCTTTATTAATATTACCAAGAAATTTTAAGAATAAATTAACATAAAATTTGAGGATAATTTACAACCCCAAATAGATTATATTGAGGTCAACCTTGAAAACCTAACCTTACATAATCCACCTACTTCTAAATAAATAATGGTAGTGGACAAACCACCATTTATTCCATTACTAATGGAATGGGAAAAATCTAAATACCACAACATAGAAAATTATATTAGTTACTTGTAAGACAATACTCATATAAGAAGATTTTTTTTAACTGAGGTTGAACATAGTGATTTTATTTCACACTTATAACCCAAAAATACTGATAATTACATTAATAATGAAAATTAGATACTTCCAATTCAACAAAAATGAATCCAATTACAATGAAATAAAGTTATTACTCTTGTTGAAAGAACCAATTATCCTTTAATTATTAGTAATAAATGGTCTTTTTGAAATAAATTAGATGAATAGGGTAACATCACTCATACCTAAGCGAGAATTATAAAAAAAATACTATATTCAAGTAAAATTCATTGATTAAAGTGGGACCTTCACAACCACTTCTATGATTGAATCCATTAGAAAGATATTATAATTCACTAATTATTTAAAGATTAATCTTCTTTAAATATATGTTAAAAGTTATAATTTAATTTTTTATTTCAAAAAAATGATTACCTCGAAATACACCCCAGTTTTTTAGATATAAAATTTCCAAAAAACAAGTTTTCAGTTAATGAAATATATTTTTTGATTAATAAATGACATTGTTATTGGTATGAATGGTTGACTAAATTTATATTATAAAATTATTTTAAAATGTAAAAAATCAATTAATATTTTTTTAAATATATTTCGATTAATTTATTAATTACTATAATTTATATTATTGAACAGATTTTGAGTTCTAAGAAATTATATTTTTTAATGAATATTTTATTTTAAAGAAAAATAATCTAAAATTATATTTTTATAGAACATATGTTTTTTTCAATTATTTTCAAATTTCTAAAAATTAAGATTGTTTTTTTTTCTATGTAAAATAAAATAAACTAATGAATTTATTTAATTATTTAGAATGGATAATGTAATGAAAATATATATACATATGATTAATGATTATAAGATAACATTTGATAAATGTGGTAAATCAGCCAGTAATATGATTTATAGAGGTATGATTGGGAGCCTCTTTAACATATGAAGACCCAAATGGACATAATTTTTAGTTTATGATGATGTTATAATTTTCAATCAATTCTTAAATAATTACATTTTGAATTTATTAAAAATAATTTTTTGATAGTTTTATATTTATAAAAATATGGTTTTTTATTTAAAATACACTTATTTTAAACTAAAATTATTTTTAAATGTCTATTGTTTGAGGATAATGGATAGATTAGGAAAGGGAATGTAGGATATGTAACATATTTTGAGAATCCCATTTCTCTTAGAGTAGTAAAAGTAGATTTCTTTTGGATTTTGTTGTCTAAGAAAAATATATAGCACTCATAGTAATTTCAGAAAAATTATATAGATAAAACACAATCTTATAGATTTTGGGAGATATTACTGTCCTATACATATTTATTTTGATGAAACAAGTTCCATTATTATTTATAAAAATCATATTCAATACTCTGAGACTAAACACATTGACCATAGACATGAATTTTTGAGATATCACTTCAAAAAATAAAATATTTTTCTTGAGTTCATTTGTATAAATCCTCAATTAGATGATATCGTTAATTAGAACCTTGAAAATTATTGTTCATAATTTTTTAGGGGTGATTTAGGGATGGTAAAAATTTGAAAATGATTTATTAAATTCTGAAGTACTTAGTTGATTCAAATGTTTTTAAAATTTTAAATTCTTTATAATCGTCTCTATAAAATAGTAATATTTTTGAACTTTATAATTATTAATTTTAGTAAATTAAGGTCAGTTCCATCTTCTATGAAAATAAATATGTGTTTGGAAACAAACATTTATCTGTGGTTTTGTTGGAGAAAAACCTATGATTTATAACATTGAAAAGGAATGTTTGTATTTTTAATCTAATATTTACAATTGGAAAGTGTAGTGGTCCATTAATCAATACCTGGTTTGACTATCCCAAGGCATAATATTTGGATAAGTAGCACAATATTTACAAACCACAATGATAGATTGGAAACATTTTATTGACCTAGATGTGTGTTTTTGTTTATCTCTTTAATTAATTTCATTAACATGTCCCTAAATATTTAATGAATCAATTAAGGGGACATTTATCTTTTTTATGCTGAAATATTTCTAAAGGAGATAACTTAATTCAATACCGATCTTATTTTAAAAATATACAATTTTTTATTTAAAACCTAATATTATTAAAAATAAAGTTTCAAATAATTGTTTTGGTACTTTAATATTGTAATAAGTATTCTATTTTAGAAGATTAATGTACTTAAATTTGGAAAAATGATTTTTATTTAAAAAAAATTCTTTTTCTTTCTCAAAGGATCATTAATTATTAGAAATGTAATTAATTTTCGTTTTTATAAACCATTTTATATATTCTCATGTGATAATAAAGTGATGGAGAAATTAAATATTTTAATATATTTTAAATTTTGATGAGGAATGTATAATTTATTGTATTAATATATTCTTTCTTGTTTTAAATCTATTTTAAATAGATTTTTTTGAATTTTATATTGTTTAATAATTTTAAAATCTAGTTTTTTTAATTATTAAAAAGGGTTTTATCATATCATTTAAATTTCATTATTGAATATTTAAATTAATTATAAATTTAATTTAGTAAATTCCTGGTTTTTTTGATAATAATAAATGGGGTCATTATGTTACCTCAATATCATAGATGTGTTTTAATGATCACAATTTTTTTTAGTGTTTCATCCTTTTGAATTTAGTGTATATTAGTATATATGTTTTAGAATAATTAATGGTTTAAAATGAACCAAATGAAGGACTGAAATTCGAAAAATAAGACTAAGGGAGGATCTCCGATAATCCACTTACACCATCAAACTATTGAGTTTTCAATATAATGTTGGTGACACTTACAGAAGCATTAAAGCCATTAGAAGTCCATCTGCTACCCAGTGTAGTCTCACCAGCCATCAGGTTGCAATAGAAAGATCCACCAAAATCTAATAGTTACTCATTATTTACCCAATGGTATAATGAATATACCCATTTTATTATTTATTATTAAGGTAATTTTACATCATGACTATATTCTAATAGGTGAAAATAAAAACTGGTCTATTTTATTGAATTGGAATTTTAAGGAATGCATTTCTGGAAGACTTTAATTTCTCCCTAGACCCATTAACACTTCCAGATCCACCAATGGATCCTTATAGACAATAAATATTACCCTTTGGAGGATTTAGAAAAACTATAATGATCAATTGTGAAAATAATTTTTCCATATTAGTCAACAATCTACTTTGGCTAAAAATTGCTTCATCTTAATATCTATTTGTATTTTGTTCATCTATTTCATTGAATTCAAATCTTTCTCACTCTCTCAATCTATCAATTACAACTTCTATATATAACTAAGGTAATTGAGATATTTCATTAAAAGGTTATATTCATAATAATATATACTTTTTCTATTAATTTTTAAGTTCTTAGTAAACTACTAAAACCAAGGGATCATTCTCTTCGGGTTCATAGAAAAAACTAAAACCAATACTATATTTTGTTTTACTTAACAACCACTAATGTCAAGGATTTCTGTTATTTTTGGATTTCTAGGTCAACAATAAATTCAATATCAATATATATTCACAAATTTTGAATCCATGGAGGTGGGAGATATAGGTGATCTTGTTGATCTCTTACTAAACTTCCATAATGAATTGTGTGTTGTATTTACATTGCACATATTTTATTAATCTCGATCATTAAATTATTCAATCGTCCATTTAATCCATACATAATATAATACATTAAAATCTATCTACTACCTCATTATTTTTATGTTTTAAATACACTTATAATTTTTTATTTCAAAACACTTATCATTATATTTATCTTATGTTGACTATTTTATTTTATCTTTCTACCACTTATTTGTATTGAATATATTATTTTAATTATAAATATGGAATTCACCCACACCATATACATTTTTATCTTACAATAATAATTAATCAATAATTAATGATAGGGTTCTATTGGAATTAATATTGAATTGACTAATTAATAATTTTCAAGAGATAGTTGTGGCGTTATGTGGTGAAAGAGTGACCTTTTATATGTGATGAAAAGGGAACTTTTGTGAATACCCATTATTTTTTAATGATTTAAGAAATTAATTCATCGGTAAATGTCTTAATAAGAGATAAAAATGGACTGTGGGGTGATATAAGGTCGATAAATCCTCTAAAACTCATTTGAGAACATGTTTCATGCCTTTTACCACATGATTTTTACATTTTTACATTATTGGATTTTACATTGGTATCTAGTTTTTAAATAAGTAACAATAATTTTATTAAAGAATAAGATAAAACCTCTACACAAATAGGAGAGTTATAAACATAAATATAAAAA
Source organism: Viscum album (assembly GCA_963277665.1). Classification (NCBI taxonomy): domain Eukaryota; kingdom Viridiplantae; phylum Streptophyta; class Magnoliopsida; order Santalales; family Viscaceae; genus Viscum; species Viscum album. Next base: position 1,057,648,553 of record OY728129.1, read on the forward strand.
CCATATAATCTAATTTAATTTATATATAAGAAAAAAATTACTTTTTAATTAAAAAATTAAATATATAGAAAAATAGTTCTATAGATAAATATTTTTTTTCAACTTTAAGCATTTTTTATCTTATTTAATGTTCATTATAAAGTGAATACGTATTGAAATAATTATATATAATTTCAAAATATATATTTTTTTCATTATTTATAAAAAATTTAATCATGTTTTTAGATAAAAAATTACACAATGTTAATAAAATATTTCTTTAAAGGGTAATGTTTAACCATTTTTGTTGTAATTAAGGTTAATCCAAGAAATCATACTTTTATACCAACAAATAAAAGTGAAATTATTATGTACTATTAAAATTTTTATGTAAAATATTTTATCTAGTTTATAGTTTTTTATTTCAAAAAGTGATGGAAACTAATTTTTAATATAAGATAATAAAAACAATTTTTCTAGAGTAAAATATTAATCAAGCATCCAAAATGTTAGTGATATATTTTATAAATTCAATATAGTTTTTAAGGAATTAAATTACTTATTATATATATATATATAATATAATAGATATACAAATATTTCATATTCTTTTATTTTAATATTAGTTCATGATAATTTAATAAAATTGATAGTTCTTACTAGGATATGTATTTTCACAATTTAGCTAAAAATCAATTAATGTTGAAAAATATATCACAAAGATATTATTTACATGCATAATTGAAGAATAATTTTAATTTCATAAAATTAAAATTATATATTTAATAAATATATCTTCTAAATATAAAAAATAAGGAAAAAACTGTTTTTATTGAAAATAAAATTTCTATTTATCTACGAGTAAAAAGATAACATATATAAAATACATGTGATAAATAAATTATTACAATAAAAATTTCTTGAACCTATCATCATAATTTTTATTTATATTTCCCCATATTATTTTCAAATATGACCTAACCATAATGTATTCTCAATTGTTAGTCAAGTGTTGTGATCTCGCAATCATAGATAATAATGAAATTTCCATGAGATTGAATTTTAATCGCATGTCATTTCTATCATTGAATAACTATTTGAGTTTTACATTTGTTTTTTCTATATTAAATGTCAGTGAACCTAACTTCTTCCCAATATTAGATAAATTATATTCACAATGGGGACTTCTTTTACCATATTCTATCTCTTTTTATTTTTTTCATTGATTTTGTAATATGGTTACATGTTTTTATACGAATTAATTTAATTGATATATTATAATAGTAAAAATTATATTTAATATATTGTGGTAGATTTATTTTGTTTTTTCATGTATAAAAATTTATTAACATAATATTTATTTTTGGAAAATATATTCTAAAATTTTGGGTTGTTTCATTATCTATACATTAAATAAATTATGTCCTCAAAATTCTAATTTTTCATAAGGAATGAAATAGTAAAGGGTGTCCTAATGATATAGAAGAATATGAATTTAATTTTTAGTGAGGTTTCATCATTACTTTATTTATTATGACTAGTGAACTCATATTTTTTCTCATTATATGAATATAATTAATGTTGATTTTTTCTTTAACCGTTTTTATTAAATAACACACCACAACATTAGTATATTTTAGTAGGTATTTTATAGTCATCCTTATATTAAAAGGTGTTCACAGGTAGATTCATAGAGGTTATTTTCCTATCTTCAGAATTATCATTTTCAAAATACACTATTAATTGTTAATGTCACATAAAAATGTTGAATAAAAATTTATACTTTCTCCTTTTACTTTCCTTAATTTTGGAAATCACAAACTCTTTCTTAAAAATATATTTTATTAAATTTATATTACCCAATTATTATAGTATGTATTTTTAGAAAATATACTTTTTTTTATCAAACTTAGAAATGTTTCTAATGTAAAATTAATATAAAATTTTATTATTCGAATAGAACTATACGAAAAATAGTGTGTTCGGAATCTACAATCAATGACTATTATGAATAGTGGTTAGATTAACCAAATTACTGACCATCAGAAAATAATTAGTATTTATACATCATATTAAACTTTATTGATTTTATCATATTTACTAAAAAAATTCAAGTCCTCTAGACTATAAAAATTTTATATTTATAAAATTTAAAATTATTTATATTAGATGGAATTATTAATAACATTGAAATAGTGAAAAAAGATAATGTTGGAAAATGATGTGAAATGTTTTCTTAGCTATTAATACCAAGATACAATTCCTTTTTAATAGTCAAATCAATTTTTTTCTATGGTTTTTGTGATCGACTCAAAATTATCACTGTTTAAGATTTTCCAATATGTAGGAAGTCATTTGAAGAGAAAGGAAATAATGAATTTTTAACTCAACAAATATGAGGATCACTTTTTGAACATATAATTCCTAATCTTTTTAATCATTTAGGGAGTTGTAGTTCTAAAGAATTCATGTGTGTATTTTAAATTTCATAGAACATTTTTCTTTTTTTTTCTTTTTTGTGTCTGATCGTGGTGTTGATATAAGGATTATGGGGATGGGAGTATCGGATAATCTGACCCATCATATCGATAGAGTCCATGGGATTGGAATAAAAAGAGACTTAGATCTCCAAATCAAGAAATTTTTTGTATAAGAAATAAATAGATGATACTGATCTTCTTGATTGAGGTCTTCTAGGGGATTGGAACATAGTGACATTTGGGTTATCTTATCGATGAATTTTATAGTATGCAAAGACAATCCTTTACTGTATATTCTGAAATTTTTGTTATCTCAAGTTAGGATTGGATAATTACATAACTCTTAAGGTTAAACAGTAGAATTACTTTTTATAAAATTTTCATTTCATTCTTAATTTTATAATATTTTGGAACTTGTTTCAATAAGTTTAATATTCCATTTTTCAATTAAATTATAAATCAATTTCAATACATATCTTTCTAATTAAATGTTTTTTCTATGTGTCTATGATTATAATAAAAATTATGATATATAAGATGACTTAGGGATCTAATTGAATCACTTCTATCATCGGATGACTTCTGATTATGATATTTTAGACTAAAGATGTTTTTTGTTTTTGTGTATTTTATATTTCTAAACTACAATTCACCCCTCTTATAGCCATCAGATGCAATAACAATCCACTAATTGGAAGAAGAGAAGGTTTTACTCCAAAAATTGTTGAGTATTTTATTTTTTAATACTGTGATTTATAATGTCTTGTTAAAAAATTTGAGTTTGTAAATTGTTTTTAGACTAAAGTGTTTTGTTGAAAAATAATTTGTTTAACAAGATGGCAATTTTGAATACAAGTACTGTTGAAACTCTGAATTTTAGTTGAACACTAAGTTTTCTATAGGAATGACTATGAATAATGGATAGATAGAATGAAGAATTTTTTTATCTCTACTAATGTGGATATTTTTTTTTGATAAATAGATATTATAAGATTCCATAGAATGAAGTTACTACTTTTAGGAATCAAGAAAATAAAGAATATTAATTGAATTATAGAGTAAGGAATACTCTACATTGTTCAATGTCAAGAATTATCTATAGTAAAATTTATTCGGGTAAATAAGCTTTCAGTATATGGAAAATTTTATGGGTAACATACTTTGGAAATTCTAAAGTTATAGTAATAAGAAGAGCTATGTAGAGATATTTCTATCAAAATTTGTATTTGTTAACTAGGGATTCATAAGACAAGATGCATAAAAAATTAAACACTATTTATAATAGTTTATATTGTAAAGACCCGAAAATTTCAAGGAATTGTTTCCAAATACTTTGGAATTTTATGAGCACACACTTTCTGATGGCACTTGATTCTGAGGCCCAGTGTGACCGGAATCAATTTCTGAAGTTTTGTTCGGGTACGTCCATAAAATGTATGTGTGATTTTTTCTATCTTTTGAACCGGTGCTCGGAATTGAAATCCAAGGACACCAATGAACTCACAACACCGATATTTTCTTATGGGGACCTTTACCTCAATTATGTTTTATGCGGGTTGAAAGTTAATTTTTGTGGATTTATCAGAAATTAAATAAAATTGTGGTGATACACAATTTTCTTTTAAGAGGTGGTTATTTCCTCCAAGAGAAAGTTAGGGGTGGGGCCCAAACCCCACATAACTTCCCATGAGAGTATTTAGTGTGGTGGGGTTCACACGAACCCAAACCCTTCACCTCCCCTAAACTCCCCATTAATACCACTTTTTCTATTTATTTTGAAAACTCCCCATATTTATTATAGTGGAGCCTCTCCACCTCCCACCCATTGAATGTGACAACCTCTTATTAGTATCTGCATTAATTATTTGGCACCTCATTTGAATTAATTCGAATTGCATGACAATTATTTTAAATTAGAGGAAGCCTTATTTATAATATTTTCCTAAGCAAATATTTGGGTGGGGAACCTTTAGAGAATTAGAGGAGCTTCATTTTTCCACTAAAAACATCATCCTCTCTCAGCGAAGAACGCTCCATGAATTCTCATACCTTATTCATCCTCCATGTCAAGGGAGAAGACACCTCTCACGAGAAGCGTCGCCTATGTCAATGACTCTTCCTCCAATGTTGACTGGACAACACCATTCTCCGCGACGCCATATTCTGCGATGCCCGACTACTGTGATGATCATCTTCCACTTCTTGTCGATGTGCGATGTCAATTATGAGGTAGGGGTTTTATACATTATTTATGTGAATAAATTTTACCACTTTATATGTTGAATTTCGGAGATTATCATCAGCCATCTTCTACTGAAAAACTTGGAGGGCGCGAGCCAAATGAACACGACCTGACAACCCTCTGTTAGTCCTTGTTTTTATTAACGATGGAAGCATGTTGGAAGAGGCGGCGACAAGCAAAGGCGGTGTTCATGCACCATCCATGTACAGAAGGACCGCGACCCGCAACCACGGGCCGCTCATACGAAGAATAATCGGCTGGCCGTAGCCCACATGGATGGTGGAACTGCGGCACCCCATGGCGCCGCGCTGCAGAGGACTGCAGCCCGCTCTCTGTAGGATACTTCAGCGGGTGAACTGGCAGGATTGTCAGCTGGCTGGGTTGGAGGAGGCTGCAGCACCGCCTGGTGCTGCATGTGAAGGACAGCGGCCCGCCTAAGCAGGCCGCTTGCGCTGGAAAAGCCGGGTATCTTAGGCCGGCCGGGAATGAGGGAGGTGCCGCTCCGTGCCTGTCGGTTCGGGAAACCGGGGGGCTGCCCCCCCACCCCCCCTCGAATTGCTCGTCCACCTGGCCCGACTTGCTTGGCCACCCGGGTTGAGCCGTGGCGAGCCAGGCCGGGCCGCACCCTGCCGGGCCGGGCTGCGCCGCGCCCGGCCAGGCCGCGCTAAGCCGCGCCATGCCAAGCCGGGCCACGCCAAGCCGGGATACATGATTTACGGTGCCGGTCCGACACCAGTCGGGACAGACCTGCCAAAACCAGGTCGACCCGACCCACCAACCCACTGGGCTTGACGGGCTGGGCACATTTTCAATTAAACTTGAATAACTTTAAGACCACGTGTCCGATCGATGCGCCGTCTACGGCACTAAGACCCTCACGACGAAGCGGTCCTTTTGAGAAAATCTTAGTGAGTTTTTTATGATTTTGGAAAATGGCCGAGTTTGGAACGAGTGTAATTCTAACTGGGCCCTTGGAATAGAAAAGCCAATAACTCTCAGACCGAGCATCCGATTGACGTACCCTCTATTGCATTGGGTTTCTTTTGACAAGACGGAACTTTGGGATACATCAAAATTGGACTTCGTGATAGTTTATGTATCGACCCCTTTTCTCGAGGAGTATACCCTCCTAGAATCAAGCATGCTGTGTGTGTGAACCCTAGAGCTGGCTGCGACTATGTCAACTACTGTACTGGAAATCTCCGTGGGTTCGACAGCGATGACTACGATACTAGGATCCTCCGTGGGTTCGACAGCGATGACTACCAAACTAGAATTCTCCGTGGGTTCGACGACGATGACTACTATTCTTGTATCATGTGTGGTTCTAGCAGATTGACCTCTATACATGTATCCTATGTGGGTCCGATAGAGTAGCTGGTCTTGTATCCTGTGTGGTTCTGACAGCTTAGTTGTTCTTGTATCCTATGTGGGTCTGACATCTTAGATGAATGAGTGACTACATCTGATCATCTCTATTTCTATAAGAATGATGCATACCTGTGTGAGCTACGTCTTGACATTCAATCATTATCATCGTTCTGATTGACTTCTTTCATGTGTGGACTAGGTTTTACTTGGGCTCGAGAGTTGGATCCATACTGTGGTTGATAACTTAGGTATATGTATGGGCATATACCTATGTAGGATTGGTTGATACTACGTGTTTGTATCTCTTTCAGTGGTTTATCCTTTCTGGATTTTGGGAGACCATTAGGGGTCTCGGGGTCCCTACTGAGTATCGTATACTCACCCCTGCACGGGCTTTGCCAGCACTATGTTGTGTTGGATGCAGACGATGAATAGCATTGATTTAGTTAGATACTTGTAGAGATGGACGGTACCCAGAGGTGGACCACTTGGCAAGATGTACACGGAGCGTATAGACAGACTTGAGGTGCTGAAGAGGCCATTTGTACCCACCCATGAGGTGGGATTCCCGGAGGACAACTTAGTGGTTGCTGGTTCACTTTACTATAGTTGAGCTAGCTTTTAGTTGTACTGTACTTTCAGTTTGGTTTGTTTATTGGATCATTTACTTTCTAGGGATTACTTTTGTACTCAGTTTACTTAGTTCTTGCTTTAGTTGTGTACTCTGTTGTGTTGTTTACTTTTACGAAGGAAATGCCTTCCCTTTTTATCAGGATTTACACCTTTGGTGCCAGTCGCCAGCATCTGGCCTATGGAAGGTGGGATTGGGGTAGTCACGGAATGGTCCCCAAGGACGGGTTGTGACAAATCGGTATTATAGGAGTTGGTTCTACCATAGAACTCAAGACACTAATCTTTCCATCTGTGAAGAAATAGTGTTAAGAGTATTGAGTGTGATTTTCAGTCTAGGGAGTCCAGTGTTGGTGCGGCGACCGACGTATCCATACACCAAGACCCTAACCTTTGATTTTCGACTCAGTGCACGAAACCATTGATTGTGTGTGTGTTTCTTTGAAAAGTTTTCTTTGTGATTTCTTTGTGTCCGCTCACCAGGTATACTTTTTGACCGTGGCGCACCTGTTTCTTGTCAGGATGGCACCACGAAGGCAGCCAGCTAGTGTTCCATGTTATGTACGGGATGGTAGCCCACCGAGAGAGGAGAAATCGGTGCAAGACCCCATCACAGCGGAGGCACCAGCGGTACCACTACCTGCTGGGACACTAACACCAATGGCCCCAGTAGTAGAGAGTGCATGCCGCTTGAGTGTGTTGCATGAGTTTTAGCGATAGAGGCCACCCAGGTTCCATGGAGATATAGACAAATAGGTAGCCGAGGATTGGCTGGAGGCTATCATCAGGGTTTTCAGATTGGTAGGGGCACCAGACAACCTTATGGTGATCCTTTCTACGAGTCTCCTACATGCAGCGGCAGGCAGATGGTGGATCCTAATGCTCCATGTGGATGACGAGACATCTTTACTCTAGAAATACTTCGAGAGTCTCTTTCTCTTGGAGTATGTTCCATCTACCCTCCGTGCGGTGCGGATTTAGGAGTTACTTCATCTGCAGCATGACAGTATGACAGTAGCTCAATACTAAGTGAGGTTCACTGACCTCTCACGCTACTCCACATATATGGTACTAGACCCGTTCATCAGAGACTGGACCATCGAGCATGAACTGAGAAATGATATCAGGGACTCGACGATTCCCCTCAGAACCCCGACATAGGTCGGGGTGCTGGAGCGATCCCTTCTAGTGGAGAGCTTCCTTGCTGAGCAATCTCCAGTGGAGAGACCCACCACAGGGTGACATGTAGCGAAGTCTTCTACGGTTGGCAGTATAAAGATGTCACAGGGGTCCAATCTGACCAGGCCATCATCTGGGCGACCTCAGGATACAGGTTCGGTTGTGCAGGGAACACAAAATAGAGCCAGACATACGAGGAGCAGGCAGTGCTATGCATGCGGCAGGGAGGGCCACATGGATCGTGACTGCCCGACCCGCCATGAGATGAAAAATAGACAATAGAGGGACCTCCCAGGTATAGTTAGAGGTTTGACCCTGGTGGTCCACCGGGAGTGAGAAGATGAGGAAGAGAAGCTGGCTGAGCAGCGGGTGGTGGACAACGTTTCGGGGCTCTACCACCACCAGCACCAGGAGGTCCACCCCGACCACAGGGAGCTGTCAGACATAGGTGGGCTCAGCTCCAGGAAGTCGAGGCCTACGACCACAGCGCACCTAAGATTATTCAAGGTACTCTCTATGTCTACTACAACCTTTCTACAGTACTTATAGACACAGGTGCGAGTCATTCTTTTATTGTCGATGCCACTGTTCGAAGCTCGGAGATTATGACGGAGATGTTGGCTTGTCCTTACGGCTATAGACTCCTACAAGAGAAAACTCAATGATTACACACTGGTGCCGGCAGTGTGAGCTTACTCTAGAAGGCAAGATCTTCGGTTGAGATCTTCTTGTCACGACGTCAAGGCCTTACGACGTCATCTTGGGTATGGACTGGTTATCTACAATCCATGTTCATATCGATTGTATTAGGCGCAAAGTGTGGTGTGTCCGCACAGATTGGACCAGGTTCAACTTCACTAGCAATAAGGGAGTCTTTGTAGTGTAGGATGGACTTATGTAGAGGAGAGGGCAGCAGATCACACATCAGTTGGCTAGTCTCATCCTCAGAGCGGTTGATGTGCAGAGTTTGAGTTTCTCTGTTGTGGTGAATCATTATGCGGATGTTTTTCATGACAACATTCTAGGACTACCTCCTCGAAGAGAGGAAGAATTATACATAGACCTGTTCCCCGAGACAACACCGATATGTACCATAGCATATCGGATGGCTCTCACTGAGCTTCGTGGGATGTGGGCACAACTGGAGGACTTGAAGGGAAAGGGATTTATCCGACCTAGTGTTTCACCCTGGGCTTCTCCAATTTTGTTCGCCAAGAAGGCAGATGGGAGCTTACGAATGTGTGTCTACTAACATCACCTAAATCATGGGACCGTAATGAAAAAGTACCCACTTCTAAGGATTGACGACCTCTTCGATCAGCTCAAGGGAGCACGATGGTTCTCAAAGATAGACCTCAGGTCAGGATATCACCATCTCAGAGTTCGAGATGAGGATGTGTAGAAGACGACCTTCAAGTGTCGGTATGGCCACTACAATTTCTTGGTTATGAAATTCAGTGTAGCCAACGCTCCAACAGTTTTCATGAGTCTCATGAACGGGATATTCCAGCCTTACATCAATCAATTTTTTGTTGTCTTCATCAACGACAAAATGATTCACTCGACTACTGAGGTGGAACATGCATACCACTTGCGGGTTGTACTGGACACACTCTAAGAGAACCAGCTTTATGGTAAGCTCTCGAAGTGCCAATTATGGATTCAAGAGGTTCACATCGTAGGGAACATAATCTCAGAGGTGGGGGTAGCAGTGGATCCAGTGAAGTTTGAGGCAGTGCTAGCTTGAGAGTCACCTAGGAGCCTGACAGAGGTGCGAAGTTTCCTCGGTTTGGCTAGGTACTATCAGAGATTTTTCCTAGACTTCTCAAGAGTTGCAGCACCGCTTTCAGCTTTGACAATGAAGGGAAAACCCTTAGTATGGTTAGATAGATTCCAGAAGAGCTTTCAGGAGCTGAGGAAGAGATTCACTAGTGAGCCCATCTTGAGGCTACCAGAGGAGGGAGTTGGGTACGTAGTTTACTACGCCACATCAGGGACCGAACTTGGGTGTGTCCTGATGTAGGAGTGAGTGGTGATCGCATGTAGTTCATGGTATTTGAGACATCATGAGAAGAACTACACTACCCATGACCTGGAGTTAGTAGCAGTGGTATTCGCTTTGAATATGTGGAGGCACTATCTGATGGGCAAGCTCTTTATAGTCTACTCTGACCACCAGAGTCTTAGGTACATCTTCTCATAGAAGGACCTGAACATGAGACAATGGTGATGGCTCGAGTTCCTCCAAGACTATAATATTGAGATAGTCTATACTCCTGGGAAGGGAAATGTTATAGCTGATTCTCTCAATAGAAGATCTGGCATTCAGCTGCTAGGAGAGGCGACGGAGCAGCTAGCTGCATTACAGATATCCTTTGTGGATATAGATGTGCTACCTTTCTTTAGTCTCTCACAGTCACTCCTCCACTTATTCACAGAGTCAGAGAGGTACAATGTGGGGACGATGACTGTGAGGCACAATGTGCTCAGATATCCACACGGTAGGCACCTGATGGATTTTCTGAAGGAGGAAATCATGTATTCCTATTCAGGGGATGTACAATGGTACCATTTTCACTACATGAGGAGGTGCTGAGGGAGTTCCACACTTCCCCTCTAGCGGTACATCCAGGAGTGGCAAAGATGTATCAGGACCTCAGACGATAGCAGTGGTGGCTGGGTATGAAGAAGGATGTAGTAGAATTCGTTTCATGATGCCACAATTGTAGCAAGTGATGGTGGAGAACCATGTACCACCAGGCTTTGTAAAACCCTTATAGGTCCCAGAGTGGAAGTGGGATAAGATCTCCATGGATTTCTTGATGGGGATTCCACATACATCTAGAGGGAATGACTCTATCTGGGTGATTGTCGACCAACTCACCAATTCGACCCACTTCTTACCAATTAGAGACCAGGGCTCAGAAGAGAGAATGGGACGCCTCTATGTACATGACATTGTACAGCTTCATGCTGTTCCATCGATGATCATCTCCAATCGGGACTCACTCTTTACTTTCCGGATTTGGAAGGGGTTGGAGGAGGCATTTGGGACACAACTACGTCTGAGCACTACCTTCCATCCCCAGACGGATGGCCAGACTAATAAGACCATCCAGACTCTCGAGGACATGCTCCGTGCATGTGACCTTGACTACGGTTGCAACTGGGAGGATCACTTACACTTGGTGGAGTTTTCATACAACAACAGCTATCACTCCACCATCGGGATGGCCCCTTACAAGCACTGTACGACCGACCTTGCAGATCACCTCTCTGCTGGACTGACCCAGGGGAGTCAGCACTTGTAGGACCAGAGATGGTGCAGGCTACGAAGGAGAAGGTGCAGATCATCTAGGAGCAGATGAAGACCGCACAGAGCAGACATATGTCCTATGATGATAGGAGACGGAGACCACTGTAGTTAAAGTATGGAGACCACGTCTTCCTATGGGTAAAACCTCGACGAGGTGTAGAGAGATTTGGTCGGGGCAGCAAGTTATTTCCATGATTCATCAGACCTTTCCAGGTCCTCAGTAGGGTAGGCAAGGTGGCTTACCGTATGGACCTTCTACCTCAGTTGTAGAGGGTGCATGAAGTCTTCCATGTATCTCAGCTGAAGAGATACGTGCACGACGCATCCTAAATCATCAATCATAGAGAGTTGGACATTGATGACAGGGCGACTTTCATGGAGGTCTTGGTGGAGATCGAAGATCTACAGGAGCAGGTCCTACGTGGATGTTCGATTCCAATGGTGCACATTCGCTGGCAGCACGAGAACCTCCAAGAGAGATCTTGGGAGCAGGAGGCTCAGATGAGAGCTTAGTACCCCATTTGTTCTCCTAGTGTGTGTTGTAGATTTATGGGGATGTAAAGCCCTGAGGTGGGGGTAATGTAAAGACCCAGAAATTTCAAATAATTTTTTTTTAAATACCGTGAAATTTTTTGAGTACACAGTTTATGACGACACTTGATTCTGAGGCCCAGTGTGCCCAGAATCAATTTCTGATGTTTTGTTTAGGTATGTTTAGTAAATGTACGTGCGGGTTTTTCTATCTTTTTAACTGTCTCTTGGAACTGAAATTCGAGGACACCGATGAACTCGCAGCGCCGGTATTCATTTATGGGTACCTTTACCGCAGTTTCTTTTTATGCTGGTTGAAAGTTATTTTTTCAGGATTTATAATAAAATAAATTAAATTGAGGTGATACACAATTTTATTTTTAGAGGCGGTTATTTCCTCCAAGAGGAAGTTAGGGGTGGGCCCCACACCCCACATAACCTCCCATGAGAGGATTTAGTGCGGTGGGGCCCACACGAACCCAAGCCCTTCACCTCCCCTCAACCCGCCATTAATAACCCTTTTTCTTTTTATTTTCACAACTCCCCATATTTATTATGGTGGAGCCTTTCCACCTCCCACCTAGTGAATGTGCCAACCTCAAATTAATATTTGCATTAATTATTTGGCACCTCCTTTGAATTAATTTGAATTGCATGGAAGTTATTTTAAATTAGGGGAAGCCTTATTTATAATATTTGCCTAAGAAAATATTTGGGTGGGGAACCTTTGGAGAATTAGAGGAGATTCATTATTCCATAAAGAACATCATTCTCTATCGGCGATGAATGCTCCACAACTTCTCTTACCTTATTTTTACTCCGAGTCAAGGGATACGACATGTCTCGTGAGATGCATCGCCTACGTCAATGACTCTTCCTCCAATGTTGATGGGACGACACAATTCTCTGCGACACCATCTTCCCTGAAGCCTGATGACCGTGATGCTCGTCTTCCGCGACCTGTCGACATGAGACGTCAATTACGAGGTAGGGGTTTTGTACATTCTTTAAGGGAATAAATTTTACCCCTATCTTTGTAGAATTTCTTGGATTATCATCATCTCTATTCTACCTCCTAATGCGGAGGGCGTGAGTGGAACGAACACGGACCAACGACCCTTCGTTAGTCATTGTTTTTATTAATGATGGAAGCGTGTTGGAAGAGGCGGTGATGAGAAAAGGCGGCGACCACATGCCAACCATGTGTAGAAGAACTGTGGCCCGGAACCATGGTCTGCTCGTCCGATGATGAACCGGAAAGACATAGACGGACGGTCTGGTGGAACTACGGCGCCCCATGGCGCCGCGGTACGGAGGACCGCGGCCCGCTTTGGCAGGTGAAATGACCGGATCATCAGCCGGCCGGGTTGGAGGAGGCCGCGGCCCCTCCTGGCACCGCCTGCGGAGGACAGCGGCCTGCCTTAGCGGGCCGCTCCCACTGGAGAAGCCATCCGGATTCAGCCGGTCGGGCAGGAGGGAGGCACCACTCATCACCGCCGGTTCGGGAAACTGGGGGGCTATGCCCCCCCCCCCCCCCCGCATCGCTCGACCAGCCGGGCCGAGCCACGGAGAACCAGGCCGGGTCGTGACCCATTGGGCCCTGCCGCGCCAGTCCGGGCCGCATGATTCACTTGGCCGGTTTGACACCATCCCAGTCAGACCCACAAAAACTGGGTCGACCCGACCCTCCAGCCCACTGGGCTTGATGGGCCGGGACCGTTTTCAATTAAACTTGAATAACATTAAGACCGCGCGTCCGATCGACGCGTCATCTCCGTCACTGAGACCCTTGAGACAAAGAGGTCCTTTTGTGATACTCTAAGTGAGTTTTGGATGACTTTGGAAAATGCACAGGTTTGGAACGAGCGTAATTCCAACCAGGCCCTTGGAACGGAAAATCCAATAACTCTCAGACCGGGTGTCCGATTGACGTGCCATCTATCGCGTTGAGATTTTTTTGATGATATGGAACATTGGGATACATAAACATTGGACTTCGTGATAGTTGATGTATCACCCCCTTTACTCGAAGAGCAGACCCTCCCGGAATCGAGTGTGTTGTGTGCAGGAACACTAGAGATGGCTATGACTGCGTCGACTACTGTACTGGAATCGTCCGTGGGGTCGACAAAGAAGACTAGTGTACTGGGATCCTCCATGGGTTTGACAATGATGACTACCGTACTGGAATCCTCCGTGGGTTTGACGGTGATGACTATTGTTCGTGTATCCTGTGTGGGTCCGACATTTTGACCTTTGTACTTGTATCCTGTGTGGGTCCGGTAGAGTAGCTTGTCTAGTGTCTTGTGTGGGTCCGACAGCTTAGCTGGTCTTGTATCCTGTGTGGGTCCGAGATCTAGGATGAATCAGTGAATACATATGATCTTCTATAGCACTATACGAAAGATGTATAACTGTGTGAGATGAGTCTTGACTTTCAATCATTATCGTCGATGTGATTGACTTATTTCATGTGTGGACTGGGTTGTACTTGGGCTCGAGAGTTGGAGTCATACTATGGTTGATAACTTAGGTATATTTTAGGTCATATACCTAAGTAGGGTGGGTTGATACTCGTGTTTGTATCTCTCTTCTGTGGTTTATCCTTTATGGATTCTGGGAGACCATTGGGGGTATCAGGATCCCTACTGAGTATCGTATACTCACCCCTGCACCGGCTTTGCCCGCACTACATTTTGTTGGATACATACGATGGAATACAATGATCGAGGTAGAGACTTGTTGAGCTGGATGGTACCCGTAGGTGGACCACTTGGAGAGACATACACGGAGTGGACGGACAGACTTGAGGTGCTGTGGAGGCCATCTGTACCCACCCTTCAGGTAGGATTCCCGGAGGACAACTCAGTGGTTGCTATTTTACTTAACTACAGTTGTGCTAGCTTTCTGTTGTACTGTACTTTCAGTTGGGTTTGTTTACTGGGCCATTTACTTTTTAGAACTAAATTTTGTACTTAGTTTACTTAGTGCTTACTTCAGTTGTGTACTCTATTGTGTTGATTACTTTTATAAAGGCAATGCCTTCCCTTTTTATAAAGATTTACGCCTTTGGTGCTAGTCGCTAGCCCCTGGCCTATGGAAGTCGGGCTTGGGGTAGTCACGACATGGCCCCCGAGGACAGGTCGTGACATATATTCCCTTGGATTAAAAAACAAATGTATAGAATATTTGTATAAAGGATTATAAATATCATTCCTAATGAATTTGAATATGGAATAATAACATTGAATGATACAAGAAGGATTACAAATATGACTCTTGATGATTATATTCGAAACCTTATGTATTATAAGGGAATATTTAAAAGGGATACAAAAAATATGAAAAATAATAATGGAGTAGTTTATTTTGTAACTAAATATAAGGTTACTTACCAAGCATAAAAACTAAGAAAGTTTTGAAATCCTTTAAAAATAAGAATGTGATAGTTGATCACGATAACAGTTTATTAGAAATGTTTGAGATTAATTGGATAATATTCCTATAAAGATGAAAAATATTGCGTGAAAGAATTATTTTGAGTACATATATAATAAAATTCCTAAATATAAAGGTGAAAATATTTATTCCTATAAGTTGATATGTTATGAGTGCAAGAAAGCCTGTGATATCAAATTAGATGAACCAATGCTGAATAAAGAGGATAATAAGGAAATGAATTTTGTAATAAATCTTAAGTTGTTTTATAAGAAAAATTCATGAAAAGTTATAATTATTCTTATACATGGAGTGATAGGGGAGTTTATATTTATTATATTAATTAGTTATACAATGAGGTTACTAGATAAAAGAATATTACTTTATTTTTAGAAATCTCACTGGTGAAAAAATGTCTAATGGATAAGGTAACAAATGATGAATCACTTGTTACCTTTGTAAACTCCCCTTTATAATGGATAAAGTTTATATTTCCAAATAAATGAAGTTTTCTCCATATAGTAATGTTGTACAAATGTTTCCATCTAAGATTTTATTTTCTGAAAATTCACGACCCAAGAATTTTTGTGTTCCCAAATACTAATTTTTTTTTTCAATAAATTAAGGATAAAACCAACAAAAAAACATATATTACATGGATAATAATATTTAAATACATATGAATACAAATCGACATTAATTTAAGATGATTATATATATAAATGGAGGAAAATTCACTTTTGTAGACAATACCATGGAGAAATTATTGGCACAAGTAACATTTTTCTTCTAAGAACTAAATTTATTTGAAATGTTTTATTTATTATATGACTTAAACAAAATATTATTATAATTATTTAATTATGTTATGACAAATATCTTATGATCTTCAGGAATGATAAATGTACTGATCAAAGATCAATAGATGAGTTTATTCTTCCAGTAAATCAACATGAGAATGTTTAGAATTTAATCATAGAAGACATTAGAAGCCAAGATATACACTACCTTAGTGAAATGAAAGAACAATATTGGTTATTTCATAGAATATCTGGACAATGTTATCAAATATCTTTATCTAATCTGTTTATGAAACAACTTGTAAATGTCCCATGAGAACTTAGGTTTGAAACATCAAAATTATGTGATCCTTGTCAATTTGTTTAGAAACATAAGTCATGATTTCTGAATATTAGTGATGCCTCTATTTATTATTATTTATAGTTAGTGAATTTGTATTCATTTGGTATTACAAAAAATGTGTGTATTTTTGGAAAATATCATGCTTATTTTTTAGTTGACTATTGCACTAGATATACTTGGGTCTATTTTCTAACAAAAAAGTTGGAATCATTTAGTTATTCTAATTTTTTTATAGCAAGAGTTGATAATGTGGAAATTATCTCTTTGATAACTATTCATAGTGAACTCGATTGTGAATTTTAAATTATAATTGTTGAAATTTTTTTAGTAAACAATTATAATATATAACTTTTCAATACCTATAAATCCATAGAAACTATGTATAGTTGAAATAAGAAATAGAATTATTCTAGATATTTATTAAAACATTCAAAATAAATAACCATTTTCAAAAAATTTTGGGGCTTAATATATTAAAACTTCATGTTATACTATAAATCTAGTTTTTATTAGACCTTTTTAAATTAAACTCCAAATTAGTGGTGGATTTTAAGGAAAACAAAACATTATTACTTTAATGTTTTTGGATGGAAAGTACATGTATTGGATACTAATTATAACTTGCATAAACATCCTCTAATATCCCATGAAGGAATAATTTTAGGTTACTATAAAACTATTAATTCATATAGGGTATTTAACAAAAAATGTGTTTTTTCGGAGACAGAAGATGTTAAATTTGATGAAAGAGATCCTTTGGTTTTCAACAAACATGTACACACATAATCAAATGATATTTCTAAACAATGTTAAAACTATTTTAGAATATACCCTTCATGAGGGGATAACTAATGAATATATTCATGATTTTATACCTCAATATGTTTTTAACCAAAATTTTAGGATATTTTTTCTTGAAAATATAAAAAGGTGACAATTTCTTAGGAATCATCATAGTGATAATATCATTTGTGATATAGATCAACCAGTTATAACTAGATATTTTTTGAGAAAAAAAATTTAACATCTATAATTTTATTCATAGTTCAAACCATAGAACTATGATGAGGAATTAGGTGACGACGATTGGATAAAATAAATTTAGGATGAACTCAATTAGTTTTAATGGAATTAAGTATGGACTTTGGTAAAATGATTAAATAATACTTCTATATTTGGAGTAAAATTGGTCTTTTAGAAAAAGTGGGAAGAAATTTGAATAATAGTTAAAAATAATGCTAGACATATTGATAAGGTATATAATCAATAAGAAGGAATATATGGGAAGAAACATATTCACTGATATCTATACCTGAAGCTATTTTATAATTCATTCTTTGAAACATTATTAAATTTGAAACTATTTCAAATAGATTTGAAGTATGATTTTCTTAATAGCTAAGTTTAGGTAGATTTTTATATAGAAAAAACCACTAGTTTTGAGAAAAAAAATTATTTAGATTATTTTTTCAACTTATCACGACACTTTATAGAATTGAACAAGACCCTAGGGTTTTTTATGATAGGTTAAATGTATTGTTGTTACAAAATAATATTGTTAAGCGAGATCAAGATCCAAATATTTTTAAAAAATAATTTAATTAAAATATTATGATGGTAAAAATCTATATTGATGAAATTATATTTTTTTCATCTAAACATTCTATAAAAAATTCTTTTTTTGATCATATAAAGTATGAGTTTCAAATGACTATAATGGGCGAGTTAACATACATTCTTGGATTTCAAATTTTTTAAAAACTAGAATGAGATATTACATATCAACATAAGTATATTCATGATCTTATTAAGAAATTCAGGATTAACAACACTAAAAGTATTAATACACCTATTAGAACCTAAAATACTATACACATTGATGAGGCATGGAAACAAGTAGATCAAAATTCTGTAAGAGGTATCAATATATGTTTACATTAATTAATATCTATTCATCCAAATTTTATTTTTTCATTATGCTTATGTACTAGTTATGAAGGCAATAAAAAGGGCTCCCATTTTAAATCTATTGTACAATTTTTTCATTACTTTAATAGAACATTTGATTTAGGAATATTTTTATTATTCTAAAAATAATTTTGAGATTTTTTTTGATTGTTGTCATTGGTGGATTTAGAATGGATTAGAAAAGTACAAATGGAACATGTCACTTATTAGGATGATATTTATTTTTATAGTTTATATGAAATAAAACATAGTATAAATTTCAACTCCTGAATCCAAATATGTAGAATATGGATGTTTTTGTGCTCAAGTGTTGTGGATGCTACACAATCTCACTAACAATGGCATGAGTTTTACTAAAACTCAAATAGTATGTGAAAATAAAAGTTACATTTCTCTATGTAAAATATCATAACATAACTCATGATCCAAAAAAATAGACATAAGACACCATTTAATTTGGGATTAAACACAAAAAATGAGACACTATTTTACAATTCATCAAAATGAAATAATAAATTTCTAATATTTTTACTAAGTCTCTTTGTTTCGATAGATTTAAATTTATTAAATAAAATCTAAAAATGATCAACATAAAATGATTTTTCATATCTACTATTATTTTAACAATATACTCATGTTAACAGAATCCTTATCATAGGGTTAATTTAGATTTTTTTATTTTATAAAATAGGTTTTTTCTAAACTATTAACAACATATTTGTTTTCTAAAACATTATGTTTTGGAGTAAAATTTCATAATAAAATAATTCAAGAATAAAAATTTAACAAACGGTGTTCAGAATAAATAAATATTTATAAGTTTATTGGACCATACATTTGTTATATATTTTTTCAAAATCAGTTTTCATTACAAAAAATGAGTACAAAATCCTCATATCAATGAAAAAAATATACTAAAAAATATACTCTTCTGATCTTTATGTTTTGGTAATTATCTATTCCTTTAGTTTATCATTTTTTATTGTAAATATTGTTTTATATTTTATATTTAATAAATTTTTTCAAACGTTTTAAAGTACATCAAGTTAAAAAATATAATATTCTGATTAATAGTTTTATTAAAAAACATAAATAGTTCAGAATTATTTTTAAATATTTCATGGATTAAATCTCATTATTCACATAAAGTAATTGGATTTGAATCTCATTCATTGGTTTCTATATAATTTTAATTATTACCTCCATGCCTAAATATATGAGTGGGGTACCTATTTCCAACATCAGCTTTCCAAAAATTCACTCTCAAATCTTATCACCTTATTTTTGGATCATTCTAATAGTTTTATCATTCTTCCGATCAAATTTCAGTCCGACTACCAACACTAAATTCAGAAAGATTGACACTATAAAATATTTTGATAAAATAGAATTCAACAGAGAAAGGATAATTGAAATAACCAGATATGATAAATATGATTCAATTCCTAAAAATATTATTACTTTTAAATTATAATAATTAATTTATGCTGAGAAATGGAATTTTTATAAAAATTATTCATGAGATTATAAAATAATTTTATGCATCAATAGTTATTTTTTCAGAATATTATAGGAATATATTACTTTTACATTATTTGGTGAAAATTTTAAACTTTTGTATCAATAAATTACAGACCATGTTGAAGTACCTTTAAAATTGTAAAATATCTCACTTCTCCCAAGCATTCAGAAAATCATGGGAATTTTATAAAGTCAAAGGTTGAAGAATAGTTATTCATTTATTTTTATAAATTGAGGAATGTTTCACATTTTACATTAAATGTGTGGGTTTTAACCTTATAGATGAAGGGTTTCTTAATTCTAATGAAGGGTGATAGAGATACCCTCAAATTACATGATATGTTTATCTTCCAATTTTTGGTTAAAATGTTGAAAATCAAGAAGGTGACGTTTTTTTCTTTTATTTTTATTAATTAATAAGGATTCATTGAAATTAATAATTCACATGATTCCCTATTCCAAAAAAATTCTATTCAATTGGGTGGATGTTTTCTAAATTAACAATACAACCTATTCTATATGGGAGATAATTTATCTTATTGGTTAAGAGACTATGGCACAAATGAAATTAAAGTTCTATTAAAATTCAAAAAAAGTTTTATAGAACATAGAAAAATATGGGTTCATTGATGAAATAGTTACAGATTAAGTACTAAGAAAAGAAAAGGAGAAAATCTAAGTCCTCATTATAAAAAATTGAATCCAAAGAGAAAAAAATGTCTAATAATGAGTTTAAAAAGCTTAAGGATCATAATTCATAGAAGTAATTTGATGGCCTTATTTTCAAGCATGATGAGACTGAGGTATTGGATTTAAAAATTAGACTGTAGATTAATTGAATAAGGACAATAAAAGAAAGAAACAAAATAAAATATTATCACAAGAATCTCAAGTTGAGTGTTTGTTAAAGGTATTTGATCAAGAATCTATAAATAAATTGATTTTGGTGTCTCACATATCTACTATAAAAACACCTCATGGTTCCAAAACAATCCCTTATGTTGAATAAAAAAATCAATCGACTAATTTAGAGTTTTTTTAAACTTAAATATTTCCATTAATTGTACAAATAATATATGATAAATGAAAATGAAAAGAGGTTATAGAATAAGTCATTATTGAATCTCAATCTCAAAATACAGTTACATAATCTTTTCCAATTTCTGAATGATAGAAAAATGTGTAGGGAAAACCCCAATCAACTATAAATGTTTCAAAATGTGTTATTAGGAATGAACCATGGTTGGAAAGAGAATTAGAAGAAGGGAAATAAGAACTATAATAATAATATGTAATAGAAATAGAAAATCAAAAATAAATAAGGTAAGAGGAATGTTTTTCAATGTTATATTCTAAGTCAACTCTGCAAAAATCACATTCATAGAAGAATCTGTATATAAATGTTTCTGTGGAAGCTCATTCATCATCTAAGGAGGCTATTAAATAATTTTCAAAATGAGAGGAAGAATATTAACATTCTCACACCAATGTAATAGAGAAGGACGAAAATGATAAACAAGTATGTATTATAAAATTTTAAAATGATGATTAAGTTAAAAAAAAATGAAAATCAGGCATATGATTATCTTGAAATCATTTTTCAAAGGTACAATCCATGTCATCAGACTCAATTTCTATAGAGGAAAAAAATAATTTTGATTACATTTATTATATCCTAAATAAAATTCCAAACTAAATTTTATATATATCAAATATTGAAAACATATGTTAATAGATTCAAAACTATCTAAATGAAAATTAAAAATTATTGAATATATTGATAGTGATAATAATCTAGAATGGAAAAGAAATCAAAAAATTCACAGGTAAGTAAAATGTTGACAAGAAACGTTTTATCCAAATGGTAATATGTTCTGCACAATTTGATACTTATTTAAATTATCATGATGATATAATTTTTGAAATGAATAAATTTCCTTATATATTTACATACTAATTTTGATAAATTATCAACTCATGTATCATAAATAGTTCTGGTTTTAGAATATTTTAGAGACCTGATGGATAATGAGAAATAGGATGTCGATGTTATGAAAGAAAGGTCTAAACGTTTGAAGTAGAAAATAGTAGGATATTATCTTAAGAAGATGATTTATTATGCCTACGAGAACAAAATAAGAATATCAGTGAGGAGGTTTAAATATTAGAGGATGAGAATAAGAGATAATTTGTCATGGAGAAAAGGATGGTAAAACTCAAGACATTTATTTCTGAAATTAATAAGGATCATTAATATTGAAATAATTTTATGTTAATAGTCAATAAACTATAAAATAAATACTAATTTTATTTTTCTATAGTTTGGATATAATTTTAAACATTTTAAATGAAGCCTATTTTGATTAAATTTTTTATCCAAATATTTTTTGAATGTTTTCTAGTTCTTCTAGATGAATGTTATTTTATTTATACTTTGGATAAATAGTTAATTCAAACACAATTGTTTGAGATTTTATTTTTATACAATTTCTAGAAGTTAAAAAACCCATCCTTAGAACATTTTTTAAATAAAAAAGGGTGAGTTTTTTAGGTGATTTTGTTTATGTGAGAGAGTTCCTTTAAAAATGAAATGAAGTGTCCCACATGTGATTTTACCTAAAAGGGTAGAATATTTCTAAAGAAGTATTTTTATTAATGGGTAGAATACATTTTTTTTATTTTCAATCAGGTTATAAATAATTCATTCACTCAATGGTAGTTATAATTACCAAAGAAAATTTTCATATGTAGACTCATATTTATTTTCATAAAATCACAAGGATTGTATGTATTTAAATGTTAAAGTTTTTATTTATAAGTTTTGGGTTATTCGATTTCCACATAGTGGGATATTTTTGAGTTGAAAGTTATACATTATACTTTTCCATTCCTCAATTTTAGAAATCACAATCACATTATCAAAAATATATTTTACTAAATTTAAATATCCCAATTATTATAGCATGTTTTTTAGAAAGAATATTTTTATACTAAATATTGAAATGGTTCTAATTTAAAATTAATACAATACTTTATTATTCAAACTGATCCATCAGATTGATGGTAATTTGGAACATCGGATCAACTATTGTTCTGACCAGTGGTTAGAGAAGTGTTTTATCTATTAGGAAGATTAAATTTGTAACCATCACACTAATATTAGTATTATTACATTATATTAACATTTATTTAGTTTATAAGATTGACTAACAATAGTGATGTCCATTTAACTATCTAAATTAAATGTTTTTATTATTTATAATTTTTTCTATTATAAATAATTCTTAATAGCATTATAATGGAGACAATAAAACGACATTGGACAATGATGTATAGTTCATGCCTTGCAATCCATATCCGGAACAAAATAATTATGACATGTCAAATAGAAACAAGTCTAAGGTTATTGTAACCAAGTAATAAATATGACCACTAATTATTTTACTAGAAATAGGAGTATGCTGAAGATTTGGGAGCTAATGGATTTGTAAGTCAACACATCTAAAAATCACTCTGCATGAATATCTTATTCCTATGATTGTAATCATTAAGAGAGTTGTATTTCTATGGAATCCATGTGAGGATAATAATTTTTTTGAACATTTTTATTCTTTACGTTTTGTTTCTGATTGTGGTATAGATTGTGGTATTCTTTGGATAGGAATACATTAGAATCTAATACAATTTATCAAGGGATTTTAGTGTATTTGAAGGTAGATACATTCTTAAATTCATATCGAGGGCATTCATGTTTATAAAATACAGAGCTGATACCAATATGTTGGATAAAGGGTTTCTGTGGTATTGTAAAGTTGAGACATTCTAATCATCTTATTGGGGGATTTCCTAGTACGAAAGATAGAACTTTATAGTAGGTATTAAATTATTGGTTATCATTAGTTTGGATTTCTGACTTCCTTAACACATAATGTAAATGAGTAGAATTACCTTTGATATGTCTTGTAAGTCATTTTTTATAGTTATAGTATTTTGTTTTACTTGATTATACAAGGTTAATATTAATATGTGAATTTACATTGTAAATATAGTTATTCAATTATTGTTCTAATAAACTATTTTATTATCATGTCTGTAATACCAATAATAAATCTGATATATCAGATGAATTGTAGATCCTACATAAAAACTCTAATCATTAAATGAATTTTCGGTAGAATTTTTTTAATAAATAAATATTTTTTATTTTATTTTTTATAATTTTGATCTATAGTTCACCCACCCCTATTTTATCCATTATACACTCTTATGATCCAAAAACAACATAACATAAGGATGGGTGGTAAGATTTTATAGAACAGTCATTACTATAAGCATATATTAGAGATGAATTTATACTTGGGATATAATAATCATATAATAAATTTTTATATTAATAATTCCGAATATAGTCATCAAGGTGTTAATTTTATGATTTTAATAATCATTATATGTATAATGTAGTAGTTTGAATAGGATACAAAGACAGCACATCAGATTCTAGAGTGGGTGATCAATGGTCCTCATTCCACATCATTTTCAGAACCAACTTTCATTGTTGTGGTTTCATAGGTTTTACCTTGTCTGGAATGTTTGAAGATCCTATCATTATTATTTTCCATAAGGTTAGGGAATTTTCATGGATGATGTCCATGTTTTCCCCATTTAATATAATGAACTATTGTCGGTACATTTGGAAGAACCCTATTTTCTTTCATTGTGTCCACTAATATCTCCTCGTTTTCTTGTAAATTAGTTTCTCTATTCCCTACCATTCAAAAAAAAATCATCTTTTAGTACATTTAAAACATACCCTGGGGTAGTGATTACCACATCTTTGACATGGATGAAATTGAATCTTATTTCTTTTATAATTTTCCACACATGAAATTCCATAAAAATTCAACATTCTCATAATTGTTTTTTTGAAACTCCACTATGATCAAATTAATAATCATAAATTATTATATCTAATTTAACACAGTCAAAATATTTATAACTTAACATATTATTCCATTAGCTTACTCATGGGAAAATATTCATAAAGTCCAGAAAAACCATTTTTATCATGATTCCTATAGGTTATATCCATTACTAAAACCAATAGGATCTAATTTTTCATGACAAATACCATAATAAAATTATTTTATGATAATTACATGAAACTTATACATAATAATGTCTTCCTCATTTAAATTACTACATTATATTTCAGTTCAACCTAAGTCACTCTATATTTTATCTAGTTTTCTTTAGGTTGGGTCCACCCTTATTAATAATAATAATTATTTAACATAATAAATTTTTTATAATGTCTTGATAATGGAATGAGATAATCCAAAGAATACCCCTATGGATCATCTATCTAAGTGTGTAGTCTTAGGTCCCCTCATCATGAACTAGAATGAAGATTGAGTTAATACTCAACTATAGTTTTTTATAGTGATTACCCCTAGATGAATTTATGAAACATCAAAATCAAATTTTTAGTGTCTATATGGAGATGAAATTTCTATGAGTACCACACATTCTATAATCTACCAAATCATTATGATATTATACTATACATAGACTTATCCTAGGGGTTTATACAGATGCTCTCTAGACCTATATCCAAAATAAATAAAATAATTCACAAAAATAACTATACCCCACTCTGATACAATCTAAATCCACCCAATAAAAACCTAACAAAATTAATATAATAATTTCATCATTTAAAAATACATCTCACAACCCAAGGACCTAAATTTTCAGTGTCATGGAAAATAGGTAGATAAGCATCATATTCTACAATACTTATGGAAAAGTATCTATAATCATACTTATATGGACCCTTTTATATAAATATCACATCGTATAATCTTTTTTATATCATTTTTAATGGAATGATAAGTAAGGGGTGTGCTCATACGTTTAATTAGGGAAGAACATACCAAAATGTATCAAATCAAAAATATGAAGGGGAACCCAAGGAGAAGATAAATATATTATTAAAATATCATGGGACAATAGATTATACCCATAAAACATTTTATAGAATCACAATATCATTAAAATTTTTATTAATAAAGCATAAATATTATGGCATCGATTGAAATACATCTCAATAATCATAAAATTTGTTAGTATGAAATAAGTGTGTGGAATAGTTTTAAAATATAGAATAATAAGAAAAATAGATTATATTTAAAATTAAAATAATTATGGGAATGTGTAATAACTTTATAAACAACCAGAAAATGTTTTATAGACATAATCATTGGAAAAACACATTGATAAAACTCATTATACCCATACCAATGTGAACAAACTCATAATGTTCATACTGTGAAATTTGAAAAAACCCATTTTGACCATACTTTTGAGATGAAATGTATTATTTCCACACCTGAATATCTCATGAGATATCAAAATAACCTAATGCATTGGATGGGTATATAGGACTCCAAATATCATCATACTCACATATGTGTGCCAGATAAATTCAATCAACATCATATCTTAAAGAACGGATGAAAAATATTATAAGTTTCTTAAAATTTTCTAAAACATCAAATAACACAAACTTAAAAATAATTAGACATAGAAAAATATCATTTAAAAAAGGAACCAAAATATAAAATATATAATTTTATCAAAACATCACTTCATAATAGATAAAACATATAGGAAAAACATATGTGAAAATACATGTTTCTTTACAAAACATTTTAAACATTGTTATCAAAGATAAAGTAAAAATTACTTTTAATTATTTTTTGATAAGGGATAGATAATAAATTTTGAAACATAATTATAAATATTCATAAATAAATTATACTTTAATCTTAAAAAAAATAAAAAAAATAAAATATATAGTGGTATTTAATGAAATGTAATTATTTTATTAATATTTTAAGGTTATTTTAAAGAAAACCCCACATCAGAGATATGTTGAAAGGATTTAATTTAATAAAATAGGTAAAGTAAAATACAATGAATATAAAAGAAAAAAAATAATTGTCTTTAATTTATTAAATAATTTTTTATGTGATAGATATTTTCATGGAAAAAATATTCATTTGTAATAATGGGTATTATTATCACCAATGTTATGGTTTCATTTTAGAAAAAAATTCATCACTGAAGTGTTTATTGATAAGGATAAGTTATTTAACCATAGAAAAACATTGATTATAATACTAAATATTATATTTTAATGGACAAATAATGCTTCAAATGTATATTCTTGTAAGAAATACTATAACTCAATGAATCATAAATTGAGTCATTGAAACCTTACCTTGAATACCCACTTTGTTAATCAGACTCTAACCTCATGTATAACAAAAATAATATTCATAGTTTCCTATTTAATTTCCATATTCATATATATATATATATATATATATTCTTCTACATAATTGATATATAAATTTTTTGGATAATTATATTAATTAATTTGGGATTCTCTTTACCATCGAATGTTAGTATTTTTTGATTATTTCGTAATGATTTTACAATGTTGATACTGATGCCTATTTATTGATTGTATATTTTCATTTAAACATATGATAATTTACTATAATATATACTATAAAATTATTTAAAATGTTATTATATCATTCCATTTGAGTTTTAATCACATTATGTGAAAACAAAATCGATGAAAACCATGTTTTTGTAATTATTAACAAATAAATGTGGGTGTATTAATAGTATGTAAAATAATAATATGAACATTATAAAACTATAAAAACATTATTTTTTATTATTTTATAAAAAAATAATTATTTAATAATTATTATTCATTCATTATAATATTTTTTAGCATCGATCATGTAGGTGGATAAATTTACCCAACTTAGAACGTTTTATAATTTCATGTGTGAGTATGGTTAAGATATTATTTTATATATTATATCAATATAACATAAGAATATTGACATTAATTATATTCTTTAGAAAATTTTAATAATTTTTTTTGTTGTTTGTATAATGAATGAAAATATATTTGGAAAAAGAAACAAATGTTAATTAGTGGGGTAGATGTTCACATGTATGCATGATCGATGTTAGTTTTCTTTTTTTAGTTTTTGGAAAGGAATAATAAATTACTATTACATAAATATAATAGTTTGTAATAGTTGTATTAAAATTTAAATAATTATATATTTATGGGTTTAGGAGTTGGTGAAATATGAAGGTATAGAATAATAACTAATGAGAAGAAATACAGTTATGTAGAAGAAATTAATCTTCTCTAGGAACCAAACATGATATTGAAGGGACATGGGAAATATTATATTGTGGGATAAGGTTCTTTCGGGAGTAAAATGATATATTTTAAAGAATTTTTCTGAAGGTATAGGTTTGATAATATGTGATGGAATTATGTCCCCTTTAGAACTGAGTAAAATGGTACTTTTAGGAATATCCATTATTATTCAATAATGGCATGACACTATTTAGTGATAAATGGATAAATATGTGATAAATAATAGTTTTTAGGTTGATATATGGTCAATAAACATTTTAATCGAATTTTGATCATTTTTAACAAGTTTCAATAATTTTACCATTATTTTTAACATTTTACCATATTTTGTCTTTAGTAAATAGTTTTTCACTACGTAATTTTTATTTTATTAAAAAATGTAATAATTCTTGTAACTAAATTTCAATATTCTATAAATATATTTAAGATCCATATATTATGATTTAATTTTTATCTATGATAAAATTAACTATAAAAATAATACATTTATTATATTCATAAATTATTTTTTAGAAAATTGTTGTTTTAACCGTTAAGTGTTCTTGATCTTATTTTTAATTGATTACCAATTGAATAAGTGTTAATATATTTATATATAGGTTTAAAAATTATATTATATTTAATTTTTATAATATATTAATTCTCTTTATTTGATAAGAAATTACCCTACTTCAATAAAATTTTTCTTTGAAAATAACAGTTTTACCATTCTCACAGAAATTAAATTTTTATTAGTAATCATAATATTGTGAATGAAGATGAAAAATAAATTATTTAGTTGTATTAAAATCATGATATAAAATATTCATTCAATTTCTTTATATTTAATTTAAATAATTTTTAAATGAAATATTTTAACATAAGCGAATAATAAAAACTTTTTTAAAACAAAATATTGCTCAGTATTCATAAAAATTGAATATGTTTTTTATTAATTTAACAGAGTAAAATTTTAATATAATTTAGATAATATTTAATATTTATTTTTTAAAGAAAAAAATATTTCAATATTTTTAGTTCATTCATTTAATAAGAATATGTCATAAAACTTATTTTTTTATCATAATCAATACTTTGACTATTTACCTAAAAATCAACTGTTTTATACAAATATCAACAAATTTAACACAATGTAATATTCAAATGAATAATTTTAAATGGTGTTCATTTATCAAAAAAAAAATTATAGAATTTTTAAATTTAGCTTTTCATTAGGAAATATAATTAAATCTATTAAAAACATTTTATTTCTTTAAAAATAAAAATGAAAATTATGTGTAATACATATGAGAAACATATTACATGCTTTATAACTATAATACCACAATATTTACTACATTTGTACTTATAGATAAATTTAATCTATTTGATTTCTTAAGATGCACAAAACCTCGAGCAAAAATGAACTCCAAAGTATTATTATTTTAACAAGGATGTTATAAACTAGTCATTAAATTGGTGGGTGGGAATAAAAATATATATCGATAGAGGTAATATTTTAACATTTTTTCATATCTAATTTATTGATTTAAAACACAAAAAAAATCTAATTTTGGGATATTTGTAACAATTTTGGATTTAGAGTGTGTTTTGGGATAAAAAGTTAAATCTTCATAATTCTGCATTTTAAATAGATTTTTATCAAAGTGGTATTTTCGTCATTTATTTTACAATATATTTAAAAATTGAGTATTTTTTTTGAAATCCAAGTATGATTTCCTTCACCTTTGTATTTTTGAGAAATTAAAAGATTTCTACAAAATGAGGTCCTAAAAAATCAATCGAGTAAAATAATTGTTCGGGTGGACAATGTGGACCCCATCTCTATAAAAAAGCCTAATTCAAGAAATTCACCACCAATTGAGGTGATTCAATATATATTTGAATTAGGACACATATAATCACTAATTAAATGAATTTTTAGAGTTTTGGACTAATTATGGGTGTAATTTGATGTTATACATTGGAGGTAGAATTCTTATAATATTAGACAGAAAAATACATGCTCGTTATTTAATGCATAACATTTTCAATATATTTCCAATCAATGTGTCATTTTGAGGATGAATTCATAAAATATTTTAGAATATCTTTTGGTAATAAAACTATTATATATTTTACTATTTAATGGGTCCTAAATGCATAATCATTCAATGTATATAATTTGAACAAAAAATAATCACCCATTCATCTATAAATATGTGCATCTTATCCAATTTTAGGATATCCGATTTAGAGGGAGTGGTCTTGAGAGTGAAATAGAAATTTAGAGATAGAGATCAGGATGAATATTCCATGAAATTATGCCATAATGGATATTACTAAGTCTTCAAAAGTGATGTGTGGTTAAGCACTAAGTTGTTGTGGATGGCGAAACCCAACAGTCACTCTCTTCCATGTTTCATTATTATCATGTAAAATTTATTGTAATTTATCATGAAAACACGTTTTTGAATGAATTTTATGTTTTTCCTTATTCAATATATTTTCAAAAAACTAGATTGGATTTTTGTTCCATCTTTGACATAAACTTTTTTAATTCCCTTTTGAAAATTATTCGATGTGGTCTTGCCATTGAGCATAGTGATTTCAATTATGTTTTATTTCATGGAGATCTTAAAGTAATTGAATCACTTCTATAGGTGGGAAACCAATAATATATAGGTCTAAATATGACTTATATTCAAATATGAGTGTGTCACCGGTGGGGGGGGGGGGGGGTCCTTTGGAGGTATTTTGAAATTTAATTTATAAATATTTTTAAACAAGGAAGAGGAGAGTGTTTCAGAGGTTGAAGCCTGTCCACAACAATTATTTTAATCCTGATTTAAAACCCATCTAATTATATCCATTTTCTACCTTGATATTCAATTTAAAATCATTTTATTTTTATTAAAACTTTAAAATAAAATCCCCCAATTTTATCTTCCTGAAAAAATAAAGAAACAATAGTGATTGTTTTGTAACTCAACCTATAACCTCCTCGAGAGACATCCCAAGGACTGCTATATTGAATTTATCTAGCGGATAAATCTTGATTGAGGTTTTCATGGAAAACCCCTCGAATCAACTTGTGCCATTTTTGGGGAGGATTCTAATCTTGATTTTATTTTTTAAGTAGTTTTTTCATGACCGGAACATCAAACACAAATTTTCTACCTTTAGATTCAAAAATCGATAAAACTCACTCTAGGGTAGGTGAAACCAAAAATCCCCCTGTCCCATGCCTTTTAATCTTATACGAACACATCTAGAAGAGAATTGGTTATTCCAGCAATTACAATGGATGAGAATAAAACCATGAAATAATTGGCATCATCTTATTTGGAAAACAATGAAAATCCTATAGAATACCAAGATGCACCTACTAGGTAAGAAATCAAATCTCGTTTCATCCACAAAATTCTTAAATTCAATAGACTTCTTGGTGAAAACCCACACAAACACCTCCAAGAATTCAGTTATCTTTGGGTAAAAATGAAACCTTATTGAGTTGATGAAAATAAAATGAAACTGAGGTCATTTCCTTTTTCTCTAGAAGGTGTTTCCCATGAATTTTTCTTTTATTCCCATTAAACCCTTATTTTATATTGGAATGAATTGAATAAATTATTATTTGAAAAATTATTCCCTACCTCAAGAATTTACTCCATTCAGAGGGAGATTTGTAGATTTTGGTTGACACAATGAGAAACACTGCATAAATACTAAGAACGTTTCAAAATATTCTGCTTTAGATTCCCCCACTATCAAATTAATGACCAACTTCTCACTCAATAATTTTATAATGGATTGTGTCTCACTAATAGAAACATTATCGATGAAGCTATAGGAGGAGCTTTAATTGACAAAACAACAACTTTAATTTGGATATTAATCACAAACATGGCCGGAAATGTTAAAATTTTTTGAACAAGAGTTCCTCTCCATGTAAAATCTACACAATAATTCCCCATTACTGGTTTTGAGTATAAAACATTGGTAAGTCAAATATCTGACATTACCATTATGGTGATATCACTGATACTATCAAATAACCCACAACTACAACCCAAACCTGACACAACATTTCATGTGTAATTTCACTATGGAATTTTCTCTTGTAATGTCCATTTTAGAGATTGATTCCAACAAATATAGGAGCCTTCTAATAACAACAATGTAGTTCTTCAAGGAATACCTTTCCAATCAAACCAAAAAAGTCCATTTCAAACCAACCAACATTTCAATCAGAGAATGAGTACAAAATATAATGAAAGGTTTCGGCATCCTGAACAACCTAGGGGATTATCCCATGTATAATCAAGAAATTAGTAACCAATACATTTTAATGAGAAATAAAATGATCATTCGTGACGTAACATCCAGCCTACTCCTCACACTCAAAATTTTGACTGTAACCTTTAAGTAGAAATGAGGCAACAACAAGAGTCAATGATGCAATGACATGAATTCATTAGAAAAAATAATAATTTCCAATGAAACAATAGAACATGATGAATACTTTGATGAATCAAATGGGTAAACTTGCCTCTATTCATAGTTTCATGACAAATCAAATGAGGGGTGGTTTACCCTCATAACCCCAAGTGAATCATAGAAAAAATAGGAAAGAAATAGTGAGTTAAATTGAATATAAGTGTGGAAAAAATAGAATTACCCTCAAACTGAGAAAAAGAAAACATATTTCTGAAACAATTTATGAGAATCCGTCCATTTATGGAAATGATAAAAATTCTAGAAATTCAAAATATAATATAATCACAAAGTCAAGAGAATAAATATTGATTTAAAGAAGAATGAATGACTGGAGGAGGATGTATGGTCCTTATGTATATCTAAATCGTACTCAGAATACCCCAAAAACATTCAAACCAACACTTCTCTATCCTAGGTGTTATCCACCAATGAAGTCAATTGATGAAAAAGAACTAGATAAGTATGTTTTAGAAATATTTCATAACGTTCAATTCAACATTCATTTTCTTGATGCTATGAAACAAATCCCAAGGTATACTATGTGTTTGAAAGACATGTATACACATACAATAAATTTCAAAGGAGGAGAAAAAAACATAAGGAGAATTGATTCATGTTTGAGTTGGT
The DNA here is from genome assembly GCA_963277665.1 of Viscum album. Taxonomy (NCBI): domain Eukaryota; kingdom Viridiplantae; phylum Streptophyta; class Magnoliopsida; order Santalales; family Viscaceae; genus Viscum; species Viscum album. The sequence continues at coordinate 1,057,681,714 of OY728129.1, forward strand.
GGCCTAGAACCAACTTCTTTTTAGTTTATTCATCAAATAAACCTCTTATCAAATCATGATTGTTTTTCTACATGAAAATTCATGTCATAATGTCCCAAGGATAGCTTTTGCATTAAAGGGTCATAATGGATCCTTGCCATCATAAGAACCTAGAAGTGACATAGCACTATTCTTGAATAGATGTTCTATGATCGGATGATATTATTTGAGGGAAAAAAATAATAAAATCCATTAGGGGCAACGAATCATAAAACATTGATGCAACTTCTCATGGTCTGCTCCCTTGGTAATATCCAGGAGGATATTATGAGAATGAGACCCACTGGTAGAAATCCACATTCCATAGTGTCGTTGGATGTTCCTATCTACAGACATGTGTATTGGTCCTTTGACTTTAAGATTAATATTAATGGGAATTACAACTCGCAAACTTATATGTACTGATGAAAACTATGACCACATATTGTTCGTTGCGAGTTAGGATACATTCAGTGCGTCACGAGTAATAGTACAGTAATAGATAATGCGATAAAGGATTTTATCCTTTTGTTCCATAAGAGAAGTAGATATCTTAGGCCCTTTGATGGAATTGATATAGCTTAAGTAAATCCATGGCCATGTTAAGGAATGGGAAAATTCAATTCCGGGTAGTCAAAGAAAGAATAACCAAGCACATGGGTTGATGGCACTATAATAAAACTCGTTTAATTGGAGATATTGATACAAAAGAATTATATTACACGGTAAATGTTCATAGGAGGTGACACATCATTGCGGCATTAAATTCTTTCTCTATGGTTTCCTTGGCATGTTGTTAGATTCTAACCTTGGACTTTAGGCATGCTCCACATAATGTCACTAAGAAAGAGGCCTAGAGGGTCACACACTAAGTGTGTCCATATTTCTCAATTAAATATTAATTTAACAATTTGAATAAAAATTATTTCTGACTATGGTTTAATAATTATTCAAGCATGACTGATCGCATTTATTTCAATAATAGTTATTTGAGAGAATATATTGTGGGTGAAATTATATATTTATTACCAAGTAATGCAGTTAAATTTATTTCAGAAAAAATAGCCATTATTCAAGGTCTAATAAATGTGGTGGAGGAAATAATGGAAAAAAAAAACAAGTACATGACATGTATTAATGATTACATGTCGTGTAGTTTTTTATTCGGTATTTTGAGGCAATAATATTGTTTTATTAAATGGAATTTATTATAATCAGCGTGGGCACATGTCATGGAATTAATGATTCGACATGGGGGTTTTCAATAAGATTTAATGAAACAAATAAAACACATAACATGCATATTTATTTTCATTACTCTATAACCTCAATAATGATTATAAATATCCTCATAACCCCAACACTTTCCCCCAATCGTTGTGCACAACAATTCTAGAGAGTTCTCTCAAGGCCGAAAGAACTCCTTCCTCCAAGAATGCTCTCAGGACCGAGAGATATCCACCACCACTAGATCAAGGTGATCGAAGGAGGACATCATAAGTGAAGGTTTTTCCATGCTAGCACCCGGAGATCCCTTCGGTGACATCTAGAGATACGTGAAGCATGTGTGGATCACTGTTAGAGGAATTTTACACTTGGATTCCATGATGCAACGACGGATCACACCAGATCGTAACTGGAGACATCAACGAAGAAGGAATTATATCAAGGTAATTCTTATCAATTAATTAAATTAATTATAACCAACATATGATGATCTTATCTCTATGGTTCCAGTACTCCCTCTTTTGTTTTTCTTTCTCAATTCTATTTTGAAGATCCGGCATTTTACATCTTGACAGATCTTATATTGATCATTGTTAACACTAAAATTAAAGTTTGGCACTCCCACCAACATGCTTCCATTGCGCCTCTAACCTACAAGTGGTATCGGAGCAGTCATATCATTGATTATAATTATTTAGTTTTTCTTTGGTGGTTTATGAATTTAATAATTTATTTTTCTCAATTCATGTTAATCTTTCGTTAAATCTTAATATCATGATCTGTTCCTCCCCTCTTGTTTCTCATTAACCTTATAGAAACAAATTTTTCTTTTATTTTGTTATTAAAATAAAATAGAGGAACTCATCCGAATGTGCCAAATGCTTCTGGACGTACAACACTAGAATATATGGCGTTTATTCAGAAGAACACACTGTGTAGTCTAGGTTCAATGAATTGACTGATCCACCAAATTAGGTCATGTATGGGATCCTATCTATGTCATTTATGATGCTGTTTGTTGACCAAGAGCATGAGGCACATGGTTTCCGGATTACACGCCTTGTGTTCCAACTGAACACGGCATGTAGTCCCTTTAGGTTAGGGTTGGACCATGTACTCTGTACATGGCGTACCCGATTGGAAACCGTGTAACGCGGATACTACACGATGTGTGTCTAATTGAACATGCTGTGTAGTCAGAAAATTTCTGAAATACATTTACATGCCATGTCCCTAGGCGTGTACTTCAGATGGACGATGAACAAAAGTACACGTCATGTAGTCGGAACTACAAGCAGTGTACTCACCCAAGTTACACATATTTATTAAAATTTATTATTATATTATGCAAACCCTTGATACATGTACGATGGTGCAGGCATAAAGATGAGGCACAACACGTGATATGTGTTATATATATGTGTGTTTAATTTAACATCTGCGTCATGAAAAAGAATTCACTGGGATTCCTCTAAGGTATAAATTACATACAAGGATAATTTTAATTTATTAAAAATAATGATGGATGAGAATATCAAGGAAATTCAGAAAAGGGTTTGAGATAAAATGATTGATTAATTAAAGATAATTAATTTATTCGATTTTGATTTATCTTAAACAAGAACGAATAAAGAATTGAATGCAAGTTTTATTTATATGTAAATATTATTGCATATCTAGATGATCATGAGCGAGACCTAGACCTTTTTATGTGAATGGTTTCATTTAATTAATTTATTTAAATTTAATTTGTTGGTATGTGAGCCTTCTCCTCATTAATATGTAGGGCCTACGTACCCAAGTATTCTTTTATGTAAAAACCCATTTTACCCCTCACCTGCATGTGAGATAAATGCATATGTAATGGATGGAGCACCCAAGATAGTGGAGGTAGCTCACGTCAGGAGCCAAGGAGAAACCAATCTAGGGAGATACAAAGGTGGACAGGTGGAAAGCTGTAAACACGAACCCGAAAGGTTCAAGGTGTTTTCTCCCCTAGGTCATGGTTTAGTTTAGCAATCGCTAGATAAACTAACCAATAGAAAAATATCATGATCATACCATTTATTTTATTTCTGTCTATTGCATGGCTTATATTTATTATGGGTGTGTTGTCACGATCACACAATTAATTAATTTAAAAATCATGCAAGATGGAACTAAAATAAGACCAGATTATGCGTAAATAATATCTTAGACATGGTAAATCACTTAATTATATCCTACTTAATATTAACAATCATGTAATCAAAGATAATAAAATGTAAATTTACGTATAAGGATAAAATAATTCAAAGAAATATTAAGTCGGTATAGCCTTCCATATTCTTGGTTAGAATCGAACCATAGTTCAAAGTGCTTGACCAACCCTAGTTGGGGTGCTTTTAATTATCTGGGAATTCTAATTCAAGGTTTTGGGTTGACTTGACTTGGTTTTCATGAAGGGTTGACTGCCACAGCAGGACTTGGTGTGGCCAAGACTCAAAGATTGAGGAAATCCAAAATAAAAGGATTTCAGGATTGGGGAGTCGAATCAGTGGATCAAGGAGTTGCGAGTTAATTCAGTTGGAATTTGGAATTCCTACCTAATACACTTCATGTTTCTTGACCAACCCTAGTTAGGGTAATGCGAAGGGCAATATAGATCCTTTCCACTAGAATATTCAAGAAACAGAATATTCCGAAGTCAATGGTGAGGGCTATTGAATTTCGATAAAATAGTGGGAGACTAATATGTATTGATTTATTTAATTGTATCAGTTTTTTAATAAAGTAATAAACCTTTGATCATCTTAATTTGTAGAAATAGAAATAAAAATGACTTCAAACATATCATTGTGAACCATACTCGAGAAGGAAAACATTCTCACCAGCACCAATTTCCAAGAGTGGTAAAGGCGTTTACGTGTCATCCTTCACCACGAAAAGAAAATTGTATGTACTGGAAGAGTATGTTCTAGTTGCACCTGGGAAAGAGGCTAGTGATGAAAAAATATCTATCTTTGCGAAACATATGGATGATGCCACATATGTCTAATTATTCATGCTATCGGCCATGTCTAATGAGCGTTTGAAGAAACATGAAAACATGGATGTGTATAACACGATGCCTTACCTTAGGGATCTATACCAAGAAAAGGTGAGACAAGGGAGATATGAGATCTCCAATGCTTTTTTTATAACTAAGCTTGGAGATTCTGCACTAGCTGGGCCTCATGTAGTCAAGTTTATTGGCTACATTGAACGCTTGTACATATTAGGGATTAACATCCCGAATGAATTGCATAGAGATCTCATCCTATCATCACTAGCCAAGACCATCTCTAGCTTTATTGTCAACTACACCATGAGCAATAATGAGTAGATTCTATCGGAACTTCTGACCTTGATTCACCAGGAAGATAAGCACATGGGGTGTGGAAAACCCACAATCCTTATGGTGAATAAGAAAAGTAAGGACAAGGCAAAGGGGAAAAATACTTATAAACGGTCTAAATCCCCCAAACTCCATCTCTACAAGAAGGGAAAGATATAGAGGCAGGGCAAAGAAAGAGAGGAAGTGTGTTTTATATGTGGAAAGCAAGGCCACTGGAAGAGGAACTGCACCCAGAAGCATGGGGACACTAAAGTTTCATTCGTTATCGAGTTCAATATCTCGATTCTTACACAGTGGGTATTAGATATAGTTTGTGAGGCTCAAATCTGTATTCAAATGTAGGAACCAAGTAGATTTAGAATGATTTCTAGAGGATAGGTGGATCTTTGAGCGGCCAATAACGCAAGCCAGGGTGCGTTGGCTATTGGCAATTACAACCTCTCATTGCCGACTGGGATGATTTCTTTTTCTCAAAACTATTATTATGTACCTAGTGTTACCAAGAACATAATTTCTGTATCTTTTTTGGATATGGTTGTTTTTATTTTCTAGTTTATAAATAAGGGTTGTATATTTTATAAGAACAACATATGTTATGGTATGACACATTTAAATAATAGTTTGTATGTATTAAATTATGAAAAACAAGTTTTGTCAATCAATAACGAAAAAAATCACATGAATCATACATCACCCATTTGTGGCATCACCATCTCAGTCATGTAAATGAGAATCACTTGACAAAGCTCTACCAAGATGGCTATTTTGACTCTACTGAGTTAAAACCACTTGATAGATGTCACGCTTGTTTACAAGGTAAAATGATCAAGCTGCTTTTTGGTGGACTGGGTGAAAGGGCCACAGAGCTTATAGGATCGGTACACAGAGATGTATGTGGACCATTTCTAGTATAAGTTATAGTTGGATATTCTTATGTCACTACTTTTTTTGATGATTTGAGAAGATATGGCTATGTCTACTTAATGCCGTATAATTCAGAGTCGATAGAGAAATTTACGGAATTTGAGAATGATTTAGAGAATCATCTTGGTAAGAAGATAAATAATCGTTGATCAGATTTAGGTGGAGAATATTTGAATGAAGAATTAATCGATCTTTTATTGGAGTCTGGGATTCTATCTCAGCTCACTCCTCCTTATACACCATAGGGGAATGGGGTTCGTGAAAGGAGGAACCAAACCTTGTTGGACATGGTGAGGTCGAGGATGAGTCATATAGATATTCCATTATTATTTTGGGGATATATATTACAAACTAAAACATACACATAAAAATGAGTACCAACTAAGGCAGAAAATAGAATTCCCTCCGAGTTATGGAATAGAAGGAAACCCATTTTTTCGTACACACGTGTATGGGGATGCGAGGTGTTTGTTAAAGCCTTCGTAAGAAAAAAACTTGCACCCCGGGTCATGAGGTGTATCTTTATAGGATATCCCAAGGAAAAGAAAGGATATTTCCTATATAACCCTTCGGACAAAAAAGTGATTGTTTCCAAGGAAGTGATCTTTCTTGAGAGGGAGCACATCCTCAAGAAGGATAGTGGGAGCAAGATTGACATCGAAAAATTTGATGCTCAAGATACACAGAAGTTGGTATAGAAACATGTTCCACTAGAACCCATGTAAGTGGTTCTATAAACACAAGTATTGCATAGGAGCTCAAGAGAGGTAAGGGAACCAGAGAGATTTGGTTTCCTAGTCACCAAGGATGGTGAATAATTATTGTTAGACAATGATGAACCTCTCTCCTACAATGAAGTAGTAGAAAGCTCTGAAGCTAAAAGATGGATTGAAGCTTTGAATTCTAAGATGGATTCCATGTATCATAACCAAGATTGGGTTCTGGTCAATGGGCTAGTTGATGTTAAGCTTGTTGGATGCAAATGGGTATTCAAGAGAAAACTGACATAGAAGGTCAAGTTATCATCTATAAAGCAAGGCTAGTGGATAAAGGATTCAGAAACATCACGTAATTGACTATGATAAAACCTTCTCGCTATTTTCCATGTTTAAATCCATATGAATCATACTTTCTATATCAGCTTACCATGACTATGAGATTTGGAAAATGGATGTCAAAACAGCATTCCATAATGGAAACCTTCAGGAAGATGTCTATATGAAACAACCAGAAGGGTTTGTGATACAAGGTGAAGCCAAATGGGTTTTCTAGGTGTAGAAATCCATTTATGGATTAAATTAAGAATACAGGTCATAGAACATTCGATTTGATGTTTCCATAATGTAATTTGGGTTTATTAATAATGGATGTGAGAAATGTGTTTATAAGCAGTTTAATGGGAATGTGATCGTTATACTAGTAGTATATGTTGATGAAATACTGCTTATTGGAAATGATGTTCCAGTCCTACAGTCAGTTAAAGACTGGTTAAACAAGTGTTTCTCCATGAAGGACTTGGGTGAAGCAGCGTACATTATAGGGATTAAGAACATTCATGATAGATTCAAGAGGCTTCTTGAACTAAGTTAGGGTACACAAACTGACCAGATACTAAAAAGATTTAGTATGGAACAATCCAAGATGAGATTAGTTCTAGTGTCACATGGCCTACATCTTTCTAAGAAAATGTGTCCACATACACCACATGAGAAAGATAGAATGAGTAAGATCCCATAAGATTAATCTACAGGATCCCTCAAGTATTCCATGTTATGTACCGGGCTTGATGTTGCCTATGCACTGAGCATGGTAGGATGATATCAAGAAGATCCAGGAGAATAGAACTAGACTACTGTTAAGACTATCCTTAAGTATCTGAGAAGAACTAAGGATATGTTCCTCATGTATAGAGGAGACGAGGAGCTTGTCATCAGAGGGTATGTTGATGCTGGTTTTCTGAAAGATTATAACGATCTGAAGTCGCAATATGGATATGTTTTCTATCTCAATGGAGGAGTTGTGAGATGGAAGAGTTCAAAGCAGCTAGTTTTTTTTCCAATTATACAGTGGAGTCTGAATATATAGCGGATTCTGATGCAGCTAAGGAATCCATCTGGATTCGAAAATTTTTCTAGGATCTTGATGTGTTTCCCAATTGTAAAGACCATGTCACATGGTATTGTGATAATACTGTAGAAGTGTCTCTTGCAAAAGAACCAGGGTCACATTAATAGACAAAGAACATACTCCACCTCTTAAGGGATTTCTATCAGAGGGGAGAAGTTGCAGTGGGCAGAGTTTTCATGGAAGAGAATGTGGAAGACCCCATGACTAACGGACTATCTCAACAGAAGCATGAATATCATGTGAGAGCTAGTGGGTTAAAGGTTGTTAGCAGTTGGCTCTAGTCCAAGTGAGAGTCTATTGGAGTTGGTGTCCTAGAACAAACTACTTTGTACATTATTCATTAAATAAACCCCTTATCACATCTTGATTGTTCTTCTACATGAAAATGAATGTGATATTTTCCCAAGGATAGCTATTGCATTAAAGGGTCATAGGAAATCCCGGCTATGATGAGATCCCAGAAGTTCCATAACACTGTTTATGAATATATGTTCTATGTCCGGATGATTTTATTTGAGGGACAAAAATAATACATTCCATTAGGGGTGAGGACTCATAAAACTTTGAGGCACCTTCTCATAGTGTTCACCCTTGTTAATATCCAGGATGATATTATGAGAACAAGACCCATCGGTTGGAAATAAACATTTCATTGTGTCATTGGATGTTCCTATCTGCGGATGTGTGTATTGGTCCTTAGACTTTAAGATGATTATTAATGGGTATTACAACTCGCACACTTATATGTATTGACGAAAACTATGAAAACACATTGTTTGCAGTGAGGTAGGATACGTTGGTTGAGTCACAAGTAATACTGCATTAATAGATAATGTGACCATTTGTCCCTTAAGTTCCATAACAAAAGTAGATATCTCTGGCCCTTTGATGGAATTGATATAGACTAAGTAAATCCATGGCCATGGTAAAGAATGTGAAAGTTCAATTCTATGATGTCAAAAAAAGAATAATCAAGCACATGGGTTGATGTCACTAGCATGAATCCTGCTTGATTAGAGATATCGAGAAAAAGGAATTATATTAAAAGGTAAACGTTCATAGGTGGTGTTACGTCATTGTAGCATTAACTTCATTCACTATGGGTGCCTTGGAATGTTGCTAGACTCTAACCATGGAATTTAGGCAGGCTCCGCCTAATGCCACTGAGAAAGAGGCCTAGAGGGTCACACACTAAGTGTGTCCGTGTATCTAAGTTAAAAATTAATTTGACAAGTTGAATAAATATTATTCCCGACCGTGGTTTAATAATTATTCAAGGATGTATGATCAGATTTATTTCGACACTAGTTATTAGAGAGAATATATTGTGGGCAAAATAATATATTTATTAGTGAGTAATGTAGTTACATTTATTTCAGAAATAAATATACATTATTCAAGGTCTAATAAATGTGGTGCATGAAATAAAGGAAATAAAAAACAAGTACATGGTGTGTATTAATGATTACATGCAGTGTAGTTTTTTGGTAGGGATTTGGAGGAAATAATATTGTTTTACTAAATGATATTTATTATAATCAGCATTGGTGCATGTCAAGGAATTAATGATTCGACATGGGGGTTTTCAATAAGAGTTAATGAAATTAATTAAACGCATAACATATTTATTTATTGTCACAACTCTATATCCTCAAACTTGATTATAAATATCCTCACAAGCCCAACACGTTTTCCCAATAATTGTGCAAAAAAACTCTGGAGAGTTCTCTCCAGGCCAAAAGAACTCCTTCATCCAAGAAATATCTCAAGTTCGAGATAGATCCACCACTACCAGATCAAGGTGAACAAAGGCGAACATCACAAGAGAAGGTTCTTCCATGCTATCACCTGGAGATCTCCTCAACAATATACAGTGATACGTGGAGCACGTGCAGATCATCTTTAGAGAAATCCTACACTTGGATTCTATGACTCAATGACAGATCACAACAAATCGTGATCGGAGACATCAACAAAGAAATATTTCCATCATGTTAATTCTTGTAAATTAATTAAATTAATTATAACAAACATATAATGATCTTATCTATATGGTTCCAGGACTCCCTCTTTGGTTTTTTGTTCTTCGTTCTATTCTAAAGATCCAGCATTTTACATCATGACAAATCTACGATTGATCATTGTTATTGGAAAAATTAAATTTGGGCACTCCCACCAACGTTCTTCCACTGCGACCAAATCCTAAAATTCATCCATGATTCAACAAGATTTTCCTATTAAATGTAAAGACCCAAAAACCATTACCATTCCCTACACCATTGGGAAATGTGAATTCATGGATTTCATTCTTGATATATGTGCCACTATAAAATTTATTCCATAATAGTTTACTTATCTATTCATGTTGGATAATTGAAACCCTCTAGAATAATATTTCAACTTTCCAACCATTGTACCACAAAGCCTGTGGGAGTGATAGATGATGATCTTATTCAAGTGAGATACATAATTTTTTCCTGTGAATTTCTATGTCATGGATATGGAAGGTGATCGTTTCAATACCCATGAAACTATCATTCTTAGGAGACAATTTATGAAAATGGGAAAATATAACATCAATGTTCACAATAGAACACTTTTACTAGAATTTGGAGATGATTTTTTCATTTCAGCATTTTCAAGCCATGAAACACCCAATTAAGGACCATTCATTACCCCAAGTAAACATGATCGATTAGTTTTCCTATAATATGCTCCTTAATTTTTCTTGTGATCAAATACAAGCCGATAAATATGGATATTTTTCAAATATAGGATCTAATAAACAAGAGGATAATATTTAAGATTGTGAAGAGTCTTGTGAAGTTATGATAACTGATATGAGCATTGATGAAGTTGACTCTCTGGAAACACTTGAACCTATTAGTGTTCTCCCTAGATAAGTTTCATATCTTCCTCATGAATCTATTCCAAAGAACAAGGAAGGAGATATCCATGATGAATCTGGGGATTCACAAAAAAATCTCACTTCTGAGCCGTGTCCTATGATCAATGAAAAAACACCAGCTGAGTTAGTGTTAAAACCACTTCCTAAGAACCTAAAACACTCTTTGTTAGGTGAAAATGAAAAATTACCTGTTATAATTAGAAAATATTTGTCAAGGGAACAAGAGAGATAACTTTTTTAAGTCCTCATGTCCCATAAGAATTCCACATGATGGACACTCTCTAATATAACATGAATCAATCCATCAATGTGTATGTATATAATTTTTCATGGGGAGAATACTAAAATGGGGAGGTAACTTCAAAAGAGATTGAACCCAACACTATTGGAGGTTTTTAAGAATGGATTCACCACCATTCAAGAAACTAGAATTATTTTTCCTATATCTAATAGTCAATGGGAGAGACCAATCCATGTTTTTCCTAAGAAAGTTTCCTTAAAATCTATTGGAATGAATTTGGGGAGCTTGTACCTATTAGACTTCCAAATAAATTGAGAATGTGAATTGGTTAAAGTAAACTCAATCTGGTAATAAGGAAAGACAAATTCCCATTTCCATTCCATGAACATGTACTTGAAAGGCCTCTTGGGAAAACCCACTATTGTTTTCTTGTTGGATTATTTAGATATTTCCAAATTCATATTTTACCATAGGATCAGAAGAAAACCACATTCTCATTCTCCTTTTGAACATTTAATATAGAACAATTCCCTTCAATTTTTGTAATGCACCTAGAATATTTCAAAGGTGTTTTATGAGAATATTATATGAATTTATAGAAATTTACATGGATTTTTTTATAGAAGATTTCAATGTATGTGTCTCATTATTCAAATTTTGTACGAAAATTTAGGCATAGGTTCTGAAAAATTGCATTGAAAAGAACCTTGTTCTAATTTATAAAAAATTCCATTTCATTTTTTGTAAGGGGATTGTTCTTGGACAAGTTTTGTCTATTGATGGAATTCAAGTTGATCAATCAAAATTTGAGGTCATTTATTCATTACCATACCCAAAAACCGTGAGAGATGTGAGATCCTTCCATAGAATTTCTGGATTTTATATGAGATTCATAATTAATTTATGTAAGGTTGAATTTATATTTTTCAGATTTCTCTAAAAATAAACCATTTTTTGGAGGAGAATTGTAAAAAGGCCATGTATGAGTTGAAACAGTCATTGATAACCACTCACAATTTTCAACCACCCAAATGGGACATTCCCTTTCAAATAATGGCAAATACACATGACTTTCCTCTTAAGGTAAGTGTTAAGTCAATGGTTTGAAAATAAATCTCATGTTATTACCTATGTCTCTATAACTTTAAATCACACTCAATCAAACATTAAATCAACTTATAAGAAAAAACCTAATGTTATATTTTCTCTAGAAAAATTTATATTCAATATGTTGGGCTCCAAGGTGATTGTTTTCACAGATCATTAAGCAGTCAGATTTTTGGTGAATAAGTATGATGCAAAACAAAAACCTTCGAGATAGATCTTGATGGTATTGGAGTTTAATGTTGAAATAAAGGAGAAAAAATGAGAACCTTATTTCTAATCATTTGATTAGGATACCATTATTTGGATGGAAAGCTTTAGATATATCATCTAAATAAAGAAACCTTTCTAGGTGAGGAGTTATTTATTTCTCAAATTTTAAGACAATGTTTTAATAATCGTGTAATATATTTGTATTCCAATGAACTACCACACTTTTTTTAAAATAGATAAATTGATAAACTAGTGGGTGATTCAAAGAAATAATTTTGAGATGATCCTTACTTGAGGAATATTGGTAGTGACCAAATGATTCAGATATGCAATCCGAATTCGGAATTTCAATCCATGCTACATTTTTTACACACTTTGAACTGTGAGGACACATTTGACCGCATGGAACTGCAAGAAAAGTGCATGATTCTGGTTTTCATTAGCCCACCATCTTCAAAGATGGTTTCAAATTTTGTATAAACTGTAAAAATTTCAATTATAAGGGAGCATTTCCAAATGGAATGAGATTCCAAAAAAGCTTCTTTTCTTTTGTGATGTATTTTATGTATGGTGAGTGGATTTAAGGGGAATTTTAAAAATTCAATTGTATATATTTACAAATTTCTTGTTGTTTATTATATGTCAAATTGGGTAAAGGATAATCCCACAAGAACTGATGATGCCAAAATTGTGTCCAAAATTGTGAAAGAAAATTTGTTTTCAAGGTTTGGATTCAAAAAGATTCTTATTACAGATCAGGATAGCCATTTTTTTAATAGAATATTAGAATATATATAAATGAAATATTAAGTTCATCATAGGGTATCTACACCCTATCAACCTCAAATAAGGAAATGGATAAGTTTTCCACCTGAGAGATCAAACCTATTCTAAACAAAACTGTGAACCCAAATAGAAAAAATTGGAGTTTGAGACTTGATGATGAACTCTAGGAAAATAAGACTGAATTTTAAACCCATATTGGCATGTCACCAATTATATTAGTATTTGAAAAAACTTTTCACATACTAGTTGATTTAGAGCATAAATAATTTTGGGTTGTCAAAACATGTAACATAAATATGTTTACAATTGCCAAATAAAGAAAATATTATTTGTAGGAACTGAATGAAACTAGAAATAATGCATATGAAAGCTCTAATTAGTACAATGAAAGAACCAAAAAATTTCATGATTTGATTATTTTCACCAAAAAATTCAATGGAGGAGATATAGTGCTGATGTATGATGCCAAATTGAAGTTGTTACCATGTAAATTTCATTCTAAATGGTTTGGCCCATTCATTTCTACTCAAGTTTTTTCCTTTTGGTGTAATATAGATAAAAGAACTAGATGAAGGAACGCCATTCAATGTAAATGGGGATAGGTTGATGATGTTTAGATAGAATTTCCCAGATCCTCTAGGGGAAGATATCTAACTTCAAGACATATAATATAACTGATGCCAGAAAGTTTTATTCCTTATCACTTATTTTTGTTATGTCATTAATTTCATGATTCTAATTATCACATAAAATTACTGTACAATGATGAAATTGTAGAGAATATGTTTAGGGGGAAATAATGATGGGTACTTCAGAATTTTAGGTGTTTTCCTTTTTTTTAAATTTTCTTTCCATATTTAGTGTGTTTCTTATCATTTTTTTCTAATTATGTTAATTTTCATTTCAAATTTTGTGTTTTTATTACAATTTTTTTTAAAAAATGTTTTTGAATTTTCATTAAACAAAATTTGGAACTCATACTATGGAGTGAACCAATTGATCATTTGTAAATGAACATAAATGGATACTAAAAACGATATGGTTTGATGTCAAAAAATATGGAAAATTCTAGAAAATACCTCTTATTTTTGAATCTAAGTCCACATATCACTGACTTTGTAATTGAAATTCCCATTCTTGTGAGACCATTGAACCGATTTTGAAAAATTATTCACATTCAACTATGTTCTTGAGAGAACCTATCCGTGATTATTTGAACAAGAACTTGATTAATTTCTATAAAAAATTTAGGGATGTGATAATTGTGATTAAAATTATTATGGAATTTGATTAGATTTTAAAGCCCATTTTTCATGATTATCCTTTTCATTTTGGCCGACCTTTCACATTTAATGTTTCTTGAGACCTTAGTAGCCATGTACAACCTATTAGGTTAGGCACATTACAATACAATTTTCTCTTTATAACCTTCTATGGATGTTTAAATGTATGATTTTTTTTGAACTTAAATGTGCGGGAGATGAAATGTGGTGTGATACCTCAAATGGTGTTTATTTGGGAGGACAATCAAACATTGGAGGCATATGTTTTTTCTTTTGGATCATTTTTGCTGAGATATGTGCCCATCTCGAGCACTCAAATGAAATAGTGTTGTGCCTGTATGGAGCTCAAAGTGGATGAATGTTGTGCTCTATATGGTGGTTTTTTTAAAAATGGGAAAAATGAAAAGAAAAGGCAATATATGATACACAAATATTGAGGGAATGAGGTGGATAATAATTTTATTCAATGCAAAGTGTGGAATATGTCATCTTGAGTTAATATTAGATTCATGGATTGTTTCTTATAAAATAGACAAACCCACCTTTTAGCTTCAGAATTTTGAACATTCGAAACATAAAAACCCAAACCACAAAAATCCTTATTTATTCCTCATGATGATCATGTGTTCTTGGATTACATCAGGTAAATAAGTAGAAATTTATCAAACCTATGGAAATTCTTTTGTGGGTTTGGATGAGTAATATCATTGTTGAAAACTCATATTTATGTTTTCAGAGAAAAGTAATGGGAGTTAAGTGCGTTGTGTGGATGGGAGGAGAAAAAAAGTGGAAATGGATTGAATGAAATGAATTGAGAACTTTAAATATTTGTTTTTAATATGGTATGATATCTTTCAATTCTTTTTGATAAATTAGAGAATTCCATTTGTATGAGTTTCATATTTTACTATTTAATGGTCATTTGTCTAGGATTCCAAATGATAAATGTGGTGGAATTGATAGAGCTAATATTTAAAATATTTATTATATTTAATATATTTATTTTAACCCCACCAATTTTATAATTTGACCTTATTTGTAACAATTTAGGATTTAGAGCATGTTTTGGGATAAAAAATTAAAATTTCATAATTATAGATTTTTAACATATTTTTTTCACAAGGGTATTTTGGTCATTTATTTTATAACATATTTCTGAATTGAGTAATTTTTTTGAAAGGATGGTTTTATTTTCTTCAAATTTATCTTCTTGTAAAAGAACCGATTCAAACAAAATGAGTCCCAAAAAATCAATCAATTTAAAAAATTGTTTGGGCTAACAAAATGGACCCCACATTCGTTACATAAGAAAAATTCATGATAAAATCCTCTAATTGAGGGTTTTCAAAATATTTTTGAATTGAGGCACATATATTCACTAATGAAATGAATTTTTATGGAGTTTTGGACTAATTTAGGGTGTATTTTGGGGTTATACAATAGAGGTAGAATTCTGGAAATATCTGCGAAAAAATACATGCTCAATATTTAATTCATAACATCCTCTATACATGTGAAATCAGTATGAAACTTTGAAGATGGATTTATATCAAATGTTAAAACAACTATTGTGAAGAAACATATTACATATTTTGATACTAAATGGGTTTTAAATGCATAATATTTCAGGGTAAATATTTTGAGCAAAAATTCTTCACCCATTCACCTATAAATATGTGCCTCTTCTCCCATTCTAGGATATACAATTTAAAGGGTGTTATCTTGGGAGAAAAAGGGAAATGTGGAGAAGGAGATCATGATGATTTTTCCATGCAATGATGCTAGAATGGAGATGACAAAGTCATCCAAAGTGATGTGGGGCTAAGCACCAAGTGGTTGTGGACGACAACACCCGACATACACTCTCTTCCCAGTTTCATTCTTAACATGTGATAGATTTTTGAATTTCTCTTTAACATATACTTTTTGATGAATTCATTGTTTTACTTATTTAATATATTTTCAACAATTTGGATTGGATTTTTGTTCCATCTATGAATTAAACTATTAGATTTCACTATTTTAAATTCTTCGGTGAGGCCTTTCCATCGACCATTGAGATTTAAACTATCCATGATTTCTTGGAGGCCTTGAAGTAATTGAATAACTTCTATAGGTGGGGAAAAATCATATCTAGGTCTGAATATGATCTATATTAAATTTTAGTTTTCACCTAGGGTTCCTTTGGTGGAATTTCAAATAACAATTGAGAAATATTTTTTAAACAGGGAAGAGGGAAAAAATTTAGAGGTTGAAGCTAGTCCATAACCACTATGTTAATAATGATTTAAAAACCATTTAATTCAGTAAATTTTTTCCTTGTTCTTTAATTTTAATTAGTTTTATTTTTATTCACACATTTAAATCTAATCCACAAAATTTCTCATCATGATGTTAATTTTTATTCAAAGAAAAAAGGAAGGTACATGGAGAAGCTGATCAACCAGTGCTGGTCAAAAAGGACCGGGCTAAGGAGGTCAAAAGAAATGAAGACTGAGGGAATCACCTCGAATAATATTTACCCCTTCGGTCTTAAGGCTATCCACATAGTGAAAAAAACATTATCGGAACCAGAAACAATTAGAGAGGATATGCAATATGCAACCTTGTTACCCGCATGCCATTTTTTCTCCCCATTAGTGTTGCTATCAAGAAGACTTTCACACTTTTTTATGATGTAGAAGATTGTCCATGGGGAAGGGCTGTAACCATGTAAAGATTTATGCACTATAAAGGAATCTATTTCAACTTCGAAGATGTATAGGCCCCTCTGACAACATTGTCTGAGCCCCATGAGTACTGACATAACATCTTCCTAGAGAGAGGTCCCCTGACCCTACCTGCCCAAAAAAGTTATGAATACCAACCCATTGGTATCCTTCACCACACCCCCTCTACTAATGAATCCCAAGGTGTCTGAACTGTCAATGTTGAGCTTCAATCATATTGAATTAGGGCGCCACCAGACCCAATTTACCCCAACGCTGCTACTAGCAGGATGAGAGACAGTGGGCCTTACTTTGAAATAGCAAAGAGAGGGATCTTCCTTCCAAATAGAAAAAATTATGTCCATGTAAATGACAAGATTTCAAATCCATGTTATAATAGTAGTAACTTATAGAATACTTCCATCATGCTACACATTATTCCTCGCCCGCTAGAGACACCACCACCATGTAAGAAACACCACTATGCGAACCAACTTTTCCGGGTCATAGTCACCCATGCCATTAAACCATATTTCCTAGAAGGGGAGGACCAACATAAATGGAGTGGAGACAACATTGAAATATCCGAAGTAGTAGAAAAATTTATTTTCCCACTAAATATCAAAGAATAAGTGCCTCGATATTTCCTCATTGTGGTCTTTACAGCAAAAACACCTAGAGAAAATGCTAATCCCCCAACGCTTGATGTTATCATCAGTTGGGACTTCACCTATCCTGATTCTCCAAGGGAGAAAATTTTATTTCATATGAATTCTTTTGACCCAAATCACAGGAGACCAAGATTCTTCATGGGTCTGCAGGGAGTAGATATGAAATAATATTTTAAAGAGAAATACCAAGAGGTGGAGGGGGTAAAAACACACTTGTCCAGGTCCGAGGATATATAGATGAGATTGAAATAGTTCTTCTGAACCATATTTAGGACTACATTAACGAAGGGGGGGAAGACAACTGGCCTCCTTGAAGATTATGTGGGGGTTCGGACAACTAGGGATACTGAGCAGATCCCTGCATTAATTCTGATACTGGAAGGAGATCTCACCTTTTCTAATTAACCAACAGGAGTGCAGGAGGAGGATAGAAACAAGGGGGCCAATGATAGATGAAAAAGTGGAGGCTTTTTGATCCATAGATTCATGGTATCCCAACACGTAGTTCATGGAAATACCCTAATGAGTGTGACATTCAGGAACACTCCACGCTAGTCTTTCATGCATGCAGTATAGGGTATCCCAGAGACTATGAACATTGATGCCTCCTTAATTGACCGATAAAGCCATCATGTTCAAAGATACCTAGTGTGTTTTTCCTTCAAAGAGCTGTTTCCAAATTAAATTATCCAAGATCCAATCACTATTCTTATTAAAAACATATGGTACTTTAATCGATGTAAGGACGTGCACTGGAGTAGCTAATAGCACACCGTTGACAAGAGCGATCCTACCACCAAAGGATAGAAACCGGTTCTTCTAGTTAAGTACCTGATCATTAATATGGATGAGGAGGGGGTCAAAATCACATATATAGAGACTTAATAATGATATGGGGAACCCAGGTAGGTCATAAGAAAGAACCCTCTCTACTTTCTCAAAATAATTCTCATTGATGAAACCAAGTTGGCAGTACATGCATTGGCAACGTAGAATGTGATCTTGTTTCTGTTGATCATATTCCCACTCTAGTGATAGTAATCCTTCAATAATTTTTTTAATACCCATAAGGATTAGATCAATGCGTTGAGAAATAAAATGGTGTCATCAATGAACATGAGTTGGGAGACACTCAATGCTTTCCTTCTCTTTCTGAAAGGTAGAATTTCTCCATTGTTGATGCTGTATTGAATTAGACGACTCAAGACATCCTGGACATGGATGAAGAGACTAAATGGGATTGGGTCCCCCTGTATTAGGCTGTGGGTAGATTTGAATAAGATGAAGCTATTCCACATTATGTAAATCAAAATCCATACAGAGCTGATTCACCCTAAAATGATATCAAAATTGAGGGAGTTAAGACCCATAACTGCCAATACTCTGTTGATGAAGGAAAATTCCACATGATCAAATGCCTTTTTCATATCGTGTGTAATGGCCATATTGGAGCCACAAGTTTTTAAATTGATGTCCCTCATTAATTCTGGATCTAGAGCGATGACCTCCTAAATTGCATTCCCCTTAATTATACCATGTTGTTCTAATGAGACCCATCTCGATAGATGAAGGGCCAATCATGAATTTATTATACCCTCAAGAATCTTATATGGGACATTACACATGATCATGGGGTGATAATGAAGAATTGAAGTTGGGTTATTAGAATTAGGAAGCAAAACAAGCATAGTGGTACATGTAACACAGGGTAAACTACTACCCCAAAAGAAGTCCTGGATGGCATCATTCAACTGCTTCTTCACAATATCTCAGGATGACCTATAGAATGCACTGGGGAAACCATTCGGGCCTATAGATCTATTCAGGTTCTAGTGCATTTGGGCCTCTAGGATATCTTTCTCATTGAGCAAAGCCCCTAAAAAATCATCATCCTGGTCTGAAACATGGTTGGGAATCACATAAAAAATCTATGAGTTTGCTAAGGGTTAACCATTGGGCAACCCAACATCAGGGCCAGCGAGATGCTCTATGAAGTAAGAGTTTTCCAACCCCCACCACATCCCTATCCTTGGAAAAGGACCCATCTTCCAGCCCAATATTTGGCATAACCACCAACTTCCTCTCCTTATTATTACCATGTATAAAGGTAATGTTTCTATCACCCTTTTTGAGCCATTTGATCCTTTCTCCATCCCAAGACAGGTGTTCTTGTTTTAGAATCATATCCACCAGGAGGTCTTTATTCACTGAGATATACACGAAAGCCTCATCACCCCACTCCTCCTCTAGGAGGCATTCAATATGATAAACATCCTGCATGGAATTCTGCACAGCCACATTAATAGGAGGAAGAGCTTTCGACCATGATTGGAGATTCGACTTCAGCCGACGTAACTTTATATGATGGGAAGTACACTTATTACCTTGGGAAGGATCGACCCAGGAAGATATAACAAGATCTTGATAAACTAGGAGAGAAACCCAGAGGTTACTAAAATTGAAGTGATCATGAGTGTCTTTCATGGAAGACAGAGAGATCAGACAAGGAGAATGGTCAGAGATCCCACAGACCAGATGGTTCACCATTGAACTGAAAAAATTAGAAATGGCATTTATGTTAGCCAAACAATGATCCAAGAGTACCCCAGATTGGTGATTCCCCATTGATTTTAACACCATGTGAAACTATTGTCTACAAAGCTGAGGTCCGAGAGGCAATTGACCGCCATGAAGTGATTAAAAGATAAGATTTCTCTCCTATGGAAGGGGCCATGACCCTTCCTCTCCCCAGGGTCTTCCACTATATTGATGTCTCCCACAACATTCCATGGAGTATAACCCAGGAGTAGTTGGTGTTTGGCTTAGTGGTAAGCACCCTACAATCCTACATGAAAAATGGGGGTTCAAAACCCATTGGGTGTAGGTTACTGTAGAAGCATTGCTGCGGAGTTGTAGCAGTGGCGGTACTGTTGATCGGCGATACTGTAGCCACAGTAGTGCACTGTAGCAGCGGAGGTACTGTGCGGGTACTGTAGCAGCCGAGTAACTATTCACAGAAATGAAATTAGGCAAAAAAATGGGCCTACGTGCTATGTAATGGGCTATAAGCCCACTGGGCCTTTGGGGCATGTAATGGGTCTCCCTCTACCTAGTTAAAAGAGGTCTTTGATTTTCTTTAATAATAAAAATGAGGCTTTGACCCCAACCTTTTAAAAAATGGAGTAGAACCCAGGTCAAACCTGGAGAGATCATTCCACATGGCCTCTCTTTGATGAAGATCAAAGCTCCCATAAAAAAGGAAATAAGAAAGAATGTTGACCATGATCCACCTTTCCAGTGATAAACTGATCACCAGCTTGTAACAAGTTCACTTTTCACAGCTTGTTCAAGAGAACCTAGATATGGTTGTTACATGGATCAACATGTATGCAACCATGCATCTTGAGATTGCGAGATAATTACCCAATCCATTCATGTTGTTGTTTGTGTTCATGGATGGCCACAACCATAGCCTTGTTATTGAATATTTCTGTAGTGAGGAATTCTGTTTTAAGCTGGGTGCCAATTCCCCAATCATTCTAGATGAGAAAAGGAAGCATATAGAGAAGAGAGCCCTGGGTCAGGCCCTTTAACATGTAGCCTTATCATTGTGGGAGGACAACTTCACCACCAGGGATCAACATATTGATCTAGTGCACACCACAATCTCCTTAGGAGAAAGCCTGACTAAAGTTGAGAAATCCACATGGGTGTGTAAGATTCTCTTGTCTCAACAACTAGGTAAGGATGGATGGCCTTACCTCATGAGTGCTGCCACTCGGGGAGGAGAGCCTACCAGAGGCGTAGCTCATGGGACCAAGGAAGTGGGTAGGGAAAGCTCTGGATATGGCCGTTTCGGGGACATAAGGTTCTCCAATAAATCCAACTCACTGACAACCACTTGATCTCTAGTAAGATATAAGGAGGGAGGAGGTGAGGCATGCAAGAACATGGCAGGTAGAGGTGAGGCACAAGAGTTCAGGGATAAGAAGAATCCATGACCCTCCCTATGCTTCCCCACTACTAAGGGTGACAGTAAATGAAGAAAGATAGAATGAAGAGGAAATACCTGAAGTTGGGGATGCCTTCCGGGAACAAAGGGCAATATATCCTTGCGAGATGAAAATACTCTCCCCTAGAGGGAGCCTGAAGAGATGTCCAAAGGTTTTTAGACAGAATATTTGGAGACTGTGATGGAGAGGAATGGAGAGAGACAAGTTAAAAAAAACATTTTTTAAAAAGTTATTTTATAAAAAACTTCTAGGTTATTTTTTTTAAAAAATATGCTATAAAGGCGTCAGGACAGGTTCCACCTTTAGGCTTCGGGTGAAAGGCGACATCCGCGCTGCCAACTTTCGGGTTAACTCGAAAGGTGAAAACTATGTTTCCGCGTTTCTACTAAAAAGAATATTTTTTAGGAAAATTTTATTTTTATTTTGTTTTGTTTTGTTTATATATATATTTATAAATAAAACAAAACAAAAAGTAAAAATAAAATTTTCAGCAGAATTTATCTGCTATTTAAAATCCAGCAATACTGCCATTACAACAGTCTAGATTCTGACAGAAGCTCTCACCCAAGTATCCTTTTTATAAGAGAGCTTACCCTGGAAATCATTCTGCATTTCTGATGTGGGATTCTGGTTCTCCATTTCCTGCACAGAACATTCTGAATTTCCGATGTTGTATTCTGTTTCAAGTTTGTGACTTTGAAAGACTATAAAATACAAACTATATGGCCAATATAAATAAAACTTATGACATGGATTAAATATATAAAAAATAGAGGAAAAAAATAATTTCATAAAAAATGTTGATAAAAAATAATATATAAGCGTTCAAAACCACTTACTTGAAGCTTAAGAAGTTTCAAGTACTTGACTTTGAATTCTTATAAAATAAAAACAACAAGACCAATATAAATGAAACTTAATAAATGGATTAAACATATAACAAATTGATGAAAATAATAATAATTTTGTAAAAAATATTGATGAAATATAATTTATAAGCTTTCAAAATCACCAAACTGAAACTTAAAAACAAATCATGCATGTGATTTTGAAAGGCTATAAAATATATATTATAGGACAGAAATAAATGAAACATAAAACACAGATTAAAAATATAACATATAGTCAAAAATAAAAAAAATTGTAAAAAATGTTCATGAAAAATAATTTATATGTTTTCAAAACCACCTACTTGAAACTTAAAAAATGATTAAAGTATGTGGCTTTGAAAGACTATAAAATATAAATTATAAGACCGATATAATTTAATGTTATAACATGGATGAAACATATAATCAATTATTTAATTATTAAATTAATATTATTAATAAATAATTATATAATAATTAATTAGATAATTAGAAAGTATTAATAATTAATTATATAATAATTAACTCTTTAAATAGTAATATAATTACTTTTAATTATTAAAATTTAATAATTATGATGAAAAATTAAAATTTATAATTATAGTACTAATTAATTATTTAACTGTTATATAATTAATAATTATATTACCAATTAACTAACTAATTTCAATATAATAATTTTTAATAAATACTAATTAATAATCACAATGAATAATTATAATTTAAAATTTATTACTAATTAACTAATTATAAAAAAACCTCGACTCTATCTATCTCAAAAAATTAACAAATTAAAAATTATATATTTAAAAATTATATTACTAATTAACTAATTATTTATTATATAATTAATGATTAATAATTACTAATTAACTAACATCAAATTATATAATTAATAATTATATTACTAATTAACTAATTAATTATTATAAAGTCAATAATTATATTACTAAGTAACAAATTAATTATTAAATAAATAACTAATTATATTAGTAAATAACTAATTATATTGCTAATTAACTGTTTAATTTTTATATAATTAATTATTAATAATTACTAATTAACTAACTAATTATTATTCAATTAATAGTTATATAATTGATAATTATATTATTAATTAACCAATTAATAATTAATAATTAATATTTATAATGAATAATTATAATAAATAATTATAATGAATAATTATATTACTAATTAACTACTTAATTATTATATATTAATTTTTAATAATTACTAGTTAATAATTATAATGAATAATTATATTACTAATTGAATAATTAACTATTATATAATTAATAATTATATTACCAATTAACTAATTAATTATTATATATTAATTTTTAATAAATAATAAATAATAATTATAATTAATAAATAAAATTTATAATTATATTACTAATTAACTAATTATAAAAGGGCCTCGACTCTATCTTTCTCAAAAAATTAACTAATTAACTATTATATAATTAATATTTATATTACCAATTAACTAACTAGTTATTATATAATTAATGATTAATAAATCGTAATTAACTAATTACAAATTCTATAGTTAATAATTATATTACAAGTTTACTAATTAATTATTAAATAATTAAAAATTAAATTTCTAAGTAACTAATTAATTATTAAATAATTAAATATTATATTACTAATTTACTTATTATATTAATAATTAACTAATTATTTGTTATATAGTATGTTATTAATAATTAATAATTAACTAACTATTTATTATACAATTAATAGTTATATATTTAATAATTATATTATTACTTCACAAATTAATAAATAATAATGAATAATGAATAATTATAATTAGTAATTATAATGAAAAATTATAAATAGTAATTATAATAAATAATTATAATTAGTAATTATAATGAATAATTATAATAAATAATTATAATGAATAATTTTGATTCATAATTATATTACGAATTAACTAATTAACTATTATATAATTAATAATTATATTACCAATTAACTAATTAATTATTATATAATAATTTTGAATAATTACAAATTATTAATGATAATGGATAAATATAATTTATAATTATATTACTAATTAACTAATTAACTATTATATACTGAATAATTATATTACTAAATAATTGGTTAATTATTATATAATTAATAATTAATAATTTCTAATTAACTAATTAATTATTATATAATTAATTATTAAAAATATTAACATAATAATGAAATAAATTATTATATGTTTAATCCATGATTTAACTTTAAATTATATCGGTCTAATAGTTTATATTTTATAGACTTTCAAAACCACATACTGTAATCATTTTTAAGTTTCAATTAGGTGGTTTTGAAAGCTTATAAATTATTTTCTCATGATCATTTTGTACAAAATTCTCATTATTTTTGACTATTTGTTATATTTTTAATCTGTGTTTTATGTTTCATTTATATCAGTCTTATAGTTTATATTTTATAGGCTTTCAATGTCACGTTCTTTGAAAAATTTTAAGTTTCAAGTTGGTGGTTTTGAAATCATATAAATTATTTTTCATCAATATTTTTTACTAAATTATTATTTTTGAACAATTTTTTATAATCCATGTATTACGTTTCATTGATATTGGTCTGGTAATTTATATTTTATAAGCTTTGAAAGTCACGTACGCGAAACTTTTTATGGTTCAAGTAAGTGGTTTTGAAAGATTATAAATTATTTTTTATCATCATTTTTAATAAATATATTTTTGTTTTCAACTATTTTTTATATGCTTAATCCATGTTTTAAGTTTCATTTATATTGGCCTTATAGTTTATATTTTATAGTCTTTCAAAATCACATACTTGAAATAGAATCCCACATCAGAAATGTAGAATATTCTGTGCAGGAAATGGACAAACATAATCCCACATCAGAAATGCAGAATGATTTCTATACTAAGATATCTTATAGAAGGGATCTCTGTGTGAGAGATTCTGTTAGAATCCAGACTACTGTAATGAAAGTACTACTGGATTTTAAATAGAGGATAAATTCTGTTGAATATTTTTAATTTTTTTTTGTTTTGTATATATATATATATATTAACAAAAATTACCAAAAAATAAAAAATATAAATTTTTTTAGGAATTTTTTTTTCTGTTTTGGAGGAAAGGCGGAATCTAGGATGCCGCCTTTCACCCGAGCCTAAAGGAGGCATCGTGGATGCTGCCTTTGTGGTATATTTTCGATTTTTTTACCTATCTTGATTTAAATATATATATATTTTTTAAAAACTTATTTAAAAAAAACTCGAGAGAAACAATATTGAAGGGGAAATTCTACACCAGAAGTGCCTCTAATAGAATAGGAAGGGGGGGGCTACCCTGCTTTCCTGACCCACCACCGACTCGAGAGAAATACGACGACCTTTCTTCCTTTGGCAATGGTAGAAGTTCAATGAATGGCCGTGAAAAAGGAAAGAGAGTAAAAGATAGGGTAGACAGGTTAGGATGACTCCTACAGCCAGAAAAGAGATCCCTCCACCTTGAGCTCAATTTGATCTAGCGTGGATAGTGAGATTTCCATTTCAATGCAAATGCGAGCCACCGTCATAGCTGAGGCACTTCTAGTACCCTCATCGGAACACAGAAAGGTCCGTAGCGATTCCTTGATCACCTTAAAGAAGCCTTCATTTTGTAAAGGCAATAGAAACCCGGGAATAGAAACCCACACAGTTGCACAAGACTTTCGTTACCTATATAGCCCCCCATGGACTACATGGAGAGACTGAAGCTCCAACGCCCAATTGACCGGGGTGCCTTACACCATGCATGGATGGAATAAAACTCCGAGGCCAAAATGAGGTAGAAGGAAGAGCAATGAAGAACCAAAATATACACCATAAGAAAAAGGCCCCAGGATTGAACACATCCAAGGAACATATTGAGAGGCGGCATAGACAAACCAAAACGAGTGACCAGAGTCCAATGCAAGCAGGCTTTCAGCTCCTGCAGGGATTCTACAGGGACATCCAGGAAGACACAATTTCCCTCCAGAAATTTAGGCACTTAGTTCACTAGAATAATCTGGAAAAGGGTGCTAGAGACACAAAATAACCCACAGAGGGCATCTATGAATGGAGCACCAAGTGGGCAAGGATGACCGTGAGAAGATGTAGTTGCAGCACCAGGGAGAACCACCTGAGAGTACTGGAGAGGATCCAAACTATAGGTTTCCCCAATAGGGGAGCTAGAACCAATGAAACCCATAATGTTTCTACCAGAGGGGGAGCAAGTGACGAGCTAGGGACAAACCCCGCCTGAGCCGAATGGGAGTGGCAGAGACCGGGGAGGGAGGGACGCAATAGTACGTGAGTCAAAATCTCAGGGGGTGCTGGCGATTCATTCTTCAAAAGACCCCCCAATTTTCTCTTCTTTAAAAATAAATTAAATAAATTAACAGTTTTGTAACTCAAATTGCAACCTCATCAGGAGGCAACCCGGGGAATGCTATATTGCATTTCCCTAAAGGATAAATATTGATCGATGTTTTCATGAAAAAAACAATCAAATAATATATATTATGAAAACAAATGGTCTCTAAATCCTATAAAATGTTATTTATTCTAAGGAAATAAACACAAATTTATTTAGTAAAGGCTTTTTTAGTCTACAAATAAATGTTTTCCTCAAAAATCTATTACTATTTCTTTCTATGAAAAAATAAATATAATTAAATTTTTACGCATTTAGATTTTTTTGATAAAATTTACAATTTTTGGATTCATCATGTTAAAATTATCTTAGGATTTCTATTAGATAAATTTCTTTGAAGTTTCATTTTCTATGAAAGGTAAAATATTACATATTTTTAAAAAATGATAATTTTATTTCTACTTAAAGTTCATTTTATTATTTTTAATAGATATAAAATTAATATAATACTTTTTAAGTAGATATTATATAAATAATTAAATTTAGATAAAATTTATAAATTATTTTTTATATGTACATTTTTCAGCTAAAAACATATTTTTCCAAAAAAATGATTTCACTGTGTTTTAAAGGTTTAATTTGAAATTTAATTTTGAAAATTTATTTTTTTGATTTTTTATAAATTAATTACATATATTTATTCAGGATTTAAATATTTTGTTACAATTGTATTTTAATATATAGGAATAAAAAAAATTTTGTGGTAAAAATATGGTTTACCGCAATATATTTAAAATAATGTAGTGAGTTAACGTTAAAGGGTAAGAGAATAAAATACAAAAAATACCACATTAAACGGGCGTTTTATGGGTTTATAGACCTTGAAACACTTGAAATCGTTAATTATTAACAAAATTAATTTTAATTAATTCCACCCAAATGTGGTAGGATTTAAATATAAAATAATCATTTTTAATAACATTAAATCACCCCTCGTTAAGTATAAATACAATTTCTCACCACTAACTTTCTCCTCAAAACCCTTGAATATTTTAGAATATCTGAAAAAACCTCACCTACCCAATATCCCCACATCCATGTTCTACTGGTCTCATCCAAACACCAATTCCATGTTCCCTAAGGGGTATTTCAAAGAGGTGATATTCAAGAGGTAACTATCTCAAAAAACCAATCTTAATTTATTTTATTTTTCTTACATATCTTCACCTTCGTCTAACATAAAAGAATAATAACTCTAGTATCATGTATATAAAATAATTTTTTATTTCCAATGTAATATCATCTATCCATTCCTTTTCTTATATCTTCATATTTATGGAAAAGTAATTATTGTCCACATTATGGTAGTTAACCATCTCTGTGGATAATGATTTTTTGTTTTCCATTAAAACCTTCAATCCTGGTCATAAAAGTATTATTATTATTAAATAATACTTTAATAGGTATATTATAACCTATTTAATGTGTGTAAACTAATATAAACACAAAATATTAAAAAAATGAATCTAGTTATGTGGTAAGAGTTTTTCTCATCTCATTTTTATTTCGGTGCGATATTTTCCATATTCAACATTTATTTTTTTTATGTGGTGTATAAACTTTCCATGATTAGTTTCTCTTATTCATGGAGATAATATATTCAATAATACTACAATATTAATCAACTTTGTCAATATTTTTCCTTCTTTGATCCTTATGTAGTGTTATGCACCTATAATATTTTATGAGGTGTATATTTACCCCTTTTTCCACGTAATATCATTAATTTATTTATTCTCATGATATTTTATGTTTCTATGAAATTATTTGATTGGTTTTATGGTTTCAATTCCACCAATGTGGTAATAGTTTCATGTTATAATCTAATCATTTATAATGATTTTTTGTTATTAAACCTCCAATATTGAAATATTATGATCTTTATCTAACTAATACTCATCACATTTAATATCCTATATTTAGTTTACGAGAATAAATTTTTCCTTATTTATATACTAAAGAGTTAAAAATCATGTTTATAAAAAAACAATCCTTTCATTTAAAAACTCTTTATACCAAAACCAAGTGTTCTAAAAATGTTTTCAAAAAGCATTTTCAAAAATATGATTTCAAATCCAAAAGGATATTTTCATCAAGAAATGTTTTCAATAATTTTTAAAATATTACTTTATAATATTTCAAGTTTAATTTAAAATTAATTTTTGAAAAAAAAATTTTAGGTTTTGAAAAATAATTTTAAAACTGAAAAGGGTATATCCCTCAAAATTTATTAAATGATCTTTTAATTATATATTCATTCATCAACTTCAACAACAATTGTTGTTACTTGAGGAACAATGGGGGTAATTTTCCATGATTCCATTATCATTAATTATTTAGATGTATTAATATTGTTTCAAAGAGATTTTGTTGAAACCTATTTCTTTTATATGGGTTAATCATATTCTGAAAAATATAAAGGTAGTTTCAATGAGGTATGGTGAAATAAATTATCTATTTTATTTATTCATTATTCAATTAATTGACATTATTTATGAATGATTAAGGATAATTATAGGTAATAGTATATTATATTAAATATTAAATGATGGGTATACCTAGATAGTGATCCAATGCATTGGTTAACAATTATATTCTTTAGTGAATTATATGGGAAGTCTCCTATATGGGTTTATTCCTATCATTATTTATTCAATGAGATGATAGTATAATATACCAATATTTTTTATCTATTATTTATATGGTATGATAATGTATAGTTTTATCACTATTAATATCACATGAAACATCATTATTGATTATTATGATTTTTTAACTTTTTTAATTCCATATTCCATGTTTTTATGATAGAATATCCACATATTTATTGTTATGAAAATTCATATGTTATAATTATTCACTCTAATTATTTCTTCATAACATTATTCAATTCTTATTATCATTAATTAATTTTAGTAACTAATCAATATTTTTAACCTTAATGGGATTTTGATCTCACATTTCTTATGTTTTCTTTTCCATAGGTTATAAAGAATGACGTTGAACAATTTATTTCTATAAAGGATTTCAAAGGGATGATGTTGATTACCTAATGTTAGAAAAGAAGACCATAATGGTATGATAAAATATTCAAAGTGAATGAGTATAACATATGAATAATCATACCCATCCATACTGAGATAATCAAACAAAAAAATATTGCATAAGGCATTGACAACGAAAATTTTTTTAGTTATCTAAAACTCTGAACTGAAAATGGTCCTAAAAACGCTTATTCAATAACATGTGAAATATTTATATAAGTGTTTTTACTAATTATATAAAACTCTAAAATATAAATTTCCTTTAGATTTTATGTTATTTAAGTATTCATTTTGATACTATAAGTTTGGATGGAAAACTTTGTGTCACAAATATCTACAAAATATCAAAAAAGGGAATGGTCATGTTTTTAGCATAGGATATGTGAGTGTGGGTTTCGGTCCATTATTGTTGGTATCAAATGATGGTTTAGAAAAAATTTGGGATTATTATTTTTTTCTTAAGAGTTTTGGATATCATCATTGGTTTATACTTTAAATATTGATCATAAATTTAATGAATTATAAAAACTTTTGAGGATTTATGTTATAAAATATTAAGGTGACGACTAATATTTTTAGACATTAAATTTTGATATAATTATTGGTGATTATATTTTGGGATATTAAATAAATGGTATTATTTATGATTTGAGGTTAAAAAATATTAATGTTATTTTTAGGTAGTATCTAAAATTTCAAGGAATGATATAAGAATTATCATTTTAGTAAAAAATAACCTCCCATATGACGAGTGAAAACTCTTTCCTTCCAAAAAACAGTCTTGATAATTGAACCCAGAACTAAATAAATACATGGTTGAATCACCTACCACTATCCTATATGATTTCCTAGTCAGTATTAATTTTTAATTTTAGTTTAAAAAGTTGATGCATATGGATTAATATTTTTTTGGGAACAATTAATATATCAAATAGATAAAATTTGTATTGGGATATGATTTGGTGATTAAGTCACTAACTAATAATTCAATTTTAATTTTATCTTCAAGGAATAATTTATGGTTGAGAGGTAACCAAAAACTGGGTGGGATCTATGAAAAAACTAAAATTCAATGTTTAAATTCAAAAAATTCACAGAAAACATGAAGAGCTCGATCCGAATTCATTACATCAGCCAAAGACAAATCACCAACAATTATCATCATGATTCAACACTATCAGAATTACCCTCCATCTCCATTATGGTCATTGTTTTCTATCCACCACATTGGTCTGCTGTCAAATATCATCAATGCCACCATAAAATATCAGACCATGTCATCATCATCCCCATAAAACCAGAAACGACCAAACCATCAATCTAGAACGACCTCACCATATCAAGTGCATAACCCATTGACACGACTCTGTTGAGATCACCAATGGCCACCACTCTAACCAAATAATAATAAAACCAAACCATATCCATAAATTAGAACATCAATAGATAAGCATCAAATAGGTTAACTAGCAAGATGAATAACAATCCTACACTGAAAACATGATGATGTAATATGATGTACTAAAACCATCATTGATGGGAACATGCCTGGAACACTAACAATTATAACCGCACATCCTAAAACCGCTTGTTTAAAAATTCTCCAGATCATAATGGGATTTATGATTAAGTGATTAATGTTTTTAAGAATACATTTTCTATTTTTGAGACATTATATGATTATGGTAAATACAATATTGTGGGATTTTATTGGACAAATAAAGGATAAATTATCTTTTATATGAAAAAATTATTTTATGGTTATTGAGGTTATTTATTGTAATGGATATCAAAAAAAGTGATTAAATGATTTGTTCATATACATTATGGAGTGAGAATTTAAGAGTAATTGGTTTTATTTGGAGATAAATGTAAAAATACTATCTTGTAAGTATATTTTATAAAATCATTATGATTTTTGGGTTTCAATGTTAATATTGAATACTTTTGTGTAAATTTAAGGATATTTATTTATTTAATAATCTTTGTTTATATTTGGGTATTACTGT
The DNA here is from genome assembly GCA_963277665.1 of Viscum album. Classification (NCBI taxonomy): domain Eukaryota; kingdom Viridiplantae; phylum Streptophyta; class Magnoliopsida; order Santalales; family Viscaceae; genus Viscum; species Viscum album. The sequence continues at coordinate 1,057,713,696 of OY728129.1, forward strand.
TGAGTTTTGGTAGATTAATGTATTATTTTCATCATATAAAGGTTTATTCATTTTTTAGAATTATATCATTATATCTTATCCTATATTTTTTTGTTTTTGTTAATGTATAAAGACATGATGAATATATTGTTATCAATTGTTTGGATTTATTGATCCATAAAAGACGATTCTAATGATTATTTTATAAAACAATTTTTCTTAAATACTCATAATTTGATTCAAAAGATGATTTTTGTGGTGGAAATTAATTGAAAGATGATAATCATCATTTCAAGTAAGAATATTTATTATGCTCCAATTTTAAGTTTTAATATAATTCCCCAAATCTATTAAAATAATCTTAAAACCATAACGTTATACATTTAATATTCTTACTTAGAAATAATTAACTTTTTAACCCACCACAAAATTATGGTTTTGTGATAGATAACATTATAATGATAGTGTTCTCTATCAATATACATCAGAATGTGGTAGTTAGATATATCTCCTATATCTGGGTTTTTCAATATGAAAAACTAGTATGTGTTATCTGAGGCGACCATCATACTTTCCATTCTCACTTTTCAAATGGATTTTCTAATTTACCTTTTTCTAATGTGGGATTTTAAAAAGGTACTTTGAAAATTAATACTATAGTTTAAAAGTATGATTTCAAATATTTAGGATAAAATTTATTAAAAGGAGGGAGAATTTTAAGTCAATCTCATTTTAAAATAAATACTATAATAGATAGCATAAAAAATACGCCACATCAAGGTTAAACAAACAATTGTAAATTGTAATTTAAATGTTACCATTGTAACATTGCTGTTAGAATGGTGGGTATAAACAAGATTGACTGAATTATGAAAATATGGTTTTCACATGTATATATAATTAATTATTAAGATAATAATTAATTATAAATAAAAATAAACCCTTATTAAAATTAAAGGAAATGTTTTTCTAAAAAACTATTTAAACATGGAAAAGTGAATTCTATACCAATAAATAAACAAAATCACTATTATTTATTATATTATTGAAATTTATATATAATATATTCAAACTAATGTTTATAATTCATCCTAAGGTTTTTTCCAAACATGATATTTGAATAAATCCAATTTTACCCATGAAAGATGTATTTTTCTAAAAAGGCAGTTTTGACCCCTTTTAATAGAAGAGTTTTTTTAAATGTAAATTTTTTCAATTTTCTTATTTATATTTTAAAAATAAATTTAATTTCTTAAATTATAATATAAAAATTTATATTTGTTTATTTTTTGGTATTTTTCTAATAAGATTAATGTTTTGATGAATATTTAACAAATACTTTATTTTAATTGAAAACATCTTTTCCATATAATCTATATATATTGTGAAATTAAATTTTATATTGGTTTTAAAGTATAAATACATCAAATATACATCAATAAAATAAATTTGGGTCCTTTTAATCAAATTAATATCAAAATTTGATATAAAACCATTTCAATTTTATTAATATTTTTATTTTAAAAACATGTCATTTTGTCTCATATGTGGGGTTAATTTGTAATTAATTTATTAAAATTCTTTGATTTTAATTTAGAAAATTTTATTCCATATTTTTAATCATAAGTAACAAATTTAATAAATAAAATCCTTTTATTTTTGGATAATATGAATAGAAACATGTAATTTTTATTCCCATAATTAAGTTTAAATCGAGTAAATAAGGGTAGAAATAATATTATAACTATTAGAAAATTACCAGAAAACATTTCTTAATTTCATTAGATGAGTTATTTTCAATAAACATTAATGAAAAGTCAAATATTCTATCAAATATGAGTCATGTCATACCTATGGTTTAATAATATAAACATTTTCAATATATGGTTATTTAGAAGATATATTCAACCATAAATATTCATTTTAAAGATAAAAATTCATCTAAATAGTGGTAATTTATTAATAAATTTTATGTTATCAAATAATTACATTAAATGTTGACATACTGATGAAATATTAATTTTCTAATTAATAGAAATATCTAATAAAAGATATAAAAAATATTAAAATAAATATAATTTAAATAAATTATGTCATCCAAAAAATTTATACAATACATTTACATGTTAGTGATGTGTTAGAAGAAGTTTTTCACATGTATCTTATTGTTATGATATTTATAAAATGTAATGCAATGAATAATGTAAAAATTGACATTAATGATATTATAATATAAATAATATTTAATTAAATGATATAAAATCTATAAAAATATTAATTTTACCCAGATGAATTGGGTAATGTTTAATATTTAATAAAAAATTCATTTATTGGTAATTTGGAATTTTATAGTAACAATATTGACCCTCAATGTGTAAAAAGAAATGTTTTCAAGGTAAGAGTTGATGATTTTAATTAAGGGTTAATACCAAAAGAAAATTAATAAGAAATAGAAAAAATATATTGAAATTTTATTAGATTAATGGATTTGGACCCTAAATTATCACATCTTATAAATAAATCATTTTGATCAATTTTTGATAATAAAATAATTTATTTTTATTTAATTTTTTTAGAAATTCAAATATTGACACTCCCCTATCCTATAAAAGGTAACCCATTATTATCATTTAAATTCACTTACAAACCATCTGGGATCATCAAATATATGCAATGTTCCCTCTTGAATTTTTTTCCATTTTATAGAGGACTTATTTTTGTCATAATAGTCACCTTAGAGGTTTTAAGATATTAATCAAATGAGATCGTTCCAAAAAACAGGTATCATTCTTAATTAAGAATTTCAGTTTTATTTTATATTATAGTTCCATAAAATATTTATCAAACATTATAAAATAATAACTAAAATATAATAATTACATTTAGAGGATATTATTTATGTGTAATGACTCATATTCATATCTTTTTCCATCAAATGGGAAAATAATTCATCGTCTATGTGTATGGTGGACTATGGCCCCACGAACCGATGTAATTTATTATCCTTCACAATATCTAAAAAATTGTTTATTTTTTGTAATTAAAGTTTATATATTATATTCATGAAATATTTTTTTATATAAAAATTTAATATTACATTCACATTCTTACTTTTCCATACATAGAAAAATGATAACCTTGTTCGCGCGTACGTGTGAATTATCGCCTCCACGAAGAGATATGATTCATTTTTTTAATCACTGCATCACATGGATGATATCTAAAAGAATTTTTAAATGATTAATATTATAATAATGATATTATGAAATTTTTTATATATAACAGTTGACTAAAATTATTTATATATTGATCATTGAAAAAATGGAAACATTAGTTGGGAATACGTATGTCTTACCCTCTCTATGATTATTACATCATCCATTTTTTAGATCCATTTTTATAGATAGATTTAAAAGTATAATAGATGATTGAAAATCAAAATTATGTCATTATTATTTTGAAATTAGAGAATAATGTCTACTTTGACTATAGTCATCAATCCAATGTCAATCTGGACTGAAGTACAGAATATCATCCAAACATCCGATGTGAAATTGAATAATTACGAAATTGTTATAACATTATAATAAGTTATCAAAAATTAATAGTAAAATTGAAAAATATTATCATGAATTTAAATAATTAACCTATTTTTATTATACATTAATATAAATATTGTACGTGACGAGTCAGACTCAAGGTAAGGGTTTTGTCATCGCACTTTTATTTATGTGAGACGTATTCCATATTAAAAACATATATTTATTTTTTTTGTATATAATTACCATTAATTTATTATTTCATTATTATAACTAAATTAATGTGGATATAAATATCAATTTAAGTATCTCAATTTTAGGGGATTTGTATATTCAATGATACCAAATCTATAATGTATTTTGTTATAATTATTCCTTATTTGAGACTTATGTTATTTTATGCACCTATACTTTATTTTAAGGTGTATATCCATCACCTTTTCCATGTAATATCTTGAATTTACTTATTATAATGATATTTTATGTTTATTTGAGATTAATTCATGTGTAATATGGTTTCATTGATGCTAATGTGGTAAGAGTTTAATGTTAAAGTCTCATCATTTATTGAGATTATTTTTTATTAAGCCTACAATGTTTTAACATTATTATCTTCCTCTAAATAATTATCATACATTTTAATCTCCAGTCTTTCATTTAGGAGAATAAATATTTTCCCTCGTTATATACTCAATATTTTAAACGCATATTTTTATCAAAAGAACCTTTTCTCTTGAAAACTCTTTTTCTATGATAACCATGTTTTTAAAAAATGTTATCATAAGAATTCTACAATGTCAAAATGAAATTTTCCCTAATAAATGTTTTAAATTGTTTTTAAAATCTTCCTCTGTAATATTTGAAGGTTATTTTAAAATAAAAACTAATTTATAAATGTTTTATGTTTTAAAAATTAATTTTAAAAATGAAAAGGGTATTTCCATCAAAATATATAGAATGATATTTTAATTGAATTTCAATTCATCAACATCAACAAACCATGTTTCCACATATGCAACAATGATGATATTTTTCAATGATACCATACTTATTAGTTATTTGGATGGATTATTATTTTTTCAAAGATATTTTTATGAAACATTTTTCTTTTTCTATGGTAATTAATGTTCTGAAAAGAATAATGGTTGTTTCAATGAGTTAGGGTAAAGTTAATTCCCTATTTTTTCTACTAATTATTTGTTTCTTGGAAATTATTTATAAAGGATTGATCCCCATTATAGATCATGGTTCACCTCAATATAGATCGAACAAAGGGTGCACCCTGATAGCGCTATAATGCATTGGGTAATGATTATATTGTCTGGAGAATTTTATTAGAATTTAGAAGTATGAGTATTCCAATTTTTAAGGGTTCGATATGGGTTATATAAGGGCTCTATGTGATGATGTTTTATGATTAAAATTTGTTTTATCTATGCTTTATATGAGTTTATAATGTTTCATTTGATGAATATTCATGTAAAGTGGAACATGGTTATTAAATCTTATGAATTTTTCTTTATTAATGCCCTATGCCCTATTTTAATATTTTGTGATCCAAGTATTGATGTGTACAAATATTTTTGTTTTATACTCATGAAATTTTATTATTTCATCATACCCTTATGCACTAATTATTCTCATTAATGACATTTAATTTATAATGATTATTTTTACCCATACCAAGAATTTGAGCTCACCTTTATTATGTTTATTTTCCACTAGGATTTAAAGATAGATGTTGAAGAAATTATTTATATAAATGATTTTAAATGATTATTTTGAGACCTAAAGTGATATAAATAAAATCTATGTAAAACTGTTGAAATTATTATTCGGCTACTTGTAATTTTTTAAGTATGAGTTTTCCCAAATTTTCTAAAATTGTAATGCTAAATGGTCCTTGATTGTGAAATTAATCAAGGATATCCTTTTTATATGTTATTTTTTTGATTGAATAAAACCTATAAAACATAGATAAAAACATAAAGTTCATGTTTCTAGCATATAATTTGCAAGTACAGGTTTTGGTCCATTATAATAAAAGTACAATATGGATCAATGAAACGAAATTGAGAAAAAACCACCTACCCCACACTTACTTTTGGTTCATCACTATTTAACCATATTTATAATGGTTTTAACAATTTAAATAATTTATTAATGAACTATATGCAAATTTATAATATCATATATGATCCTATTATAAAAATTTACCACCAATTGTTATTAATATTTCATTATTTTCATTCTTTATGGTGTAAATTTCTTTGTTTTCAGTTATATAATTTTCATGAAATTTCTTTTTATTGATAATTTTATATAGTAACATAATATAAAGAGTGATATTAATTTTATTAATGTAATTTTTCTCATTATATATATCATTATAATAATTATTTAAATTTAACATAGATAATGAATCACATCGCATCATAGAGACAATAGGTCGTACAGACGCACAAGTGACATTATCATTTCCGTAGTGAGTGAAAGAGTAAGGAATTATGGGATATATTAATTTTAAATAATAAATATAATATATTAAATATAACATATATTCATTAAATTTAACCTTACTACACCCCATTTAAAGGGAAAGTGAAAAATGAGTCACATCAGATCGCGAGGACGTATCCTGATGTACACATGAGCTATGTTATCAAAACTAAAATAGAATTAATTGTAATAATTCATGTGTAATAATATAATTTTAGAATTATAATAATATCCTAAATATAATATATATGTTCTAAATCCGTTATTATATCCATCCTTGAAATGTGGTGATAAAAATGGAATTACTTCGGTTCGCAAGGCGGTAGTCCACCATTCAAATGATCGAGAGTTTCATTTTCCATTTGATGAAAGCAGAGTAGGATATATGTTATTAAATTAACATAATATCACCCAATTTATGTTAGATATTGGTTATTTTATATTATAATGATTACACACAATTTTAGGAAGGTTAAAGAAGAAATGAAATGAAAATAGTAATTTAAGAACTTTTCCTCATATTATTGGAACTTCTTTTGTTTTGCAAGAAAACCCTTACTAGGATTAAATTAATATTAAATCATGGAATCAATGATGTTTTCGGGGGGATTAATGAGCGGATTTGTTTTGTATTTTCAAAAACAAATGGATTTGGATGTGTAAATATGGGATATGGGTTGAATTTTATAGGTGGGGGAGATAACACAAGTGGAATTTTTTCGAAGAATCAATTACATGCATATTTTAATATAGAAAAGATTAAAATTTTTAATTATCAACTCTTATATGTTATAGGGTTTAAATGTATCCCAAAAAAGTATTTTGGAGATGTTTTGGGTCATTTATTTCACTAAACATTTTAGTTTAATCCCCCGGTAATCTTATTTTTACCACAACCTTTGTAATTATTTTTCACTTATTTTTGTATTCTTAATGGTAAAAATTTAATTTACCTTATATTTTTCTATCAATTATGTTTATTATAAATATGGATAGCATTTTTCCAAAATCAGTTCACAAGTGTAGAGGAATATTATTCAAAATTGGACCCACAAACGCGACATAAAGAAGGTTTTCAAAGAGGAAATTCTTCAAAGTATAAAAGGTTTTAATATCAATATTAAATATTAAATTGATTAATATGAGCAATAATAGATAATTTTACACTAATTGAACATTATTTTTACATTAAAAAAGTTAAAATGTCAATTATACTTGTGAATTATTTAAATAAAAATTTAGTTATAAAAAAAATCTGTATTTTTCCCTATTCATAAAAAACTACAACATTTTAGAAAAAAAAATCCACCCTAAGATAAAATTGTGACTATGATTTCAGAAATGAAGTTAATTTAATATAAAAAATTCTTTTAATGTAGTAAAAATTAATTTTAAAATATGTGTGCATTGTGCGACTAAATAATTTTAAATATTACACTTTTCTAGAAAATATTTTAAATTTATTTTTAATGATTCATATTTTATTTATAAAAAATATATATCCATAATTTTCTTAATTTAGTTATTAATATTAATAAAAACCAATTTCAGTGATATTTTATAATATTATAATTTCTTAACGTTCAATTAGACTCAGTATTGTGTGTTCAGTAAGATATGGAAGAGATTAGATTTAAAGAATTATATTTCCTAAGTTGTTTAAGCTCTATGTAGCATGCGACATACGCTATAAAATACAAAGTTATTATTTTTTAATTTTAGGGTGATACAGATTATTACATATGATGATGTGTGGATAAGCTCATGTACCACCTTGGCCCATATTGGGTGTCTCAATTCCTGGAGTTACATTATAATATAAAAATATTATATTTATGTATAACTGTTGATGGTATCTCGCACAATATACAGAGAAACTACTGGTAAATCTGCTGTCCCAAGGACATAACCTCATGAACACGCCATAAACTCTAACCCACCCACACCACCCCATCCTCACTTAGAGGGAATATAATATAGAAATACTTATAGAATATAATACATGTTTTCCATAATGTTTTTTTTCAAACAATGTTCTCCTAAATATAGTTCCTATGTTCTTTACTAATGTTTATTTGATCTAAACTGTTACACTATGACTCCCATAACCATAACTCATATGTGAAATTTATTTTTTAAAATATACTAGGTTCATTATATCCACCACTACAGAGCACAACACGAGGAAGAAAATTGATGGAAATCGCATACCTGAGAACTTGACCCTGCGACCTGCCTCTTACCCCAACCAAACCCTTACTAACCCCCACCAATGGTGGGGAAATTTTATTAAATTTTAAAAAAATAGATAAATCATAGAACTAAAAAGTTTTTTTAGTCTCAATAACTAGATATATTAATTAATACTTTATATATTTGAAAACTAAAACTATATCATATGAAAAAATTAATGTGTTACTATTTCTTATTGAAAATATTGTGTCACAAGTAATAACCCACCTAGTTTCCTTTGTAAATGGAGACCAATATAAAGGGGAATGTTCAAATACTTCATAAGGGGTATATTATAGTGGAATATATCATACAACATCATAGAATCAGTAATATTTTAGGTACAAAAAATATCATCAAAGATAATATATCAAAAGAAAACATAATAGTAAATAAATATTTTCAGGCCCCAATTATCACATAATAATTCAAATGCTTCTATCATATGAATATATTTTATAAATAATAACTATTATAATGTTACGTGAGGAACCTCATACAAAATCCTGGATAATTAATCAGTATTTTTTAACATATGAAAAATTTATATAAAAAATATAAATATTTTCCCATTCAATAGAATGATATGGATATCTAGGTGAATATTCTACAATCTGTAATAATAGTACATGATTAATGAAATATAAATTAACCTTATCAAATAAATTTTAACTATGTATAAGTGAAGAGTACTTTCATGATGTAGGGATATCAATAAGAAATATTCCTTCATTATGGTTCATAAAGAGGCTATGAATTATCAAAAGCATATCCCATAGGAGTGTGAAAAAAACCTATATAGTTAGGCTCGCTTCTCACACACTAGGTAAAGGTTTAGTTAATACAGAAGAAGAATTTTTTCAATACATTACCCCATGGTGAATTGGAGTGAGATCCTATATCATTTTTTTGTATCCAAACATGGATCTTATTGATCAGAAACCACACCAACGTTACATTAAATAAAATTGTATATTTTATGGCTAGTCAGGTGTTTTAGAATTTTAAAAACTTATAAATGATGTAAAATTAGAGTTTATAGTGTTATATAATTTAAAATAATATAATAAATTTATAGAAATAAATAATAATATCATTTCTCATCGCAATGAAAATGAAATTGAAGGATTACAAATAGGGGGATGAGGTTAAGAAACCTTACCCTAAAATGTAGCTTTTCAACCCCCGAGAGGAATTTCTTATGGGGAAACAAAAGTAATTTTAATTATAAATAAATTTCATTTTTTATTTATATCCATTATTATATTTTATAGAGTTATATTCCCTATATTAATTTTAATTGATTAATCAATTGAATAATAAATAAATCTATTCTTACTATATTTTTTTATAAAATTTTAATGTTTTATTTAAAAGATAAATTTCTAAATTTTTAATTTAAATATGATTAAATGAAAATAATTTTTGGTATTATAATGAAATAATTATACAAAGTTATTTTTTTTTGATTTATTTGAAAAGGATATTTCATGGGTGGATTGTGAAAAATACATATTTTACCGATACAACAAATTAATGACGTCATTATGATATAAACAAGAATTAAAATTATATAAAATTTTTTATTGATAAAATATAAATCTATTGAGTAATTTAAATCATATAAAATTCTTTTTTTTCATTTAGAAACCCAGTATTTACTTTCGAGAAAAAAAATATATTTAATCAAATAAAATTTATTTTTTGATTATTTTCATTTCATAGTGTGGTTAGAAGGTTCCATTCCGATTTTTTCATGGTCATGAAGTTAAATAAACTTATTACATTAAATATTAAGCAAATAAATTAATGTAAATCACTACTACTAAAGAGTATTTGGTTTAAAAAGTATAAATGCTTTTTTACTCATAAAAGTACAATTTTTTTTGAATTTGTTTTTGCATTTTGTGCACATATATTAAAATTACTATTTTTTCAACAATGGAAATTTAATATTAAAAAATAGATAATATATTTAGAATAATCATATTCAAATATTTTAATAACTTTCACTTCATTTTTATTCATAAAATTACGTTACCCTATTGAAAATGTTAGTCACTATAGTAAGGGTTATAAGGGTTAAAGAGTGGGTATAATAAAGAGATAAGAATTATAATATCTCTAAAACTTTTTTAAAATTTATTGAATAATTTTATATATACCTTAAATTATCTTATATTTAATATTTAACTATGTTTGATCCAGTTTTCATTATAACTACACGAATTATATTTAAATATTCTTAATATTTAGAATGGTGTTACTCTTCTCACTTATAAAAGAAATAATCTTATCTTATCTTATCGACACTCATTGATAACTATTAATCTAAAAAAATATACCCAAATTATTCCCCAAATATCCTCTCTTCACCCTTGAAATCATTGCCCAATAAAAATACTAATCATTATGTGCTTATGGTGCAAGCCAAAGGAAACCATCCAAGGAGTAGTTATAATTCATAACCAGACTCACTCATGTTTATTTATTCTTCGTAATTATTAAGTTATTTTCAAAAACCCCTAATATAATTAAATAATTATATTTTATGTGTTTATTTATTTTTAAGATGATGGAATAACTATTTTCTCTATTCTTTCCATCCAAAAGAAAATGAAAATGTCACTAGTGTGCATGTTTGGTATCCCACCTCCACAAACTAATGTATTTAATTTTTCATAACCACCTCACATCTATGGTCATAAGGATTGAATTAATGAATAAATATGATAATTTGAATTTTATTCTTATTCAATATAGTAAGAAATTTATGTACTCTATTTACATTTTATCCATTATAAATATTAATGCACTATTAATGTTTATATGAGAACCACCACCTACATGACACTACATATATCATTTTTCATAACCATATTAAACAAAGCGTTTTAAAAGTTTAATAACCATAAAAAATTATAATTAAAAAACTTATGATTATATATAAAATAAAATTATGACCAGTTTGACTACATTGAACACAACAAAGTTTTTTTGACAGAAAAACCCCAAAACGTCTTATGTGAACTTGACTGATTTAATAACTAAATAGAACGTGATAATAAATGAAATTAAAACATTTATTAAAATGTATTGAACATTAAAAAATGTTCTTCTGAAATTAAATAATAAATATTCGTTTACTTTTTAAAAAATTAAAATATGTATGTGGTGATTTAGTATTCATGGTAATGAATTGTTTTTAAAACATTGTTTTGATTGTTTGAAAATATTTTATAACCATATCCCTATTTTATTGAATATTAATTTATGGTTCATAAATATATATAAAATATTTTTAAATTTAATTATTAACAATCTATAAATTTATATTTAATGGTTTATAAAGGAAATATTTTTAATTTTTTCTATATCTTTTATTTTAACTCTCTTTACAAAAGTAAAAAATGAATGTTTTTATGAATGAAAAAGATGACCCATTTTCCCACAAACAATATAATTATTATTTATCAATATTAATATAAAATGGTCTATGTTTTTTTGATGAATATAACATTAATATAATTTTTAAATTTTAATATCTTTTAAAATGAAATGAATATGTTTCATTTAATTTTATGGGAAATCTAAAAAATCTTTTATATATGGGAATACATTCCAAAATTAAATGAGTAATATGATTGAAATATAATCTTTTGTGTGTTTTTATTATTATATGGTTCTTGGAAATTTTATATGATGATGTGTTGGTTTGATAAAACCCTCTAACGCAATGGGTAATGATTTATTCTCCATGATGTGACATAATTTAATTAACTATGAATGTCATTCCTTTATAAGTGTGTTTGAAAGATCTCATAAATATGATTTCCTAAAGCCCCAAAATGTTTATCCATGATTTATAATGGGGTTTTGTGGAAATTGTTATATTTCATAATGTTTGAAAATAATATATGGATTTAATGGAATATTTATGATCATATAAATGGGAAAATATTATTTTCAAGGAAATTTGTTCATGATCATTTAGTAAACCTTCATGAAATATAATTTTTTACTTCATTCAGGGTAGACAATATTTTATGAAAAACATAGTCGAAAAAAATTAGTAGTGGGTCAAAAATTATTCAATATGAAAATTTATTTTCTAAAAAGGCATGATTTTCTATAGATTATATTTTTTTTAAAAAATGGATTAAATTATTTGTTTTTTTCCTTTAATAAGATTTTTTTAGAATATAGAAAATTTAAAAAAAATAAAAGTATCTACAGATATATAATAATAATAGCAAGGTAAATCATGTCACATTTTGAAGAATGTAAATTTTTTATAAATGAAATGTGAGTGTAAACATAAAAACATATTTTTGTGTACAAAATATACACTATGTTGTTGTGCCCACATTTTTATGTAATGGGTTTCGTAATTAAATAATATTATTAATGTACAAGATCTTGAAAATTTATAAAATTAAAATCCTTGTTATATATCAGGTATTTATCAGTTAGTTATGTTATAGGATGTTATGGTTGGAATTAGAGAAAATGTTTAAATAAAATTAGATGTTCAGATGATATTAACAGACACTTTTAAGAGATTTTAATTTATGGACATATTATAAAGATATTGATTTTTGAGGATTTCCATGTTTGTAAATATTGTTCTTGTGTACTAAAAATGGTTTCCCAAAGAAGAAATAAGGAAAATAAAGTAGGATAGAAATAAGGGAATGATATATTCTTGAAAAAGTAACCTGTAAAAGTTGGAATTTGACCATAGTAGTGTGTCATTATGTTAATATAATTAACATATTTTCTTAATTGTGGTTACCATGATAGTTATCCATAAAATTACCTATAGAGGAACATGTCTATAATGAAATATATCATGAACCAAAACCCTCAAGTATTTATTTGATATTTAAAAATAGTGGTAGTTGAAAAATAGACCAGTTCATTAGATAAGTTATTATGAGTATTGGGGTGTTTAGATAATCAAATGCTTAAAAGTTTTATTTATCATTTTAAGGTGAATATGATTAGTTGTGGTACCTTATTAGGATATATATTGAATAGGATATTACATAAAATATATAAGAATGAAATTTGAAGATCCTTTTCAAGAAAAATATATTTTCAATTTTTTTAAATTAGATTAGAGTGTAATTTTCTAGAGTTAATCCGTAAGGATGTGGATTGACTTTATTCCAATAAAGTAATATTTACAATATTGTTTGGGTATACAGTATTTTTTTTAAATCTTGATTATTAAATTGATATATTTTACTCAGGATTAAAACCAAAAATTATGAAGGGATTTGGTTACTATTGAGATTTTATTTTATTAGTAAATAGTTTGTTAATATGAAAGTACGATATAGGGTTTTTTGAAATTTATAACAATAAAGGGAAAAATAAGTCTAGTTGGAGAATAATGTGGGGTCAGTAATCAAGTAAATATTGATTTTAGAAAACTGAAAAATCACTATTAGTACATGTATGGCTTAAATTATTATATGGGATGTATAATGATGTTTAGAAATCATTAATGATATGCTATGTCAATTATATTGTCTCATGAATACAAAGAAAAGATAAATGATAATGTTTAGACTAATGATTATAAGTCAAACGTAAATAGTTTAAATATGAAGGTTCTAAGCCATTTTACTGATATAAGTGGGAAAAATCATGAAATATTAAAATCATCAATATTGTAAGTAGAAGGGGGTTAAACTGTAATTTTAGAATAACTCGATCAATTTTTGACCATCAATGGAAGTGGTGATAGATAAATTGTTATTTTTTTCTAATTATTCTAATATATTGTTTGATTTAGGATTTATCCATACTTTTATTTCGTTGAAATTTTACAATAAAATTGACATATGAAATCATGAAATGATGATTGTATCTTAGGTAAAAACTCTTAGTTTAAATATTAAAGAAACAATGATTTATGGGAACATTCCTATTTTCATATATGAAATTAATTTTTCTTAAAATATTATTCTCTTAACCTTAGTGGAGTTTGATGATAGTGTTGGGGTGAATTGAATTTATTTCATCATGCTAAGATATATTACATAACTAATTGATTACAATTTAATTCTCATAGTGAGTTTACATTTATATATAATAAGGAGTAAAAAACCATGATAACATATTGAGAAGCTAATGAATCCCTAAATTATTGGGGTTCAATGTTATATAGCACATTTAATTGAAAATAAGGGAATAATATTTCTTAGTGATGCACATATAGTTAATGAATATTCAGATATATTTCTGAGGGATTTTCCTTTTGTTATTTTAAATAGAGAGGTTGAATATACTTTTAACGTTTTTCTTAATGATAATCCAACTTTAGAACCTCCTTATCAGATAGTTCCAATAGAGTAGTTGGAGTTGAAAAACAAACTACAAAAATTACATCATAATGGATTTATGAACCCTAGAACTTCATCGTGGTGTTATTGTAGATTGTTTTTATGAAAATATTGATGATTATATGATAATTTATATTTATTATAAACAAAATAATAATATTAATTTTAAGAATATGTATTTTTTTGATCATATTAATTATTTGTTCACTCAGCTCTAGAGTGGTCATTATTTTTTAAAGATGACCATAGGGTTATGTATTATTAACTGAAAGTAAATGAATAAGATGGAGTTTCATAATAGGTTTGTGTAAAACCAAATTATTTAATGATATATTTTTATTTATAAAAAAATTATTTTTTTGATAAATTTTTTACTCACAACATTTAACATTAATGAATCGAGATATACTACTAAAAAATTATTATTAAATTTTACTTTAATTGTCTAGATATTAAATTAGTCTGTATAAATAGTACTAACTTAATTATGAAAAATTATGGAGAATACTTTTTATAAAAGAAATATTCTTTATTAAGTATTATGAAATAAGTACCCAATTTTAAATGGTTATAATAATATATTTTTATATTAAGTTATCATTTTATCAAAGTATTGTATTTTTTCAATATATTATGTTTCTTTATGAAAAATTAAATAGTACTTTTGATTAAATGTATTGAATTTAAAATTAAAAACATTAACTTATAAATTTGTTATTATTGGGTTATAAATGAATATAGAATCATTTAAAATGTTCTAAATATATATTTTTCATAAAACTATTTTAATTGTGTGCATTTTATTTTATCATAAAAATTGAATTGATATTTATTAATGAATTATTTTAATGAATCTTTTAATTAAAATTATAAATAAAATATAATAAAATGCATTTTATGGTGTTTACTATACATGTAATAATAAAATAATTAGTATTATTATTTAAAATTAATTTTCCTAAAAATGGGTTTCCTTTCATTTAGTTACATGTTTCAAATCAATTGATTACTATTTTAAAAATAGAATATCTTAAATTGTATTACATAATTTGAATCATAATAAATACTATTTTTCAAAGATGTGAATATAATAATTTTTCATAATGAATAGTATCCATGGAATGGATTAATTAATATTATAATGGTTAAAATGATTTACTAGGGTTAAAATAAATTGATAAGGGTTAAAATAACCGAAAAACCTGTCAAAATAGTTTTGGTTAATTTTATTTCAAGAAAAAATTATCTTATATTTTAATTTCAGTTTTTTTGGAGCTCTATTCCAATGATAGTGGATTTATTATATTTTAATGTTCATAATAAGTACAATTATGACACTCCCCTTACTAATAAAAGGGAACCACCTATCATCTCTTATCCATGCCACTTGAGCCCTTTAACTCCACAAATATATAATAATATTCCCTATCAACATTACATCAATAATATGCTCTATCAACATTACATCCATAATTTTTTATGTTTTTCTCTTCATAAAATATGACATCAAGATGGCCTTAGGTGTAATCTAAATGAAGTTTCTTGAATAAGATGTAAGTGTTTTTATCGAACATCTTCATGATTTTTTGCTATAGAACTTGTTAAAATATTATATGACCATATTTACATGATGGGTTAAATATTTTTAAATCACTAATATATTCTTATTTTAATTTTAATATCATTTTATCTTAATCACAACTATTGTATAATGACAATGTCGCTCGTGCATTTGTGTGGACTACCACCTCTATGAAGAAATGTGATTCGTTTTTCATTTATTTTTTTACATAACTTTTCATAAGGATATATTTAATGAATATATATGATATATATTATATAATTTTGTTTTATTAAGAATAATTACTATTTATATTTCTATCATTACATCCATAAAAAACTAAAAACATCACATGGTCGTATGTACGAACTACAACTCTACAATGTGAGGCAAGTAAAATTTCATCACCCCCGTTTATAAATAGTTATAAAAATATATTTATTTAATAGATTTTATAATTATAAAATTATTATAATTTTTTAGATGGATAAAATATGACAATGGTGCGTGGACTGAAATCGTAAAACTGAAACATGCATGGAAAATAAAACAGTTTTAACCTAAATGTTCATTTTAATAAATTATTATTAATAAAATGTTTAATTTAAATTATAAGTAATGATATATATTAATTTATATATAAACATGGTACTATGAAAGAATCATAAAAAATTAATTTTTATTATGTTGGAAGTTTGAACACATAATAAGCATTCTAAAACATCAGGTAAGGGTTCTTTTACAATACCTTTTCTTTTAGGTATTTTCTATGATAAATTTGTATAGATGGAAATTATGTGATAATTATATTTTATACCCAATATTGTTACTTTAACTATAATAATTTCTTTAAATTACTAGTATT
Source organism: Viscum album (assembly GCA_963277665.1). NCBI lineage: Eukaryota > Viridiplantae > Streptophyta > Magnoliopsida > Santalales > Viscaceae > Viscum > Viscum album. The sequence goes on from OY728129.1 coordinate 1,057,730,724, forward strand.
AGTACCATTTTCCACTATAGTTCAATGAGAGTGACCGATAATATCATTTTAAAAAAGTTAAAATTGTTTTTTTTCAGGTTGGTAATCACTATCTTTCACATCCATGTTCATCAAATTGTTTTAATTTTATTTTAAAAAATACATGAAATTTTTTTAAATTATAATATTTAGTAATTTTTTTAATTATTTATAAATGTTTAAAATAAAAGTTTTCAAAAATATTAACATTTGTTTTGAAATTTTACAAAATAATTAAATGAATGTTCTATTTTAGCATATACTATATTAATATATACTCAAGGCATAATGTAAAATATTTTATTTTAAGGTTCATTTAAATGTTTCCATGGTTATTTAAAATTAAAAATTTATTCTTAATATTTCAGAATTTTTAGTTTTTAATGATATCAAATGTAAAGGTTATTTTCCAAATTTTAAAAAAATGTTTAAATGCCATTTTAAAGGTATTTTTTATCAATATAAAACTATTTCAAGTAAAGTATTTATTCACTAGGGATATTATGTAACGATAACATCCACATTATTTCTATGTATTGATTATGATGATTACTTTTAAGGATGAATTAATGAAAAAATATATATTTCCCACTGGTTAATCAACTAATGATAAAATATTGAATATTTTATGATATAATCCACTTCCTTTATATTTATGGATTATGATTATAGTATGATAAAATTTTTATGGAACCTATTTTATTTAACGGGTTTATATTGTGATGTAGTGATGACAATTTTTATAAACTTTTGGAACATTTAAGTATGGGTTCATTATATGTAGGGTGGTCCTAATATTATATCTCACATCAGTAAATTGGGAAAAATAATGTTATCAAATGAGATAATATGGATAGTAATGGGTTGTAAAACTAGTTCAATAAGAGATTACACCAACTTTTATTGTCTTTGATGTGAACATTAACTATGGAAATGATGGAATATAATGTGAACATAATACATTATGGGAATTTGGCTACTATGATAGTTTTAGAATTTATCCTTGGACAAGAAAATTATATTATATAATTTTGGGTATGAAAAAATTTTATGTCTTATGAATTTGATAAGTTTTAATTTCCCATAATATAATCAATGTGTTTTTTACGAAAAATAATTATTCTAGGAATCATGGTTAATGATTATTAACTGATTGGGTATGACTTATATAAGTTATGATCATGCTGTCAAACCCTTATTCTTAAAATATATTAACTTATGATAATTGATTGATATATTTTATGATTACCCATACAAATAATCTAAATTAACCCTTTATAATGTTTATATTTCTCTAGGTTACAAATAATGGTTTTAAGTATTGTATGTACAATAAGGGTTCTATGTGGGAAGATCATATTAGAAGATATTAAATATTTTCATGAAATAATTTGATTATGTATCTAGTCTCCAAATACACTAAACCATTATTTTTATTAGATGTGAATTGTTATTGGATACATTGAATATTTATCTAATATGATGTAATATTTATGTATAAATAGTATAGTTTTACTTAGTTGGTAAAAGAGTGTGTTTTATTTATTTTTTGAGATTATGATTAGAAATTTTTGGTGAAAACCTTTGGAAAAGTATAAGTATAGAATAATATCATGAATTTTTATTAAATTATATATGGTTTGGTTATATAAAATAAAATCAATATCAAATATATAAACATGTGGGTAAAGTATCTGTTATAGATTCACCATAGGGTAAAAACCATGAAAAGGTAGTTTGGTTATTAAATTAGTATTCACCCAGTGAATTAAAAAGAGTCTTAACGACACATATAGTTTGATAATCCCTATGGGATATAATTTTTTTAATTCACATTCACTTTTTAAAAAATTATGATGAATGTGAGGATATAATCTATGACTATCTATGATAATCTATTATGATATAAGATAAGCATAACGTGTTATAGGTTGATAAGGTGTTATAATTTAGGGAATCATAGGAATGATTTTCATTATCATGTGATTGTTTAATTTATTGTTTTATACTCACACTAGTCTTTTTTATATTAGTAAATGGATGAAACTAATAGGATACAAGTTTGTAATGGGTTTTATGGAAAATGGGGTTGGTTTCCTGATAAGAAACCAATGGTGAAAATATATTGAGTGAAAAATATTTTCTATTATTATTAAAAATCTATCTTTATTTATGATTAATAACAAAAACCTAGGTGAGTTTCATGGCATAATTATATATATGATGAATATGGGAAGAATATCCTAGGAAGATATCTCAAGGGAATATGAATATGTTTTATGTGTGGTAAAGAAATTCATAATGAAACAAATTATTGAATGTAAATGAATATTTAAATAGAGAGAAATAATTTTCATCCTAAGGAAACAATAATATTTAAATGTATAAAATGTGGGGAACCTGTGCATCACCTGAGTCAGTACCCTAATATGAGAGATAAATTCAAGACCAAAGGAGCATGGATAGGATAATGTAATCCAAATCACTGAAGTGAATCATGATAAATAAAGATCAATTATCCTTCAATATAGAGTTGTGGATTTCCTATATTTTTTTATGATTTTCCATGAAAATATTATTAATATTTATTTAGTTGAATTTGGGTTTTTGGGAAAGGAAAGGCTCTCATTATATAGGTCTTGTATCAATTCCTAATTAAGGGAAGTTATATTTGATTTTATGAATCAAAATTTGAAAAGAAATTGTATGAGGATGAGTCTGAACTTATAATGGAAAGGACTTATTTTTATGGGTATCTATACTGATTCATGATTGTTATTTATATCTAATGGTTCGGTAGAAACACAAAACAGATATTACACATATTGATCGATTGTACATCGATGTATTTCACAATGTATTTCCTAGTCTTCCTATAGATAATGAAGTTTATTTAACAATAAAACATATAAATATTTTAACAACTATTTCAAAGACTCCATATATAATGTCACATAATCAATGAAATGGTTTATCTATTAAAAGGAGCTCTATATTATTCCAAAATTTAACTTCAATCAAGATATAATCATTTTAGGGTAAAAAAAGAGTATATACCCAAGATATCATCCTATATGTTCTATAGTCATTTTATATCTATACTGGTTTGATATTCACTTACCAATTCCCATGTTATACGCATGTATTTAATGAATGGAGTTTTTAGAGATTTCCATGATTAGATTGTGGAAGTCTAAATAAGAATATTCTTATATATTCCAAGAGGAATAAAGATCATGGGTTTATTTTGAGGAAACATTTTGATATCTTCAAGAAAGACAAGATGTGTGACAAATTTAGTTATTATGATTTAAAATTACATAATGTTTAAATATTGGGTTATATTATATAATGCAGTGGTTTATTAGTGAATCCTTTAAAAAGAAATGTTATTGAGTAATGTCCCAGACGAACTATGGTGATTAAGATACATAGTTTTCATGGGTTGGGTAGATATTTTCCATGAATTTTGAAAATATTCTCATGGATATCAAATAAAATAAATATTTTTACTTGAAATTGACCAATGTTCCATTGAACAAATGATTATTTGGAAAAATTCATGGATCTAAATAGAAGGTTTTCGATTATACCTTTTATCACACTACCCTGTTGTTGAGAAATGTTTTTGATTTATAGGGATGCATCAAATAATGGATTGAGATTCCTCCTTTTGTATTAATATCTGGGGATAGCATATGCCTCACACCAATTGAAAATTCCTGAGAAATGTTACCCAACACATGATTTTGGGAGGGAATGAGTAATTTTTGTAATACATTTATGGTTGATTTATTTATATTGTGAAAGTTGTGATAGATATAATAATAATACAATTTATATATATATTTATTCTATTGAATTATTTTTATATGAGAAAAGGGGTATGGTTAGATTTTATTAACCATTCTGAATACTAAATACATTACAACCCTAGGAATTGTAACTTGGTTGATGATTCCATGAGTCAAAAGGATCATGCTATTTTATCCACGATGGGTGTTAAAATAGATTAAATACTTCTATATTTATATATTATATATATTTAAATATATATTAAATGGTATATATTCAATCTTTCTCAATATAATGTTCAACCATCTATTCATGTGGTAATTAAAGTGGTGTTGAAAGAGGATATTGAACTATATAATATTGTGTGAAATTTGAATGTGTTCAACCATTTTTGTTGGAATAATATGGTTTAAGAACAAATTATTTTTCCCATCAATACTGTACAATAAGAAGGAGTTTTAGGATGAGGATTATTGTTCATCATTCTCTATATATAATGTATGTACAAAGTTATATAAAGACCTCATTGATTATATCTTATTAGATTCCATGAAAATTTATATTGAAAAGTATTTATCTCTATACAATGTAATAGAAATAGATAATGATAAGAGTCATAATTAAAAGTGGTATTTAAACCACTAAACATTATATAATTGAAATGGGAATATATCAACATGGATCTTTTCATTGGGATCCCTAAAATATATAAAGGTCATAAAATTATTTGGGTTGTAGTTGATTAACTTATGAAGTTAGAATATATCAATGCCATAAGATAATATTTCCGCCTTTTTTATCAATTTAGAATATACATTAACAAAATATCATGGTTTCATGGGGTGCTACATTCTGTTGTATCTAATTGGGAACCAAGGTTTACCTCTTAGTTTTGTATATCTTCAAAAATATTTGAATACAGAGTTTACCTTTAGAATTTCATATCATACTGAAAATGATATCTAGACTAAGGGGAAAGTTTAAACCCTATATGATATGTTGATATATTTTACTCTGGATTCCAATTGTGTTTGGGATCAATATCATTATCTTCGGGAATTTTTTTAACAATATAAGATCTTACTAGATCATTTGGATGGATTCCTATATGTTTAATATGGAATGAAATATAGAACACCAATGTGTTGGGAAGACTTTTTAAAATGAAATATATCCAAACATTAGCTAACTGGGTAATGAAAAGAGAATTTTTAATCTATTTAGTAGAACAACATGGCAGTTTAGGGTCAATTGAAAAGTTGTGCTGAAAATAATCAATGAGGCCTATAGTTCAAATTTGGTTTAAAAGTGTTTCTATATAAATATAATTGTAATAATTTTTTGATTTTAGTAAATTAATTTAATTTTATTCCTAAATATATCAATGTGATAGATATTATTTATCATATTTCGATGGTATCTTACCTCTTGGATCTTCCCCTGAACCATTACCATGTTTAGAATGTGTTCTGTGTATCTCTTTTGAGTATGTATATATATGATAATTTAAACAGCTTACATTTATAGTTTATATCATTTGTGAATTATAACTCTTATAAAGAATAACTATTGGATATTATAAATTGATTGGATAAATTTCAACAGAACAAGACCACTCACTTGGTCAATGTCTTGTGGAGAAACCAACTGTTTGAAGAAATTATATGGGATGTTTTAAATGTAATGAAGCTGAAGTATCCTCATTTTTCATATAGGTAACAAAATATTTAGGGAAAAATTATTATAATAGGGTATAATGTAACACCACATGATTTCATAATATATTTTTCTTTAAATAAAATTAATGTGTTTGATAACCTACTTTACAAACAACCCAAAGCTTAAATGAATCACAATATAATATTAAAATATTATTATTAAATGTCACTATTATCATATAGTCATTGAATAAGAAGGTATGAATTATAAAAACTAAATTAATAAATGTATATATAAATTTATTTCTTAATGAAAAATTATTTTTTAATTCCATGGAAATAAACAATCAATATTAATTATGAAAAATAATATTGTTTTGTGTTTCAAGACCATTTTCACAAAGTATTTTATTTATATATATTTCATATTTTGATAATTAATGGATTTTATTTTTTGAAATATATTTATTATGAAAATAATAATAATAAATCATACATTTACTTCCAACTATATAGAAATGAAGATAAAATCATTTAAAAGTAAAAAAGTGGTATTTTTTAAAAAGTAGTTTTTATTTTGAATAATGTATTTTATGTCAATAAATTGAATAAATTACTATCAGTTAATTAATTTAATTAAAAAATTAGATAATATATTAAATAAAATACATTATCATTCCTCTAATGGTTTCTTAATTTTATAGGAATAATAATAAACATTGTTTTATGTTTCAAATTCATTTTTCTAAAACTGGTTTGTGTTCTTTTTTCACACTTATTTTAAAATGAATTTCATTAAAATATATAAATTTATTATTTTAAAATGGATTTAATATTTTTAATCATAATTATTAATATTATTTAATATGTTCATCTTAATATTTTTCACAATGAATAGTAATTGAGATAGAAATTCATTATTACGTTAATAGTTAAAAGGGTTAATAAGGGTTAAAATGAATAGATATTGTTTAAATAGACAAAATCCTTTTAAAAATAAAATCAGTTAATTTTATTTAGAACCAAAAATAATATTATCTTCGAATTTTAGTTTATTTTGATCCAATTTCCCATGAGAGTGACATTATTATATTTAAATATTCTTCATAATTACATGTGTCTATCTCCCCTCACTTATAAAATAGAACCACATCACCACTATTCACCACACCACTTAAGCCCATTAGTTAATCTTTAATCTAACCAAATAATTTACCAAACATCCTTACCGTATCCTATAGGTTTTATTATTTAGGAAAGACCACATCAACATGGATTATGGTGTATGCAAAAGGAGGATTCCAAATATATATATATATATATATATTATCATACTTTTCCATGTATATTTCACATCAAACCCCATCCAAATAGTCTATATCCATATTAAAATGATAATATAAGTATATTTAATATAAATATATGTTAATTTTATATTGTTATAAACTTTGTATATCTCTTTCCCATCAATTAAAATTGATATCATCACTGGTGAGTACGCGTGGACTACCACATCCATGAAGTGATGTTATTCATTTTCCATTTCTTATTTACATTGGTATTAAAAATGATATATTTAATAAATATATATAAATTATTATATAATCATGATTTTATAAATTTTAACTATTATTTACATTCTTTCGTTGCATCTATTGAAAATTGAAATTATCACTCATGAGAATGTGTGGACTACCGTATCCAAGACATGACATAAGTCCTTTCTCATCACCAAAATATATTAATGGTAATAAAAGTATATATATTGAATAAAAATAATAATTATGAAATTAATAATATTCTATAAATTATGAATCAATGAACAATGTTCATGTATTGGAACTATCATACTAAACAATTTGTGGAAAACAGACAAGTTTTCACCTTAATGTTCATTTTAAAGAAGAAATGTTAATAATAGGAAAATTGTAAATTATAAGGGAATGGTATACAGTAATATATATGTAAATATTTTTGAAAAATATTATAATAAATCTACATTTATAATAATTGTTTTCAGCACATATGAAAAAGATTGTACTTGAGGTAAGAGTTTGTGTTACAATCTCATTTCTTTTTAATATTGCCTCTATCATGTCTTCAATTGAGAGAAATTTAATTAAAATTATCCTTCAAAAACCATATAGTTTGTATCCTATGTTTATTTATGTAATTTCATGTTTTATTAAAGTTTTATCTCTTTTTTATTTAAAATGATAGAGAAAGAGTTTCCAAGAAAATCTAGCCTTATTTATTCTTTCCGAGTCAAGGAAATTTTTATTATATATCCATGTTATTAAAATTATTTTATCTATGTTTATTTCCATTAAATGAAATGTTATAAAATTTTCACTTTCACCACATTTTACTTTATTTACAATTTTTAGAAAGAAAATTATTTAAATACAACTAAAAAATTTGTCTGTATTTTTTTTAAAATAATAATAGAATGTTCTCTTTTAACATAGATGGAAGGAATGGATTTTCCGACCATCATGGCCATTATTTGTTTTCAAGATTCCAATAAAAATTATACTATTTATTTTCAATGAAATTTATTTATTGATATTCAACTAATAAGTTGATTTTAAATAAATCAAATGAAAATGGTATTTTACCTGTTTTCATGTAAATATTAAAATGCACTTTTGATATTAATTTTCATATAGTTCAAATTCCATTTAACATTGTTATGTTTCAAGGGGTATATAATCATATTAAACCATAAAATTTATTTATAAATTTTAATTATGATGGTAATTTTATAAGGATGATTTAATGAAAACTATTTATTTTCCATAGGTTAATCAGGATATTATAAAATAATGAATTTTTTTTATGATACCATCTTGTTCATTTCCCTATATTTAATATGATTGTGTGATGCTGAATTGTTTCTAAAAAATTACTTAATTTTCATGGGGTATGTTTTGATAAAATAATGAATGATTTTATGAATATTTCTAACACTTGTCTTTTATTTTCATTATGTGATGGTTGGGACTGTAATTATATTTCCCTCTATTTAATTTAATAAATTATGACATATCATGAGATAATATTAACTCAAATGGGATGTGAATTCAATTTAGTAAGGGACTCTATCCCCTATAATATTCTTTTATGTAATATTTGAATTAGAAAATGATGGAAAAGGGCACGATCCCTATCATATATGGGACATTTTCTACTATGATAGTTTTGGAAGATAACCTTGTCTAAGGAAATGATTTCCTATTCTTATGTGTGTTCCAAATATTTATTTCTTTATATTATGATATATTTTCATTGATCATGATTTAATATTTATTATTCCAAAATATTATAACTTATTTATTTTGTTATGAAATATCCTTATTCTATGAAACATTATTAATTATATTTGACTTATTGGTTATGAATTTTTAATGTTTGATCATCTTGTCATACATGAATGTTTATCTTACAATAACTTATGATCATTGACTGGAATCTTTTATAGTTACCATTATTATGAATCTATTATCATAATTTATTATGGTTTAGTATCACCAGTTAATGATAAATAGTTTTTAAGATGGTATGTCTAAGAAGGGTTCTATGTTGGAATATCATTGTGCAATATATTAAAGATCCTTCTTAAAAATGTTTATTACGTATCCACTCTAAAAAAATTAAAATATTTATTATTCATGGGAATCAAATATTATGTAAAGTGTTTAATAATAATATAATATTATGTAAAATTTATATGTGAAATGGTTAGGTCACCTTAGTATAGCTATTACTAGGTTTTGGTTATCTATTTTAGGTTAAAAAATACACATTTTTAATTATGAATCTTCTAAATAGTGTGTTTATTGAGTAGTTGGATGAATTTTTGGTGGTATTAATGAATGAGAATTTGTTATTTTCTATATTCTTTAATGATCATGATACAATATATATGGATTTTTATATGGATTAAATTAAATTAAGTTATAATGTAAAATTATAATATGTGAATTTTGGTTAGCCAAGATTTATTTCCTTTGGAATATTTATTCTAATGTTGGGTTCATTATTGGTATTGTTAAATATAAATTTGTGGAACTATGAAAAATAACTAAAAATATCAATGACATTAAATGTTTTCTAAGACTATTAGTTTACAATAGAATTTTGAAAATTTTAGACAATTATCTGTCCCACTAACCAAGTTAATTATAAATGGAGTTAAGTTCATTTGTATAAAGGAATGTGATTAATGTTTTTATCAATGTAAAAGAATATTTGTTAATTATCATGTGTTATCCTTTACCAATAGAAATGTTGAGGCTATTATTTAAAAAAGATTCTTCATTTTAGAGCCTTTATTGGTTGTTAATTCAATATGATTGGGTAATTTTCTATGAATCATGTAAAATGAAACCCCATGAGAAGAATTATCCTATTCCAGATCTTAATAGTGAATTATTTTGTTTTCATTAAAAATATTGAAGAAAAATTTATATGGAGTAAAATGTGAAACATTTATTGTTTATAAGTGATTGAAGTATACATTGACTCAAAAAGAGTTTAAAAGAAGGAAAATGAAATATTATAACTAATAATGTATTTTGATTTCTTGTTTCACAAAAATCCATGTAAGGATAACAAGTTAACTAATACCTTGATTCAAAAAGATAATGAATAATAATCCATGCTATTTTTATAGCATGATCCATTATTTAATTATTTATGGAATTTTAGACAAGAATTTATTTATATGAAAACACTTTATTTTTTTTGTTTAATTTTATACGAAGTCATATTTGATATAGATAACAAAAAATACTTATAATTAAGATATTGGGTTTCAATAAATGATACAATTTGATAATAATTATATGTTTCATGTGTTTAGTATAAATAATGACGGTTATATAAGGTGTACAAAGAGTTTATGTTTTTAGAGTAATTTTTAATTGAAGAAGGATTTTTTCGGTAAAGCTCATAGATATTTATTTTATATTCATCATGGTAGAGTTGAAATTTATAGAGACCATCAGTAATCTTATTGGTGATAGTGATTAAATAAGTACATTCCTTCTTTTACTTTTATATTTTTTAAAAATTAGTAGGTAACGTTTGAATGGAAAATACGGAAGGGGATATTTAAACCATTTCTAAATCTAGATTGTAAATAAGAGAATATATCTGTATTTTTCATGGCGGATTTACCAAATACATATAAAGGTAATAATGTGAATTGAGTAATTGTTTATCATTTTAATAAATATATGCCTTTTATTCCTATTCAATATACTTTGTATTTATATCAACTTGATATAAATAAATATTAAGATATATTCAGGTTGGATGAAGTTCCTCTATCTATTGTATCTGGTTGTGATCCTAAGTTTGCATATAATTTATGAAAGGGACTTCAAAAGAAAGTTGTTATTGAGTTAAGTTTAAATAGATTTTCATCGATGATATGATGGACGGTTATTATGAAAAATTAAGACTATGGATGATATGGTATTACATTAATAATTAGATTATCATGAAATCCTAGATCAATATCTTTCATTAGGGGAATTTTCTTATAATAAATTTTTTATTCCAGTATATAAATTGAACCATTTGAGTCACTATACAAAAATTGGTTTTAAAATCTAGTATACTATAAAGAATTCATTGAGAAAAGGTTATTGGGAGTAGAATACGTAGAATATAGAAATAAATAAATAAATATTATTTATCAATATTCGATGGAATATTAGAGTAGAAAAAGAGTTATACATATAAATGAAGGAATGGTCTATCATTTGAGGTAAGAGACCATGTTTTTTATAAATTATCTACGTGGAAAGATGATATATATTTTTGGAAGAAACAGAAAATTAAGTTATTGGTTTTCTGGTCTATATAAAATTCTAGATATAGTTGTAATAATTTCATATTGATTATTCTTTCATCTATGTTTTTATTAGGTACATGATATAGTATATATTTCATTATCAATGAAATATATACCAAATTAATCTCATGTTTTCATCCCCCATGTAGTTCAGTTGGAGGAAATCATTTCTTACAAGGAAAATATAGTTTAGATTCATGATAATATAGATTAGTTATTGATGAATAATTTAACAAACATGGTTATAGTTTTATAGAATAAATATATGATAGAATAAATGATATGGGAATATGAAAAGTCTGGGGGGGAGAAATTATCTTCACATGTCAAAATAATGAATAAAATTGTGAGGAGGTAATTTATTTAAAAGTGTCAAAATGTGACATCCCATGTAATGTTAAAAATGAATAAATTTCATGTCTTGTTAATATTAATTAATTGATTTTATAGATTCATATTCATAATAATATTTTGAAGTAACTTTTCAAATGAAAAAGAAATAATTTTATTCTAAATAAAATACTTTCCATTTGTTAAATGTTTCTCTATAAAACATAAATTTATAAAATTTAAATTTAAATTTTAATTAAATTGAATTTATTTTATATATCATCATGTCAAAATTATCATATGGTAAATTTTTGTGATTTTTTTGAATATATAATTTATGGGAAAATAATAAAAGATATAGGTTTTACAAGTTCCATAAAAATATGAAATCATTTGGATATAATATTTAATTTAAAATATATAAAATATTTTAATAGAAAAATTACAAATTTATGAAGTAAAATAAATTATTTAAACTATTATTTTTATTTTAGATACCCATTCATGAAATTTTGGAACCTATGTTAAATTTAAATCTAAAAAATTATTTTTAGTTCATTGAATTTAATAATTTGTTGTGAAAGTTTAATTCATTTTTTCGATGGTTCTAATTTTAAATAACCATAATTTATTTTTTAATAATCCGAAAATTTCATAGTTAGCACCCTACACAATAGTATTAATCCTAAATAACTATAAATTAATTTTTTCTTATAAAATTCAATTTTTTAAAAAGTTTTTGTATTCAATTTTCTAGAATCTATTTGAATTAATTTCATATACCTTTAGAAATTAAATTTTAAAAAAGGTATTGTACATTTGGAATAATAATATTACAATTATTTATTGTGGTATGATTCATTTTTATTTATAAAATAATGTTACAATAGTAAAAAATATTTTCACTATAGTAAGGATTAAAAGGGTTAAAGAGGGCATAAAAATAAGAAATAAAACTAAAAATATCATTTATATTTTTCAAACTTTTATTCGATTATGGATTCAAAAATTAAATTTTACGATATTAGAAATTAAAATAAATTTGAGTTTCTTTCCATGAGATGTTAATTTATCATATTTAAAATCTATTAATATGAAAATGGGTTCCACTCCTCTAACTTATAAAAGGTCACCTCCTCTCCTCCCTTATCCACAAACATTTAGAATATTAGATTAACCAAGATATACCAAAATCCCAAAAAAACAATCCTACTCAGTTGTTATAGGTACTTGTCTCAAACATACCAATCTATTAAGCTAGTGATATAAAACGGGTCCATAGCCCATGAGCTTCACTGGTATGGTGAAGATGTGGGGCAGGGTTAGAAAAAAAAATGATTATGAAGGGCACGTGACAATACAGTCTGAGCCCATGTGGGTTGATCCAATGAGGGTGTAGGCTTACCCACGATCCTAATTTTATAGAAATATATATTTTTACAATATATACTTATTTAATATTTTAGTTTTTTAATAAAAAAATATTGATAAAACCATAAAATATGATTTCTCATCGTAATGATCACACTAATTCACCATTCATTCACATGTGAATTTTAAAATGTTTTATATTTTTTGTTTTAATATGATATTATAAAATTTAAATTGTAATTATTTACTATATTATCATGGTGTGTCATCTAACATCTCAAAAAATTGAACTCATCTCCATTGTACATGGTCTCAATTCAATAATTGCTATTATAATAATTTTTGGGTCAATTTTTTTTATTTAATTTATTTTATTAAGAAAATAGTAAAATACCTCCTAAGAACCCTAATAGCCTCCTTTGAAGCTCATAGTTGTCTAGAGAGTCATCATCATTCATAGGTCTAACCATTCCCATCACCACATGGCCAACATCATAATTTATCTCCCCTCACAAATCACCCACCTATATTTCGTCACAATAGTTCTCCACTACATCAGTGTCTCTTCATGCCACCATTATCCCATAAAAAATGTTCCATCAAATCTCTTAAAACACTATCTATTTTAAATCTATACATCTCCCCACAACTACCATCAAGAATGAAAAAATTCAATATGTAAATGATTATAAATTGTATATTTGTTTAAAATGCAGGAAACCCAAGGGCTTATTTATGGAAGGGTGAGGTTGATTTTTTTTTGTTTTCATTACATAGGGAATTTTTGGCCAAACCCACACAGGCACAAACCCACTTGGGCTTGGCCCACCCTACCGCGACCCACTATTTTTGCATTACTATAAGAAGGATTAATGTGTAATCCAAAGGACGATATAAGTGGAGGATGTAAAACTCTTAACTAAAGTCTTTAATTTTTATTTACTCTTTTACATACATTAAATAAATTCCAAACATCCTAAAACAATGTCATAATAATATTTACATCATGTCATTTATATTAGGTCTACGTGATAACTATTTTTAAATCCATTTTATCAAATGAAAAATTAAGACCGAATACCACCTCCATGTAGCGATGTTTTACATTTTTAATCAACACATCATAGGGATTTTAATAATGATTGTATTAATAAATAAATAATATATTTACAATATAATTTTTAATCTATAAATATAATCCTTTTTCTAGCCTATTTATTTTTACCCATTGGAACGATTAAAGTGTCCCTTATATGTACATGTAGACTATACCACAATGAAATGATGTGTCTCATTTTTCATTACCAACATTCATGTATTATATTAACCATGCAATTAATTTAAAAATTATAAATTAATACATACTTAATATTAAAGGGACAATGGAACCATGACCCACATTACCATAGTCAAAACACCAAAACTATTTTGGAAAAAATGAACCCAAAAAGTCTGACATGAACATAACTAATTAAGTAAAAAAATTATAAGTGATAAAAAATGAGTTTAAAGTAATGAAAATAGAAGAATGGGGAATAAAAGGGATCTTATGAAAGTAAATAATTAATATAAGTTTTTTTTTTCAGGAATGTAAATGATTTATATGTCGAGTCAGGATTGGATGTAAGGAATTTTCTATTAAAATGATGTTTCAAATGTTATAAATGTGTTTTATCCATATCTTTGCCTTTTTATATATTACAATAATGTTCATATTTATACAGAATATATCATTAAAGGTAATTTTGAACAACCTTTTTCATTTTCTATAATTTTTTTGGAAATGAATTTTCTAATGTTTTATGTATAGATTATGTAGACTCTCTTGAAAAAAGTTATTTTTTAAACATTTGATGTATGAATGAAATTTCCATCCATCGTAGTCATTATTAGTCATAATGATACCTCAAAAATATTCCTTAATTTTCAAGGAATATCATATTACAACTATTTTTTTAATTTGAAACATTTTTCAAAATAAAATGAAATTTTTTATCATTTTCTGAGATAAATGAAATTAATTTTCTTATGGGTTTAAATGAAAAACTAAATGATTTTTAGGATTAAAATTAATTATTTTACATGTTTTTTTCATTAGATTAATTTTTTAAAGTTTATATGATGGTTTGTGAGTCTAAAATAACTCTCTAATATATCCTTTAATGATATGTTCTCTAAGGGGAGATGTAATGGAATTAACTATGAAAGTAATTAATTTGGAAGGGTTATTTTTAGAGAGTTATGAATATTATTTTCCTGGGTATTGACTTGTTTTTATGCTTGAAAATGGGGTTTATGGAATCTATTTTTTTAATAAGGTAACCAAATCTGCTTATGATTAAAGGAATGTTTTTGGACATCTAAAGGAAAAAATGATTGTTTTCATGGAAATCTGTTAATTTTATTAGTAAAACCTAATGAATTTTAATTTTTAGTTATTTATTATGAAAAATGTTTTATGAAAAACACTGGAAAATAAATTTTGTATCACAATTGGAAAAATTATTAATTTATCTCAATGTTTTATTTAAATTAAAACATTTTTATGGAATTTAATGTCTTTCAAAAATAAATTAATGATTTTATGTTTCTTTGATAACCATTTTTATGCCTTTTTTCGTATCTAATTTCTTAAAATATTTTTCATAATTACTAAGGATGCATATAAATGCAGAAAGAAAAATGGTGACACGTACTAAATGAAAAAATGTTTCATGAATGAAATAGATGTGTAAACATAAGTGCCTATTTTTCTTGAAAAAATAAACACTATATAGAAGTTTCATTTTGTTGTGTAGTGTTTCTACTAATTCTTTAAAACTCTAAAACTAATGTATCATGTAAAATAATTAAATTTATCATTTGTTAAAAAAATTGTAATTATGGTATAATAATGTTATGTGATGTTAAACTATAAAACCATATAATTTCCATAGAGAGAATATACATAAGGGAAATGATAAGATTTTTTTAATCAATTTATTCAATGTGGAGACGAACAAGATAATGGTTTGGTTTTTAATCTTAAGGTGGGGGGGGGGTGCTTTCTGGGTTAAAATATTGAATAATTTTTTATTTATTCCAATTATATTTTTGTGTCATTGATTGTGTTCTAATTGGTTACAATATTATTAAACATGGGAGGCTTAGTTTCCATTTAAATTAAAAAAAATTTAATTGAACCTTCAAAAAACACCATTAATGAAATGAAATTGATTTTTTTTATTAAGACAAAATGTAATTTTGGTTCCAAAAAAAATATGATTTTAAAAATTCAAATTAATATTTTAAAATTCAATATTTTTCACATTAAATACTATTTAAGAAGAAATAATGATTTGATAAATTTGTATGCCTTGCTTCCATCTCAATTCTGTCATAAAAATCATGTAAATTGTAAAAAGTATATTTTTTATTATTCACCAAAATAAACACATCAAAAAAATCTCAAAATTTAATAGAAAACTAATTTATATATTCTACATCAAAAAACTATGTTTTTTCAAATTAAATTTACAAAATTTATAAATTTTATAGATTAACTAAAAAAACGCAATACACAGAAAAGCTACTTATTTAAAATAGATTCTATTTCCTATGGTAGAGTTCATTTATTTATCATTATTATTATATATTAACTATTATATTACTGACAATTAATTATTTATAAAAATGAAAATATAAAATTTTTATGAAATTATTTTTCTACTTAGTCTGATTTAAGATTTTAAATACATAAGAAGGGAAATAGTTATAGTGAATCAATCATTTTACATAACTATTACAATATATTTTCAATTATACTTTTACTTTTTGAGAAATAACCTAAAAAAACATTACAACTCTTTTTTGTTATGAAAATTATTTATGAGAGGATATATATTCTCAAATTAATATTTAATATTTTTATTTTATTATAATACATGTTACGTAATGTTTTGAAAGGAATCATTGATATAATTAAATATGTTTATAGAATATAGTAAAAATAAGTTATAAATTACATAAACCCAAATGTTACTAAAAATTAATTAGAATTTATTAATTTAATATATAAATGATATTTAACCTGTCATTATTTGGTTCACATATAATGTTATATGAAATTATTTTCAAGGTGTTATAGCTTATTGACTTGAAAACATGTACCTTATTATGTAAACCATCAGATTGCAATGACTAAATTACCATGAGTATATGAAAAAAACTATATATTAATAATACAACATGTGTTAAAGAAATCATGAATATAATAAAACATATAAATGTATTTATGTAATAATTATTTAAGATGTGATCATGTCAACATGTAGGTTAGTTGTAGTCATTGTTCACTTCTTACCCTTCAATCATGGGTTTGAGGCTCCTAGACTTGTCAGACACAAAGGGATATCACTCAGCTGGTGGGTTTCCAAGTTCAATAAAACTACTTTAATAATAACAAAAGAAATTTGGAAAACATATTAGATGGTAAATATATAGATAAATTTTTAGTTAATATTATTACATAAAAACAAAGAAAATAATTCAAATATTTATATATTTTATTTTGGAATAAAATTAATAAAAAAATTACATTGTAAATATTGGGTGTTAGAAATTTATTTTTTTAATGATGTATAATTATTTATATCATTATTAAATATGTCATCATTCAATATAGTTTTTTATCTATTAATGAATTTGTTTTAATTCATTATATATATATTTTATTTCATGAATTTGATGATCCAATATTCATTATTAAAACTTAATAATCATTTTTACATTATGTTTTATAATTTATCTCATTAATGTTGGAATTTAATGGAAATTACCATGACTTAAAGGGAAAAATTGGTCTCCCATGGGAATTTATTTCGGAAATTTATAATAGAATATGTTTATCGTTTGTATTTTATTTTAATTGTTTTATATGCATTAAAATAGATTTTCTATATGTTTTATCCCATTTTTTAGACTATTATTTTTTAAATTTTCTATATTATTTAGAGACTTAATTTTATTTTTTAATTCATGGTTTTCATGTTATTTTTTCTCACAAGTGGAATTTATTATTGTATTCTTAACACAATTTAGCTATTATCCTTATATGTGTTATAGATTTAGGAGGCTATTTGTTATTTGAATATAAAAGATTTGGTTTAACCTAAATAATGTTTGAATCTATTGGACCATCATTATTGGAGTAAGTTTATATTTTTTTTGATATTTTTAAGGATCTCTTTGAAAAAAATTCATAAAAACATTATGTTCAAAATTCCAGCAGTGTTGAAGAAATTATAAAAAAAGTGTGTCATTGATGTAACATGGATTTTGATTTAAAACTACCTACAATGGAATTACCATTACTCCAAAAATTATACTACCTATGTGAATACACTAATAAGAATCCATCTATAACATAACATTTTATACAAACATACATTTTCTCCATTGAATATGAAACCATGTTTTATATGGTATTTATTAATTTATATAATTATTGAGTGGTTTTTGGAATCAAAACATGATATGCCACTTTTATACACATCGTTATGTCTATCTATCTAATGATGTCTTTAAAAAATTATCATGACTTACAATAAAATTATATTAATTTATAAATTTCTTTTTAGATGGTATCATGGATTCACTTGTTCATTTTAAGAAGATTTTAGTAGGAATGTTTCTTGATATATAAGTTTCGTTAATATTGAGGGATCTAAGATGTATTAATAATTTTATCTACGTCATACATTCTTTTTTATAACATCATGGATTCAATGAATTTATTAAATACATAATTCTTGAGCTTGTATTTTATAGATTCTAATTTTATCTCTCCCATATCAGATGATTATGTGTTAACTCAAAATCCATATATTTTCCTCTATTATTCAGATATATCAAATATTTATATAAGGATTTCAAAAAAATAACCAAAAATTATTAAATTATTAAATATTTTATTTCTTTATATATTAAAAATATCCTTACAAAAAAATACACAAGAAATTTTAATTACATTATCCATTATATATTAATTTGTTTTTTCATAAATAATATATCTCATTATCTGTGGGTCTATAAATTAGTTTTTAAGAAACTCATTTAGTATAAGATCATTCTAGTTAGATCTCATGATCAAAAAACACAACATAAGAAAATTCTATGATATTCATACAATAATAATAATAAAATAATAATATCATACACTAAGATTTACACTTCTATTAAAATCATATATATTGACACTTTATTGGTTAAAATATTATGATCCAATAATCACAATTTTTCCTATATTATTACATTTGTATCATAATATAAATATAATTCATCAAATGAAATACCAATAAATTCAAAATGTTTCTCGAAATATAAATATTTTTTTTAACATTGAGAATATTTAACATAATTTAATTAAAAAAAAACATATTACAAGGATGTCATTAAAAGATTTATGATAATTTAACTTTATAAATTCACTCCTAGTCACTTATCCAGTATAATAAAGATTCTTATGATCTCTAGAATATAATAAATAAGTGTCCTAGTAAATTCAAAAATTATATATGTTATCTTTTATTTATAGTCTTGGTAGGCTCATATATTGGGATAAGATCACATTAACCCCCTTATATAGGTGGGTATCCCTTCTATACATGAGACTATAACTTTCTATATGGTTGATCATGTATTAAAATAACCACATAATTGTAACTTTTCTATTTCGTTATTTAACTATATTATCAACCCAACATTAAATGATAAATATAAAAATAAAATAAATTATTTACTCCCTATAATTTGATTATTATAGATGATAAGCTTTTAAAGGTTGAGTGGGATCCTTGCAAAAAAATATTGGTTGTAAAAAAGGGCCCTATGATAAAAAATAATCATAAGATAATCATCAATAACAATCCAAATATGTCTATCAATTTCATGAAAGACCCCAGATCTCTCACTCTAGGTAGTAAAAAATTTTATTTAATATAGGATATAATAAAAACCATTATATAAATTTATTCATAAAAAAAAAGTCATGGATTAACATTAAATTAAATTATTTTAGTTTTTCATTATAACATTCAATAAGATTTTCACTGAGGCTAACTAGTATTCACTCTAAAGACACTTTATGGAGGTATTCTTATGTTATCTTAGTAATTATATTTTTTGATACATTATAATACTGACTCAATAAATTACCAAAATAATAAATGTATAATTTTATATCTGAGTATAAGAGCATGGTAATCAGGTCATTATTTTTGGATTATAACACTATCTTGTTATAAAGAGTCGCCTTAGATTTATCTGTTTTAAATTTTCTCACTGCATGAATTTTCAATTTTCTACTTAGGGAAAAGTGTTCCTTACATTGTATAGATTTTTTACCTAGGCCCAAAATAAACCATTTGAATTAGTTATAATCAACTTTCCTTGTCTTAAACCAATGAAGAAGAATTATTTTACAGAAACAACTTCTTCATTTCTACTGCTATCTAAGGGTACAGATATTTCTCCACATTTGGAGGTCATACATGTGAAATAAGATAATTATACCTATTTTTAATGTTATTGAATCTATCTATAAAAATATAATTTTGTTTCATAGATGAAACATTAGCTGTGTTACAACTAATTTAGTTCTTGTGAGTGGCTATAACATATGTTGCACAAAAATTATTTTGTGTTTCATACATTATAGTTACCAAAAAATTTTACACTTATTATTACATAATTTTTACATAAATATCCATTAAACAAAACCAAATGATTGAAAGGCCTAGTTACATGGGAATAAATGGTAAATAATAAAACAAAATGAAACTAAAATTGATCTTCATTACATTAATCTCCATAATGAGCTCTTAAATATGTATCAGATAACTTGATTAATACATAAAAGAAATGGGTGATTTATAAATCCTAGTAAAGGAATATTCATGATGGTGAAGAATTGAATATCAATAAAAAATCATAAAATGATATCATAAAGAAGAAATAATCCTGAATAATCATATTAAAACATAACATAAGGATCATTGAATCATGAAATGATGGAATTATAGTAATATGATGGAATCATAAAACATCTCTTAAGAATTATACAAGACTAAATACCAGGAAACATCCCAAGGTGGAAAGAGTCTCATCATGGATTAGGTACGCTCCAAAACACCATATGTAATATATCATGCGAAAAAAATTACCCAAATAATTTCAGTGCTATCTAGGAGCACCCATCAAAACATGTATGTTATTATGTCTGTAACAAAATGGAATAATTTATAATGAATAAACACATTGATTAGGGAAAATAAATTATGGAATGTACTACCCTATAAAATTAATGAATAATAAACTAGGTATATATATATAAAAGGAAAATATATATAATTAATAAGAATCAAAATATATAAAAAAGAGTCAAAAAGTGAGTTAGGGAGGGATAGTTCATAACGTAAAGAAAATCGGTAGTTCGAAGAGATCGCTTAGCTTGTGTTCCTGAATCACTCTTCACTTATGCTTAATTCCCTTAATAATAAAATTAAAATTTTTAATTATTAAATTATGAAAATTTTGAGTCTACATTAATTTTATTATGTTCATTTATAAACATTTTGATGAGATACAATCTTTTATTTCATTGTTAAGGGGTTGCACATTTAAGTTTTTGAAGTTTGGATCACTTGTGGTTAATTATGTAATTTTTTTTCAAATGGGAATGAAACTCCACAATTGAAATAAAATAGTATTTATAATCATCATGAAATTTAAATGGTCCCAATTATCTATCTGTATTATGATATATGGGTGATTCATTAAATGAAAATGTTAATGTTATATGATTAGTTTATTTTGACAGTTTTATTGACCATATTGAACCAATTTTAATTTATTTAGCATTATGGAGATATATTTATTCTATAATGTTAATATATATATAATATAAAAATTTAGGGAATTTTAAATAGGTATTATTCAATTTGAGCCTTCCAAGAAAGTGGTAATGGGAAATAAAAACTCATTGTCCATAAAGGTGCTGAATTGACATAATACAGATGATGATTTCATTTCTAGATTAAGAGGATAATAGAAGATTATGGATGATGTTTATTTCATTAATAGAATTAAATTCCATAATATATATGATACTTGTGAAATTAGTCAATGAATAATGGGATTTTTTTGAGGATGTAGAGGAATAAAAAAATAAAATAATCGATTGAGGGTATTACATTACCATTTGGATGTCTCTTATTGTTATTCCACTTAATACACCTTGTAATATTTTTTGGATTATGCCAAAAAAATTGTAAATATGATAGAGTATTGTTAATAGAATTGGTTATAATTTTGGAAAGATCCATGTCCTAGTTGGTGTGAGAAGAATGGGTTGTGTGGGGTGGTATTTATATGGAGATGAGAGGGGTATTTTTGAATATTATAATCATTAGTTTATTATATTTTCTCAATAATATTGATAGAAATTATTATTATAAATATATATATATATACTAATTAGTTTAATATATTTTGAACTATTCTTTTCTTACATAATCCATAACTCAAGAATTTATATATTTTTCTTATAATGTTAAATGCATATCTTACAGTATATCAATATTCACCAATAATGATTTTTTTTAAATGTATGAAAAATTAACCACTACCACTATTCAATATTTATATTCCAAAAATAAAGTCCATTTTATGAAAATAATGTTTTAAGTATGAAAAATTAAATTATTAAATAAAATCCCCATTTGTTTGACAAAAATCAATTTTAATATTACTATCAATTTGTTGAACCTTTGAAAAACTATCCATGGTTTCATAAAATTATATTATCATTATAAAACCATATAATATTAATTCATAAAACCATTTTATTAGAAATTACTATTTTTAAATCATTATATTTATTTGAAAGTGTAAATAAAACATTTATGTTCTTCAAAAAATAAAAATATGAAATCTATCACAATTTAAAACATTTATTTACACATATCATAATATAAATATTTCATTTTAATTTAATAAGAGACCTAAATATTATTTTAATCCTATATAAGTGATGATAATATTCTAACAGACAAATTTCTATACCTAATGTTATGATTACAATTCCAACGGTCATGTTGCAATTCTAATGGTCAAATTAATATACCAACTATCATATTTATAATGGCCATATAGGTTCACCCATAACTATTAATACCCAATATTCCATTAATTACACTTTCAATTACATTTTATACTATGTTTATTTCAATTTTCATTTTCAAAATTTATATTTCATTTCAAATATTCTACTTCATTTATATAGTGGTGTTTGTGAGTGTGAATATTCTGGAGGATCGATAGGATCCAATTTTTTCTATTATTACTATATTTTTTTTTCTATTTATTGTCCCATTATAATACATCCAATTAATTTTATAATTTTTATTCGCTAAATATAATATTCAAATAATTATAATAAAATTATAGTGGTTCTATAAAATGGTGATTGTGAATTATATAATATTATGTTACTAAATATGATATAATTATATATTCAAATGGGAAATGACATTGACAAAATTATGGGAAGTTACATTATTTGAACCTTAAGAAATTTTTATGATGAAATTATGTTTTATATACAATTGTGAAAATATTTAAGGTTTCTTAATCATAATAGATTCCTCTTGTTCTTATGTCATGTCCTCGTACTTATGGTTTTCCATAGTAATTTGAATATGTGTATTGTATTATTTCATAAATTTTTTATCAATAATTCAATATCTTCATCGATTTCTCCTAATAAGTGGGATTATTTTCAACTTATACCATATATTAATTCATTACTTGTGAAGGGTATGGTATGTACTTCTTCGATAGAGACACATAGAATATGTCATATACTTAAAAAAGAGATGGTGGGTGTGATAGTAAGCATGCCACAACTCTTATCTGATCCAGAATCTCAAATTTGTCAATGTATCTAGGTAATTTATTACCCTTATTCCCACATCTTCTTAATCAATTTTAATGATATATGTTGAGGAATACCTTATCCCTCTCCAAAAACTCTAGGTCTCATCTATGATTTTTAATATAGGTATTATATCGACTTTGAGTAGCTCTAATGTGGTGTTGAATTGACTTGACCTTTTTTATGATTTCATTGACTATTTTAGTACCCAACAGTTTAGGTTCCCCAACTACATCCCAAAATGCATGTATTCTATATATATTTCTGTAATAGTCTTCATATAAATCTATTTGGATCCTTGAGTGTAAACTATTATTTACCGAAACATTGACTAGGGTAAGATGTGGACCCCTTCAACCTTTTAAGTCAATTGAGAATGAAATGAACATGTATTCAAAATTTTGGATAGTTTTATCATATTGTACTACAATTTGAATATGTCATTCCATAATGAAATACAATTAAGTTTTTTATATTATGTTGTATTATTTTCCAAAATATAGTGGATAACCATAGAACTCAATCAGATAAAATTGAAAGTGACATTCCATATAGAATCACCTCTCCTATGATGTATATCAATGAAAATTTGTTGAGTGAGAGGTCTTATAAAATTTTAATAAAGTCATCAGCTTTTGTAAGAAGAATGATCACAACCAATATAGAATTATTTCTTATTCAGGTCATTAGAATATTAATGAAAAGGTCCATAGTGATGTTTCCAATTTCCCAGTTGGTATGGGTAATGGTTTTATCATCCCCATAGAATTTTTTATTTTATCATTCACTTTTTGACATTCCAAAAAACATTGATGTACATTTTGTTCTATCTTTAATATTTTCTAACCAATAATGCTATCATAAATAACAATAAAACTTCATACTCCCTAGGCGGATGAATTATATTGATCATTTTGAATAATTTAAAAAATCCTTTATTATCTTAGGATTTCATGTTATGTATAGTCATGAAAAAAATATTACAACTCCTCTTTAGTAATTTTGAACTTCAAGGATTCCACATTTCGTATAACATTCAACTTCTTATTTCCACATAATATCTTTGAACATCATTTTTCATCTCTAAAATGGATGTTTGAGCAATCATTTGATGTAACACCCGAGATTTTTTTGAGTAATATTTTGTTTTTATATCATCAAAGGAATCTTTCACTACACACTTGCTTGTCTTACTTTACACGCAATCACGATCTTCCTCAATAGCTTGCGTCGTACGCAATACCGAGTTTCACTAAACAACGATATGCTATTAAAATATTATTAAAACTAGCCGTTATGAATAGTGTTAACTAAATTTTGAATTTTATTACATTATTAGTCATCTTACACATTTCTAGAACATGTTATAAGAACAAAATAATTTTTTCGGGTAAAATAAGTATTTTTCAAAAAATGCAGTTTTGCCGCCTTTTGATGGCGCACCCACATTAAATCTAGGTTTTGACATGTTTATATATTCAATTTGACAAAATAAAATTCTTCATTTTAATCAGGATATAAAAATTTACATTAGATAAAGTTTTGATATTTTTCCGATAACTTTCATATTTTAATGAATAGTAAAAACACGATATATTTTAATTAAAAACAACTTTTTTCATCGTAATATCTTATGTGGTTAAATTATAATGTTGAATGGTTTTAAATTATAAATAGAATATATTTTTACCATTTAATATAATGTATGTCATTATCATTGATTTTACCTTGAATTCATAGGTTAAATCAATTCAATCTTTTGCAATGTTTTAAAGAAAAACCCGTTTTCCTTCGACAATGGGATTAATTTTAATTTAATTTCTGCATCTTTTGTGTATTGAATTTGGAAAAATGGATTACATATTTGGAATTAGTGGGTCCAAATTATGTTAATAAGCTACTTTTTATTTTTGGGAATTATGAATAGTAATAATGGTAAATTTTATTTACCATAGTTAAAGGTAAATTGGGTAATTAAGGGTAAATATAATATTTTAAAATTACCCTAACAAATGTCAAAATCCTATTGGATGACTAAAAGTAGACCCATATCACCTAAGGGTCGGATTAGATTCATTTAATTAAATTTTGTCAATGAAAATAATTTAATTATTATTAAAACCAAAGAATGTGACAACATGTCACTTTCTTAAATTATATAAGTATAATAATTTTAATCTAGTGATAAACTTCATGAAACTTCAAACATGAATAGTCTCCAGATATCTAATACAATTATCGAAATCATAGAAATTTATTTATAATTTTTAGGGATTAAATAATTATCATTTATTATGATACAAAGATGATGCAGTAATTATCTTATTAATGAAATATTGACATAATTGATGTTATAAATACCCAAATAAATGTAATTTGAGACTTTTTATGAATTCCACTAATTTTCTAGGTTACTATGATATATTAGTGTTGATTTAATCAACTTGTTTCGAACATATAATTCTGTTATGACTTTCACAAAAATCATATATCAAATAGTGTCAAAATTGACACAAAATAGTTTTTAAATCAAATATTATATTACTAATTGTTATTTTATTCCTAAAAATCTAAGGTTAGGCCAAATGACTTAGATAAGGATATATATATTAATAGTAAACAATTTGGGGTTCTTTTGGCATGTTATTGTAAGTATATTAACCATATAGTGAAAGAAAACAAAAAGACACGGTAAAAGTTAAATTATTTAACTTAGAGTTAAATCTAATTGATAAGGTTAAAATAATACCCTAAACTTGACTAAATCTTATTGGTTGATAGGATTTCGACCCATCCCCACTTTACCTTCGAAATAAGACCCTTTTTAACCATTATAAACCGATTTTGACTTTAATATAAAATAATATTTTGAGATATTCCTAAGGTGCCCCTCTCCTCCCTTATAAAAGGGCACCTCCTTCCACCTCCTCCTGACACCAATTTGAGAACTCAAGCTCGGAAAACCCCTGCCATTTTCTCCTCTCCACTTCCCTAGAATAATCCTAGAGGTCCTGGTCTTCTTCAATGACCAATCTTAGTTCCCTAAGTGGAGGATTTAAAGAGGCGTTCCAAAGAAGAGGTAATATCTGTTACCGATCTTTTCAATTTCTTTCTTCTTCAACTTCTTCTCCTCTAGTTGTTTCATGATAAAGTAATAACATTAGTATTACTTACATTATGATATGTTATTATAAATATGAAACAACCCTAATTCACCTTCTATCCATCCTATGGAAAAATGAAATCACCGCGCGTGCGTACGTACGGAATACCGTCTCCACGCCGTGGTGTAATCTATTTTCCACCACCACCTTACAAGGATGGTTATAATGGTGTAATGAGTAACTATTTATGATTATTATAAAGTAATATTGATACTGAAATAATATATGTATACTCAAATACAATTCCACGATCATAGGAACGATATCATCACTCGTGCGTACGTACGGAATACCGTCTCCACGATGTGATGCGACTCGTTCTACATGATCATCATTACATAGTAATTATATAAATGAATTGAATGAATAAATATGATATATGTTACACTAATACCATTCTGTATATAAGTTATCTATATCCTTAAAATAAGAATAAGAATTTATTCGGCAAAACACGCATAAGAACAAAAGGCAATAAAGACCCGAGTAACAAGTAACAATGAAATATTACTAACAAGAAGCTAAGAATATGACCATATATGATATCATATCAATATGTATGATTCTGGAATAAGTCAATAACATTATTTAAACCATTATACAGGAGCTTCGGACACGTACAAAGCAAATCGGACCTAAGGTAAGGGAAATATCACAATCTCATTTTTATCCGAGATTGTTTATTCATAAGTATTTACTGGGGTGTATTTTATCATCCACATCCATGTTCCCTCAATATGTAATATTGTTTCCATACACTTACAATAGTTTAAATCCAATTTTACCCTTCGGTGAGTTTTTAGTAAAGAATATGAAAGGAATCTTTTGTCGTTTTTTTCATACGAGGTACTTTTTGACTTTTCCTACAAAAGTACGAAGAATGTTTTTTTTAACTTATACGGCATGAATGGATTTTTAAAACATTATTTCCAAGAAGCTTCCTTTACAAGTTTTCAAGTTTATTTTTAATCAACTTCTTTTAGTTTATAATTGTATGACATATTAAGAAAAGAAAAGTGTTTTTGAAGAAGAAAGGATATTTTCCTCAAGAATGGTGTTCAAGTGTTTTATCAAAATTATTTTCCATCTAAGATAATAAAGGGTTCTGTTTTTATTCCTTTAATTACATTGATTTGATTATGTTGTGAGGGAATTATTTTTATGAAGTCATTTTCCTTATAAGATTTGTTTTATGATGTCATGATGTTTCAAGAATCCCATTTTTGTTACATGTGTTATGCGATGATGTATGATTTATGATTATGTGGCACACATAAGAAAGGATTAATTATAAGATGGGTGGGACCTATATCTCCCTCCAATGCATTGGGTAAAGATTTTATATCTCATGAGATAGACAGGGCTGGAACGGTAGGTTATACTGGTTCAGTGAAACAGGACTGAAACGAGGGTTAATCGATTCAGAAAGGGACTTTGTCCACTAAGATAGTCTTGGCAATGAGTCATGAATAACAAGAAATGATTTTCCAAGATTATGTGTGCATGCCACAAAGTTTCAAGTTTCATGTTATGATTATGGGGATCTCATTTTCACTTCTATGATTTATTCCATGTTAAGATATTATGATCTCTTTTGAAGGTTATGATTTTCAAAAAGATATGATATGATTTTTAGTTCCTTTATTTTCCCTTGCTGAGCATTTGAGCTCACCCTTTTATGTTTTCTTTTCCCCAGGTCAGGAAGATGGATATTAAGTAGAATATGCTAAAAGGGACTCTAGATATGATGAAATAAATGGGAGACACTGTAGAAGATTTATGAACCAGTTGTTTATGTTTCCCAGTTTCTAAAGACACTATGCCTATACGGTCCTTTGTGGTTTTGTCATCTGTTGTAATAAGTGTGCTTCAATTTTGAAGTATTAACAATGTATGTAAAGTATGGGTCGTTATAGTTGGTATCAGAGGAAAGGTATAGTCAACCTTTCGAAACTAGGATGTGAAAGCCTTAGTAAGAACCCTAAGGATAAGTCTAAGCATAGAACACAATCTTAGTGTTTTAGAAATGGCCATGAATACCCTAGGATAAGACCTTAAGTGTGAAATTTTATCCTTGATTATGTGGTTTTCCTATTATAATTAGTGTTGCTCACACTATTCTTCTTGGTTTTAGTCAATGGATGGAACCCGAAGGAACTGTGTTAATGCGGAATGCGACGGGCAATGCAATGATTGTCCCCCTGAGCAACCAAACGATATGGGAGCTAGAATGAAAAATCATGTAGCCATGCTCACACAACTTTCTCAAGCTATGAATCATGCAGGACTTCCAAACGAGAAGAGGAAGGAGCAACATTATGTTGAATCCTTCATGAGGTAGCGTCCACCGTCTTTCAGCGGGTCTACTGATCCATTAGTTGCTGAACAATGGATTAGTACTACTGAAAAGATATTTTCAGTTCTTCAATGTTCTGAACATGATAAAGTCATCCTAGTAGTGTATCGTTTGGAAGGAGATGCTGATCAATGATGGAATCTTATTAAGAATATGAGGAAAATGGATGAAATTGAGTCTATGGAATGGGACGAGTTCAAGAACTTATTTTTCAATAAGTACTTCCCTCGTATTCTCCGAACAAAGATGGAGAAAGAGTTTCTTGAACTGAAGCAAAGGGATGATGAATCTGTTGGTACCTATGAAGCAAATTTTACAAGACTTGCAAGGTACGCTTCTGGTATTATTATCCAACCTGAGAGTAAGATCGATTGATTCTATAGTGGCTTAAAACCAAGTCTTCTAAGGGAATTAGCCATAAGGGACTTCAATAGCTACGGGGAAATCGTTCGATGTGCTCTCAAAGTCGAGATGGAGATTGGAGTAACCCATCAGTCACATGGGTTTGATAAGAAGAGGAAGATGGAATTCAAAGGAAAATCTAAAGAGCAAACTGAAAAGAAGATGATCTTTCCCTTATGCTCAAAGTGTGGAAAGAATCATGGAGGGAGTTGTCTTAAAGGGACAATTAAATGTTTCAAATGTGGAAAGGAAGGTCACAGGGAATTTGAATGCCGCGATAATGGGAAGAAGATGTCTAATGATGCAAACAAAGGAAGGGATACACAGAATGAACCTACTACACTTCAATGTTTCAAGTGCAAGGTGATGGGGAATTATGCCAATCAATGCCCAAATCCAAGGGTTGATGATTATGGTCGACGTCAACAAAATCTTAAGGCTAAAGACAAAGGAAAGTCACATGCAATTTCTATCAGCGATGTGGAGTACGATAATGAGGTGGTGAAAGGTACACTTACCGTCCACTCTAAAGTAGCAAATGTTTTATTTGATTCTGGATCCACACACTCTTTTATTTCTAAAAAATTTTCTAAGGGTATCACCGTACTACCTCAACAATTAGATGTTGAGTTAGCTGTGACAACACCTAATGGCATAACAGTCGCATCAAAAGTTTATAATTCTTCTCCGATCGAAGTTTGTGGGAAAGTGCTTCCTGCAAATCTTGTGATACTTATTTTAGTGGAATTTGATGTGATTCTTGGCATGGATTGGATTTATCTACATGGATCTCATATCAATTTCCAAAGAAGGGAAGTCATATTTCATATTCTAGATCAATCTACGATCGTCTATCGATGCAAAGATGAATATAACCTTCCAGTGGAAATCTCTTCCATCTTATGGGTCTTGATTCCACTAAATGAAGGTTATTTATCTCAAATGGTTGGTGAGAAACTCACGATTAAGAATATGCCCATTGTACGAGAGTTTGATGATGTCTTTCCAGAGGAATTACCGGGTCTTCCACCAAATCGTGAAGTTGAGTTTTCAATAGAACTCGTACCGGGTGCTTTGCCTATTTCAAAGACACCTTATAGAATGGACCCAATTGAGTTGCAGGAATTGAAGAAGCAACTCCAAGAGAATCTTGATAAGGGATTCATACGCCCTAGTGCTTCACCTTGGGGAGCACCTGTTCTATTTGTTAAGAAGAAAGATGGATCAATGAGAATCTGCATTGATTATCGAGAACTTAACAAGATCACTATCAAGAACAAATATCCTCTCCCACGCATTGATGACTTATTTGACCAACTACGCGGAGCTCAATACTTTTCCAAGATTGATCTTCGTTCAGGGTATCATCAATTAAGGGTCAAAAGGGAAGATATACCAAAGACGGCTTTCCGTACAAGCTATGGACACTATGAATTTATAGTGATGCCATTTGGTCTTACTAATGCCCCTGCTATCTTCATGGATCTAATGAATAGAGTCTTTAGAGACTATCTTGATCAATTTGTGGTAGTCTTTATAGATGATATTCTTGTCTATTCAATGAGCAAGGAAGATCATGAAGATCACTTGAGAATTATATTTAAGACCCTGAGAAAGGAGAAGCTTTATGCCAAATTTACCAAGTGTGAATTTTGGCTTCAAAAAGTTTCATTTTTGGGTCACATAATCTCAAAAGAGGGGATATCTGTGGATCCAGCAAAAACAGAGGTTATCGAATGATGGTCAAGACCAACAATAGTAACTGAGATCCGAAGTTTTCTTGGTTTGGCTGGATATTATCGAAGTTTTGTAAAGGATTTTTTCACGAGTATCTAATCCACTCACCAAGATGACTCGGAAAGGAGTTAAGTTTGTTTGGACAGAGGAATGTGAAGAGAATTTCAATGAGTTGAAAATAAGGTTATCCAGTGCACCTGTGCTCACACTGCCTTGTAGTGGAGAAAGGTTTGTGATCTACAGTGATGCATCCAAGAAGGGATTGGGGTGTGTTCTTATGAAAAATGATATGGTGATAGCTTATGCCTCACGACAGTTGAAAATCCATGAGCAAAATTACCCAACACATGATTTGGAGTTGGCTGCGGTAATCTTTGCATTAAAGATTTGGAGGCATTACCTTTATGGTGAAAGGTGTGATATTTATACTGATCATAAAAGTTTAAAGTATATTTTCACAAAAAAGGTGCTGAATATGCATCAAAGAAGATGGTTGGAGCTGATTAAGGATTATGACTTCTCAATCCATTACCACCCTGGGAAAGCAAACAAGGTGGGAGATGCATTAAGTCGACAAGACCATGCTAGTTTATCCACGATGAGGATCACCAAAGATCCAATATTTATGGATTTACAAAGGATGGATCTTGGAATTATAATGGAAGGGGAAAAATCTTATCTTTATCAAATGAATGTTCAACCATCTATACATGTGAAGATTAAAGAGGCACAGAAAGAAGATGTCGAGTTACAAAAGAATGTGAGAAATGTTCCTGAATTCAACCATGATTGTGATGGGATAATAAAGTTCAGGAATCGGGTTTGTGTTCCTCCCATCCCCGATTTAAAGAAGGAGCTGCTGGATGAGGCTCATAGTTCTTCATTCTCTATTCATCCTGGAAGCACGAAGATGTATAGGGACCTGAAAGAGTACTTCTGGTGGGATGGCATGAAAAGAGATGTTGCTGAATATGTCTCTCGATGCTTGGTTTGTCAACAAGTTAAAGCTGAGAGACAAAAGTCAAAGGGGATGTTACAACCATTACCCATATCCGAATGGAAATGGGAAAACATCACTAGGGACTTTGTCACAGGACTTCCTAAAACATCCAAATGCAATAATGCTATTTGGGTCACAGTTGATCGTCTTACAAAGTCTGCACACTTCATTGCTATTAGAGAGGATTTCTCTCTAGATCAGCTTCCCAGGATATATGTAAAGGAAGTGGTAAGATTGCATAGAGTACCACTTTCTATTATATCTGATCGGGATCCAAGATTTACCTCGAAGTTCTGGCGAAGTCTTCAGCATACTCTGGATACAGAGTTGAGTTTCAGCACTGCTTATCATCCCCAGACAGACGGTCAGTCTGAAAGAACAATTCAAACCCTAGAAGATATGTTGAGAGCTTGCTCTATGGATTCCAAAGGAGGTTGGGATCAACACATACTTTGGTGGAATTTTCTTATAATAATAGATTTCACTCTAGTATTCAGATGGCTCCTTATGAAGCTCTCTATGGAAAGAAATGCAGGACTCCAACTTGCTGGGATGAAGTTGGGGAAAGAAAGCTATTAGGACCTGATCTCGTTGATGAAATGGCAGAAAAGGTCAGATCTATTCAAAAACACATAAGATCAGCTCAGAGTCGACAAAAAAGTTATGCCGACAACCGAAGAAAAGACATAGAGTTTGAAGTGGGCGATAAAGTGTTCTTACGAATATCTTCTTGGAAGAGGGTTATGAGATTTGGAAAGAAGGGGAAGTTGAGCCCTAGATATATCAGTCCTTTCAAAATACCGGATCGTGTTGGAAAGGTAGCTTACCGATTGGCGCTTCCACCGAATCTCTCTCAAGTTCACGATGTGTTCCATGTATCTCTCCTGAGAAAGTACATACCAGATCCTTCACATGTACTCAGCTCAGAAGTTGTACCGCTGGAGCAAGATCTTTCTTATGAAGAACAACCAATAGAGATTCTGGATCGTAGCGAAAAAGTCCTACGAAACAAGACCACTCGTTTGGTGAAAGTTTTATGGAGGAACCACCAACTTGAAGAAGCTACATGGGAGCTTGAGGATATGATGAGGGAGAAGTATCCTCATCTGTTTGTTACAAAGTGATGAATTTCGAGGGCGAAATTCTTTTTAAGGGGGGTAGAATGTAACACCTGAGATTTTTATGAGTAATATTTTGTTTTTATATCATCAAAGGAAAATTTCACTACACACTTGCTTGTCTTACTTTACACGCAATCACGATCTTCCTCGATAGCTTGCGTCGTACGCAATACCAAGTTTCACTAAACAACGATATGCTATTAAAATATTATTAAAACTAGCCGTTATGAATAGTGTTAACTAAATTTTGAATTTTATAATATTATTATTCATCTTACACATTTATAGAACATGTTATAAGAACAAAATAATTTTTTCGGGTAAAATAAGTATTTTTCAAAAAATGCAGTTTTGCCGCCTTTTGATGGCGCACCCACATTAAATCTAGTTTTTGACATGTTTATATGTTCAATTTTACAAAATAAAATTCTTCATTTGAATCAGGATATAAAAATTTACATTAGATAAAGTTTTGATATTTTTCCGATAACTTTCATATTTTAATGAATAGTAAAAACACGGTATATTTTAATTAAAAACAACTTTTTTCATCGTAATATCTTATGTGGTTAAATGATAATATTGAATGGTTTTAAATTATAAATAGAATATATTTTTACCATTTAATATAATGTATGTCATCAGCATTGATTTTACCTTGAATTCGAAGGTTAAATCAATTCAATCTTTTGCAATGTTTTAAAGAAAAACCCGTTTTCCTTCGACAACGGGATTAATTTTAATTTAATTTCTGCATCTTTTGTGTATTGAATTTGGAAAAATGGATTAAATATTTGGAATCAGTGGGTACAAATTATGTTAATAAGCTACTTTTTATTTTTGGGAAGTATGAATAGTAATTATGGTAAATTTTATTTACCATAGTTAAAGGTAAATCAGGTAATTAATGGTAAATATAATATTTTAAAATTACCCTAACAAATGTAAAAATCCTATTGGATGACTAAAAGTCTACCCATATCACCTAAGGGTCGGATTATATTTATTTAATAAATTTTTTTCAATGAAAATAATTTAATTATTATTAAAACCAAAGAATGTGACAACATGTCACTTTCTTAAATTATATAAGTATAATAATTTTAATCTAGTGATAAACTTCATGAAACTTCAAACATGAATAGTCTCCATAAAGCTAATACAATTATCTAAATCATAGAAATTTATTTAGAATTTTTAGGGATTAAATAATTATCATTTATTATGATACAAAGATGATGCAGTAATTATCTTATTAATGAAATATTGACATAATTGATGTTATAAATACCCAAATAAATGTAATTTGAGACTTTTTATGAATTACACTAATTTTATAGGTTACTATGATATATTAGAGTTGATGTAATCAACTTGGTTCGAACATATAATTCTGTTATGACTTTCACAAAAATCATATATCAAATAGTGTCAAAATTGACACAAAATAGTTTTTAAATCAAATATTATATTACTAATTCTTATTTTATTCCTAAAAATCTAAGGTTCGGCCAAATGACTTAGATAAGGATATATATATTAATAATAAACAATTTGGGGTTCGTTTGGCATGTTATAGTAAGTGTATTAACCATATAGTGAAAGAAAACAAAAAGACACGGTAAAAGTTAAATTATTTAACTTAGAGTTAAATCTAATTGATAAGGTTAAAATAATACCCTAAACTTGTCTAAATCTTATTGGTTGATAGGCGTTCGACCCATCCACACTTTACCTTCGAAATAAGACCCTTTGGAACCATTATAAACCGATTTTGACTTTAATATAAAATAATATTTTGAGATATTCCTAAGGTGCCCCTCTCCTCCCTTATAAAAGGGCACCTCCTTCCACCTCCTCCTCACACCAATTTGAGCACTCAAGCTCGGACAACCCCTGCCATTTTCTCCTCTCCACTTCCCTAAAATAATCCTATAGGTCCTGGTATTCTTCAAAGACCAATCTTAGTTCCCTAAGTGGAGGATTCAAAGAGGCGTTCCAAAGAAGAGGTAATATCCGTTACCGATCTTTTCAATTTCTTTCTTCTTCAACTTCTTATCCTCTAGTTGTTTCATGATAAAGTAATAACATCAGTATTACTTACATACTGATATGTTATTATAAATATTTAACAACCCTAATTCACCTTCTATCCATCCTACGGAAAAATGAAATCACCGCGCGTGCGTACGTACGGAATACCGTCTCCACGCCGTGGTGTAATCTATTTTCCACCACCACCTTACAAGGATGGTTATAAGGGTGTAATGAGTAACTATTTATGATTATTATAAAGTAATATTGATACTGAAATAATATATGTATACTCCAATACAATTCCATGATCATAGGAACGATATCATCAGTCGTGCGTACGTACGGAATACCATCTCCACGATGTGATGTGACTCGTTCTACATGATCATCATTACATAGTAATTATATAAATGAATTGAATGAATAAATATGATATATGTTACACTAATACCATTCTGGATATAATTTATCTATAACATTAAAATAAGAATAAGAATTTATTCGGCAAAACACGCATAAGAACAAAAGGCAATAAAGACCCGAGTAACAAGTAACAATGAAATATTACTAACAAGAAGCTAAGAATATGACCATATATGATATCATATCAATATGTATGATTCTGGAATAATTCAATAACATTATTTAAACCATTATACAGGAGCTTCGGACACGTACAAAGAAAATCAGACCTAAGGTAAGGGAAATATCACAATCTCATTTTTATCCGAGATTGTTTATTCGTAAGTATTTACAGGGGTGTATTTTATCAACCACATCCATGTTCCCTAAATATGTAATATTGTTTCCATCCACTTACAATAGTTTAAATCCAATTTTACCCTTCGGTGAGTTTTTATTAAAGAATATGAAAGGAATTTTTTGTCGTTTTTTTCATACGAGGTACTTTTTGACTTTTCCGACAAAACTACGAAGAATGTTTTTTTAACTTATACGGCATGAATGGATTTTTAAAAAATTATTTCCAAGAAGCTTCCTTTACAAGTTTTCAAGTTTATTTTTAATCAACTTCTTTTAGTTTATAATTTTATGACATATTAAGAAAAGAAAAGTGTTTTTGAAGAAGAAAGGATATTTTCCTCAAGAATGGTGTTCAAGTGTTTTATCAAAATTATTTTCCATCTAAGATAATAAAGGGTTATGTTTTTATCCATTTAATTACATTTATTTGATTATGTTGTGAGGGAATTATTTTTATGAAGTCATTTGCCTTATAAGATTTGTTTTATGATGTCATGATGTTTCAAGAATCCTATTTTTGTTACATGTGTTATGAGATGATGTATGATTTATGATTATGTGGCACACATAAGAAAGGATTCATTATAAGATGGGTGGGACCTATATCTCCCTCCAATGCATTGGGTAAAGATTTTATATCTCATGAGATAGACAGGGCTGGAACGGTAGGTTATACTAGTTCAGTGAAACAGGACTGAAACGAGGGTTACTCGATTCAGAAAGGGACTTTGTCCACTAAGATAGTCTTGGCAATGAGTCATGACTAACAAGAAATGATTTTCCAAGATTATGTGTGCATGCCACAAAGTTTCAAGTTTAATGTTATGATTATGGGGATATCATTTTCACTTCTATGATTTATTCCATGTTAAGATATTATGATCTCTTTTGAAGGTTTTGATTTTCAAAAAGATATGATATGATTTTTAGTTCCTTTATTTGCCCTTGCTGAGCATTTGAGCTCACCCTTTTATGTTTTCTTTTCCCCAGGTCAGGAAGATGGATATTAAGTAGAATATGCTAAAAGGGACCCTAGATATGATGAAATAAATGGGAGACACTGTACAAGATTTATGAACAAGTTGTTTATGTTTCTCAGTTTCTAAAGACACTATACCTATACGGTCCTTTGTGGTTTTGTCATATGTTGTAATAAGTGTGCTTCAATTTTGAAGTATTAACAATGTATGTAATGTATGGGTCGTTATATTTGAGAAAGTAATGGTGATGTTAATTACTCTATGATTCCCATTTCCATCCTTCTTAGGTCTAATATGATTAGATCCTTCTCAATTATCTTAATTTACAAGGTTGTTAGATCATTTCTACATAGATCATCTTGCACATTATTTTATTTCCTAGTTTAGAATTTGGTATAATAATCATAGTATTTTATCATATATGACCATCTACATTGGTGCATATTAGGATCCATTTATATGAAGATATATTTGTATCTCTTATGATAAATATATATCTATCTATCATACTTCTACCCACGAAGATAATTCCATGACATTTTTAGAGTGAATATCATTGTAGTCAACATTAGATCTTTCATTGAATATTTTCTCTCATGGACATTCAACTACCTTGAGGTTTATATATCACTTTATTTATTATAATTAGTACATATCCCAAGACATTATTTTAAGAAACTATATATAACAAAAAACGATCCCTAATTGAGGGAGGCATGATGGATGTTGTTTTGATAATATTATTTTTCAATTACTTGATCTCACTTCCCATTAATGGTTCTAAACAAATTTACTCCCTTTTTAGTTAGGTTGTTTAGATGATATAACAATCATAAGACGTTTCTCACAAATAATTTTCAATACCTATTTAGTCAACGTATACTATAGATCTCTATTACATATGTGTGTCTAGGTAAATCATCGATTTCTGTTATCATATAAGGGTCCACATATATCCATTTTTAAGAGATAATATTACAAAAACATTGATATTTCATCGACATAGAACTCACATTTACTGTATTTTTCATATATCTTATCCTTTTGCATAGTACTTAGAATAATATTCAAATTAACCTTCTTTATTTTAAAGTATATTAGAATATAACATATAAATATGACAAAATATTTTGTGAGGTAATATCTAAAGATTCTATTAATTAATTACATCAATATATATTGAGCATTAGTGAGTCTAGAAGACAAAAATATAAAATCATAATCTCAACACCTTGTTTGAATGACCTTCTTGTGAATATACTCCTTCATCACCTTTAATTAGTGATATCCTGAAAAATGTTACAAGTTAAAGAAATACTAGGTAACATGTGGGTTATTGAACAAGTCATTTTTCAGTGGAAGGGGATACTTTCTCTTTATTGTGATTTTTGAAGTTCATTATAATCAATACAGTGGATTATTGACTCATCCTTCTTCTTAACAAGAAGGTATGGCACACCCCATAGAAAATCACACATGCATATAAACCCCATATACATATTATTTTATAATTTATTCTCCATTTATTCCAATTTAGCGAGGGATATTCTATAATGATTCTTTGATAATGGTAGATATCCATGTATAGTATCAATTGATAACATGACCACTTGATCAAGAAAAAGACAAGGAAATTCATCAGTAAATACATCAATATAATCCCTCATTATAGGCAAATATTTAATAGTCATTCAGGAATTAATAACACACTTTTGAGATATAAATTATTTCTATTGGGAAATAATAATCCACTTTTGAGAATAAAATTTTAAAAGGGATTCATCTACCTCCTTATAATTATAAAAAATAAGAGGATGACTTAGGTTGTGAAGAGTGAACTTCCTCTCCTAGTATTTTTATTTATGTTATATGAGGGAAACTAATTTGATGCACAATACAAAATTAAATTCTACTAAATTTTGAAAGAAAATATTTTCTAAGAGGTTCAATTAACAAACATTGAATAGGGAGGAGTTATATACATTTGATAGATTAATTTCTCTATTTAATACACTCATATATAGCTCTACCCCTTTCTGGGAGGTGATTTTTGGATAGTTATAAAAACTATTAAATGTGTGAAAGAATGTTTAGAACCAAGATAAAATAGTATATTTTTTATTCATCAATGAATAACCAATTTACCCTTCACCACATTATTTTAGATATCCACCTCAGAAATATTTATATAATATTACCTTACTTGACCTATATTACTTGGAGGTTGTTTTCATCGATTTTATCTGACAACCCTTTTATAAGAAAAATGTTTCACATTATAATTATGTTCTTTAAATATGAAAAACAATACCTTATACTATGTTTTTATTCAAACCTTCTTATCTTCTATCAAATTAGTGGGTTTCTATATCTCTACTCCACATTGATTAGCTTTATTATCCTCTTTTACACAACTGTAGTGTATCCTATCACCCTTGGGATATTTTCAAACATTCAACTTCACAT
The DNA here is from genome assembly GCA_963277665.1 of Viscum album. Lineage (NCBI taxonomy): Eukaryota > Viridiplantae > Streptophyta > Magnoliopsida > Santalales > Viscaceae > Viscum > Viscum album. Next base: position 1,057,770,756 of record OY728129.1, read on the forward strand.
ATATTTTACATGTAAGATTTTGGGTTTTATTTCCTCTATGATATTCATCTATTGATCCTCCCAATTAATCTTTATTTTATGATCTTTATTTGTAAACCCTTAAGACCACTAAGAGTCACTACTAAATTTCTCAATCATAATGTAAAAATGGAGAATCTCTTCATAGCTATCAAATTCATGAATCCCTAAATATTTTCATAGACTTGTTTGTATCCCACTAAATAAATGGTAAACTGTACTTTTAGTGTTGATGAAAAAACAAGAGGCATTCCATGAAATCCTAGTGATATTTTCGTTATATGACTCAATAACATATTCTTCATTTCTCATTAGTATAAGTAACTCCATATTTATTAAAATATGGATATTTTAGGGAAAAAAATTGAAAAATATTTTTAGGATCCATCACATTCAATGGAATCAATTTCCTCCTCTGACTTCATGTTCTTGGTCAGTGTCCACCATTGATCGACATCCCCTTAAAGAGGATAAACAACCAGTGTGACTTTATATTACACTAAATACTAGAGGAAAAATAAAATCATCTCAATGGATTTAATAAATTATTTTATGTTGATGGGATCAAAAAATACACTATAGGTAGGAGGCCATTATGACATAGAGGACTCGACTGTAACATTATGTTTCATAGGAAAAGTAGTTCATTGAACAAGATTCAAGATATTATTCATAGTAAGAGTCATAATATCTAGTAATTTCCTAATGTTCATAGATTATTCTCTCATAAGGTTAAGAATATAACAAATTAAATCAATAAATTTCATATCACATTGGTTGTTGTCATGGTTCCTCCTATTTACCAACATTATCTAAAATTAATGAATAATGGGATAGTAATACTATAACTAATATAAAAAAGTTAAACTATGAAGTTAAATGGAATAACTTGTAAATGACAATAATACACTAAATTATGAGTCTTTATATTTTAATCAAGGTTATTTATGGTAATTTATGTATTATTTTTTCTAACATAACATTCAATTTAATTCCATCATAATGGTTTGTAAATATTTTATGAATTTTACAAACCATACCCCCAGGAGTGTCAAACTAGGTGTGTATTAAGGAATATTTTCATTCACTAGGTGATGATTAAATTTCTATATAATTAACATTTTGGGGTTATTAACCCTAGGTACAAAAATTCTAGAGACACATCCAATTCTGGTATTTATATAGGAATGCATTTTATTAGAAATCACTCACTTAATACTTGGAAAAAATTATAGAATATTAACCTATCACACTGAAACCATATATAGTAATTTTGCTTTTATTGTTCTAGTCTAGGGTCCTTTTTTCATGTTTTGGGTTGAGACCTAGTTGAAATTTTCAAGGTGTTAAAAAGTTTTGTAGTTTTTTATTGATTTATCATAGTTACCACATGGTTTGTAGCAACCATGTCGCCTGGCCTTGCGGCTAGTGCATGTTGGATAGAACCGACCACAAAAATAGTGCATGATAGTGTGGTAGTTCCCAGGTTACAACATGCTCTCCATTCCTTAGGAATAGGGATCCACACAGTTACCACATGGTTTGGAAAACCATGCAGACATGTCATGTCATTATAAATTTTTTCCCCTATTTTCTTTCTCTCTATCCACTAACACTAAATTAGGAATCTTCATTCACCTTAATTTTTAGTGCACCATGTTGTCCCAATAACTATTCTCCATTGGCCCTCATCCCTCCATGATTCATCCACATTGATTCCAATGAATGTTTATAGGTTTTTAGGTTATTTTACCCCTCTTTCATTGCCCCCTCTTCCATTTATGGGTTTTTATTTGATAGACCACTCTTGGTAGAACTCTGATTCTAGTTTTTGTATGATTTCTTGTGTGTTTTTTATTCTAGGGTTGGTGGTTTATCATACATGCCCAATCTTCCTTATTCTAGTGTTTTGTCGCATTCACTCTCAATCAGTAGGTGTTTCCATGCCTTTTCTTCCAATTTATATCCATTTGATGCTTCAGATTTTGTAATTAATTTTTAGAACAATTTTAACCACTTTATTATTGTTGACACCACTTAAGAAAAAAAAGATAAGGAAGATATCCTTAGATATTTAAAAATCCCCAGGCAAGGTTTGAAGAACTCAATGGGAATGTCAAAATACTCCAAAAAAACAAATGTGTGATGGACCTGTGTGATTTACTTCCGTGGAAGAGCTATGTCGAAGAATAATTTTTATACCCCTGTGTGGAGCACTTGTGTTGAGAATCAGTGCAGAGAACATGAGTGTATAAACCTTACATCGACCAGGCCCATCTGTGCCTATAAATAGTTAACTTGGGCTCCCCATTGGAAGGAATGAAAAGGTTAAAAGACTCTCTATTGCTCCCATTGCGTTGCGCTTTCATTTAGATCCCTCAAATTGTCCGAGGTAGCTCTCTAAAACATGAGAGAATAGATAATTAAATGGGATACGCATGTCTTGGATGTCTGTTACAATTTTTTACATAGTTTTTGTTCTCATATTTGAAACACATTCTTCACTCATCATTCACATTTCTATGGCATACCTGTATGCCACATCCACACAGCATAACTATGAGCCACAACTGCGCAACATACCCGCACAACCTACCTATGTGGTATACCTGTGCGGAACATCAATGTGGGGTTCCTAAGCGGCATACTTTTGTGAGGTACCAACACGAAAGAGCATGGTATAATGCCTATATAACAACTCAAGAACCCTATTTAAAAGAAAATCATTATAGGTTATCTCCTTCGTTGTTTCCCTAACTTGAAACGGAGTACGTTGTAGCCTCCAGCAAAACCTCATGACTTATCAAACCTATGAGAAAGGGACAACAACATGTCCCCTATTTGGGTTAATATCTCCATAGTAAGAGGTTTCCCACATTTGTTTCACAATGGGGCTAGGATTCATGGAGTATCTGTGGGTTTGTATATCAACAGTCACATGGACCGTTCTCCTAGAAACAGTGCAAAGATGTTCCCATTTTTGAGAATAAGGGTTTGGGTCCGGTCCTCCCCATCTCATCTCTAAAACTTGGAACCTCAGGTCACTGGTAGGGAAGGTACAGTTTACACTTCATTTTCCATGAAATCATATGAGAAGTCTCTCTCCCTAATAGGATAAATTTTAGGTCAATCAGTTTGGTGTAATCACCTAGATTTTTTTGAAAGAGGTAGCATCAAGGCTTATCCTCCCTTCTTCGGTGCCAAAGACCAATGGGGAGATGGGCAGAGGGACTCTTGTTACACTTTCCCTCTCCCGTTTCTCTTTTTCTCCATAGACAGCCATCTTGGTGTAATCCCCTAAACATCACCTCTTCCTCCTCACATCTAACCCTTGTCTAATGTAAATAGAACAGAGGGAAGGCTCTTGACCTTTCCCCCTTCTACGTTTGGCACTCCCTTTTCCATCAGCGGAGGAGGAAAAGTGTGAAGTGTCATTGTTGAATCTCTCACATCATCTTTTTTCTAACATTGAGCATGACTTACGTGGGCTTAGAGATACATAATGGTTATAACATGTGTAGAAAAATCATTTTAATGAACTATGAGAACTTTTATATCTCTTCAATCCAGGATACATAGGAAGCATTTTTCAGGTTCTGAGTTCAATGTACATCCTCTTCAAAAACCCAATCCTAATTTTGTAAATCTGGGTATCCTCTTTAGGAATAATCCCCATATTAAACCTCAAATAATCAAGGAATAATTCTCAGGAAGTAAGCCAAAACTCATCTCTCTCAAATGACTATACTCTCATATGAGACTCATCACACTACATGGGATTTGATTCCCATCCATATGGGATATGTAGGAAGCCTCCATTAGGTTCAAACCCAACAACTCAAATCAACCATGTTCTCCTTGGTCCATATTCCCAACAGGGTTTAATCCTACTTGGAAACCCATATTCTCTCCAAAGTTCATTGGGAAACTTCAGCATAAGTCCCAAATTATTTTTTACCATGAACCTTTTTCTTAGAGGTCCTCATCACATGACCTTAAAATGTATAATGTGTCCAATTATATAAAACCAAACTACGAGGGTTATAATTCCTTTCACAAGGATACATAGGTAGCCTATTTTAGGGGAATGATCCCAAAATCAAATCAAACCATTGTCTCCTTGAATGAAAATAAATTCCAGAGTTCCCCACTGAGTGGATTGAAAACTAGTATCATCACAACGATGATTAAAATAATCTCTATGTAGTATATTAGAGGATACCATTGATGGAATACCACCAATACATACAAATATTTCCATTAATGAAGATCCTCGAATACATACTAATGATTCTGGATTTTAAACATGTTATTAAGTGATTTTAAATTCCATGGGATACTTATGACATACATTGTGAATTAATAAGTATTCATGAAAATTTATAAAATTTAGAAAGAGAGTCCCAGAGTAGATAATAATTCACCCCAAAAGGGTGTGATGAGTCCAACCTCCCATCATCTCGACCAATGCACATTCTTAAGTATCATAATGGTCAAACATAATGAATTCCTACCTTTAGAATGCAGGTCCCCATTGGATAATAAACTATTTGATGTTTCTGGTTCCATAAATAAATCCAATGGAAACAGCCTTGAAACAGTGATTCTTAAAACTAGAACGTACGTTTCAAGGAACTACAGAAAAAATAATGGGGAAACCGATGTGAATCCATAACCAAGTTAATAATATCACCCACCTGTTTGGCCCTTATCAATTGATAATTGAAGTCCAGACAATGGAATCAATCATGGATGTATCTATCTAAGAAGGTGTTGATTTAATGGAGTTTTTTGTTGTTTTCAAGATTTTCTCCTCAGAATTCCCTTCACTCCAAAATGGATTTCTCCATGACAAGATATTTGAACTTCTCGACCACTGCTCAAGCTGGATCTCCATCCATGAGAAGGAAATCATCACCAGCCCAACATATTCAATGCTAGGTCTCTAATGTGCTGTTAAAGGAATATCGCCAGCACGATACAATCATGTCCTAGGAGGCTGCTCAACAGGCCCTCGAGGTCAATAAAAATCCCCAATCATCTGGCTAACGATGACCAATGATCAAGAACAAAAAAGTGCCAACCACCATTTCCAATAGCATTGGGTTATTATCCTTAGAACACAATAAACAATCCCTCCCATACTACAAGGATGTCGATCAAGAGGTCACTCGAAGTGTTAATTCAAGAATGCATGAGGCCTTCCTGATGACCCCCACAAGCGGTCACCACAAGAATTGTGCGGTAGTATACCCCCAATATGATGTGGGTGTTTTATATGGATGTTTGGTCTAGGTCTCTCAGACCTAGGCATGCATGACGAACTGCCAGGGACAACGTCCAGTGAACAGGGTGTAGGTTCTCACATCTTCCTCCTCTAGAGAAGTCCATAAATTTAACTTAATACCAAACAACAAGCGGGTACATACACACATACATACAAATTTTTCGTCTTAGAAGACTCCTATGCCAGCAAACTACCAATCCCAAAAGATAAATCTGGTAGAGTATTGTGAACAGGAACATACACATGCTTACAAGTTATTAGTCAGTTAGCAGGCTCTTCTGACTTCATTTAAAGAAGCCTGCAAATCTAATATGGTGGTAACTAGTAATCCGGAACATACACCTATTTACAATCGCCAATTATGTCAATAGTCTTGTCTACCAGCAATTAAGGATGTCTGTCAACCATACTTGACAGAAAACATCTAGAAGGAACATACACCTTCCAATGTTAATCAATCCTACGAACAGTCTCATTTCTTCAAACCTGGAGAAGTCAGTAGAAAATCTCTAATGACAAATTTGGTTAATAACCAACTCTCTTCCCCCATGCTTGAGTACTTTCAAAATATGTTGATAGGAAAAGGAGGATAAGAGTAGGCACATACACCTACTCTAGATACGGAATGAATGTATATTACCGTTCTGGCCGCTGAAGTCACCGAATACATTTTATCAATGGTGAAAGGGTTGACGCAAATCCTTACCCATATTCTGAAAGCATGTTAGGATATTTTAATAACTAGTTTAGCAGTATCAAGGGAACAAACACATAAATCTGTCCCCACACATAGGATGAAACAATGAAATTCCATCCTGGAGTAGATACATACTTTTGTTCCAGTCCAAGAGGGACATGGGGAATATTCCCCCATATCATATGGACAAGAATATTGGGAACATACAACCTTTCCAATTGGAGGTAATTGGATTTTTCTGGTAACCACTCTAAGGAAGGCACATACACATTCCCATGATAACCACTTTTCCTAGAAAGTGGCCCCAACTAAATATAGGAGAACATCCATAATGAAGTCTTTCCAAGCACATTTGGAAAATCAAGAGTGAAGATGTGATTTGGATCCACTTAATGCCTGTTTTCTTGAAGCCCTCAGACATTTATTTGTTGTAGCTCCAGATCATACCCTATAATTACCAAATTATGGGAGTGTTAGTTGTAATTCTTAAGTTTCTCATCGGACACTTCATCATGAGGGCTTGCTTCATGAAAATTTGGTCAATCTCGAGTTCCTATCTCTGGATGAGATCCACAAAAACACTATGCGTGGCCATAAGACCAAGGAGCAAGAAGTTTTTTCTCTTTTTGTAATCTATTATGGTGATCCTCTCCAAGATGGAATTCACTGCCAAAGTCCTATCTATAGTAATATTTCACATTATCAAGACAATTCCATAATAGACAATGTAGTAACGATAAATCCCTCCTATCTCGAGGTACTTGCAAACCTAAGGCTAGTCATGTCTGACGCCCTGTCATTTACAGGGGAAATAATTTCTCAAACAGAAGAAATATTAAGGGAAAAATCATTCTCTAAACCTCCCTTAGGTCATTTGACTTATAATATAGAGCATCCACCTTGGTGCTTCCAAGTGGAGAAACCTCTAGGTAAAGACGATGAAGATCTATTAAACATGAGGAAAAAATTAGATAAAGGAGAAATGCCATTAATGATCGATCCATTGGAAAATTCATAGTATCACATTCTAGAATTGAAGACAGAAGAATGGATTCATGACATCTGTCTCAACTTATGGAAAAATATTCATCATTTGAAAACCAAAGTATTACAATATGATAAATATCAAAATAATGTAAAGGTGATAGAAGGTTTGCAACACGAAATTTACTTGGATTCTTTCTTAGATACCCAATATCCAAAGGTTGAAAAATAGTAGAGAACCTTTCAGCATGAATGTATCAATGCTCTATAGAGACTATGTTAGTTAATTTCAGATTCCCCATCTAGTATTTGTATAATATGATGGGGTGCATATAGGGATTTTCATTTCATTGCACTCAAAAATCAGAAAATACTGCCAAAAGAGGTCTCATACAATGTTATTGCCCACAGTTGGCCACAATCAATAGATTTTTTTATTATCGGATGTACGTTCAAGAATTGGCCTCAAACAGTTCTCATCAGAATCAGGCCCAAAGAAAAGAAGTTTTTGAGTTACTTTTACATCAAGCATCCGAGAATCCTGAGTTGGAATGCCTCTTACACGATGCCAGGATTCAGAGAATGAAAATTACTGAAATAACACAACAATCTTCCGAAACAACTAATTTAAGTGGTTGTCAGATGATGCACCCAAATAATGTCCGAACCAAAATTCACAAAATCAGAATAACAATAGAAAAATTCCATCTATATCTATTAAATAATCACCACAACTTGTAAGGCTAGGGGATAATTTAATTAATCCTTCTTGTCTATTCAACAAAGTTATAAGGATTAAAGAAGAAGAACATGAACAACCTCAGCCTGCAAGGCTGGGGGCTTTTTAACATCTGTAATCCCCTCCACAACAGAATTTAGTTTTATCCCGATTAGGGAAGAAGACACAAGGAAATATTACAAATAAACATTCATAGGATTCCCTTCGGGTTACTGTACACCAAACAGTTCCATGGACCTTATCATATATGTGAACAAAATCTCATTAAATACACAATGGAAGATGATCTTGCCAAAATACTAACAGAATTCCAACGATGCATTATGTGTCAGTAAATGTCCTTAACACCATTGCATAATATCCTCCAAAAAATAATTCCAATTCATGGGAATCAGAAGAAGAAGTTCTTGTCCATAATATGATACACACCGAGGAAAATGAAGAAGGTGTGCACACCTGAAATCCAAGGCTTACCCAGAATCTAGGTATGCCTTCAAATAAACAAATCCCCCTATCCTAATGGAATCTAACAAGTTTAAAGGAAAAACTCCATTATATCTTACTTTTACACTAGTGAAGGTAAATCAATTTCACTTGAAGAGATATTTTCATAGAAAGAAGAGGTAATAAAGGAGTTGAAAAGACTCAATACAGAGTTACTTCAAAACAACATTTCCACTAGTCGTACTCCCTGGATAGGTCCTCAACATGAAAATACTATTGGAGCTCCTCAGCAAAGGGTATTTGTAGTAACTAAAGATACAGATAATGAATTCCCACCACTGGGTAAAAAATCAATGCAGAACCATATACATCTTTATAGGCCTGTTACCATGGGTTATCCATGGAAGATATCAGCACCACCCTCAGTGGTTTTTTTAGTCGTTACACTAGCTCAAGCATCAGTTGCTATACCTGCATATGTTCATGATCATCCGGATGTTCCAAAAATACTTATGAACAAAAATAATGCATTAACGACTCGATTGGAAGCCATGGAAAAATGAAATGCACCAATTCAACTGAAAAAGAGATCTTACCCTGAATGGTTGGATATAATCCCACCAACAAATTTTGTGAATAACACATTCCCAATCTTTAATGGTTCAGGAGATCTAGAAAAACACTTAACACATTTTGTTTCTCATTGTGATCCCATGATGGGAACTTCTCAAAAACAAAAAGCAGTTAATATTATGTGTATTGTGCAATCATTATAAGGCCCAACATTTGTCTGGTATATAAGTTTACAATCTCAATCAATTACTCGATTGGAAGATCTCCGTCAGAAATTCCGTCATCAATTTTGCTCAACACTACCAAAGATGACAGTTTTTATCTTACAAATTGTAAACAAATGGAAAATGAAAGAGTTTCATATTTCATTTCTCAATGGAAAGGATTAACATATTCATTAATTCTAGAACTCCCTCAAGAAGATTTGCTGCAAATTTGTTTGGAAAATCTATGTGATAAGCTACACACACCGTTGGTCCCTGTGAAATACACAGGAGTGTTTTGAGACCATACTTCAATCGGTCAACAGATAAAAGACACTATTATAGAAACTAAGGCTAAAACTTCTATAATTCCATTACCTCCGGAGAGTAGGATTGTAAAGGCATAAGCTTCTATAGTCACACTCAAGCAGGCACCTATACCTGCTTCTACTTCAAGTCCTTAATCATACCGAAGGGATCCACTTCCTGAGCATAAGCATCAATGACCACCACGTCAAGATGATCAAAGATATCAAAGGTGTAAATAGTTTGAGGAATTAAAGAATAATGTTTATTCTTTCAGGAATGAAAATGTTCTTAGTTACTTCATCTTAGCCGTGGAAACCAATGTGGTTTAGTTCCCAAAACCATAGAAGCCAACAAAATAAGGATATGAAGATCTTCTGAATTATTGTCCCATTCACCATGTGTGGGTACACACCATTCAAAAGTGTTTTGTTTTCAAATACCTTCTACAAACGATGGTAGACTCTGGACATGTGAAGCTGAAAATTTCATCAGCTCAAGTCATATTTGTTACTGCTACTGATCGATAGGATGAAGGTGAACAAAAACTGTTAAAAAGTAAACATGTGCAGAAATATGATGGTTGGATGATCAAAAATACGATCAATTAGACTCATGACTTTTAATGCACCTAAATTACACAACCAATTATGTCTTCCGCCACTCCTTCCATAGACGAACCACCTTCATCAAAAGGTCATTTCTTAGTAAAGTGATGTGATTATAAGGACCAAGAGCCATCAAAAGAAAATGAGATCGTGTCATGGTTAAAGTTGTCCTTAAACCTTGATTATTTTATGCCATCTATTTCAAAATCATGGGCACCACCCAATGATATGGAACAACTAGAGTTATCATATCAAAAAGAATCTCTTTGAGATGAAGAATTAATCTTTGGTTCTGTTAATGTCGTCCATTTAATAGATCCTTATGCCAATGATGATTCTGATTATAAAGAGATAGAATTCCTTGTACTTGATTTGGGAACAATAGGAAGAGGACTAGGTTAAGGTTATAGGAGATGTTGTAGTAATTCTAGAAACCACCATTTTAACTCTACCCCTTCGTGAACCATATATGTAGTAGAAACTCGTGGAAGATCCATTATGTGGGTTCAAGAAGAACATGGAGTTTCTTCCATGAAAGATAGGCTCAGTTCTGACACAATTATTTTTTAAGAACAATACGAAGTCACACAATCTTATTCTCAGCAAATGAATATATCTAGTTAGTCAAATTTTCCATAGCCATGAGTATTTACAGCTTCTGCTCCAACATAGAGTACATCTACATCAGAAGAACCAAAATCCAAAGCACCTACAAAACCACATCTCTATGCTATGAAACATAGACATTTGGACCAAAAGAATGACGTCTTGACTCAATTTTCCCATGTACTGGTCATGTTATAAATTTTGGATTCTTTGAATCAGTCAAAAGATCTTAAAGAAGCACTCGTTGAGGCTTTGTCAAGTCCTCAATAGTATGAAACCGAAGTTACTATTGCTGAGGCCTACCATATTGAGAATGATTATATATGATTTCATGCAATCATTTCGTTTACAGATGAAGATGAAAATGATGTGGTTCATGAGAATATCAAACCCTTGTATTTTTTTGGAAAGGTCAATGATGTAGAAATCTGACGAGTGTTTATTGACAATGGATTTGCAGTCAACCTCATTCATATTCATACACTTTGTCTATTGGTCATGAAAAAATCTAACATATCTTCTTCGAATTTAATGTTTTAAGCTTATGATAATAATGAACAAGAACCTTTGAGAGATATTACACTTAGAATGCATTTTAAAGCTCATGTGTCTAATTCATATTTCATGGTTGTTCGTCAGGAGAAATCCTTTAATATTCTACTTGGATGGCCTTGGATGAATCAACATGCATCCATACCTCTGTCATACCACAAATGTCTTAATTACAATTTCAATGGTCAAATAAGGACATTTTATGGTGATAAGGATCCATTATTAACATGTGAATCTCAATAAATTTAGGAAGAGTTTTATCACACAAAAGGAACAATGTCCATGGAAAAGGAAATAACTAGAGTTAATGCTCCAAATGGACTGGAAAAGATCCCATAAAATCCATTTATGCATTTGAGTATAGATTATTTGTTTCCTATCAATAAAATTGAAAAGGTAAAACCAAATCCCAGAACTCATCCAGTAACTTCCATAATGTCAATTATGACAATTAAGCTTGACAACATGGAAGAAATTGTTGATTATCCAAGCAATGATGAAAGCCTAAATGAAGATTTTATCATTTCAACCACTAAACTAAAACAAGCCTCTACTTCGTCAACAAGAGTATAAGAGATTGTTCTAGTGATAGATAAATACAAAGATGTTGATTATTAATCCATCAATCCCTCTTTATTACAATAGTAAGACCCTTCGTCATCAGTAGGGTTATATATGGTGGAATCTTCTTCGGGATGTTCAAATACATATTTCCCCTTTAACTCAAGGCTTTTTGACTCATTATCTTCTATGAAAATGGAAATAGAAGAGGGAATTCGCAATAAATAAAAAGAGTAAGATCGCAGAGATGCTACTCTGACATTTGAGGAAGGAATCTCTACCACTGTGGATGAGCTCAGAGAAATAAATCTAGATACAAGAGAAGAGCCACACCCCAATCTAATTAGTGCGGAAATGACCCTTAAAGAACAAGAGGTGTATACATAATTTCTAAAGCAACATCGAGATATATTTTCTTTTAATTATATAGATATTCTAGGTCTTACTCCTGATGTAGCCACCCATCATCTTGGTTTTCCAGAAGAACACTGCGGATTCAAGCAAGCAGTAAGAAGAACACACCCAAATCTTGCCTCAAAAATTGAAGTTGATGTTGACAAGTTTATAAAGGCTAAAATTTCCAAGGAAGTAGAGTATCCCTAATTTTTGTTCAATACTGTCCTAGTGAAAATGAAAAATAGGAAAAATAGAGTCTGCATCAATTTCAGAGATCTTAACCGGTATTTTCATAAAGATGATTTTACAGTTCCGGTTACATCGATTTTAATTGATACAATGGCTAGATATGATGCTATTTTCTTCATGGATGGCTACTCTGGGTATAATAAAATCCATATGGCCATAGAGGATGAAGAATTTATAGCCTTCAAATCCCCTCAAGGTGTGTTTTTTTATCGGGTAATGCCCATTGTCTTAAAGAATTCAGGTGCTACATATCAACGTTCCATGCACCATATCTTCAAACCCTTCTTAGAGAAATTTGTTGAATATTATTTGGATTAGTTGGTGTTCAAAACCATACAAAATTCCAATCAATTGGCTGATTTTAAAACCATATTCCATAAACATCAGCAACACATCTTGAAGATGAACCCCTTGAAATATGCTTTCAGGGTAGCCTCATGTAAGATCATTGGATTAGTTGTACTCCATCATGGTATCAAAGTTGATCAAGAGAAAACAAAATCAATCCTTAGTATTTCACCTCCTCAAAATTTTAAATAATTAAGAGAACTCTAAGGAAACTTGGCCTTTATTTGGAACTTTATCGCCAATTTGAAAGGCAATTGTTTTCTCTTCACTAGATTAATAAAAAAGGGATTCACCTACCAATGGACTGAAGACTTCCATGAAACATTTGGTACCCTCAAGAAATACCTATTGATCCCACCAGTATTAATTTCACCAATTGAAATAAGACCACTTATTCTCTATGTGATAGTTTTAGATCCATCTCTATGTGACTTCCTTTCCCAAAAGAATGATGTTGGGAATGAAAATAACCTTTACTATCTCTATCAAACCATGCTTGTTGCAGAAAAACGATATTCATCTATTGAAAAGTGCTACCTGGAATTATTTTTTGTAGTTTTAAAATTGAGGAACTACCTCCAAAATCACGGGGTCCAATTGGTATCTCAAAACAACCCTCTCAAATTTATCCTCAGTCATACTTTTCTTACAGGGCATTTGGCACAGTGAGATGTTAATTTTCAATAGTTTGATATGCAGTTTATTCCTCAAAAGGAAATAAAAGTCCAAGATTAGGCCAAATTCCGTTCTAAGAATCCATCTGTAGAAGATACATTGTTTAATATTGTACTTCTTGATGAAGAGGTCTCCTCTATTCAAGATAATTCCCAAACATGAGAAATTTATTTTGATGGTTCTTCCGGAAGTCCAATAAGAAAGAGAATGGAAAACCCTAAACTCAAAATCATTGGGTTAGAAAGTTTCATTATTTCCCTAGAAAATGCATTATTACCTTATTCATTCTTGTTATCAGAAGGTGGTACCAACGATGAGGCAGAATATCAAGCTCTCATTGCAGGTTTGTAATTTTACTTCAAGTGAAAATGGATCATTTAAAGGTGAAAGGTGATTCAAAATTGATAATCAAACAAATTAATGAGGAATATTCTATTAGAAAAGGAAAATTAACCCCTTTGTGTGATTATGTTAGAGGACTAATGGATGAATTTTTATAAGATCCAACATTTTCTTATGTCCCGTGATCACAAAATTCTCATGTAGATGCATTGTCTAATGCAACTACAACCTTTTCAGATCCAAATCATGATTATTCTATCATTAGAATAGCTCACAGTTGGTTGGTCTCACCTTTTGGTCAAACTAGAATGGAGGAAAGTAATGAAATTTTCCCTATTTCTGAACCATATGGTCATACCACAAGATGGAGAAAATCCATCATGGAATATCTTCAAAATGGTGTAATTCCACCAGACAGGGTTAAGAAAAAACTAATCTGGTGACAACCGACCAATTTTACTCTTTAAGATAGTCCAGACCACCAAAATATCCTCTACAAGGAAAGATTTGATGGGATCCTCTTTAGGTGTATTGATGGAGAAGATACTGCAACTTTCATAAAAGAAGTACATTTAGGTAATTTTGGTTCCCACCAGTTTGGGCACAGACTCTCTGATCATATCTGAAGGCTTGGATAATTTTCTCCTTCAATGCACATGATTTTACATATTTCAATAAAAAAAGTAATCTCCTCCAAGTGCATGACAACTTGATTCATCAACCCCCAGAGTTTCTACATACATATAAATAATCCTGGACATTTTCCACATGGGAAATGGATGTAGTAGGGCCTTATCCTCCATCCATATCTAAGTATTTCAAGTATATTCTCACTGATACTGACTTATTCTCTAAATGGGTAGAGGAAATAACTCTCCAGAAATTGAGAGACAAAAGCATTATTAGTTTTATGAAAACTAATATCATCACCAGATGTAGTTTCCCTCGCACTATTTTGATGGAAAATGGCACCAATATTTATTTAGATGAGGTAAAGAAGTTATATCAGGAACATAATATCGAATCCAACCATTCATCTCGCTATCATGTTTCAACTAATGGAAAGATAGAGGCCTTTAACAAGACTGTTTCACACGGAATCCGGGGATGACCTCCTGGACGGGAGATTCAAATGTTCCGATCAGTTTCTAGCGGGTTTGTTCGTAGAACCGGAAACATCCAATGATTACACATCCAATTGGACCTACTTTCCAAAGGTAGGCGCTCATTAGCTTGTGAACTGATGAGGCTTAGGAATTTGCATTGGTCGAGAGGATGGGAGGTCGGACTCATCACACCCTTTTGAGGGGAATTATTGTCTACTCCGGGACTCTCTTTATAGATTTAAGTTATGTTCGTGAATCCTTATTATATTACCAAGTATAAAATGAGCTTTCCTTAAGTTTTAACAATCAATGATTAAATATGCAAGAAATTTAAAGAATCTTTTATATGTATTCGAGGTTCTTCATCAATAGAGAATCATCTATATCTATTTAGATATTCTTGGTCAATGGTATCCTTCAAAACATTTATATAAAAGTATCTTGGTCATTATGACGACCAGGCTGGTTTTAAAGCCACTCAGTGGGGCACTTGAAGTTTATCGTCATTCAGAAGGACAAGGATTATTTCAAAGTTGGGATTGAACCCATAAATGGGCTACCTACGTATCCTTTGTTTTGGAAAAGGAATCAGAACCCACGTAGTTCGAGTAATGGAGTATGATGTTTATGATTGATGGCTCAAAGAAGAATGTCATAATTACTTTTACACTCTAAGCTCACGTGAGTCATGCTCGGTGTGAGAAACAAGAGGCATTGGTAAAAATTAGACAATTGTGCCATGAAAGATGGAATCATAAGAAATTGCTTGGGGCTTATGTATGTATGACTGCCCAGATAGATAAAGGTTTAGGATTTACTTTTAGGGAGAAAATCCAGGAATAGGGTCCAAAAAGGTATATGTGCTTTATGGAGATTTGAATACTCTAATCTTGGGGCTTACTCCTTAGGAGGATGCCCAAATTAAGAGGGGACTTATGATTGGGTTTTACTCCTGAAAAGGAAACCCAAATCAAGGGTAATTTAGGACTGGTTAAAGAGAAATCAGGGGACATGGGGCTTATTCCTGAAAAGGAAGCCCAGGTTAGGGGACTTGGTTTGGGGCTTACTCCTGAAGAGGATGCCCATATTTAGGGATTGGGGCTTACTCCTAAAGAGAATGCCCAAGTTAAGGAATTAAGGTTTGGGGCTTACTCCTAAGGAGGATGCCCGTGTTTGAGAACTTTAAGAATTTGGGGCTTACTCCTAAGGAGGATGCCCAAGTTAAGGAATTAAGGTTTGGGGCTTACTCTTGAGGAGGATGCCCATGTTTGAGAACTTTAAGAATTTGGGGCTTACTCCTAAGGAGGATACCCAGATTAAAGAACTTATAACTGGGGATTATTCCTGAAAAGGAGACCCAGGTTAAGGATTCTCTCATATTAAAGGATGAGGTAGAATGAATGAACTCTCAATCTTTGGTGACATAAAGATGTTTAAATCACTAGGTTTTGAGAGATATTCTGGCGAATTCCTTTCAGACAAGGATGTCAAATCATGAAATCATGCCATAAATTGATTTGAATAGTATCTTGAAGACTGAATCTTGAATAAGAAAGGTGAAATGGCTTAAGAGGGATAAAATGGGCAAGATGGGCACCCAAAAAGGTAGGGGCGCGCAAGTCTTGAAAGGCGCGCAAGTCCTGCGGCGGCGCACAAGTCTTGGTCGCGCAAGTATACCTTCGTGACATGAGGGGTACTTGCACGATTTTCAACCAGCATTGAAATGCTTGAGCGACTCTTTATTAAACCCTTTACAATCCTCTTGAGGTTCTTCCAGAAAAAGGACGCGCAAGTTATATTGAAGGAAATAAGTCGACGCACAAGTGTTGATAAGTTTCAACACTTAGGCCTTCCTTCTTCTCTTTAGATCTTCCGTTCTAGGTAAGAAATTACCTTAGAAGTGTTCCGGAAGCTTTGAGAAGATACTTGGGCATCGGGAGCTTCAATCCGAGTTTCTGAAACAAAATCCTCCCAAATGGGGGGCCCACAAGGTCTATTTATAGGCAGGAGAAGACCCCGGGCGGTTACCGGGCGGTTATCAGTTAGGTCGCGCAAGTCACTTGCGTGACCAAGGTCGCCGCACAAGTACACTTGTGCGACAGTGAGATAACTTGTGTGGTGCAGTTGTTTTGGATCCTGTGTTCATGCCTTTGTCGATTTTGAGGTTTTCTTCAAAGGATGAATCACTTTGAGCTCAGATATTCCCCTTTTCCGATCTTTAGATTCTATGACGAAAGGAGCGTCAACAAAGACTCTATCAAATATACTCCATAAAATGGTCGATAAAGATAATAAATCATGGTCTAATAATCTTTTGAATGATTTATGGGCTTATCAGACAACTACCCATACTACTACACCTAAAACTCCTTATTCATTGGTATATTTAACTGAAGAACTTTTTCCAATTGAAATGAAATTTCCTTCACTTAGAGTTTCAATATGTGATCATTAATCTATAGATGAGAGGTCTCAGAAATGGTTCAATGAGTTGGAATGATTAAATGTGAATATATTGCATACTTTTCATTATTTAGAAGTCTATCCTAATTGAATATCATGAGATTTAAACAAGAATGTTCACCTCCATTTATTTATTCAAGGATAATTGGGATTGGTCATCAGTACTCTTATGATACTAGAAAAAAAACCTCCAAAACATGATCCAAAGTGGTAAGGACATTATTCAATACATAAGGTCTATTCAAATGAAGTGTATGCCTTAATATCAAGGGATGCAGACCTTATTAAAACACCAACCAATGTTATATTCTTGAATAAATACTTCTTGTAGTTGTGCATATATGTCCTCACAGCAAGACTTTAAACTGCATAGTATAATGTCCTCACTGCAAGACTTTAAACTGCTTAATAAAAAGTCCTTTTTGAATGACTATAAACTCCACACTACATCATCCTCACTACAAGACTTTAATCTACACAATACATCATCCTCACTACAAGACTTTAAACTGCACAGTGCATCATTTCCACTACAAGACATTAAACTGCACAGTACAACATCCTCAATGAAAGACATTAAACTACACAGTACCATGTCTTTCCTACAAGAATTAAAAATTCACACCCCTCATGTCCTAGTTGCAAGACATTAGAATACATAACAATCATAAGCATCCATACTGCATGTTGGTAAAATTCATAACATCTTCATCCTTGTTTCATGACATTAAACTGAATGATATAATTTTTAAAACTAATGTTTTCTTTATTTTGTTGTTAGAAGCTTCCATAAGAAAATATCATTGTCGTTAGAGATGCCTAAAACTCCAATTTTGAGCCCCGCCACAATCACAAAATCTAATTATTTTCTTCCATCATCTTTTATATTAATCAGATCTATAAAGTATGTTTTATTAAGATAAATGATTTGGTCCTTATACCATTTTATGTCTTATGATATACTATTCTCTCAGAATGTGTCAAAAGCTCACATACATCATTTCAAAATTTGATTAACATGAGAAATGATTCCTTCAAGAAATACATATGGCTGGATTCTCAACATTCAATGAGATACATAAAGACACCTAGATCTCCAATATTAGGCCATACCACGATAAAAAAACCCCTTAATTTCTTGTATAAGAATCATATCTTCATAGATAATGTTTTATGAACTATGTATGACTTGATTCTTTCCCCAACAAAGACATATAGTGACACTTGGGTTTTATCCCTTAACCCGGTTACAATATGTATTTTCCTTTTGCATTGTTTTATCTAAGTCCTAACCGCATGACGTTAAACTATATGGAAATATAGCATCCCAATTATTCACTTGTGTCACCATTACACTGTTAAAGAAACCCTTACTACACCTTATTTTTCACACCGAGCAAAGCTCACACAAGCTTAAGAATTTTGTGAATGGATTATTTATATAATTAATGTGTTTCAATTTCTTAGGGGGGTGAAAATTTCCCCACTAAAAGACATGAAACTGCATATCACTGTATTTAATTAGAGGAAACAATGAAAGACTCCATTTTACATATGATTCATATCTATATAAGGAACTTCAATTCTATAGTCAATATTGATTCAAACATTTCTCATGTGTATTAAGAAAAAACCCTTCCATATTCCACACTCTTAATATTGAATATTTATCTATCCTCATAATCTTTCATACAGTTTCTAGTGACGTAGTTCTAATACCTGAGAGCTCTTTTGCCTCACTATGCAACATGTGACCTTAAGTGGCCTTGAATAAGTTTCCTACAAAACAATCCTTTCAGTTAAAAGATGCCACTATTTGGATATGAAGAATATTACATAGATGGCCCTTCATAATATAGCCCACATAACAGGTTTGTAAAATAATGGTAACTTCATTATTGGTTATGGAATCCTTTCCCCCTTTATCCTTTGAGGACCATATACAAGAATTTGTATTTTGAAATAGTCCTTCAAGTATGCTTATCGCATTAGTTTTTTCACAATTTAAAAGTCTTCAAGAACATGTTTTAGACATTTACCTCACCATCTGTTCAATACAATATGAAATAACCTTGAAATCACCTAGACAAATATTATATATTTTTTAACTTTTTGTCTTAGTTGTGTGACCTAAAACTACAAACACCATACCTCTTATGTTTGGGTCAGACCTTTGTAAAAGTCATATTCCTTTGATTCTTTGGACATCTTGGGTGGAAATACCCTTTCCATATTCAGGTACCTTTCTCCAAAAACAAAACTCTGTGCATCAGAAAGTCTGAATCTCCATAAAAGTTCTTCGAATTTTAGCAACATATTGTCAAACTTCTGAGAGTACTTTGGTCTGACAATGCAACACATTCCCTTAGGTGGCCTTTCTTATGTTGCCTACATTACATTCTTGTTTGTCAAAATATTCCACTTTTTGGCTATGCAGCATATTCCCTAGTTGGCCCTGCATAATACATCCCCCAAATGGGTTTTCAAATAATGGTAACTTCATTCATGGAAAATACTTATTTTAATGCTTTGAGCTCTTTTCCCATATCATTCCTTGGTTCCAGAAATTCCCAAATCTCAGTTTACAAATTTTCTATCCATTACTAAATATAATATCATATTTACAATCAAATTATCAATAAATTGGAATAGTTTTGTACATTATGTCATAACTAGAGAACGTAAATTAATGCCACCCATTTTTCTCACTACATGACTTAAAACTGCACAGTACAATGTCCTCACTGCATGTCATAAAATTTCACAGTACCAATATCCTCACTAAATTACTTAAATTTGCACAGTATAATGTCCTCAATGCATGTCTTAAAACAACAAAGTACTAATGTACAAATTGTTTGACATAAAACTAAACAATAGGATATCAGAAATCCCCATTTCTAATAAATTTTAACCATTACACATACACCAAATTTGTATGGAAATGATTTTCTTTTCATGACTTATGTCAGCCTAAACTATCCCTTTTTCATTCTTAAAATTCATTTCCTTGGAAAAACCACATACTTTTGTCTTGAGTCTCTCAAATCTTATTTTCACCTATCTATCATGAGTAAAATGATAAACTTCAAAGAGCTCTTTTGCTTGAATATGCAGCATGTCCCCTTAGGAGGCCTTGCATAAGTTGCCTACATAATAGGTCTGTTAGTCAAAAGATGTCACTATTTGGATATGTAGTATATGACCTAGTTTTCCTGACATAACACATTCCACATAACAGGTTGTTCAAATAATGGTAATTTCTTTCTTAGAAAGTACACCCCTCATATTGACGTAGGTTTTATATTTGGTGACCATAAAAATCATGGCTCAAGATTCCCCTTGGAAATATTTAAATAATATTAATGAAATTTCTAGCCACATTTTTTTCTTTGGGATCTAATTTCAAAATTTATGGTTAAAGATATTTGACCTTAAATACTCTCCCGTTATAGTCCAACATGCATGGCTCTAAACTGCCAATAACAAAATACTTCGTGCTTATTAGATTGAGAACCTAAAAAGGGCACTCTATACCAAAGTCGAGTCCCAGCTCACTAAACATAAATATTTATATGATTTGGGTAATATTGAGCAATATAAAAAAAGACCAAAGATATGAAATTTTAGGGGTTATCCATATAACCCTAGAAACAGTCAAATTATGCTCATTAGAGCCATCAAAATAATTAAAAAAATTCGAACACTCCATTCTTTACATTAGAATAAGGATTGTTTAACATAATAGATTCACTATCATCATTTAACTTTAATATTGCAATCATGGAAAATACTAATGAAGACATATATGATTGAAGCAAAATTTTTCCTCATTCATTTGAAATCAGAGTGAAATAGTAAGTGGAGCCTCTCTATCATGTTTTAGAATAAACACTTAACATTAGTTTTCATTTTTTGGACTGCTCCATGAGACATATAGCTTCTTGTTGAAGTTGTGATAGATGAGCAACTCTAACCTCCTCTGCCTGATGAAGCGCTTCCTTAGTAGTTGAAATGGCAGCTACCCCTTTAATTGGGTTTTTACCAATGATGGATTCAACTAATCATGTTTTTTTATGAATCACATCATGTTGTTGTCAAATATAAAACACCTCTTTTGTGACTTCTTTAGTTTGTTGGAAAATTTCAATCGATTTCTTGTTATTATTTTCCTTCTCTTCAACTAATGCAGGTTAAAATCCCTCAATTTTTATAAGTCGTTTAGCCTCTTAATTTTTTTTTGGAATCTTATGCTCCTACTCCTGTTGAAAAATGATCTCTTTCATATCATTATGGACTGGTCCATAATTAAATTCACCAAATCCCAATACAGAAATAATGGTGGGGGTTTGAAAAAATAGGATATCAAATCATCTAAAGGATTCTCAGTAATTATGCTATAGATATATCTCCATGTCTTCTTACATTCCATGGAAAGAGCACATAGCATCTCTAAGTCTAAATATGAGTCACTACCATGATGTATAATGTACTCTGGACACAGGTCACTTAAAGAGAAACCTTGTTCTACATCTCTTGTAATATTAGAATCTTCACCTTCAGATCATGGAGATGATAACCCTAAATGGTAAATTGAGGACACTGTAAGTTTCAAATGGAATAAACATATATGATTTAAACAGATAATTATATTTACCCAATAATAAGTCAGCTACTTGATTGTATTCATCTCATATATTCTCAACTTCAGTGATTTGAGAAAATATTTATTGAGAAGGTGCATTCCCTTGAGTTTTCTCACTTATTATATTTGAAGGATCTGGATAATCCCTTGATGGAGGATCCTCTAGAGGTATTTCTACAGCTCCAACAAATAGATAGATGGGAATACTCTGTTTCTGAAGATCCTTTATGAAATTTTCTATAGATAATGTAGCATAAGGTGAACATTGGTGTAATGAATAAAGTAAAGAAGAAAAATTATGTATTGAAAAAGAAATAATACGGACTTATTTCCTTGAAATTCCTCATCAAAATACCCAAACTTCTTGATGAACCAAGAATATCAATATTTGGATTAAGGGATTTTACCATTTCAGTATTTGGATCTTGGAATGTTATACCATGCTCACCATTTAAGGTATCCAAAAAACATTGGTTGATGCCTAAATTGGCTCCATTGACATCTTGTTCCATCATCTCTTCAATTAATATAACATCATCAGATCTTTTGAGGTTTTAAACAACATCAATATTTATCTCAGACTACCCTAGGACTTTATTCCATTCATTTGGAGAAATTGGAATATCAGTATTGATTATTTCAGGATCCTATGATGAATAAAAAATAAAGAATGTATTTAATCTTACAGTTTTTTTCTCTCTCTCACTAGATCCATGAGTAGGTATAGCTGAATCTTTTGATGATTTATCTACTGTAATTGTAGATTCATCCACATGAACCGGGGTTTCCCATAAGGTTTCTTTTTCTAGTCTCGAAGAATCACATTTAATCCCTTTTTTGAGGAGAGATACATATATCATTCTAGAGGATAAAATGTGGTTACCAGATTTTATTGATAAAATTATATGTCCTAAGGATAGTATAAATACTTACCCATTTGGTGAACACTTCAGATCAATCCCATTGCTCTATGGCGTTTCAGTTCAAAATCATGGGGAGAAATTGAAAAACTCTTCTTAGTAGGAGAAACATGAGGTAATGGTTGAGGATTATCTATCACCATTACCCCAGTCATGATTCTTGCTTCTGGTGAATGTTTTGGTGACCAGGGAGTATCATTCGTTGCATTAATAGGTGATCCAACAAGGCCATTCTTAGGTGATTCCAGAATTGGTCTCATGCTTCCTTCTCTACATTCAAGCGACACTAATACATTTTCATCAAGATTAATGATGATAAATGGTAAAGTAGAGTTGAGAAAAAAGAAAAAGGGAAATAAATTTTCAATATTAACATAAATATCCTACACCTCCTCATAGTCGATAATTACCCCTTAATGTAATCCAATGTCGATCATATGTGATAATGTTTTAGAGGTGGAGATACGTTAATTAGTTGCACATATAAAAGCCTCTAGATCTATAATATTGTTATGTACTATAGCCAAATTATTGTCCAGATTGCAATCATAAGGTTCCATGATGTCACCAATATATGGTATTCGAATCCCATACTAGAGGAATGCCCATGCATCCCTAATATCACGAGTTGCACCCTACCAATGATGAATGGCTGAAGGTCGCACATAATTCAAACTTGGTATGGTTGATTGTGGAGATGATTCAACACATTTTGAATGGTGAGGTTCTTCAAACCTCCTTTATTCCTCAGAAAGTTCAAAAAATGTGATAGGATCCTCTGTTTGATGGAGGCGACTGGATCACCTTGGCGTTGGATGTATTTCTTTTCTAGCCCTAGTCCTCCTGGTATACCTCATGAAAAGACAGTCTGAGTGCTCCGAAACCACTGAAACTTCTATATTATCCAAGGTTGTGGACTTCTTACCACAATTTCCATGTTCAGTAGTCATTGTATCTACCACTAGATATATTCATTTTGTCAATGCTCCTTGAGGATATGAGGTAGCCCATGTCCTGTCATACCCAGCTTCCAATCTAATTGATGCATCTGATAGAGGTAACATAATTGATAGATTGGATACATCTAAATCCATTAGAATTTATAATTGTTACACTATCATTGAGAGATTCTCATGTCTGCCATACTTGGGTGGAAAAGTGTTTGAATGTTGAATACATTATAACTGAATATAAAACCTAAAATGGACGTAAGCCTCATAGATAATTTCGCCATAAATCCTGGTTGATAATATTCTATCCCTGAATACCATCATATAAGATCTCGGCTCATAATTCTTTTCATTACCATAATCAATAATTGTTCTAACTAGGGGATTACCAAATGAAAAGAAACTGAATTCTCCTGAGACATTCAATGCCTTTTACAACATACCATGTCACAAGTATAGAGGCTAAATACTAGAAAAAATCAGTAAAAATGGGGTGAATCGACCATTGTGATCTCTAACCGAATTCAAAACTATGTATGAAGAATAATGTGCTTCAATCCAGAACCACAACACTTGTAATGGACCTGTAATTCTAAATGGAGCATTCCCATTGTATAAATGCAGCAGGAGATAGTAAATTCTTACCAATTCAGGGGTTTATAACCCAATATACTTCCTTTCTACCAATTTAGTAGTAATGAAAAAAGTCCCTGACCTTACACAACCTCCAGATTCACAGACTGGAAGAAAGTAAACACTTAGCCACATTGCAAGGAAGGAAGCTAAGCATACCTTTCTATCTATATCGGGTTTTACATTATATTCCCCATGATTATAATCACCTCTTTACAATGTAGGCCAATATGTGATTGAACTACCCTGGTTATCTATAGAAGGAAAAATAGTAGGATGTCCACAAGTTGGGCCCTTTTCTTTTGTTGGCCATAATAAGGATTCCATCCACACTCTAGCTTTAACATCTATCTTATCCTTGGGTAAATTCTGTTCTATTTTAA
This sequence comes from Viscum album, assembly GCA_963277665.1. NCBI lineage: Eukaryota > Viridiplantae > Streptophyta > Magnoliopsida > Santalales > Viscaceae > Viscum > Viscum album. Next base: position 1,057,795,444 of record OY728129.1, read on the forward strand.
ATAATTAATGGGTCAGCAGTGGTGTTCTAGTAGCATCACCCCATGTTGTGGCAGGTGGAATGAATTCATTATACATTTCCCCAAGAATGATAATTCCAACTATTTGGTAAATATCCCAGAGACTAATACCAACTACACCATGCGTCAAATGGAAGTAATTTGTTTGCAAACTCGATATTCTTAGTAATTCATCAATGAAATCATTTTTATAAACACAATTTTTCCCAATCCAAACATCTTCATAGATATTAACGTTTGATAAATCTTTTCTTAATTCTACACAAGTCCGACGTACCCAAAATGCACACATCCATTTGGGCTTCACACCTCCTCCAGAATGAATATCCCAATCTTATTTCCTACCATTAGATCGATCTATTTGAGAAGCCCAAAAAGTGGAATCATAAAAATTTGGTCTTGGATCTAGAACATGATCCTTCATATAGGGAATGCAACCACTATGATAAAGGATGCAACTAATAGGGATAGTTCCTTCTTGTACTGAAACCCCCATTTCACAAATATTCATGTAGTTATAGTTGGTGTATTGAAGAAACAGATTATTTGTAATGTACTTCATAACAGATGGAACATGGGCATCTTGTAAAAGAACATGCACGTATAGGGGTAATTAAGGACTTTGTGGATAATCAAAATGGTACAGAATTAAACCCTTCTATAACCCAGGAAGTGTACTTTAAACATAATCATAGTAGTCTAGTCTGATGGTCTTCATCATTTCATTTTGATGAGCCTTAGCTTCTTCAGTACGGGTCATCAAATTAGTCATTTAATTTTCCAGAAAAATAATTACCAAACAGTCTCTATTAGGTTGGAACATTAAAGAGGAGAATCAAAATTTGGAAAAAGAAACTGTTCGCATAGGTCCTTAGACGAGGTCTGTCGTGTGGTTCCTTCAACAAGGATCCTAGTGCAACTCCTTCGATAAAGTCATTTGGCGTAGCTCCATGACTTAAATAATTTTACCTTGAATATTTTTTCGTGGGAATTACACAAGAGTACAATGCGATGGGGATGGGCGAATGAGCTACGCAATGATAGACGTAAAAATCAGACATAGGTAAAGAAAATTGCATAGGATGAGACCTATTTATAGAAACCTAAAGATCGACACACCAATAATACACATAACATATGCGCGTAACATCTGTGAGGGGTACCTAAGTAGCTGACCAACACTCTTTAGAAATAGATCCATAGTCTTTCCCCCCCAAATTCTCCTTAGGAATCGAACCTCTTTCTATTTTTTTGGATCTAATCCTGAGGGGTGGATTTGGTTGACACCACATAAGAAAACAAATTGTTAAGGAAGAGAGCCGCAGATATTTCAAAATGCCCAGGCAAGGTTTGAAGAACTCAAAATGGAAAGTCAAAATACACCAAAAAAGACCAGTGTGATCCGTCTGCATGACGGACCTGTGCGATTGATTTGCGTGGAAGAGCTATGGGCTAGAATATTTTTTGTACCCCTGCGCAGAGAACCTGCGTAGAGGAGCTGTGTGGAAAACCTTTTTAGTTAAACCTTCCTTCAACTAGGCCCATATATACCTATAAATAGAGCCCTTGGGCTCCCCATTTGAAGGACTGAGAATGTTTAATGACTCTCTGATTCTCCCATTGCATAGCTCATATGTTTAGATCCCTCAAATTGTCTCTGGTAGCTCTCTAAAACTCTAGAGAAGAGATAATTAAATTTGGTAAGCAAGTTTTGAATGTATTTTACAGTTTTTTACATAGGTTGGGTTATCCTATGTGAAACACATTCTTCAGTCATCATTCACATTTGAATGGCATACCTATGCACCACATCTGCACGACATACCTACGTGCCATAGCTACGTAACATACCCACGCGACCTACCTACACAGTAAACCTGCACGGTACATCAACGTGGGGTAACGATGTGGAATTCTTTCATGAGGTACCTACATGACAGATCATGGTATAAAGCCTATATACAAACTCAAGTACCCTCTTTAAAATCCATTTATAGCAGGGTATCTCTTTCCTTGTTTCCCTTATTTGAAAGGGACTAAGTTGAAGCCTCCATCAAAACCTCCAGAGTTATCAAACCTTTTGAAAAGGCACATTTGCATGTATCCAATTTTGGTTTGTATCTCCATAGTCATAGGTTTCCCACATTTGTTTGAAAATGGGGTTAGGATTCATGGAGTATCTATGGGTTTGTATATCCACAGTCAAATGGACCTTTCTCCTAGAAATAGTTCTGGGAAGATCCTAGTTCTGAGAATAAGGGTTTGGGTTATGTCCTCCCATTCTTATCTCTAAAACCCAAAACCCCAGGTCACTGGTATGGAAGGAATAGTTCACACATACTTTTCTGTTCAAGAATAGGATAATTACCTCTACCCTAATAGGATTAATTTTATGGAAATCAGTTTGGTGTATGCCCCAAGCTTTTCATACAGGGGGTAGCATCAGTTCTCCTCCTCCCTTTTTTGGTTCCAAGGAACAAATGGTAGATGGGAATAGGGAATCTTGTTACCCTTTCCATCTCCCGTTACGCTTTGTCACTATAGGTAGCCATCCTAGTTTAATCCTCTAACCTTCATCCCTCTCCCTTTATATTTAACCTTTGTCTAATGTAAATAGAACTGAGGGAAGGCTCATCGCCTCTCCCTATTCTACAGTTGATGCGCCCTCTTCTATCGACAGAGCAGGAAAAGTGTGAATTGTAATTGTTAAATCTCTCATAGCCTCTTATTTCTCACACCTCACATTGTATCAGAGATAGGTGATGGTTACAATATGTGCACAAAAACTCATTTGAATGAACTATTAGAACTCTTATTCTTGTTCAAACCAGGATACGTAGGAATCCTTTTTCAGTGCTTGAGCTCACAAGAAATCCTATTTAAGAACCCAATCCCAATTCCTTTAATCTAGGAATCCTCTTTAAGAACCCAATCCCAATTCCTTTCCAGTGAGACTCATTGAACTAGATGGGATTCGACTTCCATCCATATGGGATACGTAGGAAGCTTCCGTGACGTTCAAACCCAACAATTCAAATCAACCTTATTCTCCTAGGGTATTATTCCCAATAGGGACTATTCCTATATGGAAACCCATATTCTGTCCAAATTTAATTGGTATGTTTCAGCATAAGTCCCACACTATGTTTTGACCAAGCACATTTTGCTTAGAGGTCATTATCACGTGACCTTAAAAAGTATGATGTGTCCTATTAAGAGACACCAAACTACGAGGGTTTCTGATTCCTTTCACAAGGACATGTAGGTAGCTTGTTTTATGGGCACGATCCTAAAATCAAATCAACCATTATTCATCCTGGATAACAATAAATTACAGAGTTCCCCACTAAGTGACTGGAAAACTAATATCATCACAATGATGATTAAAAGAACCTCTAAGCATTATATTAGAGGATACCATTGATGGAAAACCTCAAATACATACAGATATTCCCGTTAATGAAGAACCTTGAATGTATACTAATGATTGTAAATTTTAAACATGTTAATATGTGATTTTAAATTCGAAGGGATAGTTATGATATACTTAGTGAAATAATATGGATTCATGAAAATATCAAAAATTTACAAAGAGAGTCCCTCGGTAGACAATAATTCCCCCTAAAAGGGGTGATGAGTCCGACCTCCCATTTTCTCGACCTATGCACATTCTTATGTTCCGTAAATTTCAAATTTCATGAATTCCTACCTTTAGAAAGTAGGTCCCCTTTGGATAAATAAGTGTTTGATGTTTTCCATTACCTAAATAAATCTAATGGAAACCGCCTGGAAACAATGATTTTTAAAACTAGAAAGCACATTTCAAGGAACTATGAAACAATTATATACATATTTAATCCATGATTGTCTTTAATTTTTACTAAATTCAAATAAAAATGTGTTTTAATTGTTTTTATATTCATGACCATGTGTATTTTGTGCCATAGGTGTTCGATAAAATGTCTGTTGAACCGTTTGCATGAAACTAGGTGGTTTTATGAGGTTTTCCTGTAACGACCCAATGTTTTCAATGGAAATTCCCTTCTTATAATTATGTCATAAAATAACATGAAAACAGAACATAATGAACTACTAAGTGATAAGTGACCTTTAATCAAAATTTTATCACTTCTATGTTTGTAATTTTGAAAATCCGACATACATGGTTGTGTTTAAGTTGATTTTTGGAGTCTAATGAAACAAAAATAATTTTCAGTGAATAGTAATGTACCCTTGTGAATATTAACCTACCCTATTGAATTAAAATATTACCCTTATGAATAGTAAATCATCCATCATACGAGTAACCTTTCCCATGATTAATTAAATAAAATTTAGAAATCTTGGAAAGTGGCAATTTGACCTTAGTAAACGTTTTGGAATTTTATAAGTCATAAATAATTAATTATATTTAATTAATTAATTTAACAGAAAATATATTTTATTAAAATGTGTTCATTAATTATCAAATAAATTTCTTATATTTTTTAGATAATTTTATTATACCCTACACAATTTTTGAAAACACCATAACATCAGTTTTAATTTTAAAAACTATTTTTTAAGTAAATTATGATTTTAATTAAATATTTAATTAATCATATTTGAAAAATTATTTTTGAAAAATGGACTTCATTTTTGGATTCTACACATCAAAAAATGGTTGGGGTAAATTTTTGGGATTTTTCTGAAATACTTGAATTTTTTATGAATAGTGAAATACCGTAATTTACAAAAATTAGATAAATAAGATAATTATATATTCATGTGTGATGTTATGATTATGTAAGCCCAATTGGTTCGGGATAAAATGATAAAACTAATATTCTTGGTCATTCAAGACTCACTATTACTTGTCATGGGGGAAATTAATAAACTAATTAATTTTATATTAAGGAAATCCCTCTCCCCTCTACTATAAAAAGAACCCTTCACAACCTCATTTACTCACACCTCTCAAGATTCAAGCCTTATCTAAACTATTTCCAAACATCTTTCCTAGACCCTCTGCCACGTTCAAGAACTTCCAGTCTCATCAAAAGACCAAGCCTAACTTCCTTAAGGAGAATCTCAAGAGGAGGATTTAAGAGGTAATTTTTCTCCCTCTTCTCCTTTTTTTCTTTTCAAGTTCATGTTCATTTTTTGCTCACTCCGCACCTATATTTAACCAAATGGTATTTTAACTCCAGTATTATGAATATAATAGAATGTTATGATACTAATGGGATATTATATCATCCAAACCCCTTTCACTCTTCCTTTTATTTTATTAATGAGAACATTGTTCATGAGGTGTTAATTTATCATCTTCAAGAAAGACATGATTTCTTCTTCAATTTTTACCATAAAATATGGTTATGATACAATTTTTATGGCTGAAACAGAATTTTTTATATGTATTATTCCATATATAAAGTTCTTGAACTATCTATTTGACCATATTACTAGTGATAAAAAAACTGTTCAAATTGACCCAAACAATCATCACTTAATTATTATCTAATGATTCATCCACGTGGATATAATATGATTCATTATAAGATTATTTAATATTATGTAATATATTTAATAACATGTAATATCAGTTCTGGATGTTTACCCATGTTCTTCCCAACCACCAATTTAAGAATACATGTGAACCACTCAAGAAAACCATAGAAACAAACATTCCCGAATAATGTTTTTAAACTCTATAACTCATACAAAGGAACATAAAATAACTTAATGATACCATAATTAACCATATTAATCTAAAAAAGGCTATGGATTTCTAATTAATGAATATAATGTCATTATTTAGTACATTAAAGAGATTGAAGCATTCAGATACAAGGTTAGGGGAAAATATCAAACCCGATTTTCATTCTTTGGGTTCTCCCTCTTTCATTCCAATTTGGTATGGTCACATCATAAAAATCATTTTTTCATTGTTATACCTTTTATTGGATATACATGTTTTCTAATTAAGTTTATATCAATCCAAATGTTTTCCAAAATAACTCTTCTTTTAAGAACTCATCTTTTACCTCTCATTCATGGTTGATGGTTCTTGTATCAAGTATGTTGTTTCCTATTTCTTTTGGGAAACCAAATCTTATGAATGTATTCTTATGAGATGAAACACATTCCATACCATGGGTTATTTGTGTTCATTATTGATAATTTTCTATGTGTCATGCATTATAATGATAATATTATGAGGTGACGGGTGCGCCCATAACTATATAGTGCAATATGAAGTTGTGAATGTGAAGGGTGCGCCTGGAATTATATAGCACTAAAATGCATTGCGTAATGTGATTAATCTCATGTGTAAATGTGAAATTATTTTTGAACAAGATTCTAGCTTGGTTCACAAGTATGTTTGGTAGTTAACCACTAAGACACGATGTTTCATTATTATGCATTTCCACATTTCAAGTCTTTTATTTATGCTCCTCAAATGTTCATGATCTATTTACTATGTCATGATTATGCTCACCCCATGCTATATTATTCTTATCTATCCTCTTACTAAGATTTTATATCAACCCTATTTTATATATATCCTCATGTGGCTACATGTACTTCGGAGAGGACAAGTTCCAATAAGATGCTAGAGAAGAATAAATTGAATAAATGTTTATGCTTGATGTTGTAATAGCTATGTATTGTCCTAGTTTTCCAAAGACACTAAACCGTTGGACCCACTTTTTGTAATAATATTATGTTTTTACCTTTAAAATGATTTAATAGTAATTTAAGAAAATTCGGAGTCACTATTGTTAGTATAAGAGGAAATGTTTAGTTAATATCAGAATTAGGATTAGTAATCCCTAGAGAAAAACTCTAGTATGAGACTGAGTACAAATATGCGCACAAGAATGTTTACATAGGTAACCCATAAGTTATGTTTTTGGTATAAATTGTTTAAAATGAAAATGTTATTCATGACTTTTATACTTATGTTTTGTTCTATCCTTTTCTATTTTAGAAAATGGAGGGAACAAAATCAGGCCAACAACTCGTGCGAGGCCCAATGCAATGATTTCCCAAACAACATCCCAAATGATTTGGGAGGTGGAGTTTAGAACTTCTGAGGATTCTTACCCAATTATCTCAGATTATGAACAATAACCATTTTAATGGGGAACAACCTCCTTCACCAAAGAGGGAGAAACTGGCTATTGAATGTTTAATGAAGAAACGACCATAGACGTTTAGTGTATCCTCTGATCCACTAGTTGAGAAATAATGGGTCAACTCCAAGGAGAAGATATTTTCTGTGATTCATTGTTCTGATATGGAGAAGGTGATCGTAGATTTTTATTGTCTATATGGAAAAGCCGATCAATGGTGGGTAATGATTAAGAACACCAAGACAAGGAAGGAAATTGAAGAGATAGAATTGGAAGACATTAAGATAATGTTTCTTAATACGTATTTCCCACGAATTCATCACATGAAGATGGAGAGAGAATTCATAGAGCTCAAGAAAAAAGAAGGAGAATCTGTAACAACCTATGAATTGAATTTCATAAGGCTTTAAAAGTTTGATTTGGGGTTTTCTATGAACAATGACAGAAAAATTGAAAGATTCATTAGTGGATTAAAGCCACACCATTTATAGTCACTTATAATTCGAGACTTTGGGAGGTATGAAGAAGTTGTTCGATGTTCCATCAAAGTGGAGATAGAGTTTGGAGAATGTTCCCATGGATATGGGGATAAGAAACAAAATATGGGGTTTCAAGATAGAGGATCTAATGACAAAAGTGGGAAGAAAACTAAATGACCCACATGCAAAAAGTGTGGGAAGTTGCACCATGGGAACTGCCTCAAAGGGACAAGGAAGTTCTTTATGTGCAGAAAAGAAGGACACTACGCTCAAGAATCTTGAAAAGACATGAAAATAATGGAGAATGTGGTGGTAGAAAGGAGAGATCCAGTCATGGTTCAATGCTACAACTGGTGGGAGCTAGGGAACTATGCATGTCAGTGCACTAAACCTCGAGTCCTCGAGGGTAATCAATGTTTGAAACCACTAAAACTAATTTAACAAGGGATGGATTGTTCTATCACTACTACAGAGGTAGAGAATTATAATGAAGTCATACAAGGTATACATCCTATTCAGTCAAGAATGTAAAAAGTATTATTTGATTCTGGTTCAACGCATTCCTTAATATCATGTAATTTTTCTAGAACTGTAGAATCAATGCCCCAAAACCCTGAAGTAGAGATATCTGTAAAAACACCAAGTGGTACAATCATTGAAACCCAAGTGTTTGACTCTTATCTTATTGGTTTATGTGGGAAGATTCTTCCGGAAAATCTCATAATACTTCCCTTGGTGGAATTCTATTCTATAATGGGAATGGATTGGCTCCCATTATATAGATCACATATAAACTGTCTAGAAAAGGAAATATCTTTTCATATTCTGAACCATCCCATACTTCACTACAAATTCAAGGGAGATCCCTAATCTCCTTTGAAAAAATCTGTCAATGATGTGGGTGTTGATTCCCTATGAAGAAGAAAACCTTTCCCAAATGGCTGAGTCGAATGAAATTTCCAACAATGAGAAAATTCCCATCGTGAGGGTATACAAAGATGTATTTCACGAGGTGTTACCTGGAATTCCCCTGTATCATGAGGGGGAGTTCTCAATTGAACTAATACCTGGAGCTACTCCAATCTTGAAGAGTCTCTATTGGATAGATCCTATCAAAATGGAGGAGTTAAAGAAGCAGCTACAAGAGCATCCAGATAGAGGGTTCATACGCCCTAGTGCATCACCTTGGGGTTCACCAATTCTCTTTTTGAAGAAGAAGAAGGATGGAAAAATGTCGCGATGTATCGAGTATCAGGAACTCAACAAGATAACAATAAAGAACAAGTATCATCTCCCAAGGATTGATGACTTGTTCGACTAGTTAAGAGGAGCTCAATACTTCTACAAGGTGTATCTTCATGCTACATATCACCAGGTAACAATGACGAAGAATGATATTCAGAATAATACCTTTCGTACAAGGTATGGGAACTATTATTTTTTGGTGATTCCCTTCGGACTTACTAATGCCCCTGAAATCTTCATGTATTTGATGAATAGATTCATTAGACATTACCTGGAAAAATTTGTGGTAGTGTTTATTGATGATATTCACATCTATTCCAAGAGCGAAGTGGAACATGAATAACATCTATGAGTTGTGTTGGCAACATCAAGAAACGAGAAGTTATACACCAAGTTTAGCAAGTGTGACTTTTGGATGAATCAAGTCACGTTATTGGGACATGTGATCTCAAGTAAGGGAATTTCTTTGGATCCTTAAAAAAAGGTGATTGAGGAATGAACCAAGCCCTCTAGTGTCACAGAAATCCGTAGTTTTCTTGGCTTATCTTGGTACTAATGAAATTTTGTGAGAAACTTATCATGATTGTCAAGCCCACTGACTATGTTAACAAGGAAAGGGGTAAAGTATGTCTGGACGGAAGAATGTGAGGGAAGCTTCAAGGAGATTAATAGAGGGTTAATCACTACACCTGTACTCACATGACCGAAAAGTGGAGGAATATTTGTGATATACAATGATGTTTCAAATAAATGCTTGGGTTGTGTACTCATGAAAAATTAAAATGTGATAGCCTACACCTCACGAAAGTTGATGGTCCATGAGTATAATTAACCATGCATGATCTAGAGCTGGCAGCCGTGATTTTTATCATGAAAATCTGGTGGCACTACCTTTATGGTGAGAAGTGTGACATATACACTGACCACAAGATCCAAATGTATATATTCACACAAAAGGAGCTCAACATGTATCATAGGATATGGTTAGAGCTAATCAAGGATTACAATTTCTCTATTCAATAACATCCTCGAATGGCGAACATGGTAGCTGATTCTTTAACAGAAAATAACTCGCTACTCTATCCATGTTATGGATTGAGAACGTACATATCTTATTAGATATGCAATGAATGGATTTGGAAACCATAAGGGAAGGGTATACATCCTACCTTTCCCAAATGATCGTGCAACCATCCATCTAGGAGAAGATTAATGAAGCACAAAGGGATGATGTGGAGATACAAAATAGGGTGAATGCAGTAAAGGAAGGGAAGCTTCCAGACATCCATATTGACGATTATGGTGTGATTCGGTTTGAAACACGACTTTGTGTGCTTAATCACATGGGATAAAGAAGGATCTATTGGATAATTCACAATGCACAATATTTTCTATCCATCCTGGGAGTACAAAAATGTACCGTGATCTCCAAGAACACTTCTTGTGGGGTAACATGAATAAAGAGATTTCAGAATATATATCATGGTGCTTGGTATGTCATCAAGATAATGATGAGAGATGAAAGTACAAAGGTATGATGTAGCCATTTCCTATACCCATGTGGAAATGGGAAGATGTTACTATGGACTTTGTCACGGGTCTTCCGAAGATGTCGAAGGGAAATAATGCGATATGGGTTGTTGTTGATTGACTCACCAAGACGTTCCATTTTATCGCTATTCGGGAAGATCTCCCACTTGAACAACTTGTAGTGATATATGTGAAGAAAGTGGTGAGACTGCACGATGTTCCACTCTCAATTTCCTCTGACCATGATTCAAGGTTCACATATACATTTTGGATGAGCCTTCAACATTCTTTGAGTAATGAATTAAATTTCAGCATGGCTTATCACCCCCATACTTATGGCCAATATGAAAGAACTATTTAGACACTTGAAGATATGCTTAGAGCCTACTCTCTAGAATTCAAAGGTGGATGGGGTCAGCATACCTCATTGGTTGAGTTCTCATAAAAAAATATCTTCCACTTGAGTATTTAGATGGATCCATATGAAGCTCTGTATGGAAGGTGATATAGAACTCCAAAAAGTTGGGATGGAGTTAGAGAAAGAAAGCTACATGGACCCGATCTTTTTCAAGAGATGATAAAGATGATTCAAGTCATCAAGAAACACATCAAAGCAGATCAATGATGGATAAAGAGATATGCTAAAAACCGTCGAAGGGACTTGGAGTTCGATGGTGGAGATAAAGTCTTCCTTCGAATATCTCCATGGAAGAGAGTCATGTGATTCGAAAAGAAAGGAATCTAAGCCCAAGGTATATTGGCCCCTTTGAGATCCTTGACCGCATAGGAGCCGTGGCCTATTGTCTTACACTTCCACCGAATGTTGCTCTAGTTCATGATGTGTTTCATGTATCACTAATGAGGAAGTACATACCAGACCCCTCACATGTACTATACTCAGAGGTGGTGTAGCTGGAAGATGATCTCTCCTATGAGGAGCAGCCGGTAAAGATTCTATATCTGAGAGATAAGGTTCTGTGAAACCAGAAAACATATATTGTCAAAGTGTTGTAGAGGAACCATACGTTTGAGGAAGAAACTTAGGATCCAGAAGATGTAATGAAGGAGAAACACCCACACATGTTTGTGTAAAGTGAAATTTTGGGGGTGAAATTTCTTAAAGGGGGAAGAATGCAACGACCCAAAGTTTTTCAATGGAAATTACCTTCTTATAATTATGTCATAAAATAACATTAAAACACAACATAATGAACTACTAAGTGATAAGTGACCTTTTAAAATAAGTTTGTCACTTCTGTGTATGGAATTTTGAAAATCCGACACACACAGTTGTGTTCAAGATGTTTTTTGGAGTCTAATGAAACAAAAATAATTTTCAGTGAATAGTAACATACCCTTGTGAATAGTAACCTACCCTTATGAATAGTAATATAACCCTTATGAATATTAAATCATCCAACATAATAGTAACTTTACCCATGATTAATTAAATATAATTTAGACATCTTAGAAAGTGACAATTTGACCATAGTAAATGTTTTGGTATTTTATAAGTCATAAATAATTATTTATAATTAATTAATTATTTTAAAAGAAAATATATTTTCTTAAAATGTATTCATTAATTATAAGATAAATTTATTAAAGTTTTTTGATAATTTTATAAGACCATGCCAACTTTTTAAAACCCTTTAAAATTAGTATTAATTTAAAAAACTATTTTTTAAGTAAATTATGATTTTGATTAAATATTAAATTAATCATATTTCAAAAATTATTTTTGAAAAATAGACTTCATTATTGGATTATACACTTTGAAAAATGGCTGGGGTAACTTTTTGGGATTTTTCTGAAAGACATGATTTTTTATGAATAGTGAAATACCTTAATTTACAAAAATAAGCTAAATAAGCTAATTATAGGGTGATGTGTGATTTTCTACATATGTAATCCCAATTTGTTCGAGATAAAATGATTAAATAACTATTATAGGTCATTGGAGACTCGTTATTCCTGGTCTTAGGGTAAATTAATAAGCTAATCAATTTTATATTAAGGAAACCCCTCTCCCCTCCACTATAAAAATAAACATTCACACCCTCAGTTACTCACACCTCTAAAGCTCTAATACTTCCCTAAACTCTGAAAAAACATCTTACCTAGACCTTCTCCAATTTTCAAGAGCTTCTAGTCTTATCAGAAGACCAATATTAGCTTCCTTAAGGAGATTCTCAAGAGGAGTATTTAAGAGGAAATTTCCCTCCCTCTTCTCCATTAATTTCATTTCATGTTCATGTTCATTTCTTGATCTCTCCCCATATATCTTCATCAAAATGGTATTGTAACTCCATTATTATGCATATAATGAAATTTTATGATGCTAATGTGATATTATATCATCCAACCCCCTTTTCATCTTCCTTTTATTTTATTAAAGAGAACGTTGTTCGTGAGATGTTAATATATCCCCTTCAAGAACGACATGCTTTCTTCTTCGATTTCAACTTCAGATCGGGTCATGAAACCAATTATATGGTTGAAACAGAATTATTTATATGTATTATGCTCTATTTAATGTTCTGTAACTAACTTATGACCATATTACTAGTGATAAAATAAAACAAGTACATCATGATCAAAAAACCGTTCAAATTATCCCAAACAATCATCACTTAATTCTTATCTAATGATTAATACACATGGATATAATATGATTCAATATAATATCATTTAAAATCATTTAATATCATTAATAACATGTAATATCAGTTCTGGATGTTTACCCATGTTCTACCCAAACTTCAATTTAAGAATACAATTGAACCACTCAAGAAAACCATAAAAACAAACATTCCCGAATAATGTGTTTAAAATCTATAACTCATCCAAAGTCACATTAAATCACTTAATGAAACCATAATGAACCATATTAATGTACAAAAGGTTATTTATTTCTAATTAATTAATATAATTTTATTATACAGGACAATAAAGAGAATGAAGCATTCAGATACCTGGTAAGGTGAAAATCTCGAACCCAATTTTCATTCATCGGGTTCTCCCTCTTTCACTCCAATTTCGTATGGGAAATTCTTAAAAATAATTTTTTCATTATCTTACCTTTTATGGGATATACATTTTTTTAATGAAGTTTTTTCCCATCCAAATGTTTTCCAAAAGAACTCTTCTTTTAAGAACTCAACTTTCACCTCTCATTCATGGTTGATAGTTCTTGTATCAAGTATGTTGTTCCCTATTTCATTTGGGAACCCAAATATTATGAATATATTCTTAATAGATTAAACCCATTCTATATAATGTGTTATTTATTTTCATTATAGATATATGTTATATGTGTCTTTCATGATAATGATAATATTATGAGGTGACGGGTGTGCCTGGAATTATATAGCTCAATATGAACGTTTGAATGTGATGGGTGCGCCCAGCATTATATAGCACTCCAATTCATTGGGTAAAGTGTTGAATATCATGATTAAATGTGAAATGATGTGTGAAAAATATACTATCATGGTTTAGAAGTATGTGTTGTAGTTAACCACTAAGACATGATGTTTCATTTTTATGCATTGCCACATTTCAAGTCTTTTATTTATGCTCCTCTCATGTTCATGATTTTTTTCCTATGTAATGATTATCCTCACCCCATGCTATATATTTCATATCTAGACTATTAATGGTCTTTTATCTCACCCCTTTTTTTGTATATACTAGGTGGCTTCATGTACTAAGGAGAGTAAAAGTGGCAATAAGAATCTAGAGAAGAAGAAATTTAAAAAAATGTTTATGCTTGATGTTGTAATTGCTATGTATGGTCCTAGTTTTCCCAATACACTAAACCATTTTATCCTCTATGTTTAGTACTATTATGTTATTTACCTTTAAAATTATGTAATATTAACGTATGAAAAGGCTGGATCGCTATATTCCCATTCTGAAATGTTTTATTAAATTTATTTGGGTAATGTTTTGGATTTCATGGGTGAAACATGGTGAATTAATTTGATGTAGTTTGGAACATAATTTGAGAAGTGATTAATTGTATTTTAACTTGTGTTGTATTTTATATATGAGTGAAATGGTTGGATTTGGGTTGGAAGAAAATAACGGTTCTATAATAGTGGATTTTGAATGTTTTGATTGGTTTTAGAGTATACCCTTGGATGAAGGATCATCCATTCCTGCAGTAGGTGCACTCATGGATGTGAAATTAAATGTAGATGAAACTCTAAATCTAGTCTCCTCCAAGGACATCTCTCCTCCCATTTTCTCTATTTTACATAAAATTTATCTATGTTTTCCAAAATGGTGGAAGTGATGTCGGTTGTGTTTAAAAGTGGGTCCAAATGTGTTCCTCATGGTTTGGCCTTATTTTCCTGGAAGCATGCATGGATGAGTGGTTGAAAGAAATGGACCGTTTGGAATTTTTAAATTATGGTTGAATTCTATGTATTTTGAAATCTCTTTTGGAACATTTGTTTAAAAGTGTGTTTAATAATGGAATTGAAATTCACATTGGATAATACTGGCGAATTCTTAGTCTAGAGACATGTTTGGACACACTAATATAGAGATTATGGTTTTTGTTTTTTTTGAAAATGGTGTTGAATTGATTTTTGTAAATAGATGAATGTTATTAAGTTAAAATCCCATTTGGAATTTTAAAATATATTTTTAGAAAACCCTTTATGGGTGAGGTTCCTTTCCTAGTTGGTAATCCGTGAGATGGGAGGGTCCTCGGTATATAACTTCCCTCGTGTAATGAATTTTTTATTGGAAGGGACCACACATAAGTTTTTTGGGGTTGTGCCTATTGGGTGATGTGTTGTAGCTTGTATGTGACTTGTTGTTTTAATTGTTTGGAATACCCCATTATGTATCTTAACATGGGAACATAGAATAGAAAATAGGTTTACTGATAATTATTTCTGCAATATTCTAGGTTATTGTACTATTTAGTTTCTCATTGAAGGTGGATATATGGGTTTATTTCTATTAGATAAGACCCCTCAACTAGGTTATTAAGGGTGAAGGTTGGGAAATAAAGAATTATGACATCATTGAGTATATAATTCCATCATGATGAGTTATATATATTGTATGTTCTAGTTCTCCTTTGAGTTCCTTGGATTTCATGTGTTCATCCATTACAAGTACAACTAGAACCAATTACCTCGTCCTGTAGAATCATATTCTTTTTAACTGGTTTTGGTTTTTATTTTGAAAAATAAATAGTGAATGTGTTGTGGGTTTAAAGGACATTTCTTAAGTTGATTACTTTAAAGATAAAGTGGAACTCCTCTTTTTCCCTCTTCTTCCTGATTTTGAATTACGAGGGAAATGGATCATGTTTGTTTGTTTTAAACTGCAAAGTGTGTATGGAACTCTATTTTTGTAAATTTATATCAAACTAGTATTAATAGGAATTTTTGGGAATGTAATGGCTTGGAATATGTGGTAGTTACCTACTGTGTTGTTAGCTCACACACTACCTATACCACATGGCGTCGGTAGACCTGAGGTATTTTTCATGTTCAACTTTTGTTTAGGTTTTTTAGAAAAATTCTGTATTGAAGCATGGATGGTCTTGTGGTAAAAGGTGATCAAGAGGTAAAATGGAGATTCTGTAGTGGTAGTTCAGTGTGTTGATTTATTTTCAATTATGTACTTTAGTTTTATGCATGCTGAGTTGTATCTTGAAACTGAATCTATTTGTTTTTGTTTGAGATTCAGTTGTTTTATTTGATGTATTTATAGATTATTCAATTTATTTATTGGATCCTGATTATTCTTTGGGCTGATATCATCCCCACATGGATTTCATTTGGTGATGGGAACTAGTTTCTCACATGTGGGGATCAGGAACTCCCTTCAGGCCATGCCAGAGATTGGGTCAATTGTTGGATCTTGGTTATTCATTGGGATAAAATCATGATGACATGGATATCACTACATGTCTGACACAAGGTGCCTTCCCATGGTGATTTGGAACACCCTTTGGCCCAGGGCGCAGATCGGGTCTTTTATTATATCCTTATTATTATTTGGGATGAAATCATTCCCACATGGATTTCATATGATTCCAGACACTACTTTCCATCCTATTGGAATCAGGAATTCCCTTCGGGCCATGATGTGGACTGGTTCAGGCATCGGGTTTGATGAAGACCCATCTTGGTTGTATCAGAGGAGGTTCATGTTATTTGGGGTGTCCTATAATATGATTTTTGTAATTTCGGGGCTCGAGGGGTTGGTGCGGGAAGAGGAACATGAACTCTTGTTCATAATGACCCATGAGTTTCCAGGGGTAGTCAAGGATTTGAGTCTTTTCTCTTTGGTTGTTTTTGATTGAGGGAAGAAAATGGAGGCAAATCAGTTTCATGTTATTGACTCACAAGGGGTAGTGACCCATGTTCAGTCCATGATCCCAGTTGATGGTCCTTTTAGTGTTATTCCTTACATGGGTCATATCCCACAACGATGTCACCATGTTAGATATAGGCACTAGTTCCTCATTCTAGTAGTTCATTATTGGATGTGCTTCATTTTGGTTTTGTTAGGTAAATTCGTATGTTGAAAATGAATGTGTATTTTGAAATGGAAAGTGGATTTAAAAAATGGAGGTGTTTTTCCTCAAATGGTTTTTAATTGGTACGGTGGGTTTTAAAATTGAATGCATTTTGGGTTTGAGAGTGTGGATTGAGTGCCACCCTTGGTGTTCCTTATGGTCAGTTTCATGTGTGTGGGGTATGTGAGGAATGTGTGTGGGGGAACATGTTCATTGATGATGTGGATAAAAATGTATGGACACACATGTAATGGTCTATAGGATTCTGTGGGTGAGTTTTTTAAATTTAATTGTATAGAAATTAAGTTTCCTTTGGGAATTGGATTTCATCTATAAAAATTCGTTACTAGAATTAGTGAAATTAGCCAAGGAAGAAGGAAGTTTTAAATTTTAAAAGTGGTGGTTTTAAAAAGGGAAACTGATTTCTTTGGGAATGAATTTGGTGTTAAAATAAGATTTTAGTAATTTGAAAGTATCTTGGAAACATATATATTTTAAAAATTAATATGAAATATGATTTTTAAAATGATGATTTTTGTTATTCTTGAGTTTTATAGGCTTTCGATCTGATTGTTTGGATCTTGGGGTTTTTCATTTCATTTTGTTTTGGCTTGCAGCTAGTTTCAACTTTTATTTATTGTGTTGTTCAAGAAGTGTTGCCCAGACTGGTTCCCAAGGTTTCTAATGAGTCATGCCTAGTTCCAGATTTTTTTCACATGTTTCCGTTCCACTATGGATTTGTAGGTCCGTTAGAGTCAGATATATAGATTGAAGAGGTAGAGCATGTCCTCAGGTTTCTAGGAACTCCCAGGATCATTGAGGATTGTGTCATATTGGATTTGTCTAAGGTTCCATCTATGGAATAGTGGAGGTTGGTTGTCTCATTATAGTGGGAATTTGGGGTGTCTTTTTTGGTGGTCGGCTCTCACAAAGGTTCTCCATAAGGGAGGGAGTGCATGTCAGAGGAACCTATCGTTAAGAATATGTCCTTATTGGTTTCTGAATCTACTTTGTCAGAACACTTTTGGTGCACCATTGGTATGGATGGTTTAGGCATCCCAATCTATCATGTTTCATCCCTCTAGAAATGTACCACCTTTCTGGTCATTTGAATCATCAGGGGGAAGAATGATTTGGGATCGAATGATGCTGGTGTCTAACTTCGAGGTAAGAGATGCTTCAACTATCCGATCCCAAGCCATAGGTCTCAGGTTGAAGCTCGCACATAGTCAGGATTTTTCAAGGATGTGAGAAACCTTGGCCCAGTTTTCTTTTTATGTTACTGGGATAGAAATATCTGATGTCTCCTTGTTCAATTTTTTTTCTCTATTTTATTTTCATCCACATTATGGCGGTGTGATGATCTCATCCTAGTGAAATACATGCGAACATATATTCTCTAATTGTGGCATTTAAACCATTTGTATTACATGAAGGGTGTAGGTCCTATGAATGAAAAAACCCTTTCTAGTTTTGGGTTTTGATTCATCTATGTTCTTTAGGGAGATTCATGGATTATTGGTTTTGAGGGTTGGTGATTCTGGTCCCTTTCTTTGTTTGGATGATTTTATTGTGAGTTGTCCACTAGTGTTGAGAGGTTATCCAGAGTGAACAAATTCCAATTCTAAAAATGTGGTTGTTCACCCTTGGGCGGAGGATTTCAATACTTGTAATATGTTTCCCCATCTATGTGTCTTGGTGTGTTGGGTCATATTGTGGTTTTTTCTCTAGTAGAGACCTTAATGTGAAGTTATTTCTCTCATGATAAGGGAGTAGGTTAGCATAGTTTATGAGTTTATTAATTCCCAGTTGTGGTACAACCATTGTTTAGTTGGTGTGAATAAGTTGGGTAAGTCTGGGTTGGGAGTTCCCATATTCCCCCTCCGGGGGTGGTGTATTTAGGTTTGATGGTCTCTAGGTTAGTGAAATTCTTATGGTGGGAAGAACCTTTCAATGTTCTCCACTAAACCTCATTCTATAGTTTTTATTCAATCAGTCAGGTGTGACATGTGGAGAGAAAGGTCATCCCAAGATTTTCAATTTTCCTTGGATATTTATAGGCATGGATATGAGTTTTGTGAACTGCTAGCTGGGCACCATTGTGGGGGGATGAAAGTGTCTATGGTGGAGAATTGTCACACCCCTACCATGGATGCTCCTTTGTTTTTTTCTTTGTTATAGTATTGTTTTCTTTGGTCGAGGTTTGTGTCGAGACCCTGTTGAAATTTTGAGGATTTAAAAAGTTTGGGATGTTTTTCTTGGGGTCACACGGTTACTATACTATTAGTTGAAACTGTGTGGCCCGACCATATAGTTGGTACAAGTTGTAAAAAAACGATCGCATAGTTGTGTTGTAGGTCCTAGGTAACTATGAACTATTCTTTCCTTAGGAATAGGGGTCCCAACGGTTACCGAACAGTTTTTCCAACCATGAAGAAAAACCCTCCAAATGTGACAACTCATTAAAAATTGGTTTCCCTCTTTTAACTCTCTCCTCCTTTTAACCCTAAATTGTGGATCCTCATTCCCCTTTTTTTTCAGCACACTAAGGGGTCCCAATAGCCATTATCCTTTGGATCTCATTCCTCAATGGTGTTTTCTCTCTGATTCCAAGGTATATTCTTAGCATTTTTGGGTTATTTTCCCTCCACTTTATATCTCCCTCTTCTGTTCCTAGTTTTTCTTTAGTTATCCCTCTTTTGGACAAACCCAAATCTTAGGATTTTTATGATTTCATTTTTTTCTTTTATTCTAGAGTTGGAGGTTTTATCTTCAAGGAATAACTTTCCATCTTCAAGGATTCCATTCCATTCTCACTCGATTGACAAATCTTTCAATTCATTTTCTTTAAATTTCAGTCCATATAATGCTTGTTATTTTTTTAAATAATTCCAAAATTTTCTTCTCACATTTATTATATTCATAAATAATCCATGTTAGTTTTTACTTGTTACTATATTTCACAAAATAAAATTTAAATTTTTTTCTTTTTATACGGATGTGTTTGTTGTGCCGTATGTGTTTGATAAAATGAATATTGAAGCATTTGGGTGAAACTGGATGGTTATGTGAGGTTTTCCAATTTGAAATGTTTTGTTAAATTTATTAGGGTAATGTTTTATATTATATATGTAAAACATGGGGAGTTCATTTGATGTGGTTTGGAATATTATTGGGGAAGGGAACCATGTTTTGTGACCTTGGGGTTGTATTTTATAAATGAGTTTAGTGGAATGACTTGGCTTAGAAGCAAAAAATGGTTTTATAAAAATTGGTTTTGAACGTTTTTATTTGTTTTATAGTGTTACATGGGATGAAAGAACATCCATGGTTGCACTTGGTGCACACATGTATGTGCAATCAAATGAAGATGACATTCTAAAGTTAATCTCCCTCAACAAAACATTGTCTCCCCTTTCTTCTATTTTAACTAAAATGCCTCCATGTTTTTAGAGATGGGGGAATTAGTGTCTCTTGTATTTTAAAGTGGTTCGAAACATGTTCCTCAAGGTTTGGTCATGTTGTCCTTGAAACATTCTATGGTGATTTTTTGGAATATATTGACCATTTGGAATTTTTAAAAGACTGTTGGATTGTAAGTAATTTGAAAGCTCATTTGTCACTTTCATATGCTTGTGTGTTTTAACATGGATTTGAAATGCACATGGGCCCATTTTGGTGAATTATTGCTCTAATGAACTATTTGGACACATTAATACAGAGATAATGTTTGATATTTCTTTGAAAATGGTTTTGAAGAGTTTTTGGTATATGGTTAAATTTAATTAATCTAAAGAACTATTTGGAAATTTGAAATAGATAAATGGAAAGTCATTCATGGGTTAAGTTACTTTTCTGATAGGTAATTCATGAGATGGGAGGGTCCTTAGTATGGGACCTCCCTCTTGTAATGAATGATTGATGGTAAGGGACCATCAATGAGGTGACTAGGGTGGTGCCTATTGGGGGATGTGTTGTAGTATGTATGTGACTTGTTTTTTGCATTGTATGGAACACCCCCTTGTGAAACATGACATGGAAACCTATAATAACAAAGTGATTTACTGAGAATGATTTCTAAACTAGTCCAAATTATTAAACTCGCTATTGGCCATTAGTTGGTGGATACTTGGGTTTACTACAATGGGAAAAGTTTCATTGGCCAGGATAGGTGTGGAGGAAGTCCGGAGTTAGGGCTTTATGACTTCATTGAGTATGGAATTACATGAGGATGAGTCACATGTATATAATTTTATGGTTCTCATCTTAGTTCCTAATATTTCCTGTTTTCTTCTGTTAGGAGTACTACTAGAGTCATTTCCCTTGTTGTGTAAAATATTATTCTCGGTATATGGTTTTCTTTTTATTTGGAAAAAAACTGTGAATGTGTGTTTGGTTGAAAGGATATTTAATATGTGGATTATTAGAAATAGACTTTGAAACTCCCCCTTTTTCTTCATTCTCTTTTTTTAATTATGAGGGCAATGGATAATGTTCGTTTTTTTAAATTGAAAAGACTCTATGAAACTCTAAAATTTTATAACTATATCAAAATTGAATCAATTAAATATTTTGGGGATAGGAATGACATGTAATTTTTGGCAGTTTCCAACTAAAATTGTAGCTCACACCCTACCTATACCATTCAGTGTCTGTAGGCCCAAGATATTTTGCAGGTTAAGCTTCTGCTGAGGTTTCCTAATATATGCTCATTGTTGGAGCAAGGCTCATCTTGAGGTTGGTGGTGACCAAGATGTCACATGGAGATTTCATGGTGGTGGTCTGGTGTGTTCATTTTTCTCTCACTTTTGAAATTTAGTTTTCTCTATGTTGAGTTATATCTTGTAACAAAATTTGAGTATTTTTGTTTGAGATTCAGTTGATATTTTTTATTAGATTTCATTTTATTCTATTAATTTATTGGATTCTGGTTATTATTTATGCTGAAATCATTCCCATATTGATTTCAGTTGATGTATTTTACCAGTTCCTAGCCCCTGGGGATTGTGAATTCCCTACGATCGATGTAGCATACTGGGTTAGTTATTGGATCATACTAATTCTTTGGGATAAAATTATTCCCTCATAGATTTCATTTTGTTCCTAACACTAGTTACTAACCTAGGGGACAGAGAACACCCTTTGGTCCATTCTGTGGATTAGTTCACTTGTTGGATGCTGATTATTATTTGGGATGAAATCATTCCCACATGTATTTCAATTGTTTTTAGTCACTATTTCCCTACTCGTGGTGATCTGGAAAGCCCGACGGTCGATACAACTGACCATATCAGCTGTCAGTTCGGATAGTGACCTGGCATGGTTTATGAATTCACTTATTCTTTTAAATCTCCCTATTGTTACCTATATCTTATTGTATTCATAATCCCATAAATAACTAGACCATACTCTAATATTGACAATAGAGACCCATTCATTTTACACAAATTATTGCATAACATGAAAATACATTACGTAAAACCAGTGGATTGAAAGGGTTTGTGTCTTAGAGATACATTGTACATAAAACAACAACATTAAACTAAAAATACTATTCAAAAATTTAATATCCATAATAAGTTCATAAACCCATTTGATCTCATAAAACTATATTAGATAACCTAAATATTTCATAGAAGAAAGGGGAGAATTATAAATCTTAGTAAGAGAATAGACATAATGGATAAGGATAACTTATAAATATAAAGGAGCAAAATGATATCATAAAAATAAATTATCATGAATAATCATGTGTAATTTTAGCAAAATGATCATTCAAACCTAAGATCATGACATCATAGGACTATGAGAGCGACATCAAACAAGAGAAAAGACTAAGTCAATATTATCTTGAAAGAAAAAATCATATTGTGGATAGAGTCCCATCAAGGATTAGGTTAACCCCCTAATGAAACAAAATAATATATCGGGAGGGGAAAATGTTTCCAATATAATTTAGAGTTATATAGGTTCACCCAATATATCATGTACATGCTTATGTGTTCTAAAATAAAGAATATATTATAATGCACTTGAGAAAATAACAGAAGTTGTGTATTACCTCATCAAAGGAAGGGAAAATATCCTAGGTATATATGTAAGAGACACAAACACACACAAATATATATAATTTATAATAATTCCATAATATCAAATGATTATGGAATTTTAGTTAGAGATAAAAATATCATAACCAAAAGCAACAAGTGTTTTTCAATGTAATCCATTATCTATTATTCCATAATCATTCATGTATTGTGATTAATGTCATGAAAAATTAAATTAAATTAATTAATTTCATATTTAATAAAATTTTCTATATTTTATTTTGAATTATTAAAATTTTATTATATTCATTTATGTATATTTTTATTATATATAATTTTTTATTTCATTGCTCTAACGGTTTTCATTTCTTGGTCCCAAGGTTGAATCACATGTAGATGATAAATAATGTTCTTGTCAAAAGGGACTATAACTATAGAAGTGAAATAGAAATGGTATTCATGAACTTATATAAATTTAAATGGTATCATGTATATATCAAGGTTCTAACATGTGGATAATAAATTTAATAGTACTATAATGTCATATGATTAGTTAATATTGGTGGTTTTACCAACAATCATGAACTAGATTTTTTTTATTTAAAATTATGGATATAATTGTATTAAATTATTTGAAATAGTATATAATATATATATTTAGGCCATTTTGAATAATTATATATGAATTTAATCCTTCTTATAATGTGGTAATGGGAAATAAAAAATCTTTATCCACAAAGGAGGTTAACTGATGTTATACGAATGATGTTTTATTTTTTTTAACAAGAGGATAATGTATGTTTATTTGTGGTAACAATTTCATTAACATCATAAAATTCTATAATAAATATGACACTAGAGCTATTAGGCAATTTTTAATGGAATTGTTTAAGAGGACATGGAGGAAGAGAAAAATAAAAGACTCAGTTGAGGGTAATAATTTTTCCTATGGATGCATCCTCTTGGTATTATAATTAAGGCATGTTGGATTAGAATTTTTATGATACTTGTAGAACTAGGAAATGGGGGAGAATATTTTAAAGAGAATTGGGTGGAATTATTACAAGATCCAATTCTTGGAAGGTGTGAGGGGAAAGTGTTGTGATGGTTGGTATTTATAAGTGGAAGAGAGGGGAGTTTTTGAATATTATAATCATTAGTTTACTATTTATAGCCCATGAATTTTAATATAAATTATTATTATTACTATATATAGTCACTAGTGAATTTTATTTTGATCCAAGGGGTTATTACATCATCCATGACTCAATAATTCAACTATTTATATTATAATGTTAAAAATCGTATTTTATCATATTTTACAATTCACCAAAAATTAATCTATTTTTTAAAAATAGAAAAACATAACCTTAACCATTTTGAGACGTTTAGATTTTATAAATAAAATCCATTTTATGAAAATAATCTTAAATTTATGAGAAACTAAATTATTAGATAAAATCCTTATTTATTTGAAAAACATCAATATTAATATTATGATCAATATTCTAACCCTTTGAAAACAACATATTATTCCAAAAAATTATATAATCTATATTATAAAACATAATTGTAATTTATAAACCCATTTTTTGAAAAATACAATTTTTATTTATTAATTATATTTATTATAAAAGTGTAATTAAAAAATTTATATTTTAAGAAAATGTATATATGAAATTTATCAGTTTTAAAAAACTTATTTACTTGTATCATGTTATAAATATTCCATATTTTCATTTTATATATTTTAGATTCATGGTAAAAAATTACATTAAACTTGAAGGACCCTGAAACACCCTAAGAGGGGAGGGGTGAATCAGGGGGTCAAATTTTTCTTTTAATGATGTGGATATGGTTCCCATGTTGGTAGAAACTTATTAAATCTATCAAACAAAATAAATAAGGAAGATGACACAACACTTTTTTTTTGGTTCACCACAAAGGGCTATGTCCAAGGAGAATATGCCGACAGTGTGTCAGTTGTACCAAAATCCACCAATATTTACTAGTTTATGGATTACATGTTTTGGTCATAGTCACTCTGTGCCTGACATACTTCCTTTACAAAGGTTCAGGGAACACTCTTTGTATCCCTCGCATCACATCCATCAACTCCCCCCAGTTCACTGCCTTGAGAGAAGTCAAACACAGTTTATCGACTTGAAGATCTCTTCAATAGTTTTTCATTGAAGTCTTTGTCTCTGTTCATTACGAGACACTGCTTGCATCGTAGTCTTGAATGGATTCACTTGAAAGCACTGAACCACTGAACCAGATATTCGGATCGTACGAACAAGTTACATTAATTATTTTGTGAAACACGTATCCTTTGCACGAAAGATTTCAATTTTTCAAGCAATACATGATTTTTCTACGGAAAGTATTTCACGCACCAACCAAATTTATGTGCATCCTTCACTTTTATGCCCAACCTCCACTTTTATGCATGGATTCAACATTTTCATGCAACAAAAACTTTTACGTACACTTGTATACTTTTACATGCACCATATATGTTTACACGCAACACCAATTTTTAATCACACTATCAACATTTTTTCACAACATAAACTTTTTCATGCACCACCCTTTATGCACACCTTTTATACAACTCAGAACCTAGATCATCTCTAAGTATTCAACTGTAAGGAATGAAGGGGTTCAGATCATATTTATAGGAAAAAATGGCCCCTGCACGAAAAACCCTCCTTGAGCACGTAATCCACATCAATCGTGAAATACACATATTCTACGCACCATCGTTTTTTCGCACACTACTCCAAAATTTCACTAATCTCATGCCTTTTCCAATTTTCGAGGTTTTGATCTCAAAACACCTCTTGCAGAAAAAACACCAATCCTCTATTTCACACACCAGGCCAATATTCCGTGCACCTCACCAACATTTCACGCACTTCTCATATGTTTCGCACACCTCATGCATTTTCCGATTTTGAGCTTCTCATCTTGAAACAACTCTTGCGCAAAAAAACTCCCTCCACTATTTATCACACCAAATTATTTTTTGCGCACAATCCACCTATTTCGCACACCACTTCTTTTTTGTGTGCTTCTCCTTTTTCCAACAACCCATGTCTTCATTTTTCGATTTCAGGCCCAAAATTTTTGCAAACACTGGGAAATGACGCCACCTTAAATACTGTTGTATGCTTAAACTATATGATCACTTTTATAGAAATCATTTGGAACTTATAATAAGGATTGACAAAAAACAAAAACCATACTCTGATTCCTACATTGAATGAACATGGTTCCAACAATCCCCCCTTTGGGTTTGTTGGAAATCAGAAAATAAATTCTATAGAGCACCAGCAACATCAATACCAAAAACACAAGAATCAACTCATCCAAAATACTAAGTCAACATGAGTAGAGCTCGGTGGGGAAAACAAGAAAGGAAGCAAGAATTGAGATCCCTTGTTTTGGAATTCTCAAAGATGCTCAAGCAATTCTCTAACCGTGTCACAGATGTATTGCATGTTTGAAATGTATTCCTTATCCTCCAAACACCGAATTTCATCGTGATACCAAACACATCCTGAATTTATTTCTTCTCCTACAGACCCCAAATTCTCATTGTGATACCAAAAAAAGTCTTGAATTTAATCTTTCTCCTACAAACACTAAATTCTCATCATGATACTAAACATGTCTTAAATTTATTCATTCTCCCCCATTGGAAATAAACCCAAAGATGGTTTATTTGTTAATTGAACATCTCAATATACCATGAGATAGTTTCAACCCCATAAAACTGCATCATATCCAAAAACATATTAAAAATAGTTAATAACTGGGGAGAGGGGTATTTCGTAACCTCCTTATGCACTAGGAGGTGGCTGGTTCAACCGATGCTTCTCAAATGCAGCCGCTCATAGTGGTTTGCTCAGGATATCAGCCACTTGCTCATCAGTTATAACATGATCTATACAAGTCATGCCTTGATCAATTTTTTCTTTGATAAAGTGATACATAATTTCAATATTATTTTTATGAGAATGCTAAACAAGATTCATTGTAGGATTAATTGCACTGTTTTTATAATTGTAAATCACCATTTGTTGTTTCACCTCATCAACAATATCTGTCAGTTTTTGCTTCATTCATAGTAGTTGAGTGCATGGATTTGTAAGGGAGATATATTAAGCTTTATCAGTACTTATAGAAGTACTTTCTAGTTTTTAGATCAACAAGTCAACACATTTCTACCCAATATAGATTGATCCACCATCGGTGGACTTTCATTCCACTACATCGCCATACCATTCAGCATTAGAAAACACTAATAATTCACTATCCCTTAATGCAGAAATGTATAATCCACAATTGAGAGTACCTTGAATATACCGGATGATTCTTTTTTTACTTCTTCCATATGTTTCTCCTTCAGAATCATTTGAAAGTGGGTTACTAAGTATATTGCAAAGACCATGTATGGATGTGTTGTTGTAAGGTAAAATAAGCACCCAATGATTCTTTTGTACATTGTGTGATATACAAAGGTCACATCCTCATGCTTTCCATGTTTGGTTACAAGTACAATTGGATTTGAAAATGGTTTTGAGTCTTGCATATTAAATTTATTCAGTAGTTATTTTTCTTACTTTTCCTGAGAAAAGAATGTATAATCCTTATTTTGAATCACCTATAGCCCCACAAAATATGTGAGTTCCTCAATCATAGACATTTCAAATACTGATTTCATATTATTGAAAAATTCACCTACTTATTCTTACCTGCAACCTCCAAATATAATGTCATCAACGTAAACAAGAACCATGAACTGATCTTTTGGATAATTCTTCCCTTATAGAGTGTGATGTACTCCTTATCTTTTGAATTCTAGCTTCTTGAGGTACGAATCCATGTAGGATTACCACACCCGTGGTGCCTGTTTCAATACATAGAGTTATTTCTATAGTTTTTAAACCTTTGTTTCATCGGTACCAAGAATAAAACCCACGGGTTTTTCAATGTAGAACTCTTCTTCGAGTACACCATTCAAGAATGATGTCTTAACATCCATTAAATATACTTTATATCCTCTTTGGAGTGCCCTGGAAAGGAAAATCCAGATTGACTCAAGGCTTACCACTGGTGAAAAGGTTTCATCAACATCAACACCTTCAATTAGGGAATATCCTTTACATACCAGTTGTGACTTTTTTCTAATAAAACATCCATGCTCATCAAAATTGTTCTTAAAGATCCATTTTATACAACCACATTGTGACCTTCATGTCTCTTGACAAGATCCCATGTATGGTTCTTGTCAATCTGATCTAACTCTTCCTTGATGGTTTTCACTCAATATTAATCATTTTTATCATCTTCAAATGATGATGGATCCACAACTGACAGAAATGCAGATTTTGGGTTATTCCACATCCTCCTTGTTCGTGTGGGTGCACTCCTATCCCCAATTATATTAGATGGATCAATCTCAACTCTTCTATTTCTCCTAGGAGGTTCACTCGCATTCTCTCCATCCAAGGTTTCCTCTTTAGATTCTTCTTCTGAGTCAACATCAGGAAGTAGCTCCTGAGTTTTTTGTACGCCTTTCTCTATTTATGTATTTGTATTTACTCTATGTTAAAATTCTTCCTCACCTTCTATCATATCAACATATGAAATCTTTCAGGAATTTGTGGTTTTCTATTCAATGATTTTAAAATCACTACTTTCTACTATCCTTCCTTATCGCTTTTTGTAACACTTGTAGGCTTTGTTGTTCATTGAGTATACAAGGAAAATTCCATCATCTACAATATCTCCATATTTACCATTATTTCCTTCTTTGTTACTGATGAATTACTTACTTCCAAAAAGATTAAATTATTTTGAAGAGGACTTCATTCCATGCCACAATTCATAAGGTGTCTTTATCTCACTCATATAAAGTCATGTTCGATTTTGAATATACACTACAGGTTTAACAAACTAATTCCAATAATGTCGTGGAATACAACTCTCTATCAGTATAGTTCTTACCATGTTGTTCACCTGTCAATATCTGCGCTCAAAAACTCAATTTTTCCATTGAGTTCTCACAGAAACTACCTCATGTTGTATCCCATGATTCACTAGGTAGTTTTCAAATTCAATGGACATATATTCCAATCCATTGACTGATCGCAACACTCTGACTATTCATCTAGTATCATTCTCGGTGATTTGACAATATGTTTTCACACAGTCAAGTACATTTCATTTTCTATGTATAACCATTACATATTCCATTATAATATAATCATCTATGAAAATGGAAAAGTACCTTTTTCCATGAGTTCTAGAAACATTTATCAGGCTACATACATCTGTATGAATTAGATCAAGATGATGTGACTCCCTTTTCTACTTTGGCCGATATAAACAACAAACTAGCTTCCCACAAAAGAAAGCATCATAAGACTTTTCACGTTCACATTTTAGAATGGGAATGTCCATGACAGTCCTCAATTTTGATATGTTCTCCATGTATTGTTGATTATTGTGCCCCAGTCTACAATGCCACAAATTGTTTTCTTCTTCACTAGTCATGTAACAAAAGTTATCTTTACTATCAACATGATAGAGGATTCCTTTTATTTTGAATCCCTTCAGAAATTAATTCCCATTATTTCCCTTGATAGTCCAGCCATTGTGATTAAAAGTAACTATATGTTTTGAGTCACGTAGTTAACTCACACTAAGGAGATTATGATGTAGGCCATCTATATAAATGACTTTAGTTTTCTTTATCTCAACCTTAGCTAATACAGTACTTACACTTCCTTTGATTTTCAGATCTCCATCATTACCAAATCATACTGTTCCATCAACCCTCCTTTTTATATCCATTAACAAGCCTTCATTAACTGCCATATGAGATGAACAACCACTATCCAGAATCTAGGTTCTGTTTCTTTTTGTAGCTTTGAGGGCCACCTCTGCAAGGTTGGTTTTCTCAATTTAATTATTTTCATTCCACGAGACATTGGATTGAGTATAGAACAATGATGGACTTTCAGTTCATTCTTTTGTGTATATTGGTTCTTCATAATCGAAATATTATTTGAGAAAATAAAACCTGTTTGTGAGAGCAACACTATATTATTGACAAGATTTGAATTGTCTTGAACTTTAATATGATATTTTTATGTCCCTCCTATGCCTGCAATTAACATCCTTATGACCATAGCAATAACAATGAAAACAATATCCATAGAAACTATTTATTCTAAAAGAATTAGGATATGAATTTTGTCATCCCTGTTGAACTACTATATCTTCTCCATTCAGATATCTTCTCGCCTCTTTGCACTATGACATGGTATGACCCAAATATCCACAAAACTGACACTTCAGGAGAAGAAATGTCTTATCAATTATGTTTATCCCCATTCCTTCTTTTGTGGGAATATAGTTAGAGGGATCCTTTTTCCAGGAGGCTCTAGGATAATCTTATTTTATTCTTTCATATTGAATTTGGGGTTTCTGATTCATCACATTAGATGAATTTTCCACATTAACCAATTTTAGCATGAATTTATTTTGGTCACCTTTATATGCAGTATTTGACGAATCTTCCTCAGAACCGATTCCAATATTTCCCATGCAGGCAGGTCTTTGATAATTCAAAATCATTTCAACTCCATCAGAACCACATTTCTCTCTCTCCAATAGCTCATCATATGAGAACCTTCCAAACTGTATTTTTTTCCTTGATTCTTTTGAAATTGATTCACTCTAAAGTTATCTTCTAAGAGTAACAGCTTTCTCTTCAAGTCTCTTAGTTTTTTTGGTATTTTCTTCTAGTCTAGTGGTTAGGTCATTGATGACCTTTTCTTTCTCTTCAATTCTCAGCTTCAGATCCACTACATCTTCAGTGCTTTCCAGAATTTTAGACTGCACTTGCACAAATACTTCCAGTCATTCAATTTCAGATTTGAGCAGATAAACATAATCAGAGGATTCGTCAACAATTGATTTCCCCTTATTTCAAATCTTACATTTGATCTTATGATTACTAATAGAATCTTTAGTTTGAAAATAGTAGTTGGAATTAGTTATCAACTGATTTACATGACCATTATCTTTTGATGGTTCTTATTTTTCAATAGTTTCCATCATGGAGTCATGGTTTCTAGTTTTAAAATATGATTATTCTTCTTCGCATATTTCATTATAAAAATTTTCTTTTTTCACAGATAATACTCTTTGTCGACACTTTCTTTCTGGATTTTAAGTCTCCCCTTTGGAAAAACACTTCTGAGGCATCCCAATGTTTTCATATTCAGTATCTTCATCATTGATCTTTCTTAATAATTGAGAGGCAATGTGACCATCTTTTCCACAATGAAAGAAATGAAGAGGTAACTTCCCATTGAATTTCCCTTTTCCCTTCTAAAACTTCATTACAATGTGAGAAAGAATTTTGTTTCCTCATCATCTTCACCACTACTATATTTTCATATTTTCAGTTTCACCATGGCCTGGAATGCCATTTCCATTCTCAATCAAGTCACACCATCTTCTGGTTTGACTCGCATTTTATATGCTACCAAACTGCTCAGCAGATCATCTATAAAAAGTATGGAAAGATATCATTCCTCAAGGGCTGACACCTTTTCTTTGTACAGGTGTGGAAGTCTTCTTAATACTTTCTTTACAAAATCATTGTCTTTGATTTCTTCAGCTATACTCCAGATTGCTCGAACGACATTAGTTATTCGATTAAATAATGAGTATGCCTTCTCATCCAGATGCATCTCTGGATCAACAAACCTATTGTGTAGGACTTGTGTTTTCTCCTCCTTTACTTTACTATCTCCATCATTGATATTTTCATGTTTATCACACTTGGATTTTTCTGAGGTGAAAATCATCACCTTTAGATAGATCTGATCAGAAAGTTCTATGGTGAGTGCATTTTGTGCGTTAGCATCTGCATCAAGAAGTTTCCCGTCTATGTCAGTCATAGCCTGGCCTATTGGATCAGTGACCTATATTACATGCAAAGTAGAAAAAACATCCATTCTAAGGGTTATTAGATGATATCTCATTCTATTTTTCCAGATCTGAAAATTACTTCCACAAAAGAGGGGGACTCCCCTATCATTGGCTGCATTGTACATAATGGTGTACGACAGATCAAACAACAATTAACCTCCCTCTGATTCCACTTGAAGGACCCCGAAACACCCTGAGAGTGGATGGGTGGATCAGGGTGTCAAATGTTTCTTTTTAATGTTATGGATCTTGATCCCACATTATTAGGAACTTGTTAAATCTATCAAAAAAAGGAAAGCAGGAAGTAGACATAGCACTTTTACTTGGTTCACCAAAAAGGGCTACATCCAAGGAACATATGCCAATAGTGTGTCTATTGTATCAAAATCCACTAATCTTCACTAGTTTATGAATTACATGTTTTGGTCACAGTCACTCTATGCTTGACATACTTCTTTTATAATGTTTTTGGGAACACTCACTGTATCCTTTGGATAACCTCTATCAACTCCCCCAACCTCACTGCCTTGAGATAAGTGAAACAAAATTTATGGACTTGATGGTCTCATCAATAGTATTTAATTGAAGTCTTTATCTCTATTCAGTATGAGACACTTCTTTCATCGAAGTCATGAATTGATGCACTTGAAACCACTGATCCTCTGACCTAGATATTCAGATTGTGTGAATAGGTTACAATGATGATTTCACGCAACACATATCCTTTTCATGGACGATTTCACTTTTCCACGCAATACTTTATTTTTTTGTGGAAAGTATTTCATGCACCGACCCCCTTTAAGCACATCCTTCACTTTTATGCGCAACCTCCACTTTTACACACTGCTTCATCTTTTGTGTGCAACAACAAATTTTACATGCACCCATCTACTTTTACGTGAACCTATAATGTTTACATGCAACACCAATTTTTATGTGCACCATCAGCATTTTCACGCAACTTAATCTTTTTGGGGAACCACCCTTTATGCACACATTTTACGCGAATCAGAACTCAGATCTTCTCTAAGTCTTCAATTGTATGGAATGATGGGGGTCACAGCATATTTATAGTAAAAAACGATCCCAGTGTGAAAAACCCTCCTCGAGTGGGTAATTCACTTCGAGCTTGAAAAAAACATATTCTATGCACCATAGTTTATTCGCGCACTACTCCTAAATTTCTCTCACCTCATGCCTTTTCCAATATTGGATCTTTGGATCTCAAAACACCTCTTGTGTGAAAAACAACAATCCTCTATTTCACGTACCACACCAGTATTTCATGCACCTCTCCATTATTTCACGCACTTCTCAAATTTTTCGCACAACTCATAGCATTGCCAATTTTTGAGCTTCTCATATTAAAACACCTCTTTATGAGAAAAAACTGACTCCACTATTTCACGCACCAAATTCTTTTTCATGAAAATCCACCTATTTTGTGCATCACTTCCTTTTTTGAATGCATCTCCTTTTTCCAACAACCCATGTCTTCATTTTCTAATTTTCAAGCCCAAAAAATTGGAAAACATAGGGGAATGATGCCACCTTCGATATCGTTGTCTGCATGAACTGTATGATCACTTTACTAGAAAACATTTGGAACTTCCAATAAGGATTGAAAACAAACACTAACCATACTCCATTTCTTTCAATGAATGGCCATTGTTCCAATAAAACTCACCCACACCATGCACACATAACCGAAAGGAAGTCCATAGTATCCCCAGAGATATCCCACCCATCAATCCTTATTTATTTAGTACAATTCCCAAAGGCCCAGTGGGTATGAAGCCCATTACATTTACCAAAGGCCCACTAAATGGCCCAAAGGCCTATTGTATCGTCATGCATGCATTATATTTCTTATGCCACCATGTCTATATCATGCCTTTGTAACTGCCTTCCTATATCATGCATCATTCATGAATCATATACTACCTGCATAATCCACTACTATAGTATCATAACAGTACCTTTGAAAATTCACTCCCCCTAGATTTGAACCTGGGTATGATATAGGATTAGGGGGTGTCTTTACCACTTAGGTAATCCCCAAAAATTTCATTTTCCTTTTATAAGATACCTATATATTAAATTACAATTACATATGTGAGCATACTTTTCTAATGGTCATGTTACTATTCCTAATTGTTAGATTAACATTCCAATAGTCTTATTACTATTCCAATAGTTAAATTTCTATATCTACGATCATATTTTTTATACTCATATAGGTTCTAAAATTATTATAAATACCTCATATTTAATTCCCTAAACATTCTCTTCGATTTTACCTCAAAATGTTTTATATTTTCACATTATAAATTTATATTTCATTACTAGCATTCTGCTTCATTTCTACAGGGGTTTTTGTGAGTCCAATTATTATAGGGGATCGAATAGATACAAATTTTCCTATTATTATTATTATTATTATAATAATTTATTTTTTTTTCCGCATTATATAAATTTCAATTCTTATGGACATTTTTTCGGTAAATGTAATTTTGAATTTATTATAATAAAATGTTTTTGGTTCTATCATGCATGCCATTTGAATTATATAATATTATATTTATAAATATTACAAAAATATATATTCATAAGGTAAATTACATTGATGAATTTATTGGTTGGTACATGCATATTATTTATTAGTATTAGAGTAGAGTAAGAATAACCACATCCTATGAACTTGAATAGATTCTCTTCCTTGGAATGAAATTTTGTTAGTATTCACATTCTACTAGAAATATAATGTGTAAGATTTATCACAATATCTTCATACGAAATAGAACATGTTCCAAATGATTCCATTAAATATTATACCCATCATATTGAAAGGGAAACAATAGTTTCTATTTATAGATAGGTTTCAGTTGAAACATTGTCCTTATAAGAATGAGATCTCTTCCCTTTAGTGGCCCCATCAACCAAAAAACATATATTCCCATTTCTATAAGGGCCATTTATTATATATTTAAATATTTATATGTCTAGGAGTTGAAGACTCTTGTGGAAGGAATTTTTCATTACTAGTTTCATGAAACTTCTTAATCAATTCACTTCCTTTAATAAGACATGATATACTTCTATGGTCGGATCCCTCAATCTGAATAGTGTGTCCAATCATCTACAATTTTTTCCAACCTCAATTATAAATAAAAAAATAGTAAAACCATTTTTACATTCACTATCTCCATTTAATTGAACTTTAGATAACAAATATCTAGAGTTTGAGGATAATTCATTTGATTCGTATCAAAATAGGGATAAAAATAGTTAATCTATATGATATCTTTATAAGCCATGATGAAAAATTAGGACTTCAAGAAAATCTAAACATGGAGAACTAGATCATAAATAATGAATTAAATTGATATAATTGACCTAAATAATTTGAATAATAATTGTTCTAAGTGTCAATTTGTATGATTTCATTATAACTATACTGAGTATTGATATTGATACATAAAACCTCTAGGGGAGGATTTAAAATATCCTTCCCGATATATAAACTGGATTCAATTTGAATCTTCACAGTGGAAATAAAATTATATGAGGAAAATAATACCCCCTGATAGTTACCAAGAGATACATGATTACTAGATTTTGTAATAGTATAGGGAGAACATGCATCAATATCTATACCATAGTCATGGATGAGTCCCTAATTATATAAAGATCATATGATCAAAAATTGAGATGAGAAAAAAAGAACTTATAGATCTAGTATTATTTGATTATGAATTCACTAAATTGTATACACATGAAAACTAATATAGAATTTTTAATTAATGAATATAAATTTCCATATTACTACTCTGAATTCTACATGAATGATTCATATTGTTATCAAAGAAATTTATATCTTTATTAATTTTTTCCCCATTTTTGAATGAAATATAAAGATTGATTCTTTCATATAGATATGGATCCACCACTCCCTAAGTCATGTATTGAATTCCCTCAAGTGTAATATCCCCTATAGACTGAAAATTTAGTTCATTTAAATTGGGAGTGAGATTACTCAAACCTTATTATCGAATAGGGAGATTGATTCATTGTTGAATTGGGGGAAGATAATTTTTAACATGGGTGGATTTCACGAACATAGTGATGATTGAGCTGAAAAAATGAAATCCGAGAGATGAAAGATAAACACACTAGGGACCATTAGAAAAAAAAAGAATTCTATTAGCATTTATGATAAGTGAAATCATTATGTTTGTAATAAAATGACAAGCCTTAAGATCAGTATTATAATTAGCATTTAGAGAATCTGAAGATGGGAAATTCATCATTTGTATATATGGGCACTCAAGGATCACCATATATAAGTAGAGAATCACAATTAAAGACCATGAATGTGATTCCCATGATCCTATACAGTTAAATAATTTACTTTATGAAATCTAATATAATCATATTGTGGTTTGAATAAACTACCATTTTATATTTCGTGGCAAAAAAACATCATCTTATATATTTTCAAGAAAATTACCTCACTGTTAACAAATGATATACAATGGATTGTGATCCCAAAAAAACTCTACGTGAATGGTAAGAACAAAAAAACACCATGCTCACTCACTATAAAATAAATTTCATAATTTACCAATGGTTATTGGGGCCATCATATGATCCTTATAAGTGGAATAAAACCCAAATATTGATTGATCTATCTTTATGGAAGTAAACACAAAAAGTAAATAAATAATAGAGTATACCTGAAATGGTTTTATAATAGCCACTATCACACTATTTAATGGATAATATTATATAATTATCCGTAATGTATTAAATAAATTCATCCTTCCTATAAGAGGATTACACATAATTTTAGATCCCAGATTATTTATTAAGGATCCTATTACTTTAAAAGGGTGTTATTGATATCAATTATAGTGATATAAAAATATCTAGGATGGTAAGTGTATTGGTGGGTTATGAAACTCATATATGATTGGATATAAAACAATAGGATGAATAAAATAGCTTATATATTTATATTTGATATGTTTTATAGAATGAAAAATATTAGACATATGGAAGGTATCAATAAACATTAATTATTATTAAAAGTATCTATAGTACACTTTCAATTATAATTAATTTCATATTAAATCCATTTACAATAATTTTTTATGTAATAAAAACTAACTAGGAGTAAACATGGTTTGTTCGTGCATTTTATTCTTGCATATAGTGATATTGGCTATCAACCATAGAATTTTCAATCACCATGATGGACTTGTGATTCATTTTTAAAGAACATCCCACAATAACAACAATGTAAATAAATT
This sequence comes from Viscum album, assembly GCA_963277665.1. NCBI lineage: Eukaryota > Viridiplantae > Streptophyta > Magnoliopsida > Santalales > Viscaceae > Viscum > Viscum album. The sequence goes on from OY728129.1 coordinate 1,057,832,758, forward strand.
TTGATCATGAGAATAAAATATTCTAAAACTCACATATAATATATTTAATCAATCTAATATAAGAAAACATTACCTACACTCTATTTTAGAAAAAAAATATTTTATTTAAATTTAAAAAGGTAATAATAGATCATACTAGAAAAATGAATTAACCATAAATCTTATACCCCTACTCAAAAAACTAAACTCTCTTATATATTAAAATTAATATAAAATAATATATAAAATTTCATACTCTCTAAAATCTAAATGAAACCCATTATTTCAAGATTAAAATTCACATATCTTCGCCAATACATATAAGGGTACACATAAATGAGTTTAATATTTTATATATGTATTTTATTAACCTACGTTATGAATGTATACAATCCACTAAATATGATGTCCATGAAACATTTTTATTTAAAATAACACTACACTATGACTCATATATTTCTCATTTTTTGTAACATACACTCCATGCTTTTTCAGAAATAATTTATTCTACCCTCATTTACCTAGTATTCTAGCTTTAAGAGGGGTTTAATTAATGTTTTATAAAACATAAGATATTTCTATCTTTCAATAAATAATATTTTTGATTATTAGATGTTATGAACTTATTAGAGTAATTGTAAATTGAGAAGAATTAAATTAATCCTAAGATAGAAAATATTTCAATAATATATATGAAAATTAAAATAGTATATTGAAAATAAAAAAATAATTTTTTAAAAAAATATTGTGGTTTCACATGGAAATCCATAAACTACTAAAATAGTGTTTATTAAAAGAATTATATCAAGGTTCTTATCCCTATATCCTCTTCAATTTTACCCAAAATTGGTAAAGGGATCTATCATATTATATAAAGTCACTAGGTTCTAAGAAAAAACCTCCTCTATGGGAATGATTTGTAATAGTAAGCATATCCCAATATTTCTACAATCTATAGTCAGATATGTAGGCTCTTACACTAGAGGTTCTTCAATCTAACTAACCAACAAAACTAAGTCCTAATACCTATGAATTCCTCAATAATTTTTTATTAGAAAAAATGAACATAATTAGAACACTAGGCCATTTAAAATAAATTTATTAAAAATAAGTAATTAGTAATATTATTCTAAAAAATAAAATGAATGATCTTCATTCACATAGGTTTTGAGCAGGTCTTGAATGTTAACACTTAATAATTTTATCCTTGAATACTTTTTAATGTAATTATATATGTTTACTAAAATACATCATCAATATCATTGGGATAAATAGTTTTCACTTTACCGATGTTTGACTTCCATCATCATGTTATTCCATTTATGTTATGGTTTATGTGATTCTATGTAATATTCTAAAACCTAAGTGGTTTTATTAAAAATTTGTGAATAATGAGTGAAAAACTATAAAAACATACTTAAGCATGTTAATATTAAGTAAAAATACATTGTTTGTTATGATTTACACAAATAAGGATCTAGGATATACCATTTTGTGAAATGACTCATAAATAACAATTTTTTGATAATCAAAAAGAAAATTACCAAAGTCAATTTATAATAAGTAATGTAAAAAAACATTCATTTATTCAAAAAATAAACCCCCCTTACCCAAAAAATATAAAATAATTCCATAAATAAATTTACCCTACCATGTAAAACTTTTCCACACCTTTGAGATTTAAAAAATAAACAAGGAGAGTTCAATAATTATAATAAAAAGTACTGTATAATAAAATTATTAAAGATATCCTTAATTCATCAAAAAATATAGAAATCATAAACATCGTGAATTAGTTATTTAGAATAATTAATTCATTTGAAAATATTTCTCATCATTTATTCTCGATCATCAGTTTTTTCTTATTTGATATATTATTTGACAAATATTGTTGGATTTGGACCTCCTACTCTTTCAAATATTATACCAAACTTTTCATATTTTAAAAATTCATAAAATATTCATATTTAATTCCTAGATTATCAAACATAATCTATACTAATTTATCCATTACTTATTTTTTATATTTTAGATATTGACGACCCGTATTCATGTTTTCGATGATAGTTATAGACATATTATACATAGAAAGAAATAAAATAGTCTATATCATGTTAATTATATGAGTTACAAAGTAGAGAAACACTTCCTTGAGAATATGAAATATAACTAAAACATCCATTATAGAATTTTTTTAAAAATAAACTAGTCTATAATCTAGTATTTTCTTTAAATAAGCATCCTTCAAAAATTAATAAACAAATTAAAACAATTACTATGATGTATTTGATCCAATATCATTCTCTTATAGAGTAAATTTGAAAAACAAAATTCATATATGAACTAATTTTATAAATTCAAACAAAAATATTTTAATATTAATATTATTTTTCTTATTTCTCCTCATATCATTTTATTTGTTCCATATAAAATGAATTATATTGAACTACCTCACTTTTTAAAGGAATTAAAGTATATGAACATCATAAATATTGATATATTTAACATGTATACTTATTTTTATGGATTTAATATGTGTTTTCTATGAATATTTATTTATTTAATATGATATTTATTAATGATATTATTTTTATGTATTTTTATTGAAGAGTATACATTTGTAAAAGTTATGAGGAAACCATGGAACTATAGGATGATATGGAAACATCAAACTATGATGGAAATAAGGCTACCATGGAACCATAAAAAGAAAGATAAATTTTAAATGGAGTTGAGAAGAATGACACGATATTCTATGATGCATCACTAATTCCTTGAACCAGAAGCCTCAAGACACGAAACTTGGTAAGAGCTGAAAATATCTATGCATTTGATGATTCAAATTGTAAATCTATTTCACAAGGTGAACAGACTGATCATACATATGATAGAATTGATGTTTTCCATTCATACTATAAGGAAGTGTAATACACACCTTGTATGTGCTATAAGGAGTAAAATAATTTTGTAAATCTAATTCACATCTATATTTTATCAAGACATTCAAAGAATCCATGTCAAAACATGACTTGAAAGACATTCACTACTTGAGAAGTCAAGGTATGTATATTTTAGAAGCTATAACCATCATATTCATAGTTTGAAAACTCCCTTTAAATCATGAAAATGAATTCAAAAGAAGAGTTTACTATACTGAGTCATTACAAATAATGTAGTTGTTGAATTTATATTCATGTTGTGAATGGAGTATTCTCATTTTGAATCTAGTGGTTCTAAAGTTTAAAGTTTTCACCCCTTGACCTATCACACGGTGAATGTATTAAAAATCATGAATATGTATATATTCTTAATCTAAACTAAAAAATTCATTATTTTAATTATATTATCAGTTTAAATCAATCCTATAAAGTTAATAAAAGGCATGAATTACTCTTCCCCACAATATGATGGGATGACTTAAATTCCTATGTAAGTATGGATATGTCTGTTCACCTCATGAAAGAGATTTGTTATTTAAATCATCAAATGAAAATATTGTTTCATCTCTTCCCTGAGTTTATATCTCAAGGATTTTGGTTTGTGTCTTGGGTGATTCTTAATATCATCCTATTTCATTATTCTGGACAACATCTTGGCGTTATCCTTATTTTTCTAGTGTCTCACTGCGGTATGAAGTGCTATATCTTCCCGTAATTCCATGTTTTTCTCTATATTTTTCCAAATGTCGGTTCTATCATAAAAATACATAAGAATAAAATAATTCATGAATCACATATCAAATCAAAACATTTTAAATAAAAAACATATTAAAACCCTGATAAATATATATGCGATTTATATATATCAAATCCCAATAATTCTATTATCTCCCTTCAGTGGAAGTAAACATCCATAAACCCATTGAGAAATCATTCTATATTCTTATTCAAGATGATAAATATTTTATATTTTATCCTTCACATAGAAAATATTATCTCACATCATTTATTTTATAGGATTTATGGAAACTACTGAAAGCTTATGTGGTGGAAGAAAATATTCATCCTTTAGCAGTATACCTAATACTTCCACAAAATAATTCTAGGTTATAAATAACTCATTTCCTTGAATGGTAAATTTAATTTTCATATCTTATGTATAAGTTTAAAAGTATATAGTGGAATAAAATTGTTATATAATAAATGGATAAACCAATTAGAATTTATTATTATTAAGATAAATGTATTCTCTTGCATGAAATTTAAAAATCAAATTGAATAATGGCTCATTATTATTAAACATGTTTACATATATTAATCATCATTGTGAAATTTAACTAGATTACATATCTCAAAATGATTTCATTTGGTGAAGTGGAATAAAGATAATTAATTGTATGTATAAATAAAAAATGGTAAATAGAGATGGAGTTCTAAATATCTTCAAAACCAACGACTGTTAAATATAATTTTGGTATCTACATGATGTTATATAAAAGGACCGAAATAATTTGGGTTATTGATCTTAAATTTCAGAATCATCATATGTTTTCCCACATGAATATATAGTTCAACACTTCTCACTACAGTTAAAATACAAAATTTATATTTGGGATAGAAACCTATACTCTTTAAACATATAAATAATAAAAATATTAAATAGAAATTATGAAAATTGCAACCAATTTTTCCATTCATTGAAAATAACTTTTTATAAATAATTTTATTTAATAAGATATTCATTTCAATATCTTCGTAAAATAGTGGTTTATGGAATTTAATTTTTTTTCATTTGGTTGATGATTTTTTAAAATAAATGTTGTCATTTCATAAAAGGTTTCAAAAATTCTATATAATAAATATCACCCAAATTTATTATGAATTAGTTCAAATAATGCGTATTTTTATTAGATGTTTTGGCCATTGTTATATAATATCCACCAATGGCTTGAAGGCCTTCATTTTTTATTGTTTTTTTGATAATCCACCTTTCAAGGGGTGAGGTGGAACCCTTATAAGGCCCGTAGGGATAAGAATTACATGGACCGTAGGCCTTAGAGGAATTTATTTCCCTTATATAATATATTAATTTAGAAATGAAATAATATGTTTATTCCCCAAGTATTCATGGCCTAGGAAATATTTGAAATTAGAACTCTAAGATGAAATATTTGACTTACTCTATTTTATTAAATAGAAGAAAGTTGCATATAAATATAATCTCTATATGTTTAGAATTTTCATTCTTTCATAATGAGAATTAACTCTTCTAGTGACCTCCCATTTTACATTTAGTATAAAATGGGGAATTTATAAGAAAAAAATAGCCAGAATAAAATGAAACTTGTGAGAATATGTATTTACAATAATGAATGAAGAATTAGATAGTCTATGTTAACCTACAATTTTATTACAGTTTTCACTTCCCAATGTAAAATTTTATAGTAACAAATTTATACGTTCGATTTAAATTTTATGTTTTGAAATTTCATTTGGACCCTAATATAGTAGTTATAAATATATTAGAATGTATTTAGAATTAAAATTAAACCTTAAAATAACCATTTTTGGCTTTATAAATATAATCCTTAAATGGGTATACTTCTTCAAAATCATTTCATAAGTTTTATCTAGATTATTTAAATAATATATTATTTTTTCAATTGAAAATGAATTATATTCATGACCATGTGAAGAAAAAATAGAAACTGTCATCACTATTTGAGAAACTCTGAAATGGGGTCTTCAAAAACATGATATGTTTCAATATATTTGATTAATTTTTTCCATTTTCGATTTTTCAATCATATAGATTCTTGATTGTTTTATTCTAGACTTAGTAATTTTAGTTTTAAATCTTCTAGATTATTAAATTCATAGATGATAAAATCAATATAATCATTATTATAATCCATTCTTCTGGTTTATCAAACATATAAATTCAATGTTTTTCATGGTATTATTATAAAACGTTTTCCTCTAAAACATTATAGTTGCATAATTAGATAAATAAGAAAATAATTACATACAAAAATATATATCATTATCACATATATGTTTCTTAAAATGATGTTTTGACGTAGATGGATTTGATGTTATAGTTTATGACAAAACTCTGTTATAATAATTTTCATTATCCATATCTCTTTTCAATATATTCTCATACTATATTAAAATTACAAAAATATCCTAAAGAATTAATATTCCAATATTCATAGTGTTATCAATAACTATCCCTTTAGACTATAATTATTTTGGTATAATGGTGAGGATATTTTTTAAAAAATAATTTTTACTAATTAATTGTTCTCTGAATGATGATAAAATATTCACAAAAGTCACAAATCATTAATAAATTTGAGAAATAGATACCACCAGAAGGGAATGAAAATATTATTACTTTTATTGAAATAACTCCATAATAGTTTTTAAAACAATTATAGTTAAAAAATGAGTACTTTAATGTTTCTTATAGACTCGAATAACTCTTTCAAATAATAAAACATGAATATAGTTACATTAATCCATAAAATTTAGAAGTGTATTCTAGAATAAGTAATTAGACAAATATTAAATCTTGTCTTCCCATGTGTTTTTAAAATATCGTTTTGTAGAATCTTGTAATTTATAACCATGATATTAGAATTATCAACTACAACACAAATAATAATGGTCTCATTTCTATATCTCCAAAATACATAGTTAAATCCATCAAATATTAGTGGCAGATTCAGATTCAGATTCTATAATGTTCTAACTAGAAGATAACAAACCATAGAAAAACCATTTCTCTATTATATCATTGAATAAGAAAACAATATATGTATAGTATTATATGATAACAAATTTTATCCCATTATATATGATTTAATATAGGGATTGAATTATGGGGTCTAGAAACATGAAAAGGTTCCCCTCTTTTAAAAAATTAATATATATAAAATTAGATGTTATGGAATTATCATAGTAATAAAGAATAAATTATGTGGAAATAAAAAATTCAAAAGAGTCTAAATATTATAATAAAATAATTTTATATAAATAAAGTAAAATGAAAATAGATAAATAGAATGTAAAAAAATATTGAGGCTTTATATTATAGTCTTTAAACCCCTAAAATAATATTTAATAAATAATGTATATATTGGTTCTCATTATCATAACCTGTTTAATTTTAATCCGAAGCGATAATATGACATATAAAATATGCATAAACTCAATAAGTTCTATAACAAACCATCCTTTATATAAATAAAAATAAAAATACAATCATATCCCTAGACTTCATCAATAAATGACTGAAAGAACAAGCTCTTACCCTAGAGATTTTTTGATCAAAATTATTAGTATTACAAATTCTTTATCCCCTAGACTTATTTCATCAAAAAAATAAAAATTAAAATGTTTACTATGAAAAATATTAATTATTTTATAGAATGTATTCATAATTATATAATCACATATGTGACACTAAGTAAAAACAAACTTAAGATAAACAATCCTAAATATTTTTATCTGATCTGAAATTTTGGCACTTTTGCATTTGACCACTGAATCCTAAATCTTATATCTATAGATTATAATTGAATTTATTTTTGAGATATTCAAAAATAAAAACTATTATTCTAACTAATTAATACTTCCCTCACCATATGATTCCATTTGGGTAACGATTTATGTGTTTATCTAAGATATTTTGAAACATATAATATCTAGAATTTTTCAATTCAAAAAGATTGATTTCTAATTTAAAGAAAAATACACAAATGGGTCACCATTAATTAAAAAAAGTTATTTTTATCATACTTTTTCTAAATAAAGATGTAAAGGATTCTATTTGTGAAAATGACTCAACAACATCTATTATATGTTAAATCCTTTTAATGAAATGAATTTCCTCATTACTACGATATGATATCTCACTAAATGTTAATTGATCTTATCTATTTTACCATAATCTTTGTTTTAAAATATTTTTCATATTATGATATATTTTAAATTATAATAGATTGTATAAAATTATAGCCTTTGTATACATTTCATACAAAATTAATCTTTTGACACCTTTTTCATCATCCTGATTAGCATAAATATCCACAAATACTTGTACACATCCCAAGAACATTTTTACAATGAATATATTCCTTAGAACATATAAAAGGATTTATTATAGACTCATGGTAGAAAAGAGTATAAAACTCAAGTTCCTCTAAAATTTTAAACTCCAAAAAATAAATTTATAATAGTGTATTAAACGATCTTTTTGTTAATAAATTTGTTATTATATATTTATATACATATATTAAATTACATTAAATTTTATGCACCCCAGTATTTCTTAATACTTATTTTATAGAAAGAATTATACATATTCTATAATTATTATTACCATTATAGTTCAGTAGGTAGATGGAAACAATTGTAATGGTAAAAAATAATTCTCATAAAATATTTTGGGAATGAATTATTTTTATTAGTATTGGTTACTCATATTTGTATCATTTGTGTACATTTAACATAATTTAATGTTTCATTAAAACACTATGTTGTTATTATTGGTTCCCAGTTTTCTCACTCATGTACATTTTTCATAAGGTATTGTTTCATGATAACACCATTGTGGAGAGAGAATATAATTATTTGGTTTCTAAAAATGTCAACATTACAATTTTAAATTGATGATAGGTTTGATTATTATAATTATTTATAAAAAAATTACAAAAAATTATATTAGAAAAAAATTATTAATATTTCACAATATAGAATATCAAGGAATTGTCTATAATGGAATTTACAACAGGGTTACATTTGATTTCAAGGTTATAATGATAGTTACTATTATAGAGATGACATATATGACTAAAATCAATTTTCCAAATCCCTTTATTTACCATGTTTTCAATGTTTCACATCTACTTTGTTCACTATATAAATTTTTTAAATTTTTTTAATATAATTATAGTGATACTTTTTAATATTGAATAAATTTATTATATATTTCTTTGTGTTCTACCCAGAAACCCATATAAATAATTATAAAGGGGATTTATCATCTTATAAAGATAAATAATTTTCCCTTTTGTGTTGTCTTAAATTTTTTGTAGGTCATGTTTTGTTCTATTTTGAATTGTTCTATATAAATATGGGTAATATTGTAAAGTTATTATTCTATTATTTTCATTATATGCAAGAAATTTAAATTTTATTTCAATTGAATCATCTATAAATAGTTATATAATTTCTATGTAGGAAACAATTATATAATCTTAATATTTAAAGAAGTAAAACTATTTATCTTAAACGGGTATAGCAACTTCACATCTAACCTATTGTTTGAACGATATCCTAGTAAATATTTGATTTAACAGGTTCCTTAATTTTTTATTTTTTATTTTGATATGTGTGTATGTGTTCCCATAGTCTTTTCTAACATAAATAATTTGAAAAAACATTCTAAATGTCTTTATAATATTTTTTTCATTCCATGGTTCTGTAAAATATTCTTATTATGGATTCCATGTTAATATAGCAAAATTTTTATAATGAATATATATTTCATCTAGGAAGATTTGGTTCTATTTTTTGATTCCTTAAAATGAATTTAATATCAAATTTTTATGTTATCAAATCATATTTTCTATTTCTATGATTTTTGTAATGGTATGGGAACCAACTAATTAATTATTGGTTTTCCTAAAATTGGATTATTTTAAAAAAAAACATCACAGTGAGCTTAAAATATCATCCCTATTATATATTTTTTAAAAACAGAAGAATAATTTCATGTATATTACCATTAATTTAAAATTTTAACTATATTTTTTTAGTTTATATAGAAAAAATGTTATATCATTTTATTCAAAATGTTATTTCATTATAATAGTTTTAAGATTAAATATGTTAAATTTTTTTTCCTCATATAAATTTATTTATATTATATTATACCTTATTCCTCTAAAATAAGGATTAGATCTACTATATGGAATTAAAACTTTATTCATGGTTGTTATGTGCTTGAAAATTTTATTTATCAATATTTTTAATTTGATATGGATAATAAGTTTTATAACCATCAATTATACTATTTATGTTGATGTTAGATCACTATATTATTATTATCTATTTTATAATAGCTTCATGTTTATATAAATTCCAAATTTTGAAATGTGATATGAGGGTTTTCATTGATTTTTTGTGACATTTCATTGGAAATTTATTATGACTTTTCATGTGTTCTTCAAACTATTATCCATAGACTTTTTTTTAAGATATAGTGTTTTTTATATTAAATAGATTGTTTTACCCTTTAAATATAATTTTTTGTCTGCCTATATATTGATTTAGATCATTTGATCTTTTTTATTTAAGAAAATATTTTTTTTCTTCAAGTGTTATTTTTTATTATCTGAGTTTTCCTAAATTTTATTCTGATTATTAATTAAAATTTTTCTCTATCTAGTTATAATTACAGTTTCTTATCCTCTTTGCTTATTTCTAAACACATTACCTTTATATTATTTTTCCACTCATTGATTCTTAATAAGCCTGCAGTCTTTTTAATCGCAATAAAATCATATTCATTATTGATAGGTTTTTAAAAAATTGATACGAAGTTATCTATATTTTATATAATTTATCTATGTTAGACAATATAACTAACAAATAATCTCACTATACCTATAATGGAAGCTATATATTCTTTGAGGACTAGTTACTTATCCATCTTATTTTATAAAAAAATGTGAACATTTCCATATAATGGAACCATGATAGACTCCCTTCTATACTTATCATAATTTAGGGTCATCCTAATAAGATGGGGAAGGAAGACATAATAAAGGGGAAAGCCCAAACTATAAAGAACCATCCTTAGAAAATACATAATCAGGATTTATATAAATATTTCATATTGGGTATATTTGTAGGTTTATAGTTTTAGATAATTAGGACATATCTATTACAAAACAACTCTAATTTATAAAAACTGTATTCAAATACAACATTATCCATTTCTTACACAATATAACTCTTTTAAAAGTAAATAGGATTTCATATTCTTGATAAAAATGCTACTCACTTCTTCCTTTCCCTTACCCATATTTATACCCTATAAAAACATTTAAAAAATGTTCGATTAGAACAATATGATTAGTAAGGTATATAAAATAAGGGAAGAAAATGTTAGTCCATGAATATTTTTAAACCCATGAAATCATAATATTCTTAAAAAAAATTATAGAAATCATAAATCATAAAAGTAACTCATGGCATCCATATCATGCATTCACTGTATCTTTCACATCAACATAAGGACTAACATTTATGGTTACGTTTGGAATACCCATCATAGTATATTCCTAAAGTCTCTTAGGATAAGCCTTATTGTTTATCTCTTTATCATTACCCAAGGAATATGAGAGCTATCACGGGCTCCCCTACCCTAATTTTATCACAGAACCACCCATATACAAAATTAATTCCCAATAACCATTTTATAATCATAAAATATAAACCATGAATAATGGAAAATATGTACATTAATGAATAACGAAAAATGTGTACATTAATTAAACTTTTAATTCATTCATGTACACAAAAAGTAAATCCTTAATACCATTTCGAAAATATGTACATTAATGAGAATGATTTAGAAGAATAAATCTTTAAAACATTTAAAATCATGCTTTAGATAAGAATCCCTTACCATTTTCAACATATAAATTATATTCCCCATGAAATTATAACATTTTAAAAATGATAAATAACATGTTTATAGATATAATACAGATAAATAATGTCATACGGGTTTATAAACACCTAAAAAATAGTAATGGTGTATATCATCAAGAAATACCTCAACGAAAGGATATTAACATGAAGTCCCTTACCTTGAGTCTGAATCATCACATAAAATCATTATATTCCTATATAATAAAATAAGGTTAATTTATTATTGATTTATAAACCTTTTCAAGTTTATTATTCCTTTTATCTCACTTATTACTATATTCTAAAAATTACAAAATTATTTATGTTCATATTGGACATTTTGTCGATAGTCTATACTTGAGTTGAAAATGAAGTTGACTTCAGGTAAATACCCCATGACATAATAATTACATCATCTCAAGAATACAATTCATGAAATTATTATCATATTTATACTTAAATTATACTTTCAAATCAAACCAGGATGTGAGGTTATGAAAAATGAACTACATTATAATCATTGAGACGACAACTCATACGTACGCACGAGGAACATTCCCATATTTCATTGATCATTATAGAAATAAATTAATTATTATATTATCATTAAAAAATGATAACAATATAAATAAAATAATATATTTATAATTTTAATATAATTATACATATCATACAATATATGTGGTGAATAAAAATGATTCACATCGCTTTATGGATGTGATAGTTCACACGTACACATGAACGACATTGTGATGTTTATGTGCATGGAAGGTAAGAACACAATTGAAATATAATTATTTTATAATTATAAAAATGTCATTAATATCATAGATAGAAATTTATTTAATAATTATAACCAGTCATGATAGATGGTAATGAAAAACAAACTATATCGGTTTGCAAGGCAGTAGTCTGCCGTAAACACAAATGAAAAGTTCATTTCCCATGTGATGAAATTGGATATGGATTGCAGTTATGATATTAAAATAATAACATCTTATTATATGTAGGATACTATATTTATTTTTTGTCATGGATGAAGGTGATTTTAAGTAATTGGAAGCTGAAATAAATTAGAAATACTTAAAGAAAACGATACCTCTTCTTCAATTAATCACTCTTGAAGAACAACATAAAACCTCTATAGAAGGTGTTATGCATAAAATAAGGTATCAAGAAAGTGGGGAAGACTTATAGTATGGTGTTTGAGTATATATTGGCTGATACATAATTCTTGGTATGTGTTAGTATTAAAAAAGAGGGGGTTGTTTTTTATACGAGAGTGGAAGGGCACCCACAAAAACTATTAAAATATTAAATTAATATAAATTTAATTTGGGTTAAAATTTGTCCCAAAAACTTTTATTTATAAGGTAATATTTTTTTAGGTCAAAGAAATATCATAAAATTAAAATTTTACAACTTTTAAATATTTTTTAATCCTAATATATTTGGATTAACCCTTATTTTTCACTTTTTAATCATATCATGATATTATGTAATTTATAATTTGTTGGTTAATGTAATTACCAAAACATTTTAAAATACCAAAAAATTCTCAATTTAGGAAATATTTGGACTTATAATAACATTTTGGAAGAATATTAGTTTTTTTAATTTTAAATCATTTAATAAACTATTTTATATTTTAAGTTATGAATTATATCAATTTTGACACTTTTCATACTATATTATTTCTAAAAATTTATAGAACTATTATTATTTTGAAAAATAAATACTTATAATCAATCATATAATGTCATAGTATTCCATAAAATTCATGTGTGGCATCAAATATTTCAAATTATATTTATTTTAATAATATTATTATAATTTATTTGATACTTCATTTAATAAATATATTATTTCATCATCATTGTGTCATACTTAAATTTACTTATTTAATTTTTAATTATTTTAATAAATATCACTGATTTTGGTAATAAATTATGATTTATAAAGAATATTTATATTCGATGATATCCCCTATATAAGTCTATATTAAAATACATAACAATTTAAAAACAAAAGTGTAACAGAAATGACTCTTCATTGAATATAATATAATAATTGCATTAAAGTCAACTAAGTGGTTTTAAAATCGACCAATGATTCTAATGTTTGGTATAAACTAATAAAATTTATTTAGTAAAAGTGTTTTTATTGTTTTATATTATTATAATATTATTTTTACTTTTAATTACCCGATATAACCTTAACTACTGTAATTAAAATAATTACTAAATTTACCATACATAATTTCCAATAAATTAAAATAGAATATTTGGATTATTTTTAACTTTTTATTCTAAATATGGAATAAATTTTTTTCAATTTCAAAACATATGAGGTTTAGTAACTAATTTAAAATTAATCCCTATTGTCAAAATGAGAAAACAAAGTCAAAATAAATAAAACCCATCGAAACATTGATGTGTGTTTATATATAATTTCAATGTAAAATTAATTATAATGATTTTTTTGAATAATTGATAAAAATAATCTAATTACAACTTAAAACAAAAGAAAAATATAATCTATCAATATAAATAACTTAGACAAAAAAAAGTTTTGAAATAAAATGCAGTATTTTTAAATATTTATTTAAATATGAACTTTATCACAAAAATACCTAAATATCAACCAAAGAAAATTTTTATATCCAAATTCCAAAAAATATCATTATTTTTTAAAATATAACCTAATAAATTTTCAATAACTAGTTTTAAAATTGTTTTACCATTAAAAGGTGGAAAATGTTAATTTTTTTTAAAAATACATCTTTTATATGAAGAAATGAATTTTTTCTTATTACATGTCTTGAAAAACATATAATATGAATCAAAAACATTACATTTAATATATTAAATTTATATTTCATTAATAAAAATAAACTAGAGTTCTTTTATTACTTTATATACTCACTTATTTTCATTTAAATATGTTTTTTTTAAAAAAATAATTTTTTATTTATGAAGGGTTTTTTATTCCTTTATAATTAATTGTTCACCAAAAAATTAATTATAGACATGTGTAAGAAATATTTTCATAGTTCGGTTAATGTTGTTCTTTCCCTATATTCCAATATCTAGGTTATAATGGTAACATTTAAATAATAATATTTAGTAATTAATTTAAGCTCGATATAGTGTATCATGTATGATATCGAACATATTGTATCCTTTTAAAAACTCAGGATTTTACATTATCCCCTATTAAAAATTTAATTTTTAAATTTTTATTTGGGGTTGGTAACTATGGTATGAATTTTTAAAATACCTTTATTGCAATCCCATATCATAAATATGATAAATTTTTCTACTACTTGAAAAGAATGAAATGATAGTAAAAAGAACACATGAGATAACACGTACAAGGATCCCATGTATTAAAACATCGATATTGAATAAAAATTAAACATCATGTTATTATTTATAGTGATAGAAAACATGATTAGGATATATTTAAAAATAAAAAGACTAAAAACATATGTTGGGTTAAGAGATCATTGATTTTATGGTAGGAAGAGTAAATTAAATAAAAATTGTTCTGTGATCCTTTTCATAATGTTGGGGAATTATTTTATAATTAAAGTTAAGAACATAAAAAATATACTTCCCTCAAAAGCATAGTTTCATCCATTAACAGATTTATACCACATTATCATCTTTTTCTCCAAATTATGTTTAATCAATATGAATTGATCACTCCTGAAGCACTAGAATAAAATTTTATATAGTTAAATAATCCAAAAAATATTTACTATCTATTCGTAGGATCTATAAATATTATCAAAAAACGGATAGAAAAAAATCAGATAATTCCACCAAAAGAATAAACCATTGTATTATGAAAAAATACTTTTAATACCTAATGTTCAAAAGTAATACCGAATGTTCATCATAGACCATTTGATAAATAATTTTCCTTAAAATTTGTCAAAATAATACAAATAAATATTGAAACCCGTTACTCATAAGAACAAGATCACATAATATTCCAATATAAATTTTATCATTTCTCTCCAAATAACATCAATCACTCTGAATGTCTCATTCCAAAAACGAAATTTCTAAAATTAGTCATTTTAAATGATTGGTTAATTATTTACATAAATAACCCAAATAACCATAAGTAAAAAAACAAAAACATAGATTCTTCGACCATAAAATTAAACCATTACTCTAGAAATAAAATCTCATAGTATTCTATTTTCCCTAGGCTTATATGGTTCCCAAAATATTGAGAATTTTCCACAATAATATGTAACAATATATCCCCAAATCTTTTTCCATTCCCATGGTTATCTATTGGAAAAAATTTAAGTTCCATAAAATCAACTTATTCTTAATCCATAAAATCATTTAACTAAAACGAATAAGTCATACTAATGAGGTACTTCACGTAGGCCAATGGTAGGTGATTCACCATTTTCACCCATTGGTTGTGGATTCGATTTTCAGGGCCTTTCTGAACGTGATGAGTTGTCACCCATCCTATGGGGTTTCCACTTTATAAAACTATATCATTGTTATAAAATACTCTTAATATGAGATAAAATACTAAAATGTAACAACAACATATTTTAACCTTAAAGGATGTTTTGTACCTCTCATTTTCATTCCAACTAATAATGAACTTATAATCTCAATTCATTAAGTATTATAATTATTTATATTTTTTATTTCACCTTCAAATTATTTAATAATATTATTACCAAAATAAAGACTATCATACATTGGTCATGGTGTCAACTTAGTTTTATCATCATTTTTCATGTAGATTTAAGGTCCATGATTTGCAAAAATGTTTTATAGATTCTTAAAAAATAAATTTCTTCCTTTGTCCAAATAAAACATGTATAACATGGGTCATATGCATGTTTTCATAGAAATAGTTTTATAAAATAATAATGTATGAAATATAATTTCAATAAATCAGATAAGAGTTACTGTTTATAAAACATCCAAACCGTGTATGCGTTTAAACCTTCAACCAATGGTCATTTTATAATACCATAAATATGTTTTGAAATAATTTATTCTAATAGAAAATATAAATAGTTTGTGGAAGGGTATACTTATTCAATATCTTTTTCAAAATCATTATATGATTTATAATCTTGTGATAAGGTAAAATATCAAAAATATTCTTTCATAATATTTACCTTCCTTGAAAATATGATAATATTTTGAAAATAATATTTCATTAAAAATAACCCATGATCCATAATGTATGGAGGTATTGTGGAGGTGTTTGATATCTCAAAAAACTTCTTGCAAGTGAGTTTTATGTTATAAACTGTTTAAAAATTATACAGATATGACATTGAAATAATCATTTCAAGAATGTCATTAGGGAGAGAAGAGAATGTTGTTTGAGATCCTCCTCCTTCTATTTTTAACCAAAATTCCTCAATTTGAAAATGTTATAGAAAAAGGATTTAACCAAAACAATAAATATAGAATGATACCATATGTTTAACCAAAACACCTAATCCCAATTTTTTTTTTAATCTTTCTTATGATACTAACTATAAGTCCCCATACATATACATTACATAATCTTGAGGAATGTCAATATTTAATATTGAGTATCTTTATAGGTTAAGAGTTATAGAGAATTATGATATAGCTATTACAAAATAACTCAAATTTATATAATGTGTATACAACTAAAACAATGTCCATTTCTTACACAATATTAAACTTTTAAAAGTAAACATTATTTATTATTCCTGATAAAAATATTCTTGAATTATTTCTTTCCCTTACCCATATTTACACCCTGTGAAAACATTTTTAAAACATTGTATGATCACAAAAATCACAGTAGGGGGTATAAAATAAGGAAATGAAACATTAGTACATGAATATTTATAAATCCATGAAATCTTAAGAATCCAAAAAAACATCATAACAATCATAAATCATAAAGCTAACTTGTGGGATATATATCATACATACATTGTAGATTTCATGACTACATAGGGAGTAACCTTCATGGTTACGTTTAGAATACCAATCATTGTATATTCCCTAAATCTCATAGGTAAAACCTTAACATTTAACACTGTATCATTACCCAATACATTGGAGAGCTATCATGTTCTCACACATCCCATGTTTATCGTTGAACCACTTGTATACATATGTAATTCTTACGAACCATAAAATAATAATAACAAAAAAATTAAAAATAAATGAAAAATAACATTTCCAAATTGTAATAACAATATATTATTTTAAAATATTGACAAAATAAATCCATTTTTAAAACACAAAAATAAGATTTAAAAAGTTGATTTTTCAATCAATGTGCTCAATACCACATTTTATCATTTTAATGGAATTAATATTTTAATACAATATTGTCGATATAAATAAAATTTTGAAACCATTTTGAAAACATGGACATTAGTGAGATTTATTTAGAAGAATAAACCTTTTAAACATTTAAAACTATTCTTTTGATAAGAATCCCTTAAAAATTTAAAAATTTAAATTATAAGACACATGAAATTATAATATTTTTAAAAACAATAAATTAAACATGTATAGATATTATATGCATTTGAAATGTTAAAGGGGATTTATATACAACTTAAAAATAATATAGGTGCATATCATCAATAAATGACTCAATGAAAGGATTTGGAGATGACGTCCCTTACCTTGAGATCGACTCATCATATATAACTATTATCTTCTTAAATAATAATATTAGATTAATTTATAATTTTTTGAGAACCTTTTTAAATTTTATTATTACTTTTATAACACTTATTACCATGTTACAAAAATTACATAATTATTTAAGTTTATATTAGACATTTTGTTGATATTCATAACATGAGTCAAAAATGAACTTGGTTGGATGTCAATAGTTCATGTGGGAATAAGTCCATAATATCTAGAATAAAAATCTTGAAATTATTATAAAATTTATAAATAAATTAAACCTCAAAATAAAACTAAGAAGTGTGGTTATGAAAAATGAACAACGTTACAATCAGAGAGACAGTAAGTTTTATGTACACATTAGTAACACTTCCATTTGTCAATAATAATTATGAAAATAAGGTAATTATTATTTTATAATTTCAAAGTGATATTAATACAAATAAAATCATAATAATAATTTAAATATACTTATATATAAATCATACAAGTTATGTGGTGAATAAGAATGATTCAAATTGCTTCGTGGTGGTGGTAGTTCACACGTACAAACGAACTACATTATCATGTTTATGTGCATAGAAGGTAAGAACATAATTGAAATATTATTATTTTAAAATAATAAATATTTAATTAATATAAATAATAAACATTTATTCCATCATTATAACCATTACTGAAAGATTATAATGAAAAATAACTATATCGATTCACAATGTTGTAGTCCGCCGCACACATGAATGAAACGTTCATTTCCCATTTTATGAAATTGGAGATGGATTCTGGTGATTATATTAACATAAAAACATATAATTATATTGATGATATTATAGTTGTTATTTTTTCATGGTTTTAATAGAATTAAAGGAAGTGTAAGAATAAATAAAATTGAAATACTTAAATAAAATGATATCACTTCTTCAGTTGATAACAGTTAAAGAACACCATAACACTTATGAAGAGGGTGTTATGACGTAAATAACCCTCAAGAATGTGTTTAGGAATTCTATAACGGGGTTTTGGTAGAGATATGCCAATACAAAAGGATTTTGAAGTGTTATTATTATAGAATAGTGGGTACCTTTTTATAAGGGAGCGGAGAGGCACCCTTGGAAATCCTTAAAATATTAAATTCATATAAATTCAAATAAGTATCCAAATTGTGCCAAATTAATTTATTTATAATATTAGATGATTTTGGATCTAATACCCATAATAAAATTAAAATTATTCTAGTATGGAATATTTTTTAATCCTTATATTATTGCGTTAATCATTATGTTACCCATTTTATTTTTACTATGATATTATGTTATTTAAATTTTTTGGGTTAATATAATAACCATAACATGTAAAAATATCCATAACATAACGTTTCTGACATATTTATATTTATCAATACTTTTTTGTCTAATCTTTGATTTTTTAGAATTTTTTAGCATTTAATATACTATTTTATATTTTATGTTAAGAATTTTGTAAATTTTGACCCTATTAATACTTAACTTTTTTTAAAAATTTATAAAAACATTATTCATTATAAAAAATATATTAACTAATTCTAAAATTTCATAGTAATAAATCAAATTTTGTGTGGCATCAATGTTTTCAAATTATAATTATTTTAATAAATTTAAAATAATTTATTTGATTCTTCCTTTAATAAATCAATTATTCCATCATCATTGTGTCTCAAATAAATAAAATTATTTAATTATTAAAATTTATAAATAGATAATGATGATATAAGTAATATTTTTAGCTTTCTAGATATTATTTATAGTCTGATATTTCTTCTTTATAACTTCACATTAAAATACTTTACTTTATATAATTAAAAGTGCAACAAAAATGACTATTCATTGAATATAATATTATAAATCTATTAAAGTCATCACATGGCTCCATGTGGTCCTAATATCGACCTATGTATACTCAGGATCTAGATACACAAATTCAATTAAATTATGAAATGTTTTTGGGTATGTTAATTCTATTTTAATATTATTTTTTCCATTAATTACTCAATTTACCATAAATCGTGGCAATTTAAAAAATTTAAATCTTACTATTCATAATGTAAAATAAATGATCAATTTAAATAATTCGACCATTATGATTCCATATATGGAACTAATTTTTCCAAATTTCAAACACATAAGTTGAAATAATTAATTTAAAATATATCGTCATTGTCAAAGTAAGAAAACGAGTTTTTAAAAGTAAAAACCCTTAAAATATTAACATGAGTTTATATCTAATTTCAATAAGATATTATATAAAATGGAAAAATTTGAATTAAATGAAAAAAAATAATCAAATTATACTTTAAAACCAATAAAAAATATAATCTATCGATACAAATAACATAGATGAAAAACCAGTTTTGAATTAAAATGTAATATTTTTCACAATTCATTAAAATGTGAATTTTATAAGAAAAAATTCCAATATTTCCACCAAAGAAAATTTTTATGTCCCGTTTCTAAATAGTAAGTTTATTTTTTATATAGAACTTATAAAATATCAGAAATTATATTTAAAATGGGTTCTCCATTAAAAGACATTAAAACGCCATTTGTTTGAAAAACAGTTCATTTATCCCAAAAAAATTGAATTTGTACTTATATAATGTATAGAAAATATATTTGATGTATCTTAAACATTAATTTGAAAATATTACATATATAATTTATTAATAAAACCAAAAAATAGTGATTATATTACTTTATAAACTCAATTATTTGCACATAAATAGTTTTTTGTAAAACATTTCGTTTAATTTAAAAATTATTTTTTATTAATTTATAAGTAATTTTTCACCAAATAATTAATTATAAACATTTATGAACCATATTTTTATAAGACATTTCATACTTTTCATTCCTACCATTTCTATAGTTGGGTTATAACAGCAACATTTAAATAATAATATTTAGTTGTGAGTTTAGGCTCGATGTAGCATATCATGTATTCTATAAAAAAAAGTATCCTTTTCAAAATATTGGATGTTAAAGAAATTATAAATAATTCAAATATTATCAATTTTTCATCAAGGGTTATATCATAAATGTATGATAAATCATTAGTAGGGGAGAAATTTATTATTAAAAAGAATATTGATGAATATAAGTTTTCATATAAATGAATGAAGGATATATAATCTTAAATGAAAAAATATTTACCATTTATAAAGAGTATGATATCAAAGAGTAATTGAAATGATCTATATAGAATGATGATTGTCATAAATATTTGTCATTTCTTGGAAATAAATCACAATAGTATTCTATAGAACTAATATAGGTATATAAATCAAAAAATTATGGAGGGGGAATCCCTACTTATTACTCATGATATAGTAGAGTATGCATTAATAATCGACACCCATTTTGGATAAAAAAAAATTCCAAATTATACCAAATGTAGTGGATTAGACATCTCTTCCTGATTCCTATAACATTGTGGATCATGAACAACTTCCCAATTCCCATAACATAGTAGAGAAAAAACCACTTTTGGATTCTGCTAGTGGAGATATAACCAGTATATGATTCTCATAATTATATAACTACATAAAAATAATTATTCAATTCATCTAAGGGTGAAATTATACCCCATATGTCACATAATATTCATAAATACATATAAGTACCACTTGAAGATGAAAAAATTCTCACATCAAACACGAATTAATTAACTGGTAGAAAAGATATTGGTTTAAGTTAAAAACCTGATTATTACATTCTAAAACACATCCAGATAATGAATTAGGATGTTGGAATAAAACAATTCCCAATTTAACATAATGATCCTCATGGATATTTTTATATATTAAAAATAATTTATCAGAATCTTTGGTTTAATCACTAGATCAATAAAATGGAATCACCATTTTTGAATGGAATGAAAACTATTATATAAATTAAATTAAAATGAAATAATTTATATTGATAAAAAATGTACAAAAATTTATTTAAATATAATTATTAGGTTTTTATATAACAAATTTTATTGGATAAATATAGTTAGAAAATCATTCTTTGAGAAGATAAAAAATTTCAGAAAAATTAATTCTTAAACATAATCCATTAAAATCCATTTTAAATAAATTAATTCCTTTGAATAATTAATCAATTAATTTGAAAAAAATATAATAATATTCAATTTTATCTTCAAAATAATCAAATTTTAAGGTAATATTTCAAACCATTTTAAAATATTGAAAATAAAGTAGAGATATTTCATTGGGTGGATAGAAATTACTCAATATAATGTTATACTTCTATGGGGAAAGCATTATACATGGAAGAAACATTGAATCAAGAATATCAATTTAACCGGAGTCAAATATAATTTTCAATAAAAATATTATAGAGAACTAACCAAAAAATTGAATAATGAAGTTCAATTACACGTGTTCTAACTCAATGAAATGAAATTTGATTTATCAAAATATCTTATGTATTTAGTAACTATAGAATAAAAAACCATTGTAATGGTTATTATAGATGAAACATTAAAGACATAATATTCTATTATAAATGATAATAAAATTAATGCTTGGATAATATATATTTTCACCAAAAATATAATACAAGTGGTTAGTATTCTTCATATCCAATCAGAAAATGTTGTGATGGAAAAACCCCAAACAACCTTGATATCCATTAAATAAATCACATTTAATAAGATAATAATATATGAAAATTAAAACCCCAATAAAATACAAATATATATTTAAATACAACTATTTGATAGTAGTCACACCATATCAATGTTATTAGGGTTTTTAATATAAAATTTGTATCATGATTTTTTACAAATAACCCCTTACATTAAATCCTTCTTAGTAGATTATTCTCTAATAGCTGATATAATGAACACAAAAATCCTAATAAATAATTTTGAATCATAATTCAAATATGTAACCTTTTATACACTTCATTTACAACCATATATCAATACTATTTTACATATTTATAGTTTATTTTTATCACCAAATGTTAATGTTTTTTCAATTGATTGTTGTGTAAATGATTTGCAATGATGGGGTAGATTCTCAATTATTGGTTCAATGTTCATCAATAATAGATTATTAATTTTATAAAAATAATTTATTTAAATTATTCTATTTGTACCATTTCATTATGTTAAAGACATGAACACGGTTCGTGAAAAAGGAAATTAGAATGAAATAGGTTATGCGTATTTAACGATTGAAATGTAGGATATTATAAAAAATAAAAAATAAAAGTACATTATTCTTATATTATATTACAATTATATAAAATTACCTAATAATTCAGGGTATAATAAATATGAAATCATTTTCGTAGGTGGTCAAATCGTCCCAATAGAGACCATGCTATAACAATTTAATGAGTAAGGAGATATTTTTAAATAATATTAATATAAATTAAAAATGGAATATTTCAAAAATATAATTTAAATTCATTAAATTAATTATGTTAATTATCCTTGTATGTTGATGATGAAAAATGAAATTCAACATTCTTTGAGGTGGTAGTACATACACATACATGATTAATGATTTTTAATTAGTGAATGGGTTGGAATAATGATAAATAGTATATTATAATTATTGAATTAATGTTTTGGAATAATAATCATTATAATTCAATAAATACAACCTTGTTACCAACCATTTAATCTGATTATGAGAAAAGAACCACATCACTTCATAGAGGTGGTGGTCTACATGTTTTCCTGATTGATGTTGTTTGGTTTTTCTATGTTGATTAAATTCATTGAATAATGGTTTCTCTATTAATATAATAACATTAATGTATAATAATAATAATTATTTAATTATAATTTGCGGATATAAATTTTTTTTTGAAGTTGAAGATAATGAAGAAAACACTAATGAGTAAGAAATACCCATATTGCGAAATTGGGAATTCTCTTTGAAATCTCCATGGAAATGGAAACCATAGGATAACTAATTGAGAGAATGGACTTGTGAACCTGATAAAGGATTAAATGATGTGAAAAAATTTAAGATTTCTAGTATGAATATAACATTGATATGTGAAAAATTATGTGGTGAAAGTGATTCACTTTTATAAGTGAAGAGAAAGGTGATTTTGGATGTACCAATTAAATTTCAATAATGTTAAGTCACTATTCAATGGTTAAATGGAAACAATGTGTCATATAATGTATGGGAAGAGGGTAATCTGACCCATATCACTTCCCCACACTTAGTATCACGTTTTGTTTTAATATTTTAATCCTTTTACACTTAGTAAAACACTCTTTTCCCTTTTTATTTTTTCCATGTAAACTAATGTTTTTAACATATTTAATTTATTTTAATGCACATAAATAAAATTTTATATATTTAATAATTGTAAAATTATGAATAAAATACTAAAATAATTTTATAAAATAATATCTCTAATGTTTATAATAGTTAATTTCATAATTGAAGCACATAACGCGTTAAAACTCATTTTAATAAAGAAATGTTTTTTTAAGATTAAAGTTAATGTGTAGGGTAAAATTATAAATTTAATCAATTAAAATTAATTATATAGTTTTATTTTAATAAAAATAAATATATTACGTAAATATAAGAAATATATACCTCAATTTTACCCTAAAAATGTTTAATTAATAGATAAAACATAAAACTATTATTAAATTGGAATAAAATATTACATAAGTACTAAAAAAATAGTTTTCCAAGTTTATAATCAAATTTAATATGAATAAATTTACACCATTAATATATATTTTAATAATTAAAATGTTTAATAAATTTTTATTTATTTCTTATATAACTATATGTCTTCTAAATTACAGTTTTTGTAAAAAACAATTTCACTATTCTCTAAATATTAGGCTTTTAGGAAAAATAGAAAAAATAAATTTTAGGAAAATTATAATATGATTAAATTAAAATATAAATTAATTTTATAAATTTAAAATTCCAAAATTTATTAATTTAACTTTTAATTGTATATAAAATATAGAGAAAAACTACTTTAATTGAAAAATTACTTTTAAAAGCATCAAATTTTTTAAATCCTATATTTTATGAAATTATATTTATTATCACATTATTATTATCTATAATTTTTACTATTATTAATTTTTTAATAATATTCATATTATTTTTCATGGATCATTTATGTTTGGTGTTTCATGTGAAATAAAATATCAAACTTCATATCTATTTAGCGAAATATATATTCCAAAATCTTGTGGGGTTACATTCTCCCCCATAAATAAATTGAAGCATCAAAATATTATTTTATAATATCATAATCAATGAATCTAAGGGTATATAAAATTTATATATCACTCCAGGTATAATTTCTAGAGATATAAAATAATTGTAAAATTTGGAAATATGCAATTTTCCCTCAGACTAGGTCAATTGGAATATTGGGCTTTTCCCAAATCATTTTATTTAAACATATATAATGATTAGGAATAATAAATATTATGGTATAATTAGTTTTACAAGAGTTATCATAGACATCCCATCACTAATGGATGATCATAGTTTTTAAAAAAAATTAATTCCCCATATAATGACTATGTAATGAGAGAAAATCAATTTTAAAAATAACATCATGTTCATCTAAAGGAAGACTTTCTAGGACATTAGTGAAGCATAATCCTATGAAAAAATACATTATATAATACATCTACAAATATAGAGTAAGGATCATCTTAAACCACTTAATTATCATTATCCACATAAATAGTAATATTTTCAAAGATTATCGTTTTCCTTGTATAATGGGTGGTTTTTTATATCAATATCAATCATGAATCTTTGGATTAGTGCATATGTATCTATAGTTCCCAAATTACTCACATCTGAAACCTAAAATTACTAGTGGAGACTTAGGAAGAACAATATTTTTCACTATCATGTTAACTGATCTCTTAATCCTTCATTGGGATCTTGTTTATCATTTACCTCCATTACCGTAGATAAAGATTCTTCTTGTAAATTTTAGCCAATCCATTGGGTTCTTCTTCCCACTTTATTAGAACATAAAAAATTTAATCTTCATTCATATATGGTATCAATCCAAAAATATTTGATGAAACTTCATCATTTAATTCTCATTCTTGTTTTATATATTTATATGGTTTAGTTGTTAATCATAACTCATGATATTGTGGTAAACATGACCAAATGTTTTCTAACACCATACTTTATCCCATATAGTTTTTCATTAGGAGAATCATCGCATATTGAATTAAATCAGTTGTTAACTTCATTACTTCAAACATCAACCAATACAAAATCCTAAATTATTAAACTTTAGGGGTGAATAATTAAAACTAAAAGAAAAATATTGTTCGATAATTATATGCAAAATTCATCTTCATAATGTATTACTCTTTACAATATGTTATTTAATAAGTCATTAATCAGAAATAAAATCATAAAACAATAAATGAACTTATATATTTTTATTGTTTTGGGGAACAAAATCCCTCTAGACCACTACACCCCCACTCTTTTCCACATGTGTGTTGAGTTTCAATTGACCAATCCATCTACCAAGGATTACTAGTAATTTGTTCAGAAACTACACATCAATGTTTAATCATTATAAATGTGGTACAACTGTCGGAGCTATCAAACAACCATTGGAAATTTGTTATAATAAATATTCTAAAAAATTTGTTTTTCTAGGAACCATTATATAGAAATATAATTAATATTGTATTTATAGATTTCACCTATTAGATATAAGATTCAACTAATAAAAATATTAAACTCCAAGATATACCTTCTAAAGGATGACTAGATTGAGGGGAGTCTTCTAAACTCAGTAAGACATGTCAATAAGAAAATTTTATGAAATTAGATTTCTTCTTAGTTATTTTCCAAGAAAAATTGAAAATTTTAAGTGTTTTTTGAAAATTGTTTTCAATATTTTCATGTACACATTACATATTATTTTTGATCAAATTCACATGAAAAATTATGTACTAGGAATTTATTTAACTATTTATAATTTAAATTAAAAACACATGATTTAAATAATTTGGGATTAGTTACACATAATATATATTTAAAATACCTCAGAAATAGTAAATAAAAATTAACATTCATTTTTATTGTATTTTTTTCATGGTACTTGGCACTTATTATAATTTATATTACATTAAATATGTTATCATGATTTTGAAATTGTACTACTATAGAAAATGTCTACTCATGTTAATCCATGGTAACAAAACCATACTGCAATAGTAACATAGAAGATTTGTAGAATTGAATCCATGTAGATGATTTTTCTTAAAATAGTTGATTTTTATTCCCATAAAAAAATTGAATCACATAGGAATTTTTCTAAAATATCCCAAACTGATGTAAGAAATTGAAATGGTTTAGGTGATTCACATAACTTATTACTTTATATAAATGTTTTATATAGCTAAAATATCATGTAGGTGATTTCTCATAATGGTGATCTTGTCGACAAAGCAAATTTCCACTAAGTTGATTATGCAACGTAGTCAATTGATGTATCTGATTATTTTATATAGGTGATTGAAATGGAAGATTGATCGATGAAGCCATTTTCACCATATAACCAAAAAGTTTATGTAACTGATTTTCTAAACATAGGAATATTTCAACTAAAATCATTCATCGTTCATACTTAATGAAATTAACCACTCAATGAAAAATAATTGGATAAAACCTACTAAAAACACTTAAAAACAATATCATTAGAAAATTATGAAGGGTATTTGATCATCAAAACCTAAATTAAATGAGAAATGTCAGATCGACATTATATGTCCAACAATATCCCCCATTTGATGATCATCAAACATGATAGATATTCTAGAAGATATCAATCAAATAATATTAAAATGTTTTAACGAAAATTAAATATAGATGATATATAGTGTTAAAAATATAGTTTTTATATCCTTTATTTACTTCTATTATTTTGTAAAGTAGAAATTTCTCCCATGTTTTAAAGGTAGAAAAATTCTACCCATTTTTTTGTGTCATTAAAAAGGATGTTAAATAGTGGTTAAAAGGACATAAATGTAGCACTTTAGAGTTAATAACTACCTAAATATGGTGATAAGACTTTATATTAAATTATAAAATGTATGATTATCATTAAAATAAAATAAATAAATATAAAATAAAATGTAAAAATAACTAATAAACAAATTAGAAATAAATTAACAATAAATTATTTCATTAATTGATTTGATGTAAAAATATTCATCAAATCAGCACAGTTACTATATATTATATAGATAACATAGGTGTAAAAATAAGGTCAAATGAAGATATTTTTTTGGGTGAAGTAAATTTTAATTTGGGTCGGTATTTTAGGTACAAAGATTTTACATTGATGGAATTAAAGAATCATAAACACCTATTAATCTCTACATGGGTTGCTGAGAATTCCTAAGAAGATCATGACCAATAGGACTTATTCTTATTCATTGAAATAGGTCTTCAACACACATGTAGATACTCAAAACAACATAAGACTTGGAAAATTCAAGAATCAAAAGATATTTTTCATTATTAATTATGTGAGATTTTGGTAATCTATTACTAATAATTGTCTTAGTATGTTCGAAACGCCTAAAAGAGGAACAAGTAAACTCATGGATAAAATGATGATGATGTTGTGGGTGAATGTAAATAACATATAAAATATAAGTGATATAGATGAGAAAGTTCTTTCTTATTATATTATAATATTAATAACAATCAATTATCCTACCAGCCACTGAATAAACCATTTCATTCATCGATTCCACTTTCTCAAGAAGATATAGAAAAAATTCCTTAACTTAATTGAGAGATGATTTAAAAAACTAAAAATCTAATAGATTTCATGGGATCAAATGACTATGGAACTATAGTAAACAAATAATTGATTCCAAAAAAGAAACTATCCTTGGAGTTTATAAAATAAACATTGATGTTCACGTACTTGGAATCGACACCTCTAGAGCTTCTTCTGATTCTGAATTTAAATCTTTCTTTTAATATTGATCTATAATAGCTAAAAGGATTACATAGGGAAAAATGAAAATAATCTCAGTGTTTTTATTGACAGTTTCAATGAATCAGGAAATAATATATATATTTTTTTTTAAAACCAAATTTTTATAAATCATATCTCTAAAATTATTCTCAATATAGACAACATGGTTTTCCATGAAAATATCAATACCAATACTAATCTTATTAGAATCATCTTGTCTATCATGAAATTCTAAAAAAGATATATTTTCAAATCATTTAACATTACTAGAGAAAGAAGAACATCGTGGAGATAATAGATCAAAAAAGAACTAGAACTCCACTATGACTTCATCTAGAAAACTCTATTCTAAAAATACGGAATAACTAGAGATATTGATGGAGAAACTGTAGAGGGTTGGAATATATTTATAAATTTAAAGTGATTTTACATTGTAATTTTTTAAGTGTGTAGATTCACTTTCACTTTATATCCATATGTTTTGACCTCATTTCTAAATTCTTGAGACAAACCTGAATTCATGGAGTGAAGATTCTAAAACATATCCCTTTGATATGAAACCAAAGTACCCAGGTCAATAAAATAATAATATTTATGGAAAACATATTTCAATCTACCTTATAAGGATTTTATTTCCTCATGTTCTTTTGAACTTATATTAGAACTAGATTATTTCATACGTGGATCTATCCGAAGAATACTAATCATCATATATTGGGCATCCACCATTTCACGTAACTTTTTAAATTCAAACATAGAGATAGATGAGTCGTTAATTTATATGATATCATCTTTGAAGGAAACTAAATGTTCTTTTAAATAAAAAAAATATACTTTCATATTCTAAATATACTTTATTATTTAATTAGTAGCCATTATATTTTCCAATCATTCAAAAAACATTTCATACTAAAGGAGCTACTTCCTGAGACGTTGAACGTGATGATGGTACCAATGGTGTATTGGACATAATTTGTAGATACCATAAAAACATAATGACCCCTTCCACTATAAATAGGTGATATAGTAAGAAATGTATCATCTTAATCATGAACATTATATAACGACAATCCTCTCTGAAACATAGAACCTACATGACCAGTCATAGCTGGATTTTCATCCTGGAAAGAAACAATGGTATATATATAAATATCTAATTGATGACATTCCTCAGTAGACACAAACACTTCACCAGCATCTTGGTACTAGTAAACCAGATTCTACTAAATTTGGATGGGCTCACCAATTACTTAATTAATGAATAGTAATAAAGCCTCAATTGTAACAAAATTTTCCTCCTCAACTATCCTTGAAGAAACCATATCGATAGGTGTAGCAGTACTTGTTAGTGAGGTCTAAGCTAAATCCACCTTAGTCAAAATTTCCTGACCAAATACATTTAATGATCATAAAATAATGTCCTAACAATATCCAATCCCATTTAATTGAAAAGATGATATGGTATTAATTTTATGACATTTCACTGTATTACCTTCCGTTAAATCTACTTATTTTTTCTTCAAAAATAAATATATTAATCTACCATAAAGATAATAGTTTAATTTTTCATTTAATTTGAAAATTTAATGCATGATCCACATCTTGTATCCTGGAAAAAATAATATTTACATTTTTAATCAAGATGTACATCAAATATATATGTTAAAAAAACTCTATTTACCATTCTCTTTGGGCCATAACCACATTCAAAAATGTACAAATCAAAATACATTAAAAAAGAAGTTATATTATAGGGTTATTAAAAAAAAATATATTTTCTAATAAAATATGAATACTTTTATTGGATATACTGATGTTGTCCGGATAGGAATTTGACTAAAATAAACCCCCCCTCATGCATGAAATAATATTTATCATCCATTTTAATATATGAAACTATAACTTCTCTTAGATTAAATTTTGAGGAGATTGCATCATACATTTGGATATAATGAGACTTAACATTCATAAAAAACTAATTAATTTCCTCCCCATAATGAAAACACAAACTATTCTCATAAAAAATCTCATCCTTGATGTTGATGTGCTTTATTTAATTGCATTTTAGTAGTCTTCAATGATACCATATAAATGGCCTTTCATGAGAGTACCTATCGCATGCTTCCATTGGATTTAATAGATGAACCTAATATTCCATTATCCACATGATTTGAATTTCTAATTTGGAATAGGTTTGTTGAATGTTGAATGTAGATTTTGAGGTTAGATATAATTGTTCCACTTCAAAGTAAGGCTATGAATTTGAATGAGAAAATGGCTAAGATCGGAATTTATAATTGGTATCATACCTAAGTCCAGCATTTTATACTCACCTAGTTTCATTTGAATGTTAATATTGAATGATAAATAATTAAATAATACTAAAGGGAAGAAAATAATTTATTTATTAAATATTGAAATAAATAAACAACAAATATAAGTGTAATTTACAAATATCATTATACTAAATTTCATAATAGAACAATGGATGTAAATTTCAACAATTATAAAGGGAATATATTAAGTATGTTAGAAAAAATTAAACTCATTACAATTATCTAAAATTGAATGTACCCAATTCCATTTTAATAAAATCAAAATTTGCACATAAAATGGGTATAGTAAAAATATATACAAATTGATTATATATAATGATATAATCAATTTAAAAATAACCTTTTGGAGTGTGATCTCTTAAAAATGATTACTTTTGTTTATATTTTTTTCTGTTTAATTATTTATTGGATTATTCAAAATGTTGATAATAATAGCGTTATAACATTTAGTTGATACATGATTATAAATGATTCCAAATTCAATTATAGTGTGATTCACCCAAAAAACATGTGAAATAAATCTACTAACATAAATATATTCTACTTCAGTAGTATATAATAAAAAACAATGTTGAATCTTACTAGACTAGGATACCATGTATTTACCTAGAAATGGATAGTTTTTAGAAGTAATCTTTCGATATAGTATAATACCACCAAATTTGGTATCTAAAAATGATATTAAATTTAAATAATAAGTATTTTGATAATCATGAAATGTGAAATTGTTCCTTTTAAATATGTTAATATAGTTTTGGAATCTTTTATGTCACGACTCGACCATACTCGGGCTCGATCCGCAACTACCACAAGCCTGCCTCCATAGGCCAGGGGCTGGCGACCAGCGCCGAAGGCACAACAACTCGGGGAGGCCTTTGCCTAAGCACCAACACACACACACACACAGCCCACTCAATTCAAAATTGCAGAGTAAAAAAGGAAATCAAAGGGAAACTGCTATAAATAAACAACAGATGTGCATTGACCTCTAAATAGTAAAATGTAAACTGAAGGTAAACAGAAAAGGAAAAAGGAAAAAACATGTGCCCAACCAGAAAAGTTCCACAACCCAGCAACAGGTAAACAAAAGAAAAACAGTTGGAAGGGTCCCCCACCTGGAACCCGACATAGACCACCAGATGCGGTCCCAGATCCCGAACTCATGTGCTCCACTGAAGTCACGACCAACCTGTCCGTCGTCTGCAAGGGCACAACAAGTGCGGGCAAAGCCCAAGTAGGGGTGAGTATAAAAATACTCAGTAGGGTACCCAGACGGATCGAGGTAGCAACAAAGGAGGTACTGAAGGGTGAGCCGTAGATCGAACATGAAAATAAAAGGAGTACAATCGAGAGTGCAACCAAGAGTACAACAGTAAAGAGTCCAGCTCAACCCAACAAGAGAAAAGAAGGTAGACTTGTCTAGACATAAGGAGCTAGAAACAGTGAGAAGATGAACTTCTCATCGAGTCTTTGCTACCTATAGCAAGAGAGTAGACTTTTCCAACCACAAGAAGCTAGACACAGAAAGCGTGTGGCATACCCCGTGCATCTTCACCTCTCCTGGAAGGAGAGTAACCAAAACCCAAGAAGTGGGAACTGGAACAAGGTATACATATATATATATATGCTCTTCCTAGAAAACCAAACAAGACCATAAGGGGATCTCCATCCTGTATCTCAGCCCAAGAAAAGTGAGTCGGCAACAGTCCCAGAAATAACACCATCGACGCCCAGCATCCCGCACGTCTGCCCTGAAATACTAGTCAAGGGACTCAAATAACCTCACCTCGACACTATCCACTTTGGGCGGCACTAACTCTGCCACACAGTTTTTGGTCGTGTCAGAAAGACGTATCTCGGTGGGGAAAGTGCCCCTTGTACTTGAGAGTTTCAGGATAAGTCAACCCACCCCTCGTCACTGCCCCGCAGTCGAGAGGTCTCCCCAAAGTCTAAGCTGTCACAGCACTGACCTGTATAACCAAGGTTCCCACTTTGGTAATCATGGAGGAAAGCCACAGGCTAGCCTAGTAGAAAGGCCTGAGCCTAGAATACCAACTGATGTCCCACGACTCAACCCTGATGGAGGGTAATTCATATTATGATATCGGATGACCCACTGCCTAGCCCCGCTGGAGGGTAAACCATAATACATAATCTGGCGACGCATTGCCCAGCCCCACTGGAGGGTAGACCTTAATA
Organism: Viscum album; assembly: GCA_963277665.1. Lineage (NCBI taxonomy): Eukaryota > Viridiplantae > Streptophyta > Magnoliopsida > Santalales > Viscaceae > Viscum > Viscum album. Next base: position 1,057,866,630 of record OY728129.1, read on the forward strand.
CATTATCAAGTGACCCACTGCCCAGCTCCACTGGAGGGTAGACCTAGAATAAGTCGACAGACGACCCACTGCCCAACCTTCCTAGAGGGTAGACTTGGAACTAGACGACAGGTGACCCAGTGCCCAGCCCTGCTGGTGGGTAGACCCTAAGAAGTCGTCGGGTGACCAACTGTCCAGTCTCTGCTAGAGGGTAGACCCTAAGTGTGTCAGGTGACCCACTGCCCAGTCTCTACTGGAGGGTAGACACTAAGAGCATCGGGTGACCCACTACCTAGTCTCTGCTGGTGGGCAAACCCTACAATTCAGTGAGGAACCCACTGCCTAGCCATGCTGGAGGGTAAACCCGAAGAAGTTGATGAGTAACCCACTACCTAGCCCCGCTGGAGGGTAAAACTCAGAACTGATCTGGCCATCTCTATTGGAGAGTAAAACACATGACAATCGAGCACTGAGTGGGTATCTCAAAACCACTCAACAACAGGACAACTCATCCAATTGAGGTTCAGTGCCTGATCCATCACTGGGTGTCACTAGCCCCGCTACCAGCCGATCCATTGAGAACGAAACCAGGGGGAGACCACTCAACCCTGCTAATCTAATCCATCGAGTACAGAGCCTAGGGAGAAACTCAACTCCACTGGTGAACAGCAGAGGGACCCTCTACGTTGCGGGAGGTCACAGTAATCAAAGAAAAACTTGGAATGCACGTGGATCCACACAACGTGTGGACCCATCTCAACCCCAACCAAGCGTACAAACATTCTCAGGTACAAACATCTCCAACATGTACCTCCAAGCATTCCCGTATACTCCCAGAGTATACCACGTCTCTAGCCATAAGGCTATCGTGCCCATGACACCCAACGTCAATGCGAAGGCATGACATAACATCTCATACTTGCCGCGTCAACGACTAAGGTACAACCAACCACATCTCTTTAAACACCAACCTCACTCTGCTAGGATTGTACGCGATCACACGTCAAGTGTCCTCTACAAACATGGAAGAAGGACCACCACCGGGGCACCTTTGAGATTCCACATTTAATAATATCGTGAATGAGGCTTCGCTCTCTTGAACAAATTACACCATTATAATCCTCATGGGAAAACTTGCGAGATAGACTACTTACTCGCCGGAAACAGATATCCGATGGAAAAGTAGCCAACACCGCCTCATGCCCGAACGACATCCCGTGATCCCGATCCTTGGCCCCGAAAACAGTCAGGTGCATCGCACCAATGCGACCCCCTATGGAAAAAACGTCAAAAGCACTACTGACATGAGTGAAATGGATATCCAGAGAAAAAGGTGCATTCTGGTGCACCGCACACAAGCGGTGCTTCGTGGGACCCGCAAACCGGTCTCAAAATACAATGAATGGATCACACCATTGCGATCCTCTCAAAAAAGCACACAAGATGGAATATTCACTTGTTCAAAACGGTCGCTCGGTGATAAAGATGGAAAATCACTATTGACACCCAAACGACCCTCGTGGGCCCCGCATCATCGTGCCTAATTAGGGCGGGCAGATTGCACCATTGCAATCCCCTCGGAAGGACATCTAGAATCGACTGCTCACACACCCCGAACGGATGCCCGATGAGAAAGTCACTAACGCTACTCGTAGCTCAAAATACAGGCCGTGGGGACCATGGCTCAACTCTGGTTTTAATGCCTGAAACAACCCTGGAAATCTCCGCCTTGGTGCCACGGTCCCAACACCACTGACGGCGCACAAAACGGACACCAGATGTGTCCGCGCCACCCAAAACAAGATTTATCGGGAAGCCCGCTTAGCTGCTTTACGCACGTGTCGTGCCCCCGAGCCCCTCATCTTAGAATTTAAAACTCCTGGAACCACCCCAAAGAGTCCTCCTCGATGTCAGGTCTGCGTCTCCACAGACTGCGTGAAAAATAGACGCCCGTAGAAAAATTTACGTGCATCCAAAATAGATGGGGGGGGAAGCCCCTTCGGCTGAACCGGTCGGGGCCAGCCGGTTCGGCCGGTCCAGGCCGGGCCGCGTTGGCTGGCCCGACTTGCATCGCCGGTCCGCAGTTTGGCCGCACTGGCCGGCCACGGTCCCGCGGTCCACCGACCTGGTGACCGCCCCAGGTGACCGGTCTTCGGTCCACACGGAGACCCGCCGATGGCGGGTCTCGGTTCCGTCTGCAGGGTCGCGCGCCGCGACCCCGGTTCACTTGGTCGGTAGCCCAGCTCGGTCGATATGCTGCGCCCGCCGCCAACGAGCCGCACCATCGACACCCGGGACCCCGCTGCCGCCACCTGGAAAGCTGCCAGAACGCTACTGGGAAGCCGCCACCACTGCTGGGAAGCTTCCGCCGCCGCTGGGAAGCTGTCGCCACCATTGAAGCTCGCCGGACCGCCGTTGGAACTCGCCAGAAAACACCAAAAACCTCCCAGAACTTCGTCGGATCCCTGCGATCACCTTCAGACTCGGAATTTTGATCCGAAAAGTGCGACGGAAACCCCAAGTGGAATCCTACCCAACTACGGGCTTTGCTCGATAATAAAAATAGCGATTCGATTCAAATAAAACAATCCATGGGAGTTGCGGATTTGAAAATGAAGAAAAACACGAACTCATACCTCTTGGGTGATGCCCAGAGCTTCACGGGGAGTCTGCCTCCATGCCACGCCTCGCTGGAGCTGCTTCGCTGGAGATGGAGGAGGTGTGGGAGGAGGGGGTGCTTCTTGTGCCAGGGAAAACCACCAAGAGGGGGGGAGAAGTGTTTAAAAGCCAAACACTTAAACTCCCGCCCGTGGGCCCCATACCCAAACCCTCAGCAGGGTCGAGGTTAATCCTCCCATAGGGTAAATGCATCCTCCTGAGCACAAAGATAGTCTCATAATTTTAATCTGATGCCCCATTCAAAAATTATTAAACATAGTTCCTGAGGCCACAAACTTACGAAAACGCCCATGGGGCCATTTTTCAAAGATAGACCGCTCTCGTGAAACGTACACCCCTCCTAAGGTAAACAACACAATCCGAACTGTACGGTGCCCTCAGTTTTCAAATATGAGACACCGTTTAAGAGATACTTGCGTTTCAACATTAAACTAATTAATAAATTAATTAATTAATCCATTTAACGTTTCAGAAGCGGGCGAGGGGTCCTAACATCTCGCAACGACATTTTTATGTCATTCCTAGGGTAAAAACCCCATTTTGGACCCATCCGTACACTCGTATCTTTGATCTGGATCACTATTTAGGAGTTATCACATTTATTTTGAAATTCATGTGTGAATGCACTGAAAATTTAATTTCTGGCCACTCTGGGGTTCGGAATCGCACGCCATCTGAAGGCGCTGCTCTGGAATAACATCAAGAATATTCCAAAGTCTTTCGTAGAAAAAACTGGGTTCTTAAATCATTCCCTATTTCAAGATTTTCATCCCCAAAAAGAAAATCTAGGGAAAAACTCAGGGTACAAAACCCACACCTGGCTCTCCCGTACCTAGAAGAACTCTCGCACAACTCTATGACACCACACATAGACCAAAGGATTTGATCTGTTCACACGAGGTCTACCCTCACCGATGTCATGCATAAGAGCACGCACACCTCTTCTCGGGTGAGTCACGTGGGAGACGTCACACACCAAAACCAGCCTTTGGGGTTAGGGAAAGGCGGTAGGGAACCTCACCATCCCTCTGCACGGTCTCAAACAGCTCGAAGGCCCTCGGGGGTAGCTCGCCTCCCCGGTCGAAACCTCTACGTCACACAAAGCGATAGAAATCACCGCCCGTACTTGGAACAAGGCCCGGTGATTCCCTCCTTCAGAATATCCATATGGCGGAACACCCAAGGATATCTGGTCATGCAAGGTTTCACCATCGATGTCTTGCAACCATGATTCTCTTACACGCTCCGAGAGCGATGGAGTCAACACCATCAACTAAAGAAAAAGGTCCCATGCCTTTTATCATTCCAAAGGAGGGTTACACCGATGCCCTGCGCCAACCTGGTAACACATCAAGAAAGGAGCAGGAAGGAAGGTATTCCACACAAAATGTCTATCAGTTATACTGCAAGAAGTAGAAGAGCTGTATTGCGTACCTCTTATCACCTAATGCTCTGTAGGATCGTAGACATCCAAGGCTCATGGCTATCCATGGTCCCAATTTTCAGCTCTTGGAGCCTGACGTGGACCACCTAGTGGTGATGGAAAGACCTCGTAAAGTTGTCCCCCACTACCAACTCCTCCTGCTCTTCTGCTAGCACCACCTCTTTGGGTACTAATCTGATCACAGTTCTACCTCCATCGTGGTGGCGCACCTGCTGCCTGGCCAAAGCTCTCTGCAACTCAGGTTGGGCAGTCTCGTGCCACGTGATCTTGCCCGTCACAAGAATAACACCGAATCTCTCTAGGCTACACTGGTTCCGTCTGGCGCCACTTTGGTGTACGACCACACCCCGGAGTCTAGTTTTCATAAATTCACCTGCGTCGAGGTTATGCTTGCCGACACCCACTAGCTGTTGGAGAGGTCTCGTCTCTGACGTGCCTGCTGCCACCACCAACTCTAGAACGTGAAAGGAAGCCCTCTGTCACCAGCACCTACTCTAGCACCCCAACATATGTGGAAATTCCCAAGGGTACTATAACAACATGAATTTATCGGCGGAGACCCTGTTCAAACATTCGTGCTCGGATGTTGTCATCATAGACCAAGTCCGAGTAAAAGCGTGCACGATCTGCATAACTAGCCACGTACTCAGCCATAGGCATCCCTCCCTGCTGATACTACAGGAGCTTCTGAATCCGAATGGAGTGCAAGCAGGAGGGGAAAAACTCCTCACGAAACAACAACTAATAGTAGCCCCACTAAAACGACGACTCGTCAAGAAGCTGAGTCACCAGACTCCACCAATGCTAAGCTACTCCACGAAAAACGTTTTCTGCCAAAGACACTCTCTGATCTACCAGAGTCTGCACAATCCTGAAAAGGAGATCCACTACCTCTTGCCAAACCTCTGCTACCAGAGGGTCTGGCTCACCACTGAACCTCACAGTCTCTGCCGCTAGAACTCACGGAGCACGCTCAACCTGCGCTCAAGCCTCGCCTGCTCTACTGAAGCTGTCTGCAACTCAACAGGTGGGGGTGCTGCTACCGGCCCACCCGGAGAATTGGGCTCGCATGATGGGTCCTAGACTGTGGCCTCGTAGCCCACATGGTCATCGTCACGCACCAAATCTGGTATCCTGACTGGATATCTTCGCGGAGACATCCTGAATATTATCAAGGAGTGTCGTGGTCAGATGAGAATATATTTATATACTAATAACCAAGATGGGGAAATGACTCAATAAGGACCATCAAAGACTCAATCCTATGTGAATAACAAATCAATTTCCCTGCAACGAGTTTCTCCACAAGCCGAGTTGACAAGCGGGTTATCAAGGTCTTGGTGAATGGATACGTCAGCCGTCGCACAATCATTGGACTCCTTGGCCCGAGAGCCGGTCTCGAGACACGTTAACACTGTATCCCTAAATCCCAACAAATTCCTCTTTTAGGGACGTCCGAACAGCATCACAAGGAACGACCCTCGCTCTGATACCACTTTTTCATGACCTGACCCTACCCGGGCTCGAACCGCAACTACCCTAAGCCCGCCTCCATAGGCCAGGGGCCGGCGACTAGCGACGAAGGCACAACAACTCGGGGAGGACTTTGACTAAGAACCTGTACACACACACACACGCAATACACTCAATGAAAAAGTGCAGAGTAAAAAAGGAAATAAAGTGAAACGTCTATAAATAAACCACAAATGTGCATTGACCTCTAAATAGTACAAAGTAAACTGAAGGTAAACAGAAAAGGAAAAAGGGAGAAACACGGGCCCAACCAGAAAAGTGCCACAACACTGCAACAGGTAAACAAAATAAAAACATCAAGAAGGGTCCCCCACCTGGAACCGAACTCTAACCACCACACGCGGTCCAAGCTCCCGAACTCATGTGCTCGACTGAAGTCACGACCAACCTGTCCGTCGTTTGCAAGGGCACACCAAGTGCGGGCAAAGCCCAAGCATGGGTGAGTATAAAAATACTTAGTAGGATACCCTGAAGGCTCGAGGTAGAAAAAATGTAGGCATAGAAGGGTGAGCCGTAGATCAAACAGGAAAAGTAAAGGATTACAATCGAGAGTGCAACCAAGAGTACAAGAGTAAAGAGTCCAGCTCAACCCATCAAGAGAAAAGAAGGTAGACTCGTCCAGAAACAAGGAGATGAAAATGGTGAGAAGATGAACTTCTTGTCGAGTCTTCACTACTTATAGTAGGATAGTAGACTTCTCCAACCACGAGAAGATAGAGACGGAAAGCATGTGACATACCCCGTGCTTCTTCTCCTGTCCTGGAAGGAGAGTAAGCAAAACCCAAGAAGTGGGAACTAGAACAAGGTATACATATATATATGCTCTTCCAAGAAACCTGAACAAGACCATAAGGGGATCTCCATCCCATAGCTCATCCCAAGAAAAGTTAGTCGCCAATAGTCCCAGAAATAACACCATCGATGCCCAGCATCCTGCACGTTTTCCCCGAACTACGTGTCCAGTGACTAAAATCACCGAACCTAGACACTATTTTCTTTGGTCAGAACTAGCTCACTTGAAAGGTTTTAGGTCGCGTCACAAGGACGCTTCTCGGTGGGGGAAACCGCCCCTCGTACTTGAGAGTTCCAGGTTAAGTCAAACCACCCCTCGTCATTTCCCCATAGTCGAGAGGTCTCCTCAAAGTCTAATCTGTCAAAAAACTGACCCGTATAACCAAGGGTCCCGATCTGGTAATCACGGAGGAAAGCCACATGCTATCCTAGTAGATAGGACTGAGCTTGGAATACCAACGGATGACCCACAACCCTGCCATGCTGGAGGGTAATTCATATTATGATATCGGGTGACCACTGCCCAGCCCTGCTAGAGGGTAAACTATAATAAATCATCAGGAGACCCACTTCCCAGCCTCGATGGAGGGAAGATCTTAATGCATCATCAGGCGACCCACTACCTAGCCCCGCTGGAGGATAGACCTTAATACATCATCAGGCGACCCACTGCCCAGCCCCACTGGAGGGTAGACCTGGAATAAGTCGACAGGCTCCCCACAGCTAAGACTTGCTGGAGGGTAGACCTAGAACTAGACGACGTGTGACCCACTGCCCAACCCTACTAGAGGGTAGACCGTAAGAGGTCGTTAGGTGACCCACTGCCTAGTCTCTGCTAGAGGGTAGACCCTAAGTGCGTCGGGTGACCCACTTCTTAGTCTCTACTAGAGGGTAGACCCTAAGAGCATCGGGTGACTGACTACCCAGTCTTTGTTGGAGGGTAAACCCAGGAAGTTAGTGAGAAAACCACTGCCCATCCCTACTAGAGGGTAAACCCGAAGAAGATGATGAGTAACCCAATGCCCAGCCCCGCTGGATGGTAAAACTCAGAACTGCTCTGGCCATCTCTACTGGAGGGTACAACACTGGCCAACCGAGCACTGAGTGGGTACTTCGCAACCACTCAACTCCAGCGCAACTCACCCAACAGAGGTTCAGTGCCTGATCCATCACTGGGTGTCACTAGCCCCACTACAAGCCGATCCATCGAGAACGAAACCAGGGGGAGACCACTCAACCCTTCTGATCTAAACCATCGAGTACATATCCTGGGGAGAAACTCAATCCTACTGGTCAATAACATAGGGACCCTCTACGTCGTGAGAGATCAAAGTACACAATGCATAACCTGTCACAGATGTGGGGCCCACACAATGCGTGGCCCCATTTCAACCCCAACCAAGCGTACAATCATTTTGAGGTACAAACATCTCCGACGTGTACCTCCAAGCATTCCCATATACTCCCAGAGTATACCACGTCTCCAGCCCTAAGGCTATCGTGCACATGACAACCAACGTCAATGCGAAGGCATGACATAACATCTCCTACTTTCCGCATCAACTACTGAGGTACAACCAACCACATCTATTTAAACACCAACCTCACTCTCCTAGGAGTGCACATGATCGCACATCAAGGGTCCTCTATAAACACGGTAGAAGGACCGCCACCAGGGCACCTTTCATATTCCACATTTAATAAGATCGAAAATGAGGCTCTGCTCACCTGAACAGATCACACCGTTGTAATCATCATGGAAAAACATGTGTGTTAGACTACTTACTCGCCTCAAATGGATATCCGACGGAAAAGTTTCCGACACCACATCACCCCCGAACGACGTCCCGTGATCCCGAGCCTCAGCCCCGAAAGCAGTCGAGCGCATCACACCAATGCGATCCCCTTGGGAAAACACGTCAAAAGAACTACTCACATGAGTGCAAAGGATATCTAGATAAAAAGCTGCATTATGGTGCACCACACATGAGCAGTGCTTCATGGGACCCGCAACCCGGTCCCGAAACACAATGAACGGATCACACTATTGCGATCCTCTCGAAAAAGTACACAAGATGTACTATTCACTTGTCCAAAACGGTCACTCGGTGATCAAGATGGAAAATCACCGTCGACGCCCAAACTTCCCTCGTGGGCACCGCACCATCGTGCCGAATTTGTGCGGCTGAATTTCACCATTAAAATCCCCTCAGAAAAACATCCAGAATCGACTACTCACACGCCCCGAACGGACGCCTGGTGAGAATGTCGATAACGCTACTCGTAGCTCAAAAGACGGGCTGCAGGGCCCATGCCTCACCTTAGGTTCTAACGCATAAAACCAGCTTGGAAAGCTCCGCCTCAATTCTAGGGTCCCAATGCCGCTGATGGCACACAAAACGGACACCGGATGTGTCCGCGCCGCCAAAAAACATGAATTCCCGGGAAGCCCACTTAACTGCTTTACGCACGTGCCATGCCCCCGAGCCCCTCATCCCAGAAGTTAAAACTTGCAGAACCACCTCAAAGAGTCCTCCTCGACGTTAGGTCTGCGTTGCCGTAGACGACGCACAAAACGGACGCCCGTAGCAAAAGTTACGGGCATCCAAAATTGAAGGTGGCAAAGCCCATTCGGCTGAAGAGGCCAGGGCCGGCCGGTTCGGCCGGTCCAGGCTGGGCCGCACGGGCTGGCTTGGCTTGCAGCGCCAGTCTGAAGTTCGGCCACACGGGCTGGCTGTGGTCTCGTGGTCAACTGACCTTGCGACCAGCCCTGGGTGGCCGGTCTTCGGTCCAAACGGAGACCCACCGATGGCGGGTCTCAGTTTCCTCCGTGGGGTCGCGCACCGCGACCAAAGTTCACCCTGCCGACAGCCCTGCTCGGCCGACCTGCGGCACCTGCCGCCTACGAGCTGCACTGCCACCACCGAGGACACCGCTGCCGCCGCCACTGAAGCTCACCGTACCGCCGCTGGAACCCACCAGAAAACACCAAAAACCTCCCGGAACTTCGTCGGATCCCTGCGATCACCTCTGGACTCAGAATTTTGATCCGAAAAGTGCAACGGAATCCCCAGATAGAATCCTACGCAACTATGGGTTTCGCTCAATAGTAAAAACAGCAATTAGATGCAAATAAAACAATCCAAGTGAGTTGTGGATATGAAAACGAAGAAAAACACGAACTCCTACCTCTTGGGTGATGCCAGGAGCTTCACGGCGAGTCTGCCGCCCGCCGCGCCTCACCGGAGCTGTTTCGCTGGAGATGGAGAAGGAGAGGGAGGAGGGGGAGCTTCTTGAACTAGGGAAAACCACCATGAGGGGGGGGGGAGAATTGTTAAAAAAAACACTTAAACTCCCGCCCATGGGCCCCATACCTGAACCCTCAGCAGGGTCGAGGTTAAGCCTCCCCTAGGGTAAAAGACACATCTCGAGCACAATGGCAGTCTCGAAATTTTAATCTGAGACCCCATTCTAAATTTATTAAACTTAGCGCCCAAGGCATCCAAATTACGAAAACGCCCCTGGGGCCATTTTTCACAGACAGCCCGCGCCAGTAAAACTTATAACCCTCATAGGGTAAACAGCACACTCCGAACTCAACGATGCCCTCAGTTTTCCAATCCGATCCACCGTTTAAGAGATAATTTCGTTTAAACATTAAACGAATTAATTAATTAATTAATCAATCTGTTTAACGTTCCAGAAGCGGGCGAGGGGTCCAAATACCCCGCGCCGATAATTTTTTTGTCATTCCTAGTGTAAAAACACCATTCCAGACCCATCTGTACACTCATATCTCTGATCCAGATCACCGTTTAGGAGTTATCACATTTATTTGTCGATTCTAATGTGAATGCACTGAAAATTTAATTTCCGGCCACTCTGGGGCTCGGAATCGCATGTCCTCTGAAGGCGTTGCTCTTGAATAAAATTAAGAATATTCCAAAGTCTTTCACAAAAAAAAACTGGGTTCTTACATTTTAAATGTTATTCTTTTGGATTGTCTTGAAATAGATCAAAAATTGCTAATGAAAACACCATATCAGGTTTAATAGTAGTAAAATATAGTAAACTTATAATTATTCCTATGTGTGGCTTGTTTTCCACTTCTTTCCAAACATTATCCAAGTCAATTTTTTTATTAGAACTAGTAGGTGTTGGTTTTAATTTAATACTTTCAATTTCATAACATTTAAGTATGTCAAGTATATATTTTCTTAGAAAAAGTACATTCCCAAATTATTTTCGAAAAATTTCCAAACATAGAAAATAATTTTACTCACCCATATTTCTCATATAAAATTATATTTTCATATGTTTTGTAAATTCATTACACAATTATTAATTATTGGGACAAGAATTATATCATTAACATATATTTTCACTAATTTTTTTGAATATGATGTTTTCTTAAATAACATATGATCTTCCTTACTAATTAAAAATATTCGAAAAAAGAAATGATCATAGACGTTCTCACAAAGATCTATATTCCAGTTTTAGTCCATAAATAGATTTGGTATGTTTGAAAACTATATTTAAAAAATAGGGATTTTTAAAATGACAAGGTTTTTCTACATATACTTCCAATATTAGAAATCCATATAGAAAGGAAGATTTTATTTTTATATGATGTAATTTAGAATTCATATATGTTGAATTGGTTAAAATAAACCCAATGGATTCTTATATAAATATAGGGGTGAAGGTATCCTCATAGTAAATACATTCATACTGATTACAAACTCAAAAACTAGTCTTGCCTTATTCCTAGTTATCATAGAATGATCATCCTATTTATTCATAAAAACATATTTTATTCTTATAAAAGGATTGTCAAAGGTTTTATCAGATAATTAATATACACTATTACCCTATAATTGTTTAAATTATTCTTTCATAACTATGTCACAACATTAATCTACTAAGGCCACTTCTATTGGCTTTGGTTCTAACTAAGATAAAAATTTAGAAAAATCTATATTCTTTTCTAAACTTGTTATAGTTATAATTCCTTCATTTAAACTCCCTATAACTAATTATAAATTATTGTTATTAAGGATTCTATAATTTATTGTAAGAATACTTTCATTTTCCCTGGGATCCAAACATTGAGGATTTGATTATATAGAATCATGTTCCGACTATTTATCCTTTTTTTCATAAAAAATTTGTTTTGATCTTATTTTTTTTAAAACGAATCACTTAGTTCATTAATTAGAAATATTTTTTTGGTCAAAATGATATTTTTGATCAAATTTCAAATGATTTGATTCATATAAAATCCTAAACTTTTAATTGAAAACTCAATATGCTCTTAAAGTAATAAATAGCCTAGGAAGATTACATCATCTTATTTTGGATCAAACATTCCCAGATTAAACTTGGTGTTTAGAATATATAACATACATTCAAATCCTTAATGTATAAAAATTTTCTATTCTTTTTATTCTATAGATTATAAGATATGTTATTTATAATATTTATAATTAAAAACTTCTTAGGATATAACAAGTTACATTCATAGCTTCATCCCAAAAATGATTAGGTAGTTTATACAAAAATAAAATAGTTCTAGAGACTTCTTCTATAGCCTTGTTCTTTCATTTAATGAAACCATTAGGTTGAGGTGTCCTTAGGAAATAAAAGTTGTGCTTGATACCATGTTTTGAATATTAGTAACTGAACTCATGATATCCAAATTCTTCTATATGGTCACATGTTGAAGCAATAATATTGTCATCTTTCTCATTTTTAACTAGTACGAAAAAACCTATTAAAATATAACATGAATAAATTTTAAAAATAAATAGGAGAACATAGATAAATATAGATAAATCATCAATTAAAACATAAAAAAATATTTTCCCCTTAATCTTTCAACACGAGATAGACCAAACAAATCCAAATAAATATGTTCTATGGTTTTAGAAGTATAAACATCATTAATATGTTTAAAATATGACTTGTGTTGCTTGTCCATTTGGTATGAATCACATAGAGTCTTTTGAATCAAGTTATTTTGAGGTAAATATGAACCTAAATTCATTTCAGACAATTTACTAAATGAATAAACTTGACAATGTCCCAATATTCCACACCATATACATGACTCATTTTGTTCAGTATTTAAATTGTACACCTTTTGTCTAATCAAATAACTAATATCTATAGTATAGAAATTATATATTTTTGGTGTCTTAAATGTAATAATTTTGTTCTTATATAGAGAGAAACAATTATTTGAAAAATTAAAGAATAACATTCTTCACAAAGTTGAAATATACATATAAGATTATGTTTTACAAGTTCCACACAAAGAAAATTGTTGACATAGATTTATTTTGGATTTCCAACATATCCAAATCCCAAAATATTTATTTTTTGTATTTTCATCAAAAGTTAAATGACATCCATCTATTTCTGATAAGGAGTGAAAAATTGATAAATATATACTTGTATACCTTGATAATCCACTATCTATATACCATATCACATTGTTTTGGAATTTTTTACCAATAATGATAAATTATGCAAGAAATTTTTTTATACCCTTAATTTCTTAGTTCTAGTGAGGTAAGAAACAAAATATTTAGGATCCCCAATATTTTTTTATTGTCCAAAACAATCAACACTAAAATTTGAAAAACATTTCATGAAAAATTAATTTTTAACTCTATATATCTATAGGTTTCCCAAAATATAGTTATTATAATTATTCCTAGTTATCCACAATGAAAATTAGTAATTTTTAAAAGATTTATATTTTTTAAATTAGTTAAAAAATATTTTTTGTAGAACATTCACTTATCACCTTGACATCCAATTCCAAATTTACTTTTAGGAGTTTTATTTGTTCTTAGAATTTGATTTAAATAATTTTCACCATTTGTAATGACACTAGTATAAAATTTGAAGGCTTGAGATTATTTTTTGTAAGGTTTCAATTTAATTTCCATGTTTAATACCTGATGCAACAAAATTTTACAGTTTTGTTTTAAAAATTTTAATTTGTTTAGTTAATTACCTTTCAGTCAATAACGATCACTTCACATGATTTCTTGAGAGTTTGGTTTTTATTTTTTTAGATAAATACTTTTTATTATATGTAATAATATTCATTCAGATAATCAAATGATCTATTTATATTTATATGTTTACTTTAATGATTATATGGATAGTAATAATATACCTCATTAGAGTGTTCCAAAAATCAGAAGATTTATTTCTTATTAAAAGTCTCAAATAATGATTCTAAAGAAAAAAAATTACTATAATCTTATAATGTACTACATGTTGCTTTCATGGATTTCTTAGCCTTATTATAGTATGTAACATTCTTGATATATATCATTTCTAACTATTTATCATCGAAAAGTTGTAGAGAATCAGTATTTCTATGTATTAGCTTCTTATATTCATAACATCTTAAATCCTTTTAATTTCCATGTAACTTATTATACTAGTTGCAAGGTTTCTTAATCACCCTATCAATTTATATAACTTGTTGACTTTTATAGAAATTTGAGAATGTTCACTATCTAAATCAGAACTACTTAAGAAATTTTTATCATATGAATCATTTATTTGAACTTATTTGCACTTATTATCATCCATTGAATATGATACTTTTAAAGTAGTGTTATCTTTCTTAACTAACCTACGTTACCCATCCTTAGCTTTCATATCTACCTCATATATCATTATAGTACATATTTGATATTTTATTTTGTTGGTTTGGCTTGGGTTGATTGTTTAATAATAGCCTAAATACCACTCTAGCATGATGGTAGTATTATAAGAACGTTCAGAGATGATCTTGTTTAGTAATAGGTTTCCCTAAAATAGTAAAATTATTTACAATTTATATTATTTTTCAATTTACCCTTGTGATACTCTATTGATCAATTATTATAAAAGATTCAATCATTAGTTTATTAGCATTATTTCTAAGATCTCTATTGTTACTTGTTTCTATATAATCCACTAAAATTGTAGTCCATATTTTATAGGATGTTTGACAATAAGAAATTTTTTTAAGTCATCTGTTTTTCATCCATATATTATATCATTCATAGATTTAGAACTCAAATAATATCATACTTATATATATATATCCCATGTATTTGGTTCTGTCTTAAGAATTTCATGAGGCTTCACAAATTTTTAATAGGCCTTTAGAACAAGTCTAATTTTATATATGATTATTTGTTCCTTAAAATAGCCATAATTATCACAACTAAAATTGGGTTCTATAACTACATACATCCCTTATTGTATTAGTCATAGAATCCATTATTGAAAAGATCATTATATTTCATCATTTTATAATTGAGAACTCAAGAATAACTACACAATGATACTAATTTTTTTAAAATATTGACCATATTAATACTCAAGAGGGGGTGAGTTGAGTTCTTTAAATTATTATTCACATAAAAAACACCCTCATTACTTTAAGAATTAATTCTAATCTATTCTTTAATAAGTTATGTAGATGAAATAATAAAAAAATCATAGGCAATGAATCGAAAATTTAGATTATTTCCTGGAATAGAAGTCCCCTAGTGAACTCCACCTCTAGGATTCTCTACAAGTGCGATGAGTTTTAATATTTTAGTTATTTTTTCATGAAATCCTATCCAGTTTCCAGGGACTTCAAAACTGGGTGAAATAATTTAAAACATAGTACCATAACAGGATATTTCAACCAAGTTCCGAAAGGGATTTACAATCTATATACTGTAAGGTTTATTTTTGTAGGAATATTTACAAATAAAAATAATAAACATGGAGTTTGTTTAGATTTCAAGTCACAAATGTATAATTAAATTGAATGAAAGTAAAGATCTCCAAGAGAGATGATCTGAAGGATATCTATCTCAAAGTGAGTCTCTTGAACTTATCAATACATATTAATAATCCTAGATATTAAAATGAGACTTCTTTTACCCTATGAACTTAAAAAAATAGTGTTGTTTTTTAGTGTTTTTGAGAATCAGTTATCTATAATTTTTATATATTTCAATTCATATTTTTGATAAACATATCATACAAATAGTTTTAACTATGATATGAATGAACTACTTCTTATTTAAATTCACAATAAATGATCCATAGAATCAAGAATATGTGAACTGGCCTTCTTTCCTAGAAATACCTTGGTAATGGTATAAGTAAATAAGCTATTATTGTCCTTATATTATATCATGGTAATGAAATCGTATTATAATAAATTTTACATTAATGAAATAACCGACCATTTAATGATTTTACATGATAATTAAAATCCCACTCTTCCAATTAGATTATATTAAATACCATATTGTATCACTACGTATCCTATTTATAGAATTGAAAACAAATAGATGATTTTGTTTCACATAGCCAATTTTACATCATGTATCCAAATTGAATAAAATTGTATTTTTACTCACATTTTTGAAACTGACATAGTCTATTGATATGATTTAGTATACTTCATTATACAAATGATTTATGTCACTGTTTACGCCACTAAACCACTTAATGTGGTCAAATGATCATGTAGTCAATCTTGTTGAAAAAGGAAATTTTTATGTAAGTGAATCCATGATATAGAAGATTGATGTTACTATTTTTTTATGTAGGTTATTTTATAGCTTATAGATCAATGTATCCCTTTTCACCACATAGCTAAAAATTTAACATTGTTGATTTACTAAACATAGGTATATTTCAACTAAAATCATGTAGAATGAATAGTTAATGAAACTAACATCCGAAGAAATTAGAATAAGATAAAACACAATGAACATAGTTAAAAACATTATCATTATAAAAGTATGAAAAGTATTGAAGTTAAAAACCCAAAATTGAAAGGGAAATGTTGGATCAAAATTAGCAGTCTCACAATAATCACTACATTACCAAAGTATCAGGATTTTTTCTTATATGTAGGAATATCTATAGGTTGATAACTAATTTTACCACAAATTAATATATAAAAATAACAAATATAGTCCCTAAAAATAATTAAACCCTACTTTGATACCAAATGAAGAACCCAAATATGCACTACCAAATTTCATGCTAAAAATATTATCTTTGAACACTAGATCACACCCTACATGAGATGAACCTACCAATATTTTGTGACATTTATATAGGTTAAACAATAGAACTAAAAAATAATTTCATTATCCTAATACCAAATGGATTGATTTCTTTGCGAACATATTCTATAGGATACATATTTTACAAAACATATGAGTATTTCAATATTGTGTAACCACTCAGGAATTCCTTCCATTAATCCCATATGTTAAATTTGTCTTTATAACAAGGGGATGGGAAACATAACAATGGGGTGACCTCAATGATCACAAAGAGAATTATTTTCAACATTTACTTATGTTTTAGATTATTAGAATATTAGAAAACATGAAAAAGAGATAAATATCTTATTAAAAATAATATTTAATTATAATATTTTTCTATAATTCATGAATGAAGGTCATGTATTCTCAAATGAAAAATTGTGCACCATTGAAAAAATTTATGGAATCATGAGACAAAAAACATTAGACATGTAATATAATCAGATACATTAATATATGGTATTTCATGAAAATATTGTTTAATAGTTATCTGTAGAAATAACATTGGTTATTAAATCATAAAATAGTAAACCATGAATCAATACCCATTTGACATAACATAGGGGTTGCTCTATCAATATATGATTCTCATAGTGGAGTAAGAATCAATATATTGTTCACCTAATCATAGTGGAGAAAGAATCACTATCTTATTATGATAACATAGTTGAGAAATAATAACTTTTTGATTCCCCTAACATAGTGGAGAAGGTATCACATCCTGATTTCCATAACATAATGTTTGAGATATCAATTCATATTCCCAAAGTAAAGCGTACGTCAATACTCTATACCCAAAATTATATCAGGATATATTATTCCTTATCAAATTCATCGAATGGTGATATTGGACCCCAACAGCCACATAATAATCATCCATACATATACCTGTCATTAGACTTGGAAAACATTCATACTTTAAGAATCATTTAATTATCCTATGTAAAATATATGCATTTCATGAAAAACATTCCTAGAATATTCCACAACACATCAAGAGAATGATGTTTGATGGTGGTTAAAAAATATCCCTATTATGACATAATAAGCTTTAATGATGTTTCTAAAGATAAAATATAATATTTTAATATCTTTTGATAATGTACATGAAAATAATATGGAACACCTTTTTAAGGCATGAAAACTACCTAAAAATGATATTTAATTAATAAATAATCATGTTAAAACATTCTAAAAATAGACATTATAACCAAAAATTGTGTTTTTAAAAAATAAATATAATAATAGAAATATGATTCTGAAAATATTCTTTAAGAAGATATAAAAATACATGAAAAATTATTACATAAAACAAAATCAATTATAATCCACTTTAAAATTCATAATAAAATATTTTAAAAATAAAAATAGAATTTTCAATAAAATTAAAGAATATTTTATTTTATATTAAAAATAATCACGATTTAAAATAATTTGGAAAACTATTTTAACACTTGGAAAGGAAGATAACGAGTATTCGTGGAAAAGGTGAGAATTGTTCTTAAAATTTTCATAATTTTATGGGGAAAAAATTTATTAAAGATGAATATTTGGATCAATAGTTTCATTTTATTAAAATATAAATAGAATGTATAATATAATATATTAGGGATGAAGAAAACAATAATATAATAATTATTTCCATGAAGATATGTTATAACTCATAAAAATGTGATTTTAGTTATCAAAACACATTACAACATTAGTAGTAATGTAAATGAAAACCCATGGAAAGGGATATAAAGATAAATAAATTCCTTATATTTCAGTGAACATTATGATAAAATAAATACATGGAATATATATATATATACACCACATAGAAGAAACAAGTGTTGAATATGAATTACAACTCAATGATGTAAAATTGAGAAGCAAAAGCCCTAGAATACAAGATATCCTTTGAATTGAAATCTGTTTTTGGAAAGAAAATGATATGAATATTTTGAAACATAAATTATATAGATTTATTGAAAAAAATACATTAGGTATTAATCAAACCATATCAAATTTTCTATGGCGAACAATATGAAATATGACTTATGAATTTGAATTTGAGACAAATAACTCCATACCTTAAATCCCGCTTCGTTTAAAAAGATCTAACCTCCTGTACAATGCAAATTACTATCTTAATAACTAATTTTAATTTATTATTCTAATATATTACATTATATATAGAAAATGTATAACTATATTTCCCAAATAGTTTTCCAAGCTATAGTCTATTTTCGTCAACGAATGTTCAGATATTTTTTGTTGGTTGATGTGTGCATGTTTAGCAGTACCATGGTTAATTCTAACATATTTTTTCAATTCTCTTACATACTAGATTAATAATTATAGAATGATAATTATTTAATTTGTTACTTATATCTCATTTTATTTTGTTAAATACATGAATATGTTTCAAGAAAAAAGAAAATGTGATTAATTAGTTTCAGTATGTTTAATAATAAAAAGGTGAAATATTATTATTATATATATATATATTAAATAATAGAAAAACACACCATAATAATTAATAAAATTAAATAAATTATTTTTACATGATATTTTAAATACATAACATTCATTAATAAATAATGATTTTAATATTATAACATCATTCACATAGGTAGTAAAACTCACTCCAACCAGAGTGTGTTATAATTATTTAACGAGTAAGAAAATGAATTTATATAATGGTAAATTAATATTTAAAAAGATTAAACATATAATATATATAATTTACTTCATTAAGTAAACTCATAGAACTTTCCTTTTAGTATGGTGATTAAAAATTAAATTTATCATTCATGGTGGTGGTAGTCTACATGCACGCACGATTACCCATTCCATATCTCAGTGAATGGGATATAATAAAGGTATATGATAAATTATATTTTATGAATTATAATTCTAAAATATTAGTAATTTTAATTAGTCTAATCCATTGTTTAACTATATATAAATGTCGATGGGTAAAAACAAATCACATCGCTTCATAGAGGTGGTAGTCTACACATACGCACAATCGATGTTTTTTTGTTTTTCCTTTTTGATGGAAATGATTGAATAATGGTAGATCCATTAATATAATAAATAAAATAATATATTAAAATTAAATATTTCATTATATTATTTTGGATATTGAAAATTTGTATAAGGATAATTGGGAAGGAAAAACTAATGAGTAAGAAATACTCATGTTGAGAACATTGGATTTATATTTGATATTTCCTAGAAAATAAATAAACTAGGAAAACTAATGGTGACCATAGTATAATAAAAATTAGATGGGATTATTGAGGGTTAAAATGGTATAAAATTCGGATTAATTTAAAATGGATTAGTGTATCATGAAGGGTTGTAATTTATTCACTTTCATAAGTGAAGAGAAGGATAATTTTGGAAGTACACATTAGATTTAAATAATTTTATGCCACTATTCAAGGATCAAAGGATACAAAAGTATAGAATGATGGAGTTGAGGGGGTTTTACGATTGAATACTCATAGATACAAATGGATTCATATTTATTAAATATTTTAGGTCTTTTATACTTATTAAAAATATTTTTATCCTACAATCTTTTTCCATGACAAATAATGTTTTTAATCTCGTTAATTAATTTCAATGAAAAATTAAAATATTAATTATTGAATAATTTTAGAATCATAATTTCAAATATGAGAACTAGTTTTTCATATAATATCTTTGTTTTTATAAAATATATTTAAATAATTAAGCCACATGATGTGTAAAAACAAATCACTGAAAATGTGTGTTTTACGCTTAAATTTTTTCTGTTCATTAAAGTTATATATTTTATTAATCTTCACGGTATAAATTGTTCCATTTTAAAATAAGTAATAGTGTTTTGGATTTTATGTATACTAAATAAAATTGAATAAATTATTTAATTAAAGGAAGGAGTGGGATCGAATTAATGAGTTTCTTTATTTGTTCATGTTATTTACAGTTTAATTTCATGAAATGGATTACTTGAGATGTAATGTATTTCTAGTTTAATGGTGATCAATTTATCCTTTGTTCATATTTTACAATTGATATAATATAACGGTTTTATTAATAAAATACAACGTGTTTTTCTTTTATATAGAATGAACGTTGTACTTCAAAAATTTTATATATACTAAATATATGAGTATAACTTAGTAAAACACTTATAATTACTAATTAATATATATTATAATATATAGTTTCAGTTTTTAGGAAATATATATTTTTAACAACACATTAAAATTTTTTCTAAATATTTAACAATAATTTTAAACTTATGGTTTAAATTCTTATTTTATGTATAAAATATTTAGACAGCACATGATATTTGTTCTAAAAACATATAAAAAAACAATACATGAGGTTATAAGTTAATAAATTTTACATCATGGATGCCAACAAATCTAAAGGGTCTATTTTCAATCACATTTCACTCCAATTGGGTGTTGTTAATGTAAAAACACACTACCATTTAAGGGCATATTTGTTTAAATTTTTTGTTAACCCCATGTTGTGTCCTTGTTTAAGAAAAATAAAGGGGGTTTATGGGATCTTGAAGGAATATAGGTGGCTTAAGAGGGTTTTATGGCATGAAAACAAAAGGATATAGTCCAACCAGCTAGACATTGTTCTTTCTCTAGTATTGTAGATGAACTAGAAAAAAATTGTATAGTTGGTGGGGTCTGCACGTTTTTTTCAAGGGTCATTTTTGTATTTTTCTCTTCCTTTATCCCCATAAATTTACAAAATTTCCTCTCTCACAAATCATACAATAACTCCACCCATAATCATCCACTAATCAATTATTTATTCATGAAATATATTCTTCCTTAGATATCATTTTTTGTACAAGTTATTTCATTGAAGACGGATTGGTTATTCTATAAGTATTCTCTCCTCTATTATTGTTTTATTTCACTTCCATTTATGTTCCTTTATTTCTAGATTTTATAACCTATATTCAATGCATTTCTACAATAAATAAATATCTCCCATTATAAGAAAAATATAATTTCAATATAAAATGTGTGGCCCATCCTAGACCCACAATAGGTGTTTCCTACAAATTTTTCTACTATAAGGATTTATTTTCATATGTTCTAGTGATATGTATCAAGTTATTTTTTTACATTAATATTTACCCAAAACATTAAACCATGTCAATGGAAAGCTATACACCCCCTTGAAATTTCTTTATTGTTAACGAAAAAAGTGTAGGGTTATATGATCTCATTGTTAGGATTATTTATCAGGGTCTATGACCTTAAAAATTTGAAACATGGATTATGTTGGTTTTTGGTTTTGGTAATGGAACATATTTATTAGAATTTAGATTTATATGACCCTTTTAAGTGTCTTGAAATGTTTTTTGGTTATAAAAAATTGATATTTAGTTTTGGTAAATTTATGGAAAAATTGGTTCCACCACATATTCATTTATGTTTTTCTTTGATTAATGGAAATTATGAGTTATTCCTTAGTAACATCTAATGCATGTTCTTTGGTAACATATGGATCCTCATCTTTTGGGTAATCCCATGGTGTACCCATGCCTCATATTGACATAAGGGGCCTCGAGGATGGGTATATTACAAGTGTATTTTTGTGGGATTGAGGAAGAGTATATTTCTATAGATAGGGAGTGGTTTGGGGTAGGCATGGCCCCGGTGATATTATAATAGATTTTCAGAATTGGAGAAATATAGTGGTTTCATCCTCAAGGGTGACCGTGGAGAATATGTTTAGTGTTTTATTTATTTATTCATGTCTATAGTAATAAAAATTGTTTATATATTAAACCATTACATGAGCTTACAATTTAAATAGAATTATTTTGTGATTTCATTAGTAGTGACTTAATAACTCAACGTCACACCCTGCATGGTACGATGTTTGGTACATAATCAGAATCCAATGATACCAGTTGGGATTATAGAAATCACCCTATTAATGATGCATGATTTTATTCTAGGACATAGCTAGTGAAATGATACATGCTAGGGTTAGATCCTATTTTGGGATTCATTCTATTTTTTGATGTTACCCATTTGTACAATTTTTTACCTACTATTTATTTTGGATGATATTTAATACTCATAAATATCATGTAGCATCATTTTGGATATTTATGGGTTTATGCCTAATGCCTGACCTTGTATCATTCTTCACCATTAGTGTGAATTGATATATTTTCCAGCTTATTTACCAATATCATTGCTCTATAAAAAAAGGTGATAATTTCACCAAGGAATATTATTTGGAATTTTCTACTAGTTTTTTGTTTCTAGCATATAGGGATTCATGCTTGAGGTACAGATGTGATCACCAGTCTGGGTAGAGATTAGTGGTCTGGGGTGGTGGAGCATTACAAAATGATTTTATAGGACCCTTTTTATTTTTATTTATAATTTTAAAAGGTAGAGAGGACAATATGATGAGTCAGAGTTTGGTAATGATCTTGTTCTGGGGAGTAATTTACCAAATATATTGGGAAAAGGCAAGTCATGTGTAACACCCAAAGCTTCCAAGGTACGCTTCTCTTTGAATAATACAGTAGCATGTGTTGTACGCAACTTCGAGTTCTAACACACACCACAACCAATCTAACTTGCTGTTATGAATAGAAATACTCACTTTTTGAAAGTTTATACATTTTAACATTAAAAATTGACTTCATTTTTGGATTCATAATATCGAAATTATCTTAGGGTGATTTTTTGGTATTTTTATTAAAACAATCAATTTTTGATGAATAGTGAAAAAACACAGTGTTATAGTTTAAAACTGAATTTTTATTTAAATAATTATTTATTTTATTTAAATTTAATTAGGGTAAAAATAGATATATAATTCACATATATGTTCAGTGTAATTCATTGGAGTTATTTTAGAATAATTTTATATATATAAAAATTTTATTGAACTTTTTACCGTCTTTTATCCACCTCCAAGAAGAATTTGGAAATTAACATAAAACATAATTTTACTGCTTCTGTGAGTGGAATTTTGAAAATCCAATAGACATAGTAAATATCAAGGAGTAAAATGTGGTTCAATAAGATAAAAATAATTTTTGGTGAATAGTAACTTTTTTCTTTTATTTACCACGATTAAAAGTAAATAGTGTAATTAAGGTTAAAAATTATATTAATATTACCCTAACACATGTACTAATTCTATTGGACAAGAGTATCGCGACAAAAAACAACCTTAGGAATAAAATATTATCATTTAGGTCCACTTGGATTAGATTTGGACATTTATTATTATTTAATTAAAAGAAGAGTTAAAAGAGTAAAAATGAAAGATTAATAACTTAAGCCTTTTAATATAGGGTTATACATAAGATAAATTGAATTAAAAATATTTATTAGAATGATAAAAAGATTTCCTACATAATGGTATTTTATTTATAATTTTTATACATTAAATAATTTAATATATTTATGACACAATGGTGATTCAATAATTACCTAATTAATGGAATATTAAAATAATTGATAATATAAATACCAAAATAAATGTAATTGGATTCTTTTTATGAATGAAAATACTTTTATATGTAAATATGACATGTTATTATTGATTTTATTATGTTTTTTCTAAGTAATCATGCTGTTATGATTTTCACAAAAATGAAATACCAAATAGTGTCAAATTGACATAAATGCGTTTCTAAAACAAATATTATATTATTAATTGATGATCAATTCCTAAATATCTATGGATCGGCCAAGAGACTTATAAAATGATATGTGTATCATTAAGGAAACACTAGGTGATATCTTGGATGTATATGGTAAGTTTATTAACTATATAATATAAAAATACAAAGAGACATGGTAAATGTCAAACTATTTAACTAAGAGTTAAATATAAATGATAAAGTTCATTTAGTGAACCAAAAATATATAAAATTTATTGGTTGAAATGTTTTTGACCCTTAACCACCTTATAGTTTTAATATTCCTCTTTTGAGCCATTATAAACTGAATATTAATTTATTATAAATTAATACTTTAAGTTTTTCCTAAAGAGCCCCTCCTCCCCCTTATAAAAGAACACCACTTCTATCAAATTATTCATACCTTAAAAGCCTTTTTGTTCGGCCAAACTCTACCAAATACCCTTCCAACTATCCTAAAATAATACTATAGGCCTTGTTTTAGTCAAAAATCTATCCTATGGATCCCTTTTGATCAAATCAAAAGAAAGAACCCGAAGAAGAGGTAATGTTTTAACCAACCTTTTTTAACTTCCTTTCATCTTCAACTTCTTATTTCATTGTTGTTTCCATTCTAAAATAATAACTCAATTATCTTATATATACTGTGATTTTATTATAAATATTTTACAACCATATTCAGTATTGTATCCATATTTTGAATGGCATGTCACCATACGTGCATACGTACGGCGTACCGTCTCCACGTCGGGGTGTAATTGTTATTCAATACATTATTATATGGGTGGGTATAATAATGATGTGTAATTCATGTAAATAATAAATATAACATGATAATTATTTTTTATATATGATATACCAACCAATTATATATTATTTTAATATCAAAAGAATGATATTGTCGCTCGTGCATATATACGGACTACCATCTCCCCGAACGCGATGAGATTCATTCCCCATCGTATCAATTCAAGTATAACTCTCATTTTATGATTAAAAATAATGTTTAAGTACTTGATATAATTCTTTATATGAATAATATAAAACCTATCAATAACAAACATGCCTTACGCAACAAAACTAATAAAATAAAACGAGTAAGTTAACACCTGAAACGACGATAATTCTACGATATTATTAACAAAGCAATGTTGAATGATTATATATGATATCATATTAATGTATATGATTCTTTTATAATTTAATAACAATTATTTCACCATTATAAACGAGGTTAACTTACCCTCAACCATGGAAAAGTACAAGGTAAGGGTTTATTTCAAAATATCTTCATTATCCGAGGTTGTTTATACGCAATTATCTACTGGGACCTATTTATCATCCACATCCATGTTTCATTTAAATGTATTTCAAAAAATTATTACTATTTTCCAGAATATGGGTTAAATTAATTTATACCCTTGTTTTACTTTTTATATGATTTTTATAAAGGAATATTTTCATCGTTTTCCAAACAAGGTCCTTTTTAACCTTTTCGACAAAATTATGGTCAGAATGTCTTTTTTAACTTATACGGATGGTGCAACTATTTTCTACCATTATAAACTCGTCGAAGCATCCCTTACATGATTATAAGAATATTTTCAAAGTAAATATTTTATTTTATAATTATTTTACTCCAAAATTATTTCAAAATATAAAGACACATTTCTCTAAAAAGTGTTTTTATATCATCAATGTCAACATCCTTTGATAGATTTTAAGTTTATTTGGAGTTGATTTATTATGATACAAAACTTACATATTGTATTAATGTTTAGGTGATATGTTTGACTGTGGATGTGATATTTTTATACCAATCATGATTTATAGTTAATGTATTGACATTTCGTAGGTTAGTTTTAATACGAATGTTTATAATATGTTTAAAAATTTTCATATGAGGAATGTGTTGGACATAGTAAGTGACGGGTGGAGCCAGCTATAGATCCTCGATGCATCGGTAGGTCTCATGATACAACTAGACATGGAATTTGTTGTGGCACTTTCCCAATTTGATTTATGGTTTTGGCTGAGGCCTTCATCATTTTTAGATGTCTTGTCCAAGGGCTTGTCAAAATGTTTCAGAATGTCCTCCATTATATATTCCCTCATTATGGAAATAATATTGATGGTTCGTGTGGTCATTATACTAGTAGAAAATCATGATTATGATTTATTATGGAATTATTTACTCAACTCATATTCTTTTCATAAATGTATTCATGGTTATTATTGGTAAAGGCTTGTGGTTTCAATTATTTACCATTCTTAATATTTATGTCATTTTCCGCTATATTACATACCCTTATTAATAATTTGAGATCTCCCATTTCTTATGTTTCATTTTCCCAGGATATGAAAATTTTAGTTATTAGTGACTTGCAGGCATAATATGGGAGGCTTGGATGTTTCTAATACAATATATTTGTGTTCTATTTCTCTTCAAGCTGTAATGTTGAACATATGTATGAATCTTGTTTCCAATAATACTAAAGTGATCAGTATTTAGAGACATGATTTCCTTGTGATCATTCCAATGTTATGTAATAATGCACTTACTCTGGGGTACTGGGGTCAGGGCGTTATAGTTGATATTAGAGGAAGTTTAGTAAAAACCTTGAAACTAGATTTAGATAAACTCTGATTAGAGCACATATACCTAAGATGATATTTGAGGATTAATATAGATGAACTTCCTAGAATTTTGGTATTTTAGAAATTTTGTGACTTTTCTAAGAAATACATCCTTGTCTAGATACGAGCAGGTAGAGGCGACTCTGGCATAGATGTACCTAGGGGTAAAACCCGAAAACACCGCTTTGAGATAGACTTGAACAGGAACTGGTGCACGAAAACGGGCCTTGCTGCACTCTTGGTTACAACCCTCCCAGGGGATATGATTAGAATAATTCTCATTTTCATTAGAAACCATTATTAAGGGTTTATGAGTATATACACCGTCAAAGAAAACATTTTTTATGATTATGGATTATATCCATAAATAGTTCAATTTATGTTAAGTGTTTTACATGTATGGAATTATGTATTTTGATTCATAAACTGATCTAGTTTATGCCATTTTTTTAGAAATGGCGCCTAGTGGAAGAAATGGAAACTGTAACAATGAACGCACTCCATGTAGGGAATTCCCTCTTTCTTATGATTATTATAGTGGTGATGGTGATACAACTGGTGCTGATCAGCTAATCACCATACTGGGACAACTCACTCAGGTTATAAATAATAACCTTACCCATATGGATCACCCCGATCTGCATCGTGGAAGATCTATGTTAGACCACTTCATAAGGAAACAACAAAAAACATTCAAGGGGATTACAAATCCCTTAGTAGCTGAGCAATGGATAAATTCTTTGGAGAAAATATTCCATGCCTTGGGGAGTAGTGAAAGGGGTAAAGTTATCATGGCAGTTTACCGCCTCACTGGAGATGCTGATCAATGGTGGTCATTGTTTCAAAACACAAAAAAAGATGATGAAGAATAAAATATGGAATGGAGGGATTTCAAAGAGATTTTATTAGAAAAGTACTTTCCTCATTATCATCAAGAAGATATGGAAAGACAATTTCTCAGTCTGAGGAAAAAGGAGTATGAGAATGTTGCTAAGTATGAGGATAACTATACAAGGTTATCGAGGCATGTTGAAGATTATATACGTAACCCAAGAATTCAGATTGATCGTTTCTTTGATGGGTTAAAACCATTTCTCCGTCAAAAATTAGTATCACAATCCTTATCATCATATGAAGATATTGTCTCGTGTGCTATCAATACAGAAAAGGAATGTTCTATGTCTTATGACTTTAAATCAAAGCAAGAGAAGAAGGGATCTTCTGAACACTATGGGAAGGGTAATAAGTAAACATAGAAGAAGGGAAGAATTGAATTTCCACCCTGTTATAATTTTGGATGGAATCACCCTGGTGCCTGTCTAAAAAGAAAAGGTGTATTCTACAAATGTGGATAGAAAGGTCATCTAGGTGGTGATTGTCAAGGAAAGAAAGAATCTACAAATGATCAATGCTACAATTGCAGAGAGATTGGACATTATGAAAATGAATGTCCTAAGCATCAGGGAATCTTACCTTAGAAAAGGCCAAGGGATCAAGGAGAAGATTATGTAATCATTACTGCTAAGTTTGAAGCACCAAAAGACATGGTGGAAGGTAATTTAATGGTTTCATCAAGTTTAGAAATTACATTATTTGATTATGGATCATCGCATTGTTTCATATATCCCCAGTTTTTTTAAGAAAATTAGATATTTCCAATTTGATTTAAAAAGGGAGTTGTCAGTTAAAACTCATAAGGGATGTATCATTGCTAAAAAATTCTGTGGATTCGTTCCCATTAGGGAATATAAATTTTTTTATCCATTAATCTCATCATCATACCCATGAATGAATTTGATATAATCTCTTGTATGGATTGGCTTTCAGACCATGATGTGATAATATATTGTAAGAAGAAAGAGGTTACTATTTTTGATGATGATGATAAGAAAAACTTGTCTTTACAGCATAATTTTCTCCACCTGATTCTTATCTAGATCCACCCCCAGTAGCTCAACTAAATTAAATTATCAGCGAAGAAGAGAATGAAATAAATTTGGGTGAGGAAAGAAATTTTCAAATAGAATATGTACCTATTGTGAGATAATATGTTGATGTGTTTCCGAGATATTTATCTAGATATCCTCCAGAACGAGAAATTTATGTTTCCATTGATTTAATTCCTGGTTCAAGGGTTATATCGAAGACCCCTTATAGAATAAACACTGTGGAATTAGTTGAACTAAAGAAACAACTAGAGGAATTGAGTAATAAGGGATTTATTCACCCTAGTGTTTCTCCATGGGGAGACCTTGTCCTTTTTGTTAAGAAGAAAGATAGATCTATGAGGTTATGTATCAACTACAGTGAAATCAATGCTCTAAAAATAATGAAAAAGTATCCCCTACCTCACATTGATGATTTTATTTGATCAACTGCAAGGAGCTCAATACTTTTGAAAGAATGAACTTCAATCTAGATACTATCAGTTGTGTGCGAAGAAGGAAGACATCTGGAAGACAGCATTTCAAACCAGGTACGGACATTACGAGTTTACAGTAATGCCTTTTGGATTGACTAATGCACCCTCTGTTTTCATGGATATAATGAATAGAGTTTTCATGGAATATATCAATGATTTTGTGGTGGTATTTATTGATTATATCTTGGAATATTCCAAAAGCAATGAAGATCATGAAAATCACTTGCGCATTGTCCTCAAGACTCTAAGAAGACATGAATTATATGGGAAGTTTAGCAAGTGTGAATTCCGGCTTCATGAGATTTCTTTTCTTGGCCATATTGTCTCTAAATATAGAATCACTGTTGATCCTTCTAAGACCAAGGCACTCCAAGAATGGCATGCACCAATGATTATAACTGAGGTATGCAATTTTATTGGTTTAACGGGTTATTATCGGCATTTCATCCAGAACATTTCCCGATTGGAAAACCCATTAATGAACCTCACACGTAAAGGCATTAAATTTGTTTGGAAAAAAGAGTGTGAAGAATTTTTTGAAGAAATGAAGATAAAATTATTCAGTGCTCTTATTTTGAATCTACCATCGGGAAATGACAGGTTTGTTATTTATAGTGATGCATCGAAGAGAGGACATGGTTGTGTCCTTATGTAAAATGATAGAGTTATTTCCTATGCATCATGACAGCTGAACATTAATGAGAAAAACAATCCTACTCGTGATCTGGAGTTAGATGCTATTATCTTTGCTTTGAAGATTTGGAGACAGTATCTCTTTAGTGAAAAAAGTGAGATTTATACTGATCACTAGAGTTTGAAGTATATTTTCTTACAGAAATAAATCAACATGAGGAAAAGGATATGGCTTGAAATTCTCAAGGATTATGATTTTACGATACACTAACACTCGGGGATGGAAAATAAAGTGGCAGATGCTTTGTACAGAAAGGATGATGGAGTTTTGAACAAGATAATAATTGAAAACGATCCTATATACATGGATCCAATAAATATGGATATGGGAATCACCATGGAAGGTGAAACCACAATAATTTTTCAAATGTTTTCTGAACCATCTTTAATAGAAAGGATAAAGAGTTCTCAGACCGGCGATGAAGTGTTTCAAAATAATATTAAAGCTGTGAATGATGGGAGATTGACTGACTTTGTGTATGAAGATGTAATTTTCAAATTTGGGAAGAGACTTTGTGTTCCCAATATACCTGATCTAAAAAGAGAGTTGTTGGATGTTTTTCATAGTTCCATTTTCTCTATACACCCTGGGAGCACCAAAATGTATATAGATTTGAAAGAACATTTTTGGTTGGACAACATGAAGAGGGAGATTGCTCATTTTCTATCAAGATGAATTGTTTATCAACAAGTGAAAGCTGGAAGGCAATATCCTAGAGGATTAATGCAACCTCTTCCCATACCTGAGTGGAAATGGGATAATATTATGATGGACTTTATCATGGGACTACCAAAGACTCCTCAAAAGAATGGTGCAATGTGGGTCATTGTTGATCCTCTTACCAAGTCAAAACATTTAATTTCTATAAGGGATGATTTACAACTCGAACTCCTAGAAAGACTATATATTAATGAAGTTGTGAGACTTCATGGAGTACCCCTATCGATTGTTTCTAATATTGATCCCTATTTTACATCAAGATTCTAGAATTGTCTTTAGAAGTCCCTAGACACTGAAATTCATTTGAGCACTCGTTACCACCCCCAAACTGATGGACAACCAGAACGAACTATTCAAACCATAGAAGACATGTTGAGATCATGGTCACTTGACTTTCAAGTTATGTGGGATCAATATTTACCTCTGGTAGAATTTTCCAATAAAAATAGCTTCCATTCGAGTATTCAGATGGAACCATATGAAGTGTTATATGGAAAGAGATGTCGCACACAAACCTGTTGGGATGACGTAGGTGAAATAAATCTTGTAGGCCCAGAATTGGTGGAGGAAACTATGGAAAAGGTGAAGGTAATCCAAAACCACATCAAAGTAGCTCAAAGTAGGCAGAAGTGCTATGCCGATAACTAAAGGGAAGGATGTGGAATTTCAGGTAGGAGACCATGTTTTCTTGAAGGTATCTTCATTGATGGGAGTTATACTATTCAGTAAGAAATGTAAATGGGGTCTTAGGTACATAGGACCTTTTGAAATTCTAGAACTAATTGGGGTTGTAGCTTACCGTTTGACAATACCATCAAGTCTCTCCAAAGTTCACGATGTGTTCCACGTATCACTATTGAGAAAATATATTCCTGACCCAACGCATGTACTCACTTATGAGGAATTATAACTAGAACCTGATTTGTCTTATTACGAGTAGCCCGTCAGGATTCTTGATACAGGAGAACAAGTGCTGAGAAACTGGACGACTCGTCTGGTAAATGTTCTATGGAGAAACCATAAGATGGAAGAGGCAACGTGGGAACCCGAGGAAGTTATGATGAAGAACCACCTGAGTCTTTTTATGCAATAATATTCTAGAAATTTCATGGATGAAATTATTTGAAGGAGGGGAAATGTAACACCCCATGATTCCACGGTACACTTCTCTTTGAATAATACAGTTGCGTGTGTTGTACGCAACTTCGAGTTCTAACACACACAACAACCAAACAAACTATCTGTTATGAATAGTAATATCCACTTTTTGAAAGTTTATACATTTTATCTTTCAAAAGAGACATCATTTTTGGATTCAGAATATTGAAATTATCTTACCATGAATTTTTGGTATTTTTCTGAAAACATTCAATTTTTGATGAATAGTGGAAAAACACTGAGTTATAGTTTAAAAGCAAATTTTTAATTAAATTTTAATTTATTTTATTTATATTTAATTAAGGTAAAAATTGATACATAATACATATATATGTTCAATGTAATTCATTGGTGTTAGTTTAGAATAATTTTAGATATATAAAAATTTTATTGAACTTTTCACTTTCTTTTACCCACCTCCTAGGAGAATTTAGAAATTCCAATGAAACTTTATTTTACTGCTTTTGTGAGTGGAATTTTGAAAATCTGAGAGACACAGTTAATATCAAGGGGTAAAATGTGGTTCAATAAGATAAAAATAATTTTTGGTGAATACTAACTTTTTTACTTTTATTTACCACAGTTGAAAGTAAATAGGGTAATTAAGGGTAAAAACCATATTATTATTTACCTAACACATGTCATAATTCACATTCCTCTGAATCATGTGTTTCTGGTTATGCACGTTGGGTAATATGAGTTTTCCATATTATCCATGTCGACTAAGCTACACTTATTAGTTTAAGAGAGATTACTAGATTATAAATATGGGTGGTTCCCCCATCACTATAAATGGGATAATCCACATCCTTCTCTTTGAAATTGTTATATATTATATTCCTCGTTTTATTTTTATTAATTTTTCATACTTATTTTTTCTAGTGGTTTAAGTTCAAATATTTAGTTTTTCTAGTTGATATTGTTTTTTTATTTTTACGCGTAAATTTTAAAGGTTTTTAATGATGATTTAATTCACATAAGAACTTATTTATTTGATAATTTATTTTCATTTTGTTGGAGTTTTTATTTATATTTGGGATGTTATTTGATTGAGTAGAATAATGAGAAATTATATATTTTAAACATTTTTATATAATTATTTAATATTTTGGATTGTCTTCATGATCATATATATTAAAAAAAAAAAATTTTCATGGAAAAAAATTTATATGTATAAATATGAATTTTTTGTTGGTTTGGTTGATTTTGAATGAGATTTTTGAAAATTGCATTTCTTGTTATTAAAATATTATGATATTTATAATTATTTTTAAATCAATTAGGGGTGGAATGTGTAAATATCATTAAAACTAATTTTTTTAATCTATAGCCCACTTTAAAAGATGTATTTTATGTTTTAAAATGTCTCAAGATATTATAATTTTAGAATTATAAATATCGAGCACCAACATAGGCATTTAAACTGAAGGTGTTGTGAGTTTTCCTTGGTTAGTAATGATTCTGAGAAAATGATATTTCATATTCATTTTTATCTTGTTAAACTAAATATGATGGGTAGGAAATAAAAAT
The DNA here is from genome assembly GCA_963277665.1 of Viscum album. Lineage (NCBI taxonomy): Eukaryota > Viridiplantae > Streptophyta > Magnoliopsida > Santalales > Viscaceae > Viscum > Viscum album. The sequence continues at coordinate 1,057,900,047 of OY728129.1, forward strand.
TTTAGTCAGGTTTTAAGGTGTGTAGTTAGTTAAAATTTTATTCTTATAGTATATAACAATTTTTTTTGATTAATCCATTTACTAAATTTTATTATTATTTTGATATAATGGGTATTATTAGGAATTATTTGAGTTTCACCCATAAAATTAATAATTTAAACCAAATTTATCTCATTAATATACAAAATCAGAAGATACTATATTAATTTCATAATGTTTATTATGATATCTCATAACTTTAATTGTGGTATGAATTTTATTAAGAATAAGTATACTGTTTTGGATATACCTATGAAGGTCTTTAATATTAGATGTGAGAGATAATTTATAGTTATACATGTCATTGTAAGAATTATTCCTATGAATGTTTTGACTACTATATGTTGGAGATAACATATAGTGATATAAGTAATTGTTATAGGTCGAATAATAATTTTTTGGATCTTAAAGATGTGAAATCAAAGATAATTGAATTTTTGTTGAATGTTTACTAATATAATGTATTTGTAATGTTTTTAAGAAAATTGAATATTATATTTGGATATTGTAGGATATGTGAAATATACCTAAGATTTATATCTCTTCTATTTTTAAATAGGAGCTCATAAATGGGCTACATAAAAAAAATATTTATTGGTATTTCTATAATACATGGTCTAGAGAAATATATAAAAAAAGGGAATGACATGGATTCCAACTTCACATCCATCATAAATAACAGTTTCATATATACGTTTCATGAAACATAATGCTTCATGACCAGGTGTTAAAATCCGGTGATTACATAACCTTTTATATTACAAGGAAAGATACTTTTATAAAAAAATTTAAACCAAAGTCACAATTAAATAACAAGTGAAAATAATAATTAACAAGTTAATATACCATCCAATAATAAATAACTATTGTTTTCCAACATATTTGTTACCACTGTTTTTTCCAACACAAAATCAGATAGAGAACCAATACCAACAACCAAATGTTTATCATGGGTTGGTTATTTCCCTGTCATCCATATCTAATGTGATAACTTTTCATGAATAATAACTGATAATATTCTGATGTTGGGTTCCCCTTACTATTATTATCTATAAACATCTCCTTTAATTATGAATATCTTATGCGTATTTATTAAATTATTATAAAAAATGACTATTTTAATTATTTAATATAATGGATATGAATTTAATGTTCATACACACTAATCATATGAAAATTGATCCTGAAAATATAGTTAAATTGTTTGAAATGTTTTCAATAAAGAATTATTATAGCCCTTCTCAAATACATTTTCCAGGATTACATTATTTTTATTCATGACAAATTATTCCATAGAAGTTGGAAGAACATTTTATTTGTCATAGAAAAACCCATATCTATAAATTTGATATTAAACATGGGAAATAATAGGATATGCATACCGATTGAGATGATATTATGACTCATGGACCCTTTTAAATGAATTCCAGTGTAAATAATTATGGAGATAAAATAGAAGAAATGAAAATGGAAATTTAAGATGATCTTCATAGTAATCCAAATTGGATTTAGAAGATAAATAACTATGATAATTGACCATTGTATACTAGTTATACCAAATACAAAACATTGTCATCTGTATTGAAGTTGTATAATTTCAAAGCATAAAGTTGATGGAGCAATTCCAGCTTTATAGAACAACTTAATACCCAGAAGGGTATTCTACCATAATAAAATGAATTTCCTTATTGAATATATAATGACTAATGAATTATATGTTCAATGGTCATGATCTCAAAAAAATAAATTCTTTTCCAAATGATTGTATATTTTTTTGTAAGAACCACAAATCACTCATAAAATTCCCTAAGTGTTTCATGAATAGATACAAGAAAAATGAATCAATCAATTAGAAACGTTTATGGTACATTCCCACTATTAAATAGTTTATAATTCTATATGGATACATGAAAACTATGATAAAATTGATATGACATATAGATACAAGAAATAATGTGGGGAAACTACATCATCTAATAAACACTCCTTAGTGGTATAAAATTGATTACAAGTTTCTTTGACATGGATATGAGCTGAGAAAAATTAGTGTTGTGTAATATATAGATGGAATAAATCATTTTTTGTACATTGTAATATTCAATGTACATGAAAGGTTATATTGGTAAATTAAAATTTTCCACCATAATTATGCATGAAGCACAAATACATTATATTAACTATTCATATATTTGGACCAAAACTACACGATGATGTTATTGATGTTTTTTGTCTCCATTGATCAAAAATATGAAATTGATATGGTATATAGGTGTTATAATGCATGATTCTCACAGAATTCAATAATTTACATTGGGGGAAACATTGTATGGAATGAAAAATAACACTCTGGATTATTGAAAAATTTTAGGCTACAATATGAAAGGAATAATGGGGTGTCCCATTTCTGAAGAATTCAAAAACACTGTTTTTTTTGAAAATTACACAAAGGATATGTTTTTAAGAAATTAGAAATTGTTACCGTGACATCATAAATAATGATCTTGAACAACATTATTTGGTGGGAAAACTGAATGAGGTGCAATATCATATCCACTAACAGGTGATAAACTATTCTATAAAGTAAAATATATCTACACTAATTTTGGGAAACCATTTTTAAAAAACCCTACAAAATCTAGTGGGAAAAATAAATCAATTTTCTTTTAATTAAAATATTATAATTGGATTTCTATCATAAATTTTTCTTGATTTTATGCATATACATAAAAATCTAACTGGTAGTGTTATTAAATCGTTACTAGATGTTCTTAGAAAAACAAAATATGAAATCAAGGCCAGTGTGGACAAGATTTACATGGGGATCTGGGAAGGGTTGTCATTGGTGAAGTGTAAAAGGAATAGTTTTCTTCCTCTAGGTGATTACATACAATAAATAATAAAAAATTCAAATTTTTTTCTTTAAGGGTGTAAAATTTCAATGGGGGTATTCATCAAATCAGAGATTTCAATAAAATTCATGGACCCAATCAAAAAAGGTCACCTCACACTCAAACATCTTTTTTGGGGAATTTAAACATTTTAAAGAATACTATAACCTCATTGAGGTTAATGTAGTTGGTGTCAAATATACTTGGTATTGATGGAATCATAATAATATCATGACCAAAAAATTAGAAACAGCATCCACTAACAACCATTCCCTTGATAACTAGAATATTATCTTCAACATTACTCTACTTCAACTAAATTCTGATCATCATCCCAATATAGTGAGGCTCACTACTAGACACTCCAAAACCATTCTTCCTTTTATATTTAATATTTCATCGAGCTCATTCCCTGAGTGGGAAGCATTATCATAGAAACATGGAATTCAATTTTCTTTAAATCAGGTTCTTTTTCATGTATTACGAAACTAAAACATATTAAGAAAAAGTAAAAATTATGGTGCAAGAACAGAATGAATCAAAATGATGAAGAAATTTAATCCCTTGAACATGCCTTCAACCAAATTCAGGCGAACTCATCTAACTCTATCTTTGACATAGATCCCACTAAAGAACATGTTATTATCACTAACCATAACAATTTCCTTACCTTTAGAGGTAACGATAGGAAATAAGAATTAAAAATTATAGGTATCACAGATGATGATAGAAACTCCAAATTTTACAATGAACCTCAAATAACTATGAAAAATAATAGACCACTTACCTTTCGAAAATATGGAGACATCCTTATCAACAATGTGGAATATTTGATCAATCAAGTTGTTACCTATATTAATAATATATCAAATGGTCCAAATATTAATAAATACAAAGAGAATGATATCATTACATACATGGTTGGATAAAATGATTAATTTTTTTTAACGAGTGTACATATAGATCATGAGATCAAAGAAGCTATATTCTATTAAAAACTAAATACTGCCTCTAATCCTGATGGTTTTACTAATTCTTTTTTTTCAAAATTTTTGGGATATTATTCAAAATGATGTTGGTAAACTGGTCATATCATTTTTCTTTAATTGTTACCTTCCCCATGTTATTAATTCCAAATTTATACGTCTAATCCCCGAAGATGATAAAGCCTCTAAAATTCACATATTTAAGATGATTTCTCTTAGTAACATAATTTCTAAAATAATTTCTAAAATCCTTGCTATTATATTATCCCTTATTATGAATAAAATTGTTTCTTGGAATCAATTTGGATTCCTCAAAGGACAAAATATTAAATATTGAATTTTCCTTTCTTCCAAAAGTATCAATATGCTAAAAAAGGCTCACAGACGGGGAAGTATTACCATTAAATTTGAATCAAAAAATCCTTTGACACCATTGAATGGGGTTTCATCTTGAAGTGGCACAATAATTTTGGTCTAAATGATACCTTTGTGACCAAAATTAAAATCTCATTTTCTCTTCTTATAATTCTGTTTTAATTAATGGTTCACCAAGCGGATATTTCAACTACTCCAAAGGCATGAGATAAGGAGACCCCATATCTTCCATCCTTTTCATTATTACTGAAGACTATCTTAGTAGGAATATTACCGCTTCTGTTGAGTAAGGAAATAGTAAGCATATAATTTCCTCAAGAATACTAACTATCCCCCTAAATCTATTAGATGTATATGATATTATTCATTTCTTTCATGGCGACAAAAGAAACATACAAAATATTAAATTGGTCCTCACTCACTATGAAAATGTGTCTGGTTAATCTATTAACTAGGGAAAATCTTCCATCTTCTTTTGAAAACACTTCTCTAATTATATGAAATATGTTATTTTTAAAGAACATCGAGTGAAACAAGGATATCTCCCCTACACTTACCTTGCAGTCCCCATTTTTGGGGAAAGCCTAAATACACTCATTTTTCAAACATTCTTGACCATATTACTAACCAACTCTACTCTTGTAAGGGAGAAACATTATATATGGTTGGATAGATTTGCATTTTCAAATACACCATTATTTCCAAACTGGTTAACTTTATGTTCATGTATAAATGGACTCTGGGTTCAATAAAAAAAATTAACATAAGAATTAAAAATTTTGTTTGGTGTGGAAGCACCATTGAATGAAAACTTTTCATGGTCCCCTAGTCTAAATTTTTCACTCTTTTGGATAATGGTCGTCTTGATATTAAGAATATAAGTCTTTTCAATGAATCCCTACAAGCTAAAGTCACTTGGATCATTTTACATAACAATTCCTTGGACTTTTTTATCCTTATAGGCAGGTTTTATAATAACTTTATAAAAGGGAATTTTTCCAAAAATGGAATCTTCTATATGGCCTTCCATCAAACTCATTTTCCCTAAAATCTTAACCCACTCCCAATGGATGGTTAACAAAGATTCATATATGAGGTTTTGGTTGGATAACTAGAATGTCTAACCTCTTTTTTCGGAAGTCTCCCCTACCACTGATATTAAAATCTCTTTAACTAACTGTATGTGTTCTCCAAATTTAAAACATCCCATTAAAATCAAATATATTATTAACAGATACCATTTTTTCAACACTAAATAGTTTATTTTTTAGGACCCTTCCCATAATGGAATTCTAAACTAATTTTTTTATCATCATAATTTCATTTCCAATAAACAATATTTCTTCTGGTTAATTAGTTTCAATAAATAATGTTTTAGACCCTCCGGATTCACACTGATTTGGAGAATTGCTAACAATAGAATTATTAATGATTTAACTCTTTAGTTGTTCGGTATTTATAATTTTTCTAGATGTTGTATGTTTGATCATCACATATAGGATGTTGACTATCTTTTTCTATCTTGTTATATTGCTTCTGCTTTATAGAATTATATCTATATCATTTTTTTATCTCGGATGGGAAGGTGTTAACCACATTATCCATCGGATACAGAGATACACTACTTTGGATCCCCACCCAAGATTGGAAAACCTTTCATCACAGAAATAACTGAACTACTTCATATTACTTGGTATGAATGAAATATTGTCATTCAAAAAAATAACACTATTAATCATCATGCAACTGAAAAAAATATTTGTGCTACAATCAAGGATGTTGTGATTGTGCAAACAGGTTCTTTCCACAATTGAGTATGATATTTTAGTATCCTTCATCATACTAATGTTAAAGGCAGATATAACAAGAAAAAAATATTGCTAGAGGTATTCTATAAGCCCCCCCTTCTAGGGTGGATCAAAATGAATATTTATGGTGCCTAGAAATGAAACCCATGATTAGAAATCTATAGTTTTGTATCTAGGGACCACAAGATCAATATTATAGGATGTTGTTATGGAAAATGTGGGTTTTCCCTCTTCCCTTGATGTAGAGATGTACAACTTCTTAATTGATGTGGAAACCATCATTCAATAGGGATAGAGAAAGGTTAAGATAGAAATTGATTCAACTACTATTGTGTAGGCGCTTCGAAAATGAGTATTTAATCATTCATTGAAACTCACAGCTAGATGGGTCAGTTGCCTCCAGAAACTATAAAAGACCAATCATATAATTACCCATGCCTATCCAGAGGTGAACAGAGTCGCAGATGGCCTTTCTAAAAAATGTGTGGACAAAAAAGACATGTGGATGGAGTGCCTTCCACCTGATCTCCCCCATTTTCATGAAGAAGATTATAATAAATTTCCCACTTTCAGACTTGTGTAATTTTTTGTATTATTTATATATTTTATTCATTTGTCCCTAGACCAAGGCATCATCATCAAAAAAAATCAAATGGTAGAATTGTTTTTGATACAAGATTTGGGGCACAACATATTGTGTTGTACTCTTCACCAAAATTTATGATATACATTAACCCGACTCTAGTTTTTTTAATCCATATACAGTAAAGTTATAGACTCAATGAAGTTTCCAATATTGAAAAAGATATTGATGTCATATTATGATAATTAGATACGTTAATCCAAAAATAATTATTTAATATAATGGTACATCTGGTTGTTCACTTGATTAGAGAGGTTCAACTATGTTTTACTTCCCATTACAGAGGGATGTACCCCATCAGATAGTATATTGTGATTTTTGATGTGTATGTTAAGAATCAAGGTTGAACAGAAGGATGTATGGAATAATTATAATGTTTTGAAGATGTTTTTGAATTTGGTACCAATTGCATATCATATTTTGATAACATTAGTCTCGTAAAGTCTTGTGATGGTTGACTCCTTATGAGTGAAGGGATTTTCAGAGGAGTTGTTGTTATAATTACCACCACAGAGCTAAAGAAAGACCAACTTTACATTTTAAAAAATAGTGAAGATGTTTATCCACATGTTGATGCCCAAAAATAAATTCATAGTGATATGAATAAAACAAGGGAAGTTGAATGGATAATAAACATGAATAAACAATTTTTTATAGGATTGTTCCAAAATTATATTTATAAGGAGTTATCTAAAAAATTGAAACCAATTACCAAATAACATTAATGGCTAGCCAGGGGACCTACATAAAATGTTATATCTTACACTAGTTTGGTAATTAATTGTAATACATTCTATAGAAAACAATATTATAACCAAAGAATGTTGAAAAAAGTCGTTGTGGATATAGAAATTCACATATACAATTCTATGAATATAAATATAATTTATAAAAGATTTCATATTTCACCATCATAGAACATATATATGAGTTTGATTTTACCATATATTATGTTTTGATATTATATTGAAAATGGTTTGGAAATAAAAGTGTAGTGAATGTTTATGAAAAGGTCTTTGTGAAGGTGAATTTCAAGGTGGAAATTGAAAATGATGAGCCATTAATAATGGAATAACAAGAAGTGATGGTATTTTATTTCTCTGATATAGTAAAAATAAATTGGTCAATTTTTAATCTAGTGTCAAAAACAATTGTAGGGTCATGTGGAAATTAAATTTATGATGAACCTTTCATTGGTAGATCACTATCATTTCATGTTGGTCCTAATGTAAAAAATTTCATATATATTATAGGGTACCAAAAAGAGGGTATTTAGATTCTCAATAGAGGAGAAAATTCTCTCTCACTTTAATATAAAATAATTATATTTCAATAAGTAGGTGAAATTGTTTTTTAATATACAATTATTTTCCTCATAATGTTATGTGTTATCTACCATTCTAACATAATGTAAATACAATTTTTGACTACTCATAAAGACAATGAATTTTTGACATGATGACATTACCAATATTAGGGAGGAAATAATATTTGATGCTAAAATTGTAGAATTATTAAGGGATAAACAATATATTGATGAAAATAAATCAAGAATAATGTTGAATCACTGTGTTGACTAATATAATCAATGTAATAAGCAATCGTATAATGTTTTAGGTTGTCTATAATCAACTGGGATAACCTACTGATCCCAGAAAGCCAATTCTAATTAGTTTTGTTAGGGATATAATAATAATGACTGTTCCAATTGATACTGATTCATGGAACTATTTTTATCAGGTAACAAATGATACCCTTTGTTGTGGTTTTAAGGTAATGTTACAATATATTTCCTCTATTTTACAGAAAACATATATATAATAATAAATTTATTTAATCTTTATTATTCCATGTAAATTTTATTTATTTTAGATGATTTCTAAAAGAAATATTTCTTACAGGCCACTAGAAAATATCATAGTGGATTCTAGGAACTTTTTACCAGATTTTATCATAGTGATGTAGAGGGGAAAGTAAATCCCCACCCACCAATTAATTATAAAGACATTATATAGAAAGAACCGTGGAAGGATTTCATTAGTCATCCAAATGACAATTCATTTAATGTTCATTTTATTCAATAATGTATTATTTTAAACCATTTATTTTATCCAATTTGATTCAAAAATTTAATTCATGAAACATAAAAGGAGTACAGAAAATAAAAAATGTGAATTAGGACTAATGTACCCCTATCATAATGGAAGTATGGGGTATGATTCCCTAATGAATAAAATTCCATGTGTTTGAAATCAAAAATAATATTTTTATGTGTTTTTAAATAATATATATTCATTTGTTTATATAAATATATATGTTGATTAAAAAAAATTCAATTCAACTTCCATCCTATATCATGCGCTTTAGAAGGAGGCCAATGTCAATGTAGAGGGAAAACATGTTTATTAAAATAGAAAATTAGTATGTGAAACATGTGTCCGAATTAGATAACAAATATTTTTTATTATTTATAACAATATTACATAATATATATATATATATATATATATATTTTCTCTTTTGTTTATTATATAGATTAGGCTCAAGAATTGGTTGTGGCCATACATGATAAAAAAAATAATTTCTATAGCATTAAAGAAACTAAAACCATATAATCAAATTAGAGGTATAGGATTTGATGTGTCATCTTGATAATATTAGAGAAGAAACCCCCACAAGAGGATACAATTTACATGATTAAATGATACTAGTTAAAATAGATTATTTTCAAGATATTTTTGGTCGGTCTTGTTTAGCAGGTTGATATATGAAAAATAATTAAACTAACCTAATGGTGGAATAATGATCATCACCTGGAAAACCAGATGATCCCACTGGCTTTGAGGATGGGCATTCCACTCAATAGTGTATATTAACCAAGGTAATACTTTTTTTGTTATTGTCTCATAAATGCTAATGTGAAAACAAATGATAATGTAATATTACTTTAATTATACTGGGTAAAGTTGTATGTGATTTCTATCTATTAACACCAGTGCACATCCCTACTATAACGAGCATGGTGTATAATATCTTGGGAGATGTTCGACACAAAAATTAACACATAAATGATCACATGAGAGTGGGGTTTGAAATAGCTTATGATTCGATCACTATGTTTCCTTATCCACCTGATTATCTTGATACGAAAATGGTCAACAATGCTATTGTATATTTCAAAGAATGGCCATATAATCCTGAAATGAAATATGATCTATGTCCTTAATAACATTATTCAACTGAAAATCCAATAAAAGTTGATGAAAAATAGTTTTATGTGAAGTATGGAATTATAAATAGATAAAATGGTGTGAAAATGGACGGTTGGATGAAGAAAATATGCTTAATCAACTATGAGATCAAAATTTTCTTTTGGGATTTCCCTATCCCTACCATTTTTTCTAATGTAGATATTAACATTTCAAACACATGGAGAAACCACATTTAAAGATGTATATGTGTCCTACATTTAATATGAAGAATAAATATTTGGAACTATTATTATAGACATGGTTGGTCTCAAGAGTATAAATTGTATTCTCATGTGTGAATGATTGGGATAAACAGTTGTGAATACGTACATAAGGTACATTTTCATAATCGTTCTATCCAAAAAAAATTATCTATTATGTTAATTAATGTTAATAACTATTCATATTTTATATTAGAATTTATATTACTAAAATATAATAGGAATAAAACATGATAAAAAATTAGGATTCCTTAATCCATATGTCTTTTATATATAACAAATTTCATTAGATGTCAAATAAATTCATAATAAAAGAGGTGAACTATTTGAAAAAAAATTCTTAATGTAACATTGATGCATTTTTGCGTTGATTGTGTTTGTTGAAAAAGATGGTTTCCATTATTATTGGGGTAGTTCAGAAGATATTTTTGAAAAACAATGTTTTTAATGAACTATGAAAAATTAATGGACACTCGGTAGGTAATAAAAAAGATCATAAAAAAGGTGGTGATGTTTCCCAGTGTTTTCCAAATTTTTTGTGTAAAAAATTTGATAATATCAAAAACTGTTTTTGAAAATAAAAACGTTTTACTCAAATGTTTATGAGGTTTTGAATATGGAATTAAATCCATTTTTCAAGGTCATTACATGAAAATATGTAAAAGTAAAGAAGTTTTCGAAAGTTATTGTTTTGTTAGAAATGTGACTTCTCATGAATGAGACATGTGCAAATGAGACTAGTTCACTCGGGGAATGTTGCGCAAGTTTCATGTAGTGTTGGAAAAATACCTCTAAATATATAGGTTCCCCCTGTTTTCTGGATACACAACACTTATAAATAATATATTATCTAAATCCTGCATGTTTGAAGAATTTTTCACACAAGTAGAGAGTTTCATGCAAATAGGGAGTTGCTCTCAAGTAGGGGGTTTTGCACAAGAAGGCAGTTGAGAACATATATTTAGTTACACGCAAGAAGGGCGTTGTGCAAAAGTAGTGAGTATTCATGTTATAGTTTCATTATACTAGAAAGTGAAATGCATGTTTTATTTCTATGAAAAATAAACGTGTTGTACAAAAGGCATTAAAGAAGTTCACAAGTTTCCCATGAGTAACATGAAAATTTAATGTTTAGTAGTATTTTTGTGGTAAAGTGATATTCCTCAATTGGATGAAAGTTGAACTTCAAAATAGCATCTATATGAAGTTGAGTATACCTGAAATCTTGGAAATTAAGGGACCTACGATTTTATGATCAATGTGTGGATCCCATTAAAGAGTAGTGTGAAAAAGAAGTGGAAGATGGTGATCCAGTCCACCAGAAGTGAGCCAGAGAAAGAGACATAGAGAGTGACCCTTGGGAAAGTAGTGAGCTAACCATAATACTTGTAAAGGTACTAATCCTAAGAATTAATGTTATCTATCCCAAACCATGTAATTGGTATAGATATTTAGTGTATTTGGTACATTGGAACATCCCCGTTGTATGGTCATTAGATGTACCCCAATGGGGGTGAACAAAGAAAAATACAACTTACATGTGCATGATTTAATTTCTGCTCGTATATTGTTACAGGAATAAGATGCATGTGTTTTTTTAACGATGAAACAAGAACCAAATGGGTGATAGTTTTAATCTTTTATACCCTGATTCAACCCCCCTCTCATGGTATTTGACATAGTGGGCCTAAAATGGACTACGTGTGGATCTTGAGAAGAAAATAATAGATGAATTACTCTTCTTTATGCATTCAATTCAAGGACAATAATCTTCAATATAATTATATAGAATATATTTTACTTTTTTATCAATTATTATTTGTTTTTTTAAGAAATCACTAGATGTTGATTGTATTCAATTTAGACACCCCAAATGTTTCTTTTTTGGATCCAATGGATGCATTTCCTTCAAAAGGACCACAAATGATGTGTATTGTGAACTTTTAAAGCACTCTAATCAACATTTTAATTATAAACATTGAATTAAATGTTTTAGCTTGTGTTTTAAAATTAATTTTATTATCATAGGGTACTATTTGAATATAGTCTAAAACATGGACAGTGGATGGTGACTGGGCATAAGAATCCTATATATTTATTTGTGTGGAGATAGATTAGGTATATATTGATATATTTAACTACTAAAAAAATTAAAAATAATATAATTATTCTTTTTCAATATTTATACAATGTCTAATGTTTGATAACAACAATGATTTTGGATTTTAAATTCCCAAATTTATGATGGATTTAATGTTCCCTTAAAACACTAGCATTCCTCAACAGGTCATTTATGATGGTAATTACAATTTCATTTAAAATTGTACTTAATAATTTGTTTCTACATATATTCTTTTTAATACAAGGATTTAAAAAAATAAACACAATCAAAAGAAGAAGAAAATTTGTTTAAAAATGGTTGGGAAGAGTACATGGTGTCAGAATGTTTTATGAAATCATATTTAGGTGAATACCTATTATGTTTACGATCTAGTATGGTATATGAACTATGAAATATATTTTTTATTCAATGTATTATTATCAGAATGCTAATATATTTTTTTGATTTATTTTTCAAGGATAATTATAATGGAAGAAATAAATTTGTTTATAAATGAATAAAAAAATATATGGTGTCAAAATTTATTCAGTAAATGTAAAGAGGTAAATCCCCACATCTTATTGTGTTAATTTTATCTACATTTAATCTAATTTTTTAGTTAATTTCCTTATAATTTATATCCATAACGATCTTTTTTTTAAATTTACACATTAGTTTATTAAACATATCACCTGATCATAACCAGGAGAAAAAATTCATATATTTTTTATACATTAGGACAACGATCCATTATTCATTTTTGACATGTATGAAATTACCACACTTCAATATGACGCATGATGTGGTATGTATAACTAACTATTTTTTCAATGAAATATATTCATTTTAGAATGAAAAAAAAATTCACATTGAAAAAACATAGAAAATGAGCACATATTATTTAAAAAATGTATAAAAATGATCCATATCTAATTATTAAAATTTAGGAAATGACTACACACAAATCTAACACACTATGTGTTTGGAATGATCTAAGGAAAAAAATTATCATTTTATTTTAAAATGATCATCACATTTGAAAAACTAAGAAAAACAACTCATATTTTACTAAAAAATTATTAAAATGATTCATATTAAAAATTTCATGTGTATTAATTGATTGAATGTCAATCCAAAACCAGATGTGGTCAGTATTTCTCATAGTAAATGTTTTCAATACTAAAGTTTCAATTTAGTTAAAAAGTTTCATAAAACATTCAAAACTAAATAAATGAGTTTGGACTGTTTTCATGAACTACCAAAAATAACCATAATTCATTTATAACAAGTAAAAATCATCCCCAAACCAATCTGATACATGATGTGATCAATATGACACAAAGTTATTGTTTTCCATAGAAAGGTGTGATTTTAGATTCAAATGCATGTCACATTGCAAAAATAGATACAATGATCTTAAATTGTTGTCAAGGATTAGAAAAATAATCCATAATTAAATTTTCATGTGTAGGAATTGGATGCACTTCATTCTGACACACAATGTTTCCAATTCTAATAAATGTTCGTTTTTCTAATTTAAAACTGTCAATTCAGTTAAAAACACGTCACATAGAAAAAACTATGAAAATAAGATTATAATATTTTCAAAGATTATGAAAATGGTCTATAGTTTAATTTTTACATTTAAGAATATACCAAAGATCAATATGACACCCATTGGGGTTGGTATGTCCCAAAGTGTGTTCTTTAAATATAATTGTTTCATTTAAATTTAAATATTTCATGAAATAGAAAAAACCACGAAATAAAAGCTTAATTTTTTTTTCAAAATTTTATAAAATTGACTATAATTAATTTGTGACATGAAAGAATCAATATCCCTTTAATCTGACACATGATGTGACTATAATAACTCAAATTTAATGTTTTCAATGGAAAGTTTCCATTTTAGTTAAAAATTCATGCCACATTTCCAAAACTATGAAAACAAGCTTTGATTGTTTTTAATTGTATGTAAAATGATCCATAATTCATTGTTAATATGTAAAAATTGACCAGCACGAATATGATATGTGATGTGGTTGATATGACTCGAAATATGGGTATTCAATATAAAATATTCATTTTAATTTTAAATAAAAATTATATCCAAAAACAAGAAAACGAAAATAGATTGTTTACAAAAATTATTAAAACATTCCATATTTAATTTTTGACTTATAGGAGTCGACCACACATCATTAAAACACCTGTTATGGTCTATATAACTTAGTGTGTATGTTTTCAATAATAAAGTGTCGTTTTAGTTTAAAACATACATCAAAGATATGAAAATGAGAAAATTCGCTAACATTGTTTTTTCAAAAATTTGGAAAATGGACCATGTTTTTTTATGTTTAAGAATCGACTGCACATCAATCCTAAATATGATGTGATTGATATTACTCAATGTTATTTTCTTATTTTAAGGTTCTATTTTAATTTAAAACTAAAGTCACATCATAAAAAATTAGAAAATAAGATAAGATTGTTTTAAAAAATATTGGAAAAGATCCGTAATTCATTTTCAAAATGTAAAACATTAACACAAACTAACAGGACACATGATCTGGTAGATATGAATCGAAATTTGTGTTTCCGACTTTAACATTCATTTTATTTTAAAACAAGTAACATTGAAAAAACCACGTAAATTAGTTAAAATTTCTTTCAAAATTTTGGAAAATGGTGGATAATTTATTTTTGACTAGTAGCAATTGACCACATGTAAACTTGACACCAGATGTTATTAGTATGACTCAAAGTGAATATTTTTATTTAAAGAATGTCATTTTATATTAAAACAAGAATTAAATCATCAAAACTGAGAAAGAAAGGTTGAATTGGTTTCAATAATTAGGAAAATGGTCCATAATTCATTTTTTTGGATGTGTAAAAATAAGTCATACATAAATTTGATACATGATGTGATCAATATGACTCAAAGTCTATGTTTTCAAAATAATGGTTACATTTTTGTTTAAAACACATGTCACTGCTCCAAAACATAGAAAACAAGATCTTATTATTTTAAAACATTAAGAAAACGATCCATAATTAATTTTTAACATGTAGTAATTTTCTACAATACATTTTTACATATGTTGTGGTGGATATGAATCATTGTATGTGTTTCAATCTAAATATTTAATTTCCTTTTAAAATACATCACATATATGAAATTGATCAAGTGAGCTTGGAATTTTTAAAATATTACGAAATTAGTCCATAATTCATTTATGACCAGTATGAATCAACCACACGTCAATCAAACGCTAAATGTGGCAAGTAAGACTTGATGTGCATGTTTTTAATAAAAAGTGTCATTTTAGATTAAAAAATTCAACAAATATCCAAAACTAAGAAATTAATATTTTTTTTCAAACTATAATAAATTGTCCCATAATTAAATTTTATTTATAATAATTGATGGCATAATAATAAAACTCGTGATTAGTCTGATGTGACTCAAAGTGTGTTTTCAATTGAAAGATTCCATTTCAGTTTAAAATGCATGTCACATCACTAAAACTAATAAAATAGACTAAAATTGTTCTCAAAAATTAGAAAACAATCCATATTTTATTCTTCCTGTGCAAGAATTGACAACACATCATTCTAATACAGAACATTATTGATGTAGATTAAAGTTCCTATTTTCAATAAAAAATATCCATTTCACTTTAAATCACACTTCAAAGATCCAAAATTGGGGAAATTATCCTAGATTGAATTAGAAAGTCTTCTAAATAGATCAATAATTCATTTGTGACATCAAAGAATCATCCACATATCAATATGTCACATGATGTGACCAATATGACTGAAAATGTGTGTTTCCAATTGAAAGGTTCTATTTTAGTTTAGAATGTTTGTCACATCACCAAAACTAAGGAAACATGCTCTGATTATTTTGAAGCATTATTAAATGATCCATAATTATTTTTTCACAAGTATAAATTGACCATACATCAATCAAACACATGATGTGGTCAATATGACTTGAAATGTGTGTTTCCAATACAAAAGTTCCATTTTAGTTTCAATCAAAAATTTTATATCCAAAACTAAGAAAAGGAGATTGTATTTTTTATAACAATAGTAAAATGGTATATAATTCAATTTTTGATGTGTAATAATCAAACATTCATCAATCCAACATATTATGTGGATAATATGTCGAAAATTGTGTGTTTTCAAAAAATATGTGTCATTTTAGTTTAGAATTCATATATTTAACCATAAATATGAAAAATAACTAGGTTTATTTTAACACTTTTTGGGAAACCGTTCATAATTCATTTATATAATATGGAAATTTACCTCATGTCAATCTGACACATTATGTAGTCAGTATTACCCAAAGTTCATGTTTTCAGTATATCAATGCCATTTTGTTTTAAAACCCACATCATATTTCCAAAACTGTAAAAACTATATTAGATTTTTTGCAATTCATTTTATCTATTATTAATTAATTAATTATGTTATCATTTTTATCTAACAATTATTTAGTTTATTTTCATAGATATAATTCTTGAAGACAATGAAGAAATTGTGTGACATTAGAAGGATTCTTCTAAAACAGAATGTACTCTTGAATTGGCTCTCATCCAAAATGTGTTTATGTCACCATAGATGTGATCTATTTCCAAAAGTCTTAATTTTGAGAACAAAAAGAAATGGTGTGATGTGTAAGAGTGAACCAAAACTCAATCTGATACATGATGTTCCTGTTATTAATCAAAGCATATATTTTCAGTTTAAAATTGAATTTTTGGGTATTATTTATTTTATTATAGTATTACAAACAAAATAATTGTTTTCTCATATTGGTTTATTTATTTACTCGATATGGGGTTGTTTATTCAAAAACTAATAGCATGAGTAGGGTTTAGTCAAATGATAATGGACCTTGTTGTCATTGAATGTATGCCATAATTTGTAATTACTCATGTAATTGTATAAACCAGTGTTCGAAATGTCACGAATAAATTGTCTTTTCATGTATCTTTTATATAAATTTTATTTCAGTTGAATTATATATTTTATCCTATATATGTTCTTATTTTTTGTTTTTTCAGCTCTACTATGTTTTAATGTTAATAATACACAGTAGTAGAATACCCCATTATTAGCACATAAAAAGAATATTCTTTATCAGTTCTAGGAAAGAACTGATAATAAAATCCATTCTCTGTAGTATTAAAAGTGATGATAAATGGATCCTTTGTTAGTACTAAACAAAAGTGATGATAAAGGTGGTCCTTTATCAGTGCATAAAGTAGCACTAAAAAAGATGTATTTTTAGTGGTTTTATTAGCATTGATAAAGGACTATGGATTTTAATCATGCCCTGATTGTCATTTCTTTTATTGATAACAAAAGTCTATTATAGTTCTATTTGTGGTCTTATAAGTACTAGGGGTTAATAGAGTTTATATTCATTTCTACATTATGATAGGAATGTATGCTTTACCTTTTATTTTTTCCTTATCTTTTATTGTATGATATAAATATATATGCATATAATCTTCTTCCTATGGATAAAAGTGGTTGACCATTTAAAGTGTCAATAATGTATTATATGTTTTTCCAATATATTTATATGGTGGAATCTTTTTTTTTCAATTCCATGGATTATAACTTGATATAAAATCATATATAAATGGATTTTTACTGCATAGTTTGTCAAATAAAGTTTCAATAAGCACCATATAAGTTTTTTTCCATTAGAGCTTGTGAATGGAATTCCGTTTGACCATTCCATGGATATTAAAACACTAGAATAAACATGAATTAGTTAAAATTTAAATGTTAGTAGTATATTTTCAGGATAAATATTGAGATAATTAAAATTTAAATTACTCAAAAAAATAATATCATTCTGGTTATATCATGAATGGTTACGGGTCATTAACATTATCATTCTTTACATTGAGAATTGATAAGTGATTTTTATATGTTTCATTATGAGATCATCATGTTAGAATTTTTGAGTTATGCCACCATGAAAGGCTAGGGTCCCAGAACAAGAGAGTGAGAGCATGGTTTCCACTATGAGTGTGGACAAAAACATTCGATAACTCAATGTCTATTTATATATGTTCATCTACATAAGTTCCTTAGACATGTATTATGTGCCTTGTAAAGGGGATCTCCTAAAACTATTTTTACTATGTCAACCACACCCATGATTTCTAGCATCAACAACCTCTACTAATCATATGTGCGGGTGGTCCACAGGTGGCATTGTTGGGGATGATGTCCATGAGGACTATTCACAATAACATAGATACTCATAAGGATAAAAGGGTGATCTTTGTGGTTTATATGTGTCATGGGGAAGCACACTAATGATGGTATATCATTTCCCAGGGGAAGAATCGTGTTGGGTTAATCTGAAACTGTTTTCAAAACTATTTATATAGTCAATTCAATCAATAGACCATATGATCAGATAAGGAACACAAGTTTATAAGGTTAGCATTTGGGGATATGGATATTATGGAATATGTTGTCCAGTTTATAAATATTTGGTGGTTCAATCATACTTTATATAAAAATGAGGATACTAGATCTATGAACATTTATAAAGGTCTACAATATGATATCATGTTTTCAGAGAAGGTGTTCTTTTTTCCTCTTTCACTGAAATCCTGAACCAAACCAAGATTAATAAATGAAATATTAATGAGGATCACCAAACTAGGTTAATATAATCATTGGGATAAATTGGTAGCACGGTTGGATCTTTTATAAATTTGAAGGAATGATATGATGACTCATGAGAGGACATGAGAGTTTAGTCATGGAAATCTAATGAATTTTACCAACCTTCACATGGGAGTGATGAATCACACTGTTATCAGTGTGGCCAATTGGGAGAAATGATATTTCAATCTCCCTAACCACCTATGAGGTACTATCATAGTGGGAAGGTGGTACATGCCTTTCTTGTGTGTGAAATATTTCATAAAAATCTAGTAGTGATAGAGGATGAGGACCAAATTAGAGTTTAAGTGAAGAGGTGGTTACTACAACACACTATTCAAGATTGTGGGTATCTTCAGAATATCTAGGTCATGGTAGTGGTCATGGGGATTAGGTCAAATCTAGTAGGGTCATAAAGTGGGTATAAATTAGGGTAGTTAGGTTGAATTATATGTTTATGGTATAGTCCAGTTTCATATAGTGGATCCAATTCTAATATAAATAGATACCATGCCATCCACCATTCATGGTATTATTTTGGATGCACGTACTTTTACTTTTATCCTTATTTGACACTGGATCTTTGCATTATTATCTACATTATTTATTAGAATCTTGAGTTTGTTGGTGGATTATTTATAAGGTGTTCTATGTTTGAGACAACCTTGGTTATCATGTTATTGGGGATTCAGAAGTGTTTCAATTGTTATATATTCCACAAAAGATGAATTTTCCTCTCAAACATACTCATATTGGAAATCTGTTGAATTGATTTAATATTTGTTATAAAAAATATCACATGTTACTATGATAAACATTATTATTACCACAAATTTTTTTCTTTTATATATTTTGATGGTGGATTCTTTGTGTTTATTGTGGAGTGGGAAGTTCATGTAGTTCATGTGAGTCCAAACCTTCAATGACTAGGTGGCATCATCACCAAAGTGGATATTCTTATTTTGGATGAGGGATAGAGAAATTAAAATAATTTTCCTCCTATGTTAGATTTTTTAAAGGATATATTTTTTTGGGTAATTCTTTATATCACTGTTTTAATGGGGAATCGAGTTCACAGTTAAGATTATACCATTTATAGGGATGATTACAATTTCGGCATATCATATAGCTCCTACTGATCTTCAGGATACCAAGTCCCATCTAGGATAATTTGAGGATACGGGGATCATTCGACCAATCATGTCACACAAGGGTAATCAGATTCATTTTTCTATGAAGGTAGATGTATCTATGAGGTTATGTGTAGATTATCAAAGTCTTATCCGGGTAATGGTTATGAACTGATACCCACTCACCCTCATTAATGAATTGTTATAAAAACAAATAGGAATCCTGCAATCTCAATTATTGTCCCCTATTTATGTATTAAACCACAAGATATACTATTTAGAAAATCACAGAGTAAATAAGGACTTTATGGGCACCCGATGATGTTGTTCGAGTTGACTAATATGCTAGTGATTATCATGAATTTGATGAATATTGTCTTCTATACATAAATGGAATTCTTTTCTTTTATTAATATTAATGAAATATCGGTGTACTCTAAGTTAATAGTGAATTATTACATAAATAAATAAATATATATACATAGTTTTAAGAATTATTTGGGGTCATTAGCTTTATGAAAAATTATCCAAATATTCGTTTTGGTTTTATCAGTTGAATTTATTAGGACTCATAATATCGAATGATGGAATTTTTATAGATCCTGAGAATGTTTGTATTGGGGTTTCTTGGGAGAGTCCCAAAAATGTTTTTGAGTTTAATAGCTTCATGGGGATACCTAACTATTTCTATATATTTATCAAAGCCTTTTAATGCTTGGTTGGTCTATTGACGAGATGGAGAAGGAAAGGGGTTATGTTTTTTTTTCATGAAACTTGTGAGATAGACTTTCTAGTGCTGCAGATGATGCTGGAATCCAAGCTGATTCTGACTCTACCCAAGCCTAGTAAGGAGAAAACCTTATAGTATAATGTGTTAGGAAATTTATTTGGATATCGCTTATGTGGGAAGAGTGGTTAGTCAAATACTGTTCCAAGAAGCTGAACCCAAAGGAGCATAAATACCCAATCCATGATTTAATGCTTACTGGATTGGTACATTACAAATGGTATTATAGACACTACCTCATGGGGAGTGATTTGTGCTTTATTGAAATGGAAAATTTATTAAATACCTCTTATCCCAGTATAACCTGAATAAATAAAATAGGTGGGTTGAGTACTATTAATCATTTGATTTCATGCTGCCATATACACCTTGGATGTGTAATGTAGTGGAAGACACATTGAGTGGTAAAACTTAGATATAGGTTATTCAAATATTTAGTTATGAGTGGTAAATCAATGGTCTTGTTTGCAATGATGAATTCCAATGTTTAGGAGTATCAAGGAAGTTGAAAATTTTCATTCCTATATATTAATTACCAACTCTTAAAAACGATAAAATACAACTATATATCAGATTCCATCTATCTAGAGATGAGGGATAGTATATATATTGGGGTTCCCCTCTTGATATGTCCTTTCATTATTTTTAGATTCTTTATGTCTGAGACCAAGTGGTAGTTTTCAGGAGTATGCATAAGGAGCTGATGAGGGACTCTCATTCCTAAAATTAGGTTTTGTATAAGTGGTATACCACGTTGTATTGTCACATATGATTGAAATATTGGTGGCCCATAAGCAAGAAATATATAGTTGTAATTTCTAATTGATACTCTACTTTCCATTTGGTGAAGGTTTGGAAATAGTTCCCTTCTGGTCTTCTCCAGCCATTTCTCCTTCCATTGTGGAAGTGGGATGCCACGATGATGGATTTTGTGATGTGTCTACTACGAAATCCTCATACACATGGTATATTTTGGGTTTTAATTGATATCCTAATGAAGAGAACCCACTTTATACACATTATGAAATATTCTATAGTTTAATATTTTGGTTGATTGAGTGTATGTGAGGTCGTACACCTACATGGGGTTCCATGGAGCATCATATATAATAGATATATATTTTTAACCTGATATTCTAGAAGGGACACTAGAAGGCTCTAGATACACTTGTCCATTTGATAACATCTTATCATATGAAGATGAATTGGTAATAAGAGTGTACCATTAAGGTGTTAAAGTAAATGTTCCATGAATGTATCCTTGATTTGGCAGTTCTTGGGGGAGTCATCTAGAATTGGAATAGATCTATTATAAAAAGAAAAACTATTAATATATTCACAAGGATATATTTGAGGTATTTTATGGCCGGATATTCCTATCTCCCTTATGTAAGATATAGGATGGTGAGTCAATAATGGTTTTAATGATACTAATAAAGGATACCTATGAGTAGATCCAACTAATCAAGAAGTGTTTGATGACCACTAAAATAAAGAACATGTCCTACTATAATTGATGATAATATCCCTAATAGTTTTTTTGGGAGATATGGTTTTCATAAACATAACATCGATTAAAGGTTAATGTTGGATTGAATGGAATGGGTTGTTGTCACCATGGTTGTTAGACTATTTTATGTTTTAGAGAGATTTTTTCCTATGGATTATTGACTCAATCACCCAAAGAGTTATGAAGAAATGTATGATGTCTTCCACTTCCCTCAGGTACTGTGGTATCACATTTACCCATATCATTTTATTGATGTCAATGATGTTTACTTGGAAGCTAAATATTCCGTTGAGGATCATCACATTCTTAGGATGGACTATCTTGTATAGACCCATTATGACAAAAACCATCCCATTTGTATATGTGTTATCGAAACATGGGAATAACCAGAATGAAACTTAGGAATATAGTTATATATTCATGTTTTGTGGTGTGATATTTCTATCAATAATGTCAATGTGGGATTAGAGTATATCTTGAGGAATATTTGATGTATACTAGAGAGGTTATAAAACCTAACCTCCTTTTGGTGAATTGTTTTATGTTTTTGGTTCGCTAATACATCTAGAAGAAATTATTAAATCATAAAGAAATACCAAATTAGATATTTATATGTTCCCAAACCACACTAACTTGAATGGAAAAGTAATGTGGAAGTACTGCGTCGATCAGGAATAGAGCATGGACCACATCATAAGACTATTGATTTAAATTTAGGATTCTCTAAATTTAGTTTGATAGTATTTAAAAAATTGAATTACACAAATTAAATAGATAAAATATTAGAAAAAATTATCAAATACATAATATAATGAAGATTAATGTAAGGGTTTGGGATCAATATCATGGTACAAGAAACATATAATCTTATATCTCACATAGGATAAACCTTCGGAATAGGCCGAAAATATGTGAATAGGCACCACTTGATCTTGGTCTAACTAATTGGATCAACCTAATTTAGAAACTAATCTTTGTTCCTATTATATTTGACAAACTATTTAAGGAATCATGGATTCTAAGTAAAATTAATCACATTATCTTGGTCATAGCCTTCCCAACTCCAGTCAGATCATTTTCATACATTTTTAACCTCTAATTCTCAGTATTATTGAAAAATAATTAAGTTTTAAATTGATTTAAATGATATTATTTTCCATATTGTTACCAAGTTTTTATATTTATATTCATTGGGTTTAAGGCCACCCATACTCTCAAACTATAATCTTAAGAGGATTTTCCTCACATTATGGTGTACAATGAAATCTGGGAAAGAGACCACAATAAGATTGAAATGAAAATAAACTATATCCCATAAGAAACATATCGGAAGATATGTAACTATAAACAAATAATATAAAATAAATTTGAATTAAAAAAATGATCAAACCAACATTACATACAATAAATATAAAGAAAACAAAATAAAAAACCCTATTTATTAAGAATTTTGGGTTGGAACCCCGCAACAGCCTCCCGGTCTTCAGGCCTCTCCACACAAAAAATGGATTCCCTTTTTATCTATATATCACAATTATTTATAAGTAAGGATATAATATTCTATACTACAATATTCAAATACATGTTTTAATATTAATTTGGGTTATCAAGTATATCTTTATATCAAAATATGTGATGAAAATACAATTTCCTTCTATATCTATCATTTCCTCTATCCAAACATTTCACGTCATGTAATATTTAGATGACATGTAACATGCTTGACTTAAATATTCATTACATGTAACATGTACCAAAATATTCTCTAGGATATCATGATATGTGTCATGATGTGATGCAAATGCATCATGTAGTGACATATGAGAACTTCAATCCATGCATCTTTCTTTTTCATCAAATCCTTGAAATGGTACATGGATTTTTTTAATTTCACGTCATATAATGAATACAAAATTTTTTTAAGTGTGTTTCTAGATTTAGAAAATCTTTAATTTTGTTTCTTCATTTTTTCCTCCAAAACCACTCTTGATCATCCAATGTTATGGGAAACCACTATTAAATGAATTTCTTCGCCTCATTAGATTCAATGATTAATCTAAAATTCACCATATTTCCATTATCACTCCATAATGACTCCCAGATCAAGGTGATTCTTTTTATCTTCTCAAAATTCCATGCATTCTTCTCTATTATTCTAAATATTTGTCCTATATAATATTACAGAAAATATCAGTGTCATGCATAAATCTCATATTCAATCAATAACCCCCACATAAACGGATATAAAAACATATTATAATTTAGATATAAGATAATGATATAATTAACACCATGTAAATTTATTGATTAATCTTTTTAAAAGGGCTTTAGGGCCCCTCAATGTCATCGATGAAGAATGGGAAGAGGTCTAGTAATGTAGACTAAAGGTTACGGTGCCACTGGTTAGCTAGTTACAGACCATCAGATAGGAAGTTGTAGACCACTAGTTTGTCAATGGTATTCCTATAGGCTTGTAGGGCCACTAAAATCCCATAGGCTCATCAGTGGATTTTGTATAATATTTTATAGGGGTGTTTTGTCTTTTTCATTTTTAACACCCTTAAAACTACCCAATTTTCTCCACCTACACTCTTATTGCATACCTTCCTACAATCCTTATCTTTTTATTATTTATATTGGATGGGTTTTCTTCCCTATTTGGCTATTTTTCTTCTATTTAGTTAATTGAATTATTAGTCGTAAATTTACAAATCCTCTCTCCAATATTCTTATTTTCTATTACTCACATATGCGTTCTTCCATGTTTATCTTGTATACATTATTTTATGATCATTTCTATATTACATCAATGTCT
The DNA here is from genome assembly GCA_963277665.1 of Viscum album. Lineage (NCBI taxonomy): Eukaryota > Viridiplantae > Streptophyta > Magnoliopsida > Santalales > Viscaceae > Viscum > Viscum album. The sequence goes on from OY728129.1 coordinate 1,057,925,315, forward strand.
CCCATTATATTTTTAATCAAATCTAAATATTAGATGTGCGGATCTTTCTATAAATAAGGTAGGTGATCCCTATGTTTTTTACAATAGTCTATTTTTATTTTCATAAGTGAAGTGATATTCCTAAATATAGTTTTCAAGACTGGCCTTATTTTTTTATACCCATAAACCATTTCATCTTCATGTTATACACCCTCTTCAAATTGTTTTATTTTTAAAGAAAAAAAGGGTTTCATCATGGGAGATCTTAGTTAGGCTTATTAATTTTGGACTATTCCCTTACAAATTGAAAATTTTTGTTAGGTATGTATTTATTTCTGTTAATTTTAAATAATAATTGAAAATGGGATTTATGTTAACCTTTTAAAGTTTAATAAAATTTATTTTGGTTTCAAAAAACTGATATTTTAGTTTTTGTATTAAAATTGTTAAATTCCTTTAATCCCTTATAATTTTAAATTGTTTATTTTTATTGGGGAATTGATTATTTATTCCTCATTGGAAACATTCATAGGTGTTCTGATAATATATGGATCACCTACTATTGGTTAAAACCTGGTGAATAAGACCCATATATTGATATGTGGGGCCTCAATAAGTGTATATTAAACTCAAGTTCCATTTGGATTAGGGATGAGTATGTTACCCTTATTACGGAGTGGTTCTGGGTTGGAATGGTCCTCATGATATTCTTTGAGACATTTGACACTTGCCAATGCTTGTGGGTTCATCCTTGGGTGTCACCATAGAGCCTAGGTATGATGTTTAATTAATTAATTAATTACTCTAGTTATCAAAATTGTTTATATATGGAACCATTTTATGCACTTACTATTTGGAATAGATTATTTAGGGAAGTCCTTGGTGTAATCCTACCGATTCGTACTTGCACCATGCTCAAGTCATCTATTAATACTAGAGAAGATTTCATTGATACCAATATGGATATAGACAATCATTACATGATCAATGTGTAATTGTGTCATTTAAAAGAGCTAGGGGATGTGGGATGGGCTAGATCCTGAGCATCTTTTGGGTGTCATATTGTTTTTGGTATTCATCCTTTTGTTTAATTTTATACCTTATTTATATAGTTGATGACTTTCAAATCTATTAGCTATATTGTAACAAAAAATTTTATATTTCATGTTCAGTTCTTATCCTTGTATCGTTAATCACATGTTCTTTGATGTGATATTTGGTATTTCCCTTATTTCCAATAGTTATTGATCTTTTAAAAAAGGGTATAGTCTCCCCATTTAATCTTATTAGACCCTCGCCACTAGTCGAAATCCATTGACTTATGGGGTGGATCACCTGAGTTATAGTGGTGAATGCATGTCTAGGAACCGATTAGTGGTCCAGGGTAGCAAAGAGTTTCCATTTAAATATAATTTTATTATAGTAATTATATCATATGATTACATCATATAAATATTTAGATATATAAAACTACTATAAGATAACAAGGTTACATTCTTTGAATGAAACAATTAATGGGAAATGATTCCATTATCCCTTATCATGCAATGGGACACAAAATAAATTTTATCTAAAATAAAAATGGATGGTTTTATCATAATATAATATATAAAAATAGTAAAAAATTTACAAATCACATTAGAAAGAATAATGGGTTGATGTTATTTTATAGCACTGAGTTTCAAAAATTTTGAGACCAAATTATTAACAATATAAGTATTTGGACCAAGGAATTTATAACAGTTATAGAACTGATTTAAAAAGTCTCAAAGCATTTAGGTCTACCATATGTAAATATATCTCATAAAGAATCACATGGATCCCATATACTACATGGGAATTTGTTGTGTTCATTAATTCTAAAACATCAATAGCCTCATTCTCATGTATATCACCAACATATCCATCAGTTATCTCTAGAGACAATAATGGATACAGCCATTCATCCATAAAACCTAAAATTACAACATGATAATTATTTAAGAGTGTCTCCAAAAATCTTGATATCAATTTCGTAATATTGTGTCCAATCAGAACCCAATATCCTTTCAAAATTTTAATTTTATGAATGAAGCTCATTCGATTCCAAAAAGATTAATTTTTATGAATGAAATATGTATTTTAAATCCATGCATACACATAAAACACTAAATAATGAAGCATCATGTATTTTTCCTTACATAGTAACATGATTTCAATATGATACATGAAAAATTAAACTCTCTTGGATGATAAACATGTTTTCTAACTCTAATACACTCTTCATATTTTACTATCTCACATTAATTATGTGTGAGACTAGTGGAGGTAATTTTTTCCACGAGTGGCGGTTTAAACTTCCTGAACAAGGCTTAGTTTTAGTTACAAAAACCATCTTATATTTCATGAGCATTAATAATTTGAAGAATATTTTTCATTCTTAGTGGATATTTTTATTTTTTTTAAATAACTTATGAACAATTTTTAATTATTTTAGCTATTTTTTATTATAAACATCTAAAATTAAAATTGGGGAAATGATCATAATCATCGTTATATACTTTACTGGTGGATACATGTAGCAGTGGTTATCAATAACCACAACCAAATATATTTTAATGTACTAATTTAGTAGTGGTTTACAAAATCCACTACTAAAAATATTAGAAAAATATCAGTTTTTAAAAATTCAATAAGAAAAAATGTGTCTATAAAACACATAAATATAATAATCTAAGCCATAAATGCATAAAAATATCATCATAGAAACAAAATCATACATCTATTGACATATATATATACATCCTATGTCAACCCATAACCACAAATATATATATATATACAAATAGAATATTTCCAACAATAATAACCCATGACTAATATGTGTCCATCCCATATCCTCCATTCCATCTATCAACTCTGACATCATTTTATCAGTTGGAACTGACCACCTCAAGTCATTAACTGGAATAAAAAATAAGATAAAAATTATAAATGAACATAATAAATTAGAAATAAAATAGAATCATTGAAAATATTTAAATATAAAATATTTTAAAATATCCACCATGACTACGTTATTAATTTTTTTATGTAATAGCATAGTCAAAATACAACCAACTATCGGTGTATGACACAAGAATGTTTTTGAACATTTAAGAAAAGAAATTTGAAATAGAATAGACACAGAATATAATTGGAATGTTCAACATAACATTTTATATTTTGTTAATAAAACATAAGGCATTTTGATAAAAAAATCATGTACTGTGGAAACAATTGGAAAACATAAACAAACCTATTTAAGATATGTCTCCAAATATGAAAATGATAAGGGATAATTATATATCAATCTAATCAATTTTTAACTATATGTTCGGTGTGATAGTAATATAATTAATTATAAAATTTTAAATATTTGATATGGAAGAATGTCATATATTTTAAAAATAATTCAATAGTGGTTTTCTCATGATTTTAGATCATTCTTGAGGCCTTTTACTATGATTTTGACCATTATATGCATGATTAATTGTATTGAAACACTAAAAATAAGTTTATAGGAATATCAAGGAAATCATAACTCTAAATGATGTGGTTTCAATTTATACATTTCAGAAATAAATATATGTTAAATTGCATTTGATTTCATGTCTATTTGACATCCTTTTCCTAATTTTGACACCATAACATATGTTTTTAAAGACCCTGATATCTTTAATAATTGTGTATTGAGTCACTTTGATCATACTGCACATCGGATGGACATTTTTTCCATATGTAAAAGTTTAAAATAATTAAATTGTGGGTTTTCAATATTTCCCTTCAATCTACTATTTATTCAATGTCATTGACTATTACAGGTATAATTTAGTGTTTTGAAACACTAAAAACTTATTTGCATGAATCAACGGAAAACCATTACTCTAATTGGAATGTTGTTAGTTTCAAAAATTCAAAAATAATTCTATGTTCATTTTATTTTAATTTCATGGACTTGTGAGATTGTTTTAGAATCTTTTTCCCCCTTACACATGTTTTTATGACTTTGGTATCTTATTAAATTGTTTATTATGTCATTACGAGCACACTGTATGTCTCATGGATCTGTCTTCTATAGATACACATAAAAAATAATTCAAAACCATATTACTATTATTTTATAATAATTTGAGGTCATTTTTTATAGTTTTTTAGTTATAAAAACATTTTTTTGTTTTAAAACAAAAAAATAGGTTTATGGGAATCCTGAGAAAACTGTAACATATACTACCGTGTCCTCTATTTAAACATTTAAAAAATCAATCTTCGATCAATTTCTAATGATTTCATTACTATCTAACATCATTTTTTATAGTTTTAGCCAACTGAAACACATTTTAATACACTTTGGTATCTTAAAAATATATTTTCTATGAAATTTAGATCAGACTACACTTAAGATAGATTTATTGTCTGTGTGTACACATCACAAGTAATTATATGATGGAATTTCCAGGATTTCATGTCAGTATGAAGTTTTTTTCTTTGGGTATTAAGATTACATTATCTTTTTATTATTTTAAAACACTAAAAATGTGTTTACAAGAAGCTGGGGAAATAATTTACATTGAATGTTGTGTTTTCAATTACTAAATTTCACAAATCATTCTATGTTATTCATCCATTGATTTAAAATCTTTATGTTGTCTAGTTCCTAATTTTTACCCCTTAATAAATATTTTTAAAGACTTTAATAACAATTAGAATTTTTTATTGAGTAATTATATGCACCCAACATTTCATATGAATGTGTTTTCTGAACATACCAATCAAAAATAGATCAACTATATTTTTCTGAGATTTGAAATCAATATCAGGTGGTTTTATATGGTTTTGACCATTACATGCATTTTTTTTGTTTTAAAAGACTAAAAATGAATTTATTGGCATCCGAAAGAAACTAAATCTCAGATTGATGTTTTTTCAGTTCCTACATATCAAAAATATTCCTACAAACATTTTTCTATGACTTTAAAGACATATAATGTCATTTTCCTATTTTTTACCCCCTACCACACATTTTAAATACATTGTTATCTTTTGAAAATTTTTATTGATTTATTCTAAGAACATTCTACATATAATGGATTTTTTATATATTTAATCATCCCAAATAATTATATGGTGTTTTCCCATGATTTCATGTTTATATAATGGTTTTTATGTGGGATTGAGCTTTATAGGCATCTTTTAGTGATTTAAAATGCTAAATAGTTTTATATGAATATGAAAAAAATAGTAACTTAGAATGACTTATATTATGTTTTCTATATTTCAAAAATAAATATAAAAACATTATACTATTATTTCACATCAATATGATGTTGTTTTCTTGGGTTTTATCCCTTAACCCACAATTTTAAAGACTTTGGTATCTTTTAAAATAGTTTATTGAGTCATGATTGGATGACCACATTTTAAATGGATGTGTTGACTATTTATTCATTTAAATAATAATTAAAAAATATTTCCCATGATTTTACATTATTTTGAGATCATTTTCTATGTTTTTTAATGTTACATGGATGTTTTATTGTTTTAAAACACTAAAAACGCATTTACGGGCATCCCTGGAAAACGATAACTCATATTGATCTATTGTTGCTTCTTAAAATTTATAAAATAATCCATATTTATTTTATAATTATTTCATGTATTTCTACACAATAATTTTTTGGTATAAATTTAATTTCATGTTTTTATTATAAATTATCATTTTTAACATTAAAACAACTATCAAATTTCCAAAATAATGTAAATGAGCTTGTATTTTTTTTATTTTTTAGGAAATTGATCCGTATTTAATTTTTTACATGTAAATATGGAATATTATATGGATGGTATGACTCAATGTATTTTTTTCAATATTAATGTTTTGTTCTAGTTTAAAATGTCTTTTATATTGTCAATGTAATGAATACAATCTCAAATGGTTTTCAAAATTTGAAAAATTATAAATATTTTGTTTTTGATGGGTAGGATTTGACCACACCACAATATGAAAAGTGAGAGGTATGAATTTCAATGCACGTATTCAATGTAATGGTTATTTTACTTTAAAATGCCTATCACATAGACAAAACATAGAATATGAGCTCAGATTATGTTCAAACATTAGAACAATTATCTATAATGAAATTTAACCATATTATAATGAAATATGGATTACTATATAACAAAATATGATTGGTATGACTCAATTTGTGTGTTTTAAATATAAAATTATCATATTAGATTTACTAATGGTAGTTGTGTGTGTTATTTTCAAATGTTTGAATGATATATGGAGTTTAGAATATACCTTTGAAGGATGTGATAAAGGGCAGATAATTTCTTCAAAGATTATTCTTGTCATCATCTGAAATATAGAAACTAAAGAATTTTCCATTTTCAACAACCATTAATCTTTTATTTTCTGATATGATTCATGTTCTTTAATTTTTTTTCAACCATTAAATTTCAATTCGTGTCCCCTGATCAAAAACACTTCTCCAATCACCAATGGGTATAACAGTAGATGACGATGACAACCTACCAAATACAATGGATAGATTAGGGACATAACCCATACCCCATAAAATCCTACAATTCTATATCCCTAATATTATTGTAACTGCAACATTCTAGGATACCAATGATGATGGTGAGGTGTTCAAATCCAGAGATTATAGAATTTTAACATGTTAATACAAAAATATTTGAAATGAATTTTTAAATTATATTAAATTAATAATATTATCCCATTAATTAATTTTCATTACTATTTAATTATATTTAATTACTATAAAAAAATATTGATGAAACTTAAATTATAACAATAGACACGCCATAAACCCAAGTAATTGGTCTTTCAAGATGGATCAAACATATCAAATAGATCAAGTTGGAACTGTTATCTATGTAGTCATCCCCATTTAATTTAGTTTAAGGCTGGGGTTTTGTAATACATTATTTTTCATTATTAGTTTTTTATAATAAAAAATGACATTAAAAACTAAATAATAGTACGTACTCCAATATTAATAGTAGGTTCATTAAAAATACTACCATTGGGTTTCCAATGATCTTTAAGCTACATCTCTATCTTGCCAAAAACGTTACCTAATTTATTTTCCATTATAATATATATATATATATATAAGTTAAAGAAGACCCTTAACATATATAATAATAATATAAATAATAATTCTTAAAATAAAACCAAGATTTTTCTTTTTCTTGAAAAAATATGAGACCCAGGGATATGTGGAATGAGTTATTTCTCATGATCGAAATTATTTTTTTATATAATTCCACAAAAATATAAAAAAAATATAAAAAAAATATAAATTTATAAATTTATTTTTATTATTTTATTAAGATATTATAAAATATGTGATTACCACATGAGACTCATCTCTGTTAATATAAACTAACATATTCTACTACTCACATGAAACACCTTCTAACACTTTCACGTCCATTTTTCATGAGGTCTAAGATATTTCATTAAACTAATGTCAAAATATCTATTCAAAATATCTCCATTTCATTCCAAATATTTTAGTATTCCATGGGTGGGAAATAGAGTTATAGTCATAAAAATGAAATAACATCTTGAAATAAAAAACATAACACATTATTAGTATATTAATAATTTTACTCATGTATTTTAAAGTATTTATCAATATATAATAAATTTATATTATCATCACGTCATTATCTAAGTCCTTATTTTTCCAATATGTGGGGATATACCTCTAATATTTATAATTAAAGGGAAATATCCCCTTCCTAAAATAATCCTTCATAAGAATATGTTCATATATTCTGGAAGCTTCATCTATAGGCACCCCAAACACCTCAAATGGAAGAGCAATCATGAATTATTTTAGGTCTCATACATATGAAAAATGAAAAATTATATCTATTCAATTTTCATGTTTATCTATTTAATAAATTAATTTAATAATTAATAAAATATATATTTTTTTAAATGAGACAAATTTTAGAAATGGTATCTTCCCAGAATCTCCTTGATAGAGGGGTGAACAACTAATCTATCATTGAAGGTTCACTGGATGGTGGGCTATCAAAAACATTTAGGGAAACAACTTACTCATTTTCTATATCTACTAAAGTGGAATCACATGAATCCATGAAAAAATACGATAGTGGTGGTGTTCTATGAGATGTTAGTTGACTAGGATTTTGAAAAAAATATCCTAGCATTAGTTTAATTCAAATAGTTCAAAATATAATAATTTTATAAAAAATACATGAAATGTTTGTATTAAAAAATATAAAAATTAATATATGATCAACAAACATATAAATGAGAAATTATAATATTTGTTCATTTATAATTCATAAATTTGATTATCCTCATCCTTGTTGTCTTTATTATTATCATCCTCCTTTGTGATGAATAATTCATTTTCACCTTCACATGCATGTTCCATTAATTTAATATGGTTAGTGAACAACTATTGAATGATTTTTTCATTGATTATGTTCATTGTCACAATATATAAATTGATGTTCATCACCCATATCTTACAATTATATCTTATTAAAGTGTACAACAACACTCCAACCATCATGTATTTAATCATCCACATAATAAACCGTTTTCATTTGTGAAGACCTGATAAATGGATCATGCTCTAGAATCTCACTAGTATTGATCAAGAAGGACAAGCTGAATGAAGATAAATGTTACGAATAAATCATTATAACCCTATCTATGTTGACCAAATTTCATTTTAAAAAGGAAACTAAGAATTTTCCATGATAATTTAATTTTAATATATAAATCATAATTCCATAATATTCTATCTTCTCAAGTGTAAATACACCACTATATTTAGTTTCCAAGTCTTCCTCATCATAAATTATATGAAACATGAAGTAATTAATATTATAGTCCACAAATGTCATATAATGACATAGAGGGATTCTATCCAAAATCATCAAATCATTTCATATTTCAACATTATTATCAATGACCATTACAATTAAAAGGATATATAATGTGTACCTTTTAGCATATAAAAAATAACTACATGTAAAAAAATTGAATATTAGTATATACATACATGACGATTGGAGCATTCTACAGTCTATTTATTAACATATATTCTAAATTCAACTCATTTTGTGGCTGACCACTTAGTCAACTCTTTGTTTATAATCTCAATTTTTTCCATAAATGGACCAGTAATAAGACTAGTGAGTACTTATTATCTATGAACATTTATTAACTCCAATTTAGTTACTGTAAATTTTAACCCCTTTCTAACTGGTCTTCTAATAGTTGGAAATTCTGAGGATTTGTTTTTAGAATGATAATTAGTGGAAGTGTCATTTAGAAACCCATAATGGTAGAATCTGATCTCAATCAAATCCAAATCAATAGAACGGAAGTTCAAGAACATTTCTACTATACAAGCATTATTAATAAGGACATTTGGTTGAGATTTCCTCTCTATATATGATTTGAAATGTTCAATGTACCTGATGAAAAAAATAAGACTTTTTTTAAAAAATATGCAATGAATTGATATAATTCAATTCATCAATGAAAATAAAAATATTTTTAATTTCCCTCTCATTTGGATTCATCTATTGATATTATACAAATCCAAAAAATTAGCTTCTTCAACCAAATAAAGAATCAAATAAACCATGACTATGAAGAATAAATGGGAAATAACATCTTTAAATCAAAGTGTCAAAATAATTCTTTCTTGATGTTTATCATGATTAGTTGGATTTAATGTTTTTCTAGAAATATCTCTGAAAATGGTACAAAACATGACTAGAATTACTGTTACTTTTTTTGGAAACATATTACAAAATTCCAACAAAACAAATTGATCCATCAGAATAAGTGAGTCATTACATTTTATTCTATATAACATTTGATTTTTTAAGTATACACACCTTGAATGTTTATATTAATATCCCTATGGAACTTTTACATTCATTAATGTTCAATGGAATACAACTTTCACATGATTTTTCATTGAAAAATAATCGAATAAAATTTTTATTCTAATTTTCCCACAAACCGTGTTTTATATTAAATTATTTCAAACCCTTATAAGAATTTAGGCGATCATTCGATTTACAATGTTCATTAAGCTATGTAAAAATAACATTTTCACAAAAGTTCTTCTGAGTATGTATTAGATGATGATTATGAGGTATCAAATTAAACCCCCAATAAATAATTTTAAATAAATACTCATTTTATTTCACTATTCTATTCATACTTCTTTAGAAACTATACTTCATACCATTTTCCCTCCTTTTAAATGATTAAATTTTCCATCTTCTATAGTGACATTCATAAATTTACCAATATTTATGATTTGGATGAGACCATTGGTGGATTTATAAAATCAATATCTATATGTAAATTTGTATTGTTAGACCTGAATATATGAGAAACATCCTGAAATTTGCAGTGACACATAAAACACCAGTTTCTATAATGAGGTAATATTGAGTATCAAAATCAAAATTATAAACATGACATGAAAAAAGAATATGAGTTTTCCAACTATATATTTTTCCTCATCAATAAAATTCACTAATTTTTCACATTTAATCAATGTGAATTTTAAATGGTTTTCCGAATAAAACATCATATGTTTACATTCCATCACCTCATAATTCTCATGAGGTTTTGATTAGATTTTGAAGGTAAACATAAATTTCATTTATAGGAATAATACTTCCATGAAAAATCATCAAAATAATGAAATATGTATTCATTATACAAATTAATGGATTTATATTAAAGGTATCAAAATAACTGACCAAATTCTATAAATATTACTTAAATTACCAAAAGGAATAAAACGATCAATATCCAATCCAATATATAAATTCATAGTATCTGATTTTTTTGGATATAATGAATCAAATTCCATCCACGATGTTTAATATTTTTTATGTATCTTTAAGACATTTTTGTCACTATCCTGAGCTTGCCACATTATGTCGCATACAGTCTCAGATTACATTATTAATGTTTTCAATCTTGGTGTTAGAGTAATGTTACCCAATAGCATTGTGATATTTTTATTCATTTATTTCTTCTTAGTGTTATATTTAATTTTACTATAGTTATTTTTCATTGAGTTCCACCAACATTTATGGAATATTATGAATTCTCCTTTATCAGAATTTTATTCCTATTAAATCATCTAATCCGTAGGTCATGCATTTATTTTATTATAATCAAGTCAATTATTGTTTCAGATTTTATTCAACTCGTAGAATGATTTATGGATATTTGATTTAATAAATACATCATGATGAAACTCTAGAATAATGGTCATTTTTATGTAATTCCATAGAGTTATATGATATGCTACAACTTTTATTGAAAGGAAACCGTTGAATTCTTGAAACACCCTTAATATAGCTCTTTAGTATATATAATTAATAAAACTGATTTTTTGGTCACTGAACTTATGATAATAGTTAAACTCTTTAGGGTAAAAAAGCTTATTATGATCTATAAAAATATGAGAAATTATGTCCTTCAAATCCAAATGCTTCATTTATAGTGTTTCGAATTTAATTATACTCTGGTAGGTCCATTTCTGTTGCTTTGACATGATATTAACTATTTTTAATTTTAATAATAATAAATTAACCATGAAAATTATAATATACATAAATAGAAAGAAACTTTTTCAATATTAAGTGTTCGTATACATCATATATATTCAACCATTTCTGAATTTACAATCGAGATAAGGATATTTTGTTCAACCATCCACTGATCGGTTTTCATGTTCATAATCCATAAATTATCCCAAACCATTAGTATACCACGATGTGTTTTGAGGTGAAATAATAAACATTTTATCTAGAGTTATTTTATTTTCACTCTTCTCCCTATACATTAAAATTTAAATTTATCAATTTTTAATCAAACCATTATAATCATTTTTTGAACATCACCCTACTTTTTTATTGAACATAGTAGGATCTTGATTCGACCTAACACAAATTTTACCTAAAAAATATTTTATTTTATTCGAAAAATATAAATAAAATAAATGAATAAATATTAACCATTACAATAACATAGTATAATGTCATTGAAGAATTTCACTGAGGTAAGGATAGGGAAACATACTGTGTAGAGGATGGGGATATATTCCCATCAATGACTTACTCGGACAGAACTAGGAGAAATCCATGAGGGAGGAAAGGGTACATGTTAGAGGGGAATTGGATAGGGCACGATATCCATTTGGGAGTGGTGGTCATAGGGTATTTGGGGAGAGTGGCCACCATCACTAGAGAAGAAATGTTGGGGGCTGCCACTGTGGTTTGCATCAAGGGATGGAGGGTTGATGGTTGATGGGGTTAGTAGTCTCTGATGATTGATGGGGTAAGGGTTTTCTATTTAATGAAGTGGGATTGACGATCGGTGTTGAGGGATGGGGATATAGGGTCCACTGTTCAATGTTAAGGGAGTGGTGCTCATGGGGAGGGGTTGATTGATGTGGGGTCGTGGGGGTTGGGGTCGGGTGGGGGATGGGGAAGTTTCATTTAGGTTTTTTATAAATGTATTTTGGGTTGGTTTAATTAAAATATCTATTAAATTTAACTATTAGTATTAGTTTTATAAAAATTAAGATATACTTTAACATTATACAGAAAAATTAACCAGTAGTGTTTATGGGAAAAACTAAAAATAAACCACCACTAAAGACCATTTTAGTGAATATCAGCTAAAGATCCCTATCTAAAACATGATGGATTATATACCCCCCACGGAACTGCAAATCAGTGGCCACCTTTTTGGTTTTTTCAAGAAATTAATGACACCCTAACTCCACACAACACTTATCTACAATTATATTTTTAACAATACCCACAGATACACACTGTAAATTTTTTAAAAAATATATACGTCCTTTATCCTCACAAAGAAACACTAATAAATTTGATACATTTATCAATGATAAAAAAGAACTAATAAAACGGTACCCATTGTCCATGTTTTTCATAGCATTGAAAAATAGTTTCTTAGATAATATATTTTATATATACATATATATATATATATATATATATATATATTTAATTATGATTTATATAATATTATATATATATATATGAAACTCTTATATATTTAGAATCATTTTTTATTTTTATATTCTTTTATAATTATTCATATATATATATATATATTTGTAATTACATATATATGTTCTAAAATATAGTGATATTAACTATATATACAAACAAAATATAATAATATAAACTATATAAATACATTAAATATAGTTCAAATTAATATTTATATATTATTATTCATATAATATAATTTAAAATACACATATGTATTTACACAGTATATATATATATATATCATTATAAATGTGTTTTAATATATAGTTTTATATATGATCATATATTATAAAATATATAAATAAATATATAAATATACATAATAATTTCTTATAAATTGTATATTTTTAAAAAATATATAACATATTAAAATAAAAAAATTATTATTAGTATTATATAAATAATTTATATATCAAGAAAATATTAAACATACTTTGATTAAAAAAATTAACTAAAAATGTGATCATTATTATAGAATATGTAGGTGTAAGGGGAGAACACTGAGAATGAGGAGAACCCTGAATCAGGAGAACATGATGGTTGAAAGAAGGTGATTCATACAAAAAATTTATGGCATCCAAACCTAACATGTCATTTTTTGAATATGGAACTTTTTCATCTTTCTTAAAGAAAGAAAAATTTGGAAGATTATGATCTCATTGATGATGGTAGTTTGAGGAAGAACTTCATAGTGTTGGTTAAATCTATTTCTAACCACACATTTTTGGATTTTGATATTCCTCCTCCTATAGGGATCATCACGAAGGAAAAATACTACAAGTTTAATTTGGTGGCATATAAAGAAAGGGACAACCAATTCAGGGATTCCATTATTTCATGGGATTTGGTTCTGAAGGTGAGGGTCTATGGAAATTTCATAATCTCTCTAGAAGTATTGTATTGATATAGGGATTCGGTGATAGGAAGAAGATAGAAATGGGGTTGGGATTCTTCCAAGTGGTTTTCCCCTCTGCTGATAAAAATAGAAGATCCTTTATCATAGGATCAATCTCCCAAACAAATAGATTTTTATTGATCTAGTAGTGGGATATTAACATTGATCCTGATAATGTATGGAACACCCATACATAGGTTAGGAAACACATTTTCTAGTTTAATAAGAAATATTGGCACTTGAGAATACAATGGGACATAGGATCTGTGATTTGAGATTTGGGAACTATGCCAGAATATCATGGGTGGTTGATATGGCCAACACCCTAGTAGAGGAGGTGGTTAACACAATAATGGATGATAGCATCAGTCTTACGATTCAATATGAGATGAACCCCAATATTTTGATGAATTGAATGTTCTTTGGGAACATCACCTATGAATGCAATAGGGATAATGATTTCAAGTTCTACATAATGAAATGGACTGATAAATATAATTTTATAAGGAATAATGAAAAAATAATATCTTACCCCATGAATCAATTGTATTATGGTTACTGGAATATCTTGATCCAGTAGGGATGAAAGGGATGCAGTTGAAAATTTTGAAATCAAATATGTGGAGGGAGAATATGAGTACTATGAAAAAAATACAATTACCCTATGTTGGAATGAATATAGTGGTAAATAATAAGGCCCCTCTCTTTGATATCATTGATGCTCAAGAGGTGGTGATTGACCTAATGGGAAGTTCTAAAAATAATCATTATAGTCCAATGGGACATGAATCCCACCCTTCCATGGTAACCTGCTTTCTTCCTACCGTCACAGATAGAATGGAGGCCATTAATGTAGTCACATAATATGATGATCCTCAAGTGACCATTCAAAAGGCCACACCATATTATGATCCCAAAATTCTCAACAATCACAAGAACAGTTTTCTATGATCACATAAAAGAGGCCCCATGATGGTAATAACGACAGAGAATAAGTAAATAATGGGGAAACTATTGGAACACTGATCACAATATCCAATTCCCTAGGAACATGTTTTGAACCCACCAAAAATATGGAATTATAATGTTTATAATGGGAGTAACACAAAATAAAGATCCAAAAAATTATAAGGATTCCTGATCACATTATTCATGGTGAACATGAAGGGATCCGTGTGATAAAAATAGAGGTTGAGAATTAAATGAATCATATGGGAACAGAAGCTGTGAATAGAGCATCCAGTGAGGTGAATTATAAAAATTTCTTAGTGATTATAATTTAAAATACTAGGTTTAATTAAAACATAGAGGTTCAATATAAACATCATGTTGATTAACATAATCTAGAAGGACCCTTTCTATAGGTTACCCTATTTATGTATTCCAAAAGACAATCATATATTAGGGAGTCGATAAAACCTAGGAAATCCAATAACATGTTCATTCATATGAGTGATATTTATTTGGATAATGAGGTTGAGGAAGTACAACCTCCAAAATATGCTTGAGTTGAGGAAAAAACTAATGATGAAATATAGAAACATAAATCCATAATGACACCATGAAATTTTAGAGAATTTTTAAAATAAGAATAGAATTAACTCCAAAATATGGGAATAAAGATGGTAGATGAAAAAACGAGAAAGACCATCTGAATGTGGAACAACAAGGGGGCCCCCAACTAGGGGAAAGCCCTTAAATAATGATATTTTTATACTAGAATTTTCAAGAAGTAGAGAACTCTGTAATGGAAAAATCCCTTAGACATATTATTAAGGACAATAATCCTTTGATATTCAGATTAGATGATACAACAGAACTTTTTTTTTGAAGATGAATGGATTTTAAATTGGAATCACATGGATAATGATTACATTCTTAGAATATTAATTATATCAACATGGACCACCTATGGGGTTTTAAACATGATAGCATTAATATTAAATCCAAAAATAAAATATCCTATAGTATATCAAATTCTTCCAACAACCAAGGATGTACTACATCTACTTTTTTTTTTGTTTTTGTATCTACATTATACATCAAGAAAAGATAAATATGGAGCGATCTTGAGGATGTCTTTGAGAACATGAATTAAAAATGGGTTATTATGGGGGATTTCAACACTATTTTAACACCTGATAAAGAACTAGAATCAACTTCTACAAGATATAATTTATTGAATTCTCCACCAGTATTGATCAATGCAATATTATCAAGGTTCCAATTTATAGAGATAACATGATATGAATAAGGTAAAAATTTCGTAGAAGATAATATAGTAAAATAATTAGATTATTTTTCCAAATGGATGATAAAAGTGATGTTAATGGAGCCTGAGGATAAACTGACACCACATAACATTCAGATTTGTTGAGCTAACAACTTTGTAAGGTTATGCCCTCTTTTTTTCACTTCAATAATGTATGGGTTGTTATTCCTGGAAATATGAAGAAGTTCTTAAAATAATGAAAACAAGAACCCATTGGCATCCCATTTTATATAATTTCTATAAAACCAAATAATTGTAAATAAATAATAATGAATGGAGATGGAAATATATATCTAAGATCAGTTTGTATATCAATGTAGATTAGGAGAAACATGCATACAAACAAATAAGGGATCATTATCAAAACAATCCCCCCATAAATGAAATCCAAGCACAATCCATGATTGATGACCTATAAACTATTAAATAATTGTTAGAAAATAATAATCTGATTGTGAAATGGTTAGAGGATGGAGATTATAACTCCAAATTATTCCATGGACTACAAAGGGTGAAAATAGTTAAGGAAATGAATAACAACAGAAGCATTAATTGATTAATGTAAACCTCTAAAAGGGAAATTTTAAAGTTAGTGGTGGATTATTTTAAAGGGTTATATTCTGATGATGGGGTAGATAATACATCAAGGATGATCAATGACATTTAACCCTATATTTATATTCATTAAAAACATGCCTTCATCAGGGTCCCTGATAAAAGGGAAAGTAAATTAAGATATCTTTTCCCCCAATATGGAAAGTGTTTCTAGACCAGATGGATTCACCAAAAAACATTTCAGGTTCTATTATGAGATTCTATAGGATGTCAAGGTAAATGATATCACGGAATTCTTGCTTTATTCCATATTTCCCAATGGGATCAATTAAAAGTTCATTTCCTTGAATCCCATAAAGTATAATTTAATTGACTTTAAGGATTATAGACATATTTCACATAGTAACATGATACCTAAAGTTATCTGAAAAATCATTGTAGAGACCTAAAGCTTGACGTACATAGACATTACATTACTTTTGCGTAATATCTAATACATAACAAAAAGAGACACCAACGAACCATAATAGTTTAGTGTCTTTGGAAACTCACAATATAATCTTCTAATCTTGGTGAATGATCTTCAACATCTCCTATAAAGATCTTCTTTTTTCATACCTAAAACCATTCTTTATATCCCGAGGAAAAGAAAACATATAAAGGGTGAGCTCAAATGCTCAGTAAGGGTATGCATGGAGAAAATAAAACAAACCATATACATTTAAACTTCAATACATGAACATAATATTTAATCCTCAAAATCTTGAGCAATGGAATAAAACATTGTAGTACGTAAGGAATAGATCATAATGGATCATCAATAATGATAAAACATTATGGGAAAAAATCATGTAATTGTGGAAACCATTAAGCACATGTTATGATTTCCATAGTAGCCAAGGCATTGCTACCAAGACCATCTTAGTGGACACAGGCTATTTCTAAATTGAGTTCACTCCTCATACCAGTCCTATATCACTGAACTGGATTAACATACCATTCCAGCCATGCCTATCTCATGAGATATTAATCTTTAACCAATGCATTGGAGGGAGATATAGGTCCCACCCATCTCATAATGAAACCATTCTTATCTGTGCCACAAAATCATAAATCATACATCATAGCATAACCCATGTAATAAAAATGGGATTCTTAACCATCATGCCATCAAAACATAATCCATATAAGATAAAAGGACATCATAAAATTAATTACATCATAACATAATCAAATAAATGCAAAAATTGGGATAAAAAAATAACCCTATATTATCTTAGACAGAAAAATAATTTTGATAAAACACTTGAACTCCATTTTTGAAGAAAATATCCTTCTACTTCAAAAACATTTTTCTTTTCTTAACATGTCATACAATTTTAAACTAAAATAAGTTGATTAAAAATATACCTGAAAAATTTTATAAGAATATTCATGGAATTTTTTTATAAAAATACATTCATGCCGTATAAGTTAAATAAAAACATTCTACTCGTACTTTGGCCGGAAAAGTCAGAAAAAGTACCTCGTGCTAAAAAGGACAAAACATTCCTTTCATATGTTTTACTAAAAAATAACCATAGGGTAAAATTGGATTTAAAAAATTTTAGTAGGATAGAAATTATATTACATATTGAGGAAACATGGATGTGGATGATAAATATTCCCCAGTAAATTTTGAAGTATAAATAATCTCTAAAATAAAAATGATATTGCGAGATTTTCCCTTACTTTATGTCTGATATGCTTCATATGTATCTGAAACTCCTGTATAATGATTTTAATAATGTCATTAACTTATTACAGAGTCATATTCATTGTTATGATATCATATATGGTTCACTTATGACTTTTATTACCCGGTCTTTTGTAAATTCCATGTTAAAGCAACATTTTGGGTAAAATTATTTCATTAATCGTACGTGTTTTGAGTTGTTGTTCTTGATATTATTACTTATATTCTGATTTACTTAATTACAGAATGTAAAACATGATTTATATATATAATATATATACATAATATATATATATATATGATATATCAATAAATGGAATTAAATACACCGTTCATGGAGACAGTAGGTTGTACGTACGCATGAACACTGTTTTCATTTCCTTATTGAAATGAATGGAATTAAGTAGATGAAATATATATATATATACATATACATAAATCCAGTATCATTATTATGTAATATATTTTATTATTATTCATTATATATACTTTATAATCATTCATGAATGAATAACATGGAGATTGAATCTCATCGCGTTGTGGGTACGGTGTTCAATACGTATGCACGAGTGATGATATCATTCCCATGATCATGGAATTGTATTTAAGTGTATGTATAATATTTTAGAAACAATATAAATTTACAATAATAATATTTAGTTATTTAATTACACCATTATACCCATCCATGTAAGGTGGTGGTTGAAAACAGATTACACCACGGCGTGGAGACGGTATTCCGTACGTACACACACGCGGTGATTTCGTTTTCCGTAGGATGGATAGAAGGTTAAATTGGGTTGTTTAATATTTATAATAACATATCAGTATATATTTAATACGTATATTATTACTATATAATAAAACAACTAAATAAGTGGAAGTAGAAGAAGAAATAAATTTTAATGAATCAGTAACAAATATTACCTCTTCTTCAACATGCCTCTTTGAAACCTCTTCTTAAGGAAATAAAAATTCCCTTTGAAGAAGACCAGGACCTCTAGAATATTTCTAGGGAAGTTGAGAAGGAAAATTGGCAGGGTTTTTTTGAGCATGAAGGCTCAAAGTTGTGTAAAGATGAGAGGGAGGAGGGGCCCATTTATAACGAATGAGAGAGGCACCTTTGGAATCCTAGAAAATATTAGTTTAATATAAATTACATCCCAATATAAATACCTCCAAAAATGACTCAATTCAAAGATTAAATGATATCGGGTTGTAATCTCATAAACCAATAAAATTTAGAGATGTTTTGATCATATTTTAAACCTTATCATTTTGATTTTTCCTTATTTAATCTATTTAATTTTATTTGTGGTAATAAAATTCTAAATTTTAAATGGTTATAAATAATCACTTATGTGTGGTTAATTTCCTATAATTTGAGACTTTATGACATTTTAGACTATATAAATTTCAATTTATAATTTCTAAATATTTTTGAGATTTTTAAACAATTTAATAATATGTTATTTTTATAAAATAACAACAGTGTCAATTTTGACACTATTCAATTATTAGAATTTAAATAAAATACACACAGAGTATATATTCGGACTATTGTATTTAATACGTTTCTACCATGTCATATTCATCGATAAAATTAGGGGATCACATTAAATAGTTCATATAATATTTATTTTACTATTTGTAAAACCATTTATTTGATACTTCTCTTAATAAAATAATTTCTACAACATTTTTGTATAATTCTTAAATATAATTATTTTTTTTCATAAAAATTGAAAATAAAATACTAGGATAAAGATAAATATTATATATTTCATAATAATACTTTTATTAAGATTTATATTCTAAAACACCAAACTTTTAAAATGTTATATTTATTAAATTATGAAGGTGACCACTTTGAAATCATTTAAAATAAAATAATATATGTGTCATAATAACTATTATTAGACTCCAAACGGTCATATATTAGGTAATTGGATTCTTATGGTGTATATATATACTAATAATAAGTTTTGGTCAGGTTTTTTAGCCTTTTAATGGGTATTATTATTTAAATAAAAACTATATTACTTATCTTTCACTAAATAAATAATTTCGGCATCATTAATGTATAACCTGTTAGGGTAATTAAAACACTCTTAAAAATTATAAATAAATTAACATGATAAAGAAAAAAAATTTATCTTTCAAATTAGTATTTATAATCGAATTTATATTCTGTATTAACATATATTAAAAATACATTAATTGTTAAAGTTGAGCGAGACATATTTCACATTCCTTTAAATAAGATAAACTAATGGTCTTAATCACCTCCAAGTGGGATCCAATGGATTCCATTTCGACCCAAATATGCCTTATGACGAAATATAATCATCCAATTATATTGATACAATTGTTAGGGTAATTTTATAATATTATATTTACCCTTAATTACCCGATTTAAATTTTACTATGGTAAATAAAATTTAGCGCAGTTACTATTCAAAACGCCCAAAAATAAAATGTAGCCTATTAACATAATTTGGACCCACTAATTCCAAATATAGAATCCATTTGTCTAAATTAAATACACAAATGTTGCAGAAATTAATTTAAATTTAATCCAGTTGCTAAGAAAATGAGTTTTAAAAGTTAAAACATTACAAAAGATTGAAATGATTTTACCTATGAATTCAATTTAAAATAAATGCAAATGACATAAATTATATTAAATGGTAAAAATATATTATATTTATACTTTAAAAAAATTCAATATTATAATTTAACCATATAAATTTTTATGATGAAAAAAGATGTTTTTAATTAAAATATAGCATGTGTTTACTATTCATTAAAAATGAAAGTTATAAGAAAAATATCAAAACATTATCCAATGTAAATTTTTATATCATGATTCATAATAAAAATTTTATTTTGTAAAATTTAACTTATAAACTTGTCAAAAATTCTATTTAAAATGGGTGCGCCATCAAAAGGCGGAAAAACAACATTTTTTGTAAAATACTTATTTTACCCAAAAAATTTATTTTGTTCTCATACCATGTTCTATAAAATGTGTAAGATGAATTATAATGTCATAAAATTCATGAATTATGAACTACTATTCATAACAGCTAGTTTATAATAATATTATATCCATACATCGTTGTTCAGTGAAACCCTGTATTGCGTACAACACACGCTATCGAGGAAGGTTGGGATTGCGTGTAATGCAAGCCAAGTCAGGGTTGCGTGTAGTGAACGACTCCTTTGTTGTTGCGTATAAAAAAGTCCAACCATATTTCATTTAGAAATTGATATATATATATACACTCAACGTTTTTTAGAATAAATACTATCAAATAAACTTGAAATTTTTTGTAACACGATCCAAGATTAGTGTTGCGTATACTACAAGCTAATACGGTGTTGCGTATAGCGCAAGATAATATTCTATTAGCATACAATAGAAGATATGAATGAAATAAAAAAAAATATTTCTCATAAAATCTTGGGGTGTTACATTCTACACACCTTAAAATAATTTTTTCCCTCGAAATTCGTCGGGGATATAAATGGTTTACTATTTGTATGTTTAATAGAAACCCACATCATAAAAAGGATTACAAAAACTAATCTTTAAAAACTAAATTATGAAACATAATGGTTACAAATATTAACTAGTCACTGGGTTTCCACATAGGAGAACATAGGTGAAAATATGGTTATGGAAGAGAAATCTAACCATCATGTTATGATAGACAGTGGTAGAGAACATGTCTATGAAAATGCCAACAATCACAAAGCCAAAAATTTGTGTTGATCTAAGGTACCATATGATTCATTAGATATAAGAGCACTAGGACAAAATTTTTGGTTTTTAATATGAATTCCCTAATGTTGAAAATTTTGAATTACAAGAAATGCTTACTTGACTTTGGTACAATCTCTCTGTTGTTTGTGTCAGGAACAATTTCCACATCATCTCTTAAATAAATGAAGTTGAATTTTTCATTCATGACGTGTTAGCAGATCATGTGATAGAATGATGGGTCATTCCATATGTCTCATAAAAAAGGATAGAAAATGTTATTAATAATACATAAGTCCATATATGGTGATATAAATCATATATGATTCCAAAATGGACTTATAATTCATCTCTCATACCACTTAATAAAATAAACCATGTTTCTACTAATCAGGGACTTCCTGTAGGCCAGTGGTAGGTGATAAAGGCCTGTCGCACTTCAGTTGAGGGTTTGATTCCAATAGCCTTGTCCGACATGACGGGTTGTCGCCCATCCTATGGGTTGTCCTTTTTCTGAAACTATAATATTATAACATATCAAAAAGTTCTTTCCTTAAGAAATACTATTTGATGTCTAAATTAATCGATTGCAATCTTTAGGTTTATCCATAATAATTTTGTCCAATCTCATAGTATAAATAAAATAATTAAAAGAATGGTCATATAACAAGCATGTGAATACCATCATTTATCCCTTATATATCATAAGATATATCTTATTGGTCACATTCCAAACATGTGAATACCTTATTCATGTATTCTCTTGAAAAATGAATACTCATTGAACCTTAGTGAAAACATGAATGCTGTTGAAAGATAACTCTTTCCACATACCAGAAATCCCAAAAATTCTATATACTCAAACAATGATATCAATTTGTCCTTATATCACTCATGAGCTAATGAATACTACAAAACCTATTATTTTTTCTTTATCCCTTCATTATTCGCAAATCACATGCTTTCCAAAAATATTTCAAACACTTTTCATGGTTACCTGTACCATATAATGATCGTTAATATAATTCTAGTACTGTAACCTATAGTTATACTAAACCTTAGGGACATCCCTAGACATAACTTAGAAAAATCTGTAGGAATATCACTAATGTTTTCGCATCCTAGTTTCCAAAGGTTAACTAAACCATTCCTCTGATACAAACTGTAGAGACCCAAAGCATGACGTACATAGACATTACATTACTTTGGTGGAATATCTAATACATAACAAAAACAGACACCAGAGGACCATAATAGTTTAGTGTCTTTGGAAACTCAGAATATAATCTTCTAATCTTGGTGAATGATCTTCAACATCTCCCATAAAGATATTCCTTTTTTTTTCTTACCTAAAACCATTCTTTATATCCTGGGGAAAAGAAAACATATAAAGGCTGAGATCAAATCTTCAATAAGGGTAAGCATGGAGAAAATAAAAAAACCATATACATTTGAACTTCAAAACATGAACATAATATTTAATCATCAAAATCTTGAGCAATGACATAAAACATTGCAGTACATACGACATAGATCATAATGGATCATCAATCATGAAAAAATATCCTAGGAATAATGCATGTAATTGTGGAAACCATTAATCACATGTTATTATTTCCATAGTAGCCAAGGAATTGCTTCCACAACCATCTTAGTGGACAATGTCCCATCGGAATCGAGTTCACTCCTCGTTC
Source organism: Viscum album (assembly GCA_963277665.1). Classification (NCBI taxonomy): domain Eukaryota; kingdom Viridiplantae; phylum Streptophyta; class Magnoliopsida; order Santalales; family Viscaceae; genus Viscum; species Viscum album. The sequence goes on from OY728129.1 coordinate 1,057,949,375, forward strand.
CAGTTCTGTATCACTGAACCGGATTAACTTACTATTCCAGCCATTTCTATCTCATGAGATATAAATATTTATCCAATTCATTGGAGGTATATATAGGTCTCACCCCTCTCATAGTTAAACCATTCTTATGTGTGCCAGAAAATCTTAAATCATACATCATAGCATAACCCATGTAATAAAAATGAGATTCTTAATCATCATTCCATCAAAACATAATACATATAAGATAAAAGGACATCATAAAATTAATTCCATCATAACATAATCAAATCAATGTAAAGATATGGATATAAATAAAACCCTATATTATCATAGATAGAAAATAATTTTGATAAAGCACTTGAACTCCATTCTTGAGGAAAATATCCTTTCTACTTCCAAAACATTTTTCCTTTCTTAACATGTCATACAATTTTAAACTAAAATAATTTGATTAAAAATAAATGTGAAAACTTGTATAGGAATATTCATGGAAATAATGTTCTATATTTCCATTCATGCCGTATAAGTTAAAGAAAAGCATTCTTCTCGTACGTTGGGCGGAAAAGTAAAAAAAAGTACCTCGTACTAAAAATGACAAAGGATTCCTTTCATATCTTTTACTAAAAACTCACCGAAGGGTAAAATAATATTTAAAAAATTGTAGGAGGATAGAAATAATATTAAATATTGATTAAACATTGATTTGGATGATAAATATTCTCCATTAAATTCTGAAGTATAAACAATCTCAGATAAAAATGAGATTGTGAGATTTTTCCTTAACTTATGTCTGATATACTTCGTATATATCCGAACCTCATGTATAATGATTTAAATATTGTAATTGACTTATTAAATAATCATATTCATTGTGATTATATCATATATGGTTCACTTATGACTTTATATTACCCGTTCTTTTTTAAATTCTATGTTAAAGCAGCGTTTTGGGAAAAGTCGTTTCATTTATCGTACATGGTTCAACTTGTTGTTCATGATATTATTACTTATATCCTGATTTACATAATTCCAAATGAAAAACATGATTTATATATATAATATATATTCATAATATACCTATATATATGATTGATCAATAAATGGAATGAAATACACCGTTCATGGACACGATAGGCCGTACGTATGCATGAACACTATTTTTGTTTCCTTATGGAATTGAATGGAATTAAATAGATGACATGAATATATATATATATATATATATCAAGTATCATTATTATGTCATATATTTAATTATTATTCATTAAATATACTTTATAATCATTCATTAATGGTTAACATGGAGAATGAATCTCATCGCGTCGTGGAGACGATAGTCCGTACGTACGCACGAGTGATGATATCATTCCCATGATCGTGGAATTGTGTTTAAGTGTATGTATAATATTTCAGAATCAATATCAATTTAAAATAATCATATATAGTTATATATTTACACCATTATACCCATCAATATAAGGTGGTGGTCGAAAATAGATTACACCACGGGGTGGAGACGGTATTTCGTACGTACGCACGCGCGGTGATTTCGTTTTCCATAGGATGGATAGAAGTTAAAATATGGTTGTTTCATATTTATAATAACATATCAGTATATAATTAATACTTATATTTGTACTTTATAATTAAACAACTAAAGAAGAGTAAGTATAAGAAGAAATAAATTTGAAAGAATCTATAACAGATATTACCTCCTCTTCGACACACATCTTTGAAACCTCCACTTAGGGAAACAAAATTTTCCTTTTAAGAAGACCATGACCTCTATAATATTTCTAGAGAAGTTGAGAAGGGAAATTTTCAGGGGTTGTCCAATCATGAAGTCTCAAAGTTGGGTAAAGATGAGAGGGAGGAGGTGTCGTTTTATAAAAGAAGAGAGGGGCACCTTTGGAATCCTAAAATATATTAATTTAATATAAATTCAAAACCAACATAAAAACCTCCAAAAATGACTCAATTCGATGATTAGATGATATAGGGTGGTAATCAAATCAAAAAATCAAATTTAGGCATGTGTTGATCTTATTTTAAACCTTATCATTTTGATATATCCTTATTTAATATATTTAATTTTATTTTTGTTAATAAAAATCGAAATTTTAAAAGGTTATAAATAGTAACTTATGTGTTGTTAATTTTCTATAATTGGATAATTTATGAAATATTCGACTATATAAATTTCAATTTATAATTTTTAAATATTTTTGTGATTTTTAAACAATTTAATAATATGTTATTTTTATAAAATAACATCAATGTCAATTTTGACACTATTCAATTATTTGAATTTAAATAAAATACATAGAGAGTATATATTCGATAAATAATATTTAATAGGTTTATAAAATGTCATATGCATCTCGAAAATTATTGGAGCACATTAAATATTTCATATAAAATTTATTCTACTATTTGTAAAACCATATATTTTATACTTCTCTTAGTAAAATAATTTCTACAACATTTTTTATAATTATTAAATATACTTATTTTTGCATAAAAATTAAAACCAAAATACTAGGATGAAGATAAGTATTATAGATTTCAAAATAAGACATTTATTATGATTTATATTCTAAAACACCCAACTTTTAAAATGTTATATTTATAAATTATGAAGGTGACAACTTTGACATCATTTAAAATAAAATAATATAAGTGTCTTAATCACTTTTATAAGACTCTAAATGGTCATATATTTTGTCATTGGATGATTATGGTGTATATATACACTAATAATAAGTTTTTTTCTGGTTTGTGATCCTATTAATGGGTATTAGTATTTCAATAAAAACTATATTACTTATCTTTCACTAAATAAATAATTTCTGCATCATTAATGTATAAGATATTATGGTAAATAAATCTATGTTAAAAATTATAAATAAATTACCATGATAAAGAAAAAAAATTTATATTTCAAATGATTATTTATAAACGAATTTATAATCTGTATAAACTTATATTAAAAATAAATTAATTATTAAAATTGACTGAGACATATTTCACTTTTCTTTAAATAAAATAAACTAAAGGTCTTATCACCTCCAAGTGGGTTGCAATGGTTTCCATTTCGACCCAAATATGACTTAGGACGAAATATAATCATCCAATTATATTAAGTCAGGTGTTAGGATAATTTTGTAATATTATATTTACCCATAATTACCCGATTTACCTTTTATTGTAGTAAATAAAATTTACCGTAGTTACTATTCATAATGCCCAAAAATAAAAAGTATCCTATTAACATAATTTTGACCCAATTATTCAAAATATGGAATCCATTTTTCTAAATTCAATACAAAAAGGTATTAGAAATTAATTTAAAATTAATGTCGTTGTTAAGAAAACAAGTTTTAAAAGTTAAAACATTGCAAAAGATTGAAATGATTTTACCTATAAATTCAATGTAAAATCAATGCTAATGACTTAAATTATATTAAATGGTAAAAATATATTCTATTTATACTTTAAAACCATTAAATATATAATTTAACCATATAAATTTTTATGATGAAAAAATTTGTTTTTAATTAAAATATAGCGTTTTTTACTATTCATTAAATATGAAATTTATCAGAAAAATATCAAAAAATTATCCAATGTAAATTTTTATACCCTAATTCAAAATAAAAAGTTTATTTTTTAAAATTTAAATTATAAACTTGTGAAAAATTATATTTAAAATGGGTGCCCCATCAAAAGGCGACAAAACGTAATTTTTTTAAAAATACTTATTTTACCTGAAAAATTTATTTTGTTCTCATACCATGTTCTATAAAATGTGTAAAATGAATTATGATGTCCTAAAATTCCAAATTTATTTACTAATATTCACAACAGCTAGTTTATAATAATATTATAACCATATATCCTTGTTCACTGAAACCATATATTACGTACAACACACGCTATCGAGAAAGGTTGTGATTGTGTGTAATGCAAGCCAAGTCAGGGTTACATGTAGTGAAAGTATCCTTTGTTGTTGTGTGTAAAACAATCCTACCATATTTCATTTATACATTGAATATATATATATATATATATGTATACACTCAATGTTGTGTATAATAACTACTTTCAAATAAACTGGAAATTCTGTGTAACACGATCCAGGATTAATGCTGCGTATACTACAAGCTAATACGGTGTTGTGTATAGTAAAAGATAATCTTGGTGTAGAATACAAAATAAGGTATGAAAGAAATTAAAAACAATATATATCATAAAATCGTGGGGTGTTACAATCATCATGACCAGGGAGGAGTAATTAATAAATATAATACTGCAAATACTTTAGGGGGTTTCCATAGTTGAATTATCAAATGATGTTAATTTAAAAACCCTATAAGTTTCAACATAATTAATAGAATGGAAAAAGGAATTTTACCATTAATATCAATTTTATAAGGATTTTGATATGCTAAATTTGATCTTCCTATTCCCAATACTAAGGATATGTGGATTTTCAAGTTCCTTCGTCAAGATCACTAAAATAATCCTCAAATATACATGAATTCTATCCTTATTAACAGATACCCCCGAATATTATTTCAACACATAAGGGGGGATAGACAACGGTACACACTCTTAGGGACAATGTTTTCCATTACTAAAGAATTTATCAATAGATGTATCAGTGATATTTTTCAGAATGGTATTTATAATAAAATAAAGAGGGAAGGAGTAGTTTCACTCAATCACATCTTTTTTAATGTTGATGACATTCTTCTTATTTGAAAATATACAAGGAGACCTATTCTTATATAAAATCACTATTTTAACACTATAAAGAGGTGGATGGGTCATCAATTAGATTGATCCATTCCTATATTATATTTGATGATGGAATTGGTGTTGTAAAAAAGTACAATATTAGAAGAATACTTTGATTGAAGAGGGTAACTCTTCCCATCAAATACATTAGTGTCCCCTTATATTGTGGAAAGGTAAAGAGAAAATATCTCAGAAGGATATACTTCTGCGTCATCAATAAATTTGAAAAACTAAAGGGGAAAACCATGTACCATGTGGTAAGGGTATTCCTTGTTAAGAAGATAGAATTCATGATAAGGAAGATTATATGGACTATGTCAGTAAATGAAAGGAATGTTGTCATTATTTCTTGAATTCAATTAATCAAACCTATTGAGATGAGGGAGTTGGGGTGAATGATCTTCTATTATTCAGTGATAGTATCATAGGTAATTTTAGATGAAAAAATATAGCCTCTAATGACTCTTCCTATGATTTCATATCACGAATGTTCAAAATCAGATTGATGGATGGAAACTGCAATATCATGCATCGTCATTAAATACCTCAATAAACAATTATTTTAAAAGAAAAATTCAAAAAAAAATTACATTGTTGATAGGAATTCTAATCTCAACATTCAAGACACCCGGTCATGAACATGCAACCCAACGAAATAATGAATGTCCTTTTAGGAAGGGAAAAAATTACCATTGTTAATATATTGATTAATTTTGATAGCCTAAATCTTGTTTCATCATTGGAAATGATGGATATTCAAAACAAAAAGAATTTCATACACTATGACAACTCAATATGGAAGTCAGAAAGAAATTGTATGTTTAACAAAAAAGGATATTAAAAGTTGGAATGTGAGGGATCCATTATGATTCCATAATCACTTATCAAATTAAATGCCCAATTTATAAATCCCACAACATTTCTTCTTATCTGGAGAAAATTAAAAACATATTTACATAAACATAATAAAATCAAGAGGACTGGATGTTACATGGTGTTAACTTTCCACCTAGTCTAGAAGTCGGAATAAAATGTGCATCACCTATTTGTGAGATACAAACATTCCCAAAAATATTGGAATCATTTATGAACAATTTTTGGTATGAACCTGAACATGAGAAGATAGATTGGGGATCTTTTAGTGTTCATCAGCAATTATAGGTAGAGAACCCTAGTCCATCATCTCTTTACGGAAATATCAGATGCAACTATTTAATACATAATGAGTACATAAAAAGAAAATATTTTTTTGGACAATAAACCCTCAGCCCATGTACACATTATTTCAATACATAAGGAGTTCTACTATACATCCAATGTAAAAAATGATAGTGATTCCAAAAATAATATGTAACTAGGAAATCCATGGATGTTTGGGAGACATGTTCAGACCTAGGAAGCCCCTTATTAAGAAATATATCTAATAGATCCCCATTGATCTCACTATGGATCAAGTTAAATGTTGGTGGGGTAGCCTTCAACATTCCAAGACCTTCGGGTTTTGAATTTATCTTCTTAACTAACAATAATATTTGTTAAAGGATGATTTCATCATTATATTGGAATTGGTATTGTATATGAATTTAAATTATGGGCAATGATTAATGTTGTTTAATATGATAACCACCACAACTGGACTTCCCATTGGATTGAATCTAACTTGGATGTGGATGATAATGTGATTAATATGAGAAGCATGAATTTACCTTGGATGATCCTCCCCAATTGGATTGTACATTATTAATACCAATCAGATTCATCTTATTGTTTCATATGTTTATTGAGATTCTAATCATGCGGTGGATGATTTGTCATAAAGGGTGATCTTGGGGATGAGCATTATGGGGTCTTTTAGGACCCTTAAGTATTATGAATCAATGGGGGAGGCTGACAGGCCAGGAGTGTCACACTCTTTCCTTTATAAAACCCCATGAAAGGCTTAAGGTTTTTTTTACTCTTGTCAATATTGTTCAGGATTTGATTTGTATGGATCTTGATTTTCTAGTAAATAATTAAATATATATATTTAAATGTAATATAATAATGTTTTATTTGAGTATAAAAATAAAGGTATCTTTACTTATGTATATTTATATTAATATATTTAAATAAATATAAATTATATGAACTTATTATTTGGTTTTGTGATGTGAATCTTGTTTAATATGCACTAAAGAGATTGCAGTGTGGATGATGGAAAAACAATGAGAAAATAGAAACAGAGTATATTTATATTAATGTAAAAAAATAAATTTAAAAATATAAATATATAAATATATATACACATACATAAAAAATAAATAGATATAAATACATCATTATATAATTTGAAAAACCATTTGGGTGATTAATAAGGATGTTTCCCATAATATGGTGAGAAAGGGGTTTGGGAGAGTGTTTGAATGTCATTTCCATAAAAAATAATTGGGAATTTTGTGGTCTGGTGGGGGAATTTATGATTGGTTCCATCTGAGTGAAGTGTGTTGGGGGTTATCATTGGATTTATTTGTTAGTTTCAAAACCCTAATAACTTTAAAAAGTGTCTCTCTTTTATTAGATCTTGGACTATCAATTCTTTTTAGTCTTGATAAAATACATTAATGGATTTTTTGAACACTTTATCTATAGTAGTGAATCAAAAAACACTAGAATTTTATTATTTATCATTGAATAATAATTTTATAATTCAAGATATAATGATATATTTTTACTAGAAAGTTTTATTTTTTGTTAAATAATAAATAAATATATACTAAATTATAAGTAAAATATTTTTAATTATTAATTATTATGTTATAATAGTTTTTAATAATTTTATATTATATGTTACCAATAATGAATAATAAAAATTTATTTATTTATTTTTAAAAAATAGATATTAATATAAAAAATTAACATATATAAATATTTTATAATAAGTAATGAGAAACATCCCCTTTATATTTAAGAATGAAAATAAATTTTCAACATTAATATGAGGTAATATTTGACACGATCTTGTGGACCATTATTACGAAGTCCCATTACAATTTTATGGTCTGAAAACACTATGGTCTAAATTCCCCTTACAGTTAGTTGCTATTGAATAATTTATATTAATATAAATAATCATTTATAAAAACAGATTTTTATATTTATAATTAGTAAACGATAATTTGTTTTTGTATTGTGAAGTGTTGATAAGTCCAAAAAGTGTGTACAAATTCTACAAATTTATTATGTACTAACATAATACAAGAAATTTATTGATTTTGAACGTATGAGGTGGTGATCAAACCGATAATCATATTTTCCTCTTGTTATTTAGTGCTCTAGGAACTTGTCTACTCTAAGAATCAAAGCTCACCACCACTCAGCATTCTGACAATAGTACCACCCACCCCCTCTTCTTCCACCTTCCACCTGTTGTGTGATAATCATAATGAAATTAAATAAATAAAATTTTAATATAATACTTATCAAAAACTTTTATAATTAAAAATTAATATAAAATATCTATTAATATAGATATTAATTTTTACAATTTTCAAATATTAGAATATTAAAATTTAAAATTTGGAATACCATAATTTGAAAAATTAAAAAATCATTAAAATTTATCCTAATATATAATTATTAATTAAATCAATTCTATTTATTAAAATCAACAATAAGTTTTAACTATCATAATATATCTTAAATTTAGATGAAATATTAATTAAAAGTAATTATCATCTATAATTTATTTCGGAATCATGTAAAATGATAATAATTAAACTAAAATATTTTAAATAACTGATCTAACATATTAATATTAATTAATAACTAAACTAAGATATTTTAATATAACTAAACTATTATATTAATAAAAATTAATAACTATAAAATTTAAAAATTACCAAACTATAATATTTTAAATTAAATTTACTAATATATTTTAAATTAACTAAATTTATATATTAATATTAATTAATACAAAAAATATATATCTTAAAGTCAATATAAATGAAAATTTAAAATAATTATATAGAATGTTAATTAAAATCAAGAGTGGAGAAATATAATATTGGAATATGATTTTCTCTCTCCAATATCCTTGATCAATGATAATCGAGTGGTCTTTATTGTGTTGGGGGTCCTTTTGGATGAGTTTTGATTTGCATCTTTGAGATTTTATCATTTTTTTATTTTTAGGAAAGAGGAGGAAAAATAATTTCTCATCATATTAAATAATATAATAGTAATTTTATTGTAATAGTTTTGGTTGGGTGTGTTCTCCATGAGGTTATCTCCTTTGAACCTAATGAAATAGTTTCCTAATGATTGTTTTTCATATTTGTTTCAAAAATAATTTTATTACATAAAAAACATATTATAAAACAATTTATAAATCAATTAATAAATGTTCTGTTTTATAGATCAATTAAAAAATTAATTATATATTCTTTTTATTAATCACCAGTATATAAAATTACATAGTTACCAACAATTATTACTAATGGTATCCTAAGACATCAGAAAAAATATCAATCAGTTATATTTTTCAATATTTGTAAAATATTTTACCGAATTTCTATTATTACCTCAATAATAATAAACAATTTTAATAAATGGTGTCTCTCAGAATTGCATATATGACTTCAAAAATTATTTTGATCGGTACATTCAACTAAAGTATCGATAAAACTATTATAGATGTTAAATATGTGTAATTAAAATAACAATATAAAATATTTGTATGATGATTTTTCAATGTATATTAGATTATTTATTTTCCGGTTATGTCACATCCAAATGGTGAAGGGTAACGGTACAAAATAGAAATGTGATGGAATCACCCAACTCAAGGAGTTATCTTTTATAGTGAGAGGGATCAATAAATCCTAATAGTGTAATCAAATCAATATTTATAATAACTCTTCTAAAAAATAAATTCAATAGGAAATAAATAAGTCTTTATGAGTGAGATTGAGAATGTTGGGTAATCCCAAATCAAAATGTGAAATTGTCATGCTGCAAAATATAAGTTATATGGAAACCCGGATGTCATTAGGTATGGTTTTGGCACTAATAAAAATAATGACCTTGTTGGTGTAAGAAATTGATATTATTAGTTTCAAAAAATCTCTCGTATTTAGATCAGATTTTAAAGTCGACCTCTTTTATCCTCACCGAACAATGATTATAAATACACCCTTCATTAGCTCTGAAAACAAAATTATAAAATTGGTCTTTATTAGTTCATCTTTAGCATTGATAAAATTAAAATAAAATATTTTTAAAAAATAATTTTTAGTTAAGGACACAAATTTCAATCAAGATGAAGCACATCAAATAAACCCCCTCTCCGTTTAATCTGTTCCAATTACAATCTATATCAGTGCATGGGCCAACTAATTACATAGCCACCCCGCTCTACCATTCCCACATATTTGGATTCAAACATATGACATGATTCTATAAAGAGAACGTCATGACCATTGATTAATGTCAAAAAAACCCATAACTTAAATCCTAAATTAATTCTAAATACATGATATTTGAACCCCTACCCAGTACATTCTCAACTATATACCTTACCACTATCCAAAAGCATGGGGTTTGAAGGAACTAACAATGAATGTGAGGCTATGGATAATCCCTACCCTGACACATATAGAAGGAATCATAGGGTTGAATCTCCATTAAAAACCACCCCATGGAGTAGGAGTAGATAAATGATTACCAAAAGAATTCATGGATAAAAAGGTTGATATAAGGAATAGTACTGGTAGGGAATTTGAGAAGGTTCCTGGTACGAAATTAAAATGAAAATACTAATGTGGAGAAATAAAATACATCAGCTAATGAACTTTTTATTTATATGATATAAAATATATATTATGATATTATAAATTTAGTTTATATTTTAATAATGACAATAATATATATACTTGATATATATTTATTTTCCCCGAACAAATTTATTATCAGTAAGAACCCCTTATGAAAGGATTTATTGGCTTGGTTACTTATTGTAATGTCATAGATCTCCATGGTCCATTGATTCGTCTAAATATAGTGTTTCAGGTGCTTAGGGCTGAAATAGTAGATCATTTCATGATTTTTATAAATTTATTGTTTTTTGTTGGTAGGACCAGACATTGGTAATTTGAGGCATCAATAGGTTTAGGAGCAGATAGGTGAATGAATAGGTAGGTTGAGGTATTAGTAGGCCAAGAATTCTGTAAGTCACGAGCGTCAGTAATTCTGGGTGTCTCCAAGTTAGGGAATCCGTGAGTTAGGGTGTTGGTGAGTTAGGGTGTTGGTGAGTTTGGGTGACAGTGAGTCCGTGCATTGAGGAGTCTAAGCGTCGATGAGTCATGACATCAGGTATTCAGTACATCAGGGAGTCTTGGCATCAGTGATTCCGGGTTTCCCTTTGTTAGGGAGTTGATGAGTCAGGCATTTGTAGGTCGCATCGGTGGCTCAACGTTAGAAGATTAGCATTAGTAGCTCAGCATTAGTGAATCTTTATCGGTGGCTTGCTATTGATGGCTTACTATCAGAGACTCACCCATCAGTTACTAATTTCAATTTTTCCAAATTTTCCCCTCTTAAATTTTATTTGATGTAGATCAATACTGATTCCTTGTTTGGGAATTTTTCTAAAGGATTTTCGAAGTATATTAATTATATATTAAATATCCTAACAATCTAGAATCTTTGAAATAGTCTAACCACATGATATTGGACATGATCTAACATTAATGGACGTTAAAACCATTCCCTCTATGTTGATATAGAATTTTTATTTTCTAAGTAGATACCTTATCTTCCTAGTGTGTCTCTATTTTCTTTTGGGGTGTATATAAATTTTGTTCCCAAATGATCTATACACCTATGTTATAGAACCCATGTTCAGTTTTCCTTGAAGTGTCCTGCTAATGCGACCCCCATATTTTGGTGCAAAGAGGAGTTTTGGTTAGTTGTTGTTCCATGTAAGGATTTCCTTCATTGCTATTTTTCTTATGTACCATGCCGAGTGGGTATAATGATGACTCATTGTGAGAATGGTTGAATCCAAATTTAACTTATATAATAAGATGTATCAAATGAGGGGCCTAGAAGTTGTTGATGATATCTTGCTTTTATCTATTATCTTTGATCTGTAATGTGAATTTTATGGGTTGTATCCATATAAAAATAATGGTTGTTTGTCGACTTTTCAGGAACACCTAGGATTATTCATGGTTATTATTGATTCTCTCTTGAAAACACTATAAAAATGAAATCTAATTAATCACATATACATAGTTAAATGAGAAGGAAGCACTGGGATCAAACTTGATTTGTGGTCACCCCAATTTACTTAAGTGGAATTAAATAACCATTGTTAGTTAAATCCAAATAATCTCAACTTGTTTTGGTGTGGTTGAGTTCTGTGTTGGCCTTGTTCGGGTTTGTGCCTTATAAGGATTACATGGTGGTGTTATTGGTAGAATGGTTGTGGATATCGGTGTGGTCAGAGGAGTTGGATATGTGAGAAGGGTGTGGTATAAGTGTGTAGTGGGTTTGTGGTTTAGTGGTGGTTGTTGGGGGCTTTGTGTATGCGGGGGTGCAGATGGTGTGATGGAATATCATGTTAAGATATTTATTGGTTTTTTAATGGATGGATCCATTATACAGTGGGACTGCATCTGGGCAGTGGCTGGCCAATCTGACATTAGTGCTGGGATGTGTCATGATTTCATATTTATGAGTGTTATAATTAGTTCCCTAAACATTATCCCTCCATTAATTGTTTGGATTGGGCTACAGTTGGTATGTTTGAATCTCTTTGTAATGTTTACAGTGTTTGGTAGTTTCTTAGGTAGGGGTAGAAATAAATAAACGAAAGCTTTGATAATGGAAAATGATAATTGAATATATGAATTGGATCGGGGTATGTTTTGAGTTGGGGATTGTAGTGATGTGGAATTTAGGTGACTATCATTTGTGGAAGTATGTTCATGTAGTAATAAGCTGCAAAGATGGTTTTTAGTGGGTTGGTTGTATGTTTGGAATCCCATAGGATGGGTTGAGTGTTTTTTACCTACATATATAAACATGTAGATCCTTATGTATTCAATATGCACCCGACCCACAATGTGCACAATATGAGTAACACCCCAATTTTTATCATAGAGGGTGGATTTCCCAACATCCTGATAGGAGGATGGATGGATGTTTACTCGAATTACCCTACTCCCTCTTCCAAGCATTAATCACCCAAGACTCTTTTGGATGGATTTAATGTCTTGAGGTTTAATACCAGACTTTTTTTATTGGTTGTGTGAGAGGTGGCTTGTTTCCTTGGTGTGCTATAGATGAGGCCCATGTGTTTTTGGATGATTAATGAGGTGGTTGTGGCACACGTGTCTATGTGAAGGATGTGATGTTGTTTTCAGATTAGGTGTATGCTAGCAGGTTGTGACTATGGGGTGTGTGGAAGAGTGTGGTAGCATCCAGACGATCAATATTATGGATGAGCAGTTAACCAATGGGAATTTGTGTTGGGTACAAAAATATCTATGTTCTTACAAATTTTTATTACTTGAATTGTGTTATTTTTTAGCATTCCTTGGTAAGGTTGGGGTGGATAATATATCATGATAGGTGATTTGGAGTTTCTTTTTTTTTCTCACTGGAGCATTAGTATGCTTTTCCCACATGTGCACGGGTGATGTTGGTTTTTCCCTATTGAGTATACTTGTATACTGTCCCTACACATATAAACATATTTAGTTTTCCTAGGAGATTATCTGAACTGTTCTAGACCTTACTATCTCAAAAAGTGTGGATGGTTGTTGTGGCACTGCTTATTTTTATTTTGGTTCTTACATTGTATTTTTTTTCTATTTCTAGTAGTTATACATTAAAAATTCATGTGGGATTGTTTTTGGTTTCATTATATATATATGTATATATAGATAGATAGATAGATATATCTATGTCTTGGTGTTGTTTAAGATTGATACATCTTATCTGTTGATATTGGATACTATAAAAAGGATAATGCCTTCCATTTTTATGAGATATCTATACCCTTCGTGTTGGTAATCACCTCGAGGCCTATTTGAGGCTGGAATGGAGGGGTCATTATCTCTATTTCATCTTTTTGAAGGAAGGTCTCGACATCTTACTATACCTTCCCTCATCTAGGAGAAGGTGGGTTGTCAGCGAATAATACAGAGTTGATGGTTCAAAGGTAGGATGGAGTATGGATTTAGGAATAGTGTTTATTTCATGGGTTGGTAGGGGGGAAATGTTATGTTATCATGGTCGTGATATAGGTTGGGGAAGACCGGCTAGGACATAGTATTTTAGGGCCCTCCGTGATATGTTTTATGGACTTCGGGCTTTCCGAATGACTATATGAGGATACACTGTTTTTGGGGTAGCAACCCTAGGAATGGTACATGCAACAGGATGATTTTTTTTCATGTTTTATTTGGGTGATTTTAGGAAATTAAAATAAATTATGATTTAAAATTAATCTTAAGAAAAAATTGCATACTACTCGAGATTATGAGTTTCTTGTTTTCTATTTATCAATGGCTCTCGAACATCTCCTGCATGTGGTATGAGTAGTGAAGGGTCAGTAGGATGACTCGATTGACTGGAAAAGGGTAAACCGATTAGATGAGGGTGATTAGTGGAAGAAGGTGCTTCATTAATTCCAATAGTAGGATTTGTAAAGTATGAGGGAAATGTCATGAACATGGAGACTTAGAGTTGGATCGAATAGTTGGTGATCACTTTTAGCTTGATATGGGCTTCAACAGAGTACTGGATTCCTCTGGAGGTGAGCCAGAAGAGGGGAGAAGTGTATCATTGGTGGAAGAATTTCCTTAGGGAGTGGAAGGATATTGATGTTTAATGTGATGACTTTGAGAAGAAGTTCTATGTGAAATTACTTTCTTCCATGGTGATAGCTGAGAAGTGGTAGGAGCTACTCTCCCAACAATAGAGGAGTTTATCAGTGAGGTCATTGGGGATCAAGTTCATAAATATAATATGTTTTTCTTCAGATCTATTTCTAGATGAGGAGTCTCGAGTGAGACACTTTGGGGATTCAATACATCTTTCTCTTTAGTGTGTTGTCACTCCCTTCACCCCACCAACATACATAGTGGTTCAAAATATGGATGTGGTGGTAGAAATAATGCACTCTTGAGAGGTCTCTTGTGGGACGGTATCCTCTCAATCTCTTCAAAGGAGAATTTCATCAGTAGGAACTCTTCGAAATCATGGCCTTCTAGGCTTCAGCAAGTGGGGAGCCTATCCCAGTAGTTTTAGTTCAGACCCTCTTTCCCTCTCCCTTTTCCCACGGGCCTAGGGATGATGTGTTTTTTAATGAAGAGGTCATGTGAATCTCTAGGGGAGTGCCTGAATCGAGCTCAGTATCATCAAGGTGGGTGGTTTCAGTTCTCACCTCAGTAGTAGTTTTCAGCTAGTCCTTTCAAGAATAAGGGACAATAGGACCCTACCTCACCAAGGTCAGCTGGTGCAGGAGGAGGCCGACCTCAGGGTGCTTCTTAAGGACCTCGACCAAGGCGAATATAATTCTACATACAATCATTTTGTTTAGTATTCTTTCTTACGAGTTCTTTGATTCTGGAGTTTCACACTCCATTGTTTCACCCAGTCTATCCCATGCTCGGGGATTATACATAGAGATAATTTTTCTTCCCTTGGTGTTGATTACACTTAATAAAAGTTAGACCAGATTGTTTGATGTTTTTCAGGGATGCAGTGTGATGTTGGGGCCATATTAGTCCAGTGGGTATATCTATCTGCTACAGATGTAGTCATTCGATTTAACTTTGGTGTCTACTGGTTATAATCCTTTTATTCTATTAATGACTTGTTTTGGATAAAAGCTATATTTTCAGATGCAAATGTCAAATGTGTAGATTTCATTGGAGAGCAGAGTTTTCAAATGGGAAATCGGAGTATGGAGCCTCTTTTTTCCTTGTTAGGTGATATATTAGTAGGATTGATGGATGCTGAGATGGTGGAGTTTCCCAGGATTTTTGGAGATTGTATTGATTTTTTCCCAAGTAGGTTGAGTCTATACCCCCTCGACGTGACATTGAGTTCGAGATATAATTATAGACCATCTCTCATCTGATTTCAATGGATCATTATCATATTTCACCTTCTGAGTTATGGGAGTTGAGGATTCAGATTGAAAATATGAGTAAGAAGGAATTCATCTAACCATGTGTGTCATCGTGGGGTGCTCCAGTTTTATTTGTGAAGAAGGTAGATGGTGGGTAGAGACTCTACACAGATTTCTGGAGACTAAATTAGAAAACAATCAAGAACCATTACTCTCTGCTACTAATAGACAATATTTATTACTAGATGAGGTGATTATGTTGGTTCTTTATGGTTGATCTGCAGAATAGGTACCACCATTTAATGGTGAAAGAGGGTGACATCATAAAGGCTATTTTCAGGGGCATGTAATGGGCACATCAAAATCTTGGTAATTCCATTCAGTGTTATGAATGCACCAACTATGTTCATTGGGACTAGTAACTCCACCTTTCATGAGTTCCTAGACCGGGTTTTCCTCATATTCTTCGATGACATCTTTATCTACATGAATTCATAGCATGAGCATATTGAGAATCTCAGGACTATCATAGAGGTCCTTTAACACCATCATATCTTCAAAAAGCTATCCAAGTGATCATTTTAGACATGATTGGTCCACATAAATGGATATTTGGTGGATCAATGGGGTGTAGCAGTAGACCCATCGAAGGTTGAGGTAGTCGTTTCATGGGAATCAACCAAGAATACAGAGAAGTTCACAGTTTTTGTAGTCTGGTAGGCTACTACCAGATATTTGTACCTATTTTCTCTCAAGTAGAAATCCTTTTGAAGGATCTGACCAGAAAGGGAAATGATTTTTTGTTGGGAGATAAGTGCTATGAATAATTCGACTATCTGAAGGGTATCTTGGACAAATTATCCAGTGCTCGAGCTATTAGAGGAAGTGGTGATGTTCGAGGTGTTTTATGATGCTTCCTGTCTAGACATGGGGTATTTGATGATGTAGAAATAGGGAGTGATCTCCAATGGGTCATGGAAATTACATCCCCATGAACATAACTATTCCACGGATGATATGTAACTATTAGTGGTTGTGTTCGTAATAAAAATTTGGATGCATTACCTCATTGAGGAGTGCTTTATGGAATTCATGGATTAGAAGACATTGAGGTAAATATTTTCCTAGCTATGCATGAACTTGTGGAAGTGGATTTGGATGCATTTTCACTAGTATTATGATTTTTAGATCGTTTACACCTTAGGAACTGATAATGTTGTGGAAAATTCTTTGACCAAGAAGTCATAGAAGGAAGTGATTTTGGAATTTGTAGATTCTTGGAGGGCAATGGAAGAGTTGGATGCCATGCACATAGATGCCGTAATGGATGGAGGTAGAGGCCATCTAATTCAGAATAATGGATAGTCATCTTTGAGGAAGAAGGTGGAAAAGTCTTATTGTGGATACTCAGAGGTGAAGGTGATGTGTGAACGGTTGTAATGGGGAAATGCTCTGGAGGGATGGTCAGAATTAGATATTGTTCTATGGGAAGCTGTTTGTTCTAGTGGAAATGCATGAAGAAGTTCCCAATGAGTTTCATGGTCCAATACTAGCAGAAAAATAATGAGTTTCTATAAATGTACTATGTATTGGGGGAAAAATCATGGTGGCCTAGTTTAAAGGGGGAAGTGGAGGAGTTTGTGGCAATGTCCATGGTGTTCTGGAAAGTGAAGGCTATGTACCATGTTCTCTATAGTTTGTTTCAGAACCTAGATATCCATGACTGGAAGTGGGATGATATATTTATGGATTTGATCATATTATTAACTAGTGATTTAGGATGATTCAATGTTATCTAGGTAATACTGGATCAGTTGACGAAATCGTCTCACTTCATAATGACTGAGGAGTCAAGAGTAGTGGATGCCATAACATAGAGGTATATGAATATGGTGGTGCGGTGACATAGAGTTTTGAGATCCATCATCTATGATAGGAATACATATTTTTACTCATGATTTTAGAGGGGATTGAAGCTTGACTTTGGCCCTGAGTCAGACATCAACTCTACTTTCCTCCCAATGATGGATGAAAAAACATATAGGACAATCCAGACATTGTAGGACATGTTACATGCACGTATTCTGGACTTTAATGGGTTTTAGGTGCCACATTTTTTCATGGAAGATTTTTCTTAGAATAATTGCTATCATTAATCCATTGGTATGGATCTGTTCAAATCTCTATACGAGAGGTCATGTCATTCACCGTTGTGCAGGACAGAAGTTTGGACACAACTGTTCTTGTTCCAGACATAGTACATAGTACGCTAAAGAAGGTGCAATTTGTTCTTGAAAGGATGAAGCCATCACATTACTAAAATAATTCATATACTGATCATAGGATAAGGAATTAGGAGTCCAAGGTTGGGGACCATGTATTCTTGTAGGTTTCCCCTGGACATGGGTAGTGGAGGTTTTAAGAGGGAGTAATCTTTCTCCTAGATTTATCACGACTTTTGAGGTGTTGGGACAATTTGGTGAGGTGTCTTATCAGCTGGAATTGACACTATTGTTAAAAAGGGTCTATGACGTCTTTTAAGTCTCCCATTTTCGTCAGTATCTTTGTAATTAATCCCATTTCATTGATTGGGGAGGTATGGATATTGAGGGCGAAACATCATTCATTAAGATACCAGTGGAGATGTAGGATCATTTGGAGATGATTCTATGTGGAAGTACCATTCCCATTGTTGATGTATTGTGGAGGCATGGGGGCCTGGAGGAGAGTAATTGGGAGTGACAGATGCATATGTGTACCCAGTACCTAGAGATGTTTTGAGTTTTTATCTTGTGTTTTTCTTTGTGATGTAATATTAGAACCTTGTTTTTTATGAGATTATTTTTTCCTTGTTATGTGATGTATGATAAAGTCCTAACGTATGAGGAGGGGAGGACTTGATCCCTAATCCAGATGCAGTAATTCGTATGCAATTAAACCCATGCAGGTGAGTCAGTGTTGCCCAAATTGAATAATATCATAAAAAGGGGGATGGAATTCCCTGATTCATATTTTTGGGTGGTGTGATTTTTTCTTCTTGTGCGGTATTTATTTTGGTTGATGGTTTGAAAAATCTTCGACGAGGTGTCCATGGATGTTGAGGATTGATTCCAACGAGGTGGTTTACCCTTGAGATGCATCTTAAGAGGTGGTTGTTCAGACCCCTCTTTCTTCTAGGTTTGGATTTGAATTCCCAATGTAGATAATAGTTTGAGAGGTATCTAATCAAATTTTCCAGTCCTTTGTGGTCCATTAAGTTATCAAAATCTATTTCTTTGGGTGTTTTTGGAAGCAATGGTTTCTCATTTCAATATATTTCTAAATTTCCAGTTTTTCTGTTGGTAGGCCAAGGTTTCTATATGTCAAGGTGTCATTAGGTCGAGGCATTGGTGGGTCAAGGTGTCAGTAGGTCGAGGGTTTCAGTGAGTCGGGGAATCAATGAGTTAGTTTGTCGGTGAATTGGGGCGTCGTTGAGTAGAATCATCAGTGAGTTAGGGAATTGGTTAGATAGGGTATCGGTGAGTCACGATGTTGGAGAGTCATGACGTTGGTGAGTCGGGGTGTCAGTTAGTCCATGAATTAGTGAGTTAGGGAATTAGTGAGTCAGGGTTTCAGTGAGTCAAGGAGTCAGTGAGTCAGTCCTCGGTAGGTAACATCAGTGGATTACAATCGATGGCTCAAAATCTGTAGCACAACATCATTGACTCACTATCAGTTGCTTACTGTTGGCAACTCACCCATCAGTGACTCATTTTCAGTTTTCCTAGTCTTTCATGTTTTACCATTCATAAATTTTATTTGACATAAATCATGTTTAATGCCTCATTTGGGAATTTCCAAATGTGTTTTAAAAGATATTATTTATATCCTTTATATCCAAATGCTTCAAGACATTGAAATAGTAAAACTGTGTGGTCTTGGCCACGATATGACATTAATGGCCCTTGAAATTATTCCCTCTTCAGTTGATATAGGATCCTGATTTTATAATTTCAGGCCCTATCTTCCCAATGTGTTTCTCTTTTCTCTAGTCGTCTGGAGAAATTTTCTTCCCCAATGACCCATTCACCTGTGCTTTATCACCCCTATTTTGTTCATTGGAGTCTCCATCTCGCATGACCCCCAGTTTTGGTACAAAGAATATTTTGGTTCACCTACTATTCCAACTAGGGATTTAATTTGCCTCTCTATTAATTGTGTATCACATGTGCTGGGTAGAGTGATGGATTCATGGGAGAATGACTAAATAAAACATTAACAATGATTAATAAATTAAGGGCTAGGAAGATGTTGATGATCAATTGCTTTTATCTATTATCTTTAATCTGTAATGTGAATTGTACAGGTTGTATACCTCTGAAAATCAAGGCCAGGGGTGGTATTTTCTTATACACCTATGATTCTTGATTGTTATTGTTGATTCAATCATGAAATGACTATAAACATGAAATATGATTAGTCATTTATACCAAATTATGTGATAAGGATTCACTATGATTAAAATTTATTTTTGATAACCCCTTTTTATCTAAGTGAAATTAAAGAACCGTTTTTGGATAATTCCAAATAAAATCATCTTATTTTTTGATGTGGATATGTTATGGGTGGGAATTGTTACAGTTTTTTCATTATGAGGGTTATATGGTGCTGCTATTGGTCACATGGTTGTGCTCACACAAGTGGGAAGAAGAGTTATTTTTGTTAGAAGGTTGTGGTATATGTGTGCAGTTGGCTTGTGGTTAAGTGGTGGTTTTGTGGGATTTATGTATGAGGTGTTGGAGGATGTTTGATTGAATCTAAGGTTGAGATATTGATTGATTGTGGAATTCATGGACTTGTTATGTATTGAAACTACATCTGGGTAGTGGTTGGAAAATAGGGATGTCGGACTAGGATGTGTCATGATTTCATGATTCTTACTACTATAATGGGTACCCTTACCATTAGAACTTCTTTACTTCTTTGTTTTAGGAAGTGGTTGGTATGTTCGCTTCACCTTATAATGTTTTTAGAGTTTGTTAGTTTTTTTAGGGATGGAAATAAATAAATGACTGATTTTATATAGGATAATGATAATTGGATAAATTATTTGGATATGGGTATGTTTCATGTTAGGGCTTGTAATGAAGCAGCATTCAAGTGACAGTCATCTGTGGTGGTACATTCATGATTGGGTACTAGAAAAGGGGGTTTTGAGTGGGCTGGTTGTATGTCTGGAATCCCATTGGATGGGATGAGGGTTTTTTACCTTTATATATATATATATAAACTTTGAGTTACTTATGTTTTATATACACTCCCCACCTGTGTTGAGAACTATGTGCCAAACACACCCATTGGTATGAGGGAGGGTGTCTTTCCCAACATCCCAATGGGAGGATGGATGGCTGGTTACTGACCTTACCCTTATCCCACTTCTATGCATTGGTCGCCCAAGACACTTCAAGCTGGTTGTAATGACATGAGTTTTAATACGAGACTTATGGAATTGGATGTGTGATAGTTTGTTATTTTCCTAGTTGTGTTCAAGATGGGGCCCAAGTGTTTTTGGGTGATATGTGTGGTGGTTGTGGCCTAGGTTTCTGTGGGAAAGATAGGATGTTGTGTGCACCTCAGGTGTATATAGGTAGGTTGTGACATTAGGGATTTTGGAAGAGTGTGGTAGCATTAAAAAATTCACCATTAGGGATGAGAAATTAACCAATGGGGAGTGGTGTGGGGTACCCAAATGTCGATGTTCTTACTACTTTATTTTAATTGAATTTCATTATTTTCGGAGAGTTCCTTTGTGAGGTTGGGGTGGATATTATAACTTGTTAAGTGCTTCATATTTTTTATTTTTTCTCACATGGTCATTAGTATTCTTCTCCCACTTATGCATGGGTGTCTTTGGTTTTCCCAACTGAGTATATTTTAATTATCACCCTATATATATAATACTATTTTATGGTTTCCATGGAGATTACATAGACGATGATGGAAATTACTAGTTAACACATTGGGGATGGTTGTTATGTCACTGTGTAGTTTTATTTTTGTACTTAATTTGGAATTTTCCTTATATTTCTTGAATTTTTACATTAAACATACATGTGGGTTGGATTTTTTTTCTTTATATATATATATATATATATTTCCTGGACTTTTTTGAGGTTGATACATCATTTCTCCCAATCTTGGTTATAATAAAAATGGAAATCCCTCGATTTATTGTGGGATTTATATAGACTTGGTGCTGGTTGTTACCCTATGACCTATTAGAGGTGGGACATGGGGCTCATTAACTCTCCTTCATCTAGAGGAAGGAAGGTATCGACATCTTTATTTCCCTTAACACATCTTGAAAATGGTGGGTCATGACAGTTATTGAATATGATTTAATGAATTATGGGAATAAATTCATATGGATAAATTATTAAGTCTGGTACATTTTTATTTAATAAAACATGTCATGGATGGATATATAAAGGCATTTGATCCCTATAATTATGAAAACCTAATGATGATAATACCTTCTCAATTCTATGTTCCTCCCATACTGTTGTTCATCAATCTACGATTAAGGTGCTATCACCCATTCAACATTTAAATATCTTTGTGATATGATCACATATCCATTGGTCGGTGCACCCCATCGAGGTAGATTACTTTATTTCAATTATTTGTGATCTTCATCAAGAATTATCTATCATTGAGAAAGAAAAAGCCTACCTCCATTGGCAGTTTCCATGTATACTATTTATATAGTTTATTTTTACATTGATTCTTGAAGATATATTTACATATGTTTTTATTATCCTCAGTAGAATAAGATATATTATGTTCATAATAAACTTATATGTTGTGTAAAAGGGTTGGATTATTTGATGAATATACACAATAACTGATTTATGAAATATATATTTAAATATTAAAATTATATTGTTCAATCGTGGAAATGATAATTAAAAAGTTCATATATATTACTCTTATTTATGAATGTAAATTAAGTATTATTTTTAATCAAGATAATTAAATATTAATTATATTTTTCTATTTATAAATTGTTTATAAATAATAATAAAGAATTTTATTTTGATAATTTTATATTACTCTGTAAAAAATTATAAATTAATTGACTATAAATGTTTTTTTGGTCAATTAAAAAATAAAATTTATAAATACCATTTGAAAAATTAAATTTCATGATTTATTAATTAAAATAAAATAGTTTGTTTGCAAATAAGAAAAGTGGATTTATAAAGAATTTATAAATTCCAAAATATATGTTAATTAGATTATATAAACAATTTTATATAACAGGAATTGAATTAGAAAGTGTTTATATATTTTGAAAGATATAATAAATTCCATTTAATATAAACATTGAAAGGGATCATATTGATAAGAATATAAATCATTAGTGTTCTTGTTAATTTATAAACTATTTATAATAAGCATTTATTTATGAATAGTTTATAAATGCCTCAATTTTTTGGAAATAAATAAATTGTTTATTTATTAAATGTTTTTAATATTCATTTGTAGTTCAAAATTTATTAATTTGAAATTGTTAAAAATTATGGGTGTTTCTTTGTATATTATTAAAGAATCCTAAAAATGAGTTTTGATAATTTATATGATGAAGGTTCAAAAATAATTGATTATATGAAATTTATATTATATAAATTTTTTGTATAAATGAAATTGAATTATAAATTGTTTATAATTCCTATAATTTTATTTATTGAATTGGAAAATTCCAGGTTATGATGAATATGAAATTATACAAATTGTAAAGAATATAAAGAGTTTATATTTAAAATTATAGAATGACCATAATGTTAATGGTGATATTATAAAAGTGACTATAATTAGATTTGGTTTATGAAATTATTCATAAAGGTTTATATGATGTTTAAATATTTAAATTTTTCATTTAATTAAAGGTTATTTTTAGTTTTCTTAAATGTTAAATTTATTTATACAATTATTAATTGTTTTCCAATTTTTATATGATAAATTTATTCTAGGATTGAACCTTGAAGGACCCTGGAACACCGTGAGAGGGGATGGGTGAATCACGATGTCAAATTTTTCTTTCAAATGGAAGGATCTTATTCACTTATTGGTAGGAACCCATTAAACCTATCATAAAAATGCTTGAAAAGAGATGGCATTACAATTTTACTTGGTCTACCACAGTGGGCTACATCTAGGGAGCATACGCCAAAAATATGTTGGTCATACCAAAGTCCACTATTCTTCACAAGCTGTGGAATACAAATGTTTTGTCACAATAACTCTATGTCCGGAACATTGCCATTTCATGATTTTAGGGATATCACACTACTCCCCTTTGAACACTTCCACTAACTCACACTAAATCATAGTTTGAGAGGTCTAACTCAGTTTATTGACTAGAAGGTCCCATCAATAATTTGACATTAATGTTTTTTTGACATATAATGTGAAAATGCACACAATGTAGACCTGAGATGATGTACGTTGAAATAATTCTCCACTAAAACATCATATTCAAGAACTACCTTTCACAAAGCTCCTTTGTGAAGCTCACATCTTCGTAGAGATCACTCCTTTGCAGATATCATTCCTTCACAATTCACAATACATCTCAATTCTCACTTCCACACAAAGCTTACTACTTCTCAATGCTCAGTATTTATTAAATCTCTTTTTCTTTTGTAGAACAACAAGCCGTCGCGAAGAATATTGCCTTATCAAAAAAAACATCCTTCAAAAAGCTCACTGAGCCAATGCAGAACATCCCATCATGACGAATCACTCGATAATTAGAATCATTGAATTCAGTCTAGACTAAAATAGTATTTTCACAAAGCCAACGTTTTCAGAGACAACTAGTTTTGCAGAGCACCCCTATATTCAAGAAATTATAGAGATTCCATATTCTCTCTGAAAGGTTCTTATCAAATGAGGAAGGGAAGCTTCTTATTTATAGGATCGACCGATCAAAAAGACCCACCTCCTCCATTCCATTTTCTATATTAGTAAAAAACATATTTATTGCACTCCTCCCTTTTCAAAGCACCACTAGAATTTGACATAGTCACGATTCTCTCTCTAAAAACACTTCACATTGCCGTAGTGCTCCACTCACAATGATCCTCACCTTCACCATTCACAAAGCTCGTCGTACTCATTGAGATCACTATCAGAATAATTTATGTCTTTTCGAAAAAAAACATCATGAATCCCATCTCTGTGAGACTCATTCCTTTTCTATATTTTCATAAGTCCATCAAGAAAAACAACTTTTCGTAATTCTTTTTATTCTCCAAAATTTGGACCCCAAAAGTTGGAAAACACTAGGAAATGATTCCACCTTTAATACTTCTAATGGATTGAACTATATGATATCATTCATTATAATCTCCCTGATCATCCATGCGAGGTTTGACAATAAACTCAATACATACTCCATTTATTATAATGAACAACCTTGATTCCAAAAATATCCCTCTTTGGTATTATTGTCGATATACACATAAATTCAATAGATCACCAGTCACTATCAAAGCATGATATGCAAGACAAAAACACTACCAAACACTCTAAAATAACTAGAACAATGATAGTGGCATAAAACAAGAGGGGACTATTTAATTGGCTTATCATATTTTGAAATTATTAATGATGTCCAATATATTATTTGACTGTGTCACATAAGCATTACATGCCCTAAATTGTTTCATCATAACACCAAAATCTCATTTTTACCATATTCAACTAATAGGATTTATCTTCCCCCCATTGTATCATTTTTAACACTCTCTATTCTCTATATTTCCGGGAACAATAAAAACATTTCATTCTACACATTTACTCATTGAATTTATCCATTTATCCCCCATGAGAAATAAACCCAAACATCCTAATCTTGAATTTTAGAGCATTGAACACACTCCCCCTAGATCATATCTTCCTCATAAACCTACCTCACTTCCACAAATAGATTATAATAGTTAACATATCTTGGGAGAGGGGAATCTCATGTACTTCTTATGTAGTTGGAGGTTATTGAACCACAGGGTTCAACAAATGTTTCTAGAAAAGAAACACTTTCAGTGGAGTGGTATTATTATTAGTCGTTATCCCTTCCACTCCCACAAGATCCATTTTAATTATGCCTTGTTAATCATTTTCCATTATGTAGTGATATCTAATTTCAATATATTTCATATAAGAGTGGTGAAAATGATTTTTCATAATATCCATCACACTCTTATTGTCATAGTAAATCACCATTGGTTGTTTCACCTGATCACTAATGTCGGTCAGCTGCTGCTTCATCCAAAGTAGCTATGTGCATGATTTTGTTTTCGTGATATTCTGCTTCAACTGTACTAAGAGAAGAAATTTACTATTTCTTGTTTAGCCAGCCCAAATATTTCTTCCCAACAAAGAATGATGTACCAATAGAGGAATTTCTATCCACTATATCTCCAGCCCAATCAGAATCAGAAAATGCAAATAGTTCACCACCACTTCCAACACCAAATTATAATCCATAATTGTGAGCACCATAAATATACCTCATGATTTTATTCCCTACTTCCATATGTTCATCTTTCAAATTAAACTAAAAGTGGACCTCTAATAATTTTGCAATGACAATATATAGTCTACTCTCTATCAGGTACATTAAACTTCCAATGATTCTCCTTTACATTTTGGGATCCACAGAAGACCAATCTTCATGCTTTCCATGTTTTGTTCCATCTGTAATCGGAGTAGACATTATTTTTTAATCATGCATATTAAATTTCTTCATTAGATCATATACATAATTTTATTGAGAAATTAATGTTTAATCCTTTTTTATCCACCTATAGCCCTAGAAGTCATGTGAGTTCTCCAATCATCGCCATTTCAAATTATGATTTTATGTGATTGGAAAATTCATCCTATCACCCCTACATTCTTCCACCATAAATTGTATCATCAACTTACACTAATACCATGAACTGATACTTATGGGAATTCTTCACAAAGAGAATCTGACCCACTCCTCCTATTTTTAATTCACAATTTTCAGGTAAGAATCTCATTGAGGGTACCACACCTGTGGTGCCTACCTTTTTCAATAGTGTGATTTATTTAATATATAAACCTTAATTTCATCATTTTATGAAGGAAACCCAGTGGTTCTTAATGTAGACTTCTTACCCAAAAAAATTATTTAGGAAGTCTATCTTGACTTTCATTTGATACACCTTGTATCCTCTTTGGATTTATGTGGAATGAAATAGACAGATTGACTCCATTCTAGCCACTAGATAAAATGTTTCTTCAATATCAATGGATTCAATATGTGAATATCCTTTACACACTAGTCAGGAATTGTTTCATACCAAATTTCCATTTTCATCAAATTTATTTTTAGAAATTGATATTGTACTAAACACATTATGAAATGTGGGTCTCTTAACATGATCCCATGTTAAATTCGTGTCATTCAGATCCATATCTTCATTTATGGATATAACCCATGATTCATCCTTTGAAGATTTTTAAACAATGATGTTTCCACAACTAATAGGAATATATATTGTGTATTATTTACCATTATCCTAGTATCTTTGCATGATGTCCACATCCCTATGATGTTAGATTGATCAATTTATACTCGTCAATTTCTTCTATGAGGTTCAGTAGTATTTTATTCATACATTGTTTCCTCTTATGATTCTTCTTCTAAATCAACATCTTTTTATGACCACTGAGAGTTTTTCACACCTTCATATATGTCTATATTTTCATTTATGCCTTTTTCACATTGTTCCTCCTATTCTATAATATATGCATAAGAGTTCGATTTATCATTTTTGGTTTTCTCTTCAATAATATAAACTTCATTGCTTTCCACAATCCTACAAAATAGATTATTGAATCACTTGTAGGATTGTCAGATGATTGATTATCTAATCAATATTCCAACATCTATATTATCACCAATCTTACCTTGATTTCATAATTTTTTTCATACAGAACATTTACTTCCAAAAATCTGGAAATATTTCAAAGAGGGATTCCTTACATGACATAATTTATATGGTGTCTTTGTCTCTCTCATGTAGAGCCCTATTCAATTTTAAATGTACACAACAGCATGAACATCTTCTTTCCAGTAATGGAGAGAGAAAAAACCCTCAATCAACACAGTTCTAGCCATGTTTTTCACATGTCGATTCTGGCACACAACAAATCCATTTTCCCGTGGATTTACCACAATATCTACCTCATGTTGTATTCCATGTTTATCTAGGTAATTTTAAAACTCAGTGGATTTGTATTCCCTTCCATTTCCAGATCAGATAACAATGATGGTCTATCATGTATAATTCTTAGCAACTCGAAGATATGTTTTCATGAAATAAATCACTTGTTATTCCCTATCTATAACCGTCACACACTAAATTATACAATAATCATATCTGCAGTGGAAAATGGACATTTATCCATGTGTTCCCACAAAATTTATCGGGCCAGAAACATATGTATGAATGAGATCAAGAATATTATAAGATCTTTTATTCTTTGCACGATTTGAACTATAGATTAACATCCTATGTATGCAAGCATCACATAACTTTTCTTGTTCCAACTTTGGATTAGAGATATCCATGGAAATCTTCAGATTTGATATATTTTATATGAATTTATTATTTATGTGCCCCAATCATTGATGCCATATGTTGTTTTCATCTTCAACAGTCCTGTATAAATGTTTTTCTTTTCTCTCAAACTGATACATGTTTCCCTCTATTCTGCATCCGTTCATAATAGAATTATATATCATTCCTCTTATAGTACAACCTTTTTTTTGAAATTCACTATACGTCCCAAGTCATAGAGTTGAATCAAACTAAATATATTATGGCACAAATGATCAACATACAGAACTTCAGTCTTCATCGTCTCTCCATTATTTAGTTCAGTGCTTTAACTACCTTTTATCTTCATAGAACCAACATTATAGATCCTTAATGTCCCATCAATCATTTTAAATTTTTTTAATAAGTCATCATTACCCATCTTGTGGTAAGAACAAACAGTATCACGAATCCAGGTGTTGTTTCTATTTGTTTCATTGAGGTCTACTTCTGAATGGTTAGATTTCTGGATTTTCATCTTTTCATTCCATGAGATATTGTCTTGAGTGTATGACATTGAGGGAATTTCTATTCTATCTTCCATGTACACATGTTATTCATATTAATACTATTTTTCCAAATCAGAAATCCTATTTGAGATAGAAACACCATATGTTTGGTGAGTATTGACCTATATATGAGCATTTTATAAATTTCTCACATCATACCTCTAACTCTAATACACTGGTTTATGGACAATGATAGAATAGTGAAAACAGTATCCATAGAAATTATTTCTTCTATAAGATATAGGATATAAATTGGTCTCCTTTGTTTACTTGACATATATTCCCCATTTAAATAATTCATTTCTTATTCACAATATGGAATGGTATGGCCTAGATATCCACAGAACTAACACTTTAGGAGAGGTAATGTATTCTCATTTCTATTCCTCCCCATGTAATCTTACTAAAAAAAATAGTTTGACTGCCAATAATTTCTCGAATCTCTAGGATAATATTATGTTTTTCTTTTAGATTGAATTTAGGGTTTCTTTTTAAACACTTCTGACATCTTTTCAACATGATCATATTTCATATTTCCTTTATTTTGGTCCACTTTATTTATAGTATTTGACATTTCAACATCACAACGTATTCCACTATTTCCCATGCATGCAGGTATTTGATCACTCAAAATATCATCAACTCCATCAGAAACATGATTTTCTATCTCCAACAGATCAACATCTGAGAACCTTCCAATTTTTTTTCTTTTCTTCTTTTGAATTTGATTTATTTTTTAATTTACTATTAAGAGTATCATATTATTTTTCATGTCCCTAAATGATTTGGATCATCTCCTCTAGTAATGAGGTAATGTCATTGATGAACATAGCATGTTCTTCGATTATGCACATTAGTTATACTACATCATCGATTCCTTTATGTATTAATGACTGAACATTCACTAGTTCTTCATGTCATTCGATTTCAGATACAAGTTGATCAACATTTTCTGATGATTCTTCCATAATGTTTTTCCACTATTGGATATATTATATTTATTCTCAATATTACCAAAGGAAACCTTATGTTGTAACTTGGGATTGACATTAGTTTTCAATTGAATATCTCCAGCTTTATCTATTTATGGTTCTAACTGTTCAATGGTAGCAAACATGGAGGCATAGTTTCTAGTTTTAAATTTTGGTCCTTCTTCATCAAATAATTTAATGTCATCATCTTTCAATTCATAGAAAAAACTCTTCTTTTGTACTTTTTTTCTAGAGTAGATGTTTCCCTTTTCTAAAAACCTTTTCTAAGGCTTCTCTATATTTTTAGTTTCGATACCTTCTTCATCGAACTTCCTTGAGAACTGAAAGGCAATGTTCCTAACTCTGACCCAAAAAATAGGAAATCGGTAACTTACCATTATTTTTCCCTTTTACCTACTTGAACATATTGGGAATGAGATAAATAATTTATTTTTCCTCTACATCTTCACCACCAATATCTCTTGAAATATTCAGTTTTTCCATTGCATTGAATTCCATCTACTTACTTAGATGATTTATAGCATCTTCTAGTTTGACTCTCATCTCATATGCTACTAGGATACTCAGAAGATCATATAGAGAAAATTTGGAAAGATCCCTTTCCTCAAGGGCAGATAAATTTTATTTGTCAAGGTGTTGAATCCTTCTTGAGATTTTATTTACAATATCAATGTATTTGTTTTCTTCTCCAAGACCTCAAATTTCTCCCACCAAATCAATAATTGGGTTGAAGAAGGAATCATCATTCTCACCGGGATGCATCTTCATGTCATCAAACCTATTGTGCGGGACATGATGTTTTTACTTCATACCATTTTTGTATCCTTCATAATTTTTTTCATGTTTCTCTATCATTGACTTGGCACATGTGAAACAAATTTCATTTAGATATATCTGATAAGAAAGAGATACAATGAAAGGTTGTATGCTTTTGTATATACATGAATAAATTTCTTGTCTGTATCAATAACAGATAGCCCAATCAGATTAGTGAATTGTATTCAATGCAAGGTAGAAAAAAGGATATCCATTAAAAGAGATATAAGATGAGATGTCATCTTTTTTATCCAAATCAGACAGTTACTTCCATTGAAGAGTTGGATTATACTAATAATGACTAAATTCTCTTTGACAAAAATGACATATTTAAAACTAGAAACCTTACACTTATGATACCACTTAAAGGACCTCAAAACACCCTAATAGGGGAGATATTAATTAGGGTGTAAAAAGTTTCCTTCAGACGGATCGATCTTGTTCCCTCATTGGTAGGAACCTATTAAAAATGTCATACAAACACATGCAACTAAATGACCCCCTCAATATTCCATGGTTCACCACAAAGGGATACCTCCAAGGATCATACACCATCAATGTATTTGTCACAAAAATTTCCACTAAAATATACTATTAGTGGAATGAAAAAGATATGTCATAGTTGTTTTGTGATAGGCACACTTACTTTACCTGATTTCAAGGATATTTTACTTCTTCCCTCCGAACACTTTGATCAAATCCACCTATCTAACATCGTTGAGAGTAGTGTAACTCAGTTAATTGACTTGAAGTATGCTTCAATGATTTGGAATTAAATAATTTGTTCCAATCATAGCATTGGACATTGCTTGCACTATATACCTGATTTTATACCCACTAAAATCCCTTTCCACTAAGACTGGTTCAAAAACTACCTTTCACAATACTCCTTCCGAAATCCCAATCTATTGTAGAGCTCACTTATTCATAGAGCTCATTTTGTTTCAATTCTCACTATATATAAATTCTCACTACATCGTGAAGCTCAATAATTTTCAAATCCCACTAATTTTCCAAGAACATTACTTCACAAATATCCTTTTCCATTGAGGAACAACCTACCATCGTGAATCACACTAACTTCACTAAAAACCCTTCATTCAAGAAGCTCACTGAGCCAATACAGAACAACACATCATTACAAATCAATCAATGATTAGAAGAATTGATTAGTTTCAAGAGTAAAATAGACTTTTTTAAATGATAAAGATTTCATAGACAACTGGTTTCAGGAAGAAACCCTTGATTCATGAAATAATATAAATTATAGATTTTTTCTTAAAATTTCATATCAAACGAAGAGCAGTAGCCTCTTATTTATAAGCTTCTCTGATCACAAATCTCCTACACCTCCATTGAGTTTTATGGATTAGTAAAAAAACTTTTTGGCTCTCCTCTCATAAAAAATAACCACTAAAATTTGACATTATTGAGATTATCTCCGTAAAAACACGTCATTACATCATAGTTATCTGCTCGTAATTATCCTTGCCTCTTCCATTCACAAAGCTCATCTTACTCACACAGATCACTGTCAAAATTCATTATGTCTTTCTGAAACACTCATCATGAATCCCATCATTGTGAAACTCATGTGTTTTCCATATTTTTATATGGCCTTAAAGAAGAACCAATTTTCACAATGTTGTAAATTCACTAAATTTTGGACCCCAATTGTTTTGGAATCATTGGGAAACAATGACACCATTAATGATACTTACAGCTTGAATTGTATGATCTCATTCCTTAAAATCTCCCTGATCATCCATATGAGGATTTACAACAATCAAAAACCATATTCCATTTCCCTGAAATAATATCCTGGGTTCCAACAAGCCTTCTGTATCATTCAAGGGTTGATATCATAAAATACAGTTTTTTATATACCTTGACCTCGGTTTCTAGTTTTATTTATGAGCTTCAGAGTAGTTTTTGGTCATAGTTTGAGCATATTAAGTGTTTTAGGTTTCATGAATTTAATTCAAAATTGAGTAAAATATCCCTCTATAAACGAGCTTAGGGTCAAACCACCTACATTTCTAGATGCTTGTCTTGACAGAGAAATTGAAGGGTTTGGCTATCTATCACTCTGCTAACTCATGTTTGGTTTGTCAATATCATATAACACTATGAATTTACATGAAGTGTTCATGTGCCTTATAAATATGATGAATTTGGGCATGAATTTATATACTTGAAAACCTCATAAATACTCGGTGTAAGATTCCCTCAACATAAACACTTCTAAAGACCTCTTTTATTCAACTGAGTATGTTCTTCGTTCATAGGGTACCCCTAAATTTTATTGTGTGTGGAAATAAAGTAATGTGTGACACTAGATCATCCTTGGGTATGTTATTCCTTCACACGGTGCCCCTTGATTAAACATTTTAATCAATTTTTGACATTTTCATTAGGATAAAATTTTATAGGAAACCCTTTTGAAAGGATGCCATAAGCATAATTTTGAGTGAATCAATATGATGGATTTGGATAAAAGGTTTTCTGATCAAATACCCAAGAGTCATAACTTTTGTTAGTGGGATGTTTCCCTAACGAAATAATTGTAAAATGAGAGAAATTACCAAGCATACTCATTTCTTAATGAAAGATGGATATTGTATCACTATATAGATAAGATTTCTAGGGTCCTTAGTTTTATTAGTATATCTATAAATAAAGGTCCTCAAGGAATATATATAATTATGGATTTATATATACAAAAAAAAATTATAGATAAATGCATCATCAACATACAAATAATCTTTATATTATTCCTTGAATTAAGAATCAAAAAAATAAAAAACTCCTAAGACTCATGACTTAAATATTTTTTAAGAATGTGAAATATTTAATGCATTGGTACTATTACTTTTTGAGTAAAAAACTACTGAAATTTTTAAAAAATTAAAATTATCTCTTTATGAATGCATCGAATGATTCATTTGTGGTATCAAATACAATTGATGTAATATAAACAATGAAATCTCATTCTCCACTCATGTAATCAATATGATTGGGTACAGAAATGATTTTATTCTCGTATACTCAATATTATTGAGTACATTAAATGATATTCAATATCATGGAATATATTAATGACTTCATTAGAGCAAATTATTAATTAATTATTTATTGGTTATAAAAATAAATTCTATTTTTATGAAAGATATATGATGTGACCGTCAAATTTTTTAATTTTTTTAAATATATAAGAGTTTATAAAGATGAAAATAATTGAAGGCTGAATTTTATTTTCATGTAATGGATTAAAGGAGTTTCTACATAAAAAAATTTAATGATTCATGCTTAGATAAACTCACTATAAGATGTCTGTTTTATCTCATTTATATTTTGTAAAGAGACTGAAAATATTGATTTTTAAAATAATATGAAATGGTTGACTTTACACAGGGGTTATGAGTACTTTAGATCTATAACATTCATTAAATGGGAGAATATAATTTATTTTTCTAGTCCAATAATTTATCATATTTCCATTTATGGAAATTTAATACAATATGATTGAATTAAATGAAATTTATTCTTGATATTTTAAATTTTTTTAAAATTGATGTACTGGGCATATTATGTCTTGATTCTGGTACTATATAGATATGAAAAGTGGGTGAATCATCCAACCATATGAGTACACTTTAGATAAAAAGATAAATAATGTTTCTTCAAGAAAGATTTAACGGACATTGAAATCTAGGGATATTAGGAAAGGAATACTACTAATTCAACATGATGGGATTGTTCAAGGATATACCTAATGATGTTTGAGAGCTCCATGGAATTCCCACATCAGGAATTATTGTTATAAGAATTAATTCATTGATTTTGAAGAGTATTTGATACAAAGTAGATATTATAATACTATTTTAATAATATAAGAGATCAAAATCAATGGAATAAATGATTTAAATTTTAGTTTTCATTAAATAGATGAAGTAAATAGTTACTACATAAATGATTTGAATGTAAATAATTTTATCAATATTAAATGAATTGTTTATAATATGTGTATCTTCATTTCGTTCATATTAGGTTATAAGAGAATATGTTCGATAAAAAGAGTTCTTATGAGATGATTAAATGTATACACATGGTGTATGATTCATTGTATTTCTATAACATGTATTGAAAAGACGATTTTGATAATAAAAAATTGTAGGATAACATTGTTTTTTCAGATATTTCTTAAAATATGAAGGAATGTGTTCTCACCATCCATCGATAAGATATTATAATGAATTATTCTTTTCAATTGGTAAGGTTTAAATCACATATAATACCATATATTGTATAGAAAAAAATAGTTTATTTGTTTAATATTCCAACTAAAAAGAAATAAATGTTATATCCAAAAACAAAACGTAGTTTGTGTTGAATCCAAGAATGATATTCCGAAGAGGACATAATGTCTATGTGGATTGTGGGATTATGTTTGGAATTATTAATGTTCAAAGATAAAAAATAAAATATTTTACTTTATTTAATTAAATTTTATATTTACTTTTTATCCTAAAGAGTTAATATATGTTACAATAAAGAAAGATGTAAATAGTTACATTTATTTACAATGATAAATTAAATGATACTATTGACTAAATAATTACACTAGTCTACTATTATAGTGATTGCTCACTGGATTTCATAATAGTTTTTTTGATATATGATGATAAATAAATATATAGTTATATTTATTTATTGAAAGAATGCTAATTATAGTTGATATCATAATATATGTTTTAGGATATGATATTAATTACAAATTTAAATAATTATGTTTGTTACAATGAGAGAGTAAAATTCACTTAATATTAAAATAGAGTTTAGGATTTTATGGTAATGAAAACCTTGAAGGGTAACATTTATTGAACTTAAAAAGTTAAAATTCTTGACTAGTAAAGGATTATACCAGTTAAAACTCAATGTATAAGAAATTATATCCTAAAAGTGTGTTTTATGTGGTGGAAAAGTGATAATATACACAATTATATTATTAAGAAAATATATCCAGAAAAATAATTTATGAAAAGGGTTCCAAGGATGATGGTGATGTACTGAGAAAGAGTTATAAGTATACAACATGAAACGAATAATACATTTGTTGTTATGATGTTATAGATTTTGAATAAATAATAAAAGAGTTGAAATTATGGAATATTATTCCTAATTATAACCATTATTAAAAATTTTAATTCTTCAAAAATATTAATCACTAAGTGGTTAGGGTGGGTATATTATCATATGATTACATAGAGATGTTGCAGGAATAACATTTGAATGTAATTTTCAAAATCCATTGCTACACAAACCACATGAGTGTCTGGTAGAATTTTATTAGATATTTCATGTAATGTTTGTAAATATATCATCAAATTTTAATAATTCAAATCTACATTTATTATTCATTCATGTGTGCATGAATTTATTTTAAATGAATGATCGACTGCTAAATATCCCCTCCAAGTACCAACATAGAGTAGTCCCTAACCAATGATTATCATTGAGTATAATGGGTAATGATGATATGTTATGGTTAGCTTGAATAGATTCTTATATCTGGTATATATAGTTTTATATGATATATAGAAGAATATATTCTTGAGGTTATAGGTAATGTCCTATTACATATACTGATCTACTAATGTTTATCTCATGTAATTTCATGTGGTCATAGATATATTTAGGGTTGTATGCTTATTATCATCCCTTAATACTAGAGGAATGAAAGATACCATGAATGAAAACATTCATACATTGATACCAAAATTACATAGGTTAACAAATAAACATTGGTAATACATGGGTTGATGGGTTTAGTGATGATCATGTCATCACATTGAGTTTAACCAATATGAGATTTTTCACTTGTATGACTGGAAGAGAAATTTGGAACTTTGTTGAATTAGAATAAGGAATGAATGGACATGATTTTTTGTTTCACATATGATGTGTTATAATACTTGGATAAGTGACATGTAATATTCTTATTATATATAAGACAGACATGTGTTATATTAATCCACTTGATTTGTCTCTTTTAAAGAATTAAGAAAACAGTGGGAATCCTATATTAGGTTGACATGTTCCAAGTATAGTTGTCACTCGATTTCATGGAAAAAGGGATTATATAAGATACATATGAAATATATGATACATATTGTAGGGTATATGTTTCTATACAGATAGGATTATGTTTGATAATGATCACACCGGACCCCTTGGTAGCTTGCGAAACACTGATGTTGGGATATAAGTTACTCATTGATTACATCTATAAAATATGGATTTCATAGTTTTCTTCAATGCTAAAAATGCATATAGGGTTATAAAATTACACCCAGTGATAAGGATAAATTTTTTGAAAATTTGATTCTTCAAAATGAAGAGAGTTTAATGAAAAAATACATCCAAAATATTTTGGATAAATTCACAAAGAGTTTTTAAGATATGCATAAATTCCTAGAGGGATATTTGTGAAAGTGGGTGATTATTATATTTAGACTAATAGATATATGTAATATGATATTTTATATATAATGGGTATATATAAATAATTTTATAATTTTTATATAAATTTGATATTTATTTATTTCCCAGAATTATTTTAATATTAGTAATAGCCCATTTGAATGAATTAGTTTTCTTAACCACTCTATTAATGTGATTTAATGATATATGGGAATAAATGCCAATACAACAGATAACCCCTTTCATTGTGCTAAAACAAGCTATTAACAATACACAAAAAAGAATTTTTATCCTTTGCTCTATTAATGTGGTTTCCCCTTTATCAGTGTTAAAAAATATCTGATAAAGGGATAATTTATCAGTACTAAAAAAGTATTGATAATGAAAACCCTTTATCAGTGATTTTTTTAATGCTGATAAAGTCACCCTTTATCAGTGTTATTTCTTGCACTCATAAAGGCCCATGATGCAACAGAGTTGTAGTTATGAAATAGCATAACTTGGAAAAAACTTGTAAACTATGTATAAAAAATATATAATTTCATTCAAATAAAATAGACATCATGAATGGAAAAAAACTACTATATAAATTTCAAACAATTTTTTATAAAATTACATTTACAATTATCCAAAATCATTTAAAAATGATAATATTTCATCTTTTCATGCCCGTAATCCCCTCTCAAAAATATTTTTTCAAGGGATCAGTTTCCAAACAAATAATCTCTACCGGAGAGAATGAATCCACCTATACATGAAAGGAAAGATTATTTTAGTAATAACATAAGGAAATAAATTAAAAATTAATATGTATTAATACATTAATAAAATATCATTTTTTTTAAAAATCACACATGGAGTTATACCGGTCACACCATGCATCATATTGAGGTATGGTTGATTCTTACATGTCAAATTTAGTTATCGATCATTGTCCTATCATTTTTTCAAATTTTGATGATTACACTTGTACATTTAACTATAATTAATATCATTTTTAAATAATGACACACTATGTGTAATACTGATCATGCCGAAAATCAGATTAATGTGAAAATTATTCCAAACCATCATAAATTACTTATGGATAATGGTCCAAATGTATCAAAATATTATGAATAAATTTTCTTTGTTTTTGGTATGTCAATTGGTTTTTTTTGAAATTTAACATCAAATAGGAAACACACAGTTTGAGTCATACCAGAAGAATCGTGTGTCAATTTTATTTGATACATCTTAATATGCATCAAAAAACAACTTCTGTGTCATTTTCATAAATTATCAAGACAATCAGAGCATATTTTCATGGGTTTCAGTGACAGAACATATTTTTAAATAAAATGTCAATTTTAAACTAATAAGATATCGTTTGATTAATTTCGGTCACACCAATGGGTTGGATTGAAGTGTGGTTGATTCCTATACATAAAATATGACTCATGGATCATATTAAAGAGTTATAAAAAAATATTTTTTCTTTATTTTCAATATGTGACTTGTTCTTTTGACTAATTTTAGTGTCAATTTTATATAAAAAGACACACAGAGAGTAATAATGGACCCGACATGCGTCGAATTCAACCGCGGTTCACTCTTACACATGATGAATGACGTATGGATGGTTTTAATTTATTTAAAATAACATAAAAACGTTTTCTTTATTTTAAGTATGTAATTTTTATTTTTACTTAAATTAAGTTCAATTTTAAATAAAAAGAGACACGTTGAGTTATACCTATGAAATCATGCATCATATTGAGGAATGGTTGATTCATACATGTTGAAAATGCTTTTGGATCATTTTTCTAATGTAATATGAATGTGTTTTATTTGTTCTCAGTATGTCACTTATTCCTTTTACTAAATTAATTTCAATTTTTAATAAACATACACACATAGAGTTATATTTGTCACACCTTATATTGGATTGATATGAGGTAGATTCATACATGTTATATATTTATTATGAATCATTTCAATAAAGTATCAAAACAATATGAATGTGTTTTATTAGTTTTCAGTATGTCACTAGTTCTTTTTAATAAAATTAATATCAAATTTAAATAAATAGACACACTGGGATTTATTCCTCTCACATCGTGCATCATATTGATGTAAGGATAATTATGACATGTAAAAAATGAATTATGGATCATTTTCATAAAGTAACAAAATAATCTGAATAAAGTTTCTTGAATTTTATAATATCAAATGTGTTTTTCATTAAAATGTCATTTGAAACTAGAAACACACACTTTTGTTCATAATGGTCACATCATGTGTCAGTTATATGTGACATTGCTTCCTATACATCAAAAAAGTCATATGAATCATTTCCATAAATTATCAAGACATGATAATCTAGTTTTCATGGTTTTTAGTAACTTTCACTATTTGAAAAAAATTCCAATTTTAAAGTAATAACATACACATTGAGTCATACAATTCTCATAATGTATCAGATTGAGGTGTGGATGATTCCTACACATTATAAAATACTATAGGATCATTTTTATAATGTATCAAATCAATATGGATGCGTTTTCTTAGCTTTGAGTAAGTTAGTTGTCTTTTTTCTATATTTATGGAAAATTTTAATAAAAAACACACTTGGAGTAATTTCAGTCACACCATGCATGAGAGTTAAGTGAAACTAATTCCTTCATATCCTAAATAACTTATGGATACTTTTTACAAAGTATCAAAACTATTTGATTGTATTTTCATAGTTTTGAGATTTTCACTTGTATTTTTTATAAAATTTCATTTTTACAAGAAACACACACTTTGAGTAATATTGGTAAAATCATGTGTCTTTTTCATATGAGGATGATTGATAAATTTTCATAAAAAATATATATTAATCAGTTTCTTAAATTATTAAAACAATCCAAGTACATTTTTTTGGTTTTCATTATATGACACTTTTTTAACTAAAATGTCAATTTTAAAATGATAACAGACAATTTGTGTCATACATAGCTTATCATGTATTATATTGATGTTCAAATGATTCCTACATTTCAAAAATAATATATGAATCATTTTACTTATGTATAAAAACAATATG
The DNA here is from genome assembly GCA_963277665.1 of Viscum album. NCBI lineage: Eukaryota > Viridiplantae > Streptophyta > Magnoliopsida > Santalales > Viscaceae > Viscum > Viscum album. Next base: position 1,057,989,826 of record OY728129.1, read on the forward strand.
AATGTGTTTTCATGGGTTTGAGTGGGTCATTTTTCATTTTTATTAAAATTGTATTCAATTTTAAATAACAGACACACATGGAGTCATACCGATCACACTGTGAATTAGAATGATGTGCAACAACTTCCTACATGTTTTAGATTACATACATATAGTTTTCCTAAAGTATCAAAATAATGAAAATTAATCTTAATGGTTTTGAGTATGCCATTTGTGTTTTTACGAAAATGTTATCTTAAACTAAAAACAAATAATTTTACTCACACTGATCACACTGTGTATCCGTTTGATGAGAGATTGATTCCTACACGCCACAAATGACTTAAGAATTTATGTTCTAAAATTTTTATAATATCTTAGAATGTTTTCTTAGTATTTAGTGAGTGACATTTTTTGATCTAAATGTCAATTTTAAATTAATAACAGATTTATTGATTAATACCAGGAACATAATATGTCAGATTGAGGTGAGGATGATTCCTACACATCTCAAATGACTTATTGACAGTTTTATGAAAGTATAAAAACAATTTGAATATGTTTCATCAGTTTTGAGTATATTGGTTTTCTTTTTTACAAAAATTTATGTCATTTCTAAAAATAAATAAGAACATGGAGTCATATATGCCACACTATGTGTCGGATTGAGGTGAAGATGATTCACTACTGCAAAATGGGGTAAGGGAAGCATTACCATTTTAATAGTTCTTGTAACAAAGCACTGATAAAGGGGTACTGTTATCAGTGCTATGAAAATTGAAGAAAAAGGTGTACCTTTATCTCCTCTAAAAAAGTGCAGATAAAAGTTACCCATTATCAATTATTTTTTAGCGATGATAAAGGTAACCCTTTAACAAGGCTTTTCTACTAGTGCTGTTAAAGGTGACCCCCTTTATCAGTGCTTTTATAAAAGCACTGATAAGGACCCATATCAATGCTTTTATAACAGTTCTGATAAATAGAAAATTGAAAAAAAAGAAATTAAAAACCATATATTATTATATAAATATATAATTTAATTTTATATAGATATAAATATAATATATATTTATTAATTATGTTTTAGATAAGGATAAATGGGAAATCCAAAATTAAAGTATAAGATATATAGTAAAAAAGGATTATAAAATACTTTTAAAAATACTTTTAATTAGTTATTTGGTAACTTTTATTGATAAATAGTCAATTAATAAAAGTTTTAATATAAAAAAATTAAAAATTTTAATAAAATATCAAAAATAAGATAAAAATGGAATACAAACATCAAATGGCCATAACTTTTGATCCGAGTTTCCGTTTGAGATCTAAATCACATGAAATCAATTCCTCCTATGAGTTTTATCCATTATTGATTAATGGAAACCTTCTATCACATTTTCTGAGGCTCGACACGCCCATAAAGCCTCCAAAACCGAGTCTTGGTTGGGATACCCCGATTTGTTTAACATTCAAACAACTATAACTTTTGATTTGGATGTCCATTATGCCTATTCCACATATCATATTGAATATCATTTCATGGTCTACTATTTTACTATTTGTGTTGTTGAAATAGTGTTCTAGATTAGAAGTTATGATCGCTTTAACATTCTATGTATTTTTCAGATACACATATATATGTATTTATTCGGAAATATATATATATATATATATGTGTGTGTGTGTGTGTGTTTGTGTTTCTATGTGTGTCTGTGTGTTGTATTTATGCTTGTATATATGTATATATATATTTATTTATTAATAAACACTGTTAAGAAAACATATTTTATAAATGTATTGAAAACTAATCTTATAAATATATATAAATATGCTAATAATTATACGAATAAAAATTATAACTAATATATATATATATATTAATATATCTAAATATATGTATATTTATATGAGTCTATATTTATAAAACAAATATAGCTATGTAACTATTTAGATATATCATTAAATTGAAAAAAATGGCTAAGTGGTACTGGTTCTGGTGTGCAAGGGGGGAGGTCTGTGGTTTGAGTTCTAGTGAAAGAAGGGTCGCACGCGAGAAAGTGAATTGGGGGATAGTGATGTTAAAGGGTTGGAATTTTGAGTGAAATTGCAATGTGTAGCGGGTGGGAGGGGGTTCCACCTAACACTAAGAAAATGTGGGTAGGGAATGATAAAAGCAGGGGTCATGTGCTGTAAAAAGCTCCCCTGATTATATATTCTTTTTAACAATTTTTAAATTATTTTGTCTTTTATCAGCACTTTTTTTAGCACTAATAAAGGTGACCCCTATCTTTTCTGTGATAAACACCGATATTAAAAGCAGTTTCCAGTGCTGATAAAACCTTGTTTTGTATTAGTGATTCGTACACATCCAAAAGAATCAAAATAATCATAACCCTCAATGTTATCATGAATTTCTTTTCTTTTATTGGTTGAAGTGAAACACTATATATTAACATGATGTTTTTAGTTCCAAAACCATTCTGATTGTTGAAATCCAGTAAATTTGATGAGGCTCATGTTCCTATTTTATCACTAGAAGTCACTAAAATGAGAACATGACATTCCAATTATATTATGAATTAATATTATGATGTTGTTTCTACTAACAACATCGACTCAATATGTAGTGTTGGAAGCTTAGCCATCAAAAAAGTTGAATGTGTAAAGATCTGTGAAAAAACTAAATAAGGGTTAGATAAAAATTATATGAAAATTAACTTACAAATAGTTCATAAAATGGGAAAAAAGATAAAAAAATAAGTATTATGAATTCAATTTTACATGATTATTATATAAATTCTTTCCCTATTTCCTTTTTGTCAGGGTCTCAATTGCTTCCTTGAATTCCAATCTCTTGTGATCATGAGAAGCTTCAAAAAAATAAACCCAACTCAAAAAAATAAATCCACCTATAAAATATTTCAATTATAATTAGAGTAATAATAAATTTAAATAAATTAAAAAAAAAAATTAAATATTCCATTTTATCTATATAATTCACATCCTCTTGTTAATTGTGTCCATACATCCATTAGGTATGTTCCCCATTAGTTTCTATGTGAATCTAAATAATCTTATGATTTAGATTTTTTTGTAGTCATAGTAATACTATAAAAATATAAATACATAGAGGATTAATTAAAATATTAAATGTAATAGTCATTATCATCAAAAATATCCCTTTAGGGATTCTAGTTTGTTGATGGAATATGTCACAACCTTTTTTTAATCATTTTATTTATTTTATTTCTCTTGGCATCGTGTGATTTTGCGTAAGTGCGGGTGAGTCCCGGTTTAAAATTGTAATGTTGGGATGAGTTTGTGGTTTCAGAGAGAGCGTGAAAACTGTATGTTTGAGACACACAGTCCACTTGGGCACGAGCTTTCCTCTTGGGTACGTGCATCCCGCATGCAGTCTTCTTGGGTACCGTACGGTGCGCGAATACCGCATGGTCATCCAGTTTTAACATTATAAAATTAGTTGGTTGAGAGGATAAATAAATAAATATATATGTGTATATATTTTTATATATGTTTATGTTTTAACTTTATGTGTATATATATATATGTTTATATGTGTATATATGTTTATATATGTTTATGTTTTAACATTATGTATATATATATATAAATATATGTTTATATGTGTATATATGTTTATACGTGTATATGTATATGTTTATACATGTTTATATATAGGTGTATATGTCTATATATATATGTGTGTGTCTGTGTGTGTGTGTGTTTATATTTTTAAATGGTTTTATTATTATAAATGATTTGATTATAATAATAATTATTATAATTATCTAATTATTATAATTATTATTATTATTATTATTTTTATTTTTATAATTGTTATTTATTATATAATTATAACTATACTGATAAAAAACCTAAACCCTAAACTACCCGGTGCCCCCCTTTCCCCCCTTCCAGGCCGCAGGCCGCACCCCACCTTCCCCTCTCTCTCGTCCGCCGCGCGATAGCCCCCTCCCCCTACTTCTCCCTTCCCTCATGTCATCAACCCACGCTCGCACAGTACCCCTACGCTCCGCCTCCTGCTCGCCCTTCTCCTGTGCCAGCCGCCGCATCACTGCCCTACCTATCTGGTGTCCAACAACGGTGAATCCCTCCCCACCTTCCTTCATGGTCGAGCAAATCCAGTGCAGCAAACACCTGTTCTGGCCTCTTCCTTACGCACCTTCCCCAGCCGGACTCTCCTCTTGCTCTGACATCTCCACGTCGACACCCCGCTCTGGCCGAACCCCTCCCCCTCCCCTTGATCAACGCCTCCCTCGCCTGAAGCGACCTCCCCGACCAGAATTCTCTTCCTCACAACCCCATCCAACAACTTCCCTCTTCTCTGAATAACCCTCTATCCACTCTCCTCTCCCTCCGGCGGTCTTCCATCTATGCGACCGCCCCCCCCACTAGTGGTCGGTTTTTCTATTCTTTGTTGTGCGGTGATGGTGTGAAATAGGTTTTGCTCCAGGTTCTCGGATGTTTCTCCATGTTTGAGGTAGTAACCCCATTGAATTTACTTTTAAATTAAGTTAACTTTGTTTTATTGTTCTTATAACCATTGATAATTGTCAATTACAAAATTTATGTTTGTAAATTTAATTGTATCTTGTGAAATTGATTGGTTTTGATCCATTTGTTTCATATTGGGGTAAGTTTTATGTATGTTTCTTGGTTTCGAACCTACTGAATTTGGGTCTTTTGTGATTTAATATTAATAGTAATTACCTTTTAGTGTGTTAGTCTCTTCTTTGTGATTTTGGTCCGTCTCGGTTGGTAAGTCACTTTTTGTGGTGGATTTGGTTTTAAGGTGGTGACTTTATGTGAAACTGTGTTTGTTTTATGTGGAACAAATTTCATTGAGCCACTGCTTAAAATTTTTATAAATCATGCATGTGGTTTATTAAATCATGTGTAGGATTGAGATTTTATTTTGATATGGTTTTGGTATGCAGTTGTTTTCTTTAAAGGGTTTGGGTTCTCTTCGGGTTTAAAAGCTTTTGTGGGTGTTATTGGGGTGGTTTTATAATCCATTTTAATGGTGTTTTTATTTTTGTAAAAGGTGCAAACCATGTTTGGAAAATGATTCCATGTGCGTTTGACTTTAAAGAGAAGAAATGGAGAATGTTTTTAGGGTAAATCCTTGTTGTGAATTTTAGAAAAGTTTTATTATTTATTGAAATGATTTATTTATTGGTGAGTGTGATGTGAATGATACTTTGGGAATGTTTTAGTGTGGGCTTGGTTTTTATTTTGGTTTATGTGAGTCCCAGATAAATGTTTGGTCATGCTTTGGTCCTTCTGCAATAATTGTTTTTGGGTGTTATGTAATTGTTTTAGGTTGTGGCTCGGGTGTGGCCGCGAATCTCCTCCCTGGGTTTGAAAAGGGTGTCTCGAGTCATGTCGGACTGCGCTCCGTCCTCCACTACCGAAGGCAAAGCGATTCATGTTGCTTCGAATTTTTCGCATTTATTTGCGGGGCACACCTTGTTTTACCGCATGTTTTGGGTTTGTTCTGTTTCATCTGCCCCGATTTCAAGGTGGGTTTTACTCTGTTTATTCTTTTAGATTATTTTTAAGATAATTTTTCTGTGTATTTAGATACCTTGCGTTGTTGTAGTTCATTGAAAAGTGTTTTCTGTTATATTAAGGTCATCAGCAAGTGGAGCGTGCTTGTGTAAAAGTTGGGAGGTACCACATCGTCGTCGTAACCAACCTGCGAGTCGAGGTAGGTACCCCACTTCATATACCTTTATATATAGAATTTTTTAATTTCTTGATGTTTTATTAATTTTAATAAATTAGAAATAATATAATATAATTTATTTTTATATAATTATTTGTTGTGAAAAGAACCGTTTATTTTATACTGAAGACTTGAAACATTTTCTTGATGAGAAGACACCCAATATTGAAATAATGCTCTTTTTTCCTTTAAACATAATTCACGGAATTTCAAATGTACTTCTAGTTTTAAATATATATGATTTATTATCAACAAGGGTTTTGGGTTTTCTCGAGAAATGAGGTTTTGCTTTAAAATTGATGAAGGCATGTTTGGCACGTTAATAAAAAAATTATTTTGGAAACCCACTCAGGGGTGATCTATGGTGTGTGTTTATTTCATGATTTGTGTGTGATATTTGTGCGTCCTGACTGATTGATTTATATTGTGGACGAACCCCTTTTTATCATATGTGTTGACATGGGAACCTGTCCTATTGAGTGAATTTTCTAATAACGATTATTGCACTAGTTTAGAATACGCACTGGCTAGTGGCCCCATAGTAGGGGAATAATGAGTTATTGCTACTATGGGGATTGGGCCCCCTGGTTAGGCCATGTAGGGCTATGCCGTGAATTAGGGAGTTATGACTTCATCGAGTTAGAGCATGCTTTCAGGATGAGTCACACGTATAGTACGTTCTGGATTGTTCACGATCTCCTAGGTTTGAGCCATGTTATTTTTTGCATTTATTTGTATGTGGAGGATGATTGAGAGGTCTAGTTCGGTTTCTGGCCCTGTGTGCCACCTTTTCCATTACCCTTAGTTTGTGTTGTGTGTTGTGTGTGGGTTTCCTTTTTACTAACAACTAAAATTTCGGATTTCTAAATGGTTCGGAGAAATGTTTTAAAATGTAATGCACCAATTCCTTTCAAACATTAAACTTATTCATGAAATAAGAAGGGAAATGGACTCGTACTTTTTTTAAATGAAAATGCATGTGGAAACTAATATTTTATATAATATAGTTCAAACCAGGAATTAGTAAATTTCACTATTTAAAGGAGGTGCATTGGGAATAGATATCGGGATATCCTACTGAGTTTTTATACTTATGCTTATAGTTTTTTTTCTGTTTTTAGTGTTTCTGCTGGCTATAGCTTGGGTGTGTCCGCCTTGGGTGATGTTTGGCCATGAGTTGGAGAGTGACCCGCGAGGCCACACAGAGATAGTGGTTGTCTCTTTCAGTTATATTTATTTTCTTTTGTTCTTGTTCAGTTACTTTAGTTTGATTATTTATTTTGAGCTAATCTGTTTTATTTCTACTGCTTTATTTATTTATTTTTACTGGGCGAAGTTGTTCTCACATCCTTTGTTGATGCCCTGGCACTTGTCGCAAGACCAGGAGGATCGGGAACGCCTCTTGGGCCATGTCGCAGACTGACTCGGCTGACCGGTTCAGAGTCAACCCGTGTTGGTTCGTGAAAAAATGGTATCAGAGAATGTCGGCTCCTAGCGGACCTCACTTTTCAAAGTGCCCTTTATTATTCGGGATGTCTGGTATATAGAGATTAGGACTGTCGGGGCTCAGGAGGTATGTTACGGGTCAGTGCCTGATCATCGCCGCTCGTGATGAGACCTGTGTTATCAGGGTTAGTTTGGGATTTGAGTCCTTTATCTTTGATTTCTTTGGATTGAGGGGTGAAAGTGGAGGAAAATCAGTTCACGTTGCGGCCTCACGTGGGGTGGTGACCAATGTGGAGCCCAAGTGCCCTGTTTAAGGTCCTCTTAGTTTTGTGCCTTACTTGGGGCATGACTCACCACTATGTCATAGTGTTAGGCAATACACTAGTTCTTTATTCCAATGATTGATGGATGTTTGTGTTTCCTTTTTAACTCAGTTTATGCGAGCATGCATTGAAAGTGAAATTGATTTTGAAATTTAAGTTTTTCTTTTAATTTTTCTTGAAATTAGAAAAGTGGGTTTTTAATGAGAAAGCGTATCAGTTTAGAAAAACATGGCATGTGTTGGGATTTGGATTTGGAAAAGAAGTGTTTGAACCTTGGAACTCTTTATGGAGGGTCACACATGTGTGGGTATGGATGGATGTGTGTGGGGGCACTTTTTCGCAGGTGATGTGAGCAGGATTGAATAAATGCACATGTGATGGTTCATAAGGTTCCATAGGTGAGTTTTTTTAAAAAATTGTAAAGAAATAATGGTTTTGGAAAAGTGTTTTCTCTTGGTGTTATATATTTTTGGATTATAGGCCTATTGACCTTAGCTTGGGTTGTTGATTTGATTGAGTTTTGGCTAGATGGCGATTTCAGTTGTGTTTTTTTGTGTTGTTCTAAGTATGCCGCCCAGAAAGGTCGCTAAGGTTTCTAATGAGTCGTGCCCAATTTTCAGTTCTTTTTTACATGTTGCCTATCGATCAAAGTAATCAATGTCCGTGAGGGGCAGTTTTGTAGTTGTGGAATTAGAGTTGGTCTTCAGGTTGTTGGGAACTCCCAAGGATGTTAGGGTTCATACCATCTCAAGTTTATTTGAGGGTCCAGTTTTGTTCTAGTAAAGGTGAAATGTCTCTCCATCGTTGCTGTTTGGGGCATGTTTGATGGTAATTGTCTCTAGTGAGGGTTCCCCAGATGGAAAGGAGTGCATGTCGAAGGAACCTATCACAAAGACAACATCTTCATCGATGCCGACTTCCTGGTTGTCTAACTATTATATTATGTGCCACTAGTGTAGCCTCTTTGGGCATTCTAAGCCATCAAACTGCATCCCGTTGAAAATGTGCCACCGTCATGGGAATTTGAATCATTGAGGAGAAGGATTTGGGGACTAGAGGATGACAATGGCTGACTGTGAGGCATGAGATTCTTCAGCCATCAGAGCCCCAACCACAGGTCTCGGGGTGAAGCTCGCGCACAGTCAGGAATTTCCGAGAGTGTGTGAATCCTTGGCCCAGTCCATGTTTTCATCCTTCTGGAGGGAAATATCCAAAGTTTTCTTGTTCAATTATTGTCATCTTTGTAATCTCATCCTTGTTCTGGTTGCACGATGATTTTGTTCTACTGCAATCCATGTGGCCTCATTCGCTCTTGGTGTAGTTTCTAAATCATTCATATTATATGAAAGGCATCGGGTTCGTGAATAAACGTACCCATTTTGATCTTGTGGATGGTCTCGGCTGCGTACGCTAATGGGATGTTTGGTTCTAAAAAAATAACGGCTGTCGTTTCTGGGCTCTTTATTAGGCCAAATGCCTCTCCCGGGCTTTTCATTTATTGTGTTTGAGTTTTTTAGGGAATTCCGCATTCCCGGTGTCTCAGTGTGCTAGTTTTTCCCATAATAGTTTTAATCATAGTGGTGGAGTTGTTCCATTAGCATTGAGAAGTTGGGATGAGTTCATTTTGGGGAGTTCCTATGTTGGCCCCCCTGAGGTGGTGTGTTCGAGTTTCATGGTCTCCGTGTTAATAAATTTATGTGGTTGGGAGAACCCTCCCATGTTCCCCCCAACCTCGGACAATGATTGTACTCGAGTTGGTTGGCTGTGACTTGTGTTGGTAATGGTCACCCTGAGCCTCTCAGTTTCTTCTGATTTTGCCTGGGCACAGACTCGAGTTACGCTAACTGTTTCCTTGGTGACTTTTTGGGGGCAGAAAGTGTTTGTGGTGGGAAGAATTGTCACACCCATTTTTTTAATCATTTTATTTATTTTATTTATTTTGGTGTCAGGTGATTTTTCATAAGTGAGGGTGAGAACTGTTTTAATATTTTAATATTGGGTTGAGTTTCTGGTTTGGGATAATGCGCGAACACCTTACATTTAAGATGCACAGTCTGCTTGGGCACGTGCTTTCCGCTAGGGTACATGCAGCCCGCTTGCAGTCCGCGTGGGTACTGTACGGTGTGAGATTACCACACGGTCATCCAGTTTTAACATTATTAAATTAGTTGGTTGACAGGAGAAGTAAATAAATATATATGTTTATATATGTGTATATATATTTATGTTTTAATTTTATGTGTATATATATGTGTTTATATGTGTATATATGATTATATATGTTTATTTGTGTATATATGTTTATATGTGTATATTTATATGTTTATGCATGTTTTTATATAGGTGTATATGCCAAAATATGTATATATATATATATATTTTTATATTTTTAAATGGTTTTATTATTATAAATGGTTTGATTATAATAATTACTATTATTATAATTAATTAATTATTATTATTATTATTATTATTATTATTATTATTTGTTTTATTATTATAACTATTGGGATAAAAAAACCTAAAACCTAAACTACCTGGCCCCCACCCTTTCCCCCCTTACAAGACGTGGGCCGCACCCCCCCTTCCCCACACTCTCATCCACCGCGTGACAACCCCCTTACCCAGCTTCTCCCTTCTATACCGTCACCGACCCATGCTCGCACATCGCCCCCACGCTCCACCTCTTGCTCACCCTTCTCCTACGCTGGCCACCCGCAGCGCCGCCCTCCCTGTCTGGTGACCAACATCGGTGAATCCCTCCCCTCCTTCCTTCGTGGTCGAACAAATCCAGCACATCGAACCACTATTCCGGCCTCTGCCTTGTGCACCTTCCACGTCTGGACTCTCCTCTCGCTCCGACATCTCCCTGTCGGCACCCCGCTCTGGCCGAAACCCCCCTGTTCAGCGCCTCCCTCCACTGCAGCGACCTCCCCGACCAGAATCCTCTTCGGCGCACAACCCCCTTCGGTAACGTCCCTCTTCTCCGACTAACCCTCTAGCCGCTCTCCTCTCCCTTCGGCGGTCTTCCAGCCGTGCGACCTCCCCCCCCCCTCCAGTGGTTGTTTTTTATCTTCTTTGGGGTACAGTGATGTTGTGAAATAGGTTTTGCTCTTGGTTCATGGATGTTTCTCCAAGTTTGAGGTAGTAACCCCTTTGAATTTACTTTTAAATTATGTTTACTTTGTTTTCTTGTTCTTTGCACCATTGTAAATCATTATTAGAAAATTAATGTTCATAAATTTAATTGAATCATGTAATATTTATTGGTTTTGATCGGTTGGTTTCATCTTGGAGTAAGTTTTATGTTTTTTTCTTGGTTTCTCACCTGCTAAATTAGGGTCTTTTGTGTTTTAATGTTTACAGTAATTATCTTTTAGTGTGTCGGTCTCTTTTTTGTGATTTTGGAAATCTCAGTTGGTCAGTCACTTTTTGAGGTGGATTTGGTTTTAAAGTGGTGAATTTATGTGAAAAGGTGTTTGTTTTATGTGGAACAAATTTAGTCAAGTAACTTCTTTTAATTTTTATAAATCATGCATGTGGTTTATTAAATCAGGTGTAGGATTGAAATTGTATTTTGAATTGGTTTTGTTCTGCAGTTTTTTTGAGGGTTTGGGTTCTCTTCGGGTTTAAAATATTTTTGGGGGTGTTTTTGAGGTTTTTTTATAAGTTATTACAATGGTGTTTTTATCATTGTAAAAGGTGAAAACCATGTTTCGAAAATGTTTCGAGGTGCGTTTCACTTTAAAGAGAAGAAATGGAGTATGTTTTTATGGTAAAGCCTTGTTTTGAATTTTAAAAAAGTTGTATTATTTATTGAAATGATTTATTTATTGGTGAAGTGTTAAGCGAATGATTCTTTGGGAAGATTTTGGTGTGCGCTTGGTTTTGCTTTTGGTTTATGTGAGTCCAAATACCTTTCTGGTCATGATTTGGTCCTTCTGCATTAATTTTTTTGGGTGTTGTTTAATTGTTTCAGGGTGTTGCTCTGACGTGGCCACAGATTCCCTTGTTGTGTTAGCAAAGGGTGTCTCGGGTCACATCGGACCGCACTCCATCCACCGCTGCCGAAGGCGAAGCGATTCAGATTTCTTCGGATTGTTCGCCTTTATTTGCGGGGAACACCATGTTTTACCGCACGTTTTGGGTTCGTTCTGTTTCGTCTGCACCGGTATCAATGTGGGTTTTAATTTTTTTATTGTTTTGGATTATTTTTAAGAAAATGTTTCTGTTTTTTTAAATAATTTGTGTTTTTGTAGCACTTTGTCAAGTTTTTTCTGTGATATTACGGTCGTCGGCAAGTGGCGCGTTCTTGTGCACAAGTTGGGACGTACTACATCGTCATTGTAACCGAGTTGCACGTTGAGGTAGTTCCGCCACTGCACATACCATTAGATTTAGAATTTATTAATTTTTTATGTTTTTTTAATTTTATTAAATTGGAAATAATATAATATAATTAATTTTTATATGATTATTTGGTGTGAAAATAGCCGTTTATTTTATACCTAAAACTTGAAAAAATTTCTTGATGATAAGACACCCAATATTGAAACAATGCCCGTTTGGAATTTAAACATAATTCACGGAATTTCAAATATACTTCTAGTTTTAAAGATATATGATTTTTTCTGAACCAGGGGTTTGTTTTTTCTCGAGAACTGAGGTTTTTCTTTAAAATCGGTGAAGGCTCGTTTGGTACTTTAATAAATTAAATTATTTTGGAAAACCCACATGTGGGTGATCTTTGGTGTGTATTGACTATGTTATTTGTGTGTGATATTTGCGAATCATGACTGATTGATTTAAATTGTAGACGCACCCCTTTTTATTTTATGTGTTGACATGGGAACCTGGCATATTGAGTGAATTTTCTGAGAATGATGGCTACACTATTTTAGAATATTCACTAGCTAGTGGCCCCATAATAGGGGAATACTGTGTTATTGTAGCTATGGGGTTGGGCCCCTCTGTTAGGCCATTAGGGCTATTCCAGGCATTAGGGCGTTATGACGTCATCGAGTTAGATCTTTCTTTCAGGATGAGTCACATGTATAGTACATTCTGGAACATTCACGATCTCGTAGGTTCAACCTATATTTATTTTTGTGTTTATTTCTATGTGGAAGATGATTGAGAGGTCTAGTTTGGTTGCTGTCCCTGTGTGCCACCTTTTCCATTGCCCTTTGTGTGTGTTGTGTATTGTGTGTGGGTTTCCTTTTTTACTAACAACTAAAATTTAGGATTTCTAAATTGTTCTCAAAAATGTTTTAAATTTCAATGATCATGTTCCTTTCAAACATTAAACTTATTCTTGAACTAAAAAGGGAAATAGAACGTTACTTGTTTTAGAAATGAAATTGCGTGTGGAAACTAATATTTTATATAATTTAGTTCAAACCTAGAATTAGTATATTTCATTATTTAAAGGTGGTGAATTGTGAATAGATATCATGCTAGCCTACGGTGTTTTTATACTCACGCCTATTGTTCTTTTCTGTTCTTAGTGTTTGTGCAGGCTACAGAATGGGTGCGTTCGCCTTGGGTGACGTTTGGTCATGAGTTGGAGAGTGACCCACGAGGTCACACGGAGATAGTGGTTATCTCTTTCGGTTAGTTTTATTTTCTTTTGTTCTTGTTTAGTTACATTACTTTGATTATTTATTTTTCACTAGTTTGTTTTATTTCTACTACTTTATTTATTTATTTTTAGTGGGTGAAATCGTTCCCACATCCTCTGTTGATGCTCCGACACTTGTCCCCAGCCCGGGAGGATCTGGAACGCCTCTCGGGCCATGTTGTGGACCACCTCAGGTGACCGGTTCAGGGTCAACCCTGGTTGGTTCATGACAGAGTACGATCTATCTCATAAATTTACAAAATTAATAACCTTAATATTTTCAATTTTTTTCTTTTTATCTTTGTAGAAACATTGATAAAAATAATTAATTTTTGTTGATATGTGTCTGGATAGATAATCCTTATTATATATACCCTGATAATTTTCCATTTTTAGATATATTTAGGGTCCCTGTGTGCATAGGTTATCCTCATTCCATGATATCACAACATTTATACACTGCCCTATCATAATAAAATTCTATTTAAAACATAATATAAATTATAAAAAATATATTTTAGTTCTCATACATTGGATGAAGTGTATTAAAAATTGATAAACATCATCATGTGTGTTCATTTTGTGGGGTATCCATGCATTAAATCCGAGAAAAAAATCATTATCTTATCCAAATTGACTGTAATGAGGATCAAATGATTTCTAAAAACCCAAAAAGGAATAATTAATTAATTAAATGAAATTATATTTTACATTATTAAATTATATATTTTTACCCTTGCATCAATTGTATTAATAAGATTCTATGATCTGCATGTTTTATTTTAAATGATATGGCTAGGTCTCTCACTATTTAATTAATTTTTTTGGATTCTATTTCTTTTTGTTCTGTATAGGTGATGTGAGGAATAATGATTCTAATTTAATATTCATGGGTTAATACATTCAATTGGTATTGATATATGGGACTATAAAAAATATGAAATATATTTAGTCATAATTATCATATTATATCATCTTTTGGGGAAAAATCCAAAAAACATACCTCATGTATACATTTACAAAAGAGGCTCCTTACTATTCCTAGTCAAGGATTTCATTTACAATATCAAGAGAAAGTTAGTTTATATCTTCCTATCCATACATCTATTCTTCAAAAATAAAATACACGACTATGACCTTTTTGTGACTTTGTATATACATGATCCTCCAATTGTTTTTAACTGCTGATATTGAATGGGTGGTGTAATGGTACTTTTAGAATACGTTTTCAACCAGTTAATTTATCCATTAGAAAATTTTGAGTCAACCTTTCATTTCACCCCATCCCTTGGTCCATTTTTATATCATTCATCGGTTATAACTTTTTTTCCTTAATGTTTAAAGGATTAGAATGAAAAATAAATTGGAAATGAATACCTCATTATCGACATGTGCTTTTACATGATCTTATGGCCATACAATGAGTGTTCTAACATCTTGTTTGATCATATGTGTATATTTTTCAAAATGTGGAAAAAATATGTCAACACTCAGCTCATGAGCTATTCTAATCATCACTCTCATATGACCTGTTAGAAGTGGTTTGTTGTGCAACTTATCGTATTCAATAATGGGAATTGTATCCCTCTGTACTAGGTGATGAGTGGGTGTTGATAGATATAAATCACAATCATTTTCATCTAATATAATGTCAACATAGGAATGGTCTTAGTGTCTTTATGATTCAATTTTTAGGGAAATAATTACTAGAATATTGATTACCTCAACTAAAACAGCTCTCTTAGTGAAATGGTTCACCTCTATGCTAGTGGGGTTGGAGTGTGTTATTCACGCAATGGTTATTTTTTAGTTTTTTATTCTATTTTCTCCCCCATAACAGTTTCTTAAATCTATGAATTCTAATGAAATTTTTCTTCACGGTCATCTAATATTTTCTTTTCTACTTTTCCATTTCTTTATATTTATCCTCTTCTTTTATTTTCTCAAAATATGTTCAAGGTGTCACCCCATAACCCACACCTCTGATGTGACCACACTATTCTGGCCACTTTAAGGCCATCGATATTAGGTGTTGATCTGGTAATTTTTTTGACTATTACTATAACTAATTTGAATAAGAAATATAATAAAATTAATAATCATTCTTATGTAATAACAACTTAAATAAAAACAAATTTTTATTATTTCATACATACATATGTTTCTCCAAATTTTTATGTGTCCTCATCAACTTGTATCCCATATTTATTTACATGTTCCTCCTTCCATAGAACATGGAAATATAGGTATTTCAATTTGAATTTGGATTCATAAATATTCATATAAACATATTAACATAATTATGTTGTTGTTTCATTTCACATAAAATAATTATGGTAGATTTATTATATGTACCATTTTTTTCAAGTAAAGTGTACCTCATACTTGCTTTACGGTATTCGAAAATTGGATTTGCTACCCATTCCTTATTTTTAGAAGTAAATTGTTGTTTCAAAGATAAAAACTTATCTACTAAAGTGGTGAATACACATATTTTCAAACAATTTATAACTATCCAAAATGTACAAGAAAATAATTATTTTCACGATGGAATGTAAATGAATCCCACACATCATGGGATATCATGTGTGAAAACATATATGGTGGGTGCAGTTTAATTTTACCTTCAATATCATTATAATTAAATCTCATTAGAAATTTCTGAAAGCCTATGTGAATCCTTAGAGGAAGAATTAATAAAAATTTCTCATCGGAGTCATCTAATATAAATTCACTTTATAAAGGATGATGATGAGTTAGTCAATGTTTCATTATTTCTATAATGAGGATGTGAAAGGATCATTAACCAAAGTAGATTCTATATGGATTTCAAGAATGATAGGGCATGACACCTACCATTGGGACAAGCCTATTCATTCACAAGAAAGCCTAGTCGGACAACTATGTGAAGGTGGAGAGCTGATTTCACGACGAAGATGCTGGGGAGAGGTAGTTCCATGTAGTTAGTCTGGGTTATATGTAATGTTTGAAGCCTATAGGAAATTAATTCTTCTAAGGCCTACGGTCCATGTAATACTTATGCTTAAGGGCCTTGTAACAGTTCCACCTCACCCCTTCAAAGGTGGTTTATCAAAAATCTACAAAAAATGAAGGCCTTCAAGCCCATGGAGAGCAATAAAGATGTATAACTAATAATTAAGTACACTATATATATATATATATTCCAACATCACTTCCTTAAGTGTGGGAACAACATCGTGCCATAGATTTACATCCATTAGCAATTCTTACAAAGTCTTGAGTTTAATGTAACTTTTGATCATGGCCTTTTGGGGTTTATATACTGGCCTAGTGCATTCCATCCGACCACAAATTTGATGCCCTTACTTTTTTCCTTAATGATTTTTTTTCTAGCACTATCAAACTACAACACTCCCATTTTTTTCATCCTTATTCCTTCATCACATACCATTTCCTCAGAATCAACATCATCAATATATTGTTCATTTTGATTAGTAGCATCAAATTTTGGAAAAGGCCATTTTACATCTACAGTATGAGTAGCAGCATGTTGAGAAACATATTGTTTATCATGATTGTGTGCACCAGCATGTGTAGAAGGTTGTTTTTCAACTACACTGGGACCAAAATCAAATTAAGAGACTAGTTTTCCCCATTATTGGGAGCACCAACATATAAAAATTCATTATATAAAAAAGGGGAAAAAATTCAATTTAGATTACATAATTTTGCAGTGAACAAATAATAACATGAGGTAACACAATGTATATTTCAAATAATATAACATGATTATTTATCTCTTTATTTCGAAAGCTGTAGAGATTTCACCCCTCTATCGGGTATCTAAATCCATTCATTATCGACTCCTATAAAAAAACCCAATATATATTGGGACCACTATGAAATTAATCTGATGTTCCAATGAAAGGGAAATACTTAGTTGATTTTTCATCTGAACCTTCAATGGTTTTGGTCAACAATAGAATAATTTACAACTTTCAATTTATAGGATATTTAATATAATATACTTTTACTATTTGGGATTCCATTATAAATGGTTTGTCTTTATACCCTTCTTTTATGGAATCAACTTTCACAAATTTCAATTCATCTATTTTAACAGTAATCATGTTATCAGCCAACTTCTATTGAAAAACCGAAACTTGTAACGTTTCATAATCTAACTCCCATATTTGTTTGATGTTTACAAAGTATTTCATATTAGAATAAATTGGATTTAAGTCCTTCATCCTTGAAAAATTCAACACTTCATCCATAAATGTAACTCTACTACATTTTTTGGTACTAAATTCATCATGTTCATTTATATTGAATATATAACCATTAATTTCACATCCATTATAGGACAATGAATACACACTTAATCCTTTGTCTTTCCACTAAAGTATGTTATTAAATTGAATCGATGGTTTTATTTGTCTCTATAAAAATATGGACTCGAATCCATCCTATTAATTGCTTATTATTTATATTTGATATCCAAATTTAATCCCTTGATGGATTTAATATCCTAAGAATTTTTTTTCTGGGTTTCAACACATGGGGAAACCACTAAACTATTATGAAAATTGTAAAGGTGGGCTTTCCCCTAATCTATAATATTGATTTCTATAACATCTTTTAGAGAAATTAAATCAACCTAGTGTGATGATATTTTAGTAGAACTATGATTTCAACATGGGACATACAGTCGGCATAGAATTCAGTGGCCTCATAAACAATATATTTCTCCTCAATACAACCCTCTAGCCGACTTATATCCATCAATAGTGTTCAAGACCACATAGTCGAGTTCCTATCACCAAGTGAACCACTATGTTAACAATCATATCAAGGAACATTTGTAGGAATAATATTTGAAATTATAACAATATGATAAAAATTTCCTTTACAATATTCAATAATTTCAGAACCTCTATAACTTTCTATATATAGCTTTAAAAAATAAAAAAATCTTGGTTAAATTATGTTAATCATTTGTGAGAAAAAAGAAATGTAAAGACACAAGAATTAGATCATTCAGAAAAACATATAAGTCGTATTATTTCAATCCAATTAACATTAAATTGGTCTTTGAAATTATATTCTTAATATTATATGAATACCCCTATAGAAACATTAAGTAATTAATGAAGTTGAAAAACTGATTTCTCTCCTTCCTAGAATGATTGTATCTTGCTGAAAAAAAGAAAGGTTCATTTTTCTCCCATTACTATTGACAAATTTTATCATACTACCATTTCAACCATGTTCATCCTAGCCTTATTTCCATTATTTTTCTATGTGTATTTAGTAACATTCCAATTACACCAATACAAACATTTTTTTCAACAAGCATGACATGAATAAAATTTCATACATATAGACAATTCTAGTATGGTAATTAAAAAAACTGATCTCTTTTTACATCTTTTTTTCATATGGTTTTTTGAAAATAGAATACAAAAAATTAATGTCACATATTTTACATTATAAATAATATGATCACTCATTTGTAGAGATTGTTTCTTTACATTATTATTAACATCAATCAAATGATATCATCCAAGATGGGTACTTATTTCATAAGGTTAGAAATCTGTGATATCCTAGAAAAATTATTTGATGAATGTTTAATCCAAATTTAATATGTACCTTGTTCAAAAACAAGAAACCTTTGATTTCATTTAATTTTATATCCAAACAAATTTCCCTAAGAAAAAGGTTATTTATTATCTTATACAACATGGATCTCAACATGAAATCATTATATTTGTATGCATTAAACAATGTAACATCTTAATACCACAACAATTTCAATTTATTTTTCAGTGGAGATAAATAAACATCAATAATATTACCCTATTATTTTGGTCCTGATATAAAAAAATTACATGATGTATTTTTGTTTCATGCATAACCATAGCGGGAAGTTATAATTTACCACATAATAAACCATGAACTAAAAGTGGTTCATTGAAAACCAATAGTAATAACTCCATATATATATAATGCAATACAAAGGTTTCTCATCTTTTTCCCATATTTAGGATACTCAAGATAAATTTTCTTCTACTAAGGTGAGTCGGTTGGGTGATGTAGTTTCATATGTTTATTTCACATATCATTATTCTCCATCAATTACCCTATAGTCTCTTCACTTAAATATAGATTCCTAAACTATGGAAGGATTGGATAGGACCATAAATCATTCGTATGACCTGATTTGGCTTTATTATATCAGGAAGCACCACACTTTCTCTATTCTTTAAGTGATTTTTGGTCTTTTTGGAATAGTATACATGACTTTTGGAAAGCATGTATTAATTTAGAGATCATACCCATCAAACATAACATTTCTTTGGAGTCACATGTTCGGCTAGATAGATCAATATTTTTTGGGATAAAATCATTTAAGATAGCAAGTAGTTCTGTAAACTTGGCATCAATCCTTCCATTTCTTTCTTCCAAACTATACATTTTTTTGTATTGATGGAATTGTTTTATAATTCATGAAACCATTATATAATGGAATCTCTGAGGAAATAATTAACTTATAAACTTTTTTTGGGAAATCAAGATGTCCATATTCAACTTACCTTATCATTTCCTCAATATGATCTTCTCTTTACTCATACATGTAATAACATCATCAATACATATTATTATTTTTCAACACATGTAATAATATCAAATGATCCATTAAAAACTATGTTATCCCATTCAATAGATACATTTTCCCTTTCCACAAGTTTATTGAAACATTTATTAATTCAATCAATTCTATGACATATCATGTTTTCTTCTAAATCCATGGACTACGAGGAAAGGCTAGGATGCATGCATGCTCAGTAATAAAATTTATACTATATTTCAACATGTTTGGAATCCAACCATTCTTTACTAATATCCATACAATATTATTATGTAATATTAATATTTCAAAAAATAAATACAGAAAAGATATTCAATTGAAGATGGATATCATGAATATCATAAAAGAAAATGTAAAGATTAAAAAATGGTTTATCTTCTCAGAAGATAAAAAAACATATTAAAGAATTTTTTTTAAAAAAATCTATTGAATGTAATAATTGAAATAAAAAATTAAAATCTATTTTTTTGAAAACCATTTTCATAATAAATAAATGTTTATGGAATATAATAATGGTTTAATAAATTTAAAAAAAGAAATTAATATATTTTTTAAAACAATAATTTGAACCATTTATATATCAAGGTTTATTGAATGGGACATAAGGGATTAAATACAGTGATATGAATAAATATTTATTTAAAATGGATAACTGACTAGATTTAAAATGTAGTGATTGAACTATAATTTTATATTTATAAAGAGGTTTTGATGTGTAATTATAAATGTATAGAAATACTTCTATAAGTATTTTACGAAGTGAAATTTTTAATTTCATGGGTTTGAATAAATCTAGGTAATTTTTTTTTATAATTTTGGGATATAATAAGTGATTTTTAGATGGGGGTACATTATTAAAAAAACTATGGAAGGGAATTTTTTTGAAAAACCTTGTAATAAGATGTTATTTTTCAAACACCCCATGGAATATTACCTCCTTAAAATATAAATAATAAATTCAAAAAGATAGAAATTCCAAAAAAATATATATATATATATATCCACATTCAACTAGGGTTACCAAATTTAGTACCCATTTTACCACATTTTCTCATCATAGGGATTATCATAGTTTATGAATTTTTGGATTACATTGTATTTGATTCACTTATGTCACCCATCGGGTGGCCTCCTATAATTCCTCTGGAATTAGCCTAAATAATCCCTTCATTAGTGTCTTCATAAAACATATTTCACCCTTTAGGTTGCCTCCTATAACTCCACTCTCAATAGTGTTTAATTGACTCAGTTATTTTTTCCAGTATGTTGAGTTCTAGAACATAATTCCATCATTTTGTTAAAAAGACTCAGGTGACATGGAAAGTTTACCTGAGTTTTTTCATTACATTAATTCTGTTGTTTTTTAATTACTGTAATGAAATAAAATAACATTTATTGAACGATATATATTACAATTAAATGATTATTAATGTGAAAACTCTAGTCTTATACTATCTATGTGATTTTATTTTCAAAAAATTAAAATCACAATAACCTCAAATTATATTATGACATTACTAATATCTAAAATTATCTATGTACGATGTGTTTGACCATTGGATTAATTTGAATTGGATTATTTTAATCATTTTGAATGTATCTTTATCCTAATATAGACACATACAAAATGTTACTAATGAGCAAACCAAATGAAAAAAATGAGCATTTACCTAAATAAAAACAATCCTTCCATTTTAGAAAATCCAATAATAAGTTTAATTGTTTATCATAATTATTCTATAGTATCACAACTCAATATTCCCCCTAGACTAACTAATCCTTCCAAACCAATGAATATAAAAATTAAAAAATCAATGATTTTCTATAAGAATCTATTATCTATTTCTAAATCATTGAAAGATAGACTATTTTAAGGAAACATCCCCAAAAATTATAATGAATTTTAATACTAATCTCAATCTCTTAAAAAAACCAAATACCATCACTAATCTCTTAGACACTGATAATTTCATAAGAATAACCTAAAGGGGGTTTCACACACATAAATGTTCAGTAATAAAAATGAAAATGAGAAATATAAAGATAATCAGTTGGAAAATAGTTAAAAACAAGATTTGAATAACATAATTTATTTTTGAGTGACTTTGTTCATAAACAATGATCAACATAGTCATAATAGAGATGTAATGACTATGGGGTTTGGCGAGGCTTTAGTGGGGTTCTGTGGGGCATTAAGAGGAGGAGAAAGTGGGGTTTTTGGAGACTGTAGTGGGGTTTTGTGAGAGAAAAAACAACAGGAATATGGTTCGATGATAGTGGAGGCATAATGGCACTAGTTCTGTTTAGCTTGAGTGGTGATATAGTAGAAGTTTGGTTCAGCAAGAGCGGTGGCTTTGTAGTAGTTAGCTTTTGCGGTATCTTGATGGTGTTTGAGAGAAGAAAATTGGATAGGGTTATTTTAAAATAGGTTAAAAGTTTTTATTAATGATTTCAAAAAAGTCCTAAAAAGGTGTAGTTTTATCAGCATCTAAATAGAATGTACTGATAAAAAAACTCTTTATCAGTTGTTTTTATCACTGGTAAGGAGTTATTATTTTTAGTGATAAAAAATCCCGGATAATACATGTCTTTATCAACACTAAAATTATTGCACCGATAATGAATAGTATCATTTGCACTTTTTTGCACTCATGTCTTTCAAATGGTTACATAATGAAAATAAAATTAAAAGATACAGTGCATGAGAATTCTATCTGAGATGAAAGTATGTACCTCTAATTCTATTAATGCACATGATTGGACTAAGGAGGTCATTATTTTAACAAAACATATTGTGACTCAGATGAACTCTTAGCAAGGAAATACCCCAACATTCAATGTGTGTGCACTGTGTGAGTGAAATATGGAAAATATACATAGTGAGCCACAAGATCCCTCCTAGTGGGTTCATTTTTTTATAGTGGGGAAAGACTTGAATACTAATGTTCTTGCATTATAGGAGGAATTAAATTGTGAGAATGATGATTTTAATGTTCATTGTTTCTTATAGAGTTACCCAAATGGTGAGAAACTATTCAAAAAAAATGAGGGAAAGTCGAAAAGGACGTAGTAATAACCCAAGCCTTCGATAGGGGGATGTCACCCAAATTATCATGGAAGAGGATGAGGTTACGCTAATTTTTCTCCATGAGGTCATGACCGAAATGTTTTTACCAGGTCTTCTTCTAAAGAATCTATGATCTAGATCACCCTAGAGTAGCAAAAGATCACATGGAAGTACTATTTGATGTTCAATAAAAGATCTCACAGTCCGAGTGGTAAACTGCTGATGTTGATGATGACTCTAGCTATGATTAATAGAGTGACCCTATTCTTGATTTTTAGTTTTACCTTACGGATGAGGGCATGCATTTCCGTTTGACCTCATCCATCCTCTTTTCATCTCTTTGTCAACATCATTTATCTAATAAATTTTTTAGTAGTGGGATTTCCCGTATCATGAACGTATTTAGTATAACTATAAATAAATAAATATTTATTTATAGTTATAAAACTATAATACATATAATTATTAAAATTATAATTTTATCATTATATATAATAAATATTTTTATTAAAATGTAGTAATTATTTAAATAAATATATATCTTTAAAATTATAATTAAAATTAACTGAATATAATTATAATTTTTAAATATATTTATTATTATTTTATAATTATTTAAATATATATATTTCTAATTATAATTATATTTATAGAGAAAAAGATTTATAAATATTTATATATA
Source organism: Viscum album (assembly GCA_963277665.1). Classification (NCBI taxonomy): domain Eukaryota; kingdom Viridiplantae; phylum Streptophyta; class Magnoliopsida; order Santalales; family Viscaceae; genus Viscum; species Viscum album. Next base: position 1,058,013,350 of record OY728129.1, read on the forward strand.
ATTATAAAAATATTTATAAAAATATTTATATTAATATATATTAATATATATTTATAAAATATAATTAATGTATTTATTGTAATTTTAAAATTATTTAAATATATATATTTTTGTATTTATAATTATAACTAAATTTGTTTATATAATTATACATTTATAAATATATATATTTAATTATAAAATAATAATAATTTTTTTTATTATAATTTTATAATAATTCAAATATATATATTACTTATAATTATAATTATAAATAATTATATTTAAAAATTATCTATATATTATTAAAAAATTATAAATATAAATATAAAAAATAGATTTATTATTTAAACATATTATTTTAAATTTTATTTGTATTTATGGGAACATAATAATTTAATGGGTATAGCATGAACGAATTATTCCTTACAATGTATAGATTATAAAAACTGACTCATCACATGTATAGGGAATGCATGATTAATAAGAGATTCAATGTATAAATGATCATTCATGGGTCCTGAATTCATAACATATGCATACATCATCATAATATAGGTAAATTTTTCATATCGAATTTAGAAGTCCAAAATCATGCCCACAAATAAATGTATGATCATATAACATAAGTTATACATACTCACACATCAATGTATGAACATAAATAACATCAATAATATCCATGAATATCATTATTATCTCTTGATATATATTTTTTATTAACCAATTTCATTGGAGAAATATATTTATATATATATATATACACTTTTGTATTATTATAATTATAAATAAATATATTTAAAAACTATTTATATAAAATTATTGTTATATATATATAAATATAATAAATAAACTGATTATTTTAAAAATTGTGATTATATTATAATTATTTAAATATATAAAAATAAAAATATTTATATTAATATAAATACATAATTAAAACATTATATATATAAATATTAATTATTAAAAAATATATCTTAACTGTAAAAATTCAATTTTTAATTAATGTATATAAAAAAATATAATTTTTGAATATAAATATAATAATTCTATATATAGTAATAATATTTTTTTATTAACGGCTTTTATCAACGCTAAGAATATCACTCATAAATATGTTATTTATAATTTTTCTAATTTGTGATGATAAAAGATTGGGTTTTAATCAGCACATTCTTCCTAGCCATGATAAAAGCTAGTGCATCCCTTTCCGGATCTTTGGGGGGTGGATATGGATACAATAATATGGTTAGTTTGTTTTTATTTAATGAAAGGTGTCATGAATGACTCTATAAATGGGTTTGAAACCCCGTATTGTGACAAGTAAATTGTCAGTAAGACTTCTCAAAATTGTATTCCCCCATACTGTTATTCATCGTTTGAGACGATGGTTATATAACTCCTTTATCATTCTTGTTTCATCGTGTTATGATCAAGGATACATTGGTTGGTGAATCCCCCAAAGAGGCAGAGTGATTTTGTTCACTACTTTGTGATCTACATCATGAATTCTCTTTACTGAAAAAGAAGAAAACCATTTCCTTTGACGATTTCATGGTAAACTATGTATATAGTTTATGTACATGTTTATTCTTGAAGATATATATAATTTTGATTTTTTTATATTTCACTTCATATAATCATAAAAAACACATCACTTGTTTCCTTGTAGATAAAAACCCCAAGGAATTTGAACTCCTCTCTTCATGCCGCACCGTGCCAACAGTTCATATCCCCACACCATTCCCCCTAAACGAAAAGTCCCTACTGTTCTATAATTATATTTCACCTCAACCATCTCAAATCCTTTCCCTCTACCCCCTATATCATCAATCCATACCCCTATTCTTCTTATTACAATAGTTTTTAATTGTTCATAATTATTTTTATATTAAATTATATTTTTATTTGTTTTTGTGTTATATTTTTAATTTATAGATAGTTTTGATTGGTATCTTGATTATTTTCACATATTCCTTTTTTAATACCTAAAATTAATTTGATAATATTAATTTTTTTGTAATATTCATAAATTTTAAAAAACATTTCCCAGTTTGAATTTATAGACTTTAATTAGAATCTATATGGCTCATAATCTAAATCATCATGTTTTTACCTACTTGGTGCATCCATTTCTTATTCTTAAAGTAATAATGATATCACGAGCATGTGTTATCTTCTCATGACATTGGGTGTTGGATGCAGTACACAAAACACCCTTCCATCTTCATTCTGCATCGTCAACAATAGTTCAAAAAATGTTATTAAAAACGAGTCTAGTTGGGTGTTATTATTATATTGGTCTTTTAAAATTTTATTAATAAAAGTATTTAATTTAATATGTAATTTATATCTATTTGAATAAATATTATGAGAATTACATAGAGGACTTATCACCTATTATAATGAATTTTAAAAAACATTATGTTTTATTAGTTCTAATTTTGAAGGATCCCACAGTTTTTACTTGTTCATGTGATTCTATATATTCTTATATTGATTTATAATTTATGTTTCCTTATTCTCAAATTTAAACGTGTTTTTGAAAAATCACACACCCATCATAATCATATTCATATTTTTTATTTTACTTTGTTTTCCCAAATTTATTATGAAATTAAATGGTTTTTTCAACTAGAAAATGGCTAGATATTTTTTTTCCTATCATATCTCTGTTATTGTGAATATATATTAAATTATATGTATTATAATTTTGAAGAATCTATTTATTTTTCTCACTAGTGGTCTCTAGGATGAACTTATTATTTGGTTTGTAAATGATAATTTCCATAACAATTCACATACATATTAAATTATTAGTTCTTATTTTATTTTAATTGGGTACTTTGATATTTTTTTATCCATAGGGATTTTATATTTATATTGTCATGATATAAAATTCATTAATTTAGGAGTGTTTTGTTTAAGTTGTGTTTTTCCACTATAAATCTCACAATCCACATAAATAATGTTTTTGTATGTACATTGGTGAAAGGTTATATTCTATAGAAAACAACAAAAGTGGTTTATCATAGAAGGGTGAAGTTTTAGTAGATAAAAATTGATAAAATAATTTATATAATGATTGAAATCAATATAAAATATGTTTTTTAAATGAAACGTTCATGACTAATATATTCATTCCTTTCTTGATGAATATCACATTTTTAAATTTAGTAATAATATATAAATGTTATGTTTCATAGGTATTCAATTTTCAAATGTTTTTAAATAAATAAATTCTAATAATTCTATTTTTTCTATTAATTTGATGACCTTCTTTTTTTTATCCTATGGTGATCAAGACCACCATCAAATCCATTTTTATAAAATTTTGGCTTATTTGAAATCAATGATTTTGATGTATAATCCTATTGATTACATAGTTTAATATATTTTTTCAAATGTTATTATCTTTAAAAATATCATGCTAGATCCAATACAAAAGATTCATTACATTTTGAGATTAGGTTATAATTGGTCATTACACAAAAACCTATATCTATTTATTATTTGTTGTCATCCTAAATAGGCTATGTCACTAGGGACTCAGATATTTTAATATTTCTTACTTCATAAATATATTTTCTATTTTAAATTAAACAATAGTTTTTTTGGGAAAATTTATTATTTGTTGTGCTAATGGGAAAAAAATATTTAAGAATTCACTAAAAATCAATCTATAATGTAACTATAAATGTATTAATATCTACGCTATTCTTCATATCATATTCATGAATATCATGTATGTTGTGTGTAAATTTATAGGACATCGAGTTCATTTACAAACACTATTTTATATCAATGAAAAACAAGTTCTAATTTCCATGAAACCATGTCTAATAACAAAAATAATTTTATATGAAGAAACAACATATATGAAACTCTAGTTTCATCATTTCTCAACAATATCATGCCACCCTTAACCTTAGCCCATTATTCGTTGTCCCCCGCCACTGCACTCTCTAATGTTTGACCAATTCCCCCCCACAACACCTCTTCTTTAGTGGAACCCCTCCCCCTCTATCGATCTTCATCACTATATCTGGGATCCTTACATTACTCATATATTATTCCATGACAATTATGGTTCTTTCAATTCTTTTATACTACTAGGTGAAATTTTTATTCACATTTTTAGTCATTAATTATTTTATTAATAATTATTTTATTTTTTTATTCCAAATTATTATATTTTATAAATTTTTTTGGGTTGTTCATATAATTTTATTAAATGGTTTGTAAATGATTTTTATAAAATTATAAGGATTGATTTTTTTATTCATGTTTTATGAATCTTCATTTTATATAAATTTTATAAGTATTAATTGTATTTAATAATATTTTTTATTTTATTACACCACTGTTTTAGTAACAATTATTGTTAAAATTATTTTTTTGAATTGTTTATACATCTTCAATATGTTTTATTATTTTTTAAAACTAGAAATTGATATTGGGTTCAAATATTCTTATTTAAAAATTATTGTTTTGTTTGAATAATTTTACGTTTTTTTAAAATATGTTGTATTGGTGTTGACAATGTTGTCATTGTAATATGTTAATTTAATATTTCGAGACATACTAAGATTATTAATATTTTATAATATATTTAAATTTCAGTGGTATTTTTAGAAGAAGAACCAACCTCAACTCATATTAAACGTAAATCAATTTATTTTCAATTAAATGAATGATTTAATATAAAATAAATATCATTATTAACTATGAATTTACATTGATTTATTTCATTCTATGTTGAACCAATCCTGGATCTTTATCCTAAATTTTTTTGTATGTCAAATCACGATTTTGTAAAAAAAATCTATCTAATCATAATCAGAAATTTATTCTTTTTATGTGATTATGTTAATTTCTTTTTTTAAAATAATGATATAGGTAAGAGTAGGATTGGTAATAATAATAGATTATCTGGGAAATAGTTTGAGGGTCTAACACCCTCTTCATGGGTAGTTTTGTTTATATAAGAATAGGAATGACTTAATTGATGTTTTAAACCTTGTCATGGTTGAATCTTTAGTCCATAATGATTGGATGAGTATTGTGAAGTTTTGAAAAGATTAGTTTTGGTTTTGGAGATTGCACTATCCAAAGTGGACAACAATATTCCCTAGTGTAATCCATTACTTCCCTAGTTTGTCTGTTTGTAAAATAGAGAAAGGGGAAATGACAAGGTTATTCCATGGTGCCGGGGAGGGGTTATTTCTATCAACTACCTGGGAAACCCCTATAATAACCAAGAATCATCATTTTTTGATTTCAAATGTTAATTGATTTATATTAGTTATTTAACATATTTATCCATAATATAATCATAGAGGACTAGTTCTTTGTAAATTTGGACACGTAAACAAGTAGTTCATAGAAGATATGTGTCTTCTCCCACTAAGTTCTTCATAACAAGAACCCATATTAGAAATACCATAATTAGTACCATCATTAATAACCTAGGGAAATAAAACATAGTAAAGGGTTACGTTAGATGATCAATAAGTGTAGAAAAAAAATATATCAATGATCACATAAGAAAAACATGAATATAATTATATGAGAACATGAGAATGACATTTGAAAATAAAACCCATAATATTATAAATCATATTCTTTAGTCATTACATAAATTATAGCATTTTATAAGACATGAATCATAAATTAAATAGAGAAAATAAACCCAGAAAACATAAAATTTTCATAATATATATTTTTTTGGAATACACCTAATCAAATTAAATAACTTCATTAGTAGTAAAGGATCATTTACAAGACTAAAATAGTGGAATTGTTTCACTCCTCAAACCATCATTGTAGTCAGGGTTCACAACAAAGACTATCAAAATGGATGAAGTCCCTTACAAGAATATGCTCAATCCCAATTCCATTCTTATTTATTTAATGAGATATAAATTTTTACCCAAATCTTTTTGGGGAGATATATTTCTCAATATTATTTTATTAAAACATGGCCAACATACTTGGTTATAATTTTACTAACATCCTCTATTATAATATAATCACCAACCATGGTTAACATTTAACCACCATCCCATTATGATAACCATACATATGTGTTCCACAATATCTTAAAAATCAACATATAAGAACCCATGAAATATAAGAGTTTAATAAACATTCCATCATAGCATAACCTATTGAAAATGAATGTGTTTCATAAACATTTCTGTACATCATCATAGAAGAACCCATGGAAAAGGAATGAGTTTCATAAATATTTCATTAAAAAAACACTAACAGAAAGTATAATGATTATTAATAGTATCAATGGATCATATATCTTGTAAAGAATTAATATAATCAATATATATTATCATATATTATGATTTATTTAAAAGATAACTAAAATATTTCTTAAGGGAAATAACCTTTTCTTTATTAAAACCACTTTTAAAATAAAATTATTTGCAAAACATCATGGTAAATTTTTATTTCAAAATAATTTTAGAATCTTGTAATGTATTCTTCAAAACATTTTGCGGTCATGGTTATTATAAATCCTCTTTGTGACGTACAAGTTAAAAGAACATATTCATATTAAATTTTTAATAAAAAGTAAAAAAGATACCTTATTCTTAAAATGACAAGAGAATTTATTTTAAAAAAATTTATAAATAGTAAAATATGGGTTAAATTGAATTAAACATTCATATCTTAATAGTGATAAATTTCATTAAAACAATTTTTTAAAACATGAATATGGAAGAAAAAGGGGATTATACCAAAGATATATTTTATGTCACTCATCCTTAAAATATATTCAATATCCCATGAGTACTTTTAGTGAGTAAAATAAATGAAAAACACTTATATTGTAGTAATAAAAAATTGTTTATATATTTCAAGAGTATCTATAGAAATATATAATAATATTTCATCATCTGAACTTAGCCATAAACAATTCTGATAAGTAATGAGATTGTAACGTAAAACTCTCACCACTTTTCAAACATTTGAATCATAATCACAAATTAATAAATAACCAAATATGAATATGTATATTCCCTATTTTTCAGAGTATTAATAATAGATCACATTCATGTGATTTATATATAGAAGAAAAAATAAACAATTGGTGAATATGGCATGTGTCTCACATAATTAAAAGTGATAAAAATCATTAACCATAAGTACAACATCCATAGAATGTGTTAAAACCTAATGTATACTAAAAATATATTTATTATCCAAATATTAAATAACCATACACATATATATCTTGAAATATATAATTTAATTATAACATTTTAAAATCCTCTTATTAAAACACTTATATTAAAATAATTATTCGAGGTGATATCATCATTGTTTTTTATGTATGTTTTGGTTCAATAGTTTTGGTCCATGTACATTGATCATGATTATATTATCCTAATAATTTCAGTAATAATATTAATATAATATAACTAACTTTTATAAATATTTTATATTCATTCATTAAATATAGAGATATAAAAATTAATTCCACCATTCATGGAGACGGTACGCCATGCGTACACGTGAATAAAGATTTCATTTTTTAAATAATGGAAAAAAAGATACATAAATTATTACAAATCATTCCATAATTAATTTTATATCACACACACACAAACACACACACACACATATATATTAATTAAACCAATTCTTACTTCCATCAACGTATAAAATAAATGAAAATTTAATCACATTGCTTCACAGAGGTGGTAGTCCACATATACACATGACTGATGATATAGTTTACTAACAATTTAGAAGGTAAATAGAAATATATTATATTATCATTAAAAAATAATAATTTTTCCATTTATATCATATATAAACATTAAACAAATCATAATACTGATCTATAAAATATTGGAATGGGAAATAAATTTTACCACTATTTTGAGACGGTAATCTTTAAGTACGCACAAGCGATATATTCACTTACGATTTGATGTAAAGTCATTGAATAAAGGTGGTTTCCTAATAATAATAACATTTAAGTCTAATTATTATACTGAATTTTTTATGTTATGATGAATATATCAGATTTACATTCGGTAAAGTAATAATTAAAAAGAATATGAACAATTATGCCAATTACCATAACTTTGAAATTACTCCATTATATCATCTCTTAAAGGATCTAGGGTTAGTATATTTTTTATGTGGATGATTGAGATAGAGGGATCAAGGTGGTGTAATGATGATAATGGAGGGGTCCAATATATAATTTTGGGGAGGGTTTTCTTGGATTTTTTAAAGAAATGTTAAATTAATATAAATTAATTCTGATAACGAAATGGAAAATAATTTATAATATTAGAGTAAAAGATTCTTATAATTGAAATAATCTCATAAAAAAATCTTTATGATTTTAGATAACATTTTTAAACTTATAGTTTTGTTTTAACCCTTCATTTACATTTTTGACAATTACTTTAATATTAATGTTTTCTACCATTTAAGGGTAAATAATGTAAAATTAAAATGAAAAAATGAACCATAAATGGGTGATAGATGATATTAAAAACTATATACCAATAATGTTAAAAAATGTAATATTTTTATGAATTGTAGATTATTTTTTAAAAAATGTCATTAATTTCACATTTAACACTATTAATTTAATTCTATTTTAAATAAACCATAAAACAAAGGATTTAGAAAATAATGATTCCAAACCTCCATATTATTTGATGTAAAAAAATAAAATTAATGCGACACATTAAATCATTCAAATTATATCACTTTTAATATTTTTAAAGTCATTTAATTTATTTTTCTTTTAGTTTAATAAATGTGGTATGAGTGTTATACACGCATTTATAGTCATTATATAATTTATTAAAATTATAAATAAATTTATATCAAGAAAATAATTTCAATAATATCAAAACAGAAACATAGATTCATTCATATCATTGTTCTTTCCTTATGTGGACATATCATGTTTATTTAAAACAAAGGGAGTGACATTTTTTATGATTCATTAATTGAAATATTATATACGTCATTTTCATAGACATATGTCTATTAAAAACACTATTTCACATTAAAAGGATATTTTTTATTAAATTCATCTAATAATAATTAGGATGAAACAACATAGATGTGTCACATAGTGTTTACCTTGATATACCGAATTTACCCTTTACTATGGTGATAAATTTTACCAGGATTATTATTCATATTGACCAAAAGTAAATGTGGGAAATTTAACAAATTTGGTCCTCCAAATTAAAAATTTGGAATATAATTAATCAAATTTAATATCTATAAGTTAAATCAATTAATTTTAAAATAATTGTGCAAAATGTTTTGAAAACCGTATTTTAGAAAAATATATTTTATGCTGAAAATCATATTAATTCATATTCCAAAACTAGAATAATTTTTTATTAATGTTAAAAAAGTTTTATTTATTATATAATATTTATGTTTTCTTAAAATAATTCACAAATGGTTGTAAATTTAGTTATTCTGATATAAAAACATTGCACATGTAACAATAGTTTTTCCAGAAAATATTTTTTTAATTATATAATTGTTTTTTTACTAAATTAAAACAAAAAATTTATTCAAATGGAATTAAGTGGATTATTTAAAAATTATGGAAACTAGTTTTAATTCTAAATAATTTAAAAAATTATAACCCTTTAAATACCATTTCAAATAATGTTTTCATTTTTACTATTCATCATTAAATCAATCTTTTCAAAAAAAATTCAAAAATAAATCCTAAGATAAATATAATATGATTAATTTAAAATTGATATTTATTTTACAAAACATTTTTTTAAAAGTTCCATTAAATAATCATAAATGGTTCACCCAAAAGATATGAAAATATTTTTTTGAGGAAATTATTCTTTAGATGAATAAAATGTCTTTACGAAAAATTGACTGATTGTTTAGTAATAATTTATTAATAAATTTATATTGAGTAGGAAAATTATATATATTTAATGATGTATTTAATATTTTTCATACTCTCTAATTTCACTGTTAGGTTATAATTCTCACAAATAATAATATTTTAATATTATATCATGGTTTTTTTATTCACATCGTTTCGTGTACACAGGATATCAAAAAAATATTTAAAGAGAAATATTTTCTAAAATATCATAGTGATACATTAATAAGATTTTAATAAATTACATCCTTATAATTTTATCTCTTTCTTTGTAACTGTAGATGCTGAAAAAAAAAGTCTGTAACTCCTAAAGGAAGTTTCGAAATGGCGAAGAGAAGTCTTATTCAGAATCAGAGGCCCGGTCCGAAGGCCTGGGAAGTGGTGCGTGAAATAAAGGAGGACTTGCGTGAAATAATGATGTGCGCACGAAGCATCCCCGAGATTCGCGTAATCGAGCCGGTGAGGCGCGCAATTTTACACGACCTGGTTCCTCGTGGTGAAGTTTTGCGTGCCAACGGTTCACAGTGCGAAATATTTCGTGCACCACCTGGATTCCTAGCCGGCCACTGCTTATAAATAGAAGGTGACCCCAAACAGTTTGGGGTGGCGGAATTCAGAATGGCACCAGAGTGCGCAATTCAACTCCCCCGCCCGAAATATAACTTCCAAGAAATTCCCCTTTTCACGCAACCTTGCCCCGAGGTTGGCCTTTGCGCGCAACTCCACTGGCTTAAGTGAATTTTCCCTTTCCTCTGGGTTCTTCCCTTGCACACAATCCTTGCCCCGTGCACGCAATCCCCTTCGGTGTGCGTAATACATTGCGCAAAATTTTCTATCCGTGCAATCCTTTAGCCTTATTGCGCGCCATCCAGTTGTTTTGCATGCAAACCTTATCTTTGCACGCAACACCCAAGATCCTTTACCTTGATGCCCCTTAGCTGCCTCTTTGTGCCGGCACCTGATGTCTCCCCTGCCGGGCATTCACTCCATGCATTGTTTTTTCGTATGACCTTCTAGGCTCATATGAAGTAACCTCAAGGTCCCTTGGGTAGTGTTTCCCATTGCGCTGCTTTGCCTTATGCTTCATTGCATAGGCACGCTAACGGCTATTGCTTCTTCGCATAGCCACGCTAACGTGGACCCCTCGATGGTTCGCCCTGCAGCCCCCCGTCACTACAGCCTTGTCGATTCCATCCCTCCCACAATGGGTAGAGGGCATTGGGTATGTAAGCCCTTGGTGTGTGGAGCGAACCCACCTCTTCCAAGTTGTAGGACGTTAAACTGCTAAGCACCTCGTCCATAACACATGATGTTTAACTGTGGTCAGACACTGTGCTTCGCATCAAGGGGCCCCCCATCTCAGGCATTCTTTACGCCCACTCGTCTCCACGGGAATGGACTCCTCCTCACATGTAATGAGATCCTCCTTGTCAGAGTTGCGTTTGTCCACGGGGGAAGGGCTGCCTCAGAGCGTAATCCCCAAGCCTCTTGTGGAAGGTTTCACCCATGCACCTCCGTACCTTCCCCCTGCCAAGGCCAGTGGAGTCCCTTTCCCACTATTCATTGTCTCACCACGGGCCTCCATCCTAGAGTAAGCCCCAACACCAAGGTCCGCTAACCACGTGTACGCCCCTGTTTCCTCTTTGGGCCGCTCAACGTGTAAGCCCCTTTCCGCTTCTCACAGATGCACCCTTCGCGAAGTGATAGTCTGGTCCCTGCTGCATGTTGTTTCTCACACCGAGCATGACTCATGTGGGCTTAGAGCACGCATAGACCATGGAATCCTCTATGGGCCGCCTCAGAGTGTAAGAACCATCCCATCGAACTATGTGGACTTTGATCTGTGCTAACACATGGTACGTAGGAAGCCTCCACGAGGTTCAAGCCCACCACACGGTCGTTCCGACCACTCCACGTCAGCTCACCAACATTATGGGCCACCATAGAGCGTAAGACCCAAATGCTCTTGTCTCGCATGACGTTAAACTGTATCTTCTCCCGCATGATGTTAAACTGTATCTTGTCCCGCATGATGTTAAACTGTATGACCTTGTCCCGCATGACCTTAAACTGTATCTTGTCCCGCATGACGTTAAACTGTTTGCACTGAACTACGCGGACTTTGATTCCCTACCACGGGGATACGTAGGAAGCCTCCGTGAGGTTCAATCACTTCACTCCATCACCCATCCATATCTTTACCCAGACCGCCACATCCTAGTGAGATCATGCCACCCATCCCACTCTATGGTATCCGGGAAGCTACCCACGTGCTGGCCCCAACATCGGTGTTCCCCCTATGGGGTCCTTCAATCTGTTCCACTCTCAATGTTCCGATCAGTCTGATCTATCTCCGGAAGACGTTAACTCACTGCATACCCCCGTGCTAAACATGGTATGCTAAGGAAAACCTCATATGGTACACGATCCCCGCGTTCGATGTGGGATACCTCGGGCTTTCGCCCCCTCTAGAAGCCCTGTGATAAGGGACAGAAGACAGACATGCTAATCCCCAGAATCAAGACATGCCAACGACACCCCAATGTGACCATTCTCCTCACTAAAGGTTGATTCCCCAACAAGACCCCTTGGAGCGTCTCGACAGATGCAGCGTAATTAACTAGCGTCCATGCAGATATGGCGCCGGGAACGAGTTTCACAAACCCGTCTTAAATCTATGAGGGAGACCCGGACTAGGTGACGAGCTTCGAGGAGGAATCCACAAAAGGAAGAACCGACATCCCATCATCCCTGTTTCGATCAAGGAGTAAACATCCCTGAACAAGGAACATATGTTGCCCACCTTTGGAAAGCGGGAATGCATGGCAACAAGCCGTGCATCATCCCAATGCCTGACGGACATGCACGCGTGCCGGCGTAAAAGCATCGGAAATAGTAACCAATTTTTTTTTATTTGAAACATTTTTGGAAAAAAATACACATGATAAAAATGATTAATTAATATTCCTTTTGATAAGAGAGAAAAATAAATATAATTGTAATCTAGAATAACAAAAAACTTATTCTCATAATATAAGAAAAATATTAAGAATGGAAAATTTTTATATGAATATAGAACTAATTACCAAGTACTATTATAGAGTATTATAGAACATGGTTCGTAGAAAGTAAAAAACCTCAATACTATATATTTTTGATAGGTGAAAAGACCATTGATTCAATGGAAATAAATGTTATATGAAAAAAAAATTTACCTAAATTGGAAGAATAATATTACCATATAGAATAATAACAGAAGTAATATACTTAGTAAAAAATTATAATTTCATCCTTTAATCAATTTTCACCACAATCTAATCTGTTTCTCCCAAACATTGGGTATTCGTGATGAATTTTTTATTTCTAAATAATAAATGTTAAATTCTAATATATAACTAATCAATATAAATATACTAATCTTAAACATCTGAATTAGTAAAAAATAAACATTGTTAAAAAAATTTAAGATAATTCTCATAATTTATAAGCCATCATATTAATAAGTACAACATTAATCTCCAAATCGACAATAATAAAACACATTTTTTGACTCAATAAATAATCCTATATCCCAAATTACCTTAATAAACTCATTATTATATAATGGTTTAACCTTAAAGGCTATGTCATAAACATTCACAAACACATTGAATAATATTAATTACATTAATCCAAAATAATTGTTCATGTTAAATTATTTTTTAAACCTCAAACCAATGAAAAATATCTAAAAATTGTCATTAAGTATCTTGATAAACCACTATATAATATTATATAATAGTGTGAATCAGCAAAAATACCATGAATCCAATTTATAAACTAAACTAAATTTTTATCTTAGCTTAACCATAAACACCTCTAAAAATATTTCATTCTCAATGATTCACATTTCATCCTTCACAATGATTTATATCCCACTATCCAATAGACCATAATTATCATAACATCAAATCACAAACAAAAAAAGTGTTAGTTTATCCTCAATAGAGTATTATTCCATAAAATATTCAAATCACCTTGACATCCCATCACATAATATATCAATAGATGATGTTTATGCCTGTGAACTTATAGTAAAATTTAAACTTATAAACCAAAAATGTAATATATGTACATTAAGTTAACAACATAATAAGAAAACACAATAAGTATTCCTAAAACTAGTTATAAAACTATTAAATATATTCAATTAATCATAAAATGAAAAAACCATCATTAAAGATTCATCGAATCACTTTATCATCAAATTATAAATATAAATGTCACCAATACTATCCTAAAAATTTCAAAAATATATTTATCCACACTAAACATATGTTTTGAAATTATAATGTGGAATAATACTTATATGTTTTAGGATCCTCATATACAAAATATCATTGATAAAACACTTAGAAAACATATATCTAGAACCATAATGCATAAACACTTAAATCCTTTCAAATCGTAGATAACTCCTCCACATAGGATTTAACATTTGGATTTATGAATTGGATCTAATAATTCTTATATTCCCAACACATATCACATTGAAATATAAACGTTACCTTACGAAGATCTTCATCTAACTCCATCAAACTCATCAATTTCCCTCAGCTATTACAAGCTTTTTTCCCTGGATTTGACTATAGAAGACATCTTCTTTTTCCCATAATACATTCACTTCAGTTATTCTACTCACATTCTATACATATATTAATTTTAACGTTTTTTCCTTCATAGTATCAATATTATTATTTCCCACTAAATATTATCCTTCTCTTACTTGGTGAGATCAAGAGTTTGTTATGTTTCATATTTTAAATTATATATTATGATAACTAGTTTTGAATTATTAAACGTTTTCATATTATGTCGCCTATTTAATTTAGTTTTTCATAAGAAAAATAATTCCATTGTTTTACAATGATAGCATGATTCCTTTAGGCTCCATTTATTTACTAAATAAAAAAAAGCATAGTCCGAGAAATAATAGTTATAATGAAAAATTATGAAGAATCATTTATAAGATGTCTAAATCATGACACCCTATATTTTATATAGGTTATCAATGATCATTTCCAAAACATTAGTATTTTATATTGTACTTTGAATTATATCTTGGTTTATCACTATTATTTTATCATCCTATATTTCAAAGGATAACAAAAACATTCTATGATTACACCTATAGAGACCCAGACTTTTCATACATATATATCACATCTTAATTGATGAATATTTTTTACATAACATCAAACTCCATTATAGGATATTATAGGTGTAGTTATTTGGAAACATGGACATATAAACAACTACTTCATAAAAATATGTACTATCTCCCACTAAATTCTTCATACATAGAACCATTATTATACATATCATTCTGAATAGTTTTTTTATAACCAATTGAAATGAACAATAAATAATAATATTCCAATATTCTTTATAAAGGTTAATAAGGGAGTCATTAATGATCCATAAAGCATAAATTTAATATAACAGTATGATAATATGATCCAAAAATTTGAAAATCTAAATCTACATACCAAATATCATAATCTAGATTAATATCACTAATTTTGGTAGTTCATAAAACATGAATCATAAAAGAAGCAAATAACATGTTCTATATGATAATAACGTTGAAATAAGTCATATTGGTTTTTCAATACACCTTAGGATATAAAATCATTTAGATAGTTTTGAAGGATTATTTCCATGAATATAATGTGGAATAATTTCCCTCCCCAACAAACGTAGTAGTCAAGGTACACACCCATGAATATCATAGTGGAAAAATTATCTTACTGGACTACTTTACTCCCCATTATAGTCTTATATATCTTATGAGATATCAATATTTACCCAATACATTAAAGGGATACATAAGTCTAACCCTTTCTTAGCTATAATGTGTCCATCATCATTTTTTATAACATAACTTTTTTCTTGGTTATAACATAACCACTGTCCTTGTTTATAACGTGCTCACCATAAAATATTGAAAACCAAACATATTCATGCCATAATATCATAAAAATATCATCATATAAGTACCCATGAAGAGAAATGGATTTCCTAAACCTGTAATTATAGAATAGCACATTGAAAAGGAAGTGGATTCATAAACATTTTATTGTCTCATCCTAGGAATACTCATGGAAAAGGAATGAATTTCATAAAATTATCATCAACATAAATATAAACAATAGAGATAAAAAAGTGATTATGTTTTTAATGGATCATACCTCTGTTATATCATAATTAACATCAAAGGATTATATCATATATAAAAATTATATTAAAATATCATAGAAACATTTTTTAGGAAAAACATGTTTTATTTTGAAAATCACATTTAAAATACAAATATTTCGAAAATATCATGTAGATAGTTTTATTTTAAAAGAACCATATAAATATTAAATGAAATATATAGAAAACATAGGGGTTTTTATGGAAGGAAAATATGTTCATGGTGTATTAGTTAAAAGAAAATATTCATTTCACATTTTTTGGGTTAAAAGTCAAAAAGTATATTATCTAGAAAATGATAAGATTATTTATTTTATTTTTTTAAAAATTAATCCTTTTTACCAAAGACATTAATCAATCGTACTAGAATAGAAGAACGTTCTTTAAAACATTTATAAGACATGTATATAGAAGAAAATAATTTTTTGACCGAAGAGAGAAATGAATTCGATTTTCATTAAATAAATATTTTCAGTGTCTTGAGTATTTATGGTGATTGAATCAATATAAAAAATATATTTTTGGTAAATAAACATATAATAATAATATTAATGTGCTTCTTGTGAGAAATATCATAATATTTCTCTATCAACACACAACTATTAACAATCTTGATAAATAATGATATTATAACATAAAATCCTTAAAACTTTGAAAACATTTTAATCATAATGAACATTCAATATAGTTACATTTATGGATATGTATATCTCATTAATTTAATGATAATATATATATAATATAATAATTTATAGTATATACATCACAAAAAATAATCAAGTGGTGAATACAGAAACCCACGCATTGAAATAAATGTGAGATGAAAATACATAACTTTTGGTCCAACATACTTAATAAACATTACAGAATCACATATAATAAATATAAATGCATTTAAAATATATTAATTAACCATTAAAATATATATCATTCAATATATAAATTACTTATAACCTTTTAGCTCCTGTTTTTTAACAGTTAATTAATAAAATCATTGTTTCAAGTGATATCTGTTTCATTTTTCATGTAAGTTTTAGTTTGGTAATTTTGGTACATTTTTAAACATGGTTAAATATTATACATAATGATGATAATTATATTAATATAATATATAATCATTATATAAATTAACATTTTTATTCATAAAATATAATGATAAAAAATGAATTATATAGTTTATGGAGATGATAGTTCGTATGTATACATGAACACTGTGATGATTTTTTTGATGGTTGGAAAAAAGAAAGGTAAACAATAATAATAATTATAGAATAATAATTATACCATATATTTTAAGTAACTCCACCAATATTACTATCTATTTAATTCATAAATGAAAAACAAATCTCATCACTTTGTGGAGGTGGTAGTCAACATGTGTGTACAATTAACACTATCGTTTTACAAAAATTTGGATGTGAAGATGGAGGATATGATAGTATAATTAAGGAAATATATTTATTTAATAATTATAATATATAAAAATTAAAACCTTCATAATACCCATCCATAATATTTTGTGTCGATAAATGAAATGTATTTCTACGTTGAGATGTTAAGCTATATTTAAGCACATGTGATATTTTCACTTGTCTTTTTAATTGAAATATAGTTAATAAAGGTGGATTGATAATAATAATAAATTTTAGTATATTTAGAAAAATTAAAATTTTATATTATTTAGAATATAATATATTTGTATGAGAAAAATAATAATTAAATGGAATGTGATCGATTATTTCAATTACCTCTTATTTGAAAAAACAAAAATAAATATACTATTAACTTTTATAAGGTTGTAATTTTGTGGAGAACAATGCATATATAATAAATATAAGGAATATTATAATTTATTCTTAAGTTTACAGTCATCCTAGATGGCCTAAGGATTTTATAGGAGGATAAACGAGATGTTCCCTTTTATAATTGAGTGGATTTTCACTCATGGAATTTTATAAAAAAATAAATTAACATAACATATATTATATTTAATAGTAGATAAAAATTGATAATATTATAACATAATATAATTTTTTTGAAATAATCTAATGAAATAATATTTGGAAAATTTTGGATAATATTAATACCAATATATTGTTTTAACCATTAGTTTACCCTGTTGACAAAAACTAGAATGTTAAAGTTTTCTCTGATTTTTTGTTATAAATTGACTATAAATTGAAACAAATACCCAGAAATGGACAATTTATTATGTTTAATATCATATACTATTCATTTTTCTTAATTTAATATTTTTTACAAAACTTATATCATTTAATAAAATATTATTTTTTATAAAATATCATTAATGTATGATTTAACGCTATTCATTAAATTTCATATTTAATACATCATTAAAAAGGTCAAATTCAAATATAATTACTCCAAACATCGATAGTAGGTCATATTAAGGTATTAAATAATTAGGACACATTAAATAATTCAAATTATATTAATTTTAATAATTTTAAACCCGCAAATGTAATTTATTTAATTGACTAGATAATGTATTAGTCTAGAACAAACATTTAATGTCATTATATAATTTCTAAAAATTTAAAAAAATTATATAATTAATATTATTTCATTTATAAGAAAATATATACTTATATTAATTCATGAAATAATTTTTCCTTATTTGGACATATAAGATATATTTAAAAATAAAATAGTTAAATTCTATAACATTCATTGATTTAAATATTATAAAGTTACATTTCATGGAATATTATCCTTTAAATAACTCAATTGGTTTCCTAACATTGTAAATTTTGAATTCAGTTTATATAATAAAAATGTGGATGAAAAAATATGACCTTATCACTTAATTTTATCTGAGATTAACTTGATTTAACCTTTTTTTATATGACAAATTTTTCGAATATTAAAATTCATATTGACAATGAATAATGGTGGCCTATTTAGAAAATTTAAACCGCTTGATTTAAAATATTTAATACATTTTAACAAATTAAATACCTATATATGGTATACATTAATTTTAAAATATGCTCATAAAAAGTAATGAAAACATATTATTGGAACACAAGAATTTTTAATCATAAAACATATTTACATATATTCCATGCCTAAATAAATAGAAGATGAATGTTAAAATAGTATAATGATTATATAATATATAATTGTCATTAAAATTATACACAAATAGTGATCATAATAATTTAATAATACAAAAATACATTTGGTCCATAGAATCTTTTTTTAGAAAAATGAATAATACATATGAAAATATTTTTATTATAAATTAAAAAAATAAAAATATATTCAAATTGAAATAATTGGATTATTTAAAATATAATAAAAAATTTATTTTGAATTTTTTAAATGGAATTTTACTTGAATAGTTTTCTATATAATTAGTATTTTTCACTATTTACTACAAAATAAATATTTTCAGAAAATTCCCAAAACCTCATACAAAGATAATTTTTATATCATGATTTAAAAATGATGTTACGTTTATAAAATAATATTTCTAAAAGTTATATAAATTAATATTAATATTTTCCCACAAAAGAAATTATGATATTTCTAAAGAAAACTTATTTTTTATGAATAAAAAGTCTTCACTTAAAAGCGATTGTTTATTTAATTTGAATTTATAGATATAATTAAATTGAACAGTAAATTTGTATATATTTAATAATGTAGTTAATCATATAAATATATGAAAATTTAAAAACTATGTTATAACTGTCAAAATAATAATATTTTAGTAGTTTTTACTGTTCTTTTAAATTAAGTTTCATGTAACGTGGGAAATTTAAAAAATTATATTACATAAAAATAATTTGTTTTGACATTATCAGTGTGTTACAATACCAAAACAATAATATTTAAGGGCATGGTTAGAAAACCTTATTAGATATTCTGTATCACGTTGTAGGGAAAATTAGTTCTAGCTGAATGTTTAGGTAATCAATGGTCGGGACTAGGTCATGGTGTAGGACAAAAAGAAAGTTGTGTTTTCTTTTAATTGATGAAATTATAACATTCCCACTAAAAGATCCCTCTATGATATCATTTCTAGTCATCAATTTTTTTGATCATAATTGGGGAGTTATTAATACACATCCCACACATTTTACCTAGGTTTAACCTCTTAATTATGCTTCTCATTCAATAATTCATGATTTCTATGAAATTTATGAGAGAAGTTAAAGTGGTTCTTAAGCCATTTCTATGAATTTATTACATATTTTATTGGATTGATCTTGGATTTATTTTGATCAGTCTGGGGCCTCATTTTAATTTCATTTGTTGGTGCATCAAATTATTGGGGTTTCAGGAGGGATTTGTTTTGAGCCATTATTGTACCAGTCGAGTTCTCTCTTTCATCTTGAACAATATTTGAATACTGTTTGTATGGTTATGGATGTGATATAGAATTTTATCTAAAAAATATTTTTTCAATTATAATGTGACAATACATTTTCTTTAGGATCTTTGTAATTTTTCGTTATCTCACGGTGAGCCTTTGGGATAATTCCTCATATGTGAGACTTCTACATTCTAGTTTTGGTTTTCCTAATGTCGAATAACTATTATTGAACTCACATGTGATTTTGGAGATGTCTAGGTGGGTATGGGGTGTGAGTTTATTTTTGGTTACCACCTTCTTTCAATTCGATGAAATTAACATCTATGGTCTTATTGTAGGAAGATCAATATTATATTGGGACTTTTAAATGATGTCATAATATGTTTTTATGCATGATAATCCATTCTTGATTTTTATGGTCACAAATACCCTCGTTTTTTATTAATGAATATACATTAAATATTTTTACGTTAATATTCATTGAATCATTTGTCTTATTTAGGGGTTAAAATATATGACTGAGTATTCCAGAATTGATTGAATGTATTTAGGAAACACTATTTTTTCCCTACGTTTGTAAGTGTAATGTATGGTATAGAAACACTACTTTTGGAATAAAATGTATGGATCATATACTCTATTATGTTTGAAAAGCATGGATCAATAACACTTCATTTAAAATAAACCCTGTATTTGAGGAATAAAAGTATTTTTCTTCAACTGTGATTTTGTGAACAACTATAAGTTGTCAAACCATCTTTAAGAGTTTTTTGTTATGCGGAGGAACCCAATGTTTATCTATTCAGTAACATAGTTTTTTTTTAAAGATATATTCATTGATTTCTATAATGGTATCGATGGATGTAAATATCATTTTAATGATATTTTATGAGAAATTAAAAGGATCTTAGGGAATAGATAAAAACATTAATATTTTTAAGAGATGTTATGACTCTATTGACTGAATTAAATTCAAATGATTACACTTTTATGGTGATATTCTTGGATATACTTAACCAAAATCCATCCATATTTCTATTTATAAATAAAAATACTATTTCAAATTTTTCTATAGTATCATGTGTATGATATTTTTTTTGAATAAAGATATATTTTAATATGTAAAAAGATTTATCATCTCTATTATTCTGTAGATCTTAAATATTTTTCTACATAAAACTGTTGAGAAACTACTGCTACTATTATTCATCTGCTATTATATAATTTTTGATCATTCATAACCAATATCTAATAATATTTTTTATTTCACAAATATGTTTATCTTTAAATAAGAAGGTCTATTTTATGTGATTTTCGACTAAAAATTTGAACAATAATCTATTTTTTATTGAAAATAGAGTATCTTGGTTTATAAGTGTTTTGGATTCTTGGACTCAGTCGTTTGTGGAAAATCAACCTCTCAGACAGAACTGTGGATTATTTAGCTCCTTATAAAAGAAATATAAATATTTGTAAAATTATAATTGTAATGATGTAAAATTCATATACTCAGTTTCTGATATATATTGATCAGAGGACCAATTTATGGAAAATCTCCAGTCTCACGGAGAGAGTGTTGGTGGAGTGGGCTTGGGAATCATTTTTCACCAAAGCATAAAAAAAATTACTATGTTCTTATCTGTTTGACTTCTGCACAAATTATCTAAACAATAGAATTTTGTAAATTTATATAAATAAAATATAAGGATAAAAGTAATAATCTAGTAAGATTATTTAAAATACACAATTCAACTAACTATTTTTTATCATTGAATTATTCTATCCCAACTATTGGAATCAATGGGGAGATTCATGAAGAATACAGATAATCAGTAAAATGATTATGGTAAAAGGTCTATTCAATGTCTAATGTCAATGAATGAAGCTAGAAAAGGTATGCAAATGATCTGGGATCCTTACATCAATGGTGATAAATATTGATTTGGGAAAAGAACATGATTGTCTATATGAATATAATTTCTTCAAATTATACATGAAGATAGTCACTCCATATGTAATCCATGAAAAACAATAAACATGGGATGCTACGAAATATGCTGACTATGATATCAATTCAAAATCAATGAATTATATTATGTGTGAACTTATTCTAGAATAAATAAACTAAGTTACTAAATTTCTTACTACTTATGAAATGTGGAAAACTATTGCAATTGAATATGGAGGAACTGAAAATGTAATAAAATTAAGGTATGCTACGGAAAAAATGATTTTTGACCCCTTCAGAATGTAAGAAGAAAAACGAATCACCAGAA
The DNA here is from genome assembly GCA_963277665.1 of Viscum album. NCBI lineage: Eukaryota > Viridiplantae > Streptophyta > Magnoliopsida > Santalales > Viscaceae > Viscum > Viscum album. The sequence goes on from OY728129.1 coordinate 1,058,036,106, forward strand.
GAATGGGATATTGACAGACATATCTGATGATGTTTCTACCTGATGAACTAGAATTTCATAGCCAGATCAGGCATTGAAATTACTAATAGTACTACCCTCTAAATTTAATGTAATGTCTGCTTTAATCTTACAATTATCACTAGTCAAAGATATGATAATGAAAGAATTAATTGAATCCCTGATGATGTGTGGAGAAAAAAAAATACTGAAGCTGAATATCATAAGATGGTAAAAAGGTAAAATAATTCCCATATATTTACATATTATAATCATGAAAATAAATAAAAAGTATATGAAAATGATTTGGAATCATCAGATATAGAAATAGAGATGGCTCAATTATCTAGAATATTTAGAAAATTTAAAAAAAAATAAAGGCTTCATAATAAACTTCATGATAGATGAAAAAGTTTCTAATGAATTGTAATTATATGAATGAAAAACAGGGGAGATATGAAAATATATTTCCTATATCTAAAAGAAAAAATAGAAAGATGGAGAAGAAAGAAAATAATAATCAAATGAGATCTAATTATGGATGAAAATTCATGAATGCTATGAAGGCTACATAGATTGTATCTGAGGACTCCAGAATTAATTCTAAATTTATCTTAGAGGTGGAAAATAAAATGAATGTAATCAGGTTATTGATTTATAAGGAAGAAGATGAAATATAAGCCTATTATTTTTCAAATTCTGATTCGAAAATATTCTCTAGTAAAAAATTATCATCTTATTGCTAAATGGTTGAAGAAATATATGAATCTTTAGTAAAAAACCACAAGTCAATAAAGAGTATTCACAATGTCTTTTAGTGAAAAGATGTTATGCTTAAACAAGATAATGAATTAAATGAAAAAAAGTAATAAGACTACATCAAACTATATAGTTCATGAAAATAAAATAAAATCATATCTATATGAATTTGAATCATTAAAATGTTATTCTAGGATATTGACAATGGGAAACGTTTATAAACAAGATAATTTAGATTAAAAAGATTTAAAATTAAAAATATGGAATATTTAGAAAGGGTGAAAATTCATATTTATATAAAATTTATTTCATGAAATGTCCTAAAAATGATATTTGTTTCTAATATGGAATTAACATACATTATTCCAAATTTTTTTAATAAATACTAATATATGTGAAGTTGAAAAGGCTTTTATTTACTAAAATAAATTTGAAGACAATACTATAAATTTTTGTAATAAAAGGAATATTTGGTAACCCAGATACTTGCTTGAAGACATAGAAAGACGCAATAAAATTTGGTTGCCAAAATAAAATCTTTTTTAAATTCTTTTATATGAAAAAATACATAGGAACAAAAATGATGTATTATATATAGAAAATAGATTACCGAGACACATAATCAAATACTCTTCAAATTTTCATACACTAGAATAACAGGATGGAGGACTGGTTACTATTAAAGATAATTATAAAGGGATGATAGTTGGAGTGGGATCAGTTGGAGATCTAAAATAAATATTAATCAATAATGTTATATATGTTCAAGGCCTAAAGAATAATATAATAAGTATTTATCAACATAAGTATGATGAATTTTTTGTTAATTTCTTTAATAATTATTGTTAAATTTTAAAATATAAATTTCTTAAATTTAGACAACCTAGAACTAATAATATTTATATGTAACAACCCAATATTCCACAGTACACTTCTTTTTGAATAATACAATAGTCTGTGTTGTATGAAACTTCATGTTCTAACACACCACAACCATTCAAACTAGCCATTTTAAATAGTAAAACCCACTTTTTGAAATTTTATAAATTTTATCATTCAAAATGAACTTCATTTTTGGATTTAGAATATTGAAATTATCTTAGGTTAAATTTTTGTTATTTTTCAGAAAACATTGAATTTTTGATGAATAGTGAAAACACTAATTTACAGATTAAAAATAAATTTTTATTTTAATAATTATTTATTTTATTAAAATTGGTTTTAGGTAAAAATAGATACATATTACCTATATATGTTCAATGTAATTCATTGGAGTTTGTTTATAATAATTTTAGATATATAAAAATTTTATTGAACTATTTTCCGTCTTTTACCCACCTCCTAAGAGCATTTGCAAATTTACATAAATCATAATTTTACAGTTTCTGTGAGATGAATTTAAATAATCTGACAAAAACAGTTGATATCAGTATGTAAAATGTTGTTCTATAAGATGAAAATAATTTTTTCTGAATAGCACATTTTTACTTTTATTTACCACCATTCAATTTAAAAAGCCTAATTAAGGGTATAAATGATATTATTATTACCCTAACACATGCTCTAATTCTTTCGGATAAGTGTAGTTATACCTAAAACAATAATAGGAATAAAATAAGATCATTTATGTCCACTTGTATTAGATTAGGACATTTATTTTTATTTAATTCAAAGAAGAGTTAAAAGTGTTAAATTTAAAGTTTATTAACTAAACCATTTTTTATATAGGTATACACTTAAGATAAATTAGACTATAAATATTAATTATAAAGATAACATGATTTCATACATAATGTTATTTTATTTATATTTTTTAGACAATATATAATTTAGTTTATTTATGACACAATGATGTTGCAGTAATTGAATAGTTAATGAAATATTAAAATAATTGATATTATAAATATCCAAATAAATGTAATTTGAGACTTTTCATGAATTTCACTAAATTTATAGGTTAATATGACATTTTAGGGTGGGTTAGATTAATTTTTTTAAGTAACAATGCTTTTATGAATTTAGAAATAACAAAATACCAAATAGTGTCAAAATTTACATGAAAGAGTTTTCAAAATAAATATTATATTATTAATTGATATTCAATTCAAAAAAAATTCAGGATTGGAAAAATGGATTAAATATTATTATATATTTCATTAATTAACCACATGAGGTTTTCTTAGAAGTATATAGTAAGTTTATTAACCCTATAATATAAAAATACAAAGAGACGTGGTAAATGTCAAACTATTTAATTTAGAGTGAAATCTAAAAGATAAAGTTAATATATTGAACCAAACCTATCTAAAACCTATTGGATGAGGGGTTTTTGAACCGTCCCCACATTATCCATTAAATAATTCATTTTTTATCCATTATAAACAGAAAAATATTTTATTATAAAAAAATATTTCTAGCTTTTCCTATGGTGCCCCTCACCCCTCTTATAAAAGGGCACTTCCCCTTCTCTATAATTCACACCGTCAAATACATTTTTCTCATCCATACACTATACAAATACCCTCAAAACTGTCATATATTCATCCTAGAGTCCTTACTTTATTCTGAATGCCATCCTAAGGATCCAGTTTGATCAAATCAAAAGGAAGAACCTGAAGAAGAGATATATATTTCATCAACTCTTTCAAGTTCCTTTCTCTTTCCACATCCTCTTTCATTGTTGTTTACATTATAAAATAATTACTCTAGTATAATCTATATACAGTGATGTTATTATAAATATGGTACAACCATATTCATTTTTCTAAACATCCTTTTAATGATATGTCAATATATGCGTGTATGTAAGACTTACCGTCTCCACGTTGTGGTGTAATTTTTATTCAATACATTATTATTTGGATGGGTTGAATAATGATATATAATTGATGTAAATAATAAATATAACATGATAATGATACTTTTTATATGATATAAAATCCAATTATATATTATTTTAATATCAAAAAATTGTTATTGTAACTCGTGTGCACGTACGGATTACCGTCTCCATGAACGCGATGAGATTAATTCCCCATCAAATCCATTCAAGAAAAATTTTCATTATTTGATTAAAAATAATTTCTAGAGACATAATATCATTTTTTTTATGAATAAGATACATCCTTTACATAAAAACTATTACTGATGTAATGAAGCATATAATGGAAAATTAATCAGCTAACACCCAAAATTATGATAATACTAAAATATTATTGACAAAGCAATGTTAAAAGATCATATATGATATCATAATAATGTATATGATTGTTTTATAATTTAATAAAAATAATTTCACCATTACGTAAGAGGATAACCTTCCCTCTACTAAGTAAAAGTACAAGGTATGGGATAATTTCACAATCTCTTTATTATACGAGATTGTTTTTACGTAAGTATCTTCTGGGACCTCTTTATCATCCACATCCATGTTTCTTAAAAATGTATTTCAAAACATTATTAATATTTTATAGACTATAAGATTAATTCATTTATAACATTTCTTGAATTTTATAAGATGTTTATAAAAGAATCGTTCCGTCATTTTCGAAACAAGATCATTTATAACCTTTTAAGAAAATTAAGGTAAGAATGTATTTTTTTAAATTATATGGTGGGCGCAGCTATTTTCCACCATTATAAAATTGTTGATTCTTCGATTACAATCTTATAAGAATATTTCCAAAAATAAATATTTTCCTAAATTATTTCAATATAGAAAGAGATATTTCTCTAAAAAAGGTTTTGATTTCATCTATGTCAACATCCATTGATGGATTTTAAGCTTATTTGAAGTGGATTTATTATGATACAAAATATCCATATTGTATTTAAAATTTTGTGATATGTTTGACTTTGGATGTTTTATTATTACACCATTCACGGTTTATGGATAAACTATTAAAATTTTGTATGCTATTTTTAATATGAGTGTTTATGTTATGTTGAAACCTTTTCATATGAGGAATGCATTGGACTTAATAAGTGATGGGTGGATCCCACTATAGCTCCTCGCTGCATCGGTAGGTCTCATGAGATAAACTATTGTCTTGGAATAAGGGCTTGACAAAATCTTATTTGTAGTCTTGGCACAAGGCCTTGACTATGTGGTTATGAGAGTCTATCATTATGCATTGCATCATTATAAAAGTGGCTATTAATATTGCTTTTGATTTTTGGACCAGTAGAATATTGATGTGAATAAGTAAATGGAATTATTTGATTTTATCATTGCCATATTATGCTGATGTTAATTTTTAGAAGGCTTTTGTTTTATTCTTATACATTTCATTAAATATTTATGCTTATTTATTAAAGTTTTCTCTATATTGTTATCCTTACTGAGCATCTGAGGTCACCCCTTTCTATGTTTTATTTTTACCAGGATACGAAGAAGTATATTATGACTGACCTGTAGAGATAGTCTATGGGATATCTGTGTTGTCTATGGAAACAATGCTATTGTATTTTTCCATTTTAAGATGTAATGTAAAAATTATGAATGTATCTAGTACTTCCAATGCTACTAAACAAATCGGTCCTTCGAGACTTGATCTTTTGTGATCATGAAAATGATATGTAATAATGCACCGAATCTGGGCTTCTGGGGTAGGGGAATTACAGTTGGTACAAGAGGATTTTTTGTAATAACCATAAAAACTGGATTTAGATAAACTCTGATTAGAGCACATAGCCCTATGATATACATTGAGGATTATTATAGAAGAAATTCCAATAATTTTGGTATTGTAGGGATTTTGTGAGTTTTCCAAACAATACATCTCTATCTGGATATGAAAAAGTAGAGGTGGATCTGGGAAAGATGTACCTAGGGGTAAAACCCGAAAACACCACTTTGAGCTAGACTCAAAGGAGAACTAGTGCACTACAATGGTACTTACTACACTCTTAGTTATGACACTCCTAAGGGATATGCTTAGGATAATTTTCATTTTCATTAAAAACCATTATGAAGGGTTTATGAGTATATACTTTCTCAAAAAACATTTTTTTGATTATGGATTATATCCATAAACTGTTTAATATTAGTTATGTGTTTTACAAGTTTTGATTTCTGTATTTCGATTCATAAACTAATCTATTTTATGCTATTTTTTAGAAATGGAACCTAGTGGACGGAATGGAAACTGTATCAATGCATGCACTCCATGTAGGGATTTCCCTCCTACTTAAGATAATTATAGTGGAGATGGTGATGTAACTGGTGTTGATCAGCTAATCACCATGCTGGGACAACTCACTCAGGTTATGAATAATAACTTAACCTGTATGGAGAACCCTGATCCACATCGTGGAGGATCAATGTTAGATCGATTCATGAGGAAACAACCACCAATATTAAATGGGAGTACAAATCCATTAGTGGCTGAGAAATGGATAATTTCCATAGAGAAAATATTCAATGACTTGGGGAGTAGCGAAAGGGAAAAATTTGTTATGGCACTTTACCACCTCACTAGAGATGTTGATCAATGGTGGTAATTTATTCAAAACACACAGAAATATGAGGAAGTATAAAATATGGAATAGAGGGAGTTTAAATAGATTTTCATAGAAAAATACTTTCCTCATGACCATCCAGTGAATATGGAAAGACAATTTCTGAGTCTGAGGAAAAAGGAGGATGAGAATGTCGCAATGTATGAAGCTAACTTTACAAGGATAGAATGGCATGCTGTATATTATATAAAGAACCCAAGAAGTAAGATTGATTTAATCTTGGATACGTTAAAACCATTTCATTGTCGAGAATTAGTCTCACATTTCTTATCAGCGTATAAAGATATAGTCCTGTGTTCTATCAAGACAGAAAAAGAATTATCTATGTCTTATGACTTTAAATCCAAGCAAGAGAAGAATAGATCTACTGAACACTCTAAAAATGGAAATACGTTGAGGAAGGAAAAAGTTGAATATCTATCCTATAGTAATGTTGGAAGAAACACCCTGGTACTTTCCTAAAGGGAATGAGATTCTGTTACAAGTGTGGTGAAAAAGGCCACCAAGCTGTGATTGCAAGGGGAAGAAAGAGGTTTTCGATGTCGAATGCTACAATTTTAGATAAAGAGGGAAATATTTGAATGAATGTAATAAGTGTTAGGGGAAAATACCTCATAAAAGGCCAAAGGATTATGACCAAGCTTATGCTATCACTACTACTGAGGTTGAAGCTCTAAAATATGTAGTGAAAGGTAATTTAATGGTTTCCTCAAATTTAGACAATGCATTATTTGATTCTAGATCATTGTATTGTTTCATATCTTCATAGTTTTCTATGAAAATTACATATTTAAAATTTTATTTTTCAAGGGAGTAGTCATTCAAAACTCTTAAGGTAAGTATCATTGAAACAAGGTTTTGTGAATCAGTCCCTATTAGGGAATATAAATGTTCTTTATCTATTGATCTCATTTTCATACCCATGATTGAATGTGATATAATCCCTTGTATGTATTGGATTTGGGACAATGATGGAAAAATATATTTTAAGAAGAAGGAGGTTACTATTTTTTATGATGATGATAAAGAACACATTATCATTAGAGCATAATCGTCAACACCTAATTCTTATCTAGATCAGCCCTCAGTATCTCACCAAAATCCAATTATTAGAGAGGAAGATAATGAAATGATTGTGGGTGAGGAAAAGAATGTTCAAATAGAGTGTGTACCTATTTTTCAAGAGTATATTGATGTATTTCTAGAGGATTTACCTAGACAACCCCCAGAATGAGAAATTGAGTTTTCCATTGATTTAATTCCTTGTTCAAGGCCCATATCAAAGACCCCTTATAGAATGGACACTGTGGAATTAGTGGAACTAAAGAAATAACTAGTGGAATTTAGTAATAAGTGATTTATTCTCACTAGAGTTTCCGCATGGGGAGACCCTGTGCTTTTTGATAAGAAGAAAGATGGATCTTTGAGGTTTTCATTGACTAGAGGGAGATCAATGCTATAAAAATAAAGAACAAGTATACCCTAACTCACATTGATTATTTATTTGACCAAATTCATGGAGCTCAATAATTTGCAATTATTTACCTTTGATCTGGATATCATCAGTTGTGTGTAAAAATGCAAGACATTCTGAAAACAGCATTTCGAACCACGTACGGGCATTATGAGTTTACAGTAATTCCTTTTGGATTGACTAATACACCCTCTGTCTTCATGGATATAATGAATAGAGTTTTCCAGTAATATCTTGATGAATTTGTAGGGTAATTTATTGATGATATCTTTGTATACTCCAAAATATACAAATATCATGAAAATCACTTGCGCATTTTCCTGAAGACTCTAAGAATACATGAATTATATGGGAAGTTTAGCAATTGTGAATTTTGGATTCAGAAGATTTATTTTCTTTGACATATTGTCTCTATGTATGGAGTCTCTATTAATCCATCTAAGATAAGAGAAATCCATGAATGGCCAACACCAATGAGTATAACTGAGGTACACAGTTTTATTGGTTTTGTTGGTAATTATCAACGTTTCCTCTAGAATTTTCCCCGGTTGGCTAACCCATTAACAAAGCTCTCATGAAAAGGGGTTAATTTTTTTTGGAAAAAAGAGTGTGAATAATGTTTTGAAGAAAAGAATAGGAGATTAGTCAATTATCTTATATTTTCTCTACCATCGAGTAATGATGGGGTTTTTATTTATAGTGATATTTCAAAGAAAGGACTTGGTTGTGTCCTTATGCAGAATGATAGGGTTATTGTATAGGCATAAGGATAGCTAAAAATTCATGAGAAAAACTATCATACTCCTGATTTTGAGTTAGAGGCTATAATATTTTCTTTAAATATATGAAGACATTATCATTATAGTGAAAAATTTGAGATATATACCGACCACAAAAGTTTCAAGTATATTTTCTCACAGAAAGTACTCAACATGAGGCAAAGGAGATGGTTTCAACTATTCAAATATTACGATTGCATTATACACTACCACTCAGGGAAGGAAAATAAGGTGGCAGATGCTTTGAGCAGAAAATATAATGGAGTTTTGAACAAGATGAGAGTTAAAAGGGATCCTATTTACATGGATCTAGTAAAGATGTATATGGAAATCAACATGGAAGGTGAAACATCAATAATGTTTCAAATGGTTTCAAAACCATCATTATTAGAAAGGATAAAAAATTCTCAAGAAGATGCTTAGGAGTTTGAGAAGAACATTAAAGCTTCGAATAGCGGGAGATTTTGTGAATTCGTATATAAACATTGAATTTTGAAATTTGGGAAGAGACATTGTGTTTCGGATATAAATGATCTAAAAAGAGAATTGTGGGATGATTCTCATAGTTCCAATTTATCTATACACCATGGGAGAACCAAAATGTATAGATATTTTATGTAACTTTTTGGGTTTCATAACATGAAGAGGGGGATTGCAGATTTTGTGTCAAGATGTATGGTTTGTTAATAAGTGAAAGTTGGGCGGCAAAAGCCTAGAGGAGTCTTGCAACATCTTCCCGTACTTGAGTGGAAATGGGATAATATTACAATGGTCTTTTTCAGGGGACTACCAAAGACTCCTAGAAGTAATGATGAAATATGGGTCATTGTTGATCATCTTACCAAGTCAGCACTTTATCTTGCTATAAGAGAAGATTTACCACATGAACGTTTAGCAATAATATATATTAATGAAGTTGTATGACTTCATGGGGTACCACTATTGATTTTTTCTGATTGTGATCCCTATTTGACATCATGATTCTGGAACAGTCTTCAGAAAGCCATGGATACTGAACTTCATTTGAGAACTGCCTACCACCCCCAAACTGATGGACAATCAGAACGGAATATTCAAACCTTAGAAGACATGTTGAGATCATGCTCACTTGACTATCATGTTATGTGGGATCAATATTTACCTCTGGTAGAATTTTCCTATAATAATAGCTTCCATTCAAGTATTTAGATGCCGCCACATGAAGCATTATAGAAAAAATGATGTAACACAACAACCTATTGGGATGATGTTGGTGATTGAAAACTCGTAGGCCCAGAACATGTAGATGAAATGATGGAATAGGCGAAGGAAATCCAAAACCACATCAAAGAATATCAAAGTATATAGAAGAGCTATGCTGATAACCGAAGGAATGATTTGGAATTTCAGGTAGGAGGTCATGTTTTCATGAAGGTATCTCCACAGAAGGGTGTTATAAATCTTGTTAAGAAGGGAAAATTAAGTCCCTGGTACATCGGACCTTTCGAAATTCTAGAACGAATTGGGGTGGTAGCTTACCATTTGGCAATGCCGCCAAGTCTCTCCAAAGTTCACGATGTGTTCCACGTATCACTGTTAAGAAAATAAATTCTTGACACAATGCATGAACTCACCTATGAGGATTATAACTAGATCATGATCTGTCTTATTGAGAAGATCCTTCCTTGATTCTTGATACAAGAGAACAAGTGCGTAGAAACCAGATAAATCATCTGGTAAAAGTTCTATGGAGAAACCATAAGATGGAAGAGGTAACGTGGGAACCTGAGTAACTTATGATGAAAAACCAACTGAGTCTTTTTATGCAGTAATATTATAGAAATTTCGAGGAAGAAATTATTTGAAGGAGGGGAGAATGTTACACCCTAAGCTTCCACGGTACGCTTCTCTTTGAATAATATAATAGTATGTGTTGTACGCAAGTTCTAGTTCTAACACCCCACAACCAATCAATCTAGCCGTTATAAATAGTAAAACCCAGTTTTTAAAATTTAATAAATTTTATTTTTCAAAATGGACTTCATTTTTGGATTCATAATATCAAAATTATCTTATGGTGTGTTTTTTGTATTTTTTTTAAAAACATACAATTTTGATGAATAGTGATAAAACACGGAGTCATAGTTCAAAACCAATTTTTTATTTAAATAATTTTTTATTTTATTTAATTTTTGTTGGTAAAAATAGATACATAATACCTATATAATTTCAATGTAATTCATTGGAGTTATTTTATAATAATTTTAGATATTTAAAAAATTTCTGGAAATTTTTACCGTATTTTACCCACCTTCTAAGAATAATTGAAAATTTACATAAAACATAATTTTTCTGCTTCTTTGAGTTTCATTTAAAAAAATATGAGAGACACGGTTGATATAAGCAAGTAAAATTTGGTTCGATAAGATGAAAATAATTTTGGTGAATAGTAACTTTTTCTTTTATTTACCACGGTTAAAAGCAAATTGGGTAATTAAGGGAAAAAATGATATTATTATAACCATAAAACATGTTATAATTCTATTGGATAAGTCTATTTCGACCAAAAACAACCTTAGGAATACAATATTATCCTTTATGTCCACTTGGATTAGATTAGTACATTTATTATTATTTAATTCCAAGAAGAGTTAAAAGTGTTAAATTCAAAGTTCAATAACTAAACCATTTTTATAATTGGGGTTCTCATAAGATAAATATGACTATAAATATTCATTAGAAAGATAAAATGATTTCTTACATAATGGTAATTTATTTATATTTTTTAGACATTAAATACTTTAATTTATTTATGACACAATGATGATACAATAATTACATATTTAATGAAATATTAAGATAATTGATATTATAAATATCCAAATAAGTGTAATTTAAGACTTTTTATGAATTACATTAGTTTTATTGGATAATATTCCAAGTTAGGGTTGGTTAGATGAAATTTTTTATTTAATAAGTCTTTTAGGAATTTTTGAAAAAACAAAATACCAAACAGTGTCAAAATTGACATAAAAGAGTTTTTAAAACAATTATTAAATTATTAATTGATATTCTATTCCAAAAAATATAATCTTCGGCCAAAGGTCTTAAATATTTTTAATATATTTCATTAATTAACCACTTGAGGTTTTATTGGAAGTTTATAGTATTTTTATTTACCATATAATATAAAAATACAAAGAGACATGGTAAATGTCAAACTATTTAACAAAGAGTTAAATTTAAAGGATAAAGTTAATATAGTGACCCAAAATTATATAAAACCTATTTTTTTAATGGTTTTATACCCATCCCCACCTTATCATTTAGATAATTTATTTTTGAACCATTAGAAACTGAATGTGATTTTGTAATAACATAATATTTCTACCTTTCCCTAGTAGCCGCTCACCACTCTTATAAAAGGGAACTTCCTATTCTCTATAATTCACACCTTCAAAGCCCTTTTCCTTGGCCAAACCATACCCAAATACCATATCAACTATCCTCCCTTCATCCTAGAGTCCTTCATTTAGTCATAAATCAAACATAAGGATACCTTTTGATCAAATCAAAAGGAAGAACTTGATGAAGAGGTAAATATTTCAACACCTCTTTAAAGTTCCTTTCTTCTTCCACTTACTCTTTCTTTGTTGTTTCCATTATAAAATAATCACTCCAGTATCTTATATATACTATAATGGTATTATAAATATCCTAAAACCATATTCATTATTCTATCCATCCTTTCGTTGACATTTCATCATACGTGCGTACGTACGACGTACCATTTCCATGCCATGGTGTAATTGTTTTTCAATACATTATTATTTTAATGGTTATAATAATGATGTGTAATTTGTGTAAATAAAAAATATAACATGATAATTATTCTGTATATATGATATACCATATAATTATGTATAATTTTAATTTCAAAAGAATGATATTTTCGCTCGTGCATACGTATGGATTACCCTCTCCACGAACGTGATGATATTCATTCCCCATCGTATACATTCAAGACTAATTTTCATTAGATGATTAAAAATAATTTTTATAGAATTAATATCATTGTGAATATGAATAATATACATCCTGTCATAAAAAACATTACTTACACAACAAATCATATATAGAAAAATGAATCTGTAAACACCGAAAACAACGATAATACAAAGATATTATTAACAAAACAATATTAAAAGATCATTTATGGTATCATATTAATTTTTATGATTCTTGTATAATTTAATAACAATTATTTCACCATTATACAATATGTTAACCTACCCTCGACTAAGGAAAAATACTATGTAAGGGATAATTTCACAATCTTTTTATTATCGGTGGTTGTTTTTACATAAGTATCTTCTATGTCCTCTTTATCATCCACATCCTTGTTTCATAAAAATGTATTTCAAAACATTCATACTATTTTATAGACTACGGGTTAATGTCATTTATATCCTTGTTTTACTTTTATAAGATGTTTATAAAAGAATCCTTCCTTTGTTTTGCAAACAAGGTCCTTTATAAACTTTTCAACAAAATTAAGATAAGAATGTCTTTTTTTAACTTATACTACGGGTGCAACTATTTTCCATCGTTATAACATTTTCGAAGATTCCCTTAATAACTTATTAAAATATTTCCAAAATAAATGATTACTTAAATTATTTCAACATAGAAAGAGATATTTCTCTAAAAAGGTTTTGATTTCATCTATGTCAATATCTTTAGATGGATTTTAAGATTATTTGATGTTGATTTATTGTGATACAAAACATCCATATTTTATTGAAGGTTTTGTGATATGAATAACTGTGGATGTGTTATTTTTACACCATTCGTGGTTTGTGGATAAAGTAGTGACATTTCGTAAGCTATTTTTAATAGGAATCTCTATGTTATGTTTAAAAAATTTCATATGAGGAATGAATTTGACATAATAAGTGACAGGAAGAGCCCACTATAGCTCCTCGATGCATCAATAGATCTAATGAGACAAACTAGTGTATTGGCCCGAGGCCTTGACAAAATCTTATTGGTAGTCATAGCACAAAGCATTGACTATGTGGTTATGAAAGTCAGGCATTATGTATTCCATCATATGAAAGTGGCTATTGATATTGCATGTGATTATTCAACTAGTAGAATATCCATCTGAATAAGTAAAATTGCATCATTTGATTTTATCTTTTCCATATTCTGTTGAAGTTCAAGTTTAAAAGGCTTTTTTAGTCTTTTACATTGCCTTAAATGTTTATGCTTATTTATGAAAGTTTTCACTATATTGTTACCCTTAATGAGAATCTAAGCTCACCCCTTTCTGTGTTTTATTTTTCCACGGATGCAAAGACGTGTATTATGAATGACCTTCAGTGATAGTCTATGGGATCCCAGTGTTGTCTATGGAATCAAAGTTGCGGTAGTTTTCCATTTTATGATGTAATGTAAACATTATGAATGTATCTAGTACTTACAAGGCTACTAAACTAATCGGTAATTCAATACACTATCTTTTGTGATTATGACAATGATATTTAATAATGCATCGGCTCTGGACTTCTGGGGTCGAGGCATTACATTATACCTTGGATTTTATTTCTATATGTTAAAAAATTTGAATTTTTTAACTTATCAGACAAAGTAATCAAGGAACTAGTATAAAAGAGATAAATATTTCATGTATATTATTTATATAAATATTTTATGAAACACATAGTTTTAATTTACCTAGTATTATGGTTGATATATATAAATTATGTGATGAATTCCAATTAAGTATATAGTAGAAGATATCATTCAAATCTACTAATATTGTTTCTAAATCCAATCCACCTGAACATATCCACATATAATTGTTTGTACCATCAAGAGATAAAAATTTCGTAGAAAATTATATCTTTCTTGGAGAAAAGGTTGGTCCTTTTCTCAACTTCATTTGAACTCGGGTTACTAGATTCAGATTCCAATGTCCTGACCAAAAGGCCATGGAATTATATTTTTAGAAAAGTATATGATTATGTGTTAGTTGAATTTTTTTTGATATTTTCATTGGTTTATTATCTAAGTCATAAATGTAAGGTTCTATTTATTATTTAATTATTTTGAAAAATAAATCAGTATTAAAATTATTTTAAAATAATTTAATTATGAAGTGATCATGGTAGAGAGTTTTAGAATCATGAATTGAATTCTTTTTTATCAGAATTAGGTATTAAACAAACCTTCTCTTCCCCATGAAAAACACAATATAATATAATTATAAAATGAAAAATAGAAATATATCTAAAATGGAAAGAACTATATTAAATTAATATATTCTATTTACATATTTTTTTGGAATAATCTATAAATGTCATGACTCGACCATACCGGTCACATGCTGCAACTACCCCAAGCCTGCCTCCATAGGACAGGACCTGGCGACAAGCACCGAAGGTGTATCAATCTGGGGGAGGCCTTTTCCTAAGCACCTGTACACATACACAAAAACCACTCAATACAGAAGTGCATAGTAAAAAAAAGAAACCAAATTACAAAAAACTATAACCCAAAATCAGTCATGCATCTACTTCTAAAAAAGAACAAGTAAAGTGTTGAATGTGGACTGATGAGTAAACTGAAAAGAGAAGGAAAAAAACACGCACCTATCTAGAAAGGTGCCACAACTCAGCAATAGGTAAATTGATGTAAATAGCTGGTGAGTATCACATATGAAAATCCCACTGCGTCCATTGAACGTAGCCCAAGATCCTGTGTCCTCTAAGATCCTCTGTAGTCTCAATCGACCTAACCATTATCTGTAAGGGAAAACCATGTGAGGGCAAAGCCCATGAAGGGGTGAGTATAAAGATACTCAGTAGGATGCCCCGAATGCTCGAGGGAGGAACAAACAAGATACTAAAATAGTGAGTAGTTGACAGATCAAGAACATTGTAAGAGTACAATAGAGAGAGTGTAGCTCAACCCAACAAAAGTAAGGATGTAGTCTCGTCTAATCCAAGAGGTGTTAGACACCTAAAGCACTCGGCATACCTCGCACGTCTTCGCCCCTCCTAGAAGTAGAGTAAATGAATGCAAGGAGTGGGAACAAAAGTATTGTGTGTATATATACATGCTAAAAAAAACCACGAATGAGTGTGTTAGGGGATCTCTATATACAAGATCATCCCACGAAAAGTCACCAACAGTTATAAGGGTATCCATCACTGATGCCCATCAATCCCATACATCAAGTGGTCTCATCTCTAAACCATACAACTAAGGGTCCTGCTCCCGTAATCATGGAGAAATGTCACTGGCTAGCCTCATAGAAAGGGCTGAGTCTAAAAGAAGTCCTAGGGTAACCCACTACCCAGCCCAGTGGGAGGGTAAAATCTAAGAGGTAGTCAGATAACCCACTACCCAGCCCAGAAAGAGGGTAAACTCTAAGAGGTATTCTGGTAACCCACATCACAGCAGCACTAGAGGGTAAATCCTAGAGTCAACGGGTAACCCACTTCCAAATCCAACTAGAGGGTAAACCATGTGGTAAATAGGTAACCCACATCCCATCCCCACTAGAGGGTAAAACCGAAGGCCAACGGGTAGCCCACTACCCAACCCTGGTAGAGGGTAAATTTTGATATGCCGGTGGGTAACCCACTTCCCAGCCCCGATGTAGGGTAAAACTTGAACTGGTCTGATAAATCCACACTGCCTGAACCATATATGGGTGTCACTGACATCGCTACCATGGGTTGGTTCATATTAGGTCAAAGGAACCTACGACTAATGCCTTTTAATGTTTCCACATTTAATGAGATCTCGAAAGAGGCTCTGTACACCCAAAAAGATTACATCATTGTAATCCTCGTGTAAAAACACGTGAGATAGAATACTTAATTGCTGGAAAGGGACTCCCGATGAAATTTTTATTCAACACCGCTTTATGCTCATATGGAATCTTGTGGTGCCCACACCTCGGTCCCAAAAAATGAAATGTTGACCGAACTACAACATCATGATGCCCTCGAAAAAACACTCACAATCGACAATTCATACGCCCCAAACGGACGTCTGAGGAAAAAGTCGCAGTACACTACACACATCTTAAAAGACGACCCATGGGGCCCACACCTCAACTCCGACTTCAATGCCTAAAACCACCCTGGTCAACTTCGCCTTGATGCCAGGGTCACAACCCTGCTGACGGCACCTAAAATAGACTATAGATGTATAAGCAGAAACTCCCCACGTTATGCAAATGGGGCCCTATGGGGCCCACACCTCGACCCAGAAACATGTCACGTAGATCATACCATTGCGTTCCTTTCCAATAACTATGTAGCATTGGTTATTCATTTTCCCTGAACGGACTTCTGAATCATAAGTCATAAAAACGTAGCATACGTATGAAAGCCGCCTCATGGGGCCCCATGCCTCAGACCCGAAATTAGGCGGGTGGATTACGCCATCACAATCGCCTCAGATGAAAACTCATAAATGAGTACTCAAACACTCCAAATGGATATCGGTTGAAAAAGTGGTGATCACCGTAAAATATGTGAACTAGGACATGTGGGGCCAGCAACTTGTCTCCAACCCGAACACTTAGAAAAGAGTCTCAAAACGTTTGCACAAGAACTGGGGTCACACTGCCATTGAAACGCGTCAATCAGAAATTCCAAATAGGAGTTAGGTCTGACGAAAGAATAATTAATTAATAAATTAATTATTCTCATTAAGTGTTTCATGCCACTGAGCAAAAAAACCAAACCTCAAGAGTTCCTAACAAACTTTGGAAGCCCCATATCAACTCTGGGGCCACCGTGCCTATGATGGAAACTCAAGTGGAGGTCCGGATCGTGAAGCACGTTTGTCGCAAGATTTAATAATAATTTAATATTACTAAATTAAAGAGTTTCAGGTCACCCATATTGGGTTGAGGACCTTAAAAACCCAAAAACCCAAACCAAAAGTCTGCCTCGAAGAGACGAACCCACAGGCGCTGACAGCGCGTCAACAGGCGGGCCCTTTAAAAGTTACAGCCCCTTGAACACAAGGGTCCCAGAATTTTGCCTGTCCAGACCGGTTGGCCTAGTCCAAACTGCCAGCCCGCAGCCCAGCCGCTGGTTCTGTCCAGTTAACCATGCCCACTGGCCACGGCCCATCTGCAAACTACCAGACCTCTCAGTTCCAGTTTTTCCAAGAATACAGTCCCCATGGCCTGTCTCGTCCGCATGCTGCACCCGCAGGACCCGGGCTTTTCGATACCTTGTTTGTGGGCCCCCCCTGAGGTCAGTGCCTCGAGGCACCTCCTGAGCATGACAAGCCTAGGGAAACCCCTCCGCCGGTCGAGTGCACATCCCGGCACTGACGCCCGAACTGCCTGGTCTCCCACTCCCCACTCCGTTGCGGCCGCCTGGATAGCCGACCTGCTCGGCTCCTCCCAGTCCCCACAGCACAACCGCTGCCTGGCCCTGCCGATGCTGCACTCCCCAACGGCACATGCCATCCCAACTCCTCTGCTCCACTCAACCAACTGCCTCGGTGCTCCATGTTCACCGTACGACGTGCCGAAGGCCCCTTAGAGTTCCTCCGGTCCCTATTACGCCCGCAGTAGTGTGGCCGCACCCGACGCCGCTGCTCCGACCACACCCGATGTCACCCTGCTCCAGGCTCCGCATGACCACTAGTGCTCCGGCTACACCCTTTGACGGATTTGGACATTCTGTCGGCCTCTATAACCGCTCTGATGAACCAAAAATTATTCTGAGCCCATTCTTGCGATCCCTTCGATGAGAACATTGCTTCGCCTGCCTCTAGTCGACAAATCGTTGAAGATATGATGTGCTTAATTGTAAGCATCCAAGAACCCAAAGAACGGATGAACATTTGGACGAAGAAAACATGATTTTCCTCATGGGTTGATTGCCGTGTTCGTACATCCATCAACGATATTAACCAAAATAAAGAAATAAGGGGAAACTAGAGATTTTAAAATTAAAACTCGAATCGGAACTCAAAAATAGAAGAAGTCCTACCTCAAACCACTCGTTTGTCAATGGGGACGCGTCCACGACGCTCCTGCTTCGATCCTCCATGGTTATGGAGGAGTTCACTCCATGATTCGGTGATGAACGGCGAAGAACGCCAACGAACGGTTGATAGAGAGTGGAATAGAGAGGGAGAGAGAGATAGAGAGGGAGGAGTGAGAAGGGAAAACCCTAACTCCAAACTCTTATCTTTCTATTTATAGAAAAATATTCATAGCATGGAATCTAAAACTATCATGACCTCTCATTTAATATCGTGCCTAGGGAAAAATCCGCATTTCTAATTCAACGGAAGCCTCTGATTTCCATTCCGAGCCTTTGCCTGAATGTTCTTGACAAGAACGCCAGTGATTAAAATCACTAAGTTATTATTTCAAAATAATGATTTTTCCCCTGGGTGACATCTCTCACAACAGGCCCATGCCTACAACTTTTACACCCCGCCTAGGGTAAACAACATGTTACGGACACAACTGTGCCCTCATATTTCTGATCTAAGCAACCATTTAGGAGAAAACACAACCCCTCCATGTGAATAGCATAGAAACACTTAATATTTTTATTAAATATATTCTGGGAACACCGGGCCCCCGAACCGCATGTTGTCTCATCAACTAGATCTTGAAATATATGTATAAATATTCCAAAGTCTTATAGAGAAAAAACTGGTTCTCTACATAATTCCCTCCTTCAATATTTTAGTCCCTTAAAAGAAACACTAGGAAAAAATCATGGGATATAGAGCTCACACTGAGCTCTCCCACTCCCAAGAAGACTTTCACATCACCATTGAGTGTAAAAAATCCGTACCAACCTAATCCACCAAGGTCAGCTGTAGGGAAGATAACTACTACAAAACTTCCATCACATGATGAGTATGGGACTTTCGGGTAAGGGAACCTACTACAAGACTGCCATTTTTCCGAAACATAGACTACCTCAACATCATAGTCTTATAGAAATTTCAACCAGCACCTTCTTCTCAGGTTCAAGTCTCTCTGGGTGAGGGCGTACCTAAGACACTGGGGGTCTGAGAAACCAAAAAGTGCTCTCCCAGAAGATAGTGTCTCCACATTCTCAGCGCAAGAACCACCACCACTAGCACCACATAGTGAATCACGTATTTCTATTTATGGGGTATCCATCACCTCGAAATGTACTTGATAACAATATCAAGATTGACGTTGAGCACACAAGGTACCAATGAATAGGGCAGGTGAGAAAAACCATCCATCCTCCAAGGGCTAGACATGTAAAGCATGTGGCTTACCACATGTGTATTTTCCCATCATGGAAGGAGAGTAATCCCCAAAACATGCACTCCTCCAAACCCACTAGTAGAACCTCAAACAAAAAAGGGGGGTGGGGTCAAGAAGAAAAGACCCACTTGCATATCCAGAACCTGCTCTGACACCCCAGCGCACAACCCCGCCTTGAATGCACATGTCAAAGGGACTCATCCACCACACATCAATACTATCCACTTTGGGTTGTACTGACTCTCCATCATGGTTTTGATCAAATCACAAAAACACATATCAGTGGGGGATGATCCCCTCTTTCCCATGCATTCAATGCTACGTCGGACAACAATAACATAGGGTTACACTGACACCCTACATCACCCTCAGTAACCCCTCAAACAAGGAGTTAGATGAAAAGAGTACCTCACACAGTGTTTAACATGTTCTACTGATAAAATTAGAAAAATACATAGATCATACCTCTTATCATCTCATGCGTTGCAGGATTGTAGGCATCCATATCACAGAGCCGCTCGCGGTCCCACCCGTCAGCCCCCTGAGGTTGACATGGGCCACCTAGTTGTGGTGGAAGGACCTCGAAAAGTCATCCACCAACAACAGTTCTTCCTTGTTTTCAACAAAAACTACCTCCTTGGGGACAACCCTATCCTCAACTGGGAGTTCTCTGATCATGACACTAACTCTGTCGTGGCGGTGCACCTACTAACTATCTAGAAAACTCAGTACATTTTGTCGGGTAGCCTTACACCATGAGACCTCGCACATCACTATCATATCACTAGTACTCCCTAGGCTGTCTCGATGCTCTATGATTTCCCTGACCATGTGCCTAACTCTCTTCTAGCGGAGACCTCCGACTCCAAGGCCCTTCCAATTTATGTCCCTCTGACTGAGATTTCTCTGTCACTAGTGCTTGATCCAACACCCTGAGATGTGTGAGGATGCACAAGGGAACTATGCTGGAACCAATATTCTCTACTGAGACCCCACTCAAACTTTGGTTCTTGGAACTTTACATCATGGACCATGTCCAAAGAGTACCGAGTATGGTATTTGAACCTAGTCGCATACTCAGCCACTACCATAACTCCCCACAGATGCTCCAGTAGCTCTTGAAATCATAAAAAAAGTAAGTATGAGGGTTAGTAATCCTCATGAAACAACTACTATAAGTCATCCCACAAGTGTACGAAATCATCCTGAATCTAAGTAACACTGGATTAACTAAATCCAAACTACTTGGTGGAAAAGGATTGGTTGTTAAAGCTAGCATCTAACCTATCAGTGTCCGAAGAAGCCTAAAGAGGCGAAACACCTACACTAGACAACCCTTCACTGGCTGAGGATATGGCTCAACGTGGAACCTCAATGGTCGATAATGCTAGAACTCATGAAGAGTGGTCAGCCTACCCTTATGATCGGCATTCGCTGTCGGTACTATCTGCAACTCTACAGGTGGAGGTTCTACCTCCTATCCTCCAGATGAAAGGGTAATCCTATGATGGATCTTGAACTAAGTACTCATCGCTCACAGATTCGTCGTCATGAACCAGAGCCAGTATACTTGCTGGCTCCCATCATAGAGACAGCCTGAATCTGATCAAGGAGTACCGTGGTCAAATGAGCATATATATACCAACAACGATGGGGAGCTGACTCAAGAAGGAGAGTCATAGACTCAATCCTATATGATGCACAAACCAAATTCCATCCAACAAGATTCTCAGTGTATCGAGTCAACAAGTGGGTTATCAGTGTCCCGGTGAATGGATACGTCAACCACTACACCATCACTGGACTCCTTGGATTGAGATCCACTCTCGAGACTCATCGACACTATTTCCCAAAATCCCAACCAATTCAATTTCCAGGGATGTCTGAACAACACCCCAATGAACGAACCACCTATGATACCAATTTTTCACGACCCAACCCTATCGGTCTAGAGCCGCAACTACCCCAAGAATGCCTCCATAGGCCAGGGGCTGGCGACATGTTCCGAAGGCGTAACAATATGGGGAAGGCCTTTGCCAAATCACCTGAACACAGACACACAACCCACTCAATGAAGAAGTGTAGAGTAAATAAGGAAACCAATGTACAAACAACAATATCCCAACCTTAGTCATGCATAATCTTCTAAAACAGAAGAAGTAAAGTGCTAAAAAGTTGACTGACCTGTAAAATGAACAGAAAAGGGCAAAACACGCACCAGCTAGAAAGGTGGAACAACCCGACAACATGTAAATAGAGGTAAATAGTTTGTGAGTCTCACATCTGAAAATCCTACTATGTACACTGAATGCATCCCAAGCTCCTTTGTCCTCTACACTCCTCCATAGTCTCGATCGACATGTCTATCGTCTGTAAGGGCAAACCATGTGCAGGAAAAGACCAAGCAAGGGTGAGTATAAATATAATCAGTAGGATGCCCTGAAATCTCGAGGGAGAAAAAAGGAGGTACTAAAACGGTGAGTAGTAGACAGATCAAGAAAAGTGTATGAGTACAATAGAGAGAGTGCAGCTCAACCCAAAAAAATGAAGGAAGTAGTCTCGTCCAATCCAAGAGGGTCTAGACATGGAAACCATGTGTCATACCCCACGCATCTTCAACCCTCCTAGAAGTAGAGTAACTAAACCCAAGGAGTGGGATAAAAAGTACGGTGTATATATATATACACAACATGAAACCTGAATGAGTGTGTAAGGGGATCTCTATATCCATGATCAGCCCTAGAAAAGTCACCAATAGTTCTATGGGTATCCATCACTGATGCCCAAAAAACTTGTACGTTATGTGGACTCATCGCTAAATTGTATGACCAAAGGTCCGCTCTCATAATCATGGAGAAAAGTCACTGACTAGCCTCATAGAATGGGCTATGTTTGAAAGAAGTCGATGGGTAACTCGCTGCCCAGCCCACCAGGAGGGAAAACTCTAAGATTTTATCAGGTAACCAAATACCCAACCCAGCTATAGGGTAAACTCTAAGAGGTCATCGGGTAACCCACTACCCATCGCCGCTGTAGGGTAAACAATAAAGTCAATGGGTAACCCACAGATCAGCCCCACTTTAGGGTAAACACTAAGTTCAGTGGGTAACCCACTGCCCCCGACTGGATGGTAAACCCTATGGTCAATGGGTAACCCACTACCCACCCCCAGTGGAGGGTAAACCCTGATACGCTGGTGGGTAACCCACTACCCACCCCACTAGAGGGTATACCATGAACTGGTCTGATAACTCCGCACTGCCCGAACCATCTTTGGGTGTCACTAATATCACTATTGTGCGTTGTTTCAGAGGGCGTCAATGGAACCTCTAACCAACGCCCTTTCTTGTTTCCACATTTAATGACATCTTGAAAAAGGCATGAACACCAAAACAGATTACACCAATGTAATAATCGTGGAAAAACACGCGAGATAGACTATTTAATCGCTGGAAATGGACTCCTGACGAAAAAGTTATTCAACACCGCTTTATGCTCATACGACGTCTCGTGAGGCCCGCTCCTCGGTCCTGAAAAACGTCGAACGAACTCTTCCATAATGATGCTCTTGGAAGAACATGCCAAGTCAGCTATTCATACTTCCAAATGTATGTATGATGAAAAAGTCATAGAACGCTGCTCATAGCTTAAAAGACAGCTCGTGGGGCCCACACCTCAACTCCGGCTTCAATGCCTGAAACCACCCTGGTCAACTTCGCCTTGATTCCAGGGCCATAATGCTGCTGATGAAACATAAAACGGACTCTGAATGCAGAAGCTGCAACTCCTCGTGTTATGATAATAGGGCCCTATTGGTCCCACACCTCGACCCCAAAACATGTCACGCAGATCATACCATTGTGTTCTATGTAGATAACCACACAGTGTTGGCTATTAATTTTCTCTGAATTGACTTATGAATAACCAGTCATAAAAACACAACATACGTCTGAAAGCCACCTCGTGGGGCCCCATCCTGGGGCCTGAATTTAGGAGGGTAGATTATGCTTTCGAAATCCCCTCTAAAGAACAGTCATAAATGAGTACTCAAACACCCCAAACAGATGTTGTGTGAATAAGTGACGTTTCCCCTTAAAACATGTGAACGAGGCCCTGTGGGGACTGCACCTTATCTCTAACCCGAACGCTTCATAAAGCGTCTCAAAAGGTCCACACGAGGACTGGGGTCACACTACCCTTGATGGAATGTCAATCGAACATCCCAAATTGGAGTTAGGTTCGATGCCAGAATAATTAATTAATTATTCTCATTAAGTTTTTCATTCCACCGACCAATGAAACCAAACCAAAAGGGTTCCAATCCAAATTTGGAATTACCTTCTCACCTCCTGGGCTACAACTCCACTGACTGCACGTCAAATGGACGTCCGGCTCATGAATCACGTCCATCAGAAGCTTTAATAATAATTTAATATTATTAAATTAAAGTGTTTTGGGTGACCAGTATTCAACCGTAGAACCTGAAAACCACTAAAACCAAATAAAAAAGTATGTATTGAAAGGAAAAACCTATAGCCACTGACGGCGCATCAAACGAATCCGCCGTTTAAAAGTTACAGCCCTTTGAACACAAGGGGCCCAAAATTCGGCTGGTCCAGACTGGCCGGCCCGCGGCCCAGCTAGAGGTCCAGTCCAATTATTAGTGGCACACTGGCTACGACCCATCCACAAACCACCGAACCCCTCGGGTCCAGTTCTTCCAAGCTGACTGGCCACATGTCTTGTCTTGTCCGTGCGCCGCACCAGCAGGACCCGCGCATTGCGGGTCCTTGTCCGTGGCGCCCCCCCGAGGTCAGTGCCTCATAGCGTCTCATAAGCACGACAGGCCGAGGGCGACCCCTCCACTGGCCGAGCACTATGCCCAGCACTGACTCATGTACCACCAAGTCTACCACTCTACACTCGGCGGTAGCCGCCTCGAAGCCCCGACCTGCTTGGCTCATCCCAGCCGCAATGCCGCAGCCGCCACCTGGCCTCACCGGCGCTGCACCAC
Source organism: Viscum album (assembly GCA_963277665.1). Lineage (NCBI taxonomy): Eukaryota > Viridiplantae > Streptophyta > Magnoliopsida > Santalales > Viscaceae > Viscum > Viscum album. The sequence goes on from OY728129.1 coordinate 1,058,060,933, forward strand.
CCGACACCTCTGGCCCTCACGACTCCTCTGCGCCACCCAAATGCACCACCCCGGTGACCCCTATTCACCGAACAATGAGCCAAAGTCCCCATGATTCTCCTCTGGTCCCTATTACGCCACGCCGCAGCCGTTGTCGCCCGGGCGCGCCCGACACCGCTACTCCGGCCACACCTGACACTGATGTGTTCTGTCCTCTTCTTGTCCACCGATGCCCTAGCCACGCCCCTTGCCAGTGCCGGACCATCTGTCGGCCTCCAAAACCGCTCTAGTGACCCAAAAACTATTCTGAGCCCATTCTTGCAATCCCTACGATGAGATCATCACTTCGCCTGCCTCTGGTCAACAATTAGTTGATGATTTGATGTGCTTAATTGTAAGCGTCCAAGAACCCGAAGAACGGATGAATATTATGTTGAAGAAAACTTGATTTTCCGCATGGGTTGATGGCCGTGTTCATACGACCATCAACGATATCGGCCAAAACAAAGAAACAAGGGGAATCAAGGGATTTTTAAATTAAAACTTGAATGGGAACTCAAAAAAAGATGAAGTCCTACCTCAAACCCCTCGTTTGTCATTGGGGATGCATCAAAGACGCTCCTGCTTCGATCTTCCAAGGTTCCTATAACGACCCATACTTTACATACATTGTTAATACGTCAAAATTAAAGCACCCTTATTACAACATATGACAAAACCACAAAGGACCGTATAGGTATATTGTCTTTAGAAACTGGGAAACATAAACAAATGGTTCATAAATCTTATACAGTGTCTCCCATTAATTTCATCATATCTAGGGTCCCTTTTAGCATATTCTACTTAATATCCATCTTCCTGAGCTGGGGAAAAGAAAACATAAAAGGGTGAGCTCAAATGCTAAGCAAGGGAAAATAAAGGAAATAAAAATCATATCATATCTTTTTGAAAATCATAACCTGCAAAAGAGATCATAATATCTTAACATGGAATAAATCATAGAAGTGAAAATGAGATCCCCATAATTATAACATGAAACTTGAAACATTGTGGCATACACACATAATCATGGAACATCATTTCTTGTTAGTCATGACTCATTTCCAAGACTATCTTAGTGGACAGAGTCCCTTTCTGAACCGAGTCACCCTCGTTCCAGTCCTGTTTCACTGAACTGGTATAACCTACCGTTCCAGCCATGTCTATCTCATGAGATATTAAATCTTTACCCAATGCATTGGAGGGGGATATAGGTCCCACCCATCTTATAATGAATCATTTCTTATGTGTTCCACATAATCATAAACCATACATCATAGCGTAACCCATGTAATAAAATGGAATTCTTAAACAACATGACATCATTAAAAAATTCATATAAGATAAAGGAATTCATAAAAATATTTCCATCACAACATAATCAAATCCATATAATAATAGGGATAAAAACATAACCCTTTTATTATCTTAGATGGAAAATAATTTTGATAAAATACTTGAACTCCATTCTTGAGGAAAATTTTCTTTTCTACTTCAAAAACATTTTTCCTTTCATAACATGTCATACGAGTTTAAAATAAAAGAAGATGATTAAAAATAATCTTGAAAACTTGTAAAGGAAGCTTCTTGGAAATAATGTTTTAAAAATCCATTCATGCCGTATATGTTAAAAAAACATTCTTCTCGTACTTTTGTCGGAAAAGTCAAAAAATTACCTCGTACGAAAAACGACAAAAGATTCCATTCATATCCTTTACTAAAAATTTACCGAAGGGTAAAATTGAATATAAACTATTTTATAAGGATATAAATATTACATATTGTGGAAACATGGATGTGGATGATAAAATACACCCAAGTAAATGCCAAAGTATAAACAATCTCGGATAAAAATGAGATTGTGATATTTCCCTTACATTAGGTCCGATTTGCTTTGTACATGTCCGAAGCTACTGTATAATGGTTTAAATAATGTTATTGACATATTCAAGAATCATACATATTGATATGATATCATATATGATCATATTATTAGCTTCTTGTTAGTAATATTTCATTGTTACTTGTTACTCGGGTCCTTATTGCCATTTGTTCTTATGCGTGTTTTCCCGAATAAATTCTTATTCTTCTTTTAAGGTTATAGATACGTTATATCCATAATGGTATTAGTGTAACATATATCATATTTATTCATTAAATTAATTTATATAATTACTATGTAATGATGATCATGTAGAACGAGTCGCATCACATCGTGGAGACGGTATTCCGTACGTACGCACGAGTGATGATGTCGTTCCTATGATCGTGGAACTGTATTGGAGTATATATATATATTATTTAAGTATCAATATTACTTTATAATAATCATAAATAGTTACTCATTACACCATTATACACATCCTTGTAAGGTGATGGTGGAAAATAGATTACACCACGACGTGGAGACAGTATTCCGTATATACGCACGCGCGGTGATTTCATTTTTCCGTAGGATGGATATAAGGTGAATTAGGGTTGTTTCATATTTATAATAACATATCAGTATGTAAGTAATACTGATGTTATTACTTTATCATGAAACAACTAAAGAAGAAGAATTTGAAGAAGAAAGAAATTGAAAAGATCGGTAATGGATATTACCTCTTCTTTGGAACGCCTCTTTGAATCCTCCACTTAGGGAACTAAGATTGGTCTTTGAAGAAGACCAGGACCTCTAGGATTATTTTTGGGAAGTGGAGAGGAGAAAATGGCAGGGGTTGGCCGATCTTGAGTGCTCAAACTGGTTTGAGGTGGAGGGGGAGGAGGTGCCCTTTTATAAGGGAGGAGAGGGGCACCTTAGGAATATCTCAAAATATTATTTTATATTAAAGTCAAAATCGGTTTATAATGGTTACAAAGGGTATTATTTCGAAGCTAAAGTGGGGATGGCTCGAAATAATATCAAACAATAGGATTTAGACAAGTTTAGGGTGTTATTTTAACCTTATCAATTAGATTTAACTCTAAGTTAAATAATTTAACTTTTACCGTGTCTTTTTGTTTTCTTTCACTATATGGTTAATACACTTACTATAACATGACAAACGAACACCAAATTGTTTATTATTAATATATATATCCTTATCTACTCATTTGGCCGAACCTTAGATTTTTAGGAATAAAATAACAATTAATAATATAATATTTGATTTAAAAACTATTTTGTGTCAATTTTGACACTATTTGATATATGATTTTTGTGAAAGTCATAACAGAATTATATGTTCAAACCAAGTTGATTACATAAACACTAATATATCATAGTAACCTATATAAATTAGTGGAATTCATAAAAAGTCTCAAATTACATTTATTTTGGTGTTTATAACATCAATTATGTCAATATTTCATTAATAAGATAATTAATGCATCATCATTGTGTCATAAATAAATTAAATTATTTAATGTCTAAAAATTACAAATAAAATACCATTATGTAGGAAAGCTTTTTATCTTTCTAATGTATATTTATAGTCGAATTTATCTTATGTATAACCCCATATTAAAAATGATTTACTTATTAAACTTTTATTTTAACTATTTTAACCCTTCTTTAAATAAATAAATAATAAATGTCCTAATCTAACCCAAGTCGGCCTAAATGGTCATATTTTATTCCTAAGTTTGTTTTTGGTTGAATTAAACTTATCCAATAGAATTAGGAAATGTGTTAGGGTAATATTAATATCATATTTACCCTTAGTTACCCTATTTACTATTAACCGCGGTAAAAAAAATAAAAAGTTACTATTCACCAAAAAATTATTTTTATCTCATTGAACCACATTTTACTTACTGATATCAACCGTGTCTGTCAGATTTTCGAAATTCCATTCAAAGAAGCGTTAAAATTATGTTTTATGCAAAATTCAGTTTTTAACCTACCACTTAGTGGTTTAACTATTCATCAAAAATTGAAAGTTTTTAGAAAAATACCAAAATTTCACCGTAGGCTAATTGCGGTATTCCGAATTCAAAAATGAAGTCCATTTTTAAAAATAAAATTTATAAAATTTCAAAAAGTGGTTATTACTATTCATAACGGCTAGTTTTAATAATATTTTAATAGCATATCGTTGTTTAGTGAAACTCGGTATTGCGTATGACGCAAGCTATCGAGGAAAGTTGTGATTGTGTGTAAAGTAAGCCAAGAAAGTGTGTAGTGAAAGATTCCTTTGATGATATATAAAAACAAAATATTACTCATAAAAATCCCGGGTGTTACATTCTACCCCCCTTAAAAGAATTTCGCCCTCGAAATTCATCACTTTGTAACAAACAGATGAGGATACCTCTCTCTCATCATATCCTCAAGCTCCCAAGTAACTTCTTCTAAGTGGTGGTTCCTCAATAAAACATTCACCAAGAGAGTGGTCTTGTTTCGTTGGACTTTTTCTCTACGATCTAGAATCTCTATTGGCTGTTCTTCATAAGAAAGATCGTGCTCCAGTGGTACAACTTCTGAGCTGAGTACATGTGAAGGATCTGGTATGTACTTTCTCAGGACAGATACATGGAACACATCGTGAACTTGAGAGAGATTCGGTGGAAGCGCCAATTGGTAAGTTACCTTCCCAACACGATCCAGTATTTCGAAAGGACCGATATATCTAGGGCTCAACTTCCCCTTCTTTCCAAATCTCATAACCCTTTCCAGAGAGATATTCGTAAGAACACTTTATCACCCACTTCAAACTCTAGGTCTTTTCTTCAGTTGTTGGCATAACTTTTCTGTCGACTCTGAGCTGCTCTTATGTGTTGTTGAATATATCTGACCTTTTCTACCATTTCATCAACGAGATCAGGTCTTAATAGCTTTCTTTCCCCAACTTCATCCCTGCAAGTTGGAGTCCTGCATTTCTTTCCATAGAGAGCTTCATAAGGAGCCATCTGAATACTGGAGTGAAAGCTATTATTATAAGAAAATTCCACCAAAGGTAGGTGTTTATCCCAACCTCCTTTGAAATCCATAGAGCAAGCTCTCAACATATCTTCTAGGGTTTGAATTGTTCTTTCAGACAGACCGTCTTTCTGGGGATGATAAGCAGTGCTGAAACTCAACTCTGTATCCAGAGTATGCTGAAGACTTTGCCAGAACTTCGAGGTAAATCTCGGATCCCGATCAGATATAATAGAAAGTGGTACTCCATGAAATCTTACCACTTCCTTTACATATATCCTGGCAAGCTGATCTAGAGAGAAATCCTCTCTAATAGCAATGAAGTGTGCAGACTTTGTAAGACGGTCAACTATGACCCAAATAGCATTATTTTCTTTGGATGTTTTAGGAAGTCATGTGACAAAGTCCATAGTGATGTTTTCCCATTTCAATTCGGGTATGGGTAACGGTTGTAACATCCCCTTAGACTTCTGTCTCTTAGCTTTAACTTGTTGACAAACCAAGCATCGAGAGACATATTCAGCAACATCTCTTTTCATGCCATCCCACCAGAAGTACTCCTTCAGGTCCCTATACATCTTCGTGCTTCTAGGATGAATAGAGAATGATGAACTATGAGCCTCATCCAACAGATCCTTTAATTCGGGGATGGGAGGAACACAAACCCGATTCATGAACATTATTATCCCATCACAATCAAGGTTGAATTCAGGAACATTTCTCACCTTCTTTTGTAACTTGACATCTTCTTTCTGTGCCTCTTTAATCTTCACATGTATAGATGGTTGAACATTCATTTGAGAAAGATAAGATTTTTCCACTTCCGTTATAATTCCAAGATCCATCCTCTGTAAATCCATAAATATTGGATCTTTTGTGATCCTCATCATGGATAAACTAGCATGGTTTTGTCGACTTAATGCATCTGCCACCTTGTTTGCTTTCCCAGGGTGGTAATGGATTGAGCATTCGTAATCCTTAATCAGTTCCAACCATCTTCTTTGACACATATTCAACTCATTTTGTGTGAAAATATACTTTAAACTTTTATGACCAGTATAAATATCACACCTTTCACCATAAAGGTAATGCCTCCAAATCTTTAATGCAAAGATTACCGCAGCCAACTCCAAATCATGTGTTGGGTAATTTTGCTCATGGATTTTTAACTATCGTGAGGCATAAGCTATCACCATATCATTCTTCATAAGAACACACCCCAATCCCTTCTTGGATGCATCACTATAGATCACAATCCTTTCTCCACTACAAGGAAGTGTGAGCACAGGTGCACTGGATAACCTTCTTTTCAACTCCTTGAAATTCATTTCACATTCCTCTGTCAAAACAAACTTAACTCCTTTCCGAGTCAACATGGTGAGTGGATTAGATAATCACGAAAAATCCTTTACAAAACGTCGATAATGTCCATCCAAACCACGAAAACTTTGGATCTCAGTTACTGTTGTTGTTCTTGACCATCTTTCGATAACCTCTGTTTTTGTTGGATCTACAGATATCCCCTCTTTTGAGATTATGTGACCCAAAAATGCAACTTTTTGAAGACAAAATTCACACATGGTAAATTTGGCATAAAGCTTCTCCTTTCTCAGGGTCTTCAATATAATTCTCAAGTGATCTTCATGCTCTTCCTTGATCTTTGAATAGACAAGAATATCGTCTATAAAGACTACCACAAATTGATCAAGATAGTCTCTAAAGACTCTATTCATTATATCCATGAAGATAGCAGGGGCATTAGTAAGACCAAATGGCATCACTATAAATTCATAGTGTCCATACCTTGTACGGAAAGCTGTCTTTGGTATATCCTCCCTTTTGACCCTTAATTGATGATACCCTGAATGAAGATCAATCTTGGAAAAGTATTGAGTTCCACATAGTTGGTCAAATAAGTCATCAATGCGTGGGAGAGGATATTTGTTCTTGATAGTGATCTTGTTAAGTTCTCGATAATCAATGCAGAGTCTCATTGATCCATCTTTCTTCTTAACAAATAGAACGGGTTCTCCCCAAGGTGACGCACTAGGGCGTATGAACCTCTTATCAAGATTCTCTTGGAGTTGCTTCTTCAATTCCTGCAACTCATTTGGGGCCATTCTATAAGGTGTCTTTGAAATTGTCAAAGCACCTGGTACGAGTTCTATTAAAAACTCAACTTCACGATTTGGTTGAAGCCACGGTAATTCCTCCGGAAATACATCATCAAACTCCCGTACAATGGGAATATTCTTAATTGTGAGTTCTCAACAACCATTTGAGATAAATAACCATCATTTAGTAGAATCAATACCCATAAGATGGAAGAAATTTCCACTGGAAGGTTATGTTCATCCTTGCATTGATAGACGATCTTAGATTGATCTGGAATATGAAATTTGACTTCCCTTCTTTTGCAATTGATATGAACTCCATGTAGAGAAAGCCAATCCATGCCAAGAATCACATCAAATTCCACTAAAGGAAGGATCACAAGATTCGAAGGAAGCACATTCCCACAAACTTCTATCAGAGAAGAATTATAATCTTTTGATGCGACTGTTGTGCCATTAGGTGTTGTCACAGCTAATTCAACATCTAATTGTTGAGGTAATACGGTGATACCCTTAGAAAATTTTTCAGAAATAAAAGAGTTGGTGGATCCAAAATCAAATAAAACATTTGATACTTTAGAGTGGATGGTAAGTGTACCTTTCACCACTTCGTTATCATACTCCACATCGCTGATAGAAATTTCATGTGACTTTCCTTTGTCTTTAGCCTTAAGATTTTGTTGACGTTGACCATCATCATCAACCCTTGGATTTGGGCATTGATTGGCATAATGCCCCATCTCGTTTCACTTGAATCATTGAAGTGTAGTAGGTTCATTCTGTGTATCCCTTCCTTTTTTTGAGTTGTTAGACATCTTCTTCCCATTATCGCGGCATTCAAATGCCTGATGACCTTCCTTTCCACATTTAAAACATTTACTTGTCCCTTTAAGACAACTCCCTCCATGTTTCTTTCCACACTTTGAGCATAAGGGAAAGCTCATCTTCTTTTCAGTGTGCTCTTTATATTTTCGTTTGAATTCCATCTTCCTCTTCTTATCAAACCCATGTGACTGATGGGTTACTCCAATCTCCATATCGACTTTGAGAGCACATCGAACGATTTCCTCGTAGCTATTGAAGTCCCTTATGGCTAACGCCCTTCGAAGACTTGGTTTTAATCCACTAAAGAATCGATCAATCTTACTCTCAGGTTGGATAATAATACCAGAAGCGTACCTTGCAAGTATTGTAAAATTTGCTTCATAGGTACCAACAGATTCATCATCCCTTTGCTTCAGTTCAAGAAAATCTTTCTCCATCTTTGTTCGGAGAATACGTGGGAAGTACTTATTGAAAAATAAGTTCTTGAACTCGTCCCATTCCATAGACTCAATTTCATCCCTTTGCCTCGTATTCTTAATAAGATTCCACCATTGATCAGCATCTCCTTCCAAACGATACACTGCTAGGATGACTTTATCATGTTCAGAACATTGAAGAACTGAAAATATCTTTTCAGTAGTACTAATCCATTGTTCAGAAACTAATGGATCAGTAGACCCGCTGAAAGAAGGTGGACGCTGCCTCATGAAGGATTCAACATAATGTTGCTCCTTCCTTTGCTCGTTTGGAAGTCCTGCATGATTCATAGCATGAGAATGTGGTGTGAGCATGGCTACAAGATTTTGCATTCCAGCTCCCATATCGTTTGGATGCTCAGGGGGACAATCATTGCATTGCCCATCGCATTCCGCATTAACACAGTTCCTTCGGGTTCCAGCCATTGACTAAAACCAAGAAGAATAGTGTGAGAAGCACTAATTATAATTAGAAAAACACATAATCAAGGATAAAATTTCACACTTAAGGTCTTATCCTAGGGTATTCATGGCCATTTCTAAAACTCTAAGATTGTGTTCTATGCTTAGACTTATCCTTATGGTTCTTACTATGGCTTTCACATCCTAGTTTCCAAAGGTTGACTATACCTTTCCTCTGATACCAACTATAACGACCCATACTTTACATACATTGTTAATACTTCAAAATTGAAGCACCCTTATTACAACATATGACAAAACCACAAAGGACCGTATAGGTATAGTGTCTTTAGAAACTGGGAAACATAAACAACTGGTGCATAAATCTTCTACAGTGTCTCCCATTTATTTCATCATATCTAGGGTCCCTTTTAGCATATTCTACTTAATATCCATCTTCCTGACCTGGGGAAAAGAAAACATAAAAGGGTGAGCTCAAATGCTCAGCAACGGCAAATAAAGGAAATAAAAATCATATCATATATTTTTGAAAATCATAACCTGCAATAGAGATCATAATATCTTAACATGGAATAAATCATTGAAGTGAAAATGAGATCCCCATAATTATAACATGAAACTTGAAACTTTTTGGCATGCACACATAATCATGGAATATCATTTCTTGTTAGTCATGACTCATTTCCAAGACTATCTTAGTGGACAGAGTCCCTTTCTGAACCGATTCACCCTTGTTCCAGTCCTATTTCACTGAACTGGTATAACCTACCCTTCCAGCCATGTCTATCTCATGAGATATAAAATCTTTACCCAATGCATTGGAGGGAGATATAGGTCCCACCAATCTTATAATGAATCCTTTCTTATGTGTGCTATATAATCATAAACCATACATCATAGCGTAACCCTTGTAATAAAATGGAATTCTTAAACAACATGACATCATAAAACAATTCATATAAGATAAAGGAATTCATAAAAATATTTCCATCACAACATAATCAAATCCATGTAATAATAGGGATAAAAACAGAACCCTTTTATTATCTTAGATGGAAAATAATTTTGATAAAATACTTGAACTCCATTCTTGAGGAAAATATCATTTCTACTTCAAATTTTTTTTTCCTTTCATAACATGTCATACGACTTTAAAATAAAATAAGATGATTAAAAATAAACATGAAAACTTGTAAAGGAAGCTTCTTGGAAATAATGTTTTAAAAATCCATTCATGCCGTATAAGTTAAAAAAACATTCTTCTCGTACTTTTGTCGGAAAAGTCAAAAAAGTACCTCGTACGAAAAACGACAAAAGATTCCTTTCATATCCTTTACTAAAAATTTACTGAAGGGTAAAATTGAATATAAACTATTGTATAAGGATATAAACATTACATATTTAGGAAACATGGATGTGGATGATAAAATACACCCCAGTAAATGCCAAAGTATAAACAATCTCGGATAAAAATGAGATTGTGATATTTCCCTTACCTTAGGTCCGATTTGCTTTGTACGTGTCCGAAGCTCCTGTATAATGGTTTAACTAATTCTATTGACTTATTCCCGAATCATACATATTGATATGATATCATATATGGTCATATTCTTAGCTTCTTGTTAGTAATATTTCATTGTTACTTGTTACTCGAGTCCTTATTGCCTTTTGTTCTTATGCGTGTTTTGCCGAATAAATTCTTATTATTCTTTTAAGGTTATAGATACATTATATCCAGAATTGTATTAGTGTAACATATATCATATTTATTCATTCAATTCATTTATATAATTACTATGTAATGATGATCATGTAGAACGAGTCGCATCACATCGTGGAGACGGTATTCTGTACATACGCACGAGTGATGATATCGTTCCTATGATCGTGGAACTGTATTGGAGTATATATATATTATTTCAGTATCAATATTACTTTATAATAATCATAAATAGTTACTCATTACACCATTATACCCATCCTTGAAAGGTGATGGTGGAAAATAGATTACACCACGGGGTGGAGACGGTATTCCGTACGTACGCATGCGCGGTGATTTCATTTTTCCGTAGGATGGATAGAAGGTGAATTAGGGTTGTTTCATATTTATAATAACATATCAGTATGAAAGTAATACTGATGTTATTACTTTATCATGAAACAACTAAAGAAGAAGAAGTTGAAGAAGAAAGAAATTGAAAAGATCGGTAATGGATATTACATCTTCTTTGGAACACCTCTTTGAATCCTCCACTTAGGGAACTAAAATTGGTCTTTGAAGAAAACCAGGACCTCTAGGATTATTCTAGGGAAGTGGAGAGGAGAAAATGGTAGGGGTTGGCAGAGCTTGAGTGCTCAAATTGGTGTGAGGAGGAGGGGGAGGAGGTGCCCTTTTATAAGGGAGGAGAGGGGCACCTTAGGAATATCTCAAAATATTATTTTATAATAAAGTCAAAATCGGTTTATAATGGTTCCAAAGGGTCTTATTTCTAAGCTAAACTGGGGATGGGTCGAAATACTATCAACCAATAGGATATAGACAAGTTTAGGGTATTATTTTAACCTTATAAATTAGATTTAACTCTAAGTTAAATAATTTAACGTTTACCGTGTCTTTTTGTTTTCTTTCACTATATGGTTAATACACTTACTATAACATGCCAAACGAACCCCAAATTGTTTATTATTAATATATATATCCTTATATAAGTCATTTGGCCGAACCATATATTTTTAGGAATAAAATAATAATTAATAATATAATATTTGATTTAAAAACTATTTTTTGTCAATTTTGACACTATTTGATATATGATTTTTGTGAAAGACATAACAGAATTATATGTTCGAACCAAATTGATTAAATCAACACTAATATATCATAGTAACCTAGAAAATTAGTGGAATTTATAAAAAGTCTCAAATTACATTTATTTTGGTGTTTATAACATCAATTATGTCAATATTTAATTAATAAGATAATTACTGCATCATCATTGTGTCATAAATAAATTAAATTATATAATGTCTAAAAATTACAAATAAAATACCATTATGTAGGAAATAGTTTTATATTTCTAATGAATATTTATAGTCGAATTTATCTTTTGTATAACCCCATATTAAAAATTATTTACTTATTATACTTTGATTTTAACTATTTAAACCCTTCTTTAATTAAATTAATAATAAATGTCCTAATCTAACCCAAGTGAGCCTAAATGGTCATATTTTATTCCTAAGTTTGTTTTTGGTCGAATTAAACTTGTCCAATAGAATTAGGACATGTGTTAGGGTAATAGTAATATCAAATTTACCCTTAGTTACCCTATTTACTATTAACCGCGGTAAAAAAAAAAATAAAAAGTTACTATTCACCAAAAAATTATTTTTATCTCATTGAACCACATTTTACTTACTGATATCAACCGTGTCTGTCGGATTTTCGAAATTCCATTCACAGAAGCGGTAAAATTAAGTTTTATGCAAAATTCAGTTTTTAACCAACCACTTAGTGGTTTCACTATTCATCAAAAATTGAAAGTTTTCAGAAAAATACCAAAATTTCACCCTAGGCTAATTGCGGTATTCCGAATCCAAAAATGAAGTCCATTTTGAAAAATAAAATTTATAAAATTTCAAAAAGTGGTTATTACTATTCATAACGACTAGTTTTAATAATATTTTAATTGCATATCGTTGTTTAGTGAATCTCGGTATTGCGTACGACGCAAGCTATCGAGGAAGGTCGTGATTGCGTGTAAAGTAAGCCAAGAAAGTGTGTAGTGAAAGATTCCTTTGATGATATATAAAAACAAAATATTACTCATAAAAATCTCGGGTGTTACAGTTCCGATTGAGGTCACTCCACGATTTGGTGAAGAACGACGAAGAACACCAAAGAACAGTTTAGAGAGAGTGGAAGAGAGAGGGAGAGATAGAGATATATATATATATATGGAGGAGGGAGAAGGGAAAAACCTATCTCCAAACTCCTATTTTTCGATTTATAGAAAAATCCACTTAGCACGCAATCCAAAACTATCCTGGCCTCTCATTTTATATCGTGCTTGGAAAAAACGGCCCATTTCTCATTCAACGAAAGTCTCATATTTCCATTCTGATCCTTCTTTTGAATGTTATTTGAAAATAACGTCGGTGATTTAAATAACTAAGTCATTATTTCAAAATGATGATTTCACACTGGGTGACATCTCTCACAGAAGGCTCGTGCCTGCATCTTTTACACCACGCCCTAGGGCAAACAACATTATCCAGACATAAATGTGCCCTCATATTTCTGATATGATCTGTCATTTAAGAGAAAACACAACCCTACCACTGGCATAGCATAAAAACAGTTATTATTTTTATAAAATTTATTCTGCACACACTGGGCCCTAGAATCTCATGTTGTCTTAGCTCCTAGCTCTGGAAATATATTTGAAAATATTAAATAGACTTACATTGAAAAAACTGGGTCTCTACAATAATCATATATTTCAATATCATCAATAGAGTTTTAATTAGACATTTTATTACAAAGAAACCCTATGAGCAATGGAATAAAGAACCTAAAGTCAGGTACATTAATGTGATTGGATGAATGGTGTATATCATGAATAATAATGAAAAACATGTTAAATCTGATAAAATATTTATTATTGAATATTATTAGGATAATCTACTACTTATGGATCATATAGAGTATATAATAAAAATTCATATTTAGTTTAAGAATTTGTTATTGTCACGTTTTATGAATGTGATCCTTTTTTTTAAAGGAAAACAAAAAAGATTAAATTTTTGACTCTTCATAAAACATATGTTTGGGAGAACCAAATACATAAATTGAAAATAAACAAAATTAAATTAATTTCATTCCAAAAGAACATGAAACAGATGAACGATAAATTGTCCAACCTAGATAATCTGTAATGCTAAAGGATCGGACTTTAGAAAATGTACTATGATATTTATATATAGGTGTAATAACTATAAGGAATGTAGTAAACATAGCTGAATTTTATTTCTTTATATCATATTTAAATCCAAAGACTATATAAGAAGCATTAAAATATAAAATTTGGTTAATTTCTATGAAATATGATCTCAAACAATATAATAAATATAATTTTGGGAGTTTGTTGATAGAACATACAATTATAATATAATAAGAACCAAATGGTTGTTTATAAATAAAAAAAATTGATCAAGGAATGATATCTAGAAATAAAGCTACATTAGTAATGAAAATAAAAAACCATAAAGAAGGGATAGACTATGATGAAACATTTTCACCAGTTTAAAATATATAATCTATTATAATCCATCTAGATTATGAATCTCATATGAATTTTAAATTATATCTGATTCCTATAAAATTAAATATTTTATATCTACGTTTAATGGAGTATATTTATATTGAACAACCTCCATGTTTTGAAAATCCACATCTTCTAAATTTAGTTTTCAAACTAACTAAGTCTCTTTATGGAATTAAACATGCACCTAGATCATGTTATAAAATATTATGCTCGTATTATTAGAAAATAGATTCTCGGTAGTGTTATAAGATCCTACTCTTTTTCAGAAAGCTATTTGTTCTAATAAATTATTAATATAAATTAATATATATGATGTAATTTATGGCACAAAAAGTCTAATTTGTTGCCATTATTTTTCGTTCCATAAGAAAAAATAATTTTAAATTTTTATTATTGGAGAACATAATTTATTTAGTAGATTTAAAATATATCAAAATTATTATGGAAATGTTTTAAATAAAAAAATTAAATTATTTATTTGTTGAATAATTTTACTAGACAATATGAAGACTTATACAACTCCCCTGTTTAATGATGTAAAAGTTGATTTGGATGATACTGGAAAGCCATTTGAAAACAAGTAATATAGAGAAATGATTTGTGTTTTCTATATCAAACTACAAGCAGACTGTTAATAATTTTTTTATTTGTATATGTGATAAATTTCAATCAATCCCAAAATAATCTCATCTTATTATAGTCAAAATAAATTTTATGATATTTATAAGGAACTATTATTCAATATTAAGCTTATTTGAACCACTTTTGATTTTAATAGAATTTCATATTCAGAAGCATATTTTGGTGGATTTATATTATATAGAAAATATTCTTTAGAAACATTTCAATTTGAAGGAAAATGATTTGTTTTTTGGTCACATTGGAAAAAACATTCAATTTCACTGTTTATAACTGTGGTTAAATATAAATTCACTGGTATTTTGTGTACACATGTATTGTGGATGAAACAAAACATACTAACTTTGGAATCAATTTAAATAATATTCTTTTTTTATGTGATAATAAAAATATCATATATATTTAAATAAATATTGAAAGTCATTCAAGTACTAATATCATTGATATATGACATCACTTTATAAGAGATATTGTCTTAAAAGAGATATATCTTAAAAATTTGTAAATACTGAATATCAACTTGCTAGTATTTTTACAAAATCACTCCCCACTCATAGTATTTATTTTTAATGGATAATAAGGAATATATAATTTAAAATATTTTTTTTGTTATATTTAAAGATAATTATTTTACTTATTTAGTTCGATTATTATATACTTATTTAACACCTTTTTAAATAAAATATGAATTTATTGATTGTTTTTGAATTAGTGCATCATTTCAAAAATAATATAATGACTCCACAAAGTAATTGTCTTGAGAAACTGGAACCGGTGTCACAAGAAATAACAGAAAATCCACTCTATTTCTCTCTCTATTTCAATCTTACACATAGTATTCTAGCCCTTTCGACTTGCATAGATATTTTTTTCATTTAAAAATACTATATTATGAACATTCAAACATTAAATACATTGAAATTTAGATGAAGAAGAGGATAGAAGAAGTAAAAAATAGTGTCTTGAAGTGACAACACGTCAACTATATAAACATTCTTCTTATAATGGTCATAAAATTTTAATGGATGAACCAAAAGAAATATTTTTTTGAAGAATTTTTTTTTCTTTTAAAGGTATATAATTTATTTTTTTAATGAAGATAAAACCTCATTCATTTAATATGTTTATAATAAATTTTCAATTTAGTTATATATATATAAAATACATCATTATATAATAGGTAAATGATACTGAGTTTACCATATCTTCTGTAGAAATGGAAATATTTTTTAGGGTCCTCAAGAATGAATTTTTCATTTTTGTCATTGATGGATTAGAAATGAAGAACATAAATATGAGGATATTATGTCATTTCTTTTTGGTCCAACCATAAATTTTTTTTAAATATCTTGAGGATGACCAAAAGTTTCTGGTTATATTTATTTAGTTAGAAATACTTAAAGGAATTTCACAACCTGAGAAAAATATTTATCCAAAAATGTATATAATTTTTTATGATGATTGATATTAAAATTATTTTCCATAAATATTTTTTTTAACAATTGTTTCCATGAAAAAATATCAATGCATTTTTATCATTATGGAATTATAATCTCACTTATATTCTATAAATAACAAATGATTATTAATGTAAATCTAAATTCTATGTTTCATCAAAACAATATTTTAAATGTAATAACTCTAAGAAAATTAGGATTTATCTAGAGTATAGAGAAATGAATGTTGATTCTTATTAGTGGAGAAGACCAATAAGAATCTAATCCTATTTTTCAGGGATAGAAAGGATGTTTGGGATCAGCTGGTGCAATGAATTTTTTATAAGAAGAAGATAAAAATATAAAATAGATTACATAGTTCAAACAAAGAGATACTGAATCAAATATGGTGTATCTAATCATGAGATTACCAGATATGATCAATAATCATTTGAAAATATATTAGAACAATAGAATAATGAGGCCCTATTTACCTGTCCTAAAAAATGTATTAAACCAACAGATAAAGTTCCTCTCTTTCATGAAATCAAAAAGGTAGCTATCAAAAATGTAGAAGCTCAACCACCAATGTTTTTAGGAGTCTCAGCTACTCTTGAAGAACAAAATCCAAAAAATAAAATAATGTAAGAGTATTCTTTTAAAATTGAAACTATGAAAAGTAAAGAGTAAGAGGATCATGATAAAAATTAGAACCAAATTTATCATGATTTAAAAAATGCTTAGGGTAATGCTGAAGGAAATGATGAAGGGAAACCAATAGTAGTTTAAACTACTAGTGTAATAGATAATAAATCATTTTTTGTTTTTGCTGATTCATTGAAGCATTCTTTTTTTAAAAATAATAAGAACATAGAGGTAATTGAAATTTTATCTTCCTACTCAGGTGATAATTGTAATTGAAAATCTTTAGACATAGTTGATAGAGTACATATATATTATGTTAAATACTAAAAATAATCTGATTATTTTTATAGTTGAATTGAAGTGTTCTTTATAATTTTTAATAAGACGTGGGAGGAAAATTGAAATCTACAAAATGAGATGTAAGTAACCTAGAAAAATATTGATGATATGAGAATTATAACAATTCCTATTGAGGAATTAGACTCAGTTCAAGGTCAAATTTAAAATATCATGGACAATTCAATTTCCAGGATATATTTAGATACCCCTAAAATAGAAATGAAAGACTATTTTGGATAAATTTTAAAGAATATATTTCAAAAATATATTTATTTTATTTGAAAATGTATTTGTGAGTTCTTTGAATCCTATAATAAGATTTTCTAATTAGTACTTAGTTTAATTATATTCACATCAAACATCTATAGATTTATTTATAAGGGTTGAATCAGTTACTATTTTAATATATAATATCAATTATTGACTTCATTCACTTCAATTTGATAGTGAACTACTAAATGTTTTGTTGTAAAAACAAAAAGATATCATTGAAAAAATAAAATTTTGGGGATTTTGGTGTTTTACATCTTAATCAATTAAGAGGAATGATCTCAAAAAGATTAGTAAGAGGAAATAGAATATTAGTTCATTAATGTGAATTTAGTTGAATGGTTAAAAGCTGGTCAATATTCCATGATTTTGATGTGACAATTAAATGAAAATATTACTAAAAGTTTAAGAAGATAGATGGAAGCGTAGATGGATTTTCTTCAAGCTGTTTGAGAATTAAAATCATTTGACACATTTTAATGAACATTATCAATCAAATTCCTTCAGTCCTTTCTTAAAACTCTCTACTGAATGGAATCTTATAATTTTAAAACATATTTTAATAATATTGTTTTCCTTATTAAACTTGTATATTGTTTTTGATAATATTTCTATTCATTTCTACTAAAAGAAAACATAAAAGATTTATCTTAAGCATAATATAACATTCAATTATAGCTATATTCTATATTGAATGTTATTTAAACTATTTTTTAGTATTATATTTTTTATTTCAAAAAAAAAGGAGTAAATTGGGAAAACACAACAATATCAATTTCAGCATTCCAACATAGTTTTTATGAGAAATGAACTTTAAATGTTTATTATAAAAATCAACAAAATATATCAGCAATAGTTTCTTCTATATTTTCTTTACATAATTTTTTTACATTTACTATATTTTGTATAGGTTATGTTATTGTTTTTTTGATAATAAAAAGGGGGACATTCTTGGGAATCAATTATTTAAATAATACCGTACAAATCTTATTTATTTGGATGATAAAAATACCCTTGTTTGTTTCACTAATTACTTCATATTATTTATTTTTTAGGAATGCATTTTGTATAGATTATTTTATTTATGTGTTAAAATATTTCATTATGTAATCTTGAAATATTTGATACCATTTAGGAAACATTATTCATACATAATGTTTTTAATCAAAACATATGGTTTTACTACCCTATGTTTGGTAAAAAACAAATGGATCATATAACCTATGTTGTTGGGAAATTATGGATCAAAAAACCCTATGCTGGAACGAAAACCTTTGTTTATGGAACAAATTTATTGTTCATCATCATTAATTCTACAAACAATAGTATGTATTCAACCATTCTATTGGATTTTTATCCTTACATGGTGTAACCCTATGTTTGACTATTGGACAACATAGCCTTTCATTAATAGATATTTTATATGATTTGTTTAATGA
This sequence comes from Viscum album, assembly GCA_963277665.1. NCBI lineage: Eukaryota > Viridiplantae > Streptophyta > Magnoliopsida > Santalales > Viscaceae > Viscum > Viscum album. The sequence continues at coordinate 1,058,079,787 of OY728129.1, forward strand.
CCTATATTGAAGTAAATATCATTTTAAATATGTTTTAAAAGTGATTAAAATTGTCATATTGAATAGATTAAATCATTCATATTTTTAATATATGTTACAACTCTCTTGAATGATTTAAATTAAAATAATCTCATTTTTTGGATATATTCTTGGATCTACAAAACTAAAAGAAATAAAAGTATATCATTATAAATAAACTATTATTTTCAATTTTTGTATAACATGTGTATGAAATATTTTATTATATATATATATATATTCATAAACTCAAATGATTGATCATCTCTATTATTCTAAAGAACACCAATCTTGTGCTGCATAAAACTGATGAGTAATTATTGCTACTATTATTCATCTATTGATTTCTTATTGAAGATAATTTAAAACCAGGATATCTTAAAATATATTCTCTATTTTATAATTTTCTCATTAAATATGTAGTTATATTTTTTGACAATTTCTACTTCTACTATGAAAAAGAATCAGTTTATTAAAATAATCAACATCTATAACATTTGAGTCTTGGCTACTCAGACTCTATCATTGCTGAATTATTAGCTTCTTGAATGATGATGGGGAATATTCAATTCATTCTAGAAGAACCAAAAGGATTTGTAAAAGTCATAATATAAATGTATAAAATCAATTCACACATTTTTGAATGAATTTTGATAAGAGGACATGTTTAGTGAGAATCACTAAGCTTATAGAGACAATGTTGGTGGAGTGGACTTGGGATCATCTTTGTGCCCAAAACAACTATGAAATTTTTTGTGTTATTATTATATATTTATCTAATGCATAATATATCTAATGAAAAGAATTCTTCATATATTAATAAATTTAAATGAATGATAAAATTCAAAATCTCACAAGATTATCTAAATAAAATAATTCACACCATCTTATATATCATTTTATAATTACAACCAAACCAAATGATCTTGATATTACTTGTAATTCATTTCATTGATATGTGTTTCTTGTTCTATTTCACAACCTATGTAACTTTTCTTAAGGTATCTAAATGATTAGGTGGCCCAATTTTGGTTAGAAAATCCTTCGAGGGGGGCATGATGACTTTAATAATCCCATGTTCAAAAACTTGTTTCATGACATGGGTTAGATGATTGATATATCTGAGTATTAGGGAGTAGAACATGATTGTAAATATGGAATCCATCAAATAAAAATTGTTTGGATATAATTCGTTATAGGGGTGATATGATTATAAAATTATGTTAGACATATTAGGTGGGAGTTACCATCATTTGATGAAAATGACAACCACTAGTGTAGGTCTTGCAGTGTTCTTGATAATGACCACTATAATGGTGGAGAATGTGGTGTTTCCTTAAATGTGTAACCTTGATTGATATGCATAGTTTTCAAACCAATAATTCCACTTTATTTCTGTATTGTGGTTTTTTGTGATAGACATTGACATACTTACCAGCATCGTGCTTTTATAGGTGGGATCAAGCTTCAAAAATGCTTGGGTAGCACATGATTACTCAAAACATGTATATTTGTATGTTTACATATATTTTGTATTTAATTTATCATAATATTAAATTTCAAATATTCATGTTCACATATGTTAAGGATTTATTTATGTTGTCCTAATAGTTTTTCAACCACACCCTTCATGGGCATCTCGATGAGCCTTCATAATTCATGTCCAAGGATATAGGAAATGTCAATGAATTGACTATAGGAAGTTATGAGATAGATCATGGTGTTCCAAGGATGTATTAGAATAGAATCCATAATGATTCAATAATATTATATATTCTTTTTAATTTTTCTCATATTTTTTTGGCCTTCCACTATGGGATTCTATGGTTATTTTTCAATATTGAATTGTGATATTTCCATACCATTGTTCTTTCTTTTCTTATTTTTCTTATGTGTTTATTTTTATTTTTATTTATTATTTTCATAATTTATACAAAATTTATAGTCTCTCCAAAAGAAGCATTTGGACCATCCCTATTAGTTGAAATCCTCTAACATGTGAGGATTAACACATGATTCCATGTGTCTCTCCATATCTAACGTGGTATTTCAAGTGATGGAATTATAATGTGGCATTAATGGAGGTTTTCCCATCCTCTTTTTAACTATGATTTGGGGGAATGAAAAATGGAGTTATATTATGTTGGAACGTAGGTATGGGTGTCACATTAATTCATATCCATCACATATGTAACAGACTCTAAGTTACTGCTATTACGGATGTGGTCCTATGATTTCATGATGATCCTGAGTATATTATGTTGTTAACATTTATAGGATTTGGGTGCCTTCATGAATCATGACTGGGAACATTGGGTCACATGTCATATATATATATAAATATATGTGTGTGTGTGTGTTGTGTGATGTATGGTAATTATTTATTAAATTCCTTGTTTATTCTATATATTTGGGATAGGCGAATATTATTTATGTTGTGATATATATATGTATTATTATTTTGTGATATGTGGTTTTTGGAATTAATTAGCTTAAAATTGGAATAATGTTATATTATGTATATGTATATATGATTGTTAATAACATATAGGTTTAGAGAACATGGACTCCACTATGGTTAGATTTACGATGGATATACATTAGCTTATGGGTGGCCTCTTAAAATAACATTTTTGTAATTCTATACACTGATTAGGATCAATCATGAATTAATGGACTCAGTCATCTTAAATATTCTTTATAAAACTAAAAAATTTCATTGTAAAAATTTTTTATGGGACCATTGGTGGCGGAATCTATGGATTATCATGTTATGTGGGACATTCCAGTACAAGTTCCAATGGTGCAGGTGGATATACCCTATAATATTTTTAAAAAATTTCCAGTTATTCAATTTTCTTATCCAATTCATCCTGTAATTTTTTTTTATTGTAACTATTCAAGGAGGAAACATTACAAATACTATGAATGATAATTCTTGGGACATTCAAATTCAGCAAACAAATCCTTTCAAAGTACTTAAGTACCATAGGATGAAAAATGGTTATAAATCATCAAGAGAAGTCTTTATATGTTCTAGACTCCTGTGGATGGGTTAGTAGCATTGAAAACAATTTTGTTCTAAGGATCTTCAATGAAATAGTGGACTTCCAGGAATATGGATATAATATTAATGTTTATTAATAAGGAAAGATTCATGGGGATCTTCCAAATTTTATATTTTCCATATGTGATTTAGTTAGATTATGATAAATAGTTAATTGTGTTAATGTAGTGATCTATGTCTACCTTTGTGTACTCTTCATGTTTTATAGAGATGTTATTCTCCACCACTCTTATAGATGGATACAAGGCCCTGAATGACTTGAAATTTCAATATAAGCCACCTTCAAATGATAAAATAGTAGGTTAGGAGATTTTATACGAAACCATACCTTGAGGTGTCACGCAAGGGCTTGACCATTATGAATTTTTATAGAGGATGAAAGGCTATCATCATACGTCTAATTCTAAATAGATTGGTGACAATGCTTTATCTCTATAATATGAGATGAATTTCTGATATTTGGAAGAGTAATGATAACAAATAGAAATAGGTTAGTATTAAAATGAGTTATAGTAGGGCTTCCTTAGTGTCCCATATGGGAGTTAATTATACCAATTTCATCAATAATAAGATTATTGGGAACATTAGAAATTCATATAAGAATCCACACATATAAGGACCCCAATGTTTAATGAATGATCATATTTGGAGTTATTTTGAGTTACTCTAAAAAGGGTTTTGGGAAATATGGAAAATCTATGGATGCGTTACAACAAAAGACGATGCAAACCTTCCAAATGATAACCACTTGAAGAGAGGGAATGTAACTGAGATGGAATAAGTTTTTTGTAGTAGATATGGCACATGCTAATAGTAGTTAAGGGCTATTTTTGTTTCTATGTATAGTTTTAATAACATATATTATATATATTAATTTTTTTAGTATAAAAATTACTATTAACTTTTCATTTGAAAAATTTTATATAGAAGAGACTGGCCAATTAGAATATCTTGATATATGATTTCTCTAGAAACACCCTTTGAAACTAATATTGACAATCTTAATAGGTGTCTATTTTGTATTAATCACTGACTAGGGGAATTTTTGGTATTTAATTATACTAGAGATAACTAGCATCAACTTTATATTTGGAATAAGCATGCTTATTATTTACCATGCATGCATCTACTAATTTCGGAGATGGTTGTCCTTTAATTCACATTAGGGGTAAAAGGGTGTAATGACTGATGAGTGAAAATTAGAAGAAGATAGAGTAGGATAATATTTGAGTTGAATTAGAGGTCACATGGTGGAATTTTTACACTTGACTCTTTCAACAAGATTGGATTCCCACCCTAATATTTCCATGTAGTTCTTAATCATTATCTAAATATACTTCTAAAGTAATTCTATTGTCTAACAATTATTAATGAAATTATGTTTGACCTAAAACTAGTGTTAGGTCGATACATCCTTATCAAATGGTGATAGATATTCTAAATAAAAAAGGTCCATCTCTATAAAATAGAACATCAAGAATTTTTTATAATAGGCACATCTCTTGAGGGTGATCTATTGTTGTTCCCAAAAAGGTTGATAATACTCTTAAACTCTGTGTGGATTATAGAAAGTAAAAAAATTGGTATCTTTTTATTATGACAGAATATTAGATTGATTAGTTTTGAGTAACACATTTCTTTATATGATAGACCTAAATCAAGGTTATTATCATCTTAGGGTTAAAGAATAAGACATACAAAAAAAATGGAACTTGTGAGCTTCTATGGGATATATGATTTTAGGGTGATTTTCTTTTCTTTGAAAAATTTTCTAGTTAGGGTTCATGTACATCATGCAAAAAATATTTCACCCATATTTTGACTTATTTTTCATGGATTTCATTGTTGACATTGTCATTTAATCATGAACCTTAGAGAAATATTCCTATCATCATAAGGAAGTCTTCAGTACATGTTGACCACAACAACATTATTCCAAGATGTCAATGAGTGATTTTTGGATTCATGAGGAACACATCTTATGGAATTTAGTGTTATAGTATTCTATTTATATGGAGAAAATGAATTTAAAGGTAGTGATGATATTGACTTACCCATGAAATGTATTAAAGATCATAATTTTTTTAGATTATAACGTTATTACAAATTATTAATCAAGGATTTATTATCATTGGAATCCCCCATGACATCTTAAAATAACAAAGGGATGAGGTTTATGTAGTTAGAAAAGTGTTAGGAAACATTTATTAAGCTAAAGTTATGGTTAAAATAGCTATAGTGATGACATTTAAAATACTTATTATGAGATATATGATCTTTGGTGATACATAAAAAGTTGGAATAAGAGTTTTGATGATGTTAGAAGATTAGGTGGTAGCTTATGGGTCTTTCCAGTTGCTACCCCATGAGATGAATTAACATTCCTCTGAGTTAGAGTTGGAAACTGTAGTCCATTCGATGATGTTTTTTGAAACTTTACCATTAAGGGTTGTTTTTTTACATGGGCCATAATATCATCTAATATATCTTCTCATAGTTATATCTTAATTTGAGACAAAAGCACTGGGTGGAGTATCTGCAATCATTTCACATTGAGATGCTTTATTCACTATGAAAGCATAATGATGTAACTTATTCACTCAACCAAAATACACTAGATATATAGGATCATAGAGGTAAAAATTCAAAATAATAATGTAATTTCATGTGACTCTTTTTTTATTGGACAAGGGATGTGACTTAAGAGAGAGGGGATGTGACATTTTTACCTCTCGTTATCAGATCAACTGTAATGACCCCGACCCCAATAGTAGGGATCTGATGACTTACATTATTACAATATTATAAGATACAAGGAATCACATCCTAAAGGATAAAACATTTGATTAGAATTGATAAATTAGACAAATACTTTAAATCCAAATTACATTTTAAGACATATAAGACAAAAAGGAGTTTCCTTCAATCTTCCATTATTACTCAAATTTTTTTAACCCTTCATATCATAAATAATATATTTATTGGTATTATTAGGAAAAATGAATCATTCGAATGTGTTGAACTCCAATTATTAATAAGGGTTAGCGTATATCATAATCTATGAGTTAATTTGGAATAAAAAATATGTAAAGGTAAATAACTGAAACACATATCTTCTAAATAATCGCAAAATCCATGATGCAAAACCAACAATATTCTACTAGTCGAATAATTACATGGAATACCAATAATAGAATTCATAATTATGTAATTAAAAATGATAGAATTTTGAAACATAACATTAAGGCCTCGAATAAGACATTTAAAAATAAATGGACAATGCCTCATCCAAATACAGATTTCTTTTGTATCAGGATACCTACTGAGGCCTCAAGGGGCTTTAGTAGGCCACACATGTCACTTACAAAGCCCAATGTATTCTTCATATAAATATTGTGAAACATAAAAAATATATACATATTAAATGTATATAACATCCCTTACATAGTAAATATAATAAAAAAACTATGATTAATATGGTGAATGGTATCAAATTAACAAATAAATATTCAAACTGATCACAAACAATTTAAAAAAATATTGTATATCATATCAAAATATATCAACATAAATTATTAAAAATATTCAACAAAAGGGTTTTGATATAGATGAAAGTACTATAATAAAAACATCGAAACTTTATTGGGGAGAACTATTATTAAACTTATATGAAAAACAATTCTATATAAAAACACCATTTTCTTTTAAAAATAAAAATTTTCAATACCAAATAATCAAATATATAATGGAAGAGGGGTTTAAATTTAAAAAAAATATGCTATCATTCAATGGGGTCTGGAAATTAAACAGTATTCATGATGGTGGGAATGTTATTATCATTGTGTATGTTAAGAATAAAACATTACTTTGGTATTTTTTTCAAAATGTTCCATACAGAATAACATAAAAATATTCATTTTGAAATTATTTTAATGAAATTAATATTAGACACAAAATTTAATTTATAATTATTTTATATCCATATAATTAAATATATAAAACAATATCAATAATGTTGACATGGAGATTAATATTTGATAATTAAATAGTTAGACATCCAATGTGTGTTATACCACTTTGAAAATTAGAATCATCATAACAGTGGAAGAATAAAATTTAAAAAAATTAAATAATATGATAATAAATAATTTAGTTACATGATATATCAATGGATATTTACATACACCTCATAATATAAGTTGTGTGTAAATATCAAACTATGCCTCAAATAAAAGGAGATTGTGACAAATTCCATTACCTTATACATTCCTTCAGTTGAACATTATTTAACCCCATGTATAATTGGTTAACGAATGTCATTAATTTATACTAGAAGATTATAAATATGTGTTATATTATATTTGATCCTCATATATCGTTTTGTTAATAATATTTCATTATTACATATGTTTTGGATGTTAACTTCTTCATTTACCCATGCATGTTTTTTCATGTAAGTCTTGATTCTTATTAATAGTTTATATTAATTTTATATCTAAAATTATAATAAGTTATCATATATCATATTTATTCCTCATATAATTTTTTTTAATAATTATCTAATTTTTAACAAGGAAAATGAATCAAATTTCAATGTGCATATGATAGGTCTTTTATTCTCTCATGTGACAGTATCATTCACTTAATGGTGAAAGAGTAAGGAATTTGATGATATATTAATTATAAATAATAAATATAATTCCTTAAGTACCATATATACACATTTTTACATAATTATTCCCATCCATGTAATGTGGGAATGAAAAATAGATTACACCACGTAGTAGAGAAGGTAAGTAGTACGTACACACATGCGATGTTTATGTGTTTTAGGATGGATAAGAGATGGAATATGATTTTACAATAATCATAATAAAATATAATAATATATATGATACTTTATTGTTTAATTTATCAGGAAAATGGAACGTCAATAGGATTGTTGACGCTCCTTTCGTCACAGAATCTAAAAATCGGAAAAGGGGAATATCTGAGTCCAATTTGATTCATCCTTTGAAGAAACATCAAAAATCGACAAAGGGATGAACAAGGAGAACATTGCCCATAGGCCGCGCAAGTTCCCTCATGGTCGCGCAAGTACACTTGCGCGCCGCCAGTGGTCGTGCAAGTACTTGCGCGACGCCTTATGTTCGTGCAAGTGACTTGCGCGACCTAGGTGGTAACCGCCCGGTAACCGCCCGGGGTCTTCTTTTGCCTATAAATAGACCCTGTGGGTCCCCCATTCGGGAGGATCTTTTTCCAGAAACTCGGATTGAAGCTCCCTATGCCCAAGTCTCTTCTCAAAGCTTCCGGAACACTTCTAAGGTAATTTCATACCTAGAACGGAAGATCTAAAGAGAAGAAGGAAGGCCTAAGTGTTGAAACTTATCAAGCACTTGCGCGCCGAATTATTTCCTTCAATATAACTTGCGCGTCCCTTTTCTGGAAGAACCTCGAGAACATTCTAAAGGGTTTTAAAAAGAGTCGCTCAAGTATTTCATTGCTGGTTGTAAATCGCGCAAGTACACTATATGTTGCGCAGGTATACCTGTGCGACCAACACTTGCACGGCCAACACTTGTGCGCCCACGGAAGACTTGCGCGCCTTGCAAGACTTGCGCGCCCCTATCTTCTTGGGTGCCCATTTTTACCATTTTTACCCCTCTTAAGCCATTTCACCTTTCCTTTTTCAAGATTCAGTCTTCAAGACACTCTTCAAAGCCATTTATGGCATGATTTCTTGATTTGACTTTCCTATCTGAAAGGAATTCTGTGGAATATCTCTTAAAATCTAGTGATGTAAATATCCTTATGTCAATAAAATACAGAGAATTCATTCATTCAACCTCATCCTTTAAAATGAGATAATCTTAACCTGGGACTCCTTTTCAGGAATAATCCCCAGTTATAAAACCTTCAATCTGGGCATCTTCCTCAGGAGTAAGCCCCAAATTCTTAAAGTTCCCAATCTTGGGCATCCTCCTCAGGAGTAAGCCCCAATCAAGTCCTTTAATCTTAGGCATCTTTCTTAAGAATAAGCCCCAACCTCAAATATGGGAATCCTCCTCAGGAGTAAGCCCCAAACCTTAATCCCTAACCTGGGTCTCCTTTTCAGGAATAAGACTCAGTCATAACCTTGGGCTTCCTTTTCAGGAGTAATCCCCAAGTCCCTTAACCTGGGTCTCCTTTTCAGGAATAAGACTCAGTCATAACCTTGGGTCTCCTTTTCAGGAATAAGCCCCAAGTCCCCTTAAATTTCTCTTAACCAGTCATAATTTACCTTTGATTTGGGTTTCCTTTTCAGGAGTAAAACCCAATCATAAGTCCCCTCCTAACTTGGGCATCCTCCTTAGGAGTAAGCCCCAAGATTAGAGTATTCAAATCTCCATGAAGCACATATAACTTTATGGACCCTGTTCATGGATTTTCTCCCTAAAAGTAGATCCTAAACCATCATCTATCTGGGCAGTCATCCATATATAAGCCCCAAATAAATTCTTATGATTGCATCTTTCAGGGCACAATTGTCTAAATTTTACTAATACCTCTTGTTTCTCACATCGAGCATGACTCACGTGAGCTTAGAGTGTAAAAGTAATTATGACATTCATTTTTGAGCCATCAATCATAAACATCATACTCCATTACTCGAACTACGTGGGTTCTGATTCCTTTTATAAAACAAAGGATACGTAGGTAGCCCATTTATGGGTTCAATCCCAACTTTGAAATAATCTCTGTCCTTCTGAATGACGATAAACTTCAAGTGCCCCACTGAGTGGCTTTAAAACTAGCCTGGTCATCATAATGACCAAGAGACTTTTATATAAATGTTTTGAAGGATACCATTGACCAAGAATCTCTAAACAGATATAGATGATTCTCTATTGATGATGAACCTCAAATACATATAAAAGATTCTCTAAATTTCTTTCATATTTAATCATTGATTGTTAAAACTAAAGGAAATCACATTTTATACTTGGTAATGTAATAAGGATTCACGAACATAACTTAAATCTATAAAGAGAGTCCCGGAGTAGACAATAATTCCCCTCAAAAAGGTGTGATGAGTCCGACCTCCCATCCTCTCGACCAATGCAAATTCCTAAGCCTCATTAGTCCACAAGCTAATGAGCGCCTGCCTTTGGAAAGTAGGTCCAAACGGATGTGGAATCATTGGATGTTTCCGGTTCTACGAACAAACTCATTAGAAACCGATCGGAATGTTTGAATCTCCCGTCCAGGAGGTCATCCCCGGATTCAGCGCGAAACAAAAATGGTGAACCCGACGTGAATCCTTAACCAAGTGAAAGTGATGTTCTTCTTATTTGTTAAAGCCCCTTGGGCCAACAAAGCAATCATTGACATGTGATCATCCAAAAGATGCAGTGGCTGGATTCATCTTGATTATGTCTGTTACGTGGAACCGGAACTCTTTTCTCAAGATCTTCTGCAAAAATGGCTTTCATTAAATTCACCCCTGTGAATACTGCTGCTGTAAACACCTCTACTGTGAGGTCTGCTGCTATGAAAACCAATGCTGCTACTCCTGCTGGAACGTCATCCGCTCTGAGGATGACATCACCAACTCAGCGTCTTCAACGCTGTGTTTCTAATGCACTGGTTAAGGAGTACCGTCGCAACGGTACTATCCCAACTCTGGAGTCCGCTCGTCAAGACCTCAAGTTAACAACTCTACCTGGTCGTCTGGACAACGGGGGCCAACAATCAAGAAGCAGGCGGTGCTGACTACCGTCTCCAACCGTTTCGGGTCGTTATCCCCGGAACGCAATTTCCATTCACTCCCTTACTCTGAGGAAGTGAATGAGCAGGTCCCGCAGGACCTTAATTCAAAAAGACATGAGTCCTTCTCAAGGGCTCCCATCAACAATCGCCGCCAGACTCGTGCGGTAGTGCGCCCTCAACATGATGAGGGTACCGACTCCAGGCATTCAGCTCAGGTTCCTCGAACCCGAGCAGGCAAGATGAACCGCCAGAGACGGAATCCGGTTAACAATGGGCAGGTTGTCATCCCTGCCATCTCCGGAGAAGTCCACCAACCTAACTTGGTGGCAAACAACGAGCAGGCATACACACCTGTCCGTTTTAATTCCGCTGTCCAGCAGACTCGTCTGACAGCATCAAGCCTATCCCGCCAGGAAATTCCGGCGGAGTACCATAGGCAGGAACATACACCTGCTTATACATCACCAGTTAGTCAGCAGGCTCGTCTAACTACATATGGTGGATCTCGTCAACCGCGTTTGGTGAAGTGTAATCAGCAGGCACATACACCTGCTAATACTAATCAGGCCTACCAACAGTCTCGCTTGGTAGCGTCCGGAGAAGTCAGTCGGAAAGGCCCGACGACAAACAGGAGGCAGACTCAACTCTCTGTCTCCACACTTGAGTACTATCAGGATTCACTGACAGGAAAAGGAGGACAGGAGCAGGCACATACACCTACTCCAAGCCCGGAATGGACGTATATCCCCGTTCCGGCGGCTGAAGTCACCAAACATATTTTGTCAATGGTGAAAGAGCAGAAGCAAATTCCTGCTCATATTCTGGATGCTTGCCAGGATATCATAACAACTTCAGCATCATCTCAGGGACAGACACATAAATCTATCATTAGCAATGCAGTGACACATCAACGATTCACTCCGGAACAGACACACACATCTGTTCCAGTCCAAGAGGGTTATGGGGCATACTCCCCCATATCATACGGACAACCAAGTCAGGCACATACACCTGATTTGAGTGGAGATCGTCAGCCTAACCTGACCATCTTTCCTGATCAGGAACATAAACCTACTCAAAGCAATCACTTTCGTCATCAAGTGGTTTATAATGTTTGTAAGAAGGCATCTAAGAAAAAGATCCGTCCAGCACAGTCAGGAGATCAAAGGCCAATCTGCAACAAGGCCTTGCTCAATGCTGGAGTTCTTGAAGCCCTCAGACATTTGTCTGTCAGAATTCAAGATTCTACTCCCTCAGTTCCCAATAACGGGAACATTAATTCTGAAGGTCTTCAACAGACACTTCCTCATGAAGACTTGCTTCATGAAAATTCGGTCAATCTTGAAGGTTCTTCTTCAGATGAGAGCCACAGGAACCCTCTGTGTTGTCAGAAGACCAAGGAGCAAGAGATTTCATCTTTTGCTGTAACCCATCATGACGGTCCTCCTCATGGTGATGAACTTCGCTGCGAAAGTCCTCTCCGCAGTAGTGATTCACGTTGTCTCGAAAATTCTTCAGAAGGCAATGTAGTGACGAGAAAACCCTCCTATCTCGAGGCACTTGCAAACGTAAAACCAGTCATGTCTGGTGCTTTACTATCGGCAGGTGAAACTATTTCTCCATCAGAAGATAGCCTGGGGTTCAGGTTATTCTCCGAACCATCCCTGGGTCATTCATCTTCAAGCATGAATAGTGATTTCTCTACCAATCTTGTTGAATCCGATGAAGCAACAAGGAAACACCAACTCTGGTCCAAACAGGTAGAAGAATCTTCATTTAATGATAAAGAGGAAATGCTGAACATGAGGAAAAAACTGGCAAAAGGTGAAGTACCAGTCATGTTTTGGCCTTTGGCTGACTCCCAGTACGACATTCCAAAGATGTTGACGGATGATGGAATCCATGATATTCGTCTCAACATATGGAAAACACTTTGTCAATTAAAGAAGAAGGTATTATCTTATGATGAATATGAAAATCATCTTATGATAATAGAAGGGTTACAACGCCAGATTGATTTGGCATCTCTATCAGTCTCTCGGTATCCAAAGGCCGAAAAGCAACAGAGAACCCTTCAACGTTCATGCCTTGGCGCACTAAGAAGATTGCGTCAGTTAATTGACAATGCTCCATCTGATGTTCATATCAGAGGATGGGGTGTTCACGGAGCACTACATTTCACAGTGCTTTCCAGTCAGCAAAGCCCGCTGAAAATGGTCTCATGCAATGTTATTTCCCATGGCCGGCCACAGTCAATAGGCTTTGTTCATAATCAAAAGCTTGCTCAAGAACAAGCTTCAACTAGTTCTTCTCAAAATCAAATATATAGAGAACAAGTTGTTGAATTGCTCCTACATCAAGCAGGCGCGAATATTGCACAGGCCTCTCGTCTGGAGAAAACACGTCATCAAATGACAGAAATTTTGGAAATCATCCAACTGTCTGTTGAACCAGGTGATAAAAGTGGATACAGGTTAATGCATCCAGCTAATTTCCGAACTAAGATTCTCAAGATCAAGAGAGATTTCAAGAAGATCTCAGACATAGCATGTCAAGAGACACCCCAGCTTTCCAGACTGGGGACTTCTCTAACCCAACCCTCAGAGTCAACGAATGGGATTCGAGGAGTTGAGCGGAAACAGCAGGAACATCCCCAGTCCACCGGAATGGGGACTTTTTCAAATCCTCAATCCCTCCCTCAGAAAAAATCAGTATTCTCTCGATTAGGGAATAAGCCTCAAGAGGAACGAAGAGCCAAACTGTCAGGAGATTCTCTCCAAGTGACGGTTCTCCAAGAAATTCTTGAGGGATCAAGTCAACGGAATGCCATGTCTCATCTTGGACATAGAAGGAGACAATATCAAAGAAATGCTGATAGAAAGGATTCCATGCAATATGCATCCATTAATGTCATCAATGCCATTGCTTCTGATTCACCAGATGAGGCTCAATCAGAGGGATCAGACGAAGAGGTTCCTGCTCAAGAAGTTGCGCACACAGACCTAAATGAAGAAGGTGTGCGCACACGTAATCAAAGGCTTACCCAAAATATGGGTATTCCTTCAAGTAACCCACTTCCCCCTCTCCGAAAAGGATCCAATAAGGGGATAGGAAAGAATCAGGTTACTCCTCACCCTTCCTCTGAAGGAGGTAAATTGCTCTCATTAGAGCAAAGGTTTGCACAACAGGAGGAAGAAATGAAAGAATTAAGAAGGTTGAATGCAGAACTACTTCAGAATAGTATTCTTCTTAAGAATGCTGAAGTCGGACAGCCGAAGGAATTTGTTGTAACTTCTGAGATGGATCAAGAATATCCTCCTTTATCAGTACACCCACAGAGGTCTAATCCTACGGGTCAAACGCAACAACGGTTGGCAGCACTACCATCAGTTGCAGCACCAACCAACATGTCTGTCCAAGCTCCATTCATTGCACCTACCCAAAACCAAGTTCAACCTGACGTTTCTCAAAAGTTAATAACTACTATTGAGTCATTAACAGCTCGGTTAGAAACTATGGAAGGGAAACGGGCACAAGTTCAACCTGAAAAGAAAGTTTACCCTGAATGGGTGGATTCAATTTCTCCTCCATCCAGTTTTGGAAACCCTATTTTCCCTACTTTCAATGGATCTGGCGACCCTGAACAACATTTGACGCATTACGTGTCTTGTTGTGATCCTATGATGGGAACTCCAGAGCAGCAAGAAGCAGTGAAACTCAGATGCTTTGTGCGAACCTTGCAAGGACCAGCTTTTGTCTGGTATACAAGCTTGCAATCCCGGTCAGTCATCGGATGGGAGGATCTTTGTCAAAAATTCCTTCTTCAGTTTAGCTCAACTTTTCCAAAAACGACAGGTTTCGATCTTACAAACTGCAAGCAAAGGGAAAATGAAAGAGTCTCTGATTTCATTTCTCGTCGGAAGGGATTAACATATTCCTTGAGTTTAGCACTCCCTCAGGAGGAATTGTTGCCAATCTGTGTGGCAAATTTGCGTGACGAATTACGCACGCCATTGATCCCTGTGAAATACACAGGAGGGTTTCGAGACCTTACTTCAATCGCTCAACAGATTGAAGATTCCCTTATACAGGCTAAGGTTAAATCTCGTTTAATTCCATCAGCTCCAGGAAGAAGAATGGGTAAAGCAGAAACTGCTACAGTTATGCTTAAACAGGAACTTGTACCTATTTCTACTTCAAAACCTTCATCTTCTCGAAGGGATCCACCTCCTGAACGCCAACAACAAAGGCTGTTTCGTCCAAATGATCAAAAAGATCAACGACGAAAACAATTTGAGGATATGAAGATTAAAACGTACTCTTTCCGAAGTGAGCAAGTTCCTGGTTACTTCATTTCAACTCTGGAAAATAATTTGGTTCAATTACCAGTGCCGAAGAGGCCAAACAAGGAAGGAGATGAAGACCGTCCCAATTATTGTCCCTTTCATCAAATGTTGGGGCATCCCATCGAGGAGTGTTTTGTCTTTAAAGACCTTCTGCAAAATATGGTTGACTTGGGACAAGTCAAATTGAAGGGTTCTTCAGCTCATGTAGCGTGTATTACCGCTACAGATCCAGAAGAAGGAGGCAAGTGGCAGGAAGTCAAAAGCAAAACTGCGAAAAAATATGATGATTGGATGGTCAGAAAGACAATCAATCGGACCCATTCCATTTTGCGAACACAATTGAAGAAGCCAATTGTGTCTCCTACAAAAGCTGCAGTAAAGCCTCCATCAAAAGACAAATCCTCAAAAGGGCAGCGCAATTCAAAGAAGAAAGAGGAATCAGGAGAATATGAGTATGCATCAAAGACTAAATTGTCTTTGACTCTGGCAGATTTCATGCCATCTACTTCAAAGCCACGGGCACCGTCCCACCAAATGGCACAGCCTAAACAGGCTAACCAGGAAGAGTCTTTATCAGACGAAGAGTTAATCTTTGGTTCAGTTAATATGATTCAATTAACAGATTCATATTACAGTCTTGATGAGCCTGAATTCCCTGTATCAAATAAGGGAACCCAAGGAAGTTCTAGAGGTTCAGGATATAGGGGAAGACGTGGATCTTTCCGAAGCCACTACTCTAATTCTACCCCTGCTAGCACTGTATATGCAGCAGAAACTCGGGGTAGAGCCCTTCAGCGAGCTCAAAAAGAACAAGAAAGTTCTTCTGCTAATGGCCAACTCAGCTTCGGCATAGTTATTTTGGAAGACCGATTAAAGGTTCCATCTTGTTTATCTCAGCAAGTAAATGGATCTAATCATTCTAATCTTCCAAAACCAAAGATATTGCCAACTTCAATACAAGATGCATCAGCTTCCAAAGCATCTGCTTCCAAGGTACCTGCTAAACCGCATATTCCTGTTGGGAAACGCAGACCTCTAGATCAAAAGTATGATATATTGAAACACTTGGCTCAATTAACATCCAAATTATCAATTTTGGATGCCTTGAATCTATCAAGAGATCTTCGAGAAGGACTCATCGAAGCTTTGTCAAGTCCTCAGGAGTTTGAAGCTGAAATTGCTGCAGCTGAAATTTATCACATAGAGAATAATCCTGCAGAATGCCATGCAGTGATATCTTTTACTGATAAAGATGAAGATGATGTTGTGCATGGGCACATAAAACCTTTGTACTTATCTGGAAAAGTCAATGGTATAGATGTTCGAAGAGCTTTCATTGACAATGGTTCAGGAGTCAACCTCATGCCCATTCGCACACTTCGTCGATTGGGCCTCACGGAATCTGATTTATCTCCTTCTACCATGATGTTGCAAGGATATGATAAAAATGAACAAGAACCACTGGGAGAAGTTACGCTCAGAACTCAGTTTGGAGATCTTGTTTCCAATTTGGATTTCATGATTGTTGATCAAGACTCAGTTTTCAATATCTTTCTTGGAAGACCCTGGCTACATCAGCATGCAGCTATTCAGTCATCATACCATCAATGTCTCAAATACTGTTTCGATGGTCAAGTTGGAACATTGTATGGTGATAAGGCCCCGTTTAAGACATGTGAGTCTCAATACATTGAGGCGGAATTGTATCACATGAAGGGAAGAGAAAAATCTACAATGAAGGAAATTACCAAAGTTAATGCTCCGTATGGTTTGGAAAAAATTCCAATAAATCCATTTTCACATGTGAGTACAGATAATGTGTTACCTATCAGTCAAATTGACAAAATAGGCCGAAATCAAAATACTCTTATGGAAAGATCTATAATGTCAATTACGGCAATCGAGCCAGACAACATGGGAGAAATTGGTAACTTTCCAAGAAGTGATGAAAGCATAAGTGGTGACGTATTTATTTCATCTGCTGAAATCCAACAAGTCTATACTTCGCTAATCAGGCCAGAAGAAGTTATAGCGACACCAGAGGTGAATATTGATGTCGATTCTCAATCCATCATCTCTTCTTTATTTCCCAAAGAAGACCCTTTATCATCAATAGGGTCGGAAATGGAAGCTTCTTCTTCAAAATGAGAAAATTTTGGCATCTCTTATGATCATGAGAATTTCATTTTTTCATCTACTTTGCAAGTAGAAACGGAAGAAATAACACATGATGAATAGGAAGATGTAGATCTTAGAGATGCTCCTCCAGCATTTGAAGAGGGTATCTCTACCACTGTGGATGAACTCAGAGAAGTAAATCTGGGTACAGAGAAAGACCCACACCCCACTTTAATTAGTGCGGCCATGACCCATGAAGAGAAAGAGATGTATATTTCTTTTTTAATGCAAAATAAAGATATTTTTGCTTGGAATTATACAGAGATGCCTGGCCTTGATCCTGATGTTTCCACCCATCATTTGGGTTTGCCAAAAGAACATCGAGGATTCAAACAAGCTACGAGAAGAACACACCCAACCTATGCTGCCAAAATCGAGGCTAAAGTGGATAAGCTTATCAAAGCTAACTTCGTCAGAGAAGTTCAATATCCAAAGTGGTTGGCTAATATTGTCCCTGTAAAGAAGAAGAACGGACAAATTAGGGTTTGCATCGATTTCAGAGATCTTAATCGGTATTGTCCTAAAGATGATTTCCCAGTTCCGATTACAGAACTCTTAATTGATGCGACGGCTGGATATGAAGTACATTCTTTCATGGATGGATATTCTGGATATAATCAGATCCGAATGGCCCCAGAAGATGAGGAATATATAGCCTTCAGAGCTCCTCAAGGTGTGTTTTGTTACCGGGTGATACCCTTTGGTTTAAAGAATGCAGGTGCAACATATCAACGCGCCATGCATCGTATCTTCAAACCTTTTCTAGGGAAATTTGTTGAATGCTATGTAGATGATCTGGTGGTTAAATCCAAACAACATTTTGATCACTTGGCTGATTTGGAAATCGTATTCCACAAGCTTTGACAACATAATTTGAAGATGAACCCCTTAAAATGTGATTTTGGGGTAACCTCAGGAAAATTCCTCGGCTTTGTTGTATGCCATCGTGGTATTGAAGTCGATCCTGAGAAGACCAAATCAATCCTTGGTATGTCACCTCCTCATAATTTGAAAGAATTAAGAGGACTTCAAGGACACTTAGCCTATATTCGGCATTTCATCGCCAATTTGGCAGGCAAAAGTTTACCCTTTACCAAATTATTGAAGAAAGGAGTCACTTACCAGTGGACTGAAGAATGTCAAGAAGCATTTGATGTTCTCAAGAAATAACTCTTAAGTCCACCAGTACTCATGCCACCTGTTGAGGGTAGGCCTCTTATCCTCTATGTGACAGCTTTAGAGCGATCATTGGGTTCCTTTCTCGCTCAAAAGAATGATGCTGGGAATGAAAATAGTCTCTACTATCTCAGTAGAACTATGCTTGAAGCAGAAACCCGGTATTCGAGTATTGAAAAGTGCTGCCTAGCATTAATCTTTGCAGTTCAGAAACTGAGACACTACCTGCAACATCACGAGGTCTAATTGGTATCTCGTAATAATCCACTCAAATTCATCCTTAGTCCTCCAATTCTTACAGGACGTCTTGCAAGGTGGGAGGTTATTCAACAGCAGTTCGACATCCAGTATGTGTCTCAAAAGGCAATTAAGGGCCAAGCTCTGGCTGATTTCCTGGCTGAACATCCTTCAGTGGAAGACACGTATTCAGATATCGAACTCCCTGATGAGGAAGTTTTCTCTATTCAAGAGAGTCCTCAAACATGGGAAATGTATTTTGATGGTGCTTCTAGAAGTCCAACAGCGAAGAAAATGGAAAATCCTAAATTCAACAAAGTTGGTTTAGGAATTGTGCTCATTTCTCCAGATAAGGCAGTGTTACCTTATTCCTTTTTGTTGTGGGAAGGTGGTACCAATAATGAAGCTAAATACCAAGCTCTCATTATAGGCTTGGAGTTAGCACTTCAAGCACAAGTGAATCACTTAAAGGTGAAAGGTGATTCAGACCTGGTAATCAAACAAGTCAATGGGGATTATGCCATCAGAAAAGAAGAATTAATCCCTTTGTATGATTACGTCGGAGAGTTAATGTCGGAATTCCCTTCAGAACCGACATTTTCTTATGTCCCAAGATCACAAAATGCTCAAGCTGATGCACTGGCTAATATAACCACAGCTTTAGCAGATCCAAATCGGGACTAGACAACCATCTCTATTGCCCACCGTCGTGCAATTTCACCTTATGTTCAAGTCAGAACAGAGGAAATTAATGAAATTAGTCCCATTCCTGAACCGTATGGTCATACTACAGGATGGATGTCACCTATCAAGGAATAACTTCAAAATGGAACACTTCCACCTGATAGAGCCGAGAAAGAACAAATTCGGTGACATGTGGTCAATTTTACTCTTTATGATGGTCCAAACCACCTCGAGAAAATTCTCTACAAATGTGGTTTTGATGGAGTTCTCTTCAGATGTATTGATGGTGAAGAGACAATGGCTGTCATAAAAGAAGTGCATGCAGGAGTCTGTGGTGCCCACCAGTCTGGACATAGATTGTCTGATCAAATTCGAAGGCTTGGATACTTCTGGCCTTCAATGATACAAGATTGTGTTAATTTCACAAAGAAGTGTCATTCATGCCAAGTATATGCCAACTTCATTCATCAACCTCCAGAGTTGCTTCATACAGCTAAATACTCATGGCCATTTTCCACATGGGGAATGGATGTGGTGGGACCTTACCCTTCAGCTACGACCAAGCAGTTTAAGTACATTCTTACTGCTACTGATTTCTTTTCCAAATGGGCAGAGGCAGTACCTCTAAAAGAAGTCAGTTCTAAATGCATTGTTAGCTTCATCAAGTCTAACATCATTACTAGATTTGGTGTCCCTCATACAATATTGACGGACAACAGCACCAACTTCTCTTCTTCTGAGGTAAAGAAATTCTATCAAGAATACAACATTAAGTCCAACCATTCATCTCGATATCATGCAGCGGCTAATGGCCAGATAGAGGCCTTCAACAAGACTCTTTCAAATATACTGCAAAAGATGGTGGATAAAGATAAGAGGTCATGGCCTGATAAACTCTATCATGCTTTATGGGCTTATCGGACTACCACTCACAATGCAACGCGGTCTACTCCATATTCATTGGTATATGGAACAGAAGTAGTCTTGCCAATTGAAGTCCAATTGCCCTCACTCAGAATAGCCATTTGTGATCAATTGTCAACAGATGAGCAATCCCAAAAGCGGTTGAATGAATTGGAACAGTTAGATGAGAAAAGATTGTGCACTTTGCACCACTTGGAAATCTATCAGAATCGGATAGCACGAGCTTTTAACAAAAAAGTTCGTCTTCGTTCATTCATTCAGGAAGAATTGGTATTGGTTCTCAGAGCACCAATGATACCAGGAAAGAAGCCTCCCAAGCTTGAACCAAAATGGGAAGGACCTTATTCAATACATAAGGTCTACTCCAATGTAGCGTATTCTCTGATCTCAATGGATGGAGAACACATCACGACTCCAACTAATGCCAGATTTCTGAAGAAGTATTTTGTATAAACACAAAATATTGTTCCCAGAACCAAGACTCTTACAATTGGTTCATACAGCAATGGTCCAGTGTGACCTTAAACTGCAACTTCGTCCAACATGACGTTAAACCGTGTCACCTTCAATGTCCGAGATGACATTAAACTATATTTTGTCCGAGATGACATTAAACTATATTTTGTCCAAGATGACATTAAACTATATTGTGTCCTAGCAACATGACATTAAACTGTGTGGCACTTTCATCGTCCATCATGACGTTAAACTGTAAAAAGTCCCCAGAACTGATATCCTCATATTGGTTCACCTTAGTCCTAGATACATGACTTTAAACTGTACAGCACCAGTTCGTCCTTGCTATATGACGTTAAACTATACAGCAATGGTCCAGTATGACTTTAAACAGCAACTTCGTCCCACACGACATTAAACTGTGAAAAAGTTCCCAAAACCGTCCAGCATGACCTTAAACTGCATCATCCCTGGTCCATGTATATGACCATAAACTATTTGCAAATCCCTTATGTCCAGCAAGACGTTAAACTGTGACGTCCTAAATTACATGACGCTAAACTGTATAAAAGTCCCTCACATCCGGAAAGACGTTAAACTATATAATCTCAAAAGTCCAGTATGACATTAAACTGCACCATTCACGGTCCATGCATATGACCTTAAACTATTCGCACCTTCGTCCGACATGATGTTAAAATGGTACACTATTTTGTCCTTACTGCATGACATTAAACTGCACAGTCCCCCTTTCGTCCAATATGACGTTAAACTATTTTATCCCCATCGTCCTAACTACATGACGCTAAACTGTACAGAAAATCCTTGATATGTCCTACATGACATTAAATTGTACATCGTTAAGGTTGTTATTACCTCTTGTTTCTCACACCGAGTATGACTCACGTGAGCTTAGAGAGAACATCAACCATAACACTCCCTTTGGGCCACTAACCATGTGTAAGTCCCAACAATATTTTTTATTAGATCATTGTCCACCAGAACAACTTGATCATTGATTCATTCTTTAATTGAACTACACAGACTTTGATCCTCACCATCCAGGCTAGGTATGTAGGCAACCTCCCAAGGTTCAAGCCCAAAAACAATCTCTTCACATCGGTTCACCACAAACTCATATGATGTTGATTTGTAAAACCGCCCCTGGAATCAATATCTTTACATTGATTCACTTTCGTCCTTGTTATATGACGTTAAACTATACAACACTTTTGTCCGGTACGACAATAAACTACAATATTCTTTGATTTCCTAATTTGAGAAGGAACTATTATTTACATTGATTTTTAAATCATGGTTTTCATTATCAAAAGACTACGTGCATACATGGTAATGCCTAAACTTTTTATCTCAGGTTAAACCATCATTGTACTAAAGTCCCCTTTCACCCTTCACATGTACGAACCAAATTTGTACAAAGGGTAGTTCTAGAACTACGTGGACTTGATTCCCATCCTTATGGGATACGTAGGAACATTCGAGTGTCCCTCGAATCCAGTCCCAAGCCTTTTGGGCCTAACCACAAATTTCACTTTCAGTCCCTTGGCTGAAAAGTCCTCATGAAAACACACACTGTGTATTCATTATTATGGTCCGAATTCTATGACCCTAAACTAAGATCACTCATAATTTCGTCCTGCACGACGTTAAACTGCATTTCAAGAACTACGTATGGCTTGATTCTCATTCTTATGAGATACGTAGTGAAGTCCAAGTTTCAATTCAGGACCCAGCCACAACATGATTATGGTTTTCATTGACCTATGTGTCTCTATATACATTGGAAAATACCCATCTTTATGTGTTATAATCCTAACCTTAAATATTTTCAGATCTTCATAACCCTTTTCATGACTTCTAGTCACAAAAATGTCAAACTTCTGACAATTCTTTTGCATGACTATGCAGCACGTGCCCATAGGTGGCCTTGCATAAACAGTCCACATAACAGACTTGTCAGCCAAAAGATGCTATTCATTTGACCATGCAGCCAATGCCCATAGGTGGCCCTGCATATTTCAACTCCCTAACGGGTTTTGTTAAATAATAGTATCTTCATTCTTGGGAAGAATGCCTCTTTTGTCCTTATTTGTCTTAAACGACAGTATGTAGGGATCCGCAAAAAATAGCCATCCTTAACATATTTGTCCCATATCCTTTTTCATGATCTGAAAGTATTCAAGTCTATGGTTTATTCTTCTTCCCTATGTTTGGGTCAGACCTTCGTAGGAGTGATATTCATCCAGTTCTTCGATATTCTTATTTGGAAATATCTTCTCCATATTCAAGTACCTCTTTCCATACAACAAACTCTATGCTTTAGAAAAATTTAATCTCCATAAACTTTCACTGGCTTTTAGCACTAGGAAAGTAAATTTATGGGAGTTCTTTTGCCTGACTATGCAGCACGTGCCCATAGGTGGCCTTGCACAAATAGTCCACATAACAGACTTGTCAGCCAAAAGATGCTAAATTATTTGACCATGCAGCCAATGCCCATAGGTGGCCCTACATATTTCAACCCCCTAACGGGTTTTGTTAAATAATAGTAACTTTATTTTTGGAAACTACTTCTTCTAATGCCTTTTAGCTCTTTTTCATATCATTCCTCAGATTCAAATATTCTTAAGCCATAGTTTACATTTTTTCCCTCATACTTGAGTATGGTAATATGTTTTCAGATAAATTATCAAGGAATTGAATCCATTTTTTAATCCATTTCGGTCAAAGCTATTTTCGACCTTAAACATTAGCCCCTTTATGTCCGGCATGCATGACTTTAAACTGCCCACAAAAGACAAAGGAACTCTGAATAAAATTCAAGTTCTAGCACACTTGCGCACTGCCCTCCGTGCCCTAAAGTCTTGCGCTCCCCCTTTTCCTTTGGATGGATTCAATTTCCTCAGAGTCAAATCCTCATTTCTCTCTGGATCCCACTCTGAGGGGGGACTTTTGTTCACGCTCCTTTCGTCACAGAATCTAAAAATCGGAAAAGGGGAATATCTGAGTCCAATTTGATTCATCCTTTGAAGAAACATCAAAAATCGACAAAGGGATGAACAAGGAGAACATTGCCCATAGGCCGCGCAAGTTCCCTCATGGTCGCGCAAGTACACTTGCGCGCCGCCAGTGGTCGTGCAAGTACTTGCGCGACGCCTTATGGTCGTGCAAGTGACTTGCGCGACCTAAGTGGTAACCGCCCGGTAACCGCCCGAGGTCTTCTTTTGCCTATAAATAGACCCTGTGGGTCCCCCATTAGGGAGGATCTTTTTCCAGAAACTCGGATTGAAGCTCCCAACGCCCAAGTCTCTTCTCAAAGTTTTCGGAACACTTCTAAGGTAATTTCTTACCTAGAACGGAAGATCTAAAGAGAAGAAGGAAGGCCTAAGTTTTGAAACTTATCAAACACTTGCGCGCCGAATTATTTCCTTCAATATAACTTGCGTGTCCCTTTTCTGGAAGAACCTCGAGAACATTCTAAAGGGTTTTAAAAACAGTTGCTCAAGTATTTCATTGCTGGTTGAAAATCGCGCAAGTACACTATGTGTCGCGCAGGTATACCTGCGCGACCAACACTTGCGCGACCAACACTTGCGCGACCAACACTTGCGCGCCCACAAAAGACTTGCGCGCCTTGCAAGACATGCGCGCCCCTATCTTCTTGGGTGCCCATCTTGCCCATTTTTACCCCTCTTAAGCCATTTCACCTTTCCTTTTTCAAGATTCATTCTTCAAGACACTCTTCAAAGCCATTTATGGCATGATTTCCTGATTTGACTTTCCTATCTGAAAGGAATTCTGTGGAATCTCTCTTAAAAGCTAGTGATGTAAATATCCTCATGTCACTAAAATACAGAGAATTCATTCATTCAACCTCATCCTTTAAAATGAGAGAATCGTAACATGGGTCTCCTTTTCAGGAATAATCCCCAGTTATAAAACCTTTAATCTGGGCATCTTCCTCAGCAGTAAGCCCCAAATTCTTAAAGTTCCCAATCTTGGGCATCCTCCTCAGGAGTAAGCCCCAATCAAGTCCTTTATTCTTGGGCATCTTTCTTAAGAATAAGCCCCAACCTCAAATATGGGAATCCTCCTCAGGAGTAATCCCCAAACCATAATCCCTAACCTGGGTCTCCTTTTCAGGAATAAGACTCAGTCATAACCTTGGGCTTCCTTTTCAGGAGTAAGCCCCACGTCCTTTAACCTGGGTCTCCTTTTCAGGAATAAGACTCAGTCATAACCTTGGGTCTCCTTTTCAGGAATAAGCCCCAAGTCCCCTTAAATTTCTCTTGACCAGTCATAATTTACCTTTGATTTGGGTTTC
This sequence comes from Viscum album, assembly GCA_963277665.1. Taxonomy (NCBI): domain Eukaryota; kingdom Viridiplantae; phylum Streptophyta; class Magnoliopsida; order Santalales; family Viscaceae; genus Viscum; species Viscum album. Next base: position 1,058,104,967 of record OY728129.1, read on the forward strand.
CTATTCAGGAGTAAAACCCAATCATAAGTCCCCTCCTAACTTGGGCATCCTCCTTAGGAGTAAGCCCCAAGATTAGAGTATTCAAATCTCCATGAAGCACATATAACTTTATGGAACCTGTTCATGGATTTTCTCCCTAAAAGTAGATCCTAATCCTTCATCTATCTGGGCAGTCATCCATACATAAGCCCCAAATAAATTCTTATGATTGCATCTTTCATGGAACAATTGTCTAAATTTTACTAATACCTCTTGTTTCCCACACCGAGCATGACTCACGTGAGCTTAGAGTGGAAAAGTAATTATGACATTCATTTTTGAGCCATCAATCATAAACATCATACTTCATTACTCGAACTACGTGGGTTATGATTCCTTTTCCAAAACAAAGGATACGTAGGTAGCCCATTTATGGGTTCGATCCCAACTTTGAAATAATCTCTGTCCTTCTGAATGACGATAAACATCAAGTGCCCCACTGAGTGGCTTTAAAACCAGCCTGGTCATCATAATGACCAAGAGACTTTTATATAAATGTTTTGAAGGATACCATTGACCAAGAATCTCTAAACAGATATAGATGATTCTCTATTGATGAAGAACCTCGAATACATATAAAAGATTCTCTAAATTTCTTGCATATTTAATCATTGATTGTTAAAACTAAAGGAAAGCACATTTTATACTTGGTAATGTAATAAGGATTCACGAACATAACTTAAATCTATAAAGAGAGTCCCGGAGTAGACAATAATTCCCCTCAAAAAGGTGTGATGAGTCCGACCTCCCATCCTCTCGACCAATGCAAATTCCAAAGCCTCATTAGTCCACAAGCTAATGAGCGCCTTCCTTTGGAAAGTAGGTCCAAATGGATGTGGAATCATTGGATGTTTCCGGTTCTACGAACAAACCCGTTAGAAACCGATCGGAACGTTTGAATCTCCCGTCCAGGAGGTCATCCCCGGATTCCGCGTGAAACAAGGATTTATAAGATTAAATTAAAAATAATTAATTAGTAAAAACAATTATGTCTTCTTCGGAGGTCTTCATTTAGATCTATTCTTCGGGTATCTATTATTGTTAATTTTTTTATTACCAGGACCTCTAGAACATGTATCGAGATGTGGGGAATATAAATTCCTATATTTTGGTTAATATAAAAGTATTAATTTTGAGATAATAAATGAGGGAGGAGGTTCCCTTTTATAATTTATGTGGCGCACCATTGGAAACACTCAAAATATTAAATCAATATAGATTATTTTTTATTTAAAATTGAACAAAATTTGAGTAATTTAGAATATAAGTTGAGCATGTGTATAAATTCTCTAAAAATAGTGTTCATATAAATTTATGTCACATTCATAACCTTATCTTTTGGCTTTAATCTTTAGTCAACCCATTTAACTATTATTGTGACAATATGTTTTTTACACATTAAGGGTCAATATGGTTACTATAAAATTCCAAAAGAATGATAAATGAGTCATTTAGTACATATTTAAAATTATAAATGAAATTTAGATGAATTATAAATTTTTATAAATTTAATATCATTTAATAAAATTTAATTTATATCAAAATATCATTAATATCAATTTTGGTGCTATTCATTTCTTTACTTTTTAAAAATATCAATAAACAATATAAGTTTGAAAAGAAACCTTTAAAAAATCCCTATTATGTTTACATCATCTAAAAAAATCGTTTATGAAATTGATAATATAAATTTTTTTTATTTTATTATTTTTATTGACATTTATTTGATATTTGATTTAATTAAATAATTACTACATCATCATTGTGCACGAATTGAATTTAATTATTTCTGCTCTAAAATTTTAAAAAAATTCCAATATGAATATAATAATTTTAAATTAAAAAAATATTTATATTAAAAGATATATTCTTATTAACAATATAGAAAATATGTAATACATATTCAAAACATGGGTAAGACATATTTTTTTCATAGAATAAAATATTATAAAATTTATATTCTCATCCAAATGACCAAAAATATTCACATAAACAATTTATTAATTATTTGGGATGAAGAATAATCATCCAATGACATTTTTTAAAGTGTTGGGGTCATTTTCTAATATTAATAATATTATTTTTAACCTTAATTACACGATTTCCCGTAACCACGGTAATAAAATTATCAATGTTAATATTATTTTTTGTCAAAAATAAATGCATTCTATTTACTAAATTTGTACATTTTGATTCCAAATTTTAAATCCATTTTTAAATATTCCGAAGATATAATTGGATAAAATTAATTTTCAATTAATCCTTTTGATGGTTTGAAAAAAATTGATTTTTAATGTGAAAATGTTCAAAGGATTGAAAATGTTTTATATCCAAATTCACTATGAAATTGATTCCAATTAACTAAAATTAATTAAATTAAAACATTTATCTAATTATCATTTAAAAAAAATTGAAAATATTATTCATGACTATAAATTATTAAGATAAAAATGTCATTTCCCATTAAAAAGCAATATTTAATCACTATTCATCAAACCATAAAACATATCAACAAAATACAAAAAAATAAATATAATTAAATTTTTGTAATATTATTTTAAATAAATATTTTATTTTTTTCATATATAATTTATTGATGTTTTAAAAATTATATTTAATGTAATTTCACCTTCAAAATGTGGTAAACCTGCCTTTTTACAAAAATATATATACTATGTATGAAATTGGAATTTTTTCTTATATCATGTCTAGAAAAAACGTTATATGAATATTAAACATTATATTGAATATATATATATCATTAATATATTTTATAAAGTGTTATTTTTATAATTTATTGTTATAAAACAAACTGTTGAACATTTAAACGTTTTTAGAAAACATTTTATTTATATTAAATAGTTGTGTATATTTCATTCTAAATAATTGGTAACCAATGAATTAAATAAGTTGTTTTAATAAGTTATTTATTTATATTCATAACCTCTAATTATAATTCTAGGATATAATTTTATTTGAAATTATAACATTAATAGTATATCGTGCTTCATTTAAGCTCGGTGTTGCACGCAACATATGCTGTCAAAGAAGTTAAATTTAAAGAAATATATATAATAAAATCTTGGTGTGTTACATTCTACCCCATTTAAATACTTTTTTACTCTAAATTTGAACATGGGATTAAATACTAGGGGTTTGACTTTTCAAAATACCATTTTTCAAATCCCACCTCAGAAAAAAAAATCAATGAAACCTCCACATTAAAATAATGGATGGTTGGTACAATGGTCACTAGAGATAACACATACTAGGGTTACTTGTAAGAAAACATGGAAATGTAAGGGATACCCAAATATCAAGTTCTAATAGAGACTGATAGTGAACATTTTCAAGAAAATGTTTAAAAAGAACCCTAAATCTTGTGATTGGTTAAATTTTCATTGATTTATGTTTAATTAAAGTAAATGAATAAGTTTTTTGTTTTAAAAAATCATTTTTCATAAATTGAAGGTATTCTATTACTTTCTAGATAAAATACACAATAAAAATTACTTGATTTATTTCCATTTCATAGTCACATTCTTTGGTTTTTCTTTGATCAATTTATTCTTAATTTCATAAAACAAAAGTAGGATATTTGAGAAGAATGTTATTCCAAAAAAACAGTACCAAAATATACATTCTTTATTCCTTTAACCATTAAATATTATCAAAACCAAACTATTTAACACAATTTTTCCAATATGATAAATCACACATTAACATCGAACAATAATATCCAATGATAAACTTAATCGAATACTGTTTTAGTTTCCTTAAGACTAATCCAAAATATATCATTCCAAATTCACAATCCAAAATAGGTGTCTAAATTTCAAAAATCAATCTTAACATTAGATTCCCCAAATGAAATAATATATATCTTATTATCACATACTACATATTTGAATACCATGATCAACATTAAAACCATAATGGAAACATTCTATCTTCCAAATCTGTAAAAATAAGTAATACAATAAAATCTATATATATATAAGGATTATTATAACCAAGTAAATATTGAATAAATATTTCATGAATCCTAATACATAAGAACTTTAATCATTTTAGTTCATTCATAAACCATTAGCGACGCCTCATCATATCATTTCTTAATACATGCTACATTTTATTAGAATTTTGTAGTCCCTTAATAATTAGTGGTATAACCATTATTTGTATAACCTTTCATATTCATAACATTGACCTAATCCCAAAACACAATGTGAGAAACACTAAACATCATGATATAGTCATGAATAATCATTTATAGGATGTCTAAATCATGATATATTATTCTCAATCTATGAGTCCAAATGTTTAACCTAGGTTATCCATGGTATTATAAAATATATTGGATGATATCATATACTTAGAATTATCCGCAACGTCAATCATATGGTTATGTTTTAAAATGAATTATTTATTAACTATAGTTCAAATGGGTTCTACAAAACTTGATTTGATACAAACTATAATTACCCTGACACCAGTAGTTTGGAGACAATACCATACTTTATTACATTTTCATAAGATATAATAATATCACCATAAATTATTGAATATTTTAGTAGTCCTGGTAAACAATACAAATACCTGAAATCCACATAATATTTCCAAAACAAAAAATACAAAAAAAAATATTTTATTTGAGACTTCATTTATTCCCCCTTTGTGTAACCTTACATTTCATTCATAATATACATCATGTAATCCTTAGAAAAATGAAACATATGATAGGGGTGATCTAGAATTCTCAGTAAAGGTAACTGTATAATGGAATATATTAGTAAATATGGCATACACAATATGAAAAAATAAATAACTGAAACAAATTCCATATAAATAATCACATAATCAAGGAAACTAAACCAAAGATATTCTTCTATTTAAATAATCACATGGAATATTAATAAATGAATTCACAAATAAGGAATTCATAATTCCAAAAATCTTAAACTTACCTACCAGGACTCTGTCAATAAATTTGAAAATAAAATGGTAAGACCTCAGCCAAATCCTAACATGTTTTGTCTCAGGAGACCTACCAATGCATCAAGGGTCTATATCAGACCCAACATGTCCCTTACTATGTCCAATGAATTCCTCACATGAAGGAATGAAAAATAAACAAATAAGACATATGAAATAAAAATAACTTTAAATAATCAGTAAAAATTATCCAAAACCATTTTGAGTAATATAGTGAATGGTATCGAAATAACACATCCACAGTCAAATTGATCATAAAACAATTATGAAAATATTCTAGATAATATCACAAGAGGTCAACCTCAATTAATCATAAGATTCAACAATGAGTGTGGACATAGATTAGAATAATAAAATAACAGATCCATAGTCAAATAGATCAAAAAACATTTAAAAATATTATAGATAATATCATAATAGAACAAGTTCAATTATTCATAAGATTCAACAAGGTTTGTTGAAATAAATCAAAATAATAAAATAAAATCCTTGAAAATTTATTGAGGAAATACACTTATTAAAACCATATGAAAAAAACCTTCATTTAAAAATACTATTGTCTTAAAAGAACATGTTTTGAATTCCAAATATTAAAAAAATAAGGGAATAGGGTTTTTTATTTAATAAATTATGAAATATTTCATAGGATTCTAGAAATTAAATAATATTCAAGGTGGCGGGAAATTAGTTTTAACTATGTACATTAAGAATATATCATTACATTGGCCTTTTGGAAAAAAATTCTACATAAAAAATTTAAAAATATTCATTTTGAAAAAATATGAATGAAATTTACCTTAAACATGAAATTTCCTTTAAAATCCTTCTACAACCATATTAATAAATATTTAAAATAATATCAAGAATATTGACATGGTGAAAAAGAATTGATAATTAAATCTTTATTCATTCAATGTGTCCCACGCCACTTTGAACATTTAAATTATAAGACCCACGAAAGAATGAAATTTAACAAAACATTAAATAATAAGATGAAAAATAAATTAATTACATGATATGTAAAATGGTCTGTAGATACACATCATTATAAAATGTTGGTGTATAACATCTATCTATGCCTCAGAGAAAAGAGATTGACTTGAAGTCCCTTACCTTGGACATTCCTTTCTTTGAACATGATTTAATCTCTTGTATAATAATTTAAATAGTTTTATTAATTCATAACAATACCATATCTATATTTATTATATCATATAAGACCCTCTTATATCATTTTGTTAATAATATTTCATTATTACCCTCGTTTCCAGTGTTAACAACTTTTTCCTATACACGAATTTTTATGTATGTACCATTTCTTCTAAATAGTATATATTTAATTCATATCAATGATTATATAAATATAATATATATCATATTATTTAATTAAATTCATTTTTTAATTAATCAATAATATAAAACATGTAAAATAAATCACATCACGCCGTAGAGATGGTTGGATGTACGTACACTCGGGCGAAAATATCATTCCATTAAGGGTAAAAGATTATTGAATTGGATGGTATAATAATTACTGATAACTTATATCATGTTATATTCATAATATATATCCATTATTTCTATCACTATACCTATTCAAGTAAATTGGTGGGGAAAATTGGTTACACCATGGTGTGGAGTAGGTAAGTCGTTTGTACGCATGCGCAATGTTTCTATTTTTTATAGGATGGATAGTTAGTGGAATATGGTATTACCTTAATAACAATAACATCTCATCATATATATGATTCGGTATTTTTAACTTTATCATTTGAACAACACATTAAGGGGATGTAGAAGAAGACATGAACTTTAATGAATTATAAAAATTGATTACCTCTTCTTTAGTTGACTTCCTTTATATCTCTACTAAGGGGATCAAGATTTGGTATTTTTGGATTCACAAGACCTAAATAAAATATATTAGGTTTTTTAAGATAACTTTTTTTGTGATTTTTCAAGATATAAGGATCAATGTGGTGTGATGAAGTTATGGAGGAGGTTATATTTTATAATTGTGGTGAGGGTTACCTTCGGAACATCTAAAAATATTAAATCAATATAAATTTATTTTCAATTCCAAATGTCTTAAAAGTGATTTATTTAAGTTATAAGATGATTATTTGTTAGAATACTATCCAAATATAATTTTTATACATGTTTAGGTTAAATTTGAACCCATATCATTTTCCTTTAACCCTTAGTTAAACCCTTTAACTCTTACCATTAAAACTTGGATTTTTACTCTTTAATGGTTAATATAGTTATAATAAAATTATAAAAGAACCATTAATGAGTCCTGGATGAAATTTTTAAACATATCCAAACCATTTTTTCATTTTTTATATTTTAATAATTTTTTTTATCATTTTATAAAATATTATTTATTTTTAAATATCATAGTTGTAAATTTTGGTACTATTTATTGCATAAATTTTTAAAAAATATAAATACACAAGAAAACATAAAAACAAAACCATAAATGAATCAATATTTTGTATAGGTCATCTATTAAATTTGTGTATAAAATTAGTTATATCTAATTATATTTAATTTAATATTTGTAATAATATTTATTTTATTTGACCGTTAATTAAACAATTACCACATCAGCATAATGCTAGCCTTTATTATAATGATATATCCCCTAAAAAATAAATATAAATTATCATAAAAATGATTGAATTTTTTTATTTAACTATTTTTAGTCTAATATAACTTCTGAATAACCACATATACAAAATGTAATACTTATTCAAAACATGAGTATGGCATATATGACTTTCCTTCGAATAAAATATTACATTAGTTATTTTCTCACAAAAATGGACATAAATGCTCACATAACCTATTTTTAACACTATAAGAAAACATATAATTATAAGATAAATTTTTTTCAAGTGTTATGTTCATTTTATAATATTTATAAAATTATTTTTACCCCTAATTTCCCGATTAATTATTAATTGTGGTAATACAATTTATCAAAGTTAATATTAACTTTTTCCCAAAATAAAAGGTACAAATTTAATAAATTTGTACCTTATGATTCCAAATTTGGATTCCATTTTTCCAAATTCAAAATAGATTGTTCGATGAAATCAATTTAAAATTAATCCCATTTATGGATCGAGAAAATTAGTTTTTAAAGTGAAAATGTTCAAAATATTGAAATGTTTCTATATCCAATTTCAATGCTAAATTGATTCTAATAAAATAAATTAGATTAATTGATAAAAAATTGATCAAATTATTCTTTAAAAACAATTAAAAATATTATTTAACATAATAAATTATGTATATGGAAAAGATGTCTTTAATTAAAATGAAATATTTTACCACTATTCATCAAAACATGAAACTTATCATAAAAATACAATGATTTTCTAAAAAGTACATTTTTATATTATACATTAAAAGAAGAAGATTATTTTTTCATATTGACTTTTTAAAATTCTAAAAAATTATATAAAAAATAAATGTTTCATCAAAATGTGGTAAAATTGCCTATTTATAAAAGTAAATCTTTTATACGTAACATTATAATTGAACTAATATCATTTCTTACAAAAAAATAAGATAAATGATATACATTATGTTGAATATTAAATATATTTTTCATTTAAATATTCCAAAAATATTTTCTTATTTTATTGGTATAAAACACACTTATATGCATTTGAATAGTTTACATAAAAACATTTTATTTTTATTAATTATTTTCTGGACTTATATAAAATTAATTGGAAACCAACTAATTCAATAATATAATTTTTTAAGTTTGAAAATCATATTAATAACCAAAATTTAATTTCTCGGATATAATTTTATTTTAATATATAATATTAACAATATATCAGAGTTTTTTATGATCAGTGTTGCGTGCAACATAAGATATTAGAGAAGTTAAATTTTAAATGAAACATACCATAAAATATATGGGTGTTACAAAAAAAATAGTATATTGGTTGATGGAAATCCAAGAGTTTCGTTTCCATTGAGTTTTAATATGATATGGGTTGGTGTGAGATGATCCAATACATGGTTGATCCACCGAAGATGATAATTTTCTTTATTTTGATGGGTTTGGGGTTGTTATTCTATCTTACATCAGGGAAGACCTGGGGAAATACTCCCATGCCTCATGGTGGAAAGTGTATCACGTGTTATTAAAGATTTACCGTGATAGAAAATGATAGTTATGGTGGAAAGGTATTGAGAGGGGTGTCACTGGTTTTATTTTTCGAGTTCCACCCATCTAATGAGTAAAAGGTGAAAATCAACATCCTAGTATATTATTTTAACCTCTTTTAGTTACCATGTCAAATTATGAGGATTTCACAATGTATTTTGTGATTGGATTATTGAAATCCTTAAGGAATCATTTGGTTGTATGTGTAATAAAGGATCAACTGATTAATGTTGACCATTTCATACCGATCTATGAGATTATTTATGTGAATGATTTGAAAAATATATGTGATGGTGAAATTTTACTTCTTTATAGAGTTCTACTGAGAATATATAAGATAGAGATGTATGTTTTATGTCACAAATATGGAAATAATTACAGAAGTATCTAGTAAATCAACTCAAATTGAGAAAAAAAATCACCCATATATTGATGTGTATACATAGAGGACGATACATATTCTTCTCTGGTTATTCATTGATCTTGTGTATTATAATCTGCAGGATAATGGGATGATCATATATCATTAAAGGGTTTTTCTTATAATAAAATCTATTTGGATTATATATATAGTTCAACCTGTGAGGCTCAGGATGGTTGAGTTTTTTAGTCACCACTATACCAGAATGAGGTGGCCGAGGCAACAGTTGTAGGACCTAGCCTAGTGAAATAAACACTGTAATGATTAAAACAAATTACGATGTTTTTGGTCGCCATTCAGAGAAAAAGAATATCATATTCTAACCATATTAAGAGACCTTTAGAGTTCACTACGGGTGTTTAATTTTTCTTATGGGTGACTCCTCAGTTGGGGTGTTGATATCTTTAGAAGAAAATGATATTTGCTCTAAGGTTTTTTTGACCATTCGTGATCATCGAGCATATTGGTATTGTGGATTATCATTCGGGACTTCCTCAGTATTGCTGAGGTTTGCATGACATGTTCCACATATCTATGATTAATAGGTACATTATTTATCCTATAAACTTTATACATAATATTTATATTTCTTTGGTACCATATGAATATTATTTGGATCACCAAGTGTAGATGGTTGGCAGGATTGATAAGGTTTTATATGGAAAGACAACTCCACTTGTTTATATCTTATCGAGGAATAGACGAGTCTCAGAGGAAAAATGGGAGAAAGATTTTTATGTTTAGGTAAAATGTAATGTGTTATTAAAGGTAAAATAATAATATACTTCTTAGTGAAGATAAGACTCCAAGAGGGGGAGATTTGTAACACCCTAATCCTGCGTGGTTATGTTAAAATAATAACTGTTATCAAAAAAAATTATGTTTTGAATCTTATGATTGTTGAGTATTTGATCTCAAATGCTTGGGTGGGCCTTGTGATGCTTTGGGAATATTTTTTTGGACATTAGGGATCACATTATCTAAAATGGATGACAACCTACCTGGGAGAAAGAAATTTTTTTTCTTATGTTTCAATGTGTAAAATGTGAAAGGGGTAAAATGTTTTAGACAGGACATGTCCATGTCTGGATTCATGAGAGGGGATGTTGTTTTACACTTCTTGGTAAGCCCCAAATTTACTATTTTAGAGTGATTTATGAGTGGAAATTGGAATGAGATTTAATATAATGTCATAGGGTCTTTCATTTCTGGATGCATGTTCAAGTAAACCATAACCAAGACTTGGTTGTGATGTAGGGAATAAAGATAGCGTTGTTTCCCTATAATGGTTTAAATTATCACCTTTTCCATTAAATCTCCACAATTATTTCGTTTTCTGTTTATAAAACTATGTTTTATCATTATAGAGGAGTGATTAATACCCTTTTCAATTGTTTTACCATGATTTAACCTCTTAACTATTCTCCCCTTTCGACGATCGACTATTTCTAAGAGTATTTTGATAGATGTATGAGTGGTGCTATAACATTCTTATGATCCATATTTTCATAATTTTTAGATTAAACATTCAACTTTTTTATCGATATAAGGACTCAGGTCATCCACATTTGTTGGTGCATCCAGTTTAGGGTGTTTTGGTAGAGTGTAATTGGTGATTTTTTCTTAGTCCACCCATGTTTAATATTCCTTATTAAATGATCATAGAATGGTTCTACTATGGTTATTTCAATAATATGTCTTGTAACACAACAATTAGTTTTTCGACTATAATAATGAACATATTTTCTTCAGGATCCTTTACATTCATTAAAATCATTATGTTGAAATTCATAGAGAATTCATCATTGTCGAGTCCCTTTTATTCTAGTTTTAGTGTTGCTCTTCTATAATCCATGTTCATTAACTTTCATGTTATTTTAGAGATGGATTTTAGGTTCTTGGGTGTGTTATTGTTTTTCGTGTCTACCTTATTTGAATGAATTGATGTTGAAATCTACGATCTTAATGTAGGATGTTCCTTACCATATAGTTACTTGTATATGTTGTTGTCAAGATATATTTTTTATTCTTGATAATACAAGCTTCATATGAGTTTTTAGGTGGGTGGTTGAGTAGCCCTTACGATCCTTTCTTGATATGTGATTATGATTTCTGTGTAGAACCTTGAGAATATGTATTAATATTCTTTATTGTTCGATTAAATGATACATATTTGTTGTCGTATGGAATACATTGGGGAAATTTCTTTAGGTATCAGGATGATCAAGTTTCTCTATTTTGGTTAGACAATTCATTAGAGGGGAAATGGGATGTGTTCATAAGGGATACTGATTCTGGATATTTCAATGGTATGGTTTAGATTATAGACATGTCTAATGATGTGGGATGGTAACTGAGATTCCACCAATTATAGTTAAAAGTTGGATAATTCCATCTACGGGTGGTGTTCTTATCCAATTAGGTCAAAATTCTAGGTGGGAATGCCATCATTCGAGGATAACAGCCTATGTTAATGTGTGGTTTGTAGTGATCCTAGTAATAAAGACCATCATGGTGGGGAATTCAGTGTTTCCTTTAAGGTAGAACCTAGAAAAATTAAATCAGGGTGCCAACTAACACAGGGACATGAAGTACATCTTGTGACATGTGGTAATATATATTGAAATCCTTATTAGCATAATGCTGAAGAATTTTTGGATGGGGTTCATGGAATCATTGTAAGCATGAAATTACTCTATGAATGCATGTCTATAAGATTAATTAACTTGTTTATTTACTTTATCATGCTATACATTGTCAAATATTCAAGTGAAATTATTTTATGGACACATTAGTGATTTTTCAATGGGTTTATAATCCCAACTTTCACGTGAATTTGAATGCACATCCATAATTTATTATTTGAAACATAGTAAAGTGTGAGGTTCAAACCATAGGAATCTAAGAGACATATCATAGTGTTTAGAGGAGGTACTTGGAAAAACCATGGACGTAGGGTACAAAATTTTATTTACTTTAATTTCTTTAGCATGATTTTCTTAGACCATACACTTTTTGGGGTCTGTGGTTATTTTTTGATGTAAAATTGAGATATTTACCCATAATATATTATAGGATTGTTTATTTATTCTTCCATGAGTTATATTTATGATTTTCCTAATTTATACTAAAGGTATGATATCACAAATACTAGAACTCATACCCTCGCTACATGTTTGAATCCACATAGATATAGGGAGTTTCGTATGAGTTCATATGGGACTCTAGAGAATACCTGTTGATTCGTGATGAAGTGTTAAAGCTGAATTAATGGATTTTATCGACATTGGTAGAGGATTGATCATCTGATTGATACATAAACATGCACATGGTATTGGTACTCATCGCATGTCAAAAATTTGACATTATGTATTTTTTATTTTCATATTATATTCATATAGTAATGTGTTTTTTAATAAAAAAGGTATCACATATTTTTATACAATAATGAGAATGGGGTTCACTAATTAATTGAATTTCTATGTGAATAATGATATAATATCACAATTATCATGATATTATAACTCTTATAGTAATGTTTTTTACTTTCCTAACTTTGACAATGATATATTATGATAGTTATTCTTATGTTTCCTTAATTACACAGAAACACATATATCAAATGACCTCAATTTGTGTCTGAGTTTTCACAACTTCTAGAGGACCAATGACTACTTTCTATGCATATGGATAACACATGTCAATGCCTTATTAGTTAGGAAAGGACTAAATATAATTTAATATATTCCATGGGGATTATATATACTATATATTAACATTCAAAGTTTATGGTTATTTTAAATTTTATTATAGTGTAGACAATGACAAATTTGCAAGAATTGGTGAGTGAATTTGAAGAGAAACATGTTCTACTATTAGCAGAAGTCTGTGAAATGAGGGTGCATATTCATTAGGAGGATTATGATAATGTTCCATATACATAGGTTTATAATTTATATTTTTTCATTTAATATGAAATTAATTGCGATGACCCTATTAATATTTATTTTTTGGGACCTAACTCAAAATACATAGGTAGAAAACATGGACCAACATGATTCATCTAATGGAGGAGTTGAGTTATTTTTTATCTATTTGAATTTAGGTTTAGGTTGAATGAATAATTTGTTCTATATGTTTTTAGTAAAGTCATAAGTCACATATATTGGTGTAAAAACATATTTGAAATGTAATCGAGTAATTTATGATATATAGTAATCAACAAAGTGTCGATCTGATGCTAGATTTAATCATTATGAAAGATAGTGTCTTGTGGAATTTTTTATATATATTAATGTAAAAAAATAATGTAAAAAATAACAAAACTAATTAAATTTGTATGGATTCAGGCGAGGAATTATTATTATGAATATAGACTAATTCATGATCGTTGAGATTCAATTGAACATTAATCAAATGGTCAAATTTCATATTATAATCCAATAAAGAATTTTACCATTATTCTCTCATTAAAATGAAATATCAAACTTCAAGGAGTAAAAACTAAGAAAAAAGATTTGAATTAGTGTGAATACATTGTATAACTATTATCAAGTCATATATTATTTGTAAGATTCAAACACCATTCAATTCAATGAGTATATTTCATAGTATCATCAAAACCAACATTCAAAATTAAATTCATTTATTAATATGACATATCTTATATTAATGGGCCAAAATTGAGGAATGAAATTATTAATGATGTTAAAATCATAGTAAATTATCATAGAATCCTTTTTTTTGTTTTAAAAAATATTTATCCTCAAACTGACGAGTAGATTTATAATAATAACAAAAATTATGATTTCAAACTATTAATATTTCATAATATTGGGAAAATAACTTGAATATGGGTCAAAACAAAAATATGATCTTATATAGTGTTAGATCATTGATAAATTATATTTTTGTGATTTATTAGTTTGATTAATCAATATATCATCAATCTAATAATTTTTTTGTATTATAGAATGTATTGATGGGATTCATACTTATATAAGTTTGAAAATATTATAAAAGTTTTCAAAACTAATAAAACAAAATTTCATTGGTTTAAAACATATAGAATCATGATTATGTTGTCATTTATAATTTTTAGGAAGTATTATTCCATTAATTTAATGCTAAAAATTCTTAGAATGATCCAATAGAACATTTCACCATTATGATTCTAGTAAAATGAAATATCCCCCATCATGGGGTCAAAACTTGGAAAACACATTTAGATTAGTTTAAAAACATGGTGTAATAATTATTTTGTAATTTATGATATATAAGAGTCATAAATGAGAAAATATATTTCTTTTCTATCTTTTTATGATCATGAAATAAATTTAACTATTTAACCATTTATTAATTTGATATACCTCCCACAAGGGGGTCAAAACTGAAAACACGAGTTAAAAATGATTTGAATATTTATGAAAAATAACACAGAATAAATATTTGTACATAATAATAAATCACAACCCATTATACATCTTGTATTGATTAGTATAAATTAATATATGATTTATATAATTAACAATTTTTAATAAAAGAAAAAGTACCCATCTACGGAACACAACAGAGTATAAAATTAATAGAGTATTAAGGGAAAATAATTTATTGATCATTGAGTAATTTATTATCTACATAAATAAACCATATATCAATATAAATTATGTTTTTCTTAGTATAATATAATTTTTTATGGGGGCTTCTCATTTGTTTTAAATTGATAAATTATAAAAATGGTCTTCATACTAAGAAAATGAAATTTTATTATTGGGAAGAATTAAGATTGGTATAATTGAGTAATTTATTATCTATATGAATTAACCATGAATAAATCTGAAGATTTTAATTCTTGGTATGATTTAAATTACCATTTCATGTTTATGATTTTATTAAAATGGCATATCACCCATTAAGGGTTCAAAACTGATAAAATACATTTAGAGTGATTTTAAAATATCGGATAATTATCATATAGTAATTTATGATATCATGGAGTCAACCACACATAAATATGTTTCTCGGGTTTCTCTATATGATAGAAATAATTTTTTTAACCTTTTATTTATCTACTAATTTGAAATATCTCCCAACGGATTTCAATGCTAACAAGTTGCACATTATTTAAAAATCAATGAAAATGGTCCCCAAATTATTTTTTTATTCGAACCAATCAATTGTGCCTTAAGATAATTCTCAGATTGGTTTCCATAATGTAAATTATGATTTAATATAATTAGTACTTTTTAATTAATTAAATACCACCTATGTAGGGGATAAAGTATAAATTGATATTGGAATTTCATTAAAATATAAGGCAATGATATTCAAGTCATTTTTGATATATAAGAATAAATTACTCATCAATTTTAGGATCGATTTCTTGTTATGAAAGAAAGTGTTGTCTGGACTTCACATTTGAATTAAATGGATAAATTAGTTAAAAGTGTTAAAAATGATCAATAACACTTTGTTTAATGTGAAAACTTTTAATAAAGATCATTGAGTCATTTATGATTTGTTGGAATCATCCACATTTCAATCATATGATTGGATTTATCGGTATGATCTTAAAAATTATTTAACCATTATTCATTAATTAAACTAATATATCACCCATCAAGGGATAAATAACAATAAAACTCATTTCTATTAGTTATGAAATTTAGGATGATGACCCCCAATTAATTTATTGTCATTTGATGTCAAATGAGCATCAATTCGACACTCAATTTTTTTGATATAATTGAAGACATTGTTTAACATTTTCTATGTTAATTAATATAAAATATCTCTATGTATGGGTTGAAAACATATAAAACTATTTGAAATTTTTTTAAAATTCTAGTAAAATGGTATTCAATGTATTTTTGATTTGTAGAAATAAAATGTTCCTCAAATTGTTGTTTGGATTGATCGATATAATAGGAGGCATGATTTAATATAATTAATTCTTATTAATAAAATATAAATCACCTATGTAGGGGATAAAATAAATGAAATGATCTTATATTAGTGAGAAAAAATATAAGAACTATAACATCGCAATAATTTATCTTACACAATGTTTGAGAGTATATTTGACTCAAAACAGTTAATTTAAACGAACTATGACTTACTATTAAAATATTATTACATAAACATGGCTATTATAACCTAGAAATGAAATTTTATGGTATTAACAATAATAACCAATTTTATAAAATTAATTTCAATGGATATTGATAAGTAAGTACTTAATGTTTTTTAAAATATCATTAGTCTTCAAAAATATTTTTTTCTCAAAAAAAAATTATTTATTTCTGTGAAGAAATAATAAAATTATGCTTTACTCCATTTAGAAACATTATTTGAGAAAACATTCCTAATTTTTAAAATAAACATATAATTATTTTTAAATAATTTTACATTTTTTTAATGAAGGGTGAAAAATACGTTTTTATTGAAAAAGTCATTTTCATTTAAATAAATTAATATTTTAATTTGTTTTAAAATGTTTTAAAATTTAAATTAGTTAAATTGTGTAATTAATTATCCAATTTGGGTAATTATTATCAATTTAATGTTTAATTATTAAATAAATGTTTTTATACTTATAAAAAGATATTCTTTAGTAACATGTTGTTTTTATCATGTATGTTTATTTAATTTTAAATTAAATGCTACCACATATAATAATTTTATTTAAAAAATGTATTCCAAAATTTTAATAATAATAATAATTAATATTATATAATAAGTTAAACTAATTTTTTTCCCAATTTATAGTTAAAATAATAAAAAATAATTACCTAACTTAAGTAAAAAAAAGTTTTAATAATGATTAAAGTAAAATGATAATGGATAATATAACCTAAACAATTTTCCAAATCCAATTGAATATATCCATAGACATTATACCATTTTATATTCAAGAATTACCAATTTTGGATCCTTATGTAAGATTTAAAATGTGGGTATAACATTTCTTTTTCTAAAATACCATGTCTGTATAATCCCCTAATTATTAAATAAAACACCCTATCCCCACAACATTACATAGAATAATACTTGTGGAAAAGAAATACCAACCCAAATTTCATCCTTAATTCAATAACTAATCCTACTGTCTTTTTAAGGAAAAAAAATTTAATTCATGGAGGCTTTATGTATAATCCTAAAGAGGTGGTCAAAAGAAGAGGTATCATTATTAACAGAGAATATTTATTTTATTTATACTTCCGCCTAATTAAAATATTACTCAATCATGATGTTATAATAGTATCAATATCTCTTATATATTAATATGTTATTATATTAATTTTAAAAAATAAATCCATTTCCATTTCCATCAAATGGGAATCTAAACTATCGTTCATGTGTACGGTGGAGTACCACCTCGCACATCGATGCAATTTGTTTACCATCATCACCTATCATTAATGTTTTTGATATTGAAATAAATATTAATATATGATATTCATGAAATATTAATAATTATTTAAATTTAAGTTATTATATATCAAAAACCTTGTGATCTTATGGTATGTCTCATTTTAAATTTAATCTCTTTGATAGAAAATGTTACACAGAACACTGAGCATAGAGAAACGACTAAATATTGTTCATTAATTTTTATAGTTATCACCTAGCTATTATAATTTATGGAATTAATGAGATTATCTAAATTATTAAAATATAGATTACACATGTTTATAAAAAATTCATTATTTACCAATTAATTAAAAATGAAAATAAAAACTAATTGAATAAAAAAGATGTTTATAATAAAAAACTATTTCATACCAATGATATAATTTTATCATAATAAATTAAATTAATTAATATTAATAATGGATATTAATGAAATTTATATGTTATATATTCAATAAAATTATTTTAAATTCATCCAATAATTTATTATGTCTGAAGATAAGAATAAATCCAATTTTAATTATAAAAACTATATTTTTCAAAAAGGAAATTTCACCGCCTTTTAATAGACCACCTAATTTAAATATAAATTTTGACACAGTTATAAATTTTCTTTTGAAAAATAAACTTCAATTTTAAAATCAGGTGGTAAAACTAAATTGGGTTATAATTTTGTATTTTTATGATAAGTTTCATTTTTTAATGAAACGTTAAAAAGACTGTATTTTAATTGAAAACTGACATTTAATATAAATGATTTATAATGATATATTATAGTTTATAAGTTTTATAATTTATAATTAGTTAAATTATACATAAATAAATGTATTTCTTTACATTATACTCAATTCTATATTATAAATGGACCTCAAAACATTTCATCATTTTCAACTTCTTCACTTTAAAAAATCATTATCCTGTTGTGTTTGTGGGATTATCTTTCATTATTTTTCTCAAATTATTTGAATTGAATTTGTAAAAATGGAATTTATATTGGGAATCAAAAGTTATAGATTATGTTTTCAGATTATTTTTATTTTTATACATAATATTTTTAAGCGAGTAAAAAAAATTACCGCTCTAAAAGTAAATAATGAAAACGAAAAAACATAATAGGTAAAGGCTTAAAATACCCAATAATTACAAAATTAATTTTTTTTCTTAAGGTATATATTGACCTTGTACATCCTTTGAAACTTTAATGATCATAAAAATTATGGGAAATCAATTCCACCTCAATGTCCTTGGATTTAAAAATAATAATCAATATTTAATCACTTAAACCAACCTCTCCTCATATATAAATATCACCGCTCACCACCCCATGTTGACTCACAGGCCTTAAATATTATAAAATAAATACCAAAAGCACTCATAATCACTCTTCATGCATCCAAGTGTTGTTGGGATAACCCAAAGGCCAAATCTGTGGACCTCAAGAGGTCCTCCAAGGAATATGACAATCAATAGGCAATTTGTTTTCAAATGACATCTCTTATTTTCATTAATTTTTATAATTTCTCTTAAAATATATTATCCATCAAGGAAATATAACTTCATAATAAATTTAAATATATAATTTCCTATTTGTAAGGTAATATCTTATATCAATCCACTTTATTACCTCATGTTATCTAATGAGACGAAACTATTGTCCAAATTATGCCTATCAATAGTATCTATCAATAAAGATTTTGTTTTTTAATCCATTATGGACATCATAGATCGTCATAAAACATTTATATAGGTAAAATAAGATATTAATAGGTATATCAAAACCTATTCTATAATTAATATATACTTATAATATAAAATAATATTAATATAGTCTGTGGCGTTCAAAAAACCCACCAAAATGAAAAACATTTATCGTTAACATTTAATCCAATAAATCATCATAATATAAGAATAATATAATATATCAAAAAAATTACATCAGTAGTTTTAACCCATTTTTATAAGAAAATAAACATTTTTACACAAATGTATCGATCATGAATCTATGAAATGAACACACATAAAACAATCAGAATAATGAAATATTGTTAATGAATGAGTCATAATATGTTAAAAATAACCACATAGGGTATTATTAATATTAATATTCTTTAACGATTCAATAAAATTATTTAAATTATTATAAAGTAGGTAAATGTATTCACCACCAAAGGGAATCATGAGGAAAGGGTTTTCTCACCCCACATTTAGATCATCAAGTTATATTCTATAATCATAAATTATTTATTTTAGGGGGTGTGTGTACTTCCAATTGAATGATTTCATGTGATATCATATTTCTTAACTCAATTTTCATTCATTGGTTTAATCCTATATTTCATTGATTATTTAATGCTATGTCTATGTGTGAAATGAAATTTGATTATCTGTTTTTGAATTTATACTTTTTTATGTGGATTTAATTTGATTACTCATAATTGATTAATTTTATTAATGATATGATCTTTATAAAGTACTTCGTCTCACTTTCAATTCGTTAAGTTATATTTTAATGTTATGCACCAAAGTTATTATATATGGTTTATATAATCTCCATTTATTTTATTATTCATCATTATTCAATGAAAAATTCATTTCTAATAAATATTTTTTTCTTGTATCATTGATATTATTATTTCGTATGTCATATACCATTATTATATGCGATTATTACTTTCAAGGTTATTATATTAACTAGTTAAATAATGTTAAAT
This sequence comes from Viscum album, assembly GCA_963277665.1. Lineage (NCBI taxonomy): Eukaryota > Viridiplantae > Streptophyta > Magnoliopsida > Santalales > Viscaceae > Viscum > Viscum album. Next base: position 1,058,125,737 of record OY728129.1, read on the forward strand.
ATTTATTTTCTACACAATATTGATATTTTTTGATAATGAATATTGATTCAATTGATTCTTAAATATATAATGATTCTTTCGAAATGAATTAATGGGTGGGGACCATATATATATAATCCCCTAGACACATTGGTAGTCCCTTGATATGAATAATGTGGCCAAATTAAATGGGGTTTTACCTATAAATATTAAATTGTATTGTGAAATATATTAATGGTAGTGTTTCATGTCTAGAAACAAATTTCAATTAATTACAAATCTCATTAAGAATTTAGTTATTTGTACACATTATAAATTCACTATGATATTATATATAGATTCAAATTGTGAAAAAGTTAATGATTAAATGGAATTATTGTTTTTAGATATTTACCATTCAATATTAATTATGCTCATTGGTTTGTTGCTTCTTCTGGTGAATTTTACCCTTACAAATAATTTCATATCACCACTATTTTTTTCATTCCTAATGTTATGAAGAATATAACATTGAATGAGTTGTTGAGGATGTATTTTACTTTCCCTTTTTATGATCTATGTCAAATTACCAATATAACAAGGGGACCATGTTTGTATCTTGTTCTTCATGACTATAAAACCTTTTGGTCCTTTTCGATTTTAATATTGTATCTATATCACTGTAATAAATAAATTCATCATCCCTAGGATACCGGGTTCTAGGTATTTACAATTTGTACTATAAAAAGGTTAGTCAATTCCATAGGAATCAGATTTAGGATACCATAGATTATGTAACATAACCCTAACATAGGCCATATGGGTAAGCATACAAGATCATCTCAGATAAACAATGTTTAGGATTATGAGATTAGTTGAACACAAAATTTTCAATTAATTTTAAGTATTTCAGTAATTTTTTTATTATACATTATGTTTTATAATGATATGACCGAATATATTGTATGTCATCATTTATTAATGGTTCTTATAAAATAGAATGTGAACCTCACTTATTCATGTGATTTGATTGGTAATAAAGAGATAGCCTTTTATGAGCTGAAGATAATATTTTTAATGGAAGTAGTCACCCAAATATTCTCATCATATGATGACATAATATTATATTCTAAAATGAAAGTGAACAAATTACCAATGTATTATGGATTTAAATGGAATAAATAGAATAATATAATAGTTTGGAAGAAATGGATAAAGGTAATAAGGGAATGATTTATTTTCCCACATGTGATAATTGTATGAATAAACACCCAATTTTGTTCTTGAAGATATTATGAGTTTTCTATAAATGTGGGGATAAGGGTCACAAGTTATAATAACCCAACATGAATGAAAAAAGGATAATATTAAATGTTATAGTTCCAGGTATATGTGACACTATAAAAACTAATTCTGTAAATGTTAACAGAATATACCATAGAAAGAAAATAATGGATAGAGGTAAACCATATGATATTTGTGTAACTAATGGGGAATTAGTAATTTAGTCTTATATTTTTATACTAATATAATGTTATATAATTGAACTTTATAACTATTTTGATAAGGATTAGAAAGCGTATTTTTTTCAGTATCGATGTATAGTGATTCTTTGGGAAGTTGCATTTCTTGGAACATAGATGATTGATGTATGGATAACTATATATATGGTGTTGATATTGAGATAATGATTTTTGGGATAAAAAGATGATTGGTATAGATAAATTAAATTTGATATTAAGGAATTCCTTGGAACTGATTAATGGTTTTTTGTTTATGATATCATTGATTGAGTTAACACTACATTTGGATATAAATAATACGTACAATAGTATATGTTTTATTCAAAGAATAAAGAATAATTCATGTTTTTAATGAGGTTTTATGGTAATTCAAGATAACACTATATTTCATATGAAAATATGATGAAGTTATTCACATGGTTGGTATGTGAATACATAGAGTTACTTTATATTGTTTGAGAGACTAATTATAAGTTTATTTTGAACATTTGGGGGCCTTATTTTGAATTTTTTGGAATTTAACGTGTTAAAAGTTTCATAAGAATAACCATTTATGAAATATTTTATGTTGATCTTTTAATAAGGCATTAATATTAATCGGTTTATACATATTGGACAACTAGTTCCAACCATATAACTTTTGGATATTCATTGAGATAGAAGAATGAAGTTTTTCTCTTTATGGATCTTATGATCTGTTAAAAGTAAATTTTAGTGCTTCAGGCATAAAAAAATTCATGGATATTAATTTCATAGAGTAAGGGAAAAAATTATATGGAATTAAAAATTGATTTACCAATGACTCTAAAAATGAATGATTCTTTACGAGACTGAAAAATGAAATGTAAGAGATAACCTTTTAGGTTAAAAAACATCATTAATAATGAATATTTAAAGATTATTATTGAAATTTTTTAAGGAATATATTAATATGGATTAATAAAAATGAAAACCCTTAGGTTTCAAAAAATCCCATCACATCCAGAAAATCCATGAAACTAGAACCTAAAACTGAAGGGCTACTTGGGTGAATCACCTACCACCAATCTATGATTTTTTTTAGTTAATAAGAAATAATTATTATTTATTTAAATGATGTCAAATTGATAAACATAAGACTTGAAATTGACTTTATGATATATGATTTATTTTATTATTAAATATGATTACAAAATTTGTAATCTTATATGATTAGGGTAAATTGAATATTATTTGATGATTAAATGTTGAATTTACTTTTGAAAAAAACGATGTGTTTGTAGTGGAAAATGTTTGATTCATAATATCCAGCTATCAAGTAATTAAATTCCATTATGTTCTTACTCTAGTATATAAGAGGATTCCACAAATTTATGTAAATTATTTTTGAATAAAAATTTTATTCATTTAATATTCTTAGTTAGAAATCAATGTACTCTTTAACCGATAACAAATTTATGTATTTGAGATGGTAGATGTTCTGATGACCATTTTATGTATCACTATCCATCATAAATAGATATTTTAATTTCACTTCCATTTCTAGGATTTCACTTTACACTAATTTCATCATTTTCAAAAACCTAATTTTGTGGTGACCTTTACATATCCTTTCCCTTTTATTATGGGGATGTTTTATTAACCCTATTTATTATGTGGGTTTCCCACATAAGTTTTATCAAGTATCCACTATTTATTTATGATGTGATATTTAAAATTGTGAGGAAAAAATTCATTTATGTAGCATAGAATGTGAGAAGACAATATTTTTTTATATATCTTTTTAAATATAATCAATTCGATAGTTTGTTTTACATAGAACAACAAGTTTATAAATAAGACTAAGAATGATTAATTAATTGTGATTGTTATTACTCAGTCATTGTAAGGTATAAAATGAATGAGATTAAATTAATAATAAAAAGATATTTTAAAAATGTTTATATAATTAATTCATTGGTGACCAATTAGATAGAAATGAAAATGGAAACAGATTGAATATAATGGTTATGTTTTAATAAAAACATATGTTATACACATAATGACATTTTATGATAATAAATTAAATTAATAAATATTATTAATGTATATTCATAAAATTTATATGTTATATATTAAAACAAATCCTTTTAAATGAATATAAAATATTTTATTGGCTTAAGATAAGAATTAACCCAGTTTGAAGAATAAAAATATATATTTTCCTATAAGAAAATGTTTTTTCTTTTTAGTTGAAAACATGTTCTAAATATAAATTTAGACACCTTAAAAAATTGAAAAAATAACATTCATGTTTAAAATAGGTATAAATAATTATATAACAGTGTTTTTTTATTTTTCTAATATTATCCATTTTTTAATGAAAAGTGAAAAATACTTCATTTTAATTGAAAACTAACATTTCATATAAATAATTTAGAATTATAAATTGTATTTTATATTTGTTTTAAATTATAATTAGTTCAATTATACATCAATAAATCTAATATAAAATATTTTAATGAATTTTATATTGAAATTAGATATAAAAAATTTCAAACTTTTGAACATTTTAGCTTTAAAATCTTGTTTTCTTGTTGAGTCTATCAGATTAATTTTTAATATATTTTTTCTAAATATATTCATTTAATATAGTAAAATGGATAAAAAATTATAAATAATAAAGTAAACATATGGTATTAAGGTCATTTTTTATTTTTATACATTACAAAATTACCATATTAAACAAATTATTTGTCTATGTATGCCTAAAGTAATGAATAATGTTAATGTTAAAAGGTAAAGGATTAATATAAGTAAACATTATTAATATAAATTGGTTTTTGGGTACTTATAAAACCTAGAAATACTTTTAAATATTAATTATCATCCAAATTTGGGGAATCCAATTCCACAAGAATGTGTTTGGTTTTAAACATAACATAATAATCATCTACTCACTTAAACCCATCTCTTATCAAGTATAAATACCACCTCTCACCACTTGATTTTGACTAAAAAATAATTTTATAAACAAAAATAATTTCACATAACTCTCCTATTAAATATCACCGTGTCAATGTTCTTGTTGTCTCACAAAAATAAAAAATCCTAATTATTTAAGGGGTCCTCTAAGTAGATGATATTCAAGATGCAATTTTCTCAAACCACCCCCCTAATTTTATTTTCTTCTTCAACATTATCCTCAGATAAAACATCCATAAAGGAATTAAAACTATATAATAATTCATATAATATAATTTTTAATTTCTAATAGAATATCTTGTATCTATCCCATTTATTAACTCCTCTTATTCAATGAAACAAAACTATTGTCCAAATAATATCGGTCAATCTTCTCCCTGAATGATTATTTTGTTTATTTTAGATTACCACCTTCATTGATAGTAATACAAATATTATTATGGTAAATTAATTATTTTCATAGGTATATTATAACTTTTTATAGAACTGATATGTACTCATAATAGTAAATAAAGTTAAATTGGACTATGGTGTTTAGAAGACTCTCCAAAAAACTTATCATTTATCATTAAAATATAATAAAATGAATCCTCCAAATAAAATAAATGAAAATGAAATATGGGGAAATTTATACTTTTCTAGTTAATTAAAAATATTAAATTATAATTCATAATTTGTAATAAAATTTTACTATAACATCAATAATGTTACACAATTGATCCGATCACGAAACCATGAAACAAACACACCTGAAACCATAAATATAATGAATTATTATTAATCAATTGGTCATAATATGTTATAAAATCACAAAATTATTTATTATAACTATAAATATGGGTCCTAAATTAATTAATAAAATTCTTGAAACATTTGTCCTTGATTTTATAATGTGAAACATTAAAGATAAGAATGATTTAAGGGCATTCACATCCCACTATTTCTTCTCTAAGATATATGCCTTTAAAACCAGTTATTTCAGTTATGTGTTGTGTATAATGCCATTTGATATATCAAATCATGTGTATAATTATATTCATGATATTAAATTTTTCATTTTATAATTATTACATTTATGGGTCATAAAATTCAACTAATTACATGTGATATGGTATTTATTAACTCATTTTTCATTCATTGGGTTAAACTTATATTTCATTAATTATTCCATTAAAAGTAAAGTGTGAAATGAATTTTTATTATCTTATTTTCTTTTTTCAATATATTTATGTGGATATATAGTGATTACACATAATCTATTAATTAACTAATGATATTATCTTAAAAAGGGACTTCGTCTCAGTTTCACATCATTGAGGAATATTTTAATATTATTAACCGAATTTAATTTGTATGGAGTATATAATTCCCCTTGATTTTATTAAACATCATCATTAACATATTATTTCACTTCTCATAAATATCCATACTTCATTTATCATATATATTATTATTTCCTAAGACATATTCCATTATTATACATGGTGTTTACTTTGAATGTAAATTCATTAACAGAGGAAATAATGTTAAATCATTATTTTCAGCCCAATATGTATATTTGTTGTTAATTAATTTTGGTTGAATTTATTTTTAGAGATATAATGAATTATGTTGAAATGAAATAATGAGTGGATACCATATACAAAATATCCACTCAATGTATTGGTAGTCTAAGGAGATGAATAATGGGAACAAATTAAATGGTTTTTAGCCATAAATATTAAACTATCAAGTGAAATGTCATGATAGTAGAGGATTAATTGATAGATACCTAAAATCTAATAATTAATAAATTTTTTTAGTTATTCTAATCGATGATATTTTCACTATTATATTATCCATTGATTTATATTATGAAAAATTTATTGATTAAATGTAATTTTGTTTTAAGTTATTTACCTTTCAATATTATTTATGCTCATTGATTCATTATATATTCCACATTATTTAACCCTTAAAAATAATTTTAGCTATCCATTATTATTTTTCCCTTCCCAAGATTATGTAGAAGTTAAAAATGAATGATTTTTTCAGAATTCAATAAAATTTCCTTTCTTATGTTCTACCTTTAATTGGAAATGTAATAAGGGAACTTTGTATATATTTAGTTCTTCAAGGGTACTAAAATATTTAGATTATAGTGAGTTTAATATTTTATATATGATAATTTAAAAAATAATTTCACTATATTATATATTCTAGGGTCTGAGTCTCAACAATATAACTTCTTTACTTACCTTTTATTAAAAAATTATAACATTTTTTGCATTTATGGTGGATTACCACCTGACGAACTGATGTGATTCATTTTTTTATTACCTAATAAAATGGAAGGTATATTTAAGTGTATTTAAAGAACTAATAATATATTTATTATATAATTCTAATTTTATAAAAATAACATAACTGTCATCATCTTACAATGATGATTTTTGGGAAATGGAAACATTATTCAAGTGTACACATGACATATCATCTCTATGATTGAAAAGTAGTTAATTTTTATTCCAAATATATCATAAATGGTTTCAAAAGTATAATTTATTTAAAAATTTTCTAGTTATTTAATTATTATTATTCTACAGATAATGGAATTATGAACCCTTTGAAAATGTTCGACACACTAATGCCACTTTGAAATTATGAATTCAGTGTTCTCAAAACTCCCAACATGGAAATAAATAAATATTTATTTAAATATTTTATTAAAATAAATGAATATATTGTTTAATTTTGAGTTATTAAACCTGTAAAATTTTATTATGATACAAATATAATATATTTTTATTATATGGGAAATAAATGTCAAAAATGAAAATCCTGGACTTGAGGATAGGGGTTTCTCATCAAACATTTAATTCCATGATACATATTTCATATACATCTCATAACTATTTTGGGTGGTGTATATACATCCACATTGAATGTTATATCCTGAATATATTTATATTTATTGAATTTAAACTTTTATTTGACGTTACTTATATCATGGGGGGTTTGAAATCAATTGTTTCCAAAGTGGTAGGGGTTTATTTAAAAATATCATTATTATTCATGATTGTTTATGTTTAATCCCATCATGGTGTAATTGTTGAATATTTCAATGTTAATGATTATAAATTTTATTTTTCTCTATTTATTCATTAGTTATTCATGTAATAGTACCATTTTTCTCACTATGGTACTTAAAAGTATTGAGAAATTGGTTTTAATAAAACTTTACTTCATTACCCTCTTAGATCACAAATACTTTTTCCTTTATATCGTTTTTTTCTAAAATTATTTTAATGATTTATTTTAACATTCTAAAACTTATTTACTAAAAAAATTACACATGTTTATTTTTTACAAAACATATTTAAAAGAATATTCTTTTATATTTTCGAATGATCTACTTTTAAATGTATTTTCAATAGTGTGAAATGAATGTTTTTAAAATTATAATGAATATACCTAATTACATGTCATTATGACCAATGAACTATTTTATGATTCCATTATAATATTCATGGTTTTTTTTAAATTAACTATTTTCTATAATTGTATTTTAATTTTTTATTTTGAAGAAGTGATTTCAATGTGAAAAGTGTTTTTTAATGAAACACTTCATATAATATGTTAAAGATATTTTCATCAAAAAACATTTAATGTTATGTATTTATTATAAATTATGGATATATGTCTCTCAGATATATATCTATATCATTCTATATTAGTCTTATAAGATAATACATTCTTTATATTCATCTTTAAAATTCCTTAATTATAAATTTTCCATTGATTATGATATGAGACAAAATTATGAAACCCATTTTTTATAAATGAAAATTCCTTATGTTTCTTCCTTATGATTGATTTTACTTTTTTAATAAACATAAATTGTGAACATCTGATGGCAGGTGAACATAGATAATGATCAAATGTATTACGTAAAACATTATCCTCATGAGATATCGTGTTTGAGAGTAGAGAGTAAACCCAATCCATAATAGGGCTTTACCCACCATGAAATATTATCCAAAAAGATATCCTTAACTCATATTTATTCCATTTTATATATCTCTACTATATTTCCATTTATTCCTTGATCTTGTGATATCGTTTTATTTTTTCTATGATACCATATGATTATTCATGATCTATAACGTTTTTGATATCATGTTATTCCTCTGGCTCACATGTTATTATTATGAGATGATTGATGATAATTTGTGAAGGGGTTCATTTTGTTGAGATATATATAACGCATATGCCTTATATGTGCTTTCCCATTAAAGATTAGTTGGATGAAGATAATTAAATTCATTACTATTAAAGTTATTTGGCTTGTACGGTCATGGAATGATTTAATTTGAACTCTTTATTTGAATATTAATATAATGTTGAAGTCATGTTGAAAATTATCATACAATGGTCTAATCATTTATGGATTTGGTTATTTTTTAAAGTTTAATGTAATATATTGATATGATTTTTTGGAATCATGTGATCCATAAAATGATAATTTTGGTACTACTAGCATGACAAATTCATCTTGAATACTCATAGATTGGAGAAATAGATGATATTGTGGTGAAAATTAATTAAAGGATGCAATTAGACTTATTAATCATGTATATTTCATTATTATTTAAAAAGGAGTCCAATACATTAGGAAAAAGGATCTTGAAATAAAACTATAATTCAGTATTTATAAATTGATGGTCTTTTCACTTTATAAAATTTAGTACATTATCTCCCAAATGGATCTTATCTTCAAATCCATTTTTTCACTTCCCACCAATGATCTTCTATTTGGAAACATAGTTTTGCGAGGACCATCATATTTCCCTTTCCCGATTTTTACGTGGAAGATTTATTAAATATTTTAATGATGTGGGTTTTTCACTGAGTAATTTTGGAGTATTAAATGTATTATTACAATGAACAAGTTAAAATCATGACTATGAAATTAATTTAATGAGGTAGAATTTTACAACCTGATATTTTAAAAAAACACTATGTTTAACTGAACAATGGTATACTATTAAAATATTATTATTTAAATGTGTATTTTATAACATAGCCATAAAATTATATGGTACAAATAGTAATAACCACATATTAAAATTTTATTATGAATTATAATTAAAATGAAACACACCAAGCATCCACGAAACACTTCTCTTTGAATAATATAATAGTGTGTATTGTACGCAACATCGAGTTCTAACACACCATAACCAATCAAAATACTAGTTATGAATATTAATACCCAATTTTTGATATTTTATAAATTGTATCTTTCAAAATAGATTTCATTTTTGGATTCGGAATATCGAAATTAGTTTTGGGTGAAATTTTTTATTTTTTTAAAACATTCAATTTTTGATGAATTCTGAAAAACACTGAGTTATAGTTTAAACCCAAATTTTTATTTAAATAATTATTTATTTTCATTAAATTTAATTTTGGAAAAAATAGATACGTAATACCTATATGATTTAAATATAATTCATTGAAGTCAGTTTATAATAATTTTAGATATATAAATTGTTTTTTGAACTTTTCACCGTCTTTCACCCACCTCATAGGAGAATTTTCAAATTCAAATAAAACATGATTTTACCACTTCTGTGACTGAAATATCAAAACTCCTAGAGACATGGATGATATCAATAAGGAAAATGAAGTTTGATAAGATGAAAATAATTTTTGGTGAATAGTAAATTTTTACTTTTATTTACCACGGTTAAAAGTAAATAGGGTAATTAAGGGTAAAAATGATATTATTATTACCCTAACACATGTCTAAATTCTATTGGATAAGTATAATTTGACCAAAAAAACCTTATAAATAAAATATGAACCTATTTGGTCTGCCAAGATTAGATTAGTATACTTATTATTATTTAATTTAAAGAAGATTTTAAAGTGTTAAATTCAATGTTTAATACCTAAATTATTTTAAATATAGGGTTACACATAAGTTAAATTCGACTCTAAATATTAATTATAAATCTAAAAGGATTTCATACATAATTATATTTTATTATTTATTTTTTATACATTAAATAATTTAATTTATTTATAACAAAATGATGATGGAGTACTACCAAATTAATGAAATATTTAAATAATTGATATTATAAATATCCAAATAAATGTATTTTGAGACTTTTTATGAATTAAACTAATTTTATAGGTTAATATGACATGTTACGGTTGGTTAGAAAAATGTTTTTTGAAGTTATAATGTTTTTATCAATTTAGCAGAAACAAAATACCAAATAGTTTCAAAATTGACTTAAAAGAGTTTTAAAAAGAAATATTATATTATTAATTGATTTTATTTCCTTAAAAATATTAGGATCTTCCAAAAAGACTTATATAATGATAGGTGTATCATTAATGAACCTGTTGGGGTTCACTTGGAATTATATAGTAAGTTCATTATCCATATAATATAAAAATACAAAGAGACATGGTAAATGTCAAACTATTTAACTAAGAGTTAAATCTATAAGATGAAATTAATATATTGACCCAAACCTGTATAAAACCTATTGGATGAGTATTTTATGACCCATAACCACCATATACTTTAAATAATTCATTTTGGAGCCATTATAAAATGAAAATGATTTTATTATAAAATAATATTTCTAGCTTTTCCAAAGGTGCCACTCACCACTCTTATAAAAGGGCAGTCCACATTCTATCTAATTCACACCATCCAAGACATTTGTATCGGCAAAAACCTAGAAAAATACCCTATAAAATGTCCACCCTTCATCATAAAGACCTTACTTTAGTCAAAAATCCATCCTAAGGATCCCTTTTGATCAAATAAAAAGGAAGAACCTGAAGAAGAGGTAAATATCTCACCACCTCTTTCAAGTTCCTTTGTTCTTCCACTTCCTCATTATTTGTTGTATCCAATATAAAATAATAAATCCATTATATTTTATATAATGTGATGTTATTATAAATATGGCACAACCCTATTCATTATTCTATCAATCATATGACAGACATGTCACAATACATGTGTACGTACACCTTACCATCTCCATGTTTTGGTGTTATTATTATTCAATACATTATTATTTGTATGGGTATAATAATGAAGTGTCATTGATGTAAATAATAAATATTACATGATAATTAATCTTTATATATGATATACCATCCAATTATATATTATTTTAATATCAAAATAATGATATTGTCGCTCATGTGTACGTACGGATTAGTGTCTTCACAAACACAATGAGATTCATTTCCCATCGTATCCATTCAAGACTAATTTTAATAAGATTATTAAAAGTAATGTTTCAATACTTAATATCACTATTGATATTAATATGATATATCCCAACCATAACAAAATATTGTTGCGTAACAAAGCATATAAAGGAAAACAAATCAGTTTAACACCTGAAACGACGATAATACTAAGATATTAATAACAAAGCAATGATAATCAATCATATATTATATCATATTACTGTAAATGATTCTTTTATAATTTAATAACAATCATTTCACCATTATAAAGGAGGTTAACCTACCATCGACCAAGGAAAAGTACATGGTAAGGGTTAATTTCACAATTTCTTCATTATCCGAGGTTGTTTGTATGTAATTATCTACTAGGATCTCTTTGTCATCCACATCCATGTTTCGTAAAAATTTATTCCAAAACATTTTTACGATTTACTAGACAATGAGTTAAAGTTATTTATACCCTTAGTTGACCTTATATATTTTTAATGGAATCTTTCTATCATTTTCCAAACAAGGTACTTTATGACCTTTTCAACAAAATTATGGTAAGAATATTTTTTAACTTATACGATGTGTGTGGGTATTTTCCACCGTTATAAAATATTAAAAGCATCCCTTACAATCTTATATTAATATATCCAAAATAAATGTTTTCTTTTATAATTATATTAATTTTAAATTATTTCAAAATATAAAGAGATATTTCTCTAAAAAAGGTTTTGATTTCATCTACGTCAACATCCTTTTATGGATTTTAAGCTTATTTGAAGTTGATTTATTATGATAAAAAGTCCATATTTTATAGATGGTTTTGTGATATTTTGGCCTTTGGTTGTGTTTTTTTACAATTCATGGTTTATGGATAAAGTATTGACATTTCTTATGATAGTTTTAATACGAATGTTTATGTTAGGTTTAAACATTTTCATATGAGGAAGGCATTGGACTTAGTATGTGATGGGTGGATCCCACTATATCTCCTCGATGCATTGGCAGGTCTCGTGAGACAAACTAGTGTATTGGAACAAGGCTTTGATAAAATATTATTTGTAGTCTTGGAACAAGGCCTTGACTCTGTGGTTATGAAATCTGTCATTATGCATTCCATCATTATGAAAGTGGATATTGACATTGCATGTGATTATTCAACTAGTAGAATACCCATTTGAATAATTAAATGGAATTATTTGATTTTATCTATTCCATATTACGCTAAATTTCATGTTTAAAATGATTTTGTTTTAGCCTTATACATTTCCTTAAATGTGTATTCTTATTTATGAATGTCTTCACTATATCGTTATCCTTACTAAGCATCTAAGCTCACCCCTTTCTATGTTTTATTTTTCTCAGGATGCGATGAATTATATTATGATAGACATGCAGGGATAGTTTATGGGATCTTATTTTTGTCTATATAAACAATGTTGTTGTAGTTTTCCATTTTATAATGTATTCTAAACCTTATGAATGTATTTATTACTTCCAAGGCTGCTAAACTAATAGGTCATTCAAGAATTGATCTTTTTTTATCATGACAATGTTATGTAATAATGCACTGACTCTGGTTAATTGGGGTCGGGGCATTATAGTTGGTATAAGAGGATGTATACTACAAACCTTGGAAACTATATTTAGATAAACTCTGATTAGAGCACATAGCCCTATCATTTTCTTTCAAGATTAGTTTAGAAGAATTTCCTCGAATTTTGGTAATGTAGAGAGTTTTCACGTTTTCCAAGAAATGCATCCCTATCTGGATACGAGTAGGTAGAGGCGGCTCTGGCACAGATATACCTAGGGGTAAAATCCAAAAACACCTCTTTGAGCTAGACTCGAATGGGAACTGGTGCAAGACAACGAGCCTTGCTGCACTCTTCATTATGAAACTCCCCAAGGATATGCTTAGGATAATTCTCATTTTCATTATAAACCATTATGAAAGTTTTATGAGTATATAATTCCTAAAAGAAAACGTTTTTATGATTATTGATTATATCCATAAACTGTTCAATTTATCTGAAGTGTTTTAAATGTTTGGGTTTTTGTAATATGATTCATAAACTAATCATGTTTATGCCATTGTTTAGAAATGGTGCCTAGTGGGAGGATTGGAAACCATATCTATGCATGCACTCTATGTAGGGATTTCCCTCCTAGTCAAGATAATTGTAGAGGAGTTGGTGATGTAATTGGTGCTGATCATGTAATCACCATACTAGGACAACTCACTATGGTTATGAATAATAACCTTACCAATATAGAGCACCTCGATCCATAGCGTGGAGGATCAATTTTAGATTTCTTCATGAGGAAAAAAACCAACATTAAATGGGGTTAAAAATCCACTAGTATCCTAGAAATGGATAAATACCTTAGAGAAACTATTCCACGCCTTAGAGAGTAGTGAAAGGGAAAAAATTTCATGGCAGTTTACCTCCTAACTGGTGATGCTGATCAATGATGGTCATTGATTAAAAACAAAAAGGAAGATGATAAACTATCAAATATATAATGTAGTGAGTTTAATGAAATTTTCATAGAAAAGTAATTTCCTCATGAACATCAAGTACATATGTTAAGACAATTTTTCAGTCTGATGAAAAAGGAGGATGGGATTGTCGCAAAGTATGAAACTAACATTACATCATTATCGAGGCATGCTGCAGATTATATATGTATCCTAATAAGTAATATTGATCATTTATTTGATGGGATAAAACCTTTTCTCTGTCGAGAATTAGTCTCACAATCCTTCTCATCGTATGAAGATATTGTCTCATGTGCTATCAGGACAGAAAAAAGAATTCTCCAAGTCTTACGACTTTAAAAAAATGAAAGAGAAGAAGAGATCTGATGAACACTCTAGAAATGTTAATAAGGGGAAGAAGGGAAAAGTTGAATATTCATCCTACAATAAATGTGGGAAGAAACACCATTGTACTTTCCTGAAGGTAATGGGATTTTGTTACATGTGTGGTGAAAAAGTCAATCAAGCTCATGATTGAAAGGGGAAGAAAGAGGCTGTCAATGTCGAATGCTAAAATTTTATAGAATGGGGGATTTATGAGAATGAATGTCCTAAGGTTTAGGGGAACTTACCTTAGAAAAGGCCAAGGGATCAAGGTCATGATTTTCTATCACTACTGCTAATGTTGATGCTCTGAAAGATGTGGTGGCATGTAATTTAATGGTTTCCTCATGTTTAGACAATGATTTATTTGATTCTGTAACATCACATTGTTTCATATATTCTTATTTCTCTAAGAAAATTAAATATTACCAATTTCATTTAATACAGGATTTGTGAGTCAAAACTCTTAAGGGAATTATCATTACAATAATGTTTTGTGAATCAGTCCCCATTAGAGCATATAAATGTTCTTTATCTGCTGATCTCATCATAATACCAATGATTGAATTTGATATAATCCTTGGTATAGATTGTATTTCGAACCATGATGTGAATAATTATTGTAAAAAAGAGGTTACAATTTTTTATTATGATGATAAAGAACACCTTATATTTAGAGTAGAAATGTCACCACCTAATTCTTATCAAGATACAACCCTAGTAGCTCAACTAAATTCAATTATTGGGGAGGAGGAGAATGAAGTATCTTTGGGTGAGGAAAATAATGTTCAAATAGAGGATGTACCTATTTTTCAAGAATATGTTGATGTGTTTCCAGAAGATTTACCTGGACATCCTCTAGAATGAGAAATAGAGTTTCCCATATAATTAATTCCTAGTTCAAGGCCCATATCGATGACCCCTTATAGAATGTCCATTGTGGAATTAGTGGAACAAAAGATACAACTACAGTAATTGATTAACAAAGGATTTATTCAGCCTAGTATTTCACCATGGGAACCCCTATCCTTTTGTTAAGAAGAAAGATTGATCTATGAGGTTGTGCATTGACTATAGGGAGATCAATTATATAACAATAAAGAATAAGTATCCCCTACCTCACATTGATTATTTATTTGACTAACATCATGGAGCTCAATAATTTTCAAATATTTACCTTCGATCTGGATATCAGCAGTTGTGTGTGAAGAAGGAATACATTCTGAAAATAGCATTTCGAACCATGTACGAGCATTACGAGTTTATAGTAATGCCTTTTCGATTAACTAATGCACCCTCTGTCTTCATGGATCTAATGAATATAGATTCCATTTAATACCTTGATGACTTTGAATTGGTATTTATTGATGATATTTTGGTATACTCCAAAAGTCACAGAGATCTTGAAAATCACTTGCGAATTATTCTATAGATTCTTAAAAGACATGAATTTTATGGGATGTTTAGCAAGTGTGGATTCTGGCTTCAGGAGATATCTTTTCTTGTTTATATTGTCTCTATGGATTGAATATTTGTTTATCCTTATATGACCAAGGCAATACAAGAATGGACATCACCAACGAGTATAACCGAGGTATGTAGTTTTATTGGTTTACAAGGTTATTATCGACATTTCGTCGATAATGTTTCCCAGTTGGGTAACCCATTAACAAAGCTCATAGGAAAAGGGGTTAAATTAGTTTGGACAAAGGAGTATGAAAAAACGATCTGAAGAACTGAAGAGAATATTAGTAAATTATGCTATATTGACACTACCATCGGGGATGGTTGGGGTTTTATTTATAGTGATGCTTTAAAGAACAGACATGGTTGTGTCCTTATATAGAATGATAGGGTTATTTCCTATGCATCACGACATCTAAAAGTTCTTGAGAAAAACTATCCTAATCATGATCTTGAGTTAGCAGCTATAATCATTGCTTTGAAGATTTGGAGACACTATCTCTATATTGAAAAATGTGAGATATATACCGATCACTAGATTTTGATGTATATTTTCTCACAAAAATAACTCAGCATTAGGAAAAGGTGATGGCTTGAAGTACTCAATGATTATGATTTCACTATATAGTACCACCTGGGGAAGGCAAATAAGGTGGCATATTCTTTGAGTAGAAATGATCATGGAGTTTCGAACAATATGAGAGTTGAAAAGGATCCTATATACATGGATCTAGTAAATATGGATATGGGAATAACCATGGAAGGTGAAACATCAATGCCTTTTCAAATTATTTATAAACTATCTTTACTAAAAAGGATAAAGAGTTCTTAGACTAGCGATGAAGAGTTTCAAAATAATATTAAAGCTATGAATGATGGGAGATTGAGAGACTTTGTGTATGAAGATAGAATTTTGAAATTTTGTAAGAGACTTTGTGTTCCTGATATACCTGATCTAAAAAAGGAATTGTTGGATGATGCTTATAGTTCCAATTTCTTTATACACCCTAGTAGCACTAAGATGTATAGATATTTAAAGGAACATTTTTGGTGGGATGACATGAACATGTAGATTGATGATTTTGTGTCAATATGTATGGTTTGTCGACAAGTGAAAGCTGGACGGAAATTGCCTGGGGGAGTATTGAAACCTCTTCCCATACCAGAGTGGAAATGAGATAGTATTACGATGGAAATTGTAATGGTACTACAAAAGACTTCTAGAAGGAATAATGAAATATGGGTTATTATTGATCATTGTACCAAGTCCGCAATTTTTTTTCATACATGAGAAGATTTACCACTTGAACCATTGGCAAGACTATATATTAATTATGTCGTTAGACTTCATGGAGTGACACTATTGACTATTTCTGATCGTGATCCACATTTTACATCAATATTCTGGAAACATTTTCATAATTCCCTGGATACTGGACATTGTTTAAGCACTTCCTACCACCCCAAAAATGATGGACAATCAGAACGGACTATTCAAAGCTTAGAAGACATGTTGAGATCATGCACACTTGTCTTTCAAGGTATGTGGGATCAATATTTACCTTTGGTATAATTTTACTATAACATTAGCTTTCATTCAAGTTTTCAGATGGAACCATATGAAGAGTTATAAGGAAATAGATGTCGCACTCCAACTTGTTGGGATGATGTTGGTGAAAGAAAACTCGTAAGCCTAGAACTTGTTGAGGATACAATAGAAAAGGTGAAGGCTATCCACACCCACATAAATGCAGCCCAAAGTAGGAAAAAGAGATATGTCGATAACCAAATGAAGGATTTAGAATTTCAAGTAGGAGACTGTGTCTTCTTAAAGGTATCACCATGGAAGGGTGTTATAAATTTCGGTAAGAAGGGTAAATTGAGTACCAGGTACATTGGAACCTTTGAAATTCTAGAACGAATTGGGGTTGTAGCTTACCGTTTGGAAATACCACTATGTATCTTAAAATTTTATGATGTGTTCCACGTATCACTATTGAGAAAATAAATTATTGACCTAACGCATGTACTCACCAATGAGGAAGTATAATTAGAACCCGATTTATATTATTGGAAAGAGCCTATCAAGGTTCTTGATACATGAGAACAAGTGCTGAGAAACCTCATCTGGTAAAATTAATATGGAGAAACCGTAAGATGGAAGAGGCAAAATGGGAACTGGAGGAACTTATGATGAAGAACCACTAATGCCTTTTTATGTAGTAATATTCCAGAAATTTCGAGGACAAAATTATTTGAAGGAGTGGTGAATGTAACACCCCAAGCTTCTACAATACACTTCTCTTTGAATAATATAATATCGTGTATTGTACACAACTTTGCGTTTTAACACACCACAACTAATCAAACTAGTCCTTATCAATTTTAATACCCACTTTTTGATATTTTATAAATTTTATCTTTCAAAATGGACTTTATTTTTTGATTCGGAATATCAAAATTAACATATGGTTAAGTTTTGGTATTTTTATTGAAAACTTTCAATTTTAAATGTATAATGAAAACCACTGAGTTATAGTTTAAAACCAAATTTTTATTTAAATAATTATATTCATCATTTATATTTATTTTAGGCAAAAATAGATACATAATACCGATAATTATTCAATGTAATTCATTGGAGTCAGTTTATAATAATTTGAGATATATAAATATTTTATTTGACTTGTCACCGTCTTTTACCCACCTCATTGGAGAATTTTAAAATTCACATGAAACTTAATTTTACCTCATTTGTGAGTGGAATTTAAAATTCTGAGAGACAAAATTGATATAAGTATGAAAAATGAGGTTTAATAAGATGAAAAAATGGTGAATAGTAACTCTTTACTTTTATTTACCATGGTAAAAAGTAAATAGGGTAATTAAGGGTAAAAATGATATTATTATTACCCTAACACATGTCCTAATTCAATGGGATAAGTATAATTCGACCAAAAAGAACATAGGAATAAAATATGAACCTCTTTGGTCCACATGGATTAAATTATGACATTTATTTTTATTTAATTCAAGGAAGAGTTAAAAATGTTAAATTCAAAGTTTAATAACAAAAAATTTGTAATATAGGCTAACACATAAATTAAATTCAACTATAAATATTAACTAAAAATATAAAACGATTTCCTACATAATGGTATTTGGTTATATTTTTTAGACATTAAATAATTTCATTTATTTATAACACATTGATGATGCAGTAATTACATAATTATTGAAATATTAAAATAATTTATAATATAAATATCCAAATTAATATATTTTGAGGCTTTTTTTGAATTAAGATAATTTTATAGGTTAATATGAAATGTTAGGGTTGTTTATATGAATTTTTTTCAAAGTAATAATGCTGTTATAAATTTAGCAAAAACAAAATACCAAATAGTGTCAAAATTGACATGAAAGTTTTTAAAACAAATAATATATTATTAATAGATATTATATTACTAACCTTATAAGGATCAGCCAAATGGAATATAAAATGATAAGTTAATCATTAATGTCCCACTTGGTGTTCGATTGGAAGTTTATTGTATGTTTATTAACCATATAATATAAAAATACGAAATAGACATGGTAAATGTCAAACTATTTAACTAAGAGTTAAATCTAAAAGATAAAGTAAATATAGTGACCCAACCTATCTAAAATAGATTGGTTGGGATGTTTTCGAACCATACCCACCTTATACTTTAAATAATAAATATTTTAGCCATTAGAATCCGAAAATTATTTTATTATAAAATAATATTGCTTGACATTTCCAAAGGTGCCCCTCACCCCTCTTATAAAAGGGCACTCCCCCTTATCATTAATTCAAACCATCATTGCCATTTGGCTCGGCCTACCACTGCCCAAATACCCTCTAAATTTTCCTACCTTCGTCCTAGTGGCCCTCCTTTAGTCATAAATCCATCCTATAGATCACTTTTGATCAAATCAAAAGGAAGAACCCGAAGAAGAGGTAAATATCTCACCACCTCTTTCAAGTTCATTTCTTCTTCCACTTCCTCTATATTTGTTGTTCCAAATATAAAATAATAACTCCAGTATATCCTATATATTTTGATGTTATTATAAATATGGTACAGCCCTATTCATTATTTTATCCATCCTTTGAATGACATATCACCATGCGTGCGTTCGTAGGCTTACCGTCTGCACATCGTGGTTTAATTGTTATTCAAAACATTATTATTTGGATGGGTCTAATAATGATGTGTAATTGATGTAAATAATAAATATAACATGATAATGATTCTTTATATATGATATACCATCCAATTATATGTTATTTTAATTTCAAAAGAATGGTATGTTCACTCGTGTGTACGTACGGATTATCATCTCCATGAACGCGATGAGATTCATTCCCCATCGTATCCACTCAAACTAATTTTCATTAGATTATTAAAAATAATATTTAAAGACTTAATATCATTATGAATATTAATAAGTTACATCACATTCAAAAAAAATTAATTTTGTAACAAATCATATAAAGTAAAACGAATCAGTTAACACCCGAAACAATGAAAATACTAAGATATTATTAACAATGCAATGTTAATAGATAATATATGACATCATATTAACGTATATGATTCCTATATAATTTAATAACAATTATTTCACCATTATACAGGAGGTTAACCTACCCTCGATCTTGTAAAAGTTCAAGGTAAGTGTTTATTTCACAATCTCTTCGTTAATCAAGGTTGTTTATATGTAATTATCTACTAAGATATCTTTATCAACCACATCCATGTTTCATTAAAATTTAATCCAAATAAACTTTACTATTTAGTTGAAAATAGGTTAGATTCATTTATACTATTATTTGACTTTATATGTTCTGAAAGGAATCTTTCCGTCATTTTCCAAACAAGGTACATTATAACCGTTTCGACATAATTAAGGTACGAATGTTTTTTTAACTTATACAGAGTGTGCCGCTATTTTCCACCATTATAACATAATAAAAGCTTATCATAAAAGCTTATAAGAATATTTCTTAAATAAATGTTTTCTATTATAATTATATTAATTTTAAATGATTTCAAAATAGAACGATATATTTCTCAAAAAATGGTTTTGATTTTATCTCTGTTGACATCCATTGATGGATTTTAGGCTTATTTGATGTTGATTTGTTATGACAAAAATCATCCATATTGTATTGAAGGTTTTGTGATATATTTTCCTATGTATGAGTTATTTTTATCATTCAGGGTTTATGGATAAAGTAGTGACATTTCGTATGCTAGTTTTGATACGAATGTTTATGTTATGTTTAAACCATTTCATATGAGTAATCCATTAGACTTAGTATGTGACAGGTGGAGTCCACTATAGCTCCTAGATGAATTGGTTGGTAACATGAGACAAACTAGTGTCTTGGAAAAAGGCCTTGACAAAATCTTATTTGTAGTCTTGGCACAAGGCCTTTACTATGTTGTTATGATGTTTGGCATTATGCATTCCTTAATTATGAAAGTGGCTATTGATATTTCATGTGATTATTCTACTAGTAGAATATCCATGTGAATAATTAAATGGAATTATTTGATTTTATCATTTCCATATTGTGTTTAAGTTCAAGTTTAAAAGGCTTTTGTTTTAGTCTTATAAATTTACTGAAATGTTTATGCTTATCTATGAAAAGTTCTCCTATATTGTTATCCTTACAGTGCATCTGAGTTCACCCCTTTCAATGTTTTATTTTTACCAGGATGCGATGAGGTATATTATGACTGTCCTATAAGGATATTCAATGGGATATCAGTGTTTTATATGGAAAAAATTTCATTGTAGTTTTCTATTATATGATGTAATGTAAACCTTATGAATGTATCTAGTACTTCCAAGGCTACTAAACTAATCGGTCTTTCGAGATATGACCTTTTGTGATCACGCCAATGTTATGTAATAATACACTGATTCTGGGTAACTAGGTTTGGGGAATTATAGAAAATATATTTATAAATATGTGCTCAAATATTGGTAATTTTTTAAGAGGATTCGAAATTTATTTTTCTCAAAAAATGATGTTTATTTTTTTTGAACAAATTAAAAAATTAATTAATTTTTTCAAATATTAGAAAACTATTTTATAAAATTTATC
This sequence comes from Viscum album, assembly GCA_963277665.1. Lineage (NCBI taxonomy): Eukaryota > Viridiplantae > Streptophyta > Magnoliopsida > Santalales > Viscaceae > Viscum > Viscum album. Next base: position 1,058,147,893 of record OY728129.1, read on the forward strand.
ACCATTTTAGGAATAAAAATTTCAACATAATATTTGTATTAATTTTATTTATTATTATAAAATGTATAATTTTTAATGAATTGTGAAAAATAATGGTTTTATTTAAAAATTCAATTTTCTTTAAATCATTTAAAAGGTTGTGTTTTCTTAATTAAATGGGTTTAAATTTAAATTAGTTAATTTTTTTTTATTAATCTAATTTAGTTTTTTGGAATAAGTATTTCTCAATTTTTATATAAAAACATTTTATACTTATGAAAACCTCATCTTTAGAGAACAATTTGTTTCATCACATATGCGGGTTTAATTTTATGTTGAATTATTACACTTCTGTTAATTGAATTTGTAAAAGTATATTAAATATTTGGAATCATAGAAATTAATATTATATAATAATTTCATTTTTTCATAATTAATAATAAAAGCATCAAAATATAATTACTTAAATTAAGGGTAATAATGGTTTAATGGGGGTTAAACTAAAAATACTTTTATTAAAGATCATAAATACTTCTCCAAATATTATTTCATGTACATATTTCAATTATATTTCATAAAAGGTTATAGAAGTATTATTTTTGTAGCCTTGTGGAATTTTTATAATGTGGGAATACTTTTTTATTTTCCAAATTTAGAAGTGTGCCCTCTCCCCCGCCTATAAATGTAACAACCTCTACTCACCTATTTAAATATCAAAAGCTTTGTGTTTCTATGAATACATGCCTGGATAAATTAATTACATCCCTACCCACTTACTATAGTCTTTAGTTTTACAATAAATCCAATATTAGAATGATTTTGGTATAATCCTAAAGAGGTGGCCTTGAGAAGAGGTATCATTCTTAACCAAGCATCTTTGTTATATGTAATGTTTGAAGCCTGCAAGAATTGAATTCCACTAAGGTTGATGGGCCATGTAATACATACACCTAAGGGCCTTGTAAGTGTTCCACCTCACTCCTTGAAAGGTGGATTATCAAAATCATTAAAAAATGATGGCCTTCGAGCCATTAGAGTATATCACATATATTCATATTTTATTATTTAAATGGTATAACTTAAATCCATCTCCACTTCCATCATATGGGATGCTAAACCATCATTCAAGTGTATAAAAGACTACTACCTCACAAAATGATGAAATATGGTTTCCTCAATCGCCTATCATATATATTTATGATGATGTAATAAATATTTATATATTAAATTAATTACATGTTAATAATTCTATAAAATAAACATATCCTTTACATTCATACCTTACCATTAATTGAAAAATGATAACATCATTCGTGTGTATGACAAACTATAACCTCACAAAGAGTTGTGATTCCTTTTTTACCACATCACAATGATCGTATATCTATGTTTATTTAAAAAAATCATATTATATTTATTATATAATTACAATTTTAGAAATTAAAAATAACACTTACCTTCTTTCAAGCATTATCTTTGAAAAATGGAAACATTACTCACATGTACGTATAACCTACCATTTCAATGATTGTAATGTAGATAATTTTTAATAACTATATTTAATGGTTGGTTTTAAAAGTATAACTTATATATATAAATTAAATTATTTAATTATTATTAATATGTTAATTAGTTACTAGTATCCCATTGGGTCATGATCATCACATCGATGACGTTTTGAAATTATAAACTGAGAATCCTCAAAACACCTGCCGTGGACATAAATGAATAAATAATTTAATATTTACTGCAAATAAATGTATTAAATGGTTTAAGTATCAATTATTAATGATGTAAAATTTTCATATAATAAAAACAATAAATAAATGTTTTTTATACATGTGATAAAAGACATGTACGATAGGTATTGACTTTTGGTAAGGTATTTCCCATCTCAATATTACTTTTGTGAGAAATTTGTGATATTCACCAGTCATTTATTTTTTGTGGTGTATATAAATCCCCTTTTAATGTTATATCATGAATAAATATTTCTATGGGTCCTTTAATGTCTCATTTAAAGTTAATTTTCTCGTGGGGGTTATGATTCAAATGTTGTCAAAGTGTTATCGCTTTATTTCACAATAACGTCATTATTTAGGATTGGCTATGTTCAATCCTCCCTTAGTGGAACTATTAGGTAGTTATATCTTAAAATAAATATAATTTATTCCTCTATTTATTAGTGAATTTTTTTAATATTTCCATTTTACTCTCTCTGTTATATAAAATGATAAATATTTTTTTTTAGAAAATATAAAATCATATATCTCATCGATTGATAATTGTTTTTATTATGTATCCATTTTTTATAAAACTAATTTGTATAATCTTTTCAACGTTATTAAAATGATTTATTAAATACATGATTTCACAAGGTTTCTTTTTTTTCAAATGTTTTTAAATTAATATTCTAGTTATTTTACTAATGATGTACATTTTAACCAATTATCATATTATAAGAGGGATGTTTTTAACTTATACGACATGTACGAAATTAATTTTCATTTTTACCACTAAATTAGTTAAATATCCCTATATAAGTTTTCACCATATATTTAAATAAATTATTTTCTTCAATATTTTTTAAATTTTTTAGATTTTCATGATTTGATTTCAATATGAAAACTATATTTTTATCATGAAATTTTCCATGTAATATTTTGGGCACATATTCATCAATGATGAAAAACTATGATGTTATGGATTTCTTAAAAATTGTGTATATATGTCTCTCACATATATACTGAGATTATCATCCCATAATTTAATTCCTTAATACATAAATTAACTCCATTAATAAAATGTATTTATTACAAAATTTCTATTTATTTTGATATGGGACAACATTACATCACTCATTTTCTCTCCATGAGAAATTATTATGTTTATGAATTATGATTTATGTAATTTTTTTGGACTCAAAAATCATGAATAAGTAATGATGGGTGCACCTAGATAGATCTTTAATGCTTTGGGTATATAATTATCCTCATAAGGAATATTTTGTAGGAATATGGACTAAACCTAATCCATTATGGGACTTTGTCCACCATGTGATATTGTATAAGAAGTTCACCTTCAATCATGTTTATGTCATGGTATATATTATTTTCACATTTCATATAATTACATAATATTATCATACAATATTCTATATGATATTCTTCTATGTGGATACTCATGATCCTTCAATTTTATGATTTTTTTTCATGTTTATTTCCTTACATGCCTTTTAGCTAAGCCTTTTTTTTCCAGGGTTTCCATTACTCTTTTGGGAGATTAAATGGATTTAAGGGCTCACATAGAAGAATTTGTTTGGTTTTAGATTCATTTTTCTTTTTTATGAACCTAGTGTACCTAAGAAAACAGGTGATGCATGTCCTTATTTTTTAATTAGTTGATATTTATGTTAAAAAGCATTAAATAATATGTATAAAAGGAATGGGTCACTAAGAAAATGGTCTTTGGGTCAATTATGAATGGTATGTATGAACCACACATCAGTACAAAGGATAGGATTTCCATTACAATAGAAAGTGTTATGTCGTCTTTACATTTTTATTAAAGTGAAAAACAATGTAAAAACAATTATAATTGTTCAAACACACTTGTATTGGTGTTAAAACATTAGAAAATGACAATTTATTCATTTATAGTGTTTATAAATAAATTTCATTCCATTCAGACTATTGTATTTCTTGGAATAATCCAAAGTTGTAGTTAACCTCTATGATTCCCTTAAAATAATATATTTCCAACCATAGTTTCAAAATAGATAAAATTCAATTTTATTAGTGTAACAAAATTAGACAATGATCATTGGTTTATTTAGGAAATGTAATTGTCAACCACCGATAAATAAGATGCTCATTTTCCAATGTATGATAAATAAAATTGTTTAACCTTTTATACATTTATTAATATGACATATCTACTATGATGGGGTCAAAAGGATAAAATGAGTCTGGAATGATAGAAAACTATAGGACAATTCCTACAAAATAGATATGATTTATAGTAATCAACCACACTATAAAATGAGAACACATTAACCATTATCATAGAAATTAAGATTCCATATTATTGAAACATTTTTATTATAGATAAATTACACATGTTGGGTTCAAAACCTAGAAAATTATCATGAGAAAGAATTAGAGCTGATGAAAAATTCCTTTGAGTCATTTGTGATCTATACGAATAAACTATACATCAATCTATTCTGGAATTTTATTAGTATGATAGAGAAGTGTTGTATGAGCTTCAAATTTGTATTAAATTGAAAAATTAAAATAATAGTGGTCAAAAATAATATAACCCATGCATATTAGAGTAGAAAACATTATTGATCGCTTAGTCATTTGTGACAGGTAGCAATAAACTATTTATCAACATGATCCTCATATTTCCCTATATAGTCTAAATATTAATTTCAAATTTATGATATCATTATAATAACTTATCTTACTTCGGTTCAAAACTAATAAAATTCAATAATATTGGTTTCAAAACATAAGATAATGATCATTTAGTAACTTATGAAATGTTGGAGTCAACCATGAATCAATATGATGCTCTTATTTATCTGTATGATCATAAAAATATTTAAACTATAATGAATTTATTAATATAAAATTTCTCCCTCCACGGGATAAAAGATGTATTGAGATTGATTTAAATATATAGAAAAATGATCCTTCATTAATTAGTGATCTTTATGAATCAACTGATCCACAAACTAATTCTGGGATGATCAATATAATGGAAATATTAATTTAATTTATAACTACTTATTAATATAAGATAATACAATCAGATGGGGGGACTTAGAAAAAATATTAAATTAGAATTAAAACTTATAAAAACTATTTAATATTCTTTTAAAATAATTAGTAATCAACTGCTTGTTAATACAATCCCTAACATTATCAATGTAATGAAAAGTGTTTTCTGAACATTATATTTTTATTATTGTGACCAATCACATAAAAGTGGTAAAAATGGAGAATTTTCACTTTGAAATGTTTTATATATTAGTATAGCAGTAATCAAGTCATTTATGATCAATAGAAATCAACATCATATCAATCGGATACTCATATTTCTCGGTATGACCCAAAGTAGCATTTCCGCTTTATGCATTCATTAAAATTACATATCATCCAATATCATGTCAAAATAAAGAAAACCCATCTGGATCATATTCTTAACAAAAGATAATATTCATTTATTCATTTATGATCCATAGTATCAGACCAAAAATAAAAAAGATTCTCTAATTACTTGGTATGATCAAGAACACCATTTTACCTTTTATATTTTTATTAATATGACATATCTCCCTTTTTGAGGTCAAAACTAAGAAAATGAATTGTGAATGATATAAAAATATCAAACAATGGTACTAAAACCATTTTTGATCTATATGAATGAATAATTCTATAATAAAACTTCTGAGTTGATCGGTAAATTGGATTGTGTGATTTCTTATTATAAGCAACTATTAATTAAAGGTAGGTCTCTCAGGTAGGAATCAAAACTAAAAAAATGATCTCATATTTTCTAGAAAAATTAATATAGTGATCTTTGAGTCATTTCAAAAATTTTGGAAAAAACTGTCTGCCAAAATGATCCAACTTTATAAAATGAATTTGGATTTGTGTCAAAACCTTATATAATGATGGTCATGACATTTATAGTATATAAGAGTTAATATTGAATTAATCTGAACTCCATATATCCCATTATTTTAGAACTCAATATATAATGTTTTATATATTTATTAATATGACATATCTCCCATTATCATGTCAAAACTGGGAAAATGGTTGAGAATTATGTGAAATTGTTACACAATCATCCTAGAATCATTTTAAATATTTTTCAATCAACTATGACTCACAGTGATCATTGAATTGATATGTATATTGGATAGTATGATTTCCTATTATTTACACTTATTAAAAAAAATCACCTGCTTAATAGTCATAAACCGACTAAATGAGCTACAGTTGTACTGAAACCTTATTACAACGATCATTGAGTAATTTATGATCTATATGAACTAACCACACCTCAATTGGAGGAAAATATTTCTAATTAAAATGGAATTTTCCTTGTTTCATTGATGTGTTAAAGTGAAAAACCATGTAAAAGGGGTCAAAATAAGAAAACACACCTGGATTAGTATAAAATATATATATACATCATATATTCCTTAATTAATAATTTTAGTCAACTTCACTTCAATCAAATGCTAAAATAGCTCAGTATGTTCCAAAGTATTAATTCGCCATTATATTTTCACTAAGATGAGATACAAACTGATATGTGGTAAAAATTAAAATACAAATTTGTATTATTGTCAAATCATAAGAGAGTGATCATCAATTCATTTATGATATATAGTTGTCAAAAGAGTATAGATCTGATGATCGTATTTCCTGGTATGATAAAAAATTATAATTTCATTAGATTTTTTTTAATATCAAATATTTTATTCATTTGTCAAAATTGAGAAAATGAGTTGAGAATGTCGTGAAAATATATAAAAATGTTCCAAAAATATATTTTGATCCATAAAAATAATGTATTCTTAATTCCAATGCTAATTTTGATCCTTATAATAGAAATTATTAATTTACATTATTAATTCTAGTTAATAATATAGAAATCACTGGATTGGGGGGGGGGGGTTAAAATTGAGCAAATGAACTGTGATTAATGTAATATCATAGTAAAATAACTAATGACTGATTTTTGAAATTTGTTAACAAATTCATGTTATCATTTTATTGGGATTAATAAAAAATCTTTTTTAGTGTTTCATTACACAAAAACGTGATTTGAATGACCAAACCCATAAAAATTTATAAAAAATTGATTTGAAATCATATGAAAGCTGTCAATGAAATATTTATGATGTATATGAGAAGAATAAAAATTATTCATATATGAGTTTTGATTTGAATGATATAATAAAAAGTTATAAAATAGTTAACATTATTTTAATTCAATCTCCAAGGGTTAAAAACAAAGAAAATGACCACTAGTTGGCATGAAATCATGGGAAACAAATGTAGATTTATTTTTGAAACGTATTGAAAAACAAGGCAGAAATATGAGTTTTTGTTTACGTGGGATATCCCAAAATTCTTATTAGTGTTTATAAACACTAAATGGTGCATGTAGTGGTAAACACCATATAAAAGTACCAAACAATGACGATTAATTATAAGAATATATTATTTAAATTATTTGTGACATTTAAGAGTACAGAATACACAAATAAAATGTGTAATTTGCTCGAAAGTACTAAATAAGCAGTTATTAAACCATTGAAAATATTTAAAAACATATTCTAGGGGTTTAAAACCAAGAAAATGACCTGTAATTGCTGTGAATTTAAATAAAAATTAATTTAGATCTTTTTTTCAATAAATGAACTGAAAGATTGTTAATCTTATTTTCTGTCTCTCCAGGATAACCCAAAACACCTTGTTAGTTTCTTAAAACACTAAAACATGAGTGAAGTGTTCAAAACTATAATTAATTTTATTTATAGATATTCAATAAAAGGATAACTATCTCTAAACTATTTTTGACATATATGAGTATAATAGAGGTGAATTTGATGTACGGTATCCTCAAATTGATTATAATAACTTCTTAAAAAATGAAAAATCTTAAAAAAATTCACCAGAGGGTGAAAATAATAAATACAGCCTCTAATAACAATTAAATAATAATAAAATGGATATATATTTAAATTTAAAATGTAAGAACTAAGGGATCATCAATATGATTTTTTTTTTCTGGGAGGATCTATATTACATTTTAAACTTTTAAAGGACTAAAAAATTTGTGTAACAATAAAAAGAATATATAACAACCTCATATTGCCGTGAAATCATAAGAAATTAGTATTTGAATTATTTTTTAAGTGAATGAGTGGATTTCATATCAATATAATGTGTGGTGTTCTTAAATTAATTTAATATATAGTTCTCAAAGAATTAACAGTCATAAAAAAGATACTCTATGGCGTAAAAATGAAGAAAACAACCTCTTATTCTAATAAAATCATAGGAAAAAATCATATGAATTTTTTTGATATATAGAAACTAGATACATTATAATATGAGTTTTCACTTTCTTTGGATGACCCAAAATTCTATTTTACTTTTTTAAAACGCAAAAAAAATGTGTGGGATAGAAACAACCATTGAAAAAAATCTTATATTAATGTAAAACCATTGGATAAGTATCATTGAATTATTTATTAATTGTACAAGAATAAATCACAATAATAAAATATGTGATGTGTGAAAAACTCATGGTCTATAAACCAAGAACGACAGTAAAATTACATTATTCATACAAAATAAGAGTTATCATAGGATCTAACAGTTTGGTAATCTTGCTAGACTATATATTCTTGGTTTGGTTTCCTAGGAACAATTTCTTGTACATTTTTTACAAGTATATTTTTTGAATCGATTAGTATTAAAATATCTTACAATATTTTTCATTTTTTTCAAGACATTAATATAATAATGTCCTAGGATGTTTGTCCCATTAATAATGTTGTTTTAGTTCCCTACTATGATGAAAACCATGAAGGTTTATGATGATATTAAATAAAAAAAATCTACATCTTGATAATATAATATGATTAGAAACATAGTATATAGGCTATCTAGTGAGAGTACTCATAAAAATATCAGTTATTTTCTCATGAATTTCACACTTGGTAATCTCCAATATGGAATATTATGAAAAAAACCCTCCTGTAATAATTCTACTTGTTTTTATCATCAGATAGTCGTATCAATGAGCGTGTTTAATGGCCCTTATACTATAATATTACCATTTATTCATCTCTGACATCAGGTGTGTATATTTATAGGAAAAAACTATCAATCCTTATATAGGAATGAAGTAGGGTTTGGTGGGTGCAACATAAATGACATGTTATTAATGGATTTGTTATTGCTGGATTTTTACCTTCTTTTTTAATGATTTATATCAACCTTTTATTATTATACAATCGTCACATTAAATTTAATGACCATGGTGTAATGAAGTGTTTATTTAACTAGTTGAAAAAGTTGTATTTCTCATATTGGTTGATGACACACATGTATAACCTAAATGATGATATATTAATATAAAGGGAAATATTACAGAGTAAGTATTCGAATATAGTTTTTGATGGTACAACATTATGTTATTTAGCTAGGGTTCTTTGATCAATTTATAGATAGTAATATTTGACTTTACGAATTCCCTCTTAATTATAATTAAAAATAATCATAGAGAGTCAGACACAAAGTGATTCCATTTATATCGATTAAATTATATTTGAATTTAATTATTAGAATAAATATTATTCTCAATAAAAATGAATATTATTTTTCTTTTCTCATTGAATGTAAATATTTATTGATGAATGAAATATTTAATTAAATATTTATTTGAGTATTAAATAAATTCAATTTAGTTTTAATGGACCAAAACTGTATCCAAAAATATATAGTAATTATAAAGAAGGTAAAATAAAATTTGTTTTTGGTAATGATACAATGAATTCCATAAAATTATATTATTATTATTATGTTTCATGGGGTTTATTAAAAATATATAATATTATTTATGGGCTGGTATGAAAATAAATAATATTTTAACAAAATCTCTAGATATATAAATAGATGGTTTTTTCAATTATGTGAGGTCAATCAAAAATTGAGAAAATATAATTGTTGCTCATAATAGACTTATCTATATATCTTTAAAAATTTTCCACTTTTTTCAAGAATGAAAAAAAACTCCTTCAATCCAAAAGAATCTTGAAGTGATCAATATGACAAATTAAAGTCAATTTATTCACTAAAATAGCGCACATAATAAATTTTTCTTATTCATAGATCAGAGGATCAGGTGTGGATCACTATTAGAGGGTTTCTTTACATGAATCCATACTTCAAAACAATGTTATCCCAAAATGTTTTTAGAAGACCAATAACACCCTTTAATAATGAATCCTAGGACAAGGTAATTATTTCATTATAACTAAATTAATTAATAACAAATTTTATGTCACAGATCTTATCTCAGGGTTTTGGGAAACCCTAGGTAAAAAGAAATTTTAAAATAAATTCCACTAATGGTGTTTATTCTACTCTAGGAACCTTCATGTGCTATCAAAGAAGTCACATTTCAAATTTATAATTATTCATTTGATTGTTGATAGATATGCACGATAGTGGTGTGATTTTAATTTAACGAGTTATTTTTTCATCCATCAAATTAATTAAATTATGAATTTTTTAAAATTTAATTTTTTTTGTTTAAGATTCACACTTTCCTAAGTGAAAGAACATATAAATAAAGAGTGGACATTCCATTGGAATTAACAAGAATTATGGATAGAAGTACTGAGATGCATGTTGTGAAGTTGGAGTACATATTGTGTACCTAAGTACATTGTATCTAGACCTTGCATGAGATAGATGACATGTTGAAAAATAATTACACATAGTGAATTTATTTCACACCATGTTCATATTAGGTTGGTCTGGAACACGACATGTCAGCGTAAATGGCTTGTAGTTGTCATACACTCCATGTAGTCCACACAATTTTGCGGCGTAATCCATCCAAACTATGTTGTCAAATACATGATAAAAACATGTGATATTGATAGCTTTAAGCATTAAGGAAGTACAAATTGAGTGTTTGGTGCAGATGATGTGTATTTTATTAATTATATCATCTAAAATACATGCTATGTTCCTGAATGAATTATGATGACACATGAAATTTGAGTTACATGATTTATTACATGATTATACACATCATGTAGTCACGCATCCAATGAACATGTTGGGCCCTTCAGTGAGTATCATGGGTACATGGAAGGTATAGATCATGGGGTGTTTCTAGTTGTTACACACAATTTACTCAAGTCGAGTAACATAATGAAGACATAGGCATGTATCGTGGGTACACATAAACTGAGATACATGTAGTGTAACTTGAATGTCCACATAGCGTGGTCACCCAATAATGGATGGAATTAAATTAAATTAATTTTCTCATGGTATTATTAAAACCTTGTTATATTCATTTTCATGTGTTGTGTCTAAAAATTTAATAATGGTATTATATATTTTAAACCCTCAATTAATTTATTATAATAGTTTTATTTATTTGTTATGCAGTTTTTTTACATGAAATAATTTATGATGGGTATGTCATGGAGATCACAAACTACCATTTGATAAAATATAATTAATTAATTAATTAATGCAGGTGTGTTTATCTTAATAATTAATAATGAATAAAAATGAATATTAACGATATATACTTTTTGTAATAATTGCCTCTCCATGACCGATCATGACCATGAGAACAAATTATATATGTGTTAGAACAATTTTATTTAATTTATTTCATTAGATTAAAATTAGTAATTATTTAATTAAATTTAATTATTTTGATTCATCTCTCCTTCCATTATCATGCAGGACATGCATGTCCAATGTAATTTCTTTAATTTCCATAAAATAATAATTTAGTTACCATTTATTATGTGTGGGTTATAAGTAAATATAAAAAATGGAGTATCATATGAAATGTGGAGGCGGTTCAAGAATGATCCTATAGGATTCCTACCGAGGTGATTTAGAGGTGGTAATGTGGAATGCTGCAACTCCTGAATAGACTAGTACAATCATTTATTTCCCTTACGTTAGAGGTTGATTTATTTAACTATCAATAAATCATCAATTAAATAAGCTCATGAGTGGGTCATTTATTTATTTATTTATTTGTTTCTATGAATTATTTATTTTATTGATGAAATACCCAAATTACATAAATTAATTAATTACAGTGAAAAGGAAGAATTTAAATAAATAGATTATACGTAAATGTATTATACAATATAGTTAATTAAATAATTAAAATATACATAACATTTTTAGGGAATGGAAAAGATAAAATGAAATAAAATTTATACATTATAAATTAAATCCCTTAAATATATATTATATCATACCTTTCATTTTATTATTTTATTTTACATGAAACGAATTGGAACATGTGTTTGAAGAACCCATATAAGGACCATTACATTGATAAAAGGAGTTTTAATAATGTTTTTGGTTCGAATTAAGTATTTTACATCCAAATGGGGATCCCTTGATAGACAAAGTGGAATTTGGAGGCAAGTGTTGAGGAAATCTATGTCTGGAATTTAGGATGAGTGATTCCGCTATATGCATCAAAGAAGCTACAAGCCAATAATGGGTAAAGTCATATCTTCATAATTATCTTTATATAGCTTGACCAATCATTATTGGGGTTATATCAAGGGAGTATGGATCCAATATACTAGAATTTCTTAGTAACTATACATTCCAAGATTAGTTGTGAGGGTTTTTGAGACTCAATAATGTAGTGGGAGATTTAATAAAAAAAAATTCATTATTAATAAATCTCCTATAATTTATAATCATGAAAATTATTAATTACTTGAACCTTTGAATTGAATAATTAATGGATATTTCATAATCAATATTATCTCTAATATCAATATTAGAGAATGAACGTATCCTCACTAACAGTAACTTCCTAGGGCGGTTCACACACCTTCAGGTTATGTTTCCCCATGAACAGAAATCATACATGCTAGAATCCTCAATGTCTGGTCCAATTACCAAGTTTCCAAGTTATGAAGAGTTTCATGTCTATGAGAAACATTTGAACTATGTCAGTTTTATGTTTTGTATCCATTTATCTATTTATAGTTACCTCACAAACTCTCATGAAAATATAGATGCTTACATCATGATCTAGAATAACTATGGTATATACCCGGAGATAAAAAAACATGAATGGTTTGAGATATCAAAAAAAAATCAATGTATTCTTGTTTACGGTATGCTATTTTGGCCACAAATAGTTAATATCATTGGTTATATTGAGTTTCTAGAAGTTCTAGGTTTTAATCTACATAATTAAATACAAATAATTATCATTCTTATTTTATATCCTCATATCTTCTCCAAATGATTATTAAATTTTAATATGAAAATTTTTAGATGTATCTCCTAGTTCCCCTGAATATTTTTCTCAAAGTATATAAGGAGATGAACTTCAAAAATCCTTACATCCTTATGCTGAACAAATGGATTGTAAAGGTGAAGAGCTCTATGAATGAAGCTTATTGACACTTTTCATAAAAAGAGAAAAATAAAGGGTACAGAATGTGAGAAGAATATTTTTTTGTTTTAAATGTGGAAATAAGGTATAGTAGAAGAAAATATATGACATAACCTATGACACAAGTGGATGATTCAGGATAATTTTTTATTGAGAAATTTTTTTTCTTTTCTATATATTGGGTATTAGATAAAGATTATGGTTAACACATATGTATTCAAATATATGAACCAAATATATTCATTAAGACTGACCATTGGGAGGTAGAACCATAATAAACCAAGGGTGATAAGCATTCTGATGTAGCTATCAGAAATTACCACCTAATTTTTCCAACATGGGGGATTTTGGATTATAAATATTGTTATTATGTTTCTACAAATACAAAAAATAGTATTTCTATATCTAGACATGATATGGATGGATTTATTTTCAAATTTTAGGATATATATTTCTTGTTAGGTATGGATAAAATTTATTATGTTAAGGAACACATAAATAATAGTCTATAAGTGTTGGACTACATAAACCAAGTAATGGAATCAAAAAATGAAACTACATCACATGAATAATACCACAAAAAACATTAGGATCATCGGATAGGTCATGTAAATGAAAAACATATGACTAAATTGAACCAAGATGAATATTTTGTCTCTTTTTAACTAAAACAACTTAGTGTATGTCATTCATTTTACAAGATAAAATTACCAAACCCTTATTTAGTAGTATAGGTGAAAGGGATTAAGTGGTTATTGAATTAGTTCATGGTGATGTGTGTATACCCTTTCATATTGAATCATGGGGTGGGTACTCACACTTCATAACATTTATTGATTATTTTAGTAGATATGGATATGTCTACCTAATGAGGTATTAGTCAGAGTATAAAGCTCCGACCCTAGTTACCCAGAGTCAGTGAATTATTATATAACATTGGAATGATCACAAGGGATCATATCCTAAAATACCTATCAGTTTAGTAGCCTTGGATGTACTAGAAAATTCATAATTTTTACATTACATCATGAAATAAAAACATCATCAACATTTGGTCCTCTTTTTGAAGACACTTATATCCATAGCCTATCCTTGCAGGTCAACCATAAAATACTTCTTCACATCCTACGAAAAATAATACATAGAAATGGGTGAGCATAGATGCTCAGTAAGGATAACAATATAGAGGAAACTTTTGAAAATATGAATAAACATTTAAGGCAATGTATTAGACTAAAACAAAATCCTTTTAAACATAAACTTCAGCATTATATGGAAAATATAAACTCAAATAATGCCATTTTCTTTTTCTCATGGAAATTCTATTATCAAAATAATCACATGAAATATTAATAGCCACTTTCATAATGATGGAATGCATAATTTCATACTTCATAACCACATATTCAAGGCCTTTCCCAATACTAAAAATAAGATTTCGTTATGGACTATTCCAAGACACTAGTTTGTCTCATGAGACCTACCGATGCATCGAGGAGGTATAGGGGGATCCACCTGTCACATACTATGTCCAATGCATTCCTCTTACGAAAAGATTTAAACATAACATAAACATTAGTATTAAAGCTAGAATACGAAATGTAAATACTTTTTCTATAAACCATGAATGGTGTAAAAATAACACATCCATAGTCAAACATATCACAAAACCATCAATGCAATTTAGATGTCTTTTATTATAATAAATCAACATCAAATAATAATAATATCCATAATAGTATGTTGACATAGATGAAATAAAAACTTTTTTTAGAGAAATATACCTTTATATTTTGAAATCATTTCAATGTTCTACAATTATAAATGAAAACATCTATTTTAAACATATTATTATATGTTTCTATGGGAAGAATTGAAGATTTTATAATAATTTATAATAGATGCACCCACCATATAAATTAAAAAAAGTCATTCTTTCCTTAATTTTATAAAAAAGGTCATAAATTACATTGTTTGAAAAATGACTCAAAGATTCATTTAAAAAAATATATGGTCAAATAAGGGTATAAGTGACATTTACACGTAGTCTAGTAAATAGTAAAAATGTTTCGATTTAAGTTTTAAGAAAACACGGATGATGGATGATAAATAATTCCCAATAGATACTAACGTATTAATAACTTAGTATAAGTAAAGTGATTGTTGAATTAACCCTAACCTTGTACTTTTCCTTAGATGATGGTATGTTAACCTCCTCTTCTTCGGGTTCTTCCTTTTGATTTGATCAAAAGTGATCCTTAAACTGGATTTATTACCAATGTAAGGACTCTAGGATTAATTGAGGAAAGTTGGGAGGGTATTTGGGCAGGGTTTTGTGGATCCAAATGGCTATGGTGGTGTGAAATTAAGAGAAGGTGAAGTAACATTTTATAATAGAGGTGACAGTCACTTTAGGAAAAGTATGAAATATTATTTTATAATAAAATCATATTCAGTTTCTAATGGCTCCATAATGATTTATTTAGAATCTAATGTGGGTATGGGTCTAAAAACTCACAACCAATAAGTTTTTTGACTGGTTTAGGTCACTACATTAACCTTATCTTGGATATTTAACTCCTAGTTAAATAGTTTGTCATTTACCATGCCTCTTAGAATTTTATTATTATATGGTTAATAAACATACTATAACGATCCAACTATACCCCATGTGGTTCATTGTTAATATATATAACCTTATCCATGTCCTTTGTCCGATCCATAGATTTTTAGGAATGTTATATTAACTAATAATATAGTATTTTTTAAAAAACTCAATTATGACAATTTTGACATAATTTAGAATTTGGTTTTTGTTAAAATTATAACAGCATGATTACTTGTAAAAAATTATTTAATCAACTATAACATGTCATATTATCCTAAAAAGTTAGTTTAATTCATCCAAAGTCTCCAATTACGTTTATTTTGATATTTATAATATCAATTATTACAATCATTCATTAATAAGGTAATTACTACATCATCATTGTATCATAAATAAATTAACATATTTAATGTATAAAAATTATAAATAAAATACCATTATGTAGGAAATGGTTTTATGTTAATAATGAATATTTATGGTCGAATTTATTATATGTATTACCCTTTATTAAAAATGGTTTAGTTATTAAAATTTGAATTTAACTCTTTTCACTCTTCTTTAAATAAAATAATAAAAAATGTACTAATCTAATCCAAGTGGATCAAAGGTTGTCATATTTTATTACTAAGATTGTTTTTGGTCAAATTACACTTATCCAATCAAATTAGTACATGTTTTAAGGTAAATATAATATAATTTTTACCCTTAATTACCCTATTTACTTTTAACCGTGGTAAATAAAAGTAAAAAAGATACGATTAACCAAAATATATTTTCATCTTATTGGACTAAATATTACTTATTGATGTCAACTGTGTCTCTAAAATTTTCGAAAATCAACTCATAGAAGCGGTAAAATTATGTTTTATGCATATTTAAAAATTCTCCTAGGTGGTGGATAAAATAGGGTAAAAAGTTCAATAAATTTTTTATATATATATAAACTTATTAAAAAATGACTCCAATGAATTGCATTGAACATATATAGGTAATATGTATCTATTTTGACCTGAAATAAATTTAAATAAAATATGAAATTATATTAATAAAATATTTGGTTTTAACCAATAACTCAGTTTTTTCACTATTCATCAAAAATTGTAATTTTTGAAAAATACCAAAACATAACCTTAAACTAATTTTGAAATTATAGATTCAAAAATGAATTCCATTTTGAAAAATAAAATTTATAAAATTTCAAAATGTGGGTATTACTACTCATAATGACTAGTTTGATTGGTCACAGTGTGTTAGAATCTCGAAGTTATGTACAATGCAAGCCATTGCATTATTCAAAGGAAAATGTAGCATGGAAGCATGGGGTGTAACATGGAGGCCTTTGAAATATTCATGGAATAAAAAATGTATTTGATGACCTTCTTGTTAAGATGATTAAAAAATATACTCATATCATGATATAAAATAATATAAACAAGACTCCATTTATTATTTAATTGTGTTTTGGATCCAATCTAAACTCATGCATCCTTATACAACTGAATGGAATGGTTTATGTGAATGGAAGTGTTGCAGCCTATTGTATCTGGTGATATCAATGATGAGTCCAAATAGTCTTCCACAATCCTTTGGGGGATAAATGATATAGACAAAATCAAACATACTTGAATAAGTACTAACTAAATTTATGAATGGTATTCCATATGACATTGGGAGTATAAGAAAAATCATGTTAAATAATTTATATGTGTGGGGTAGCGAAACATTTTTTATGGCATATTTAGGTAATAAACATACATTGTAAGACACAAAGTGTACATTTATAAGATAAATCATAGAAACTACTAGATATTATATGTACATTATAACTGATAGCAAAAAGGTAATAGTGAAAATACACACTATATTCCCTTAAAGGGATAACATATAAAAAAGATATCATGGGAAAAAGATATAATTTGATGAAGTCTAGGATGAAGGTCCACAATATTTGGTATAAGAAATAAATGGATAATACATTGTGGAAGAAGAAGTTCAATAGATAAAAATACTACATTGGAGTTCAAGAGAGGATAGAGAACCTAAATTATATTCATTTTCAGTTACAATAGATGGTGACTCATTATAAGTTGATACTAATGGTACTATAACATATAAAAATTATTAAGCATCACAAATTATTCCATGTGTTAAAAATCTATGAATTCTAAAATAGATTACATATACTAAAACCCAGTATGAAATTTAATAGATCCTCTAGTGGATGTAAAGCACTTTGTTTTTATATTAGTATTCATGAAGAAAATAAAAATGGATGGTACATTTAGTACCAATAAGGGATGTCTAGTTGTAAATAATTTTAAAAATAATCAATCCATAAACTGTAATAAAATCTTTTCACCAATTAAAATGCTGAAATCCATGATAATTCTAATTACCATTATTTATTTCTATCAAGATGATATTTTTAAAATGGATTTGAAATTTTCCTTAATTAAAGGAAGCCTTTAAAATGGTGTCTTCATAAAACAACCTAAAGGTTTTATCACTCCAATGATGCAAAAAATATTGTAAATTGAAAATATCTATTTAGTGATTAAAGAAAGAATTCAGGCCAACGAACATTCATTTTGATGACACTATAACAGATATTGGTTTTACCATGAATTAATTTTATCCTTTTTTCTATTGGAGGTTTAGAGGGATGGTGGAAATTTTCCTAATAATTTTTTAATGAAATATTACTTATTGGTAATGAGTTACCATTTTTGAAATATTTTAAATAATTGTATAATAAAGTCTTCTCAATAATTGGCTTAAGTGAGAATAAAAACATTTTAGGGATCAATATCCACCATGGTAGGTCCAAGAGACTACTCAGACAATGTCAAGGTATATATAATGAAATGATACCGAATAGGTTCATTATATAATAATATGATAGGTCATTGTTTCCAATATAACATGGTATTAATATTTCCTTGAAAATATTCCCTGAAGCACATGAAGAATGAAAAATAATGGAATTTATTTCATATTCATCAATGATTTGATGAGTCTTATTTGATAGGATATGTAATAAGATAGATGTCACATACAACATAAGGTTGGTAGGAAGATTTTAAAATGACCCATGTGACCACTATTGGATGGAGGTCTGGACTATCCTTATGTATTTGAGGAATACTAAGGACATGTTCCCGTTGTGTGGAGGAGATTAAGATTTTTTACATTTGAGTATATATAGATGCTAGTTTCTTAATTGATCAAGATGTTATGATATTTAAAATGGATCCATCTTAACATTAATTGTAGGTTTTGTGAGATTTAAACACTCAAAGAATGTTATGGTCATACATTATACAAAATATTCTAAGTATATTATAGATTTTCAACTATCTAAAGAAGAAATATGGATACCCAAAATCATAAAAGGTATTTATATTGTACCTACAATTAAATTTCAAATTACACTCCATTTTTATATTATTGTATCTATGTCCCTATCTAAGGATCCAAGGTCATCATAGTGAATGAATCATATATTTTGGAAGTATCATATCATGATGGTTCTTCCTCAGATAGGTGGGAGTAACAGTGAGTAATATTTTGGCATAATAATATAGGGATAACCCATTAGAAAAATACATGAATTAAAAGAAACTTGATTATCATGTGAGGTCAAGATGATGGAAATCCATAAGTAGTTTTTTATTGTCTATGTGTGGGTTTTTTAGATTTGGAGTCCTATGACCAAGTGATAGTACATTGATTAAATGTATATTTGAGAAATAAAATATTAATAAAACATCTTATTACATGTTTTTCATTATTCTACATGACATTAATGTAATTGTTTCTATGGATAATAGTTACACTGATAAGTTCATATTAGTTCTCTTCTATAAATAGAACCTTAAGGTTCTATAATGATATTCTAATGTATAGTTCTATGGATGGATATTGTACTATGATGAGACAAATAATATATAGACTTTTAGGAGAAATTACTCATTGGTGGATGATAATTCATCTTATGAAGTTCACTATTGATAATCTCTGTGAAATTATATTATGCAAATAGAAATTAAAAATAGAATTATGCTTGTTTTTGTGTATTTAGATATTCTTTTATGTGAGTGTATGTAATGGTACATAGAGTTTATGATTATAGTTGATGGATGTCACAACTCAGACACTATGATTGACTGATCAAATCCATCACATAATAAGTTGTCATGAATTTGTGTATTTGGGCATGTCATAAATGATATGTAATTAATGGATAATACAACGAAGGATTATTCCCTTCCATCCTTATGGATGATTATATATTATAACATTTATTGGGATATAACTATCACATTAACTTATATGAACTTAGTGTAATGATGTGTATATTTATGATTGTTAATGAAAGACATATCAACTGTATAGGGTGATGACACATCTGTGAATCCTTCATGACGAGATATCAAGATAAAGGGATCATATTACACAACCAGTATTCGTGTGTTGTTTTTGATGTTGAAAAATTATGTTATTTCTCTTTTGTACATTGACCCATTACTGGATAGTAACTTTAGAAATTAAGAATTTCCACCAAATTCCCATGAAAAAGAATCTTGGTTGGTCACAGAAAAAGTGATTCCATTGATCATGATTATATACTATTTGATTTAATTATTAGAATAAATATTATTCTCAACACCTCAGAAAAATTTTATTTTAGTTTTATCAATTTTCAATATTTATTGATTAATAAAAGATTTATTTAAATATTTATTCAGGTATTCAATAAATTTCAAGGATTTCAAAGGGAACAATATCATATCTGGAGATAAATATTATTTTACAAGGTGTTAGAATATTATTTATTATTGCGTAAGTTAGTGAACATAACATAAAATAATAATAATATTATTATTATATGGAATTGGGTATAATTAAAATTTTAATATTATTTAAGGGTTTGTACACAATTAAATAATATTTTAGCATAAACGATAGCTCTGTAAATACATGGTTATATCTTTTGTGTATGGTTAATAAAAAACATATAATTGAGAATCATTGCACCCAATGGACTTATCTATTTCGCTGTAAACCTCCTTTTCTCTTAATTTCATGAATGAGAAGAAATCCTCCAATATTGATGGATTATAAATCTAAATATATTAAAATTGAAAGAATAATTATTCACTCTGCTAGAACCCGAAAATGAAATAGCATTATTCAGAGATAAAATGTGAGAATATGGATCCCTTCTAGAGGGAATATATAATTTAATCCTTATAGAAAAAAATGTAGGTAATATTAAAGGGTTTTAGAATTTAAACAATGTCATCAAATAAAGGATCATAAGATGTGGTAATTATTTATTCATTTATAAATAAATAAATTATAAATTAAACATGAAAGATCATAACTCATTGTTTTGTGAAATTCTATCAAATGATATTTTAATATAACCACAAAAAATGTTATCCGAATACACCTAGACCCACCATTAAACATAAAATATATTCAAATTACACTTTAAAAAATAATATATATCATAAAAAACTCTAGTAAAATTATTAACACATATATTATATCCTTAAATATTACACAAATTTCTATTACAGGTATCCAGAGGAATGGAGAAAAAAATAAGGGAAATCTCAAATTATCAGTAATGAATAATGTACAGTGGAAGCTATCGTAGAATATGAATTTCATAAATTTTAAAATAAAAATAAATTTTCAAAATAGTGAATGAATAACATAAAATTGAGGAAATACTATATCCAAGAATATAAATAAAAACATGGATAGTAATTAATAATCTCATAGTTATGTAATAAATAATATTTAACATTATTAACATGTCTGCATATCCTTGGCCTAATACAACATATATAGACTGGTAAGGAATATACTAATTCCCTAGCTATTTTGTCTCATGATACCTATTGATGCATCAATGGGATATCTTTACTAGTCCCTATCCATCACTATTCATATCAAATTCATTCATCATATGATTTAATAAAACATTTCATAAAATACACTAAGGAACTTATTACTTAATCATGGATTAAGAAAAAATGGTTAACCATATAATGAAAATGTGGAAAATAAAAATTTTCTCATTCAATAGAATAATTTGTCTATCTATGATAATATCCTAGAATTAACTTAGAAACTATAGGGTATTCATAATGTAATAGACATTACCCTTACCAAAGAAAAAAAGTTAAGGGGTAGAGAGGATACTTTTAAAGTTTTGGGTTAACAATATATTATAGTAGTTCAGTACAATAGTCTACAATGATTAGAAAATACTTCATTAAGGATTAAAAAGGAATGTTAATTATCAAATCATATCCCTATGAGTTTTTATATAAGTGTATAGTATAAGGACCACTCATCATGCACTGTGTAATGATTGTGATTATATTGAAATAGCAATTTCAAAGTGATAACCCCTTGGTTCATCTATCCCATAAGCACTTCCACTTTGCAGTATATAGATTGGTATTTAAACTATAATAAATTAGTCATTAATGTTATCATTTTTAATGTTGGTTCATCAAGAAACATTGTTAAAATGATGTTACTTTTGTTTCTAAATAAATTAAAATTATGATGACTAATTTTTTCTTGTTTTTAATATCTGTTATTAAAAAAACCTGTGATAAAAAAGGTTGTTTAAAATAATATAGTGTAATTTTTAATAGGATTTTATTGACTAGTCATAGAGATTGAATATTCTTATGAAACAAGAGTTTTTTTAATTGGATATTAGACTTCTCTCCATATTCAAATGATCATAACTTATGATTCCTAATTTATTTTAGCACAATTAGTTATCAAATTGAGGCCTGAGAAATGAAATTTTCACCAATATTATTTATTTTTTTGTTTTCAACTATAGTTATTTTAAAAATAGAGGTTATAAATATTATAGAAAATATTTTCAATAATGGTTTTTATATCACCCATATCAAATATATTATATAAAATATTTTTATCATCGGTATTTAAAAATTTTAATAAAGAAATATTAATTATAATATTTTTAACATTTTTTTCTAATTAAATTATGCCAAAATAGATATTTTCAATGATGGTTAAAAGACTAACCACTTTTAGACATCAACTATAACTACGCTAATAATTGGGGTTTTATTGTTTTCATAGCACACTTTATTTTTTAAATTCCTGCATATAATTTATAATGCATCATGAAAAAATCATAACTAAAAATTATAACTTTCATTTTCCCCTTTTCAACATTTCCAATATATTCTTCATTGATCCAAACAATTATTTAATTTTTTAATAATTCAATGATTCCACCATGGTATTTATCATTATAATCATTTCATTTTCTTGGGTTTTCATCATCAGTTTATATTTTACTGAATTCCTTTCTTTTGAAAGAGTAGACATATTCCCCCCAAGTTGAGATGAAAAAACATCCATATCAAATTTACCAATGGGAGTTTAAAATTCATTACCAACCACAATTTGGGATTCTACATTAGTTATTATATATGGAGATAATTAATATAAAATAATTTTATTCACATTATATTGATGTTGACATAAGAAAGGAAACTAAGTTGATTATTTGTGTTTATTTCTATCTTCATACTCGATTTTATATTATTTTTAGTTCATGTGTCTCATGTTTTTTTATAACTGATTAATTCCATAACAATTGGTCTATAAGTTTGTTTTACCTCCAAGACTTGTCAAATTGAAGCCTCCCTAATTACCTACGCCCTTATCTTTAATAAACAAGTTTATAAGATTGGTTATTGTGATAACCAAAATTATACACATAATTTAAGAATGGTTACCACAAGAGATAACATTTAATGTTAAGAAATTTTTATTTTGATATTAGATATCAAAATAATAGATGTTTAAATTCTCATTTATAAATATTTTAACATTGGATTATATAAACGATGTAAAAA
The DNA here is from genome assembly GCA_963277665.1 of Viscum album. Taxonomy (NCBI): domain Eukaryota; kingdom Viridiplantae; phylum Streptophyta; class Magnoliopsida; order Santalales; family Viscaceae; genus Viscum; species Viscum album. The sequence goes on from OY728129.1 coordinate 1,058,171,638, forward strand.
ATAACACTTACAACATCAACTTAATTTACATAAGATGAAAAAATTATGTTAATTTTAAAAAAAAATAAACTGATGTTAAAATGTAATTTTCTATTATGTATAATTATTATGAAAATGACACACACACACAAACATTACTTTCCACGATTTTTTATTTTTTGTACAATGACATCATAGGTAAAATTTTAATCCAAACCCATTAGAATTAAATAGAATGTATTTTAGCATAAAATAATATAATTAAATGATAATTATTGATATAATAAATCCAATAGGTAGTTTACACACTATATAATTGAAATTGGTTTTATGATAGAATACATGTCTCGTGGAAAATGAATTTGAGACCCGAAGTAACTTACCTATTATTTTCCAAAAACATATGTCCTATAACAAATTAGATAAACAATAAATATATTTTCACCTATTTAAGAAAATTATTCAAGATTATTATAACATTTTATCAACTTCATAAATAATTATTACTTAAAAATATATGAGTTATTTAAAGCTTACTTTCATCGATAAATGTTATTATCATTGATAGTTTGTTTAAAACTATTTTTGTAATACATGGGTTGAATATGGTTTATAGATTCAAATTTCATCAATAAAATATAATTTTAGTTACAATAATAGATGTCTCATGATAGTTTTTAAAATTATATTTTCTCTCGATAATATTTTTATTCATGAATCTTAATGGTGATATTTATAATGATTTTGTGTCAATAGGTTAAGAAAATAAATGTTGGTACTTTAAGAGTAAGTTAAATATTATTATAACCTTTAAAACAGATAAAAAATAATATTTTCACATTAATTAATAATAAAACTAGTACATATATTTCCATATTAATCCATGATATAGATATATTTCATTATTCATGTAGGTTCTTAAACTAATAAATACTATAATAAGCTATTATCATTGTTCAAGTATGTTTTAGTAAGTTATTATTTTGTGATAACATATTTATTATTGAAAAATAATTATATTATTAATATTTATTATGTATTTTTAAGATATGATATTAAAAAATAGTAAATATTCGATGAAAAAATGAGATATGTTACATTGTGGAGGTCCTTGTTTTCACATACACAAGAGTGACATTTTCATTTTTCTTAAAGAAAATGTGAAAAAAATGTTAATTATTATTAAAAAAGTATGTAAATATTAATTATAGTATAAATAATTAATTAATCATATAATACAATGAAAAGATAATTTTAAAGGTAATGATATAAAATAATTAACGTTATGAAAAAATTAGTACTTACGTTGAGAACTTCAGTTTTCCCTACGCCAACTCATTAAAAATAGAGGACTTATTACAACATATTATGTTAAATTGATAAAGGATGTGAAATGGTATTATATTTATAGTAATGATAGTGGATGTTTATTATTGAACCTTTATTGGGGAGTGATATTTAGTGGTTTGAGATTCACTAATTTTATAAGTGGTGAGAATGACATTTTTGTTAATATTTCATCTTGATATAAAGAGAGAACATGTTTCCAAGGTCAACATGAACACAAAGGTGATAATAATTTATTTTAGATAATATTATATTTATTACCTCATCAATTAATAAATTAGAAACATATCCTTAAATTGTTTGACATTTTACCCATTTTGTTAACCCATTTTACCCATTTTTGGATTTTACAACACACATTACTTTTTTGCAAGTAATTAATAAATTATTACAAAAATATAAGGTAACCCTTAATATTATTTTTTATATTATGAAATAAAATTAAATCTCAGAAAAAAATAATTAAATTTATGAATAAAATAAAATTATATATTAATTTAAAATATTTAATATATAGAGGAATAATTTTGTATAGAAAAACTAATGTTTTACCATTAAGTGTTCTTTTTCATATTTACTATTTAATATAAATTGAATGAATTATTATATATTTATATGTTGATTAAAAACATATATTAGATTAATTTTGTATAGGATATTAGTGTTTTTTCAGATTAAAATTACACTGTGTTACTAAAAAAATTAATTAAATATAACTATTTTACCTTTATCATGGTAATTGACATTAATCCTTGAAATATTATTTCCACCCCCAGAATTAAATTGAAATTATTTTTTAAATCTGAAATTATGATCTAAAATATGAAATAAATTTTCTTATTTAATATATATATGTAATGGGAAATAATTATTAATATTAAAGAATCAAAATAGTTTTTTAAGTAAAATATTATATGAGTTTCAAAAACATTAAACAAGTGTAAAATTAATTCAACATTGTATTTATAAATAAATAATTTTACTCCTTAAATAAAATTTATATCATACATTTTTAGGATTTTAATATATAATTATATCTTGATAAGATCATTAATGTTATGATTCTATTAAATTTAGTATTTTTTACTATTCACCAAAAAATAAATTATTTTATAAAAAATAAACAAAATCCATAACATAACTTTCAGTTGATTAATTCAAATACGATATACTTTTATAATTTTATAAATTTAACTTTTAAATATAATCATGAATAAAATATCTTTATATTGTGCATTGTGTACTGTTTTTAGGGTGTAGTGTTCACTTGATATAGTTCGGTCTTGGGTATTACGGTCTCCCTAAAAATAATTCATCTTAAAAATTTGTAAATATTTTAGAGTTAAAAAATTTGGGTAATGTTTCTTCATATATTTTTTAGTCTTTCATGTTTCCTCCTCTAGTTTTTATTTTGGCAAAATAATTTAACCAATTGAGTTCCCTAATTTTCTAACATTTGATCTCTAGTGTAAAGGATCAATACAATATCTTCATTAGTATAATAGTTAGGTTAAAAATCCATTCCCTCATAAATTTGTAAATTCTTCGGTTCTAGTATGTATTTATGTATTAGTGAAGCATTAAATATTTCTTATACTTTAAAATGGATGGATGGAATAACCAATAAAAATTCTATCGATCTTTTTTTTTAAATTTGCAATGGCCAATTGTGTATAGGGATTAACATCCTCTCTTTACCAAATCTTACAAATCAATTATATGGGGAAACCATTCAGAATACCTGATCCACCACTCAAAATTCAATGTCCTTCCTCTAATTATCATCTTAGCACTATTTTCTACTTTGATCAAATTTGATATGATTCTGAGTAGTATTTTCTTCCACATTCATCTCCTTAATAAGTTTTGGTCCTAATAGCTTCCTTCCTCCATATTCTTCCCAACTAATTATAGTATTAAATCTCATCACACACAATTTTTATTATGGTTCCATTTAGATGCATTAATTTTCTATGTTATTGTTTGAAAATTCCACCATTGATATTTAATGATACAATGTTCCTTGAAATCCAAGATAACATGATCGTATCATGTATTCTAATGTAATTTTTTTCCACTAATATACCTATCAGTTTTGGGATGATATATGGTGCATAAATATACCCTAGAGTTGAGACCCATAAAAGGAATATTCTGGAATTTTTATGTGAACTGAGGGTCATAATTAGATATAATTGATGGATGTACTCCATGATGAATTATGGTTTCAATGAAAGAGATATAACCAAGGAACTCAGGGGGAAGGCCTTCCCTTATTGCTAAGAAATGAGAAATATTTGTATGGAAATCAATGAATACTAATATAGAATAATTATTACTTCGAGTCTTCATAACGTTGAAGAAAAGGTCCATTATAATATTTTCTGAATACAATATAGAGAATGTTAGAGGTTTTATGACTCCATTAGGTTCTTTTCTTTCATCCTTTAATAATATGAATACAATTATTTTGGGAACATAGTCCAAAATTTCCCTATTCATGCTATCCCACCGAAAATGTTCTCATATTTCCATATAAATATTAGTGATACAAGATTATATAGAAAATTTTGAGTTATATGCTTCGTCTAGTAATTCTCTTGAAATATTTAATTTAGATGGAACACATAAAATCATAGTCCTTAAGTGGATAAAATTATATTATTCACCCTATGTTAATATATTTCTAATCGAAAATGTACCTCAACCTTTTGTGGTCCTGTTATATTTCAAATCTTCACCATAATGATACTACCTCCATGTCAACATGTAAAATATAAATAATTCCAAAAAATGTTATTTTATTTGATAGTTCCATTGAAGGATATTGAATTTTCTTTATGCTTAACCCATAACACTATCATTTTCCATAATGAAACAACTTATTCCTTTAATTAATGTATCATATTATATTTCAAATCATTATTCACCCAATGGTAATGTTAATACTATTTCCTTAAAAAAATATTTATCTCTTAAAAACATTCTACACATTCCCTTTACTATGTTAATTTATCCCATTTACATGTCAACACGGTTAAATGGTTCGCCAATCAAATTTTTTAATAAAACCCACTAATTGTGACATAATAAACCCAGGAAACTATATATCTCACTTAAATATTTTCGTTTAATAAATTCATTGACTACCTATTTCTATAAAGGATTATTAAATATTCCATCCTTATATGCAATATTACCATGAAAATAACCATTCTAGACCCCCCAACATAAACTTACTAGATTTCCAATATAATTCATTTAATTTAATGGTATTTTAAATTTCATGTAGATGGTTCTCATTCTCTCTATATATTTTAGATTACATCATGATATTATCAATTCATACCACCAAAAATTTAAAAATATATTACATGAATACTATATCCACCATATAGATAAAAAATGTTTTAGGTCGACAGCAAAAATTCCATTACATACACTTCACTATAAAACACTTGATATTAACATAACATAGACAAAAAAATGTTATGTTTGAGTATAAATGGGAATTTGTGTAAAAATAAAGTGAATATTATATTTCCATGTACATCATGAGATCTCACACACTGGGGGATGGATATTTCTCTGAAACATTTCCCAATCCAATTGAACTATGGTCAGAACCTCCCTATGAGAGAATGATGTGGACATGGAATGAGAGATGTGGTAGTATGTGCTTTAAAATAAAATGTCCTCTTCTTGGGAAAAAAATATTATGATGCAGATCTCTAATTATCATGGGTTCATTCCTTGTAGATAATGGATCAATTGTAATATTGTGTGAGGGTGTGGGTGTGTAATACACATTTTATAGACCAAGGGGCCCACATAGGTGGTTCACCTAGGTAGGGTCTCGCCTAGGTGATCCTATACGTACATAGAATGAATTCCAAGTGGCACAAGTAGGCCCTTCGTATTTGTCCAAGAAAGATAATCCACCCCATACTAGACACAAATGTGTTGAAACTACATGATGAAACTACACAGAAAACCGCCTTCATCTAGGGTCCCATGTTTTCTAATAAATAGGACCATGAGGTTTCAATTTTTAATTGAAAACCTCTGATGAAGTGTCGAAGATCTTATTTCCTTAGTCCTATTTACATTCCTTGGAAACCATCAAAGTAGCTCTCTAAAACCCTAGATAAGATGAAATTGAGGGGGATAATGTGGTCAATTACCCTCTAGTGTTTGAAATAAAAAACACCTATACACCGAGCCACTCCCCTCTAATCAATAAGAACTAGAGTGAAAGTCTTATCCTAAACTCGAGAACTATGGTATCCCACTACAAGGACACCTGAGGAAACCCTTGAAACCTAAATCAAGGCCTCAAACAAATGTTTATTCCCTTGCTTTACATCATATAAGATTCATCCCTAGTTTATGCACGCCTACCATGTCTAATGAACTTCTAATCAATATGGGCCTAACCATTCACATGGCTACAAGAACTGGCCCATTCTCCACCTGCACGAGACTATTTTTACTCACCCAAGACTTATCTATGGGATCCTTCGTTAAAACCTCTCTTCATGTCATCAATGGTAGGGAACCTCCTTCCATGGGACTCTCTTCTAAAGGAAAATAATCCAAAGACTCCACAAAATCCTAAAAACATGAAAAACTAATGTGAGAATCACACCATAATTTCTCCCATTTGGTAATGCATTCATTTGTCTAAATATGTTTTGATCATTTCCTACCCAATGGGTTGGGTCATTGTGGTGTGTGTGGTTATAACTCCATTTAGTCATAATGACCCTAACTCTAGGAGAAGATCCCAGGACCTATCGTTCTCAGACACAAGGGTTTGTGTCTTGTCTTTCTCGCATATTTCCTAATACATGAGTTCTTGGGTAATGTCTATAAATAATCATCACAAAAACCAGGGACCACTTTTTTAATATAGTGAGTGGGATCACACATTATTTTCCCTTTAAGGGAAAGAGAACTATCCTCCTATATTTCATGGAATAGGGTGAAAAGGTATTCCACCTAGAGTAAGCTGCGGGCCTTTCTTATGGGTCATAACCAAAAGGGTAGTCCGATGTGACTATCCTGGTTATGAAAAGAGAGTTAGGGGTACATCAAATCAATTTCTTCTTATCCCATAACCTTGCCCTTATCTACTCATTTATGGAATGGTTTTTGGAGTTTTCTTGATATTCTAGTTCCTCTTGATTCCCTAAGTGAGAATGACTCATATGGGAATAGAGGCTACATATGATCATGAAATCCACCTGATTAGATACATGTATCGATAAAGAATCATATTTATGATCTTCCTATTTCCTCCAATTATAGGGCCTCTATAGGCATGGATCCTCAAAAACATGTAACCAATCAATTTTATTCCTCATATTTAGTGTAATCCACAACCAGACCTATCCAATAGGGCATCTTCAAAGGTGTAATACCCAACCAAACCTCCAAATCACCAAGAGTTTAGAATTTCATCATGGACCCCCTAAAAAGGGCCTCCTATATAGTATAAGACCTGACCATATCGTCACCATCTCAATGGACCTTATCCCCTATGAGACTAACCTTCAAAGGGCCTCTATAGGTATGGTTACTCAACCAAATAGAACAACATGATCTTCAATTCCAATTGAAATGGGACACATTGGAAGCCCACATGATGTCCAAACCCAACACCCCAAATCAACATTAAGTTCCCATGGGACACATTTTGTGCAGGGTCACATCCAAAATGGGATCCCACATCCCTTACAGGTTCCCTGGGCCATAGTGGAAGAATTCCAACACCAATAATTTACAATGCACCATTCTCTGATATGTACTTATCAGAAGATGTTAAAAAAAACAGTTTGATTGACATCACATTACCATAAAAGGTATGCTGTTTCTAATTTATTGTCATCAAACTACTAGGTTTATAATTACTTTCATGAGTACACATAATAATACCATTTCATGGGTCCTATCATATCTTAAAAAAACAACCATCTCCCTATATGAAGATAAATTCCTAAGTACCCCATTGCGTGGCATTAAAGTAGCACCAGGATATTAAATGAAAAAAGAATAACTAATATATCCACAAAAGGGGTTCCATCGATGGAGGACTTAAGAAAAATAAAAATATATTCATTTTTTATGAACCTTAGATACATACATATGATTCTAAAATTAAAACAGGTAAATAATTTATTGTTATTTCATGGGTAACTCATATCATACCTACAGATTAATAAAGGTTTCATGAATATGTCTTATATAATTAGTAGAGTCCAAAAGTAACATGCAATTCCCCCCAAAAGGATGTGATGAGCATGACCTCTCATCCTATAGAGTAATGTGGGTCCCTAAATTTCATTTGAACCATTTACCAATGACCAACAACCTTTTTAGAGTTGGTTTGTGATACATAAAGAATAATAAAACCTCTGGGTGTTTCTGACTCCACGAATAAATCCTTTTTGAAGTTGTTCGAAATTGGTGAACTTGATCTAGATAATGGTGAGACATTTAGACCCTCAAAATCAAATAATTGAGTGAAAAAAACCTTCAGCATGGTATTTCATTGATAATAGTGCATTAGTTAATCTAAAGTAAATTAAATTAAACTCATACTATATATACCACATTGAAAATTTCATATAGATATATTCTTCTTATTCACCCATGAATGATTATAAAAAAGGATAAATATAACATTGAAAAATAATTATCTCCTTCAATATGATAAAATATGTCATTAATACATGGGATATGATACTTATTCATTACAGTATGGGAATTTATCTCACTGTAATTGATGAAAAATATCAAATACCCATATTTTTACTCCATTTAGAAAATAGGGGATCATTGTGGTGAAACACTAGTGAATATAAAACACTAATTACATAGCTACTATTGATGTTTCTTAAACTCTAACATCTTCATATGTTACATTTTTTAAGGGTTCTTAGATTTAGGTTATGCATCAGTAATGAGTTCAATGAAAAACTCAACATGACACTCAGGTAAAAAACCATTTAATTCCACATTAAAAAAGTTATTTTTTTTCAATGTATACATCCTCTCTCCTAAGGATATACTTTAATGTTTGATATATTATTATATCCACATATTCTACGATAATTTCCTTACAGTGACCTACATTTTGTTGGTCTAGAAAATGAATGGGAGATTAAGTATATCTATTAAAAAAAGATTTTATACCCCATTCAAATAAAAGTTATCTCCTTTAATCAGAAATAAATTACTATATTATTAATTGATAACCAATCCATTCCAAGGATTATATCAAAATAACAAATAGGTATAAAAATCATATTTACAACTATGGTATATCACTGCATCTTAATAGATAATTTTTAATAACTGTCTAGTGTATAAGGATTCCCATTAGGGGACATCACTAGAAACTTCTTGCATAAGTTATTATTAGATTATTAAATTAAATTTCCTAATATTCATTATATAATGTATTTAATAGATCCATAATAAAATTAATCACTGCATAACTATGAGTTTATTATCTATGTACCTCCTATCACATTATTGGTACTTCAACCTTGGGTGTAGTGATCACATTAGGTTGGCCTTTCTCCCTCAACATTATCTAATGATTATTCCCATGACATTTCAGGAATTCATTTTCATTGTCCCCCATATCCTTACTATTAAATAATTAAACACCAAAAATTTCTTCCTTGAAATTTCATTCATGAGCTTTATATCCTTTTCACCACACTTGAAACAAACCTTTATTCTTTTAAATCAATTCCTTGAGTGTTTCTTTCAAAAATAATTACATGTTGGAAATTCAACCCTTCTTTTCTTCCCCTTATCTATACTTTTAATTATATGGTTTTCAACCGATCTGTTATTCTCCATATTTATTTTAAATACATTTGTCTGTGAAAACTCCGTTTCTATCTAAATGGAACTTGATACTATATCCCCATACACTAAAAACATATGAGACACTAATTATATTTGAATTAATGTCTTTTTCCTGTTAATAAATGTTCATTATTTATTTCTATTCTATATACATAGTCTTAAAAATGTCTAGCTAAACATATTATGTTATCCTCACACATAGGAACATTTTCATCTTCCTCTTATTTGAGATAGAGGAAATTTAGTTTTATTTCATCCCATTTTCCAAGAGGAAATATATTTTTATAAAGTACCACCTTAAAAGATCTCAATTTCATGTTCTATATCATTAATTCCTCTTTTGTGTTTTTAAATAGTGACCACCATTTATTTTCACATCCCTTTAAATGATATACTACTATAAATTTTTTTTTCTTCTATTTTACAACATCCCAAAGTGGGAAATATATTTTTTGGTACTCGATCCATTTATTAGATACAAAAAAATATCTTTATCCATTTAATGATATATTTTGGAGTTATATAAAGTTTTCCATCATAGTGACACCACATTTTGGATCATCAGGTTTTTCAATGTTGGAATGGTAATTTTTCATAACCTCAGTCGCCTTCCATAATATGTATATTAACTAATCAACTCCAAATACATACTCATTAACTTTATCAGGATAAATATCTCTACATTCTCTATATTTGTTGATATGGTTTCCATTATATCTACTATTATCCATATTTAATAAATGGTATGCACACAATTATCACATAGTTTTAAATTTTAAAATATAATTCCAATAAATATTTCTTGAACATCCAAATAAAATATTAAGGGGTTTTCATAGATTTTTTGGAATCTATCTAGGTTTGTCTAAATCTACTCCCTGAGGTTTTTACTAAGGTTACTCCAATACCACCTATAACTAACCAGACACTAGAAATACAAATCTAATAGTAATTTTAAATTATTTATACAAAATACAATAGTTCATATAGGATCCAACAACTTAATTATCTCGAAAAAGAAAATGAATATATATATATACATATTACATTACACTTGATAAAATTATATAGAACATAAAAAATCCATACTAAAATTATTATTTATCTTATAACATCATAAAAAATTATACATGGTCCTCTTCTAATTTTCTTTAGGGAATGAAATAAAATAAATGGATCTTAGGTTCACTTTAAAGAAAAACATATAGTTGAATCAATCATAGAATAGGCATGGAATAAACATTATGGTTGAAATAAATGATTAGAATAATTTTATAATAAACTAAAACATTTGGAATAATATCTTAATGATAATATTTAAAAACATATATAATAATTAATACCTGAATCTGATGGAATTCATAATGTAAGACATAATAAATATGTCTTCAATGCCTTGTACTATGATATCATATGTAAATCAGAAAGGCATATTCAAATACCCTAGCTAGTCTTTCTCAAGAGACATAATGATGCACGAAGGGTGTATCTATATTGGGCAGCAATTATCTCAAATTGCGTAGCATGCATTCATCATGTGAGTTAAAAATATATTTCATAACATTAACTAAGTAAACTATTACACATTCATGGATAAATAAAAAATATTTATCTTTGTAATGGAAATAAAAAATAATTATTAACTTCAATTTTAATTGAGTAATGTGGCTACCTATTCTAATATACTAACATTAGTATAGAAATATTGGGGTATTTTTAATTTAATAAGAGGTACCCTTATAAAATAAATAATGATAATTTATTTTATTATGAATTTTCAATGTTTATGGTTGTTAATATAATATAGTAATTTAGTAAAATAGTTTTAAATGGTATTATTTCAAAATAATTGTGAAAAAAAAATTCATTAACATTCATATATATCATATAAATTATCCAAAGCATATCTCGAAGGTGATTCATGTCAGGTTTGTCGTATTAGGCTCACTCACCGTGCACCATGTAATGATTGAGTTGAAAAATAACCAACCTATTTCATTATGATTATCACTAGGTGAACCTTCATAATATTTTCATGCACTTTTAGTATTGAAACATGTATTTAATTTTTAGTAATAAATACCCATATTATACTTTTTAGAAATTAGTATTTCATTAAATTATAATGGGTTTGGTAACATTTCATTTAAAACACATTTAAAATACTGAGCCGGTAATGGAAATTAAGATACGATAAAAAAATTAATTCATTACTTAATTAATCGAATAGAAAAAATATACACCGTATATTTTAAATTATGTTCATAATACAATACATGTCCAAGCGATAAGAAATTTTAGATGAAAAATCATTATCATTAATCTCACTTATCCAAATTGGACCAAACTAGTATTTTACAAAATAACTAACTTAATCTCCTATTTATGAACATTATTAATAAATATAAATTTTACCAACTTAATTTATAACCACTTATTAAAATATATTAGTATTTTATATTTTATTTTCATCACCAATTGTCATTCTAATCAATTATTTGTTTAATTTTTTGTTTGTAATGGTGGTGTCGATTATTGTATATAAATTTGATGTTAATAATTATAAGGTCATTATTGGTACATGAATTTAAATTTAATTATAATATAGTGTCTTCCAATCTAACCCTGTAATATTTTTAGTCTTGATGCCAAATGGTGACATATAAAACGATTTATTTTTTACAAATTTGACGAAAAAATAGTGGTATATTAATAATAAGATAAATATTAATATAATCTTTAAAAAACTATAAACCAAACATTCAATCCTTATTGAGATATAATAACAAGATTATTTATGTTTCAATATTCATCCATGGTAGAAATTTATAGTATTATTCATATAGGTGGTAAAAAACCCAAACAAGAATACACTATAATTTATGTGTGAGTCCGGTTATAAAAGTGATTGTTTTTGAATAATATAATTTATAAAATAGAATAATTATATTATCTGTATATTTTTTATGTTTTAGAATTTTTTAATGTGAGTTTAATAAATTTTAATTAAACAATAAGAATAATGAAAAAGGATATTTCATGGAGGCAGCAGTATGAACAAACGTAGGAATGACATTTTCAATTTTCTTAATGAAAAGGAGGCAATGTGGTTCATGTTAATTACCTTAATATAACAACATTCATTATCATATTAAAACATATGTTATCATATAATGTTGGTAAACGTATATATGAAAGGTTATGATGCGAAATAATCAATTTTATGTAAATGATGGTACTTATATTAAGAACATGAGTTTCACAAGAGGACTCTTGGAAATGTAATAATCAATAAACATTATTGTGACTAGAATATTAAGTAAGTAAAAATAAATTCTAGGGAAAGTAAAGATGGTATATATTTAATATAATACCAAAATTATAGATTCTTATTGAAGGTGTGGCCATAAGCCCCCTTAATTATAAGACCCCAACCTTAAACCTTACTTAATCATGAGTTATTACAAGATTACACATTGAGGATCTTTTTAGGTTTAGAGTTTTAGAGAATTAGATCATGAAACTTGCATTACATTCCACATTTAAACAAAGTGGTTACATAAAAGACAATATTCATTCTTCCCATCAACAGAAACATATTTAAAATAAAACACAGATTCTTTCTTGACACATCCTTGACACTATCATCACATCATGTACCTTTCCCTTGACCTGTGAAAAACATTTCAAAAACTTGGGATGAGCATAAAAAGCTTAGTAAGGGTTATAAAAATATGGAAAGGAAACATGAGTTCATATATACATAAGAATGAAATCATACTTTACCCATAAAACATAGGCACTTAAACATACCTCATCATACCATGAATAAATCATAGAAATCATAAGACATAAAGGTTACTTGAGGCATTCATAACATTCTTACGTAGGGATTAAACCTCTTGGTTACGTTTGGAATACCCATCATAATATATTCCCTAAATGTCATCGTAGAAACCTTAATGTTTCACTCCTTTGCGTTACCCAATGCATTGGAGAGCTATATCGGGCTCACCCGCCCTTAGTCTATCACGGAACCACCCGTCTTCATAATAATGCCCAACAACCTCAACATAATCGTATCACATAAAACATGCATAAAAGAAACATACCATTTCCACCTTTCAATCACAAGATATCAATACAACACAATGATATAAAAACATTATGAAAACAATTTTCAATACCAAAATAAAAGAAAAGTAAACCATGGTATTTTTTTTAAGATATGACTTATAGAGGAAGCCGAAACTCAAATAATGATCACGGCAGCGGAGAAGTCTTTGTTGACGCATACGTACGAAAAAAACATTCCCTTTTATCGTTTAGTAAAACTCTTCATATAAAAAAGATTCATTTTGGATAAACGTAAAAGTCAAAGGGGTTTATACACCGTATAAAAGAAGGTTTTGTATAAAACAAAATATGCCTCAATTAAAGGAGAATGAGACGAAGTCCCATACAAAGACGGTATCCTTGGTTTGAGGATAAATCAATTACATAATTATGTGTGACAAATGAAGACACCAAATATAAGTGCATATTAAGTGTAAAATAATCAAAGGGCATTCACACATATTCAAAGGACGACATATTCAATAACTACATGTTGAACCCAAAGAAATCGAAATTGGGTTAAAAAGTTCCCTTAACAGCCTAACGGTGTCACATCAAAAAAAGGGTATCTCATCACTTGGACATAAAATTTACATCAATGAGGATATATGAGAACATATACCAACATAACAATATGTAAATTAAAAGACCCAACAAAATAAGTCTTTTAAAAAGAGGGTGGTGAAAGGTTCCCTTACCGACATAGGTATCTTTCGAAATATACGACCCTTGAAAGAAGGACAATACAACATTGATGTAAATACTCATAAATGAAAGAATATAACACAATGAGTAAAATAATGGTCAGTACATACACCACTCAAAGGAAATTGTGGCAAATGTAACATAAATCTCATAGGAATAAAAGTGAGATGAAAAATCACTTATGAAAACTCGGCAGCCTAACGACACCACTTAAAACATCCAAAAATTGAATGATGAGATCAAATAGGGTATCTCATCACATTAAAATATAATTTACAGAAAGTGGAATATAAAAGAACATCCCCATCATAAAAAAGAGGATCTTAGAAGAAGTGACATAAAGGAGAGTACTTAAAGAGAAAGAGAGAGGTTAGATCTCTTACTAAAATTCAGCAGCCTAACGGCGCCACTCAAAACATCCAAAATGGATTGATGAGAGAGAATAGGGTCTCTCATAATATGAACATAAAAATTAAAGTACGATTAATATAAAAGAACATCTCAATCACAAGAAAGGTGAGCTTAGAAGGAATGACATAAAAGAGTGTACTTTAAAAGAAAGAGAGGAGTCAGATCCCTTACCTCAAGTCCAACTTGTCCTGTTCGTTTCTTTATATTCCTGAATAATAAACTTTGTTCAATTAATAATTGACTAATTAACTCCTTTATAGATTATTATTCAGTTCATATCACATATTATAATGTTATAATAATTGTTTAATAATGTTAGTTCATATCAGACGTTTTTGCCGATGATTGGTACATGAGTCATAAATGAACTTGTTTGAAAAAAGATTGCCCATGTAGTTATAAGTAAATAATTTACAAAATAGTATTAATGATTAAAATATAATATATATCCAGTAAATATTAATTTTATACTATTCCATGTCATTTTGAGAAAAAAAAACAAAAAGCACCGTTCATGGAGACGGTAGGCCGTACGTACGCATGAACGATACATTCATTTTTTGTCATATTAATGGAATTAAAACAAAATGAGAGATATATATATATGTTATAATTCCAGAATGATATCCATAATTTAGATGTAATATATTACATATATATCTATTATATATATGTACTTATAATATTACATAACATTTTGAGATAAGAAATGAAATGTACCGTTCATGGAGACGGTAAGCCGTACGTACGCATGAACGCTACTTCCATTTCTAATTCATATTTAATGGAATTAATACATAATGATAAATAATAGTATTTTAATTACAGTATGGTATCATATATAATATCATTAAATATATCCTTTATACGTACCACATATGGTATTAAAGAATCAAATCACTTTGAGGGGGAGGTAGTCTGCACTTCCTTAAATGATGATATCGTGTTTACCCATAATGGAAACCATAAAGGTACGCCATAAATGAAAAAATACAGAAGCTTAAGTAAAACATAAACATATTAGATATCATGTATAAATATAGTGTCATCTTAATGGACACCTTTGAAGTTGTTAGAATAATGTTGAACAATCATCGTTTCGGGAGGCAGAAATTTTCCATCCACGATAACAGTATGTTCTTTAACCATTAGATGTAGGTGTGTGTAAGTGTAGCTAGAATCCTTCTTATAAAAACATCCTAGTATATTGAAGATACTGTATTGGTTACAAAATAAATTAATAAAAAGAGTTTAGGGGGTTGGAGAAGAAAAATAAAACAAAAGGACACAAGTGAAGACATTTCCTTAAAATCGGGTAACTCCTTTTGGTTTGAGCTCAATGGATTCCATGGGAAGACTTATGCCCAAAGTGAGGATTCAAGGAGTAATAGAGAGAAGTGGAGAGACAAAATGGGAAGGGGTTGGAAGAGCCAATGGCATTGGGAGTGTGGGTAAGGAGGTACAGGTGGGGGCCTTTTATAAGAGGAGCGGAGGGCACTCTTGGAAGGTAAAGAAAAGTATATTTATTTTAAAATGGAATTCGGATTTAAGAGGTCCCACAATGATTTGTTTCGATGATAAGGTGATAAGGGTTCGAAATAAAATCATCCAATAGGTTTTGTACATGTGTAGGTCTTAGATATTACATTATCTTTCCATTATATTTAAATCGTTAAATAATGAGGTCATCACTGCATCATCATGATGTCATAAATAATTTAATTTATTTAATGTCTAAAAATTATAAAACAAATACTATGATGTAGGTAATATTTTTAGCTTTCCAATTACTATTTATAGTCAAATATATGACTTGTATAACCCCATGAAAAAATTGTTTTAGTAAAACATTTTATGTTTATGAAATTTTTACTTTAACATTAAATAAAAAGATATTTATGTCATTTCCCAACCAAAGTGGCTCCATGTGGTCCCCAAGTTGACCCATGGATTTTCTTGGTCGGCCATGACACATCCAATGAGGGTAGGACATGTGTCTAGGTAATTTCATTTTATTAATACATTATTCTTACCATAAACTATACTAATTACCTCTAATCGCGATTAAAAACTTAATAAGTTACTATTCACGAAAAAATTATTTTTATCCCATTGAACCACATTTTACTTCTTAATGACAACCATGTATGTCGGATTTTTGAAATTCAAAACACAAAGATGACAAAATTTTATTTAAATGGAAAAAAACAGTTTTTATAATTACCACATAGTGGTTTCACTATTCATCAAAAATTGAAGTTTTTTAGAAAAATCCTAAAAATTCACCCTAAGCTATATTTGATATTCCAAAATACAAAATGAAGTATATTTTACAAAATTCAAAACATATAAGTCACATTAATTAATTTAATAATGAATTCCCGCAGTCAGAGAAAATAGTGTGTTTTTATGAAATAATAAGTATCAAAAGATTGACACTAGTTTAAGTCTGATTTCAAAGTGAAATTAATTACAACAACCACTATTGGATTTAATGGTAAAAATATATTCTAATTTCACTTTAAAACCAATTAAAAAGATAATATAATCTTAAAAATAAATTAGATTAAAAAGATGTTTTGAATTAAAATACAACATTTTACACTATTCATTAAAAATGTACTTTATCGGAAAGATACCAAAAATTTACACAATGTAAATTTTGATGTCCCAATTCTTAAAAAGAGTTTTATTTGGTCCAATAGAATGTATAACAGTGAAAAAAACTATATTTAATGATGGATCTCCATTAAAAGGTGATAAGTTAACCTTTAGTGAAAACTAGGGCATATACGCCTAAAATTGAATTCTTTCCATATTTTAAGACTTTATCTTTTATTGGATAAATGTAAAAACATTTAAAAACATATATAATCATATTTTAATTATTTCTATCCATTCCCGCCAATACAATGGATACATTTTAACTACCATTTAAAATAATATTATTTTATTATTAGAGTGCAACGTAAGATTCCCAAGAAACTCGTTGTTGCGTGTTGGGTACGCCATTGAGCATAGCGTCCCCTTTAAAGTCATATTAATATTTTATTCCCAAATATGGATAAATATGAAAATTTCATATTCTTTATTTACCTGGGGTTTTACATCCTTCCCCCCTTTTGGGAATTGCATCCTCGCAATTTTTAAAATTGAGCTTGGAAACATCCTTGAAAGTCCCACATCGGAACAAGAGTCGGTAAAAAATCACTTTAAAATAATGGAAGATAAGTACAGAGTTCACCCGAGTTAACCCATACTAGGATTCCATGTAGAAAAACATGGACATGGAAAAAAAAGAAAAGGGTCATGTTCTTGAGGGAGAGTGATAGTAAACATGTCTAGGAGAAAGTTAACCATAAGTGTAAAGACCCGTAAATTTCAAGGAAATTTTTTTTTCTTAATTTTCTTTGGAATTTTACAAGAGCGCAGTCTCTGACGGCACCTGATTCTGATGCCCGGTGTGCCCGGAATCATTTTCCGAAGTTTGGCTCGGGTACATTCAGTGAACGGACGAGCTGGTTTTTCTAACTTTTGAACCGGTGCCCGAAATCGAATTCTGAGGGCTTCGATGAAATCACAGCGCCGATATTTTCTTAGAAACGCCTCTTACGGAGTTGCGTTTTCTCGGGTGTGGTTTTTAATTTTTGGCCTTAAAGTTGAGAAATAAAATAATTTTGCGACAACTTTATTTTATTTCGCTTAAGCCACTTGGAAGCCACTTGAAGCCACTTAAAGGCGGCTTGAACTGAGATAAACCAGATACGATGCTATCCAGAAATATCCTATCCCCTTGGTAGGATATTTGTGAGGTGGGGCCTGCACGATCCCCGCCGTTTCTTTCCGCTAAGAAACGCACCCGCGAAAACCCGTCTTTATGAATGTCAACTGACGCGTTTCTTAAAATCTTAACAGACCATTTAATTGGGTGGTTTATTTCGTGAATTAAATGGGCTGTTTCTTTCGTTGAATTAATTCAACGAATTAATTCAATTGTTTCTTAACCAGGTTTCAAATTCGTTGGCGTAATAATAAAGTAAGGCCAACACAAGACCTCTGGTTATTTGCGCATTGAGAAGATTTGAGAGGACCCTTGTATCTTCTTCTCCCTTGCGAAGAACGCGAAAAACGCGAAGAACGCGAAGAACACCAAACCCGGAAATCAACGACGCTCCAGTCCGAGACGTTCTTCCCCGCCCCGATCATCAATCACCAACCATTTGAGGTGAGTGTTTTCGGGTTTCCTCTAAAGGTTCTTTTGGTTTTAAACGAAACACCGATTTAATTATTTATAATTTAAATCTGTTGTTCTTGGTCCGTTGAGCTTGCCGACTCAACGCCGAATTCCGCGACGACGCGACGCCTTCCCGCGACGACGCGACGACCCCCCTCTTCCGCGACGAGCTTTTCCGCGAAGAACGCCCGCGCACGACGACCAACGAGGTAGGGATTTATTTTGGGAATCACCCCCTTTTTATTATTCCCGTCAAAGTTTCTTTAAAAAGATAAAGAACCGGATTGCGAACAATTTTAATTTTATTAAAATTGTTGTTTCCTGTGTGGAATAAAATTTCTTCCGTTTGTTTATCCCTAACGCAAAGGGTGCGGGCCAAACGAACACTGCCCGACGACCCTCCGCCATTCTTCGTTTTGTGCGGATTTGACGGGCGATGACAGAACGTGCCGCAACGGATGTTTGATGATCCCACAGTGAAGAACGAGTCCCGGGAGGAGCAATGGCGCAGACGGGAAGAGAATCGGACCACCGGAACGATCCCGGTGGCCCGCGGAACTCGCCGGCGGCGCGGGTCGCCGGCGCGGCGGCGCCGGCAGCCGGGAGCGGCGGCGCCCCGGTCTGCCGCCGGACAGGCCCCCGCGGATGAAGCCGCGGCGGCGGCCGCTCCCGGGGACCCGCAACCGCGTGGGTCTGGTGCCCTCGGACGCGGCTGAAGCCGCGTCCCGACTCAGCGCGGCCCCACGAGGGGGGCCGCTGCACCTCCAGGCCGCTGGGGCGGCGCCCTACGTGCCTCGGCCATTCGGCCGCTCGGCCGAACCGGTCCAGGCCGGTGCGGACCGGGTCGGGTGAACCCGGTTCGGAAGACTCCCAGGGGGGGTCGGCCCGGGTCGGCCCGGGCCCGTACCCCCCGTCTTCGGGCGGTTTTCGTTCAAATGCCCGTAACGTGACCTAAGGGCCTCCAAACGACCCTCCATCAGCGGAAACGCGATCCTTGGATTGAGACGGTCGTTTCGGTATATCGCACTCAAGGTTTCGGAATACTTTGAGTTCGACCGGGTTGGTTCGTACACGAAACCAACCGGGCCCTCGGAGCGGAAACGCTTATATCTTGAGCTACGGACGTCCAATTGATGTGCCGTCAGCTTTGTTGAGTTCCTCTTTGTGAGAAGGATCTTTTGGCATACTCCGCCTGAGGTTTGGACGTAGGTGGAGTACGGTCGGGTTGGTTTTTCCTTAAAAACCAACCGGGACCCTAGGACGAAAATGCCAA
Source organism: Viscum album (assembly GCA_963277665.1). NCBI lineage: Eukaryota > Viridiplantae > Streptophyta > Magnoliopsida > Santalales > Viscaceae > Viscum > Viscum album. Next base: position 1,058,191,587 of record OY728129.1, read on the forward strand.
TAACTCTCAGACCGGGCGTCCGATTGACGCGCCGTCTGCGACGTTGAGTTCCTGTTGATGATACAGAACTTTTGGATACATCAACTTCGGACTTTGTGTCAGTTGATGTATCAGCCTCTCGGCTCGTGGAGCGAACCCTCCCGAACGAGCTTGCTCTGTGCAGGAACCCTAGGCTGGCTGCGACTGCTTCTTCGACAGCGACGACCGTGCAGAGATCCTCAGTGGACTGCGGCGACGACTCTGTAGAGATCCTCTGTGGCCTCCGACGACGAACGTGCAGAGATGCTCAGTGGACTGCGGTGACGACTGTGCAGAGATCCTCAGTGGACTGCGACGACTATTGCACTCAGCGATCCTGCGTGGATCAGTGCTTCTGGTCCTGTGTGGGCCCGATCCTGTGTGGGTCCGATCCTGTGTGGGTCAGCGCTCAGCAGTTCTGTGTGAGCCAGCGCCTACAGGTCCTGCGTGGGCCCGATCCAGTGTGGGTCTGATCCTGTGTGGGTCATTACGGGGGTTAGTTACCTATCGATCCTTCATGGGTCCGACGACTTAGATGGATCAGTGATCATCTTTATCGTCATCCGAAGAAGTATACCTGTTTGAGCTGAATCTTGTGTTTCTCTCATTTGTGGATTGTGTTGAGCTATCCTGTGTGGACTTACTGTTTACTCTCCTTTGTGGATTGTGTTGAGATATCCTGTGTGGATTTACTGTTTACTCTCCATTGTGGATTGTGTTGTTCTATCCTGTGTGGGTATACGTTTTGCTTTCCTGTGTGGACTGGGTTGTGCTTGGGCTCAGACATTGGATCTAAATGGGAAATTGATGACTTAGGTATATGTATGGGCATATACCTAAGCCGTGTCAGATGTTAATTTGTGTTTGTATCCTTCCTTTGTGGATTATCCTTTGTGGATTTCGGGAGACCTTCAGGGGTCTCGGGGTCCCTACTGAGTAGCTTATACTCACCCCTGCACGGGCTTTGCCCGCACTACGTTCTGTTGGTTGTAGACGACGGACAACGCTGATCGTGGTGGAGGCGGGCGGAGCAGGACGGTACCTGGAGGTGGACCACTGGGCGGGACGTACTCGGAGCGGTCAGGTGGACCCGGGGAGCAGTGGAGGCTATCTATACCCACCCTTCAGGTGGGATTTCCAGAGGACGGCTCGACGTTGCAGTTTTCCCTTTCAGATTCTGTTTTTCCTTTCAGTTGTACTTTACTGTTGGGCTTGTATTTCCGGCCCCTTTTACTTTCAGCACAGCTTGTACAGTTTCTACTTAGTGTTTAATTTTCCGCTTGCTTACTCTGTGGTGCTTGTTTAATTTTCAAAGGCATTCCCTTCCCTTTTTGTTGGGATTTACGCCTTGGTGCTAGTCGCCAGCCCCTGGCCTATGGAAGGCAGGCTTGGGGTAGTCACGACACGGCCCCCGAGGGCGGGTCGTGACAAATTGGAATCAGAGGTGGTCAGTTCTACCACAGACTCTGATCATTCTTCTATGTGAAGAAATAGTGTTTAGCGTATTGAGTGTGGTTATCAGTCTAGGGAGTCCAGTGTTGGTGCGGCGGCCGACGTATCCATACACCAGGACCCTGACTTCTGATTTCCGACTTAATGCACGAAAACATTGATTGCATGTGTGTTTCATGTTTTCTCTGTGATTACTTGTGTCAGCTCACCAGGTATACTGTTATGACTGTGGAATACTTGTTTCCTTTTCAGGATGGCACGACGACAGCAGCCATCTAGGGTTCCTAGAGTAGAGCGCGACGACAGCCCGCCGAGCGACGAGGCCTCGGTGCAGGGCCCGTTGACAGCAGAGGCACAGGCGGAACCTTTACCCGCCGAGCCCCCGATTCTTCCAGCACTGGCAGCTAACGATGCACGATGCCTCAGAGCTCTGCACGAGTTCCAGTGCCAGCGACCACCCAGGTTCATGGGGAGTCGGACCCCCAGGCAGCCGAGGACTGGCTGGAGGTGGTCGTCTGAGTTTTCAGGCTAGTGAGGACACCAGCAGACCTCATGGTGATCCTCACGGCGAGCCTACTGCACGCAGCAGCAGGGTGATGGTGGAGCCTGATGCTCCAGGTACACGATGAGGCCACCCTCATCTGGACGGACATCGAGGGCCTCTTCCGCTCAGAGTTTGTCCCGGCCACCCTCCGTGCGGTGTGCATCCAGGAGCTTCTTCAGCTACGGCAGGGTAGCTTGACGGTCGCCCAGTACGCGGCGAGGTTCACCGATCTTTCTCGCTACTCGACAGACATGGTGCGGGACCCCTTCTTCTGGGCCCAGACCTTCGAGCAGGGTTTGAGACAGGAGATCAGGGCATCGCTGATCTCCCTCAGCATCCCGACCCAGGCAGGAGTACTGGAGCGAGCCCTCCTGATCAAGAGCTTCCTGGCTGAGTCCATAGCGAGACCTACCGCAGGGCGGCAGGTAGCAGAGTCTTTGGCAGCAGGTAGCCGATGGATGAATCAGGGTTCCAAGAAGACCAGGCCTTCCGGAAGACGACCCCAGGACACTGGCTCCGTGGTGCGGGGCACACAGCACGGAGCCAGACTTCCGAGAGGCAGGCGGTGCTACGAGTGCGGCCGGCAGGGCCACATGGATCGTGACTGCCCGACCCGTCGTACCGAGGCGTAGCAGATGGTGGAGGGACCACCCAGGCAGATGCAGAGGGTCGACCGTGGCGGTCTGCAGGGAGGAGGCGGACGAGGTAGAGGAGCTGGCCGACCAGCAGGTGTTGGGCGACGCTTTGAGGCTCTGCCACCACCACCACCAGGATGCCCGCCCCGACCACAGGGAGCTGGCGGGCAGAGACAGGCACAGCTCCAGGCAGCAAAGGCCTACGACCACAGCGCGCCAGAGATGATTCGAGGTACGATCTGTGTCTATTCCACCCTTGCTGCTGTTCTGATAGACACAGGAGCGAGTCACTCTTTCATATCCACTTCCCTTGTTCGGAGCTCGGAGATTCCCATAGAGCCATTGGATCCATCCTTACAGCTATAGACTCCTACGGGAGCAGACTCGACGATTACACACTGGTGCCGGAAGTGTGATCTTACTCTAGGAGGCGAGAGATTCGGCTGGGATCTTCTTGTAGCGGCGTCGAGGCCTTACGACGTCATCTTGGGCATGGATTGGTTATCTACGGTCCATGCTCAGATTGACTACATTAGGTGCAAGGTGCGATGTGTGCGCACCGACGGGAGTAGGTTCACCTTCATCGGCGAGAAGGGAGCCTTAGCAGCACAGGATGGACTCACGCAGAGGAGAGGTCAGCCCATCACTCATCAGTTGGCTAGCCTCATCCTTGGAGCAGTTGACGTGCGGAGTCCCAGTTTTCCTGCAGTGGTGGATCAGTACGCGGACGTCTTTCCCGACGACGTTCCAAGACTACCTCCTCGCAGAGAGGTAGACTTTTATATTGACCTATACCCTAGGACAGCCCCGATATCCACTCCATCATATCGGATGGCCCTCGCTGAGCTTCGAGAGCTACAGGTACAGTTGGAGGACTTGCAGGGAAAGGGGTTCATCCGACCCAGTGTTTCTCCCTGGGCTTCCTCGATATTGTTCGCCAAGAAGGCGGAAGGGAGTTTGCGACTCTGTGTCGATTATCGTCGCCTGAACCAGGTGACAGTGAGGAACAAGTATCCGCTACCCAGGATTGATGACCTCTTCGACAGCTCAAGGTGGCACGATGGTTCTCAAAGATAGATCTCAGGTCAGGCTATCATTAGCTCAGAGTTCGAGACGAGGATGTGCAGAAGACGACCTTCAGATGTCGGTATGGCCACTATGAGTTCTTGGTTATGCCTTTCGGCGTGACCAACACTCCAGCAGTGTTCATGAGCCTCATGAACAGCATCTTTCAGCCATACCTCGATCGATTTGTCGTAGTCTTCATCGACGACATCCTGGTGTACTCGACCACCGAGGAGGAGCACACCTACCACTTGCGCGTTGTACTAGACACACTCCGAGAGCACCAGCTTTATGGGAAGCTCTCGAAGTGTCAGTTCTGGTTACGTGAGGTCCACTTCTTGGGGCACGTCATTTCTGAGGCGGGAGTTGCAGTGGATCCCGCGAAGATCGAGGCAGTTCTATCTTGGGAGCCACCCAAGAGCGTGACAGAGGTGCGGAGTTTCTTGGGCCTAGCCGGATACTATCGGATATTTGTGCCGGAATTATCCAGAGTTGCGGCCCCACTATCAGCATTGACGAAGAAGGGGAAAACCTTCGTGTGGTCAGACAGATGTCATCAGAGATTCCAGGAGCTGAGGCAGAGGTTGACCAGCACACCTATCTTGAGGTTGCCTGAGGAGGGAGCTGGATACGTAGTCTACTGCGATGCATCAAGGACCGGACTCGGGTGTGTCCTGATGCAGGAGTGGGCCGTGATTGCCTACGGATCACGTCAGTTGAGGCCGCATGAGCAGAACTACGCTAACCATGACTTGGAGTTGGCAGCAGTGGTCTTCGCCCTGAAGACATGGCGGCACTATCTGATGGGCAAGCGCTTTACAGTCTTTTCTGACCACCAGAGTCTCAGGTACATCTTCTCTCATAAGGACCTGAACCTGAGACAGCGGCGATGGCTCGAGTTCCTCCAAGACTAAGACTTTGAGATAGTCTATACTCATGGGAAGGGGAACGTGGTAGCCGATGCCCTCAGCAGGAGGACGGGCATCCAGCTACTTAAGGAGGCGACAGAGAAACTAGCCGCCTTGCAAATATCCTTTGTGGATCGAGACGGAGCAGCCTTCCTTCAGTCTCTCACAGTCTCTCCTCCACTTCTACAGTGGCTCAGAGAGGCACAACGTGGGGACGCTGACTGTGAGACACGGCGTGCACAGATATCCCCGGGACAGGCACCTCATGGTTTCTCCCTTGGAGCAGAGCACGATGTCCTTTTTAGAGGACGTACCTTGGTACCAGTCGCTTTACGAGAGGAGTTGATGAGAGAGTTTCACACTTCTCCTTTGGCGGTACATCCTGGAGTGGCGAAGATGTACCAGGATCTCAGACGACAGCACTGGTGTTCGGGCATGAAGAAGGCTATGGCAGAGTTTGTTTCACAGTGCCTCACCTGCCAGCAGGTGAAGGCAGAGCATCAGGTACCAGTAGGCTTGGTACAGCCCTTGGAGGTCCCAGAGTGGAAGTGGGACAGGATATCTGTGGACTTTGTGACTGGACTTCCACGCACTTCCAGAGGTCACGACTCTATTTGGGTGATTGTTGACTGACTCACCAAGTCGGCACACTTCTTACCCATCCAAGAGCAGGGCTCAGTGGAGAGCTTGGGGCGTCTCTACGTTCAAGAGATTGTATGACTTCACGGTGTGCCATCGACTATCGTCTCCAATCAGGACGCTCGCTTTACTTCCAGGCTTTGGAAGGGGTTGTAGGAGGCGTTCGGGACGCGGCTACATCTGAGCACCGCCTTTCACCCTCAGACGGATGGTTAGATGGAGAGGACCTTTCAGACCCTCGAGGACATGCTCCGTGCATGTGTCCTCGAAATTGGTCGAAACTAGGAGGACCACCTACCCTTGGTGGAGTTTGCGTTCAACAACAGCTACCACTCCACCATCGGGATGACACCCTACGATGTGTTGTATGGCAGGCCTTACAGATCTCCTTTGTGCTGGACAGACCCTGGGGAGTCAGCACTAGTGGGACCAGAGATGGTCCGGGCCACGACAAAGAAGGTCCAGGTCATCCAAGAGTGGATTAGGACAGCACAGAGCCGGCAGAAGTCATATGCTGACAGGAGGTGGAGGCCACTAGATTTCGAGGATGGCGACCACGTCTTCTTGCGTGTCTCACCTCGACATGGTTTGCGGAGACTTGGCCGAGGCGACAAGTTGTCTCCACGCTTCATCAGGCCTTTCCAGGTCCTCAGCAGGATTGGCGAGGTGGCTTATAGCCTGGCTCTGCCACCTCATTTGCACCGGGTGCACGACATCTTCCATGTATCCCAGCTGAGGAGATACGTGCACGACCCGACACACATCATTGACTATGGGGAGCTAGACGTGGAAAATGGGGAGACTTTTGCGGAGGTACCGGTGGAGATAGAGGATCGGCAGGAGCGGGTCCTATGTGGGTGATCGATTCCTCTTGTGCGCATCAGATGGCAGCACGGGAACCTCCAGAAGAGCACATGGGAGCGGGAGGCTCAGATGCGTGCTCAGTACCCACATTTGTTTCCCTAGTTTTTTATGTATCTTTATGGGGACGTAAATCCCTGAGGTGGGAGTAATTTAAAGACCCGTAAATTTCAAGGAAATTTTTTTTTCTTAATTTTCTTTGAAATTTTAGAAGAGCGCAGTCTCTGACGGCACCTGATTCCGAGGCCCGGTGTGCCCGGAATAATTTTCCGAAGTTTGGCTCTGGTACGTTCAGTGAACGGACGAGCGGGATTTTCTAAATTTTGAATCGGTGCCTGGAATCGAATTCTGAGGGCTCCGATGAAATCACAGCGCCGGTATTCGCTTAGAAACGTCTCTTCCGGAGTTGCGTTTTCTCGGGTGTGGTTTTTAATTTTCGGGCTTAAAGTTGAGAAATAAAATAATTTTGCGACAACTTTATTTTATTTCGCTTAAGCCACTTGGAAGCCACTTGAAGCCACTTAAAGGCGGCTTGAACTGAGTTAAACTGGATAGGATGCTATCCAGAAATATCCTACCCCCTTGGTAGGATATTTGTGATGTGGGGCCCGCATGAGCCCCGCCGTTTCTTTCCGTTAAGAAACGCACCCGTGAAAACCCGTCTTTATGAAAGTCAATTGACGCGTTTCTTAAAATCTTAATAGACCATTTAATTGGGCGGTTTATTTCGTGAATTAAATGGGCTGTTTCTTTCATTGAATTAATTCAACGAATTAATTCAATCGTTTCTTAACCAGTTTTCAAATTCGTTGGCGTAATAATAAAGTAAGGCCAACGCATGACCTCTGGTTATTTGCGCATTGAGAAGATTTGAGAGGACCCTTGTATCTTCTTCTCCCTTGTGAAGAACGCGAAGAACGCGAAGAACGCCGAACCTGAAAATCGACGACGCTCCCGTCCGAGACGTTCTTCCCCGCCCCGATCTCCGATCACCAACCATTTGAGGTGAGTGATTTTGGGTTTCCTCTAAAGGTTCTTCTGGTTTTAAACGAAACACAAATTTAATTATTTATAATTTAAATCTATTGTTCTTGGTCCGTTGAGCTCGCCGACTCAACGCCGGATTCCGCGACGATGCGACGCCTTCCCGCGACGACGCGACGATCCCCCTCTTCCGCGACGAGGTTTTCCGCGAAGAACGCCCGCGCACGATGACCAACGAGGTAGGGATTTATTTTGGGAATCACCACCTTTTTATTATTCCCGTCAAAGTTTCTTTAAAAAGTTAAAGGACCAGATTGCGAACAATTATAATTTTATTAAAATTGTTGTTTCCTGTGTGGAATAAAAATTCTTCCGTTTGTTTATCCCTAACGCGGAGGGTGCGGGCCAAATGAACACGGCTCGACGACCCTCCGCCGTTCTTCGTTTTGTGCGAATTTGACGGGCGACGACAGAACGTTACGCAACGGATGTTTGATGATCCCACAGTGACGAACGAGTCCCGGGAGGAGCAATGACGCAGACGGGAAGAGAATCGGACCACCAGAACGATCCCGGTGGCCCGCGGAACTCGCATGCTGCGCGAGTCGCCGGCTCGGCGGTGCCGGCAGCCGGGAGCGGCGGCGCCCCGGCGCGCCGCTGGACAGGCCGTCGCGGCTTCAACCGGGGAGGCAGCGGCACCCGCGGACCCGCGGCCGCGCGGGTCCGGTGCCCTCGGACGCGGCTGAAGCTGCGTCCCGACTCAGCGCGGCCCCAAGAGGGGGGCCGCGGCACCACCAGGCCGCGGGGGCGGCGCCCCGCGTGCCTCGGCCGTTCGGCAGCTCGGCCGAACCGGGCCAGGCCGGACTGGGTCGGGTAGACCCGGTTTGGCCGACTCCTGGGGGGTAGGGCCGGGTCGGCCCGGGCCCATACCCCCCCCATCTTCGGCCAGTTTTCGTTCCAACGCTCGTAACATGAGCTACGAGCCTCCAAACGACCCGCTGTCAGTGGAAACGCGATCCTTTGATCGAGACGGTCGTTTCGGTATATCGCACTCATGGTTTCGGAATACTTTGAGTTCGGCCGGTTTGGTTCGTACACGAAACCAACCGGGCCCTCGGAGCGGAAACACTCATATCTTGAGCTACGGACGTCCAATTGACGTGCCGTCAGGTTTGTTGAGTTCCTCTTTGTGAGACAGATCTTTTGGCATACTCCGCCGGAGGTTTGGACACAGGTGGAGTACGGTTGGGTTGGTTTTTCCTTAAAACCCAACCGGGCCCCTGGGACGAAAATGCCAATAACACTCAGACCGGGCGTCTGATTGACGCGCCGTCTGCGACGTTGAGTTCCTGTTGACGATACAGAAATTTTGGATACATCAACATAAAACTTTGTGTCAGTTGATATATCAGCCTCTCGGCTCGTGGAGCGAACCCTCCCGAACGAGCTTGTTGTGTGCGGGAACCCTAGGCTGGCTGCGACTGCTTCTTCGACAACGACGACCGTGCATAGATCCTCAGTGGACTGCGGCGACGACTGTGCAGAGATCCTCCGTGGACTCCGACGACGACCGTGCAGAGATCCTCACTGGACTGTGGCGACGACTGTGCAGAGATCCACAATGGACTGCGACGACTACTGCACTCAGCGATCCTGCGTGGATCAGTGCTTCCGGTCCTGTGTGGGCCCGATCCTGTGTGGGTCCGATCCTGTGTGGGTCAGCGCTCAGTGGTTCTGTGTGAGCCAGCGCCTACAGGTCCTGCGTGGGCCCGGTCCTGTGTGGGCCTGATCCTGTGTGGGTCTGATCCTGTGTGGGTCATTGCGGGTGTTAGTTACCTATTGATCCTTCGTGGGTCTGACGACTTAGATGGATCAATGATCATCTTTATCGTCATCCGAAGAAGTATACATTTGTGAGCTGAATCTTGTGTTTCTCTCCATTGTGGATTGTGTTGAGCTATCCTGTGTGGACTTACTGTTTACACTCCTTTGTGGATTGTGTTGAGCTATCCTGTGTGGATTTACTATTTACTCTCCCCTGTGGATTGTTTTGTTCTATCCTGTGTGGGTATACATTTTGCTTTCCTGTGTGGACTGGGTTGTGCTTGGGCTCGGACGTTGGAGCCGAACGGGAAATTGATGACTTTGGTATATGTATTGGCATATACCTAAGCCGTGTCAGATGTTACTTCTTGTTTTTATCCTTCCTTTGTGGATTATCCTTTGTGGATTTCGGGAGACCTTCGGGGGTCTCAGGGTCCCTACTGAGTAGCTTATACTCACCCCTGCCCGGGCTTTGCCCGCACTACGTTGTGTTGGTTGCAGACGACAGACAACGCTGATCGTGGTGAAGGCGTGCGGAGAAGGACGGTACCTGGAGGTGGACCACTGGGCGGGACGTACTCGGAGCGGTCAGGTGGACCCAAGGAGCAGTGGAGGCTATCTGTACCCACCCTTCAGGTGGGATTTCCAGAGGACGGATCGACGCTGCAGTTTTCCCTTTCAGTTGTTGTTTTTCCTTTCAGTTGTACTTTACTGTTGGGCTTGTATTTCCGGCCCCATTTACTTTCAGCACAGCTTGTACAGTTTTTACATAGTGTTTACTTTTCCGCTTGCTTACTCTGTGGTGCTTGTTTACTTTTCAAAGGAAATGCCTTCCCTTTTTGTTGGGATTTACGCCTTGGTGCTTGTCGCCAGCCCCTGGCCTATGGAAGGCGGGCTTGGGGTAGTCACGGCATGGGCCCCGAGGGCGGGTCGTGACAATAAGAAACTCACAAACTTGTGATGGGTTAAACGGAATTCGATTCCCCAGTAGGAAAAGTTAATAGACAACATTTTTGTTTTAAGTTACTTTTTATTGAGGAATTTATTCATAAGGAAACATAATCACATATCATGTTGATTTTAAACTTGTACTAGATTCCTTAATCAAACTCATATTTTTTCCAAAAGATGAGTATTTAGGGAGACTTGTTCGCATTGAGAGTACTATAATCAACTTCTAGAGAGTCACCTAATCCAAAAAAGAGAACTATATATTTCCCATTTCTTGAGACTTTAACCAAAACCAAAACCAAAAAGGTTAGTACAAGATCAGATAATCCAGAAAAGGATAACCCTTTATAAAAATAAAATCTATTCTTAATCTCCAAAATTTGTCCAACAAAACCCAAAGTTCAAAGAGGACCATCCTATAATCAATTTATCCATAAAATTATTCAATGTAAACCAAAATAAGATTGAAACCCAAATATTTGAAGGATTTAGTCACATAGTCTTCCAAGATAAATCGTAACTTTTATCTCCAAACAACATCAGTTCCTATTAAAGTCTCGTATTGAAAAGTAATTAACGTAATCACATATTTTCCATGATAGGATAATCATTTTCATAAATAACCTAAAATCAACTTACTCTTAATTCATGAAATCATATAACTAAAAAGAATCAGTCAAACTAACCAGGGACTTCACGTAGTCCAGTGGTAGGCGATAAATACCAGTCGCACTTTGGTTGTGGGTTCGATTCCCACAGCTTTGTCCGATGTGACGGGTAGTCACACGGTCTACATGTTGTACTTTTTCCAAAACTATATAATTCTCAAATCATTCCCCAAAAAGGGGTAAAATCATCAAAAATAACCATAGCATAATTTAACCTCAATTTTATCTCATGCCTTTCACATCAATCATAACATATAGTAACCCATAATTACCTCAAAAGTAAGGATCATATAAACTCTAATGGATACCTTTATAATTATTACCTGAACTTCCACATAGATTGGTCATCTCGTACATGATGCATTACAGAACATACCAAGGTTCAAGTGGTTGATCATGACTTCTTGATATTTGGTTTAGAACAACCACGAGTTTCCTCATTGAATCCTCCATTTTATCTAGTATCATAATCAGAGAACCACCACAGTTTCCTTCAAACCTGTTGTCTCTTTGGTGCCTACTAGACCCATCCATTCACTAAAAATAGAAATGTCAGTGTGAGTATATCAAAAAAACCATCATGTACTAATGAGGAAGGTAAACACTATGATATACTTACTCATTCACTTTATCTAAAACTAGGACTCTTTCTGAAATCCTAACCATTATGGTAATGCCACTTATGCTTAAAGAATACCCTAACCTCTAAAGTTATCTAAACCGACCTATGATACCAACTATAAGGCCCCAACCTTAAACCTTACTTAATCTTGAGTTATTACAATATTACACATTGAGGATCTTTTTAGGTTTAGAGTTTTAGACAATTTTAACATGAAACTTGCATTACATTCCACATTTAAACAAAGTGGTTACATAAAAGACAATATTCATTCTTCCCATCAACGGAAACATATTTAAAATAAAACGCGGATTCTTTCTTGACACATCCTTGACACTATCATCACATCATGTACCTTTCCCTTGACCTCTGAAGAACATTTAAAAAACATGGGATGAGCATAAAAAGCTCAGTAAGGGTTATAAAAATATGGAAAGGAAACATGAGTTCATATATACATAAGAATGAAATCATAATTTACCCATAAAACATAGGCACTTTAACATACCTCATCAAACCATGAATAAATCATAGAAATCATAAGACATAAATGTTACTTGAGGCATTCATAACATTCTTACGTAAGGAGTAACCCTTTTGGTTACGTTTGGAATACCCATCACAGTATATTCCCTAAATCTCTTCGGAGAAACCTTAACGTTTCACTCCTTCACGTTACCCAATGAATTGGAGATCTATATTGGGCTCACCTGCGCTTAGTCTATCACAGAACCACCAGTCCTCATAATAATTCCCAAGAACATCAACATAATCGTATCACACAAAACATGCATAAAGGAAACATAACATTTCCACATTTCAATCAAAAGATATCAATACAACACATTGATATAAAAACATTATGAAAACAATTTTCAATACCAAAATAAAAGAAAAGTAAAACATGGTATTTATTTTTCGTTTTTTAAAAAAAGTTATGGCTGGTAGAGGAAGCCGAAACTCAAATAATGGTCACGGCGGTGGAGAAGTCGTTGTCGCCGCATACGTACGACAAAAACATTCCCTTTTGTCGTTTAGTAAAATGCTTCGTATAAAAAAGATTCCTTTTGGATAAACTTAAAAGTCAAAGGGGTTTATACACCGTATAAAAGAAGGTTGTGTATAAAACAAAATATACCTCAATGAAAGGAGATTGAGACGAAGTCCCATACAAAGATGGTATCCTTGGTTTAAGGATAAATCAATTACATAATTATGTGTGACAAACGAATACACCAAATATAAGTGGATATTAAGTGTAAAATAATCAAAGTTCATTCACACATATTCAACGGATGACATATTCAATAACTACATGTTGAACCCAAAGAAATCGAAATTGGGTTAAGAAGTTCCCTTGACAGCCTAACGACATCACATCAAAAAAGGGTATCTCATCACTTGTACATAAAATTTACATCAATAAGGATATATGAGAACATATCCCAACATAACAATATGTAAATTAAAAGACCCAACAAAACAAGTCTTTTAAAAAGAGGAGGTTGAAAAGTTCCCTTACCGGTATGGGTATCTTTCGAAACATATGCCCCGTGAAAGAAGGACAATACAACATTAATGTAAATACTCATAAATGAAAGAATATTACACAATGAGTAAAATAATGTTCAGTACATACGCCACTCAAATGAAATTGTGGCAAATGTAGCATAAATCTCAACGGAATAAAAGTGAGATGAAAAATCCCATACGAAAACTCGGCAGCCTAACGGCGCCACTTAAAACATCCAACAATGGATTGATGAGATCAAATAGGGTATCTAATCACATTAAAATAAAATGTACAGAAAGAGGAATATAAAAGAACATCCCCCATCATAAAAAAGAGGAGCTTAGAATAAGTGACATAAAGGAGAGTACTTAAAGAGAAAGAGAGAGGTTAGATCACTTAAGAAAATTCGCCAGCCTAACGACGCCACTAAAAACTTCCAAAATGGATTGATGAGAGAGAATTGGGTCTCTCATAATATGAACATAAGAATTACAGTAAGAGTAATATAAAAGAACATCCCAATCACAATAAATATGAGCTTAGAAGGAATGACATAAAAGAGTGTACTTTAAAAGAAAAAGAGGAGTCGGATCCCTTACCTCAAGTCCAACTTTTCTTGTTCGTTTCTTTATATTCCTGAATAATAAACTTTGGTCAATTAAAAATTTCCTAAGTACCTCCTTTAGAGATTATTATTCAGTTCATATCACATATTATAATGTTATAATAATTTTTTAATAAAGTTAGTTCATATCAGATGTTTTTGTCGATGTTTGGTACATGAGTCATAAATGAACTTGTTTGAAAAAAGATTTCCCATGTAGTTATAAGTAAATAATTTATATAATATTATTAATTATTAAAATATCATATATATTCAGTAAATATTCATTTTATACTATTCCATATCATTTGGAGAAAAAAACGAAAAGCACCGTTCATGGAGACGGTAGGTCGTACGTACGCATGAACGCTACTTTCATTTTTTTGTCATATTAATGGAATTAAAACAAAATTAGAGAGATATATATATGTTATAATTCCAGAATGATATCCATAATTTAGATGTAATATATTACATATATATCCATTATATATATGTACTTATAATATTACATAACATTTTGAGATAAGAAATGAAATGTACCGTTCATTGAGACGGTAAGCCGTACGTACGCATGAGCGCTACTTCCATTTCTATTTCATATTTAATGGAATTAAAACATAATGATACATAATAATATATAAATTAAAGTATGGTATCATATATAATATCATTAAATATATCCATTATACATACCACATATGGTATTAACGAATCAAATCACTTTGAGGGGGCGGTAGTCCGCACTTCCTTAAATGAAGATATCATGTTTACCCATAATGGAAACCATAAAGGTACTCCATAAATGAAAAAATACAGAAGCTTAAGTGAAACATAAACATATTAGATATCATATATAAATATAGTGTCATCTTAATGGCCACCTTTCAAGGTGTTAGAATAATGTTGAACAATCATCGTTTCGGGAGGCAGAAATTCGCCATCCATGGAAACAGTATGTTCTTTAACCATTAGATATAGGTTTGTGTAAGTGTATCTCGAATACTTCTTATAAAAACATCCTAGTATATTTAAGATACTGAATTTGTTACAAAATAAATAAATAAAAAGATTTTAGGGGGTTGGAGAAGCAAAATAAAACAAAAGGACACAAGTGAAGACATTACCTTAAAATCGGGTAACTCCCTTTGGTTTGAGCTCAAAGGCTTCCTTGGGAAGCATTCTGCCAAAAGTGAGGCTTCAAGGAGTAATATAGGGAAGTTTAGAGACAAAGTGGGTAGGGTTTGGCCGAGACAATGGCTTTGAGAGTGTGGGTAAGGAGGTAGAGGTGGAGGCCTTTTATAAGAGGAGAGGAGGGCACTCTTGGAAGGTAAAGAAACGTCACTTTATTTTAAAATGGTATTCGGATTTAAGAGGTCCCAAATTGATGTGTTTCTAGGATAAGGTGAAAAGGGTTCGAAATCCACTCATCCAATAGGTTTTGAACATGTGTAGGTCTTAGATATTACATTATCGTTCCATTTTATTTAAATCGTTAAATAATGAGGTCATCGCTGCATCATCATGATGTCATCAATAATGTAATTTATTTAATGTCTAAAAATTATAAAAAAAATACTATGATGTAGGAAATCTTTTTATATTTCCAATGAAAATTTTTAGTAAAAAATATGACTTGTATAACCCCATGTAAAAATTGTTTTAGTAAAACATCTCATTTTTGGGTCATTTTTACTTTAACATTAAATAAAAAGATATTTATGTCATTTCCCAACCAATGTGGCTCCATGGGGTCCCCAAGTTGACCCATGTATTGTCTTGGTCGGCCATGACACATCCAATGAGGGCAGGACATGTGTCTAGGTCATTTCATTTTATTAAAACATTATTCTTACCATAAACTACACTAATTATCTCTAATCGCGATTAAAAACTTAATAAATTACTATTCACCAAAAAATTATTTTTGTCCCATTGAACCACATTTTATATCTTAATGACAACCATGTATGTCAGATTTTAGAAATTCAAAACACAAAGGTGGCAAAATTTCATTTAAACGGAAAAATCAGTTTTTATAAGTACCACTTAGTGGTTTCACTATTCATCAAAAATTGAAGTTTTTCAGAAAAATCCCAAAAATTCACCCTAAGATATATTTGATATTCCGAATTCAAAAATGAAGTCTATTTTACAAAATTCAAAACATATAAGTCACATGAATTAATTTAATAATTAATTTCTGCTGTCAGAGCAAATAGCGTGTCTTTATGAAACAATAAGTATCAAAAGATTGACACTAGTTTAAGTCTGATTTCAAAGTGAAATTAATTCCAACAACCACTATTGGATTTAAGGGTAAAAATATATTCTAATTTCACTTTAAAAGCAATTCAAAAGATAATATAATCATATAAATAAATTAGATTAAAAAGAGGTTTTGAATTAAAATAAAACATTTTACACTATTCATTAAAAAATGAACTTTATCGGAAAGATACCAAAAATTTAAACAAAGTAAATTTTGAAGTACCAATTCTTAAGAAGAGTTTTATTTGGTCCAATAGAATTTATAAGAGTGAAAAAAACTATATTTAATGACGGTTCTCCATCAAAAGGCGATAGGTGAACCTTTTGTGAAAACTAGGGCATATACGCCTAAAATTGAATTCATTCCTTATTTTAAGCCTTTATCTTTTATTGGATAAATGTAAAAACATTTAAAAACATATATAATCATATTTTAATTATTTCTATCCATTCCCACCAATACAACGACTACATGTTAACTACCATTTAAAATAATATTATTTTATTATTAGAGTGCAACGTAAGATTCCCAAGAAACTCGTTGTTGCGTGTTGGGTACGCCATCGAGCATAGCGTCCCCTTTAAAGTCATATTAATATTTTATTCACAAATATGGATAAATATGAAAATTTCATATTCTTTATTTACCTGGGGTGTTACATCCTTCCCCCCTTTTGGGAATTGCATCCTCACAATTTTTAAAATTGAGCTTGGAAACATCCTTGAAAGTCCCACATCGGAACAAGAGTCAGTAAAACAATAACTTTAAAATAAAGGAAGATAAGTACAGAGGTCACCTGAGTTAACCCATACTAGGATTCCATGTAGAAAAACATGGACATGGAAGAAAAAGAAAAGGTCATGTTCTTGAGGGAGAGTGATTGTAAACATGTCTAGGAGAAAGTTAACCATAAGAAAATCACAAACTTGTGATGGGTTAAACGGTATTCGATTCCCCAGTACGAAAAGTTAATATACAACATTTTTGTTTTAAGTTACTTTTTATTGAGGAATTTATTCATAAGGAGACATAATCACTTATCATGTTGAGTTTCATCTTTTACTAGATTCCTAAATCAAACTCATATTTTTTCCAAAAGACGAGTATTTAGGGAGACTTGTTCGCATTAAGAGTACTATAATCAACTTCTAGAGAGTCACCTAATCCAAAAAAGAGAACTATATACTTCCCATGTCTTTAGACTTTAACCAAAACCAAAACCAAAATGGTTAGTACAAGATCAGATAATCCAGAAAATGATAACCCTTTATAAAAAGAAAATCTATTCTTAATCCCCAAAATTTTTCCAACAAAACCCAAAGTTCAACGAGGACCATTATATAATCAATTTGTCCATAAAATTCTTCAAAGTAAACCAAACTAAGATTGAAACCCAAATATTTTAAGGATTTAGTCACACAGTCTTCCATGTTAAATCGTAACATTTATCTCTAAACAACATCAGTTGCTCCTAAAGTCTCGTATTGAAAAGTAATTAACCTAATCACATATCCTCCATGATAGGTTAATAATTTTCATAAATAACCCAAAATCAACTTAATCTTAATTCATAAAATCATATAACTAAAAAGAATCAGTCAAACTAACCAGGGACTTCACGTAGTCTAGTGGTAGGCGATAAATACCAATCACACTTTGGTTGTGGGTTCGATTCCCACAGCTTTGTCCGACGCGACAATTAGTCACACGGTCTGTGTGTTTTCTTTTTTAAAAACTATATAATTCTCAAATCATTCCCCAAAAAGGGATAAAATCATCAAAAATAACCAAAACATAATTTAACCTCAATTTTATCTCATGCCTTTCACTTCAATCATAACATATAGTAACCCATAATTACCTCAAAAGTAAGGATCATATAAACTCTAATGGCTACCTTTATAATTATTACCTGAACTTCCACATAGATTGGTCATCTCATACATGATTCATTATAGAACATACCAAGGTTCAAGTGGTTGATCATGACTCCTTGATATTTGGTTTAGAACAACCATGAGTATCCTCATTGAATCCTCCATTTTATCTAGTATCTTAATCAGAGAACCACCACAGTTTCCTTCAAACCTGTGTCTCTTTGGTTCCTTCTAGATCCATCCATTCACTAAAAACAGAAATGTCAGTGTAAGTATATCAAAAAAACCATCATGTACTAATGAGGAACGTAAACACTAAGATATACTTACTCATTCAATTTATCTAAAATTAGGACTCTTTCTGAAATCCTAACCATTATGGTAATTCCACTTATTCTTAAAGAATACCCTAACCTCTAAAGTTATCTAAACCGACCATTGATACCAACTATAAGGCCCCAACCTGAAACCTTACTTAATATTTAGTCATTACAAGATTACACATTGAGGATCTTTTTATGTTTAGAGTTTTAGAGAATTAGATCATGAAACTTGCATTACATTCCACATTTAAACAAAGTGGTTACATAAAAGACAATATTCATTCATCCCATCAACGGAAACATATTTAAAATAAAACACGGATTCTTTCTTGAAACATCCTTGACACTATCATCACATCATGTACCTTTTCCTTGACCTGTGAAAAACATTTCAAAAACATGGGATGAGCATAAAAAGCTCAGTAAGGGTTCTAAAAATATGGAAAGGAAACATGACTTCATATACACATAAGAATGAAATCATACTTTACCCATAAAACATAGGCACTTTAACATACCTCATCAAACCATGAATAAATCATAGAAATTATAAGACATAAAGGTTACTTGAGGCATTCATAACATTCTTACG
Organism: Viscum album; assembly: GCA_963277665.1. Classification (NCBI taxonomy): domain Eukaryota; kingdom Viridiplantae; phylum Streptophyta; class Magnoliopsida; order Santalales; family Viscaceae; genus Viscum; species Viscum album. The sequence continues at coordinate 1,058,209,939 of OY728129.1, forward strand.
TAGGGAGTAACCCTCTTGGTTACGTTTGGAATACCCATCACAGTATGTTCCCTAAATCTCTTCGGAGAAACCTTAATGTTTCACTCCTTCGCATTACCCAATGCATTGGAGAGCTATATCAGGCTCACCCGCCCTTAGTCTATCACAGAACCTCCCGTCTTCATAATAATTCCCAAAAACCTCAACATAATCGTATCACATAAAACATGCACAAAGGAAACATAAAATTTCCACCTTTCAATCACAAGATATCAATACAACACATTGATATAAAATTATTATGAAAAAAATTTTCAATACCAAAATAAAAGAAAAGTAAAACATGGTATTTATTTTTCTTTTTTTTAAAAGGTATGACTTGTAGAGGAAGCCGAAACTCAAATAATGGTCACGGCGGCAGAGAAGTCTTTGTCGCCGCATATGTACGACAAAAACATTCCCTTTTGTCGTTTAGTAAAATGCTTCGTATAAAAAAGATTCCTTTTGGATAAACGTGAAAGTCAAAGGGGTTTATACACCGTATAAAATAAGGTTGTGTATAAAACAAAATATGCCTCAATTAAAGGAGATTGAGATGAAGTCCCATACAAAGACGGTATCCTTGGTTTAAGGATAAATCAATTACATAATTATGTGTGACAAACGAATACACCAAATATAAGTGGATATTAAGTGTAAAATAATCAAAGGTCATTCACACATATTCAAAGGATGACATATTCAATAACTACAAGTTGAACCCAAAGAAATCGAAATTGGGTTAAGAAGTTCCCTTGACAGCCTAACGACGTCACATCAAAAAAATGGTATCTCATCACATGGACATAAAATTTACATCAATAATGATATATGAGAACATATCCCATCATAACAATATATAAATTAAAAGACCCAACAAAAGAAGTCTTTTAAAAAGAGGAGGGTGAAAGGTTCCCATACCGACATGGGTATCTTTCGAAACATACGCCCTGTGAAAGAAGGACAATACAACATTGATGTAAATACTCATAAATGATAGAATATTACACAATGAGTAAAATAATGGTCAGTACGTACACCACTCAAAGGAAATTTTGGAAAATGTAGCATAAATCTCACAGGAATAAAAGTGAGATGAAAAATCCCTTACGAAAATTCGGTAGCCTAACGGCGCCACTTAAAACATCCAAAAATGGGTTGATGAGATCAAATAGGGTATTGCATCACATTAAAATAAAATGTACAGCAAGAGGAATATAAAATAACATCCCCCATCATAAAAAATAGGAGCTTTGAAGAAGTGACATAAAGGAGAGTACTTAAAGAGAAAGAGATAGGTTAGATCTCTTATGAAAATTCGGCAGCCTAACGACGCCACTAAAAACTTCCAAAATGGATTGATGAGAGAGAATTGGGTCTCTCATAATATGAACATAAGAATTAAAGTAAGAGTAATATAAAAGAACATCCCAATCACAAGAAATATGAGCTTAGAAGGAATGACATAAAAGAGTGTACTTTAAAAGAAAAAGAGGAGTCGGATCCCTTACCTCAAGTCCAACTTTTCTTGTTCGTTTCTTTATATTCCTGAATAATAAACATTGGTCAATTAAAAATTGCCTAAGTACCTCCTTTAGAGATTATTATTCAGTTAATATCACATATTATAATGTTATAATAATTTTTTAATAAAGATAGTTCATATCAGACGTTTTTGTCGATGTTTGGTACATCAGTCATAAATGAACTTGTTTGAAAAAAGATTTCCCATGTAGTTATAAGTAAATAATTTATATAATATTTTTAATTATTAAAATATCATATATATCCAGTAAATATTCATTTTATACTATTCCATATCATTTGGAGAAAAAAACGAAAAGCACCGTTCATGGAGACGGTAGGTCGTACGTACGCATGAACGCTGCTTTCATTTTTTTGTCATATTAATGGAATTAAAACAAAATTAGAGAGATATATATATGTTATAATTCCAGAATGATATCCATAATTTAGATGTAATATATTACATATATATCCATTATATATATGTACTTTTAATATTACATAACATTTTGAGATAAGAAATGAAATGTACCCTTCATGGAGACGGTAAGCCGTACGTACGCATGAACGCTACTTCCATTTATATTTAAAATTTAATGGAATTAAAAAATAATGATACATAATAGTATTTTAATTACAGTATATTATCATATATAATATCATTAAATATGTCCTTTATATGTACCACATATGGTATTAACAAATCAAATCACTTTGAGGGGGCGGTAGTCCGCACTTCCTTAAATGAAGATATCGTGTTTACCAATAATGGAAACCATAATGGTACGCCATAAATGAAAAAATACAGAAGTTTAATTAATACATAAACATATTATATATCATATATAAATATAGTGTCATCTTAATGTCCACATTTTAAGGTGTTAGAAGAAAGTTGAACAATCATCGTTTCGGGAGGCAGAAATTCGCCATCCACAGAAACAGTATGTTCTTTAACCATTAGATGTAGGTGTGTGTAAGTGTATCTCGAATAATTCGTATCAAAACATCCTAGTATATTGAAGATACTTTATTTTTTACAAAATAAATGAATAAAAAGAGTTTAGGGGGTTGGAGAAGCAAAATAAAACAAAAGGACACAAGTGAAGACATTACCTTAAAATCGGGTAAATCCCTTTGGTTTGAGCTCAAAGGCTTCCTTGGGAAGAATCCTGCCCAAATTGAGCCATCCAGGAGTAAGAGAGGTAAGTGGAGAGACAAAATGGTCAGGGTTTGGCCGCTACAATGGCTTTGTGAGTGTGGGTAAGGAGGTAGAGTTGGGGGCGTTTTATAAGAGTAGAGGAGGGCACTCTTGGAAGGTAAAGAAAAGTCACTTTATTTTAAAATGGTATTTGGATTTAAGATGTCCCACATTGATTTTTTTAGAGGATAAGGTGATAAGGGTTCTAAATCCACTCATCCAATAGGATTTGTACATGTGTAGGTCTTAGATATTACATTATCTTTCCATTTTATTTAAATCGTTAAATAATGTGGTAATCGCTGCATCAACATGATGTCATAAATAATTTAATTTATTTAATGTCTAAAAATTATACAAAAATTACTATGATGTATTAAATATTTTAAGCTTTAAAATGACTATTTATAGTCAAAAATATGACTTTTATAACCCTATGTAAAAATTGTTTTAGTAAAACATTTCATGTTTGTGTCATTTTTACTTTAACATTAAAAAAAAGATATTTATGTCATTTCCCTACCAAAGTGGCTCCATGGGGTCCCCAAGTTGACCCATGGATTGTCTTGGTAGGCCATGACACATCAAATTAGGGTAGAACATGTGTCTAGGTCATTCAATTTTATTAAAACATTATTCTTACAATAAATTACACTAATTACCTCTAATCGCGATTAAAAACATATTAAGTTACTATTCACCAAAAAATTATTTTTATCTCATTGAACCACATTTTAATTCTTAATGAAAACCATGTATGTTGTATTTTTGAAATTCAAAACACAAAGATGGATAATTTTCATTTAAATGGAAAAATCAGTTTTTATAAGTACCACTTAGTGGTTTCACTATTCATCAAAAATTGAAGTTTTTCAGAAAAATCCCAAAAATTCACCCTAAGATATATTTGATATTCCAAATTCAAAAATGAATTATATTTTACAAAATTCAAAACATATAAGTCACATTAATTAATTTAATAAATAATTCCCGCTGTCAGAGCAAATAACGTGTTTTTATAAAACAATAAGTATCAAAAGATTGACACTAGTTTAAGTTTGATTTCAAAGTGAAATTAATTCCAACAACCACTATTGGATTTAATGGTAAAAATATATTCTAATTTCACTTTAAAACCAATTAAAAAGATAATATAATCATATAAATAAATTAGATTAAAAAGAGGTTTTGAATTAAAATACAACATTTTACAATATTCATTAAAAAATGAACTTTATCGGAAATATACCAAAAATTTACACAATGTAAATTTTGATGTCCCAATTCATAAGAAGAGGTTTATTTGGTCCAATAGAATGTATAAGAGTGAACAAAACTATATTTAATGATGGTTCTCCATCAAAAGGCGATAAGTGAACCTTTAGTGAAAACTAGGGCATATACGCCTAAAATTGAATTCTTTCCGTATTTTAAGCCTTTATCTTTTATTGGATAAATGTAAAAACATATAAAAACATATATAATCATATTTTAATTATTTCTATCCATTCCCGCAAATACAACGCCTACATGTTAACTACCATTTAAAATAATATTATTTTATTATTAGAGTACAACGTAAGATTCCCAAGCAACTCTTGTTACGTGTTGGGTATGCCATCGAGCATAGCGTCCCCTTTAAAGTCATATTAATTTTTTATTCACAAATATGGATAAATATTAAAATTTCATAATCTTTATTTACCTGGGGTGTTACATTTATAGGTGGTGAGAATAACATTATTGTAAATATTTCATATTTATATAAATATAGAAGAGGTCAAGAAGGCTCAAAAATGGAAAAAAGGAAGCAACCAAAAATTTCAATGAAATCATAGTATTTAAATTATAGAATGTTTTTTTTAAATTTAGGTAATTTTTGTGTGAATATTTGAGTTATAATTTTCCTAGGAGAACCAAAAATTCTTTTTTAGTGTTTCAAGACACTAAAATGTGCATGTAAAGTACTATACCATAGAAAAAAACTCAAATTAATGTGAAATCATGGGAATCATATCTTTGAATTATTTTTTATGTGTATAAGTAGAGGAAACATCAATACAATATGTGATGTGCTCGGTCTGACTAAATGACTAGTTTTAAAATAATTGATTGTATCTAAAAACATGTGTTATGGGATCAAAACCAAGGAAAAGTCATGTAATTTCTATAATATCATAGTAGAATAACCATATATTTACTTTTCAATGTACGATAATTAAATAATTTCAATCTAAATTGTCATTGACTTGTATTATAGAAATATTATTTTTAGTGTTTTAAAAGCTTAAATCATGTGTATAATGTTCAAAACAATAAACAATGGCCTTATATTGGTGTGAAATCATGAGAAAACTACTTATGAAAAAAATTTCATGCGTATCGAGAGATTACATGTCAAACATTCATGTGGAGTACTCAAATTGACTGAGTAAGTACTTATTAAAGAGTTAATAGTCTCCAAAAACCTGTACTTGAGGAACAAAAAAAATATAATTACTAAATATTCTCATGAAGTTATAGGAAGAACTATATTTTTTTAAAAAAAATTATAGAAAATAATCATTTCAATATGACTTTTTTTTCCCAAGATGATCAAATTTTCCTTATTAGTGTTTTAAAAAATAATAATGTGCATATAATTTTCAAAAAAAGATAAATAACATTAATTAAGGAGATATCATAGTAAAATTGTATTTGAATTTTTTTATGTGTACAACTAGATTTTATGTGTTCTACTCAGATGGGCTAAATAAAAAATTATTAGAGAATTAATATTCTTTACAAAAATGTTACATGGGGTCAAAACCAATAAGACAACCTCTGATTTCCATGATATCATATGAAATAACAATATATTGATTTTTTAAAAGGAAAAAATACAATATGCGAATATGAGTTACCATTTTAATTTGATAACCAAAGATATATTTTACAGTTTCAAATGACTAAAACATTTGGGTAATGGTCAAACCATTTAAAACTATCTCAAATTGACATCATATAATATGAAAACTATATTCTAATTATTTTGTATGTATACAAGCAGATGAGATATCAATATCACTTGAAATGTACTCTAAATGATTGAATGAGAAGTTATTAAAAAACGAATGTATTTAAAAACATTCACCAGAGAATCAAAAACCTGAAAATTACATTAGAATTTTGTGATATAAAATTATTACAGTTTCATATTTATTTTTGTAATATAAGAACTAATAGTGAATCTTCCAAATTTATTATTTGTTCAAGAGGATAGAAATAACATTTTTATATTTGATACACTGAACCGTGTATGTAATGATCAAAACTATAAAAAATTGCCATGAATTTATGTGAAATTATATAGAAAAAATATATTAAATATTTTTGGTGTGTTAGAGAATAATTCAAGTCAATATGATGTTCAGTGTTCTCATAATGACAAATTAAGTAGGTATAATTTTAAAAAATTATTAAAAACATATAATATGTGAAAAAGTATACGACCACTAACTATTTATTGTACTAATTTTTAAAATAAATAATCACGTTATAAATTATGGAAGATAATTCATAGTGTGAGTCACCATAAGAATTTGGACCCCAGATTATAGGACCTGGCTCAAGGATCATAAAGGAATTATGAATCTCTAGAGAGAGAATTCAACATATATCATTCATTATTAGATCTGGTTGGATATGTTCGTGAGGATAAAAAATAAATTATTGATGATGTTGTGAACAATAAGATATTTTATATTGAGGGTTTACCATCTCATGATATTTCTAGAATCACCATCGTAGAGGTGAATCGGTTTTCTACATTCACTATTGGTGATATTGGTAATAATAACTCTATTGAACCATAGTCCTTTGAGATTAAACAAGATCCAAACGTAGCTTATATTTACGAATAAATTATTAAAAATCTGATGATTGAAAATTTGAAAACTACATGGAAAGTGAAATCCTCCACTATAAAGTATGGTGATAAATCAAAAGGGTGGTTTAAAGTTCATTGGAAATTTCATATTTTTACAACATAGAATTGATTCCAAGACACTTTTAGGAAAGGATACATTAGCTACTAGTCATCCTACTTTCATTTTATTTGATGGGATATAGATGGGTCCTACACTAGATACTAGTATTTATAATTGATTAAATAAATAGTATTACTCTCCTAAACATAATTATGGTCACTCTATTTATTTGAACACACCTAAACACATTTCAAACACTATATTGAAGTAGGTCACTGATAATTCAAAATCCCAATATGGCACAACTAATGGGATCTCCCCTGATATTAATTACTCCCATGGTGTTTTTTTGGATGGTAAGTACACTATGATGATTTCTAATGATTCTACTACTATTGACATGAAAAAGTCTCTAGACCACGACTCTCCTCACATTGAAGCTTCAATAGCTGATCAAAATTTGAATAATTATACTCAAACAACTAGTCCAGTGATCCCAATCCATATTTCTATTGTAATTCTTGAAGACCATAGACAAAGGTTGGAACATTACGCTCATATTTGTATAATAATTTATGATGTATCTATATATTCCATGGATGTTGACAGTGAGACCCAAAGTGTAGAGTCTAACCCCCCTAATATTGGTATGGATCAGTCCGGTGAAGCTAGATTCACAATGAAGTTGCAGTCCAAAATGTTTACCCCACATATTTGTTCGATGGGAGTCAGTAGTAGTGTGGTTAGAGAACAACCCAAATTGTTTTTTGAGAGTCTTAAAATTGATCTAAGAAAAATTATATGTTTATAATGATTTATAATTTGATTAGATAATGTAGTAGGGATTCAATCATGATTGAATGTGACGAGGTTCATGGATTAGGTTAAACTGGTGAATAATATCCTCATGTCTTTAATGGATTCACCCCACATGATGATAATGCTTTTTCTCATGTTGATGTTGTAAAAACATGGAAAAACCCAAAATCAAAGAGTTGGGGTCATCAATTGAAGGGTTTTTGGTTATTGACGATACATATTCTTATTCAAATAACTTTTCGGGGGGTTCCTATTTATGATTTTATTATTTTTGTATAGTTTTTTATTGAATTTTTAGGGTAGTGAACTTTATATTATTTTCAATTTCCATCCCAATATAGTTCTTTCATTTAATTAAATAAAGGATCTATGGGGTTTGGTGTCCAAACACATAGTCAATGGATTTTCTATGATTATAATAAGTACATATATATATATATATATATCACTACTATATATTCATGTTTATTAAGTACTACCCTTTATCATCATTAAAAAAATGATAAATGGGATACTTTTACCAGTGCTAGTTAAAAAATAAAGATGATGTTTACCTTTATATGAACTGAAAAAGTGACGATAAATGGGTATCCTTTATTAGTGACTTTTTAGTGATGAAAAAGGTACCTATATATCCACATTTTTCTTAGAAATATTAAAGTAATCCATAATATAAGTTCAAAAGAACATACTTTTAGTGCTGATAAATGGTGCAATTCTTAAAATTATATATACTATAAAAAAACATATTTTAAGATATTAATATATTTATATAGAGTTTCATAAAATATTTTTTTTAAATATTATTTATATAATACTAAATATTTATTTACACATAATATTTAATAGATTTAATGATAAATGGTTTATAATATAAATTATAATTATTATTAAACAAAATTTATTGAATTTATATAAACTAATAAATATTTAATACAAATATTATGATATAAGAAAATATTAAATTAATTAATTGTTTAAAATAAACTCAAAATAGTACTTGAAATTCAAACAACCATAACTTCTTATCACAATTTCTATTTGTGCTCCCGAAGATGTCATATCAAATATTGGGAGATGATTTACATCATTTAGACCTGGGAGACCATCATCGTTATTTCTTTATAGTAAGAAAGGCCCTAAAGACCTTCGAATCAATGTTTTTAGTTGTTTTTCAATAATTATTTAACATTCAAAGGAATATAAATATTTTTATATTTTTATAATACAATATTATATTCAAGAAAATATATTAAATCCATATAAATATTTTTATATTTATTTTATACAATATTATATTTAATAGTATACAACGTATTAATTCAAAATGTATATATTTTATCAATGCTAAAAATATGTTATATTGCAGATAAAGGATTATATAAATTTATCTAAGAGAAAAACACTAAAATAATGTGACATTTTTAGCACTTTTTTATCACTCACAAAGGGCACCTTTATCCATAGATTTATTTAGAACAAATAAAAGTATCCCAAGTGCTGATAAAGGATATAAGTTTAATATGTGGAAGATCTAGTAATGTGGGCTGAGAATTCCCAATAACAGTGTATCATATACACTCCATGTTTATATATATAATATCCACTGGTCACGTATATAATATTTTTCATCACAGATGTTCCAATTCATATACATTTCATTAGAACCATGCATCAAATTTTTTTTTTGAGATTATGTAGTTATTAAATGTCATACATTTCTATAAAAAAATTTCTTCCCCATCAACAATTGCTGATATATAAGATTCAAATATATTTTCATGTGTGAAAGAAACTGTTATTTATTAATGTTGAATTTATTAATAACATTCCTCTTAATCTATCTATTTATCCATCCCTTAATGGTTCATTTTTCAACTATAATTTTTTTCAATTCTCTCTATTCTCATATTTAATTTGTAAATAATTTTTATTCCCACTTATTCATTCTCAACAAAATATTTTCACATAAATAAGTAATTTCAATGCCAAACATTATGATATGATGTCCTCAAAATTTTCAATTTAGTTTTAGACATTATTATTCACTGTACAAACATTTTTTTTAAATTTTTAACACAAATCAAAAACCATGAAGTTGCATGGAGGATATTAGTTTATTATATATTAACTTTAAATAAAAATTTAGCATTAAAAAGTCTTATTTAAGAAAATATATTATATCTATATAGGTATATATATATACACTAAAATATCACATTTAACAGAAAATAGAGTGTTGATTCATAAAGAATATCTTTTTTAAATGATACAAATTTAATTTAATTGAGGAGAAAATATTATATTAATTTACATATTCTAAAAAGTCTTACAAAGGGTTCCCTTTTATCCCCATTTTTCATAGATCTTATAAAGGTCACATTTATTAGGACATTTATTTTGTATTGAGAAATGTTCCCTAAGCACAAATAAATGATATCACTTAAAAATATAGAATTTATAGTAATGTGGGGTGAGAATTTTCAATAATATCAAATATAACAAACACAATATCTGGTCTAAAAACCTAAAAAATATTGTCGTGTACATGTATATATATTTAATATATAATTTTAATATATATATATATATTAAAATTATATATTTAAATTCTAATAATTGTTATGTAACACCACATAAATGTTCAAACATTGAGATAAATTTATTTTTGAGAAATCTATAATGAAATGGTGAGATTATTAATATTTAAAATTGAGAATAAATTTTTTTTAAAAGAAGTGAGTAGGGATTTTGGAAATTTTTAAGATTTATTTAACAAGGACACAAGGGGGTTTAATATAATTTTTTGAAAAAAAATAAATTATGCATAGTTTTTAATTTTTTTTAAAAAACATGTTTACAAAGGCGTTAGGGCCCCTAATAATTTTTTCGGATGGAAAAGGAATCATATGCCCAATGGATATTCCCAAAATATTGAGCTGATGTTGAGAACGACCATAATATCTTCTATACAAGGCAATAATAAATCCTTTTCTTCTTTGTAACATTTATATTTGGATATTTGAATTTTTATTTTTCCTTTTATTTTATTTTTTAACATATATATATATACATATATATATATAAATGTTTAGAAGAATTTATCTTTTCTTTAATCCCACATTAGTTTTATTAATTATGTCTAAAAATATAATTAGTACTCTCACTCAGAGCTCCCTTTTATCTGGTAGGGTGTCGTAAAAATCCTAATAGATTTCCATTATGGGATTCCACTTTTTATTTTTTGTGTATTGAAATAATAATATAATATTATTAATAACACATCATTAACAATTAATAATTAAATTATAATTTGTAATTAATTATTTTTAAATAATTAATATTTACAAATCAATTGATATTTATTAATGAATTAATAATAAATAATATCTGGTAATTCATTGATATTAATTATTAATTATTAAATATTTGTATGCAAATTGTAATTTATTAATAATTATTAATAACTATTATTTAATCATTAATATTTAATTAGTAATTAATGAATAAAAATATAAAAAATTTATTAATTAATTAAATGTTTCCAATTACTTATTTAATCCACAATTTAATTATTTGAGAATAAATAATAAATAATATTTATTTTTCAATAACTAATAATTAGTAAATAACAGATAATTATAAATTAATTAAAGATATCTATTCATTTTTAGTGACTTCATAATAATTAGTAATTAATAAATAAATTTTATAATTGATAATTAATCCATAATAATTAGTAATTGTTAACTATTTAATAATTAGTAATCATAAATTAATTAATAAAACTAATAATTAGTAATTAACAATAATAAAACATAATTTTAATAAAAATATAATGGGGTCGAGCCCCTTTATTTGGAAAATATGAAAAAAAGAACCTTAAAAGATGGGGGTGAACCAATGACACAACAAATCAGCCTTAATGCATTATATACAAATGTTTCGAGGATATAAAAAACAAAGACTAATGTATCATAATCAAAAACACCCAAATAATGGATCTTCATTTTCCAAAATGGTAGGAAGATCATGGAAATAATAAAATATCAGCATTATTGGTTCATGCCTTTAATGGACTCCCTGATAATGATAATGTGATGAAGTCAAACCCAAAGAGAGCAATGAATGACCCCAAAACCTACTGAACCATGTCCCAAATATCACCAGTAGCACATAGAATCTTCAAAGTGGTGAATAGAAGAGGTTTCATAATGCCACCAATATGAAGGGCCACATAATCCTCTCTGAGTGATAGACCCACACCATCTCTACTCTCCCACCGAACATCCACCACTCATCCCTCGTGGTTAGTTTCATAGATTCTCAGTCATTCATGGTCATAGATCCAAAGATATCTGCAAAAAAGTCACCCATATAAGATAAGTGTTTGGGAAAAACACATTGGAGTCTGCCTCCATAAAACAATCCCTGATCTCCCGATAATAAGATCAAATATATCCAGTCCCCATGTCTTGCAGGGGTTTACCTTCACTACCACCCATGACATTCCTCCACTATTAGATGGTATAATTACATCCATTTCTTTCATTAACCTTGAATATGATTCTTCCAACACCAAAACATGTGTCCTTCCAATTCTAGAGATATCCAAGCTCCCCATGGGCCCCATGCTTAAGGAAAGGATTTTCCTTCACCACTAGAATCACCATCACACATGACCTGCACATAACATGGGACCTTATAGCCATCATATCCTACATTAAGATTTAATTTCCATATGTGAAATGTGATCTTCCTTTTGAAAACCAAAAACCACCAAACCCCATGGTTGCAGGTATTCTAACGCCAGGAATAATGGCCTTCCTCTTCTCAATAGATCTGATATCATCATCGATCGATTCCCAAGTTTAGGTTTTAACCTTATGACAGCTCTAAGACAACCTCATAGAGGGTTATCTATCATTGATAATAAAAATTCATAATTAGTAATTAATTTATAATAATAAATAAAATAATAATAATAAAAATTATAGATATTGTGTGCAAGATGGAAAAGATGTGGAGTGTAACGTTCATACCTTGGTGGAACATACCAATTCCTTGAGCCATATTTTTACCTAACATCAAGCATCACTCCCAATATTCAAGACTCTTCAAACTATCTGAGAGGTTGTAATATGTATTTTGGAGAGACTATACCCTCTTTGTAAAATCAATACAATCATGGAAATCAATATACAAAATAACCATGATACTAAAACAATCAATTTCCAATAATGATAAAGCATCCCATAAAGAATCCAAAAATAAGGAAAATGAGAATAAAACCAATTAGTATATATTTCATTCCATATAAGATTGAATTTTTAAATGAAAACCAAAAATAAAGACACACTAACAACTCCCAAGTGGGTACCTGCATCATGTATGGGTCCCTCATCCATGCACCATCCCAAATCCAAACTCATCCTTCTAACATATTTATATTTCAATTATCACGACCTATAAATAATAACTCCATTTGGGTACTAAAAAGCAACCTGAGTTGGTTTTGAGTATAACTCAATAAGCCACTACAAATAGTGTCTAATAAAATATATAGTCTATAACAGTGAATGCAGCTATATAAATAATAAAATACAACAATTTCAAAATTAAATAGGTCTTAATTTTATTATTATTTACTCAAACACATTGGTCCTAAGTTCATTGAGACAACCATGAAAAGTATACCTTATTCAGTCATTTATTAAGTATGAATCATACACCAAAAGGGATTTTAAATTCATTCATTTTTAGGCATTTATTATTAAATTAAATTGAAATTTCATTTCATTACCTTGGAGCATCTGTCTAGGTACTATTATTATAGATTCATGGAGTGTGAGTCCAACATCACTATCATGGGTACATGGATTATCAGTCTAGAACCAATAAAATAGATACTTAGAGCATCATTCTAACACCAAAATCCTGGGTAATAGGAACAACATTCAATCACCAATTCTAATTTATTTATCTGGTGCATTGATAGATAGTCTACCAACCAATGGGAACATCAAGCCTCAATCCATCACTCACACCACACTTTTCTCATTTACACACACACACACACACAGATATATATATATATATATATATATATCAAATATCACCATATGTGGCCTTCTTATAAGTCATTAACCACATGGTGTGCCATTTAATTTATCAATTAAAACCATGTTTCATTAATTTTATCACATTAAAAAAATATGATCAATCTCTCATTGGTTCATTTATCAATAATTATTACACAACTCATTAACCCTTCATATTTAATCCAATAAACACTTTAAATCCTATTATTAAACCATGAAACAAGGATTTAGTTCAGTTCCATAGACCAACTATTTCAATTTTTTCTTTACATAAGTAATAATTTTAAGCATATCGGCACACCCCATGGGTTTCCACAAAGCCCACTCTCTAAATATACAATAGGTCCAATGGGATCCTAAAGGGTCTCACAATTTGGATATGGTTCAATTCAATTATATTAATGAAAACTCATTTTTACTACTAGAAAACACACTAAATTAATTACCAAAATTAGAAATGTATCATGACTATGGGAAATTGAATTTATAATACATAACATTGGGTCTTTGAAGAATTCATGCCCAAACATAGCCATTAATTTGAGGTAGAACGAATAAAAATAAATAATTATTCTCCAGTTCTGATGATTGAGGATTATATCTCATTTTCTTTAATTTATCAAACCAAAAATATAAAAAATTCAGCTAGGGAACATGGATCTATCCATTGAGAAATTTATCTATCGTTTTGGGAATGATAATAAGAACATATATAGGAAGAATGACTATGAGTGGATAATTACTAGTGAATATGGATCTTCAATAAGCATTGAATTTCCTAAAACATTCCATTGGATTTAATGAAATTTCCTCTCAATCCTTAGTAGGTATGAAATTCATAAATCTCCATGATTATATGTAAATGAGGCCTTTATACATAAATTGGGTTTTTATACTTAAATTTAATTCTTCCAATTATGTGTCTCAAGGTTAGGCTTCCTAGTTTTCGAAACGGTGTGCCAACTGTGTGGTGTTCCTGTCTCAATATAACTCCATTCATGGTTCTAACACGCAGTTAGACAAACTCTAAGCTAACTGTGATTTTCTCGTCTATTCAATGGTTCATGGATTGGGTGTGTCAGCAGTGTTAGGTCAAACTTTTCACCCGACCCCTTTCGGTGGCTCAAAATGGGGAGTATGGTTCCCTAGAAATAAATAAATGGGCTTTATAAGGATTAAAAATGTATCCAAATTCACTTTAAATGACCACAATGTAATACTAAACCAATGATTTTTTAAAAAAGGAAAAATAATACATAAAAATGAGTATGGGGTGTCTCATGAATGTTCAATATCTTACAATCAACACACTAATTAACAGTTTATCCTTAAAATTCGCTCCCAATGATCCCCAAGCTCCCAAGGTTAAATGGTTGGGACACTATGCCCATATATCTACTAACCATTACTATGTTTCCTCATGACCACATCCATTCTAGAAAAACACATAGACCAATGAAATAGTCTTTCCCATTAATCATTCTCACTATGATCTACAACACGAATCAGATGCTCCTCAAAGTAATCATCAGCCTAAAGCATAACATCATAAAAATATTTCAAATTATAAGGGTTGGGTGGGTATTTATGAAGAAAAAACATAATGAATATATTATTAATATCATTATACCTCTACAGATGAGCCAATCGATATGAAACTGGTTCTATACTCTCCCCAATCTTAAATAGTCCCTTAAACCTAGGCACCGACATTCCCTACTTTTAAATCTAGTAGTATCCCATTCTTAGTTAAACATGAAGGAATTCATGATAACCAACTATAAAATCTATAGATAAATTATGTTTATTAGAATAATCATATTTTTTTTTCACTATAGACATATATTTCTAAATTAATTAAACATGTTATGATGTATCATGAATGATACTAGGCACTAATAACTCTGACTCATGCAACCCTGTCCGACAAAAAGTTGATCAGAAAGACCTTCCATAAATGACCTCATATAGTTCCATTTGAACTCCCACCTGATTAATATTGCTATAGATGAATTCAACATGTTTTATGCGATTATCCCATGATCCACTGAAATCTAGGATGCATGCCACTGACATGTCCCCCAGCACATGAATAGAATATTCTCATTTCCTTTTTTTTGTCGGTGAAATGATGTAAATAGAAACACAACAGCACTCAGTTCGATTTTAAATCCATTCTAGAAAAATGAGTTAAAACACATATTATGATTTGAAACTATACTCTGTAGAACCCTATGAAAATATAAAATCTCCGAAAAATCCTATCTCATAAATGATCAACATTGTAAGTTTATCATATTTGAAAAAATGGTCTAAGTTCACTAACTAGTTTACAATCACCCATTTCAGTTCATTCTAATGAGGAATAATTTGGATACCAACTAAAATCACATGGTAACGTCATCCCATTTCTATTATAGGATAGGAAATAGTGGTAATAGACTAGATGGTCTATGATGATCATCCTTCAATTAATGACAGGCTTTGAATAATGTCACATAACCTACAATTGACTTCTTCATTCTGAATCATAAATATTTTCAATGAAGTTCATTGTACATTTTGGTCAAACCTGGGACCACCACCCACTTCAATTGAAGTAACACATGAATTAAAATCTCTCTCCTAATCATAGAATCAATTACACAAAAATGATTATTTATGATCTTGATTACATCTATACTCCAACCATAATTTGACTCTCAACATTTAATGCTTTCCATCAAGGATGAAGACTCTATATCCTTATACTAAATCTACATGATATATCCCAGAATTGTAGACTCCATTGATAAGGACATGGGGGTCATATTCTCTTATCCCTCATAAACATACATGTGTATCTCAACCATTAAAGCCATCATTTTCATCTCCGAACATTACTATTCGACTCCTTGAGTATGTGTCTTTCATTTAAAGTTCTTAACAATGTTTTTCCCTTTCCCAATTTTATAGGCTAGTTAAATACCAAATGGTTTCATATACTCATCCAATGTTTTTAGTTGTTTTTCCATAATTATTATTCAAGAAAATATATTAAATCCATATAAATATTTTTATATTTATATAATACAATATTATATTTAATAGTATACAATGTATTGATTCAAAATGCATATATTTTATCAATGATAAAAATATGTTATATTGCAGATAAAGGATTATATAAATTTATCTAAGAGAAAACACTAAAATAATGTGACATTTTTAGAACTTTTTTAGCACTCACAAAGGGAAACTTTATCCACAGATTTATTTAGAACAAATAAAAGTATCCCAAGTGTTGATAAAAGATATAAGTTTAATATGTGGAAGATCTAGTAATGTGGCTGAGAATTCCCAATAAAAGTGTATCATATACACTCCACGTTTATATATATAATATCCAATGGTCACGTATATAATATTTTTCATCATAGATATACCAATTCTTATACATTTCATTAGAACCATGCATCAGCAATTTTTTATTTTTGAGATTATGTAGTTATTAAATGTCATACATTTCTGTAAAAAAAATTCTTCCCCATCAACAATTGCTGATATATACGATTCAAATATATTTTCATGTGTGAAAGAAACTCTTATTTATTAATGTTAAATTTATTAATAACATTCCTCTTCTTCTATCTATTTATCCATCCCTTAATGGTTCATTTTTCAACTATATTTTTTTTAATTTTCTCTATTCTCAACTGATGAACCCTATCCTGAAACGAATCCTTGAGAACACACAAGTATCCATCATCTAGTCAAATAGATCATTGATATGTGGAATAGAATACAAATTCTTAAATTTTATCCAATATAACATCCTATAATTCACACAATATTGAAAAATTACTTTATCCTTCTTGAAATTAAAGAGTAAATAACCCCCATGGTGACATAATCAAATGGATAAATCCCTTAGCCACCAACTCTTATAGTGTTTTCATACGATCTTGAATCTATATACATTCTATTAAATAAATAGGAATAGAAAATTGTAGTGGTCTATTAATCAACTTAATTTTAAACTAGAAATAACTTATAGGTGGTAGCTTAATATGTATCCTAGAAATATTTCTTAAAACCATTCCACAATGGATGTCAAGACACTACAATTTACATTCCCATCATCCAAAAAAATAATTACAGCATGTGATGTGATCTCCCATAGTTTCTAATGATCTATCCTTGCATGGATAACCATTATATTCTATTATCCCTGATGAACATATCAGTCACCTTCAAGAGATGTGATAGTGATTATCTTATGATAACAATAGATATGGGATAACTATGATACCATCCATTATATACCCAAAATATATTCAAAACCTACCATCATATGTATGCATAGATCCTAAAGAAAATGATAATCACTGACCTCAAGGTAACACCCCTTGTATGAATAGGGTTCCTTCTATTTTACACCCAATGGTGTGTATAACTTCATGAAAACATATATAAAATTTAATTTGAAACTCAAAATGTTTAAAAGTTGAGAAGATATAAAATAACGTGAGGCTCTTTAATCAAATAAATTGTGGGAAAGAGTAGAATTTACCAGAATTGAACCTCATACTATTGATGAATCAGACTTTATATCACGAAATGTTGGTTGAAAATGTATCTTGTGGAAATAATGTGTATTGACATGTATGGGGTATAAAACCATTTTATTGTACTCTAGTTCATCCTATATCCTCCATCACTACCCACTTGGTGAGGGTTCTTACAATAACTCTATAATTATCCCATCAAATCTCAATCTTGGTACTATACTGGTTGTTAGGGGAACTGAATCTGTAGGTCACTTGTTTAAGTACAATAATGAAAAAATGATTGATTACTACCTGAAGTAACTAATCATTTCCCCTAAAAAACCCTTTTTTCAACTTCCTTTGTGTAAATTCTAAAAATTAAACTCCCTTCCCTTATAAAAAATACCTCATAGTCATTCGAAAGAAACTGCATTTCTTCCACTGGAATCATCCTTTAGGTTACAGACATAAATGATTACATGATTCACTACCTCAAAGAAATTATTTAATAAGAAGATATTAAAATAAGACTTAATATAACATTTAATTCAATTCTAAAAGATTTATCAGCATAACTGACTCTTCCTATAAAAGTGATGGAACAATGAACTACGTGTTAGTGAAGTAAACAACAGATTTCATCACTAACTTGATTCCATATTTTAATAAAATAAACTCAGTTTCCCACTACCGTATTAGTGTCAATAGGTAAAATTGTTTCATGAACATCTCATGGAAGTCCTTACATACCATTCCCTTCATGTACTCATCCTATGCCTGAATATCTCACTAGTAAATTTTTTATTCATAACTTATAAGAATATGACTATATGATTTTCTACAGAGGATTCTTTAAATGGTCAACAATGTTCTTGATGGACTCTATCCAAAGCATATCTACCTCAAGTGCACATCCCCAATGATTTGTATTGGGTTTTTTAATTGGAACTACTGAGTCAGATCATACATACTCTATGCAACCCATCCTTAGTCTGTATGTATGAATTGTATAAAGAGATAAATGTTCTCTTGGAATTTCACTTCTTCCCCTTCACCGGGAACTATCATGGCCTCTTCTCCCACTACCAGAGGTGAATTTCCTGCATTGTCATCCTGGAATCCTACCAAACCACATCATCTTATAGGAATAACTATATAATTCAAAGAAAATTTATTTGGGAATATTACACATCATTAACCTATTTGAAAAAAATAGATTCACATATGGTCATAATAATTCATTCCTCATACAATACCAAATGATAAAAACTATGGTATTGTCCCTACACTCAACCATCAATAACATAGGCTATTACTATAGCAGGGAAGAAAACTATTATTGTTTTTATAAGTTCCAATTACAAACCATTTTTAACCATTTAAATATCATTATTAGGAACCCTTTATTTTAATTTATTTAATTAAGGAAAATAATTTTCATTTCCCTTAAGCTAATAATATTTTTGATTTATGTGCATTCCTAATATTATGCATGTCACAGGAATTTATAACATCCTATAATGATGTCAACATTCTCTACTCTCATCCCAAATTGGCCCATGAGTAAAATCTTAGAAACAAATAAAATCATAAATCAATTTAATAAACCATGTTGAAATAACATTTTACTACAACAAAAACATCAAGAACAACAATCCCACTATGGGTACTTTCGTGTTCTCTTACACATGTGTCAGATAATCCCATTCATTCATTCATGACCAAGGATTGACTCATCCAAATATCATTACTACATTTCAAAAATTATAAGACAACAAAATAGTAGTTAAATCTCCACCAATACCACTATGAAACATCCTGACCTCGGTACCCGATACTGGTGTCTTGTGCCTATTTGTTACAAGACTTCAAGCATGCATCCCCATTTTTAGAGGATTCTGACTAGAAACAAGGGTCGAATATGTCACATGGGGAAACTTTACCCACATTATCACAACATTACAATAAAAAACAATTTTTTAAAATAAAAATGATAATATAATAATAAATAACCAATAACGAATAAGAATCACATGTGGAATATAAAAATTCAGAAAATGACCATAAACAAAAGAAATGGTTATGACATTCTGTATAATAGTTAATTGTCAAATAAAATCCCAAAATAAAGAAACATTGAAAACTCTAAAGTGGGTCTTGAAATAAAGTCTAGATACCTCATCCATGCTCTATCCTGATTCTCAACTCAACCATCTAACATAGGTCTCCTTCGCTTATCTAGACCAGAAAAAATGAAGACTCTTCAAGTACCAAAGGATGGCTTCAGTCAGATCTGGGTACAAATCATTTGGTCAACACCAACAATGTCTAAACTATTATTAATCCAATTTTAATATTTGTAGTGGTGTAAATATTTAAATTCAGAAATGAAAAAGTAAATAGGTTTCACATTAATTATTCGTTATTAAACGACATGTTACCTAAGATCATAGTGCCCCCAAGCCAATAATACATAATTCATCCCATTACAAATTATGAATCGTACCCCATATGGATTTCAAATTCCATCATTAATTTGGATATCATTATTAAATTAAATTCCAATTTAATTTCGGAAATTTGGTGCATCATTCTAGTTACTATTATAAAAAATTCCTAGAGTGATATTATTGGATCATTATCTTATGTTCTTGGAGTTCTAGTCTGTCACCAATATCACAGGTACATAGAGGGTCAACCAATCACCATAATCATAGGTACATGGATCATCAGTCAAGTACGAATTCACATGAATGCATTAGGGGCCTACAGTATCTATTTGTCCACCCACGAGAACATGGATCATCTATCCAGCACCAACACCACATTGTTCATATATATATATATATATATATCAAGATTCAACATCAATTACATTCTTATAAATCATTAACAATATAGTTCACCATTTCATTTATCAAGCACAACCATGGTTCTTTAATTTTATCACAAGAATAAACATGGAAAATACCCCATTAATACATTCAGCAACAATTATTATACAACTCATTAATCTTTAAAATTTAATCCAATAAACGTTTTTAATCCAATTAATAAACCATGAAATTAGGATTTGTTTAAATTCCATAACCCCAATATTCCAATGATTTATATTCCATAATTTATGATTCCCAGGATATCGGCACACCCCATTGGTTTCCATCATGCTCGATCTCATAATCTCTAGTGGGTTTAATGGGAACCATGATGGGTCTAGAAAGTTTGATAGGGTTCAATTCAATATTCTAAATCAAGATATATTTCTTCATCTAGAAAACACAATGGAATAATTACAAACATGAGGAAGCATAAAGACTTTAAAAAATGGAATGTAGAAATCCTACCATAGGGTTTTTAATGAACACTTTCCAACATGTAGACCATATTTTGAGGTTGAATGGCCTTAAATGAAGATCAGAACACCAATCCTAATGATCAAGTCTTGGATATCATTTCTTTCAGTTGATACAATTATAAAACATCACAATTACCCTCATATACCATGTAACTATACCCAGTTTATTATATCTATGGGTCTAAGAAAGATACCAAGATAGAATCTAGGAATAAGATACAATAAAAGTGACTTACTAGTTAATATAGATCTCCATAATGATTTGAATCACCTAAAACATTCTTCCAAATTGAAGAGATTGCCTCTCAATTAGAGAGAGAAAAAGGGGATCAAAAGTATCTAATATTAGAGTAAAAATAAAGCCTTTATGATTCAATTTATATTAGATTAAAAAATTATGATCTACTAACTATACAATGTATGGTTTGTAAAACCATGCACCAATTGAGTAGTTATACTACCTCAAGAAAACCCCACACACAGTTAGATAGTATAGTTAGGAAAACTATGTGCCACCCATGTCGTTATCCTCTTTTCGTGTTCACGCAATTGGGGGCATGGTTTGGTCAAAAACATTCCCCTTACAATAAATCAAAATGGGGCACACAATTTCTTAAAGCAAAGCGCATGTCTTTCTATAACCGTGTAGAACCTCATGGGATTAATTTTTTTTTCATAATTCACCTGAAATAACCCCAAAGAAAGGAATAAGAAAATAATGACAAAACAATTGAAAACAAATCACTAAAACAGAGTACAATATGTCTCATGAAAATTTGTGATTCTATAGGGAGCAACATTGGTTTTGCGATGGATAAAGGTGATGGTCAGGGTTGTGGAAACGACAATGGTGGGATCCATGGCGGTCAACTGTCAGTGGGATGTAGGTGGCCATATCTTTTCACAATGTTATTAAAGGAATCAATGAAAGATTATGATTTAGCAGATACTGGAAAACCATATTCATTAGCATGGTGCATAGTGTGTTTGGTCACATCTACGACAATGGGTTTGATTAGACTCATGTAATGTATTACAGAGGTCATCTTACATGGTTGGATGGGTGTTAATAATAACTACATGTAGGGCCTTCAGAGATTGTATTGATAGGCCTACCAGCCATATAATGGTCACTTTGTGCAATGTGACTTCTAAAATGTTCAAAATGGAATTATTTCCCTTAGGGCTATGGGATATGTAATGGGTTTCCCTCTATCCATAAAATGGATTTCTTGTTATTAATAAAAAGGATGAATCACCCTTCCTTTTAAAAATATAATTATAAATTAAAATAATTTACAATTGTTAATTAGTTTATAATATTTAATAATTTGTTTTTTTCTATGGTAATGGTTAAGAACCTTCTCTGTCTAAACAATCATGGTGAATAGGGTTATTGATTGTGATGAAATTTGATCTGGATTGATATTTCAATCATTTTGAGGTTTTTATTAGAAAAAAGAAGAAGGTGGATGATGTCATAAATGCCCAAAAACTGTATTTCATGGTCCCATTTAATATCAATTTTGTGTTAGTAAGAATTAATATAGAAGGTTCAAATGGGAGGTAACTGGTGAATTGGGTACTCATAAAAAATGTTAATAAATATTATTATAAATGAATCATATAGAATGACTCTTTATCAAATTTAATGGGGGATCCAAATATTTTTGAATAGTGAATTCAAGAATAAATGTTCTCTATCATCAATCACATAACACTTCTGGAAAAAGGGTTTCCCTGGAAGTTAGATAATTTGAGGAATCATATACAAAGGATATGTGGTTTTGAAGGATGTGGGATGAATTTAATTATAAATGTCTTCTAAAACCTAATCATCCCCTATGTAGAAATGAAATCTTGAGCATGGGCTATGGGTTCAATTTCTCTAAATCCTAAAATTCCTAGAATGTGGGACTCAGATCCTCTTTTCAATCCAAACTCGATAAAATATTCTCTTACTAAATTTTAGATTAGAATATTTGGTGTATACTAGATGTTATGAAATTGCAAAAATCCTTTGGGATATTTCCTCTATAGTGGGATTTATAATTAAATTTTATAGAGAGACCAAAAGATCTATATTTTTTCACTTTATTAGAATTGTTCTTAACTTTGAACTATACCTTCCTCTAATTGAGAAGGTAATATTTTCTTACCTCTAATGTCAATCGTGACCTAAAAGAAGAATTTTTAATCCTCCTAAATTATTTGACAACTAAAAACTAATTAGTAATTCTACAGGCTATCATCATAGGAACTTGTTATGTGAAATATGTAATAATAAAGGGAACATTATCTCTCAAGGAAAGTCCATTGTTGTTATCTCAAAGGGAGATTCTGTGAAGATTATAAATCCTATTGGCATTCCTCATGTTTCCAAGAGAATTTTTATGGATCATATTGAGCCTCTAATTTCATTTATTGTAGTGGTTACGGGTGACATCCACCAGGTTTCTGTTCTAGACGTGGACCCTCCTACTTGGACTCTCTCCTATGATAAAGGAATTGTAACGAACATTAATACCACTATATCCGACCCTATTGACATGAATTGTCAACCTATAATAATTGATGCTTTATCTTCAATTTTTATAGATGAACATGTACCTACAATCGTCAATTTTATCACACCAATTGATGGGATGGGTGGGAAAGTGTTCTAATTGAGGGTTGGTGGGGCTAGCTTCAAGAAGTTTGATCGATAGGAAGATGTATAACTAGAGGATATTGAATTTGATCTTCTATATGAATATTGTATCCTACAATATGGAAATAGTAAAGGTAATAATTCTTATGCCTTATAATAACCTTACTTACCTACACAATAAATGAGTAAATAATTTCAGTATTGGGTATGTGGTCTCATCATAATCCTAAAGGGATAAGTTCATCATTGAGGGACATAAAATTAGAGATGGGTATTTGGACAAACCTATAATGAGTCAAGAACCTATATAAGAGGTCATTGGGGACAATTAAACACCTAGACAAAGTTATATTGATGGGAACACTGGTTGTCAACTTTCTGAATACGATCAGGATGAGAGTCATATTGCAACTACATAAAAGGGTGGCATGTAACACCTGAGATTTTTATGAGTAATATTTTGTTTTTATATATCATCAAAGTAATATTTCACTACACACTTTCTTAGCTTACTTTACACGCAATCACGACTTTCCTCGATAGCTTGCGTCGTACGCAATACCGAGTTTCACTAAACAACGATATGCTATTAAAATATTATTAAAACTAGTCGTTATGAATAGTAATAACAACTTTTGGAAATTTTATAAATTTTATTTTTCAAAATGGACTTCATTTTTGGATTCGGAATACTGCAATTAGCCTAGGGTGAAATTTTGGTATTTTTCTGAAAACTTTCAATTTTTGATGAATAGTGAAACCACTAAGTGGTAAGTTAAAAACTGAATTTTGCATAAAACTTAATTTTACCACTTCTGTGAATGGAATTTCGAAAATCCAACAGACACGGTTGATATCAGTATGTAAAATGTGGTTCAATGAAATAAAAATAATTTTTTGGTGAATAGTAAATTTTTATTTTTTTTACCGCGGTTAATAGTAAATAGGGTAACTAAGGGTAAATATGATATTACTATTAAACTAAAACAAGTCCTAATTCTATTGGATAAGTTTAATTCGACCAAAAACAAACATAGGAATAAAATATGACCATTTAGGCCCACTTGGGTTAGATTAGGACATTTATTATTAATTTATTTAAAGAAGGGTTAAAATAGTTAAAATCAAAGTTTAATAAGTAAATCATTTTTAATATGGGGTTATACATAAGAAAAATTCGACTATAAATATTCATTAGAAATATAAAAAGATTTCCTACATAATGGTATTTTATTTGTAATTTTTAGACATTAAATAATTTAATTTATTTATGACAGAATGATGATGCATTAATTATCTTATTAATTAAATATTGACATAATTGATGTTATAAACACCAAAATAAATTTCATTTGAGACTTTTTATGAATTCCACTAATTTTCTAGGTTACTATGATATATTAGTGTTTATTTAATCAACTTGGTTCGAACATATAATTCTGTTAGGACTTTCACAAATATCATATATCAAATATAGTCAAAATTGACACAAAATAGTTATTAAATCAAATATTATATTATTAATTGTTATTTTATTCCTAAAAATCTAAGGTTCGGCCAAATGACTTAGATAAATATATATATATATATTAATAATAAACAATTTGGGGTTCGTTTGGCATGTTATAGTAAGTGTATTGACCATATAGTGAAAGAAAACAAAAAGACACTGTAAAAGTTAAATTATTTAACTTAGAGTTAAATCTAATTGATAAGGTTAAAATAACACTCTAAACTTGTCTAAATCCTATTGGTTGATAGTATTTCGACCCATCCCACTTTAGCTTCGAAATAAGACCCTTTGTAACCATTATAAACTGATTTTGACTTTAATATAAAATAATATTTTGACATATTCCTAAGGTGCCCCTCTCCTCCCTTATAAAAGGGCACCTCCTCCCCCTTTTCCTCACACCAATTTGAGCACTCAAGCACGGCCAACCCCTGCCATTTTCTCCTCTCCACTTCCCTAGAATAATCCTATAGGTCCTGGTATTCTTCAAATACCAATCTTAGTTCCCTATGTGGAGGATTCAAATAGGCGTTCCAAAGAAAAGGAGCTTCGGACACGTACAAAGCAAATCAGACATAAGGTAAGGGAAATATCACAATCTCATTTTTATCCGAGATTGTTTATACTTTAGCATTTACTGGGGTGTATTTTATCATCCACATCCATGTTTCCTCAATATGTAATATTTATATCCTTATACAATAGTTTATATTCAATTTTACCCTTCGGTAAAGTTTTAGTAAAGGATATGAAAGGAATCTTTTATCGTTTTTCGTACGAGGTACTTTTTTGACATTTCTGAAAAATGTACGAGAAGAATGTTTTCTTAACTTATACGGCATGAATTTATTTTTAAAACATTATTTCTAAGAAGCTTCCTTTACAAGTTTTCAAGTTTATTTTTAATCATCTTATTTTATTTTAAAGACGTATGACATGTTATGAAAGGAAAAATGCTTTTGAAGTAGAAAGGATATTTTCCTCAAGAATGGAGTTCAAGTATTTTATCAAAATTATTTTCCATCTAAGATAATAAAAGGGTTCTGTTTTTATCCCTATTATTACATGGATTTGATTATGTTGTGATGGAAATATTTTTATGAATTCGTTTATCTTATATGAATTGTTTTATGATGTCATGTTGTTTAAGAATTCCATTTTATTACATGGGTTACGCTATGATGTATGGTTTATGATTATGTGGCACACATAAGAAAGGATTCATTATAAGATGGGTGGGACCTATATCTCCCTCCAATTCATTGCGTAAAGATTTTATATCTCATGAGATAGACATGGATGGAACGGTAGGTTATACCGGTTCAGTGAAACAGGACTGGAACGAGGGTGACTCGGTTCAGAAAGGGACTCGGTCCACTAAGATAGTCTTGGTAATGATTCAAGACTAACAAGAAATGATGTTCTATGTTTATGTGTCCATTCCACAAAGTTTCAAGTTTCATGTTATAATTATGGGGATCTCATTTTCACTTCTATGATTTATTCCATGTTAAGATATTATGATCTCTTTTGCAGGTTATGATTTTCAAAAAGATATGATATGATTTTTAGTTCCTTTATTTTCCCTTGCTGAGCATTTGAGCTCACCCTTTTATATTTTCTTTTCCCCAGGTCAGGAAGATGGATATTAAGTAGAATATGCTAAAAGGGACCCTAGATATGATGAAATAAATGGGAGACACTATAGAAGATTTATGACCCAGTTGTTTATGTTTCCCAGTTTCTAAAGACGCTATACCTATACGGTCCTTTGTGGTTTTGTCATATTTTGTAATAAGGGTGCTTCAATTTTGAAGTATTAACAATGTATGTAAAGTATGGGTCGTTATAGTTGGTATCAGAGGAAATGTATAGTCAACCTTTGGAATCTAGGATGTGAAAGACTTAGTAAGAACCATAAAGATAAGTCTAAGCATAGAACACAATCTTAGTGTTTTAGAAATGGCCATGAATACCCTAGGATAAGACCTTAAGTGTGAAATTTTATCCTTGATTATGTGGTTTTCCTATTATAATTAGTGCTTCTCACACTATTCTTCTTGGTTTTAGTCCATGGCTGGAACCTGAAGGAACCGTGTTAATGAGGAACGCGATGGGAAATGAAATGATTGTCCCCCTGAGCAACCAAACGATATGGGAGATAGAATGCAAAATCTTGTAGCCATGCTCACACAACTTTCTCAAGCTATGAATCATGCAGGACTTCCAAACGAGCAAAGGAAGGAGCAACATTCTGTTGAATCCTTCATGAGGAAGCGTCCACCTTCTTTCAGCGGGTCTACTGATCCATTAGTTGCTGAACAATGTATTAGTACTACTGAAAAGATATTTTCAGTTTTTCAATGTTCTGAACATGATAAAGTCATCCTAGCAGTGTATCGTTTGGAAGGAGATGCTGATCAATGGTGGAATATTATTAAGAATACAAGTCAAAGGGATGAAATTGAGTCTATAGAATGGGACGAGTTCAAGAACTTATTTTTCAATAAGTACTTCGCTCGTATTCTCCGAACAAAGATGGAGAAAGAGTTTCTTGAACTGAAGCAAAGGGATGATGAATCTGTTGGTACCTATGAAGAAAATTTTACAAGACTTGAAAGGTACGCTTCAGGTATTATTATCCAACCTGAGAGTAAGATCGATCGATTATTTAGTGGCTTAAAACCAATTCTTCGAAGGGTGTTAGCCATAAGGGACTTCAATAGCTACGAGGAAATTGTTCTATGTGCTCTCAAAGTCGAGATGGAGATAGGAGTAACCCATCAGTCACATGGGTTTGATAAGAAGAGGAAGATGGAATTCAAAGGAAAATCTAAAGAGCACACTGAAAAGAAGATGAGTTTTCCCTTATTCTCAAAGTGTGGAAAGAAACATGGAGGGAGTTGTCTTAAATGGACAAGTAAATGTTTTAAATGTGGAAAGGAAGGTCATCGGGCATTTGAATGCCGCGATAATGGGAATAAGATGTCTAATGACGCAAAAAAAGGAAGGGATACACAGAATGAACCTACTACACTTCAATGTTTCAAGTGCAAGGAGATGGGGAATTATGCCAATCAATGCCCAAATCCAAGGGTTGATGATGATGGTCGACGTCAACAAAATCTTAAGGCTAAAGACAAAGGAAAGTCACATGCAATTTCTATCAGCGATGTGGAGTACGATAACGAAGTGGTGAAAGGTACACTTACCATCCACTCTAAAGTAGCAAATGTTTTATTCGATTCCGGATCCACCCACTCTTTTATTTCTGAAAAAGTTTCTAAGGGTATCACCGTATTACCTCAACAATTAGATGTTGAGTTAGCTGTGACAACACCTAATGGCACAACAGTCGCATCAAAAGTTTATAATTCGTCTCCGATCGAAGTTTGTGGGAAAGTGCTTCCTACAAATCTTGTGATCCTTCCTTTAGTGGAATTTGATATGATTCTTGGCATGGATTGGATTTCTCTACATGGAGCTCATATCAATTGCCAAAGAAGGGAAGTCACATTTCGTATTCCAGATCAATCTACGATCGTCTATTAATGCAAGGATGAACATAACCTTCCAGTGGAAATTTCGTCCATCTTATGGGTATTGATTCCACTAAATGAAGGCAATTTATCTCAAATGGTTGGTGAGAAACTCACGATTAAGAATATTCCCATTTTACGGGAGTTTGATGATGTCTTTCCGGAGGAATTACCGGGTCTTCCACCAAATCATGAAGTTGAGTTTTCAATAGAACTCGTACCAGGTGCTTTGCCAATATAAAAGACACCTTATAGAATGGCCCCAATTGAGTTGCAGGAATTGAAGAAGCAACTCCAAGAGAATATTGATAAGGGATTCATACACCCTAGTGCGTCACCTTGGGGAGCACCTGTTATATTTGTTAAGAAGAAAGATGGATCAATGAGACTATACATTGATTATATAGAACGTAACAAGATCACTATCAAGAACAAATATCCTCTCCCACGCATTGATGACTTATTTGACCAACTACGTGGAGCTCAATACTTTTCCAAGATTGATCTTCGTTCAGGGTATCATCAATTAAGATTCAAAAGGGAGGATATACCAAAGACAGATTTCCGTACAAGGTATGGACACTATGAATTTATAGTGATGCCATTTGGTCTTACTAATGCCCCTGTTATCTTCATGGATTTAATGAATAGATTCTTTAGAGACTATCTTGATCAATTTGTGGTAGTCTTTATAGATGATATTCTTGTCTATTCAAAGAAAAAGTAAGAGCATGAAGATCACTTGAGAATTATATTGAAGACCCTGAGAAAGGAGAAGATTTATGCCAAATTTACCAAGTGTGAATTTTGGCTTCAAAAAGTTGCATTTTTGGGTCTCATAATCTCAAAAGAGGGGATATCTGTGGATCCAGCAAAAACAGGGGTTATCGAAAGATGGTCAAGACCAACAACAGTAACTGAGATCCGATGTTTTCTTGGTTTGGCTGGATATTATCGACGTTTTGTAAAAGATTTTTCACGATTATCTAATCCACTCACCAAGTTGACTCGGAAAGGAGTTAAGTTTGTTTGGACATAGGAATGTGAAGAGAATTTCAAGGAGTTGAAAAGAAGGTTATCCAGTGCACCTGTGCTCACACTGCCTTGTAGTGGAGAAAGGTTTGTGATCTATAGTGATGCATCTAATAAGGGATTGGGGTGTGTTCTTATGCAAAATGATATGGTGATAGATTATGCCTCACGAAAGTTGAAAATCCATGAGAAAAATTACCCAACACATGATTTGGAGTTGGCTGCGGTAATCTTTACATTAAAGATTTGGAAGCATTACCTTTATGGTGAAAGGTGTGATATTTATACTGATCATAAAAGTTTAAAGTATATTTTCACACAAAAGGAGTTGAATATGCGTCAAAGAAGATGGTTGGAGCTGATTAAGGATTACGACTGCTCAATCCATTACCACCCTGGGAAAGCAAACAAGGTTGAAGATGCATTAAGTCGACAAGACCATGATAGTTTATCCTTGATGAGGATCACAAAAGATCCAATATTTATGGATTTACAAAGGATGGATCTTGGAATTATACTGGAAGGGGAAAAATCTTATCTTTCTCAAATGAATGTTCAACCATCTATACATGTGAAGATTAAAGAGGCACCAAAAGAAGATGTCGAGTTACAAAAGAAGGTGAGAAATGTTCCTGAATTCCACCTTGATTATGATGGGATAATAAAGTTCAGGAATCAGGTTTGTGTTCCTCCCATCCTTGAATTAAAGAAGGAGCTGCTGGATGAGGCCATTAGTTCATCATTCTCTATTCATCTTAGAAGCACGAAGATGTATAGGGACCTGAATAGGTACTTCTGGTGGGATGGCATGAAAAGAGATGTTGCTGAATATGTCTCTCGATGCTTGGTTTGCCAACAAGTTAAAGCTGAGAGACAGAAGTCTAAGGGGATGTTACAACCATTACCCATACCCGAATGGAAATGGGAAAACATCACAATGGACTTTGTCACAGGACTTCCTAAAACATCCAAAGGAAATAATGCTATTTGGGTCATAGTTGATCGTCTTACAATGTCTGCACACTTCATTGCTATTAGAGAGGATTTCTCTCTAGATCAGCTTGCCAGGATATATGTAAAGGAAGTGGTAAGATTGCATGAAGTACCACTTTCTATTATATCTGATTGGGATCCGAGATTTACCTCGAAGTTCTGGCAAAGTCTTCAGCATACTCTGGATACAGAGTTGAGTTTCAGCACTACTTATCATCCCCAGACAGACCGTCAGTCTGAAAGAACAATTCAAACCCTAGAAGATATATTGAGAGCTTGCTCTATGGATTTCAAAGGAAGTTGGGATCAACACCTAGCTTTGGTGAATTTTTCTTATAATAATAGCTTTCACTCCAGTATTCAGATGGCTCCTTATGAAGCTCTCTATGAAAAGAAATGCAGAACTCCAACTTGCTGGGATGAAGTTGGAGAAAGAAAGCTATTAGGACCTGATCTCGTTGATGAAATGGCAGAAAAGGTCAGATCTATTCAACAACACATAAGAGCAGCTCAGAGTCGACAGAAAAGTTATGCCGACAACCGAAGAAAAGACCTAGAGTTTGAAGTGGGAGATAAAGTGTTCTTACGAATATCTCTCTAGAAGAGCGTTATGAGATTTGGAAAGAAGGGGAAGTTGAGCCCTAGATATATCGGTCCTTTCGAAATACTAGATCGTGTTGGGAAGGTAGCTTACCGATTGGCGCTTCCACCGAATCTCTCTCAAGTTCACGATGTGTTCCATGTATCTCTCCTGAGAAAGTATATACCAGATCCTTCACATGTACTCAGCTCAGAAGTTGTACCGCTGGAGCAAGATCTTTCTTATGAAGAACAGCCGGTAGAGATTCTGGATCGTAGCGAAAATGTCCTACGAAACAAGACCACTCGCTTGGTGAATGTTTTATGGAGGAACCACCAATTAGAAGAAGCTACATGGGAGCTTGAGGATATGATGAGGGAGATGTATCCTCATTTGTTTGTTACAAAGTGATGAATTTAGAGGGCGAAATTCTTTTAAGGGGGGTAGAATGTAACACCCGAGATTTTTATGAGTAATATTTTGTTTTTATATAACATCAAAGGAATATTTCACTACACACTTTCTTGGCTTACTTTACACGCAATCACGACCTTCCTCGATAGCTTGCGTCATACGCAATACCGAGTTTCACTAAACAACGATATGCTATTAAAATATTATTAAAACTAGCCGTTATGAATAGTAATAACCATTTTTTGAAATTTTATAAATTTTATTTTTCAAAACGGACTTCATTTTTGGATTCGGAATACCGCAATTAGCCTAGGGTGAAATTTTGGTATTTTTCTGAAAACATTAAATTTTTGATGAATAGTGAAACCACTAAGTGGTAGGTTAATAACTGAATTTTGCATAAAAATTAATTTTACCGCTTCTGTGAATTGAATTTCAAAAATCCGACAGACACGGTTGATATCAGTAAGTAAAATGTGGTTCAATGAGAGAAAAATAATTTTTTGGTGAATAGTAACTTTTTATTTTTTTTACCGCGGTTAATAGTAAATAGGGTAACTAAGGGGAAATATGATATTACTATTACCCTAACACATGTCCTAATTCTATTGGATAAGTTTAATTCGACCAAAAACAAACTTAGGAATAAAATATGACCATTTAGGCCCACTTGGGTTAGATTAGGACATTTATTATTAATTTATTTAAAGAAGGGTTATAATAGTTAAAATCTATGTTTAATAAGTAAATAATTTTTAATATGGGGTTATACATAAGATAAATTCGACTATAAATATTCATTAGAAAGCTAAAACAATTTTCTACATAATGGTATTTTATTTGTAATTTTTAGACATTATATAATTTAATTTATTTATGACACAATGATGATGCAGTAATTATCTTAATAATTAAATATTGACATAATTGATGTTATAAACACCAAAATAAATGTAATTTTAGACTTTTTATGAATTCCACTAATTTTCTAGGTTACTATGATATATTAGTGTTGATTTAATCAACTTCGTTCTAACATATAATTCTGTTTTTACTTTCATAGAAATCATATATCAAATAGTGTCAAAATTGACACAAAATAGTTTTTAAACCAAATATTATATTATTAATTGTTATTTTATTCCTAAAAAACTAAGGTTCGGCCAAATGACTTAGATAAGGATATATATTAATAATAAACAATTTGGGGTTCGTTTGGCATGTTATAGTAAGTGTATTAACCATATAGTGTAAGAAAACAAAAAGACACTGTAAAAGTTAAATTATTTAACTTAGTGTTAAATATAATTGATAAGGTTAAAATAATACCCTAAACTTGTATAAATCCTATTGGTTGATAGTATTTCGACCCATACCGACTTTAGCTTTGAAATAAGACCCTTTGGAACCATTATAAACCGATTTTAACTTTAATATAAAATAATATTTTGAGATATTCCTAAGGTGCCCCTCTCCTCCCTTATAAAAGGGCACCTCCTCCCCCTCCTCCTCACACCAATTTGAGCACTCAAGCTCTGCCAACCCCTTCCATTTTCTCCTATCCACTTTCCTAGAATAATTCTAGAGGTCCTGGTATTCTTCAAAGACCAATCTTAGTTCCCTAAGTGGAGGATTCAAAGAGGCGTTCCAAAGAAGAGGAGCTTCGGACACGTACAAAGCAAATCGGACCTATGGTAAGGGAAATATCACAATCTCATTTTTATCCGAGATTGTTTATACATTGGCATTTACTGGGGTGTATTTTATCATCCACATCCATGTTTCCTAAATATGTAATATTTATATCCTTATACAATAGTTTATATTCAATTTTACCCTTAGGTAAATTTTTAGTAAATGATATGAAAGGAATCTTTTGTCGTTTTTCGTACGAGGTAATTTTTTGACTTTTCTGACAAAAGTACGAGAAGAATGTTTTTTTAAATTATACGGCATGAATGGATTTTTAAAACATTATTTCCAAGAAGCTTCCATTACAAGTTTTCAAGTTTATTTTTAATCATCTTGTTTTATTTTAAAGTCGTATGACATGTTATGAAAGGAAAAATGTTTTTGAAGTAGAAAGGATATTTTCCTCAAGAATGGAGTTCAAGTATTTTATCAAAATTATTTTCCATCTATGATAATAAAAGGGTTATGTTTTTATCCCTATTATTACATGGATTTTATTCTGTTGTGATGGAAATATTTTTATGAATTCCTTTATCTTATATGAATTGTTTTATGATGTCATGTTGTTTAAGAATTCCATTTTATTACATGGGTTACGCTATGATGTATGGTTTATGATTATGTGGCACACATAAGAAATGATTCATTATAAGATGGGTGGGACCTATATCTCCCTCAAATGCATTGGGTAAACATTTTATATCTCATGAGATAGACATGGCTGGAACGGTAGGTTATACCGGTTCAGTGAAACAGGACTGGAACGAGGGTGAATCGGTTCAGAAAGGGATCTGTCCACTATGATAGTCTTGGCAATGAGTCATGACTAACAAGAAATGATGTTCCATGATTATGTGTGCATTCCACAAAGTTTAAAATTTCATGTTATAATTATGGGGATCTCATTTTCACTTCTATGATTTATTCCATGTTTAGATATTATGATCTCTTTTGCAGGTTATGATTTTCAAAAAGATATGATATGATTTTTATTTCCTTTATTTGCCCTTGCTGAGCATTTGAGCTCAACCTTTTATGTTTTCTTTTCCCCAGGTCAGGAAGATGGATATTATGTAGAATATGCTAAAAGGGACCATAGATATGATGAAATAAATGGGAGACACTGTAGAAGATTTATGAACCAGTTGTTTATGTTTCCCAGTTTCTAAAGACACTATACCTATACGGTCCTTTGTGGTTTTGTCATATGTTGTAATAAGGGTGCTTCAATTTTGAAGTATTAACAATGTATGTAAAGTATGGGTCGTTATATGGAACCACTTCAAAAATCTATTAGGATCTAAATAACATTAGCTAGGCTGCATTTGGAACCATTAATTTTGCGGGAAATGAGAATTCAAAATATAATTATGGAGTGGTTGGATTCTAATCTTCTATTTATGTTTTTGGTGTGGATAATGTGCACATGGGTGTTACTAGAGAATCTTCTAAGACTGAAGCTTCCTAAAGCAATCTTGGAGCTTGTATAGAATCATTTTTTGGAAATCTGGATACTTCAACTATGAAGGTAAATCCTACATATGATTCTCCATTGATCCATGTCTATCCAAGGGTAATGAAGATCTCACTTAGTCTGATTGAAATTTGAAATATATCCAATTGATGGGAGGTTTTCTTTAAGGAATTCAAATGGTTCTCATCAAATGAATTGAGTCAAAGGATTTATAAGCAATAACACTCTCAATTAAAGGGAAATTTTTGATCATAAGGTGTTATCATAGGGTTTAGATCCATCAATTGAACATGATCCCCATCTTCCTGATGATGCCACCCCACTATATGATAACATTGACCCTCAAGATGTTGATGAGAAGACATGAGAAAAGGCCAAAACTTTTTGGAGGGATTTTCATTTGATAGGTACAGGTGGTGGCCGATCTCAGTCAACCAAATGAATTGTCATCTTTGTTTTCCTAGAATAATGTCTTATCTACTTTTTGGTAGTGGGTTTTCAATATTGTTCACATGTCATCACTATTTTTCTTTGTTTTTGTTGTGTTTTTTAATAAATTTCAGGATCATGGGCCACAACCCATGGTTCATTTTATTACGAGTATTTAATTTATAAAAATTTAATATTAATAATTAATTTATAGTAATTAATAATTAATAATTAATTAATAATTAATTAATTAATCAATAATTAGTTATCAATAATTAAATAAAAATAACTAATAAATTGTATTTTTTACTCAAATGGTTTATCCAATGGTAAAAAAACCATAAACCCAATATTCTTTCATAAAAAACGTAAAAGGGACAAGAGATGAAAGTCAAACAAGAAATATATTCCCATATAAAAAAAGGAATAATTCAATGAAAGATACAGCAACATCACTTCGTTCTATCTCTCGTATTCCTAGGGTATCTCTGCTCTACCCTTTGGATGGTGACCTCTCCGCCATGAAGTAACCCTTTGCAGTGCTTCGCAATCCTCATCTGATGATGAATTAGATGATACCCCTAGACCGTATCAGATTCTTAATTTCAAAGATAAATTATGAAATTTAATTTATAGACTAGCTCAGAGAACATCCTCAATGATAATGGATAACAACTTCTGCACTGCCACATTGACATTGAAGACAAAGACACTCGACTACATCATAGAAATGGGGAATTCATGTGGAAAAAAATACCACTTTGATACCTCCTTGATGATTCTCAAAATGGGTATTTCACATTCTTGGTATATTGGAATAGTACTACCAAAATTTTTTCCCACATACAAATACATTTCCTATGTGGGGCCTTGAGAAAAGAAACATATTCATTATTCAATAACATAGTAAAATGAGGTTGTTAAGCTCACACCACATTCTCATGATTTTCATCATTGGTTACTTCCAACATGTTGAAGAGGATCAAAGTGATCTTGGGTTACACCTACATACCGATCAGTCCCATGAATCCCAGTATGACCATCTTTGTGGAATCTACTGTTAATATTTGTAACCTACCCTTCTCGAACACTCCCAACTGAGTCCACCCTATGCTTTAAGGGATGAAAACTTGATTCAGATTTCCATGTGATAAGATAGAAGACCACTTTATCCATAGATATATTTTTACTCTTAGAAGGAGTCCCCTTAATAAAAAGTTAATAATTAAAAATAATTAGTAAATAATTTATATTAATTACTAGTTTATAAATATTAATTAGTAGTCAAAATCATTTTTTAATTTTATTTATCAATTAATAATTAATAATTATATGTAATATGTAATTAACCAATAATAGTTAATATGTATAAATTTTTTAACTATAATAAATAATTATTAATTTAAAATAATAATTAACAATTAAAAATTAATTAATAATTAGTCTCTAATTAATAGTGATGAATTAATTACTATATTTTTTATTAATAGGGAAAAATATTTATTAATTATACTTTAGTAATAAATAATGAACAGTTTTTTAAGTAACGATTAATTATGAAATATTTTTAATTAATTACAAATAATTAAAGATTATCTTATCCTATCTTCTAGGGTTCGACAATGGATTTATCACATAATTCAAACATCAATCTTAGAGAAGAACTTATGGGTTATTTTGGTTGTCCTAGGATTTTTGTTTCAGTAAATCCATAAGGGAAGATGGTGGGGCTAATTATAATATTGGTGATGGGAGTTTTCTAGCATTTTTTTGAGATCTATCCCTTGGATCCATCCCTGTGAATGGATTCACACTGATTGTTAAAATGGACAAGGAAGTTATTTTTTACTGATTGGAACATTATAAGATCTCATCAATTGTTATGATTGTACTCTAAAAAGGCACATCCCTATGGTGTCTTGAAAAACTATTTGTTAGATTTTCCAAAGTGATTAATTTTAAGTAT
Organism: Viscum album; assembly: GCA_963277665.1. Lineage (NCBI taxonomy): Eukaryota > Viridiplantae > Streptophyta > Magnoliopsida > Santalales > Viscaceae > Viscum > Viscum album. Next base: position 1,058,247,739 of record OY728129.1, read on the forward strand.
TTGAAGTGTGTTTATCATGTTCATGGATTTTTTTAATTTCAAATTTCACTCGAATTATCAAATTTAAATGGGTTGGATATTTTGTTCTATCTTCTAGAAACCATGATCTATATACTTTCATGAATGGATACTGGACGTTTTATTAGGGCATATGATGATATAGGAGATGAAAAAGACATAAATAGAAAAGAAAGATGTATGAATACAATGGATTCAAGTGGTTCTACAGGATTTCCAATGTACAAGGGAGACGGGGGACATTATATTTCTTCTCTAAAGATCATATATCAGAGGAGAATAGAGTACACATGGATTTTTTTTAATTTATGTTTATTGGTATTTGATATCATTCTATAGATGATGGATTAAAATCTATCCATAATTTCATAAACCTTTGAAAGGTATCCCATAATTAGATGATTTAATGTTGGTTTCTTAAACATTATGTGCTTCTTAGGTTTGTTTCATCAAGAGAAAACCTAGATTTTAGACTAAATACTACTAATAATATCTCCTATAATTTAGAGAGGCCCCCACCCCTCATGATAAAATGGGATATAAGCTAGACTTATGATCTACTTGTATACATATAGATTTTATTATGGTAGAACATTCATCATAATGACTACCCAATTAAAATTGGTGTATATTTTCTCAAAATTAAACCATCCTTATTCCAACATGCTATAGATCTAGTGATATCATAAATCAATGTTTTTGGACCTACTATGATATTTTTTGTTCTTATTAAGATGAATAGGCCTCTACCTCTAATAATATAGAATGTAATTCTATTAACTATATCCTAGGCCCTATATAAAATTATTCATCCAGAAAATATTCTTGCAAACTCAGTGACTGTGATATACTTCTTCTATGGTAAAGATGGAAAAACACATCTAACATCATGATTCCAGGAGACTTCTCCCATGTAGTTGATAACAAGTACCCCAATACTGATTTTCTTATGTCTATATCTCCATCCATATCACCATCTATGTATGCTTCAAAAATAGTTCCACCATTTCCAAAACATAAATAATGACTAGATGTACCTCAAAGATGCTTTAATATCATTTTGACAATTTTTCATTGCTACTTTCCTAGATTTGACATGAATTTACTCCCAACCCCAACCATGTTATAAACATCTTTTTTGGGGAACACTGTATCGTATATACATCTACCAACTACTTACTGATAAATAACCTTTTACATTTCTACTTTCTCATCCTTAGTTGGTGGATGCATACATGCCATAAGTCTGAAGTGACTCACAAGTTGAGTAGCAATTGGTTTTTCTTTTCTCATGTTGATATTTTCAAGAACCATCTCATGGTAGTAATCCGAAGATATCTAAATATCATTACTCTTCTATTAATGATTGTTTTGCATACCGAGAATATGAGTACCATCTCAAATGGTATTTATTTCAAAAGTCTTGTTCAACTCCTTCTTCATCACATCACCCATGGTGGTATATCTTCCTATAATAATCATATCATCAACATAAATAAACCAGATAAGTAAATCACTATAAAAAACAATTTTACGAATACATAATACTTATTAATCATATTTCTATGCTCATTTTCCTCTATGAGTGAGATGAATTTCTTATACAATTTTAGATGTGACTATTGCAAACAATATAAATTTTCCTAGACATTGTATACTATGTTTCTTTATATTTCCACTGAAATCTCTAGGATACTCTATGAAAATATATTCATTAATATCACTATGTAATAATTTTATCATTACATCCAATTGTTGACCCTCCAAGTTTAATCGAGCCTCCAATCCATGGAACACTCATATAGAATCAATTTTTACCATAATAGTAAATATTTTAGAAATGTCAATACCACTCTTCTAATTGAATTCCTTCTCAACCCTTATATATTTTTGGTTAATATGTGAGATTCCATCTTCTCCTTTAATTATATACACACACTTGTTCCTATGTTTTTTCATTCTATGTGGTAATTCCACAAAATCAAATATACAGTTCTTCTATAATGATCTCATTTCCTCTTGCACGACCATTATCAATTTTATATTTTACTGACTCTAGATTACATCATCAAACCTGTATAGATATCCCCCATCAGTGAGGATCACATACTCTTGTGGTGAGTAGCTATAACCCAGTTTTCATTATTTGGTCGATCACCCCAACTACACTTCCGCAGAAATCTATTATAGAATATCATATGATGGAGACCTGTCAATAAATAAAGGCATAATAACAATTAATGATGTATTATCAGGGTCACATATCGTTCTCACACTAGCCAAAGTTTATGGTGGTGATATTGGTTCAATATTTAATCTCATTTACTCTTACGAAAACTTGTCTAAATTTTTTGGATTTTCAAAATCATCAATATTTTAATCCTCAATTGTCAGACCCCGACCCTTTTTACTATTATTTTTTTTATTATTTCTTGACATAGGTTAGCTTCGTCAAGGCGCAAGTTAAGAGCTGGTTTACTAATTTTTTATCATTTAATAGTTTTTGGTGGGGTTCGGACCGGTGTGCGGACATCGCATGGTTTGCGGTGACCGTGCGATTGGCCCAGGTACCCGCACAAATATTTAATGTATTAAATAAATATTATTGATGAAAATAAAATAATTTAATGGTTTAAATCATAATAATAATGATATTTATGCATAGATAAAAATAATTGTTTTGATATTAAAAATTGTTAATAACATTATTGTCATTGAAATTATTGTAGATAGAATTATTATTTAGTTATTATTAATATGGTTTTTATTTAAAATATGTTGAATAAAATTTATGATTATAATTATTATTACTTTTATTATTATTATTACAATTATGAAAAATCATAATGTTTTTATAAATATATAAGTATTAATTTTAATACAAATATTGTCATTAAAATGTTTTGTTTTCATTATTATTATTATTATTATTATTATGATAAAAAAAAATGAAAGTGAATCCTATTCTACATAGGCACAATGCGCACCCCTCCTCATCCCTATTCTTTGTATTTTTTATTTCTTTTTTTTCTCTTTCCCTTATCCTCTCACGCCACCCCCACCCCAATCTTCCTCCCCTTTTTTGTTTTTCTCATGCACTCCCTCCCTCCCCTCTCATGCCCCTCTCTTCTTATTTTGTTTTTTAAATTTTTTCACCATCTCTCCCCTCTCCCCCATGTATACGACACACCCCCCCTACAAACACACTCCTTGGTGTGATGGCTCTCCATGACCAGCCTCCTCCTTGCACCATGTTCCGGCTGCTGCACCCCCTTCCATCAGCAGCGCACAACCCTGCAGACCCCCTTGTTTAGGCGCGTATGAACCCTCAGTTGAACTTCGGTGGTGAGCGACCCCCTTTCCCCATATCTCCCGCACCCTTCAAGATTTATTTTTATTTATTCATGTTGATTCAACTATTCATCATGTTATGTTCCTGGGACTGCTTTTCGTTAAGTTATATGGGGATTTGTTTCAATTTCGGTACCCAGTTAGGATTTAGATGAAACCCTAAGGTTTGGCTAATATTCTATTATTTTGTTCTTTCTTCAATAGGCTATTAGATTATCATATTGAGACCCATTGGTCCATATTCCAACATCCGCCGCAAAGGGCGAGGTGGATGAACTCAATTTGTCTTGCCGCCAAAGTATTGGGTAAGGTTAATGTATCTTATGTTTTGTTTTGCATCATCCAAATTAGTGGCTTATGTTGTTTTTGAGTCCCTAGTATTTATTTGGTTGTGCATTGTTCTTCGTCGCACTGAATTTGGGTCTCGACTATTTTTTTAAGGTGTGGAGATGTTATTTTTCTATTGCATGTACTTTTTGGGCAGTGCGTGTACATGAGCACGTGGCGGTGTGATTTCGAAAGCATTGGATCGACCAATTCTTTGATGTAGGTTCTTCCATGCCATTTATTCAAATATCGTTCCATGTGATGATTGTGTTTTAGTTGTTAATTGTTAAACCTTGATTTTCAATTTATTACAGTTGTATTTAGCTTATGGTAATTAGTTATTATTAGTCTAACTTTCTAAAAATAGGTTTTGACATGTTCCTCAGTTCATGCACCTGCTTTTTCATTTTCAATTGAATGTGGATAAGATGTATTGTTTTGGAAATGATTTTGTTAAATGTTTTTGGGGTGTTCTCGATATAAAATCCATGGAGAGTTATTTAAAATTGATTTATATGGTTTTACAATGGTTTATTGTATTATTTAAGAAGTGAGAAATTGGTTTTGGAAAATGTTTTAAGGTTTGGATGACTTTAAGAGTGGATTTTAATGTGTGGTGTGTTTTGTTAGGTTGTGCATACTATGTTTCAGTCAAATTATCCGGCTGACACATTGAAGGGATTAACGGTTTAAAAGACAAGGATTTTTTAAATTTATTGGTGATGTTCAAATTGGTGACCTATGTCTTTAAATGGGTTTTTCAAATTACATTCTTAATGGTATATTCCCCTTTGGCCCTTGAAAGTCTGTGTTGTTTAGAAATGGTGGGTTGGATTGTTGAAATGACTTTCTAAGGGTTTATTTGGATACAAAAGTGGTTATTGTATGGTATTTTATGAAATGAATGGTATTTGTTGTTTCAGAATTTGTTTTGAACTTGTTATTGGTAAATGTGTGAATGTTGTAAAGCTAAAGGGATAGTTGACATGTTCGAAATGGTTGATGGAAAACCCCTCTTGGGTTAGGCCTCTTGCCTCATGGATTGATCATGATATGGGAGGGTACTTAGTATGGGACCTCCTTTGGATAATTATTTTGAGGCAAGGTACAAACCCTTGAGTTGGCCAGGGCGGTGCCAGTTTGAGTGGTGTGTTGATTATATTTATGTGACTTTTTGTTTGAATGATATGGACCACCCCCTTGAGAACATTTTATGGGAACCTAGCATAGAAAATAGGTTTACTGAGAACAATTACTGCACTAGTTTAGACTACGCATTGGCTAGTGTCCCCATAGTACGGGAATACTATGTCATTACTGCTATGGGGATTGGGCCCCTCGGTTAGGCCATGTAGGGCTACGCCGAGCATTAGGGCATTCTGACGTCATCGAGTTAGGGAATGCCTTCAGAATGAGTCACATGTATATTATATTCTTGTCTTCCTCTGCATTCCTAGGATTTCCTGTGTTTCCCTATTACGAGTACTATTATATCCATTTTCCTCATTGTGTGGACACTTTTTCTTTACAACTGGTATTGGTATTTATTTAGAAAACTATGAAATTGTTATTACATCAAAAATGATTTCAATTAGATTTTTTGAAATTGAGAGCACAACTCCCCTTTCTTTCCCCTTGTATTTGGTTTTAAACTTAAAGGGCAGTGGATCATGTTTTTTGTTTTAAAAATGAAATGTGTTTATGAAAACATAATTTTATAATGTAGTTCAAACATACTATTAATTGATTTTTTTTGGAATAAATGACATAGAATATGTGGTGCTTGCCTACTGAGCGATTAGCTCACACCCTACCTATACCACTCTGTGTTGGTAGACCCGAGCTGTTTTGCTGGTTTAGTCTTTGTTCAGGTTTCCCTAGCAGGTTCTTGATGTTGGAGCATAGATGGTATTATGGTCGGTGGTGACCAAGAAGTCACATGTAGATCAGGTTGTGGCGGTTTGGTTTGTTCGTTTGGGGTTTTCAGTTTTGTATTTTAGTTCTCTATCTGTTGTGTTGAACCTTGTATCTGGATTAGTTTATTTTATTTATTTTCAGTTGTTCATGTTACAACATACTTAGTTTATTTCACTTCTTTATCTGGTCCTGGTTGTTTATTTTTATTCGTCTTAAATTGTTCGCAGGTGCATGTTTTGATACCCTAGACTAGTTTCCATCCTGGGGGGATCAGGAACTCCCCTTGGGACTTTCTGCGGACCAGCATGGGTGACCGGTTCAGGGTCGACTAGGGTTGGTTCGTGAAAAAATGGTATCAGAGAAGGTTCTTGTTATTTCGGGTGTCTGGTAGAAGGAGATTAGGATTGTCATGACTCAAGAGGTAGGTTATGGGTCTGCGCCTGATGACCACTACTCGCGACGAGACCTGAGTTACCAGGGGTTGTCCGGGATTTGAGTATTTTGTCTTTGGTTATATTGGATTGAGGGATGACAATGGGAGCGAATCGTTTCACATTGCGGCCTCACATGGGGTGGTGAACCATTTGGAGTCTAATTTCTTGGTTTAAGGTCCTCTTATTGTTATGTCATACTTGGGGCATGGATCGCCACCATGTCAACGGGTTAGGCACAGACACTAGTCCCTCATTTTGATGGTTTATTATTGGTTGTGTTTTGTTTTGAACTCGGTCGATGTGTGTTTTTGTGTTGAAAATGAATGATATTTTGAAATGAAAAAACGGGTTTCTTCCAAATATTTTTTGAAATTAGTAAAGCAGGTTTTCAATGAGAATGTGTATTGGTTTGGAAAAACTTGGTATTTGATTGGATTTTGTAATGAAAAATAAGTTTTTGACCCTTGGAACTCTATATGGAGGGTCACACGTGTGTGAGTATGTACGGAGAGTGTGTGGGGGTAATTGTTAGCAGATGATGTGAGTGATATTTAATGAACTCACATGTGACGGATTATAAGGTTCCATAGGTGAGTTTTAAAATTTAAAATAAATAATGTTTTTTGAAAAGTGATTTATGCTTTTATTTTTATATGTTTGGCTTATGAGCCTATTTTACTTGTCTTGTGTTGTTTCTTTGATTGATTTTTGGCATGATTCCAATTTCGATGATGTTATTCATGTTTTGAGTATGCTACTTAGAAAGTCTCCTAATGTCGTTAATGAGATATGCCCAGTTCCTAGTTCTTTTCATGTGTTTCTTGTCTAACAATGTAGTCAAAGCCCATTAGAGGTAGTTGTATAGTCCATAGAAATAGTGTGTATCTTTGGGTTGTGGGGAACTCTTGGGGGTGATAAGGTTCATAACATCTTAGGTTTATTTGAGGGTCCATATCTAGACTAGTAAGGATGGGATGTCCCTTTGTCGTTGGTGTTCACGGTGTAGTTGGTGGTGGTCGGTTTCGGCGAAGGATCCCCTTTTTTGTGAGCGGGGTGCACTAGAGGAATCTATTTTGGAAGAATCTTGTTCATCGGTGCCGACTTCCAATTTGTTGGACTGTTCTCTTTCATGAAAATAATGTAGCTGGTTCAGGCACTCTAAGTTGCTTTGTCACATTTATACAAAGTCTTACTAATGTGTGACAATTTGGTGCACTAGGGGGAGTTCAAAATAAAGCTATGTTAGGGATGGAGTTGGAGACTAGATGACGCAAATGCCTGACTGTGAGGCAGGAGATGCTTCAGCCATCAGGGCCCAAGCCACAGCTCTCGGGGTGAAGCTCGTGCATAGTTAGGAGTTCCCGAGGGTGTGTGGAACATTAGTTTGAATCATGTTTTCATCTTTGGGAGGGAAATATACAAATTTTCCTTGTTCTGTTCTTATCACCATTGTAAGCTCATCATAGTTGTGGTGATGTGATGAACTTGTTCTACCATAGTCTAAGCGGTCTTATCTGTTCTGAGTGTGTTTTAAAATCGTTCAATTTTCATTGAAGGATGTTGGGCCTACAAATAAATAGGTCATTATAATATTCAGTTGGGTCTCAATGGTGTTCGTTAGTGGGATGTTTGGTATGCGAAATTAATGGGCGGTGTTTCGTGGTCCTTTAGGAGTTCGGGCTAGGAGTTCCGTAGTCACCGGTTTCAGTGAGGATTTTTTTCATTCGGTGTGAGAGGTGTTGAGTTAATCTCATATCCTCAGGGTGTTGGGTCATTTCATAATAATATTTCTGTTTAAGTCTCTAAGTGTTGTTCGGTAAATGTGGGGAAATTAAATGGGTTATGTTTGGGAGTTCCCATGTTGGCCCCCCTTGGGGGTGGTATGATCAGGTTTCAAGGTTTCAATATTAGTAAATTCTTGTGGGGGGGGGGGAGAAACCTCCCGTGTTCTCCCCTCAACCTCGGCCTTCAGTTTTCTCTTGAATTGGTCGGGTGTGACCTATTGAGAGTAAGGTCATCCCGGGATTCACTGTTTTTCCTGAGTTTTTTCTGGGCCTGAACTCGAGTTATGTTAACGGTTGGCTTGGTGACTTTCTAGGGGCAGAATGTTTTGTGGTGGGGATAATTCTCACACCCTGACCCTTTTTACTATTATTTTATTTTATTATTTCTCAACTTCGATTAGCTTCTTCAAGGAGAAAGTTGGGAGCTGTTCTACAATTATTTTTATTATTTAATAGATTTTGTTGGGTGTCAGACCGGTGTGTGGACATCACATGGTTAGTGGTGACCGTGCGATCGGCCCAGGTACACGCATAAATATGTAATGTTCAAAATAAATAATATTGATGTAAATAAAATAATTTAAATATTTAAATCATAATAATCATGATATTTCTTCATAGATAAAAATATTTTTTTATTAATAAAAATTTTTAATAACATTATTTTCATTGAAATTATTATAGATAGAATTATTATTTAGTTGTTATTAATATGGTTATTATTTAAACGAATTTGAATAAAATTATGAGTATAATTATTATTACTTTTATTATTATTGTTACCATTATAAAAATAGATAATGTTATTATGAATATATAAGTATTAATTTTAATACAAATCTTGTCATTAAAATTTTTGATGTTATTATTATTATAATTATTATTATGATTAGAAAAAAAAAGGAAAGTGAATCCTATTCTACCCAGGCAGCATGCGCACCCCTCCCCATCCCTTTGCTTTTTCTATTTTTTATTTATTTTTTCTTTCCCTTATCCTCTCACCACCCCCCACTCTTCCTCCCTTTTTATTTTTCTCATGCACTCCCTCCCTCCCCTCTCACGCCCCTCTCTTCTTATTTTGTTTTTTTAATTCCATCACCATCTCTCCCCTCTCCCACCTATATATGATGCACCCCCCCCCAGTAAACACCCTCCTTGGTGTGACGGATCTCCACGACCAGCCTCCTCCTTACGCCGTGATCCTGCTGCCGCACTCCCCTTCCATCAATAACACACAACCCTGAAGACCCCCTTGTTTAGGCTCGTATGAACCCTCAGCTGAACATTGGTGTTGAGCGACCCCCTTTCCCCGGATCTCCCGTTCCCTTTGAGATTTCTTTCGATTTCTTCAGGTTCCTTCAATGATTCATCGAGGTATAGTACTTGGACCACTTTTCCTTAATTGATTTGGGGATTTGATTCAATTTCGGTACCTAGTTAGGATTTAGCTGAAACCCTAAGGTTTGGATATTATTTGATTGTTGTGTTCTTCATTCAATAGGGTATGAGATTGACGTATTGAGACCCATTGGTCCATATTCTGGCATCCTCAACCAATGGCGAGGTGGATGAACTCGATTTTTTATGTCCCCAAAGTATAGGGTAATGTTAATACACCCACTATTTTGTATTGCATCATCCAAATTAGTTCCTTATGTTGTTTTTGAGTCCCTGGTATTTATTTGGTTGTTAGTTGATCTTCGTCGCACTGACAATGTGTGTCGACTGTTTTGTTAAGGTGTGGTGATATTATTTTTCTAGTGCATGCACTTTTGTGGGAGTGTGTGTACATGAGAATGTGGTGGTGTGACTTCTAAAGCATTGGCTCAGCCAATTCTTTGAGGTAGGTGTTTCCATGCCATTTTTCCCAATCTTGCTCCATGTGATGATTTTGTTTTAGTAGTTAATTGTTAAACCATGATCTTCACATTATTACAGTTGTAGTTAGCTTATGGTAATGATTTAGTATTATTCTAAATTTCTAAAAATATGTTTTGACATGTTCTTCCATTCAAGCATGTTCTTTTTCCTTTACAATTGAATGTGTATAAGAGGTATTGTTTTGGAAATGATTTTGTAAATTTTTTTGGGTGTGTTCTCGATAAAAAATCCTTGGAGAGTGATTTGAAATTTTTTTATATGGCGTTTCAATGGTATATTCAATTATGGAAGAAGTGTGAAATTGTTTTTTTAAAATGTTTAAAGGAGCGCATGAATTTAAGAGTGGATTTTAATGTCTGGTGTGTTTTGTTAGGATGTGCATTCTATGTTTTAGACAAATTGTCCGGTTGACACTTTGAAGGGATTAATGGTTTTAAAGACATGGTTTGTTTTTCTATAAATGTATTGTTGATGTTCAAATTGGTGACCTATGTCTTTAAATGGGTTTTTCAAATTACTTGCTTAATGTCCCTTGAAAGTGTGTGTTGTTTTGAAATGGTGGGTTGGATTGTTCAAATGAGTTTCTAAGGGTTTATTTGGTTACAAAAGTGGTTCCTGTATGTTTTTTTATGAAATGAATGGTATTTGTTGTTTTGGAAATTGTTTTCAATGTGTTATTGGTAGATTCATGAATGTTTTAAAGCTAATGGATCAGTTGGCATCTTCGAAAGGTTTGTTGAAAAACCCCTCTTGGGTTAGGCCTCTTGCCTCGTGGATTGATAATGAGATGGGAGGGTCCTCGGTATAGGACCTCCTTTGGATAATTATTTTGAGGCATGGGACAATCCCTTGAGGTGGCCGCGGTGGTGCCAATTTGTGTGGTGTGTTGATTAAATGTATTTGACTTGTTTTTTGAATGATATGGAACACCCCCTTGATAACTTTTCATGGGAACCTAGCATAACAAAGAGGTTTACTGAGAACGATTGTTGCACTAGTTTAGACTGTGCACTGGCTAGTGGGCCCATAGAAGTGGAATACAGAGTTGTTGCTGCTATAGGAATTGGGACCCTCAGTTTGGCCATGTAGGGCTATTCTTAGAGTTAGGTGTTTATGATGTCATCGAGTTAGGGAATGCTTGCAGGATGAGTCACATGTGTAGTATGTTCTGGTCTTCCTCTGCGTTCCTTGGATTTCTCTTGTTTCCCTGTTACGAGTACTATTATAGCCATTACCCTCTTTGTGTGGACACTTTGTCTTTACACCTGGTTTTTGTATTTATTTAGAAAACTATTAAATTTTGATTACATCAAAAAGGATTTCAAATTGTTGTTTTGAAATAGAGAGAAAAACTCCCCTTTCTTTTCCCTTGTATTTGGTTTTAAAAATGAAGGGCAGCGGATCATGTTTGTTTGTTTTTAAAATGTAATGTGTGTATGAAAAAATAATATTATAATGTAGTTCAAACTAGTATTAATGGAATGTATTGTGGAAGAAATTACATGGAATCTATGGTGCTAGGCTATATAACGATTAGCTCACACCCTACATATACCACTTGGTGTCGGTAGACCCGAGTTGTTTTGTAGGTTCAGTATTTTTTCAGGTTTCCCTAGAAGGTCCTTAATGTTGGAGCCTAGCTGGTCTTATGGTTGGTGGTGACCAAAGGTCACATGGAGATCAGGTTATGGCGGTTTGGTTTGTTCGTTTGGGGTTTTCAGTTTTGTATTTTAGTTCTGTTTCTTTTGAGTTGCACCTTGTATCTGGATTAGTTTATTTTATTTATTTTCATTTGTTCATGCTACATCGTACTTTGTTTATTTCATTTCATTATTTGGTCCTGGTTAGTTATTTTTTTGGGCTTAAATCGTTCCCAGGTGTATGTTTTGATTCCCTACACTAGTTTCCATCAAGGGGGGGGGGCACGAACACCCCTTAGGACTAGCTGTAGACTGACTTGGGTGACTGGTTTCGGGTTGACCTGGGTTGGTTCGTGACATTAATAAACACTACATCTCTACTTTTTATGACCTTCTACTGATTGGATCCTAGAGTTTTTAAACATAGTCATCATGATTAAACCCCAAAAATATACACTACATTCATTTTCCATCCATATTCTACCACTTATATTTCGGTATGTGAAAAATTTCCATATAGTCAAATACTCTGAAGAGTTTTCATGAAACATATTTACCCATCCAAACCCTTTCTGGAATGTCATTGTTTATTAGAACTGATGGATAAAGGTTTATAAGATCATCTTTATCCCTCATTGCCTCCCCCCAAAAGGTGTTTAGCATCATTTAATTTGGTAGCATCCATCTGACTCTCTCAAAGATTGTTTTTTTTTCACCCTCTCAGTAACACTGTTATGCTTAGGCATCTTGGGTAATAATATTTTAAAACATGATTCCAAAATTCTAATAGTACTCCTCGAAAAGACCAAAATATTCTACCACATTGTGTACTCAAACACACATTCATCATCTTCTTATTTCTATTTCTACATTTACTTTAAACTTCATGAATACATCCTACACATGATATTTTCATTTCAATGAAAAGGTCTCAAAAATTCTAAAATGATCATTTATAAAGGGAAAAAATAAATAGAAACTCTCATCCACATTGTTTTCATAATGAAGACTCTATTCTGAATAAAATATAAAACATTTTCTTTTGTAGATATAAAATATCCAAAAAATTATACTCTTTTTTGCTTTACCAAGATACAATCCGCAATTGTACATGAATGTGTACCATTTATTCCAGGAAATAGATTTATAATGGAGAGAATTTATATTAATCTATCGCTTATGTGACAAATCCTCTTATTCCAAACATATACAAGAACATCACTTCTTTCTGAATTTAATTCTCTTCCACATAATTTGGCATATGATAGATAAATAAGTGTATCTTTATTATCTTTTAAAATTACCATGTTAAATTTGATGAGCATCCATTTACCATCACTAAAGTAACTAAAATTTCCATCAACATCAAGAATTCCAATAGATATTACATTAATGAAAATATCAAGCACATGACTCACATCAATTAACAATTACAAATGACCAATATTAGTCTCCAAAAAATATTACAAATACCAGTGATTTTGGATATACCATCATTTCCCCCCATCACATGTCCTAAACTCCCTATGATATAAGATGATAATAAATTTATTCTGGAAGTGAAGTGGTAGGGGGAATCTAAATCACTAACCCCTATCATGTAATTTATTTCCATATCGATCTAATTATCATCTGAAATAATAACAATCTATTCATTAACAGATGTTTCATCATTATATTGGGACTTACCATCATGATTCCTCTACTCTTCATTCAACCTTCAACACTCCGAAATGAAGTGTTTGGGCTTTCAATATTGGTGTAACTTCATGTAATATATTGATTGAGATTTTGGTCACTACCTATATTGTAGAACATGGTCATGGGGTTCTCTTATACTTCTTCCCTTCCATTTCTATTTTGGTTTTCTCTTAGGTAAAACTTCCTCCTAATTATAATGTTCATCCTATATCATTCATTTTAGATTCTTCATTCAAAATTCTATATTGTAAAATCACTACGGTGAGGGTTCTAGGTGGAGTTGAATTACAATTTGGAACAACTATTATGTCCCACATATTTTCTATTTAAATCACCATAAATAGTTCCTAAAATCCTTATCAATCATAATTTTCAAAGAATTAAACTTATCGAAAATACCTTAGATCTCAATCTTGTGATCTAACATGTTGGTCTAAACTCTGTACTTCAAGTTGACAAGTCAATGTATTAGTTTTTTTGTATATTTACCCTTATATACATATTTTAATTTTTTTTATATAGGAATAAAAGAAACATGTACACTACAAAAAATCTATATGATACTCTGGTTGATTCTCTATTTTTTTTGGTTAGTGAACATCATATTTAGAACAACCCACTCCACATAAAATTGTGGGGTTTTACTTAACATATTCTCATTGGATTAACATGATAAAAAATATTCATATTCTTGTACTTCAATGGGATTACTTGTCTCTTCTTTTGGTTTCCAAAAATCATTAAGATACAAAATACCCACTTCATTGGGTTTCCATAGGGAATTATTAAAAGAGATATGTTTTTTCCTATTGGTGGTATTATCACCCCTGATTAAATGTGTATTTTAAAAATTTAACTACATGGTTGTGTATAGAATGGTAAAAACAGATAGAAATGACCACTAGATTTCTATGATCAGACACTGATTGACATTTATTTTGACAAAAATATTTCATCTATCTAGATTGACTGATAAGGTAGAGATGATGTGTCTAAAGAGAACAATTCCAATAATGTTGTTAGAAAGATTCCACTCGTATCGATTGAATGTTATTCTCCAAAATAGGGGTATAGTTTTACTCTAGAGTTTACTGAAAAATTGAACACCTATGAAAAATTGTTTCCAGTTGCATTTTTTTTCTATTTAATCCATTGGTATCATCTCACCAATATTCTCATGAATCTATATTGAATAAAAATTATATTACCATTAATTTTTTAGTCACTAAAAACCCTTAGGGACCTTCAACGTTTAGACCATGGGGCATATGATACATATTTTATAGGGATATGTAATATCAATGTGATAAAAAACCCAAAACTAGGAGTAAAAATGAATTAACACAATGGATTTATGTGCTTAGGAAGGATTTTCTACCTTCATGGGAGAAGGGGGTCAATCTATTACTTCTCTACAGATCAAGAATCATAGGATTCCCAGAGTTACAACATGTTTTTTTATTATTATTTAAGGGTATTGATCTTGTTTTAAAGATTATAGAACCAATGATATCAAGGGATTTTAGGGGTGGTTAACAAACCCATGAAAATATCCCCAATCATTGGATGCTTCAACAATATGTGTTTCTTGGGTTTGTTACATCCAATGAAAACCCATCCCAATTGCATAAGACTCTGGATAATCTCTCCTAAAATTGTGAGTGGAAACCACCCTTTGATCTATCTTCCATTAAGACCTTGTTTTTATTGGTATGGATTGATATACATATGATTAAATTTTTTTCTCAAAAATCCTAAAATTATATAGGTCATTTCCCGTAATGTTGGAGTTCCACATAGAATGGAAATGGGGACAAATCAGATTGGTTTGTTCACTATTCTTGACTACTTTTGAAGATTTATATGAATTATATATTAATTTATAATGTAAAATTATTCACTAATAATGATGAAGTTAATTTTTTATTTGAATATTATATACCTACCAAATTTTGTTCTGATTCGATGCGTATTGGACATTCAAGGGATTAGGTCAAGAGGAGCATGTTTTGTGGGACATGTTCATACAAGAATCATGTTGAAAAATAGAGTAATAGTAATTATTATGCTGAACATTTTTAAGAGGGTTTGGATCACTTTGAGGGTGAACTATATGGCCAGGTTGAGGTTGGAACCTCTTTAGCCAGGGTAGCTCTAAAATCAATTCCATAGGATTGGGTTATCCAGTAGCCTATTACAAGAGTGAATTGCCAGTAAATATAGGTGGGAAAGGATTTTATTCCCATAATGAATTCCACTATATTTTTAAAATTAGGAGTCCATTTAACATAAATATTCCCAAGGTCCAGAATCCCTTAGTAAGTCACTCCTATGGGACCACATTTAATGGTCTGTCAATGCCATATCCACTTAAAGTCATAAAAGATATTGGAGAAGACACTTCTTTAGGGATTATTAAAAAAATATAGTATAGTTAGAAATCATGGGAGAACACTATTGATGCTAAAATCAAAAGGAAGGTGAGTTTAATGGAGGATCCTTTTGAACGTGTGGTTTCATGTCTACGGAGGTGGAAGAATGTATCAGACCTGCAATCACTGAAGAGATAAATAGGAAGCTCTCTGAAGATGTGGCAGATGACGAGATTCGCCTGGCATTGAAACACCTTCATCCCACCAAGGCTTCGGGACCAGATGGGTTCCACGACCTATTTTTTTAGCAATACTAGCACATAATCGGTCCTGACATCTACAATATGATTAAAAATATCTGCGCTGGCAACACCAGCATTGCAGCTATCAATGAAAATGTCCTCGTTCTCATCCACGAAATCAAGAAACCTGTGGCGATCCCTGACTTTCGACCTATCAACCACTGTAATGTATCTTTCAAGATCTTCTCAAATATACTTGTCAATCGGCTACAGCCTTGGCTACAAGATATTATCTCCGAGAATCAGAGTGCCTTCGTGGCCAAGAGACTGATCACTGATAACACGATTGTGTCCCATGAAGTGTTTAACTCTATGAAATCACACTCCATAGTGAATAGAGGAACCATGGCCTAGAAAATGGATATGTCCAAGGCCTACGATAGAGTTGAATGGCACTTCTTTAGAGTCGTTATGCAGAAAATGGGTTTTTGCACTAAATGGACAGATATGGTCATGAACTGTGTCTCGACAGTCTCATTTAAAATCAAGGTCAATGGGGAGCTTACCAGAGAGTTCACCCCTTCTCGAGGCCTTCACCAGGGAGACCCTCTTTCCCCCTTTCTCTTCATCCTGGTGGCTGACATGTTTTCTAATCTTATTTCCAGGGATGTTTCCTCCAAGTCTATTCATGGGGGAAACGTTTGTCGAGTTAGCCCTCCAGTGTCGCATCTCTTCTTCGTTGATGAATGTCTCATTTTTTCTAGATCAACAATTAATGAATGTTGGGTGATCTTCCTGGTGATCTGCCAGTATGAGAGGGCGTTTGGCCAAACAATAAATCATAGTATATCTGAAATTTCCTTCAGCACAAGGGTGCCTCTGTCTAAGAGGGATGAACTTTGCACTTCAACTGGCATCCATCTAGTTGTTAAACAGTAGAAGTATCTCAGACTCCCCACGGTGATTGGCCGGTCTAAAAAAGAATTCTTCGCATCCATCGTTGACAAGACTGAGGCTAAATTCCAAGGCCGGACCCCTAAAAGAATTTCTAAAGCTAGCAAAGAGACTCTCATCAAAGCCATCATCCAATCTGTCCCCAGCTACTTTATGTCCCTTTTTATGCTCTCGGTGGACATCACTGATCAGATCCACACACGTATTGCCAATTTTTGGTGGGGGAAGCACGATGGAAGGAATCGACCCCATTGGATGGCCGGGAGAAACTCTAAAGACCCAAATTAGAGGGTTGGATGGGGTTTCAGAATCTTCCTCTCTTCAACAATGTTCTTTTGGCCAATCAAGGATGGCGCCTTATTGACCACCCTTAATCTCTTTGTGCACGAGTCCTACGAGCTAAGTATTTTCCCGAGATGGACTTTCATGCTTCCTATCTTGGTCCTTGTCCCAGCATCCTCTGGAGAAGCATCTAGGTGGCAAAAATGCTCTTGGATAAAGGATTGGGTTGGAGAATTGGTACTGGTTCATCTGTCAACATTTTTTCTAATCCTTGGCTTGTTGATAAGGATGGTTTACGGGCTACATCCCCCACCCAACCATGTCTGGAAGATGCCACTGTCAGCTGCCTCCTTTCCGACCGGGGACAAGGGTGGTGTTTGGATAAGATCCTCTAATGGTTTAACAATATAGATCAAAGAATTATCCTCACCATTACCTGGGTACCAGATGCAGGCCCTGACCATCATTTCCGGATCAATGAAATTTCTGGCGTTTACACGGTGAGATACGGCTATAGACTTACTCTTGGAATCAACCCAGTTGGTAGGGATGAGGGTCATTGGAAATCGATCTGGTTTCTTAACGTCCCCCAAAAAATTCGTCATTTCTGGTGGCAGGTTTGGACAGGTAATGTCCCAACAATGAGCCTTCTCATTTTTCAACATATGGCCAACATCGTTTTTTGACCTTTCTGCCTGAACACTCCTGAAACCCCTCTACGCGCTATCATTCTCTGCCCGGGAGCTAAGGAAATCTGGAATCTATGGGGCTCAGCTTCTTCTGCTTCGCTGGCATTGGCCTCTGACCTTCCCGATCTTCTGACACGTTGGTACTCCTCTCTCTCCCCGGCTGATGTTGGTTCACTCTTCACTCTAGCCTGGATTATTTGGGTCCGACGCAATGACGCTATTTTTCATCATTCCAACAGACCCCCCAAATTCTGGATTGATCATTCTACCTCTTGTATTTAAGGATGGAAAGGCCACAAAGGATGTTCTATTCCGGGTGTCTCCCCCTCTCATCTTGTTCCCTAGAATCCCCTAATGGAAGGGACTCTCAAGATCAATGTAGACGCATCGCTTCCAAAAGTTGGTCTTGTTTCCCTCAGCCTCCTTACCCAAAATCATCTGGGGAAAATCCTTGCTGCTAAGTATGAACCACATCAGACATTCTGGGAACCGATAGTCACTGAATCCAAGGCCATCCTTGCTGGTATGATGCTCACTATTGAATGTGGTTGGGGCGACATCATCATTGAGTCTGACTGTCTTTCCATTATCGATGCTATCACTCACAATGACAGAAGACTCCAGTCGTTTGACACCATTGTCAAGATAATTCTCTCACTCAGTTAACGTTTTTCATTGTGCACATTCTCATTCACCAAAAGGGAAGTGAACAACGCTTCCCATCAGGTAGCGTCCTCAGGCCCATTCGGCACTAACCAGCTTTGGCTGGACAGTTTCCCTTCATGGCTTCGTGCATGTACTTCTATTGAGGGTTTTCATTAATGCTATATTCTTTTAAAAAAAAATTAGTAGACCTGATTGGGGGAACTCATGTCACACTTGAGCATCTGAGGTCTCACTAAATTTAGATCCAATTAGTACCAATAGGGAAGTAATACATGTACCAACCACTAAATCATTTTCTTTAATGAACATCTATCCTGAGTAGACATAGACATGTTATCTTTAGGTGGATAAGTACTCTAGGAAAGTAATAGTGTTTTCTCTAAAAAAAATATGTATACTCTAGTCAACAATCTTATTCCCCTCAATACTATGGCATTTGCAAAAACGTTTATGGTTTAGATGAACTGTCCCTAAAATTTTGTTAATGTAAAATGAAACACAAATTCAATCATTACATTGGGGTTTAAAAATGTGGGAGGGAATGACAACCATCATATCCACATCCACCAGCAGTGCACAACACTAAATAATCCTAAAGGACCACATAGTACTCATTTCCATGGTTTCTCTCTTAGACAATGAATCCACTATTTTTTCTCTTCCAGGTAAGATTGTGAAAATATTTAATTGAGATTCATAGCCTCATCAAGGCATCGAATCCACTATGGGAGGATTCTATATGAGACATTTCTTGTTCTTTATTTAGGAGAATTGATGGCGAGTACAATGACTGATTCAATCCATATGAAATTCCACCAGGTTAGAAATCATATTTAATGGAATATATAATTTTCAATAGTCCCTCGTCATATTCTAGGCTAGGTATAGTAAATTTATGGAAACAACCTTTGATAAAACTGTAATGTGTGAAGAATAATCCACTACACCCCGAGTGTCCCAGCATTCCAAGGCCTTCTCTATCGACATTTTCCTTGATCTATGGTGAGATATAAAGAATACGTCTAAAGATCTTGAGGATGAGTGGTTTCCTTATCCTACCTAAGATTCCATGAAGTCTAAGAGTAGTGAATTTTGTATGTATTTCATCACTTCCACCAACCTATATCATAGAAGTAGAAAACATATCATTATGTACTGCTAGTGCACTTGCCTGTAAAACATAGAGGTGTATTATCAAACAGTGAGGTGTTGTGAGGTCCATGGTGAGATAGGAGGAATCCCTCAGTTCTAAAAAGTTATGAAGTCTATTTTTAACAATAATATATAATACATCATTGGTGAATGTGATTCGGGAAAATAGTTAATTTTGATATGGAAATTCTTCCAGTTAATCTGGATATTGACTGGTCACTTTAATGAATCATTATGGATATTGAAGAATTGATTGACTTATAGGCCAATGTTATTTTTATAAAATTGGATGCAAAAACATCTATTATTCATGATTAACATGAAATAAGGGAATTTATATCCTTAAAAAATGGAGATAATTTTTTATCATGATTTAGATATTCATGAACTATCATGGAAAACATGTCCATGATTCACGAATTAAGACGAAAAATGTAGAAAATTTACTTCCTCATCCTCATATTAAAAACAAGATATATGATCTAAATTATAGTCATGAAATTTATACTACATGAGGGGGTATATTATAATAAAAAATAACTACTTTTTCTCTTCATCCTCACTGCATAAAAGAATTTGAATTTAAAAAAATAGATAAGACCAAAATTAATGTATCAGTATTAAAGAAACTGATAAATCCAAAAAAATTAAGAGTGGTAAAGTTTATGATTAATAATTTTAAATTACCAATCAATATTATAGAATTGTGAAAATATAAAAAAATCGGTATTTTATTAATTTAAAACTAGATAAAAAGATTAGAAAGGTGTAATTAAAACAAACTATAAAATATATATTTACCAATAAGATAGCCGTAAATTTTTTATAAAATTATCACTTTTAAAGCAAAGCGAATAGTAAATCTGTAGAATATATATGAGGTATCATTTACTATATCATGTCATATTTTATCTTTTTCTTTAATCCAAAATCTTGGATATTTCTTCCCTCTAATGGAAGGCCTCAACTATATAAATTATAATCACCTTGCTATTATAACCGGTAGCTTGGTTTCCTCCATTACTATGATTTTTAGTTCGGTGCATTATTACCAAAATTGTACCTCCCTGTTCCCATTCCTTAACAAGTACATATATTTTCATTCCATTAACTTATATCTAAGTAAAATAAATACAAGAAGTTGTTATATATCCTTTTACATGGAGTTACATAACAGAATCTGCTATATTAAAACACTCATTATGATAAATAAATGAATTTATATTAATTGGAATGTAGTTGAATACTTTATGAAATTGTATCTCTCAGTTTTTTCTTATAGTCAATTTTTTTTTTCATCAATGAGGTGTGGATTAATTTTTATAAAACCCTAAAATTTTTAGAATCTAAAAAACATGATGTTACTTCTAATGATTTCTATCGTGTATTTTTATTTTACTTTTTATAGGATTAGCATCATTCCATTCAAAAATTTGATTTGGTCCATCACCACAACATTGCATCAGTTGGACTGTTAGAATTAATATATATTTCATGATCAATATTACTAGATTCCTATGAGGACCTTAATCTTTTGGAACAAAATGATTCGTTAGGTTATCTGATTTTGATATGTTAATAGATTCTTTAATTTGTAAAAACTATTTTTATCTGTAATTTGTTAAATAGTATTATATATATTGAAATAATAATAGATAAAAAATAAACAATGATTGAAAAAAAGTATTTAATAGGGACTTTTATAGTTTTAAAAATAAGCAAATTGATTCAATGACACAACAATCTCCCCTTATTGAAAAAATGGTCACCTAAAAAAATTAAAACTAACTGAATAATACTCATTATATTACACCATGTATATCATTAGATGCAGATACATAAATTTTATTCTATTGAAAAAAAATTCCCTTCTGAAAAACGCTCTCCCATTCTGAAGAGTATTTCTTTTAATTTTGGGTCGAAGACTGTACTTTTGATTAAAAAATGAAAACCCCTTCTTTCATTATGAGTATATAGGAACCCATTTAATATCTTGTAGTGCTAGAGGTATAATGGGAAAATGTAAACATGGCATTGGGGGCCCAAAAAAACAAATTTTCATGGCCCTTAACACCATTTCCACCCATGTAAGGACCTCCCATGAATTCACCCTACTCCATCCAAGGTCTCATACTCTTGGTCCACCAAGGGAATAATCCTGGCCAATCCCACATAGAGTTTCCACTCAATACACACACACCATCAATCAGGTGTCCCCTTCAACCATGCAAGCTGCATAATAATCATGTCATCACCCATGAATCCTCATTATATGTCGTTATATTTGACTCCCTTTTCGTTTCTCGTGCACTAAAACCATTAAAACACTATCTCCAATCAAACAAAGTTCCAAATCACTAGAGGATATCACACCTATTATCAATCCAAGAATTTTTTTTTTAATTTATTTCATCCTTCCCCTAGGCGAATGCTCAGCCATAGGGAATAAAATCCCCTCCCCCTAAATTTTTAATTTAGAGAAATGTTTTTTTGGGTTTTGAATCAAACCCGAACCATAGAGGATTCTCTTGAAGATTCCCAGCCAACCAGGTTAGGGGTCATCAGAAATTATGAATCATATATCGCCCTTTTAAAAAGTTGAAGGACCTCCCCTCATTATTTTAATGAAAATGTTTCTTTCTTGATAATGAAAAAAATCTCTCCCATTTTCATATCAAGATATTTGGGAAGAAAACATTCTCCCACATTATGAATGATTTCAATTTATAATAAAATTATAACACATTATTGTTTTCAAAAAAAGGTAAAATAATGTATTTTTTTACTTAATACTTATGATAATAATGTTTTCCCATACAAATAAAAATAGAAAAAAAGATGTTATAAATATTATATAACAATTAAATCAATAATCTGATAGTAAATGGAAACAACATCATACAAATACCAATAATAAATAAATTTAAACATAAAATCAACATAAATAATATTGAATAATGTTTAATTGGTTTGGGGTTATGGTTATAAGTAATAAGAAATTTAGAAAAAATAATACTAATTAATTGATTTTCAATCTGGTATTTTAGATTCTTGATGTAGTTTCACTACACTAAAAGAATGTACAATTGATTATTGAACTTATGTTCATACTCATAAGCTTTATATAAAAATATTTTTTCCTGATCTTTAATATTACGGTCTTTTATTGAATTTTTTTCCTTCTATTGTTATTATATTCTTAGAATATTCTTCATAATTTTAATTCTTACATATGATCCTTAGATTCTCGTCTTATAAATATTGACAATTATATGCCATGACATTCTATAAGTCTTTACTAGAAAATAATTTTATTCAATACTTCATTCCATCTCTATTAGAATGTCATATAGAACCATCAAACATTCATATAGAATCTCTTGATACTAACAGAGAGAAATAGTGAGCTCACCAATATAATTTGAATCATTAACTTTGGATATGAAATAATTTTTGAAATTATATAATTTAGGATCAGAGAGATCTATTTTCAATTTTTAATTCTTTCAGATATTTTTTTAATGTTTTTATTGAATTTTAATTTCCCATAAATATTATGACGACTAGGAGGGGGGTGAATCAGTTTTGATAATTTATAATATATTTTATCAATCAATTATCCTATGAAAATTTTAATAGTTTATATACATTTAGAAATTATATCTTCCATACTCATAAGAAAAGATATAAAGGTAATAAAAGGAATAAAATATTAACATGGTTACCCTTAGAATGTGTCACTATGTTCCTAATTATGTGAATCCCATTGGTCTATATAATTCACTATGATAAAAATTGAATACAATTGTTACAAATACCATTAAGTTCCATCTATCTCTAGATAGATAATTATATTTAATCCCATTAGATACATATTTAAATTTTATTTCCAACCCAAAAAAGATAATAAACTATTCAAATAATATCACAAAAACTCTATTCAGAAGAACATTGTTTATTATACCCAGAAACTCTATTTGGTAAGTCTCTATCTGCTGTGCCTCTATCCATCGTACCTTAATCAACCACACCGCAGTATGATGCACCACAAATTCTATATGATATACCTCAATCTAGTAAAGATCAATCCAATACCACTATCAAATTGACTTATATCTATTATTCCTTTTTATGGAACACCAGTGTACAATACACAGTTATCTAGTTCATCTCTCCAAACCAAGTATTTCCTTATTTGGAAAACCCTAATACTTTTGTTTAAAAATATGTATAAATTTGGATATCTTATAAACATGAACATTATATTTTTTTGATGAATTTACCCATTTAAATTGGAACTCTTACATTATGATGAGTGAGCTCTAAAAACATGAAATTCTAAATTTGACACTGAACTCAATTTTTTTGATTCCTCACAAACATTTTAGATTTTTGTAATGGTTTTTTAAAACTCATCCTTGAAAACATTATTAACATTTAAAATATAATGATAATTTATAGAAAAACATATGTTCATCATTGAAATGAGATTTACAAACATTATATAAATTTCCTTAAAACACCCTCAATAAAATTTTATTCCCGTGATTTTTTATAAGAACATATTTTCCCATATGGTTCTATCTAGTATAAATTGACTAATGGTCTTGGTATAGTAAACTCCACTCTCTCTATCAACTACTATATATATTCCTCCTCTATATGATGGATTTCAATTTAGTTCATATGAATATTTCTATATAATGATTTGGAATTTCTCTTATAAATTTAATATATTTACACTCAAACATCATATAGGAATTGATACACAATACTCTATCTAGTATAACATTATAGAAATATCTATAAAATGAAAATATAATTCTTTGTCAGATGATTTTTCATCTATTGATCCATCAAAATCCTATCAATTCAAACATAAAAATATGTCCATCTGATAAAAAATATCTATGTATATGATATATCTCTTTAGCTTTCTCTATCTGATCACTAATGGATTTAATCATCAATCATCTTGAAATTATGTAATTAAAAAACATTAATCTATAGAACCTTGGTTTGGCCTCATTCCCAACATCACTCTATATGGTGAACATAGTATATATCTATTGGAAAAAATTTTATCCATTGAGTCCAGTCACCTATGTACAAAAATATTTATCCAGTAATAACACCAGGACTTCATAAAATCAAACATCATACAACTTAAAACATCATCACATTGTAATTAGTACTTCATAAAAGCTATTTTATATAATATTTTATCTGGAGCAATCTAGAAGGCTCATTCTTTTGGACTTTATAGTAACTTATTAACTCATTAGTTACAACTCCACCATATTGTGGATTAAACATTGTACAACCTATACCTTTATCTTTTTCCACAAACCAACTTCTCTACCATTATAATAACTCATAAAAATGTAGATAGGATCATCAATATGTTCATGATGTTATTAACAAATTTATTAGTAAGGAATTTTATAAATAAATAAGAGGGATTTTTTAACCTAAATAATAAAACATTATTAAACATATTTAGTAGTAACAGAAAAGAAATTTTTCATTCCCTTATCCTAAAACACATTATTACCTTAAATAAAAAAATATCCCTAAATAAGATATTGAAACCAAATATAAAACTCATTACAAAAGAATCCCAATGGATCTTAATTGTTATAAATTTGATTTGTTTTTAGAAATCATAACAACAAAAACCCAATTTTTAAAAATAGTTGAATATACATTTCTTTTATCATAGATAATTTCCAGACATCACACTAATATTTTATGTAAATTTTATATGAAATTTCATCCCTCTATGAAATGAAATTTTGTTTCCATGATAATATTAACACCCCATCAATATTTCACACTCCCTATTTATGATAATAATTGATTAATATTCATAATACATATATTATAATGATTTAATTCCTTATCCCTATTAGAAAACAAAATCCAATGAATTATTAGGGGTTTATGAGATTTCTTAGTTGATCAGTGGAGGCTGAATATATATCTACAACCTAAATTCCTAAAATTTATATCTTTGTATATATTTGGTAAATTCATAAATATTTGGTATTTTTTTAGGAATAATCAAGAATAATATATCAAATAGATGATTTATCCTAAAATAGATTTAATTTAATATCAATGTTATTTTATCAATAATTTTGTATAGTATTTTTAAATAGATTAATGGAACTTTGGTTATCATAAATAATATTTAATGGGTTTATAGAATTAACTCTAAAATATTTTAACTGAAATCTCATCCACATAATTAACAAATAACATCAAGTGGTGGAAACATATTATGTTTTTTATACTCAATGTAAAAGATATGTAAGTATTATTATTCCATATTACACAAATTCATCCCAAGAATAAAGCTTATTCTAATTTTTATTTTCTATCCTTAAAATCTCTATCAAAATAAGAATCAATGAACCCATGAAATGGTTATCTCATAACTTATTTGATAAATAATTTTATAATTTTATTTTCATGTGACATGAATAAGTTTTCTCTTGGAATCTATTATTTTTTTTTCTATTGGATCACTCTGATATATATCACACAATGTTAAAACATTTAAAAGTTCTTTTCTTGAGGCAATAAGATTGAGTAAAATCTTGATCATCTTCCAAAAGTCTTTATGATTCAAATATTTATAGACAATATCTTCACACATATTTATGGAAATATAAATTAGTGTATAAAAATATATTTTCTCCTCCATGCAATGATTTTTTAAAACTCTTTATAATTCTTTTCTTGTGATAAAATGATGTAGAATTCCTTATGTTAAAGTTGTAATACTATAAATTATGTTAACTCTTTAAGAATTGTCCTATCTAAGTTATTTTTTATTTTCAAAACAAATTATTTATATGTTTTATCTTTTTCTCCTAAAAATTATTTCATAAATATAAAAAATTAAAATTATAGTACATGTTCTTATTTCCTTCACAAAAAATTTCTTATCAACTCTTCATTTGTAAATGTAACTAATTCCAGAAAATGTAATGTTTTGAATACCAATAATTATAGAAGGTTTCAATATATTAAAATATTTATTTATTTTAGATACTAGGGATCCACCTTATCCAAATATTAAACCTCCAGGTCAGTTGATATAAAATTAGTCTTCCCTTTATTTAATTAAAAAACTGAATTAACATTGATCTATTAAACTTTTTAATTTTATTAAGAATAAATATACAAGAACGTTATTATAGTTTTTAGTCATAGAACAAGAAAAATTACTTATTAAATTTCAACACCTTCCACATATGAGTAACCTTTATTAACATGTCATGATATATTTCTTAAAATCTCTAATTGTTTATGTGTTTAATTACGAACACATATATTTTCCATAAAAAATTATGTCCTACCTAACATAAAACAAGATACCAGGTTTCATTTTTCTCAATTTGATATAAATATTCATTAAAATAATTTAAGCCTTCATTTTATTCAACTCCCTTAGAAACTGTAACACGCTTTGGTTTTATGAATTAATTTCATTTAATCAATTAAATAAAATTTTATTGATGGATTCCATTAAACTACACCATGTTACGATTTATTTATACACAAGACCATGTTAATATTTCAATACACACATAAATATGATTATATTTTGGTACACAAAACACTATGTTTGGCTTGTATTACACACAATGTCGAGTTCCTTTGATAGCTTACATTACACACAAGACTGAGTATTACTATACAAAAATATACTATGAATATTATTATGATAGTCTTCAAATAACCAATAGAATGGAGAATATGAGTATGATTAACTAAATTATGAAAATAATATTTTCATAATGAATTCATCAGTTGCCAATTAATTATAAATGATACTGATATCTATTTTACAATAATTTTTTTTTTGAAAAAAATATTATTAATTGTATAAACACTTTTTATATGAATAAATTAAAGAAACCTCTTTTGATATATTATTTTAATAAAATATAGATATATTATATTCAATAAACAATTTAAATTCGTTTTATTAATTTTATATACAATATATATGGATATATCTAATTTTACGCAAAAAGAGATGTATTTTTCTAAATAGTTTTTAACGACTTTTAATTGCGAATATATTTTAAATATATTTTTTGGAAAATATTATAAATTATATATGAACATATAACATAATTATTTAAATTATAATTTCCAAATTACTTGTAGGTGAACTTTTATTATTATTTTGAGAAGTTTCATTTTTGGATAAATTGTGAAAAACATTGATTTTTAATTGAAAAATACATTTTCATATAATTTATATGTATAGTTAAATTATATTTTAAATTGGGTTTTAAGTAAAATTAGTTGATTTATACATCATTAAATAATATTTATTTTATTTTAATCAATTTAACTTTGAAATTGGATATATAAACATTTTGAGCTTTGAAAACATTTTATTTTAAAAACCTATTGTTTTGCTCCTTCTATGGGATTAAATTAAAATTAAATTATGCCAATTGTATGATTAGAATTTAGAAATTTTTCTTTTATATTTTTAATAAACGTAATTTATAATTTCTAGCAAGGTAAAACTATTTTTTAATGAAAAATATTATTCAAATAAATTAAAATTAATTATAGTCATTAAGTTGAAAATGATTTTACTTGTTTTTTAAAATTAAATATTAAGGGGTAAAATTACCAAGATAATTATATGAAAAGAAAATTTAATGAAAAGAAATTGATGATAAAACCTATTATTCAAAAAATGATTCATTATTGGTGGAATATGATGTATGGGTGGCCTCCCAATAGTGTTTAAAATTTTGATATTTACAAGTATTCTACTCACCTCCCTTATAAAAGGCCTCCACCTCTCCCCCTATATACACACCCCTCAAGACTATTGGGTCATCCAACCCATGAAAAATTAAACTCCAAAAATTCATCCACTTATTCATTAATCATCACTTTTTAATAAGGAAAACCATGGTTTTCATTTGGTGAAAACCAGAAGGTGTTACCTAAAAAAGAGGTAATGTTCTTCAACAAGCACTTTTGTTTTATTTCTTTCTCCACCAATTAAATTATTTTAATATCATTCTTATATAAAAATGTGTATAAAAAACATGCTGATATTTATTTATATTAATTATATGACCTACAAATTTACACACATCCATCGAATGAGATATGTAATCATCCTTCGTGTGTACGACAGACTACAGCCTCAAGAACAGATATTGTTCGTTCATAAATTACAACATATAAAGGTTTGGAGTAATGATGTATATAATATTTTTAAATGCTATATATTAAATTTATTATGTATTTATGCAATTGGAGTTATTATATAGCACATAACATCAATATTTACTTCTTTGAAAT
The DNA here is from genome assembly GCA_963277665.1 of Viscum album. Classification (NCBI taxonomy): domain Eukaryota; kingdom Viridiplantae; phylum Streptophyta; class Magnoliopsida; order Santalales; family Viscaceae; genus Viscum; species Viscum album. The sequence goes on from OY728129.1 coordinate 1,058,276,500, forward strand.
AAGATAACATCATTTTTGAGTGTATGGACTACCACGACTCAAAAAAATGTGATTTTTTCACACCATACATGGAAAGTATTAAGGATGGGTATATTAAACATATGTGTTATTTAATAAACAATAATTCTATAGGAATAATAATATATTTATATATATTTCTATATTTATTATTTTCTTTTATTATATTTAATATGACATGAAAATGGAAACAACATTAATGCATACATTCGACCAACCGTCTCTATGAATGGTTTATTTAATTTTATATTTATATATTGAATAGATTATTATACATAACCTTATAATGAATTATATATATATATATATATATCATGGTTTAAATCTTAGAAATTATATAATATTGCTTAAATTACTAAAACCCAAAAAAAAATGTCCAAACATATAAGATTGGAAAAGTAGTTATTAACTGAAATGTAACTTTATCATAGAATTGTTAATAAATGGGTAATATAAAGTAATAATGTATTATTATATGGTATGATATATATAATTATGCTTATGTTATAGATTTATAATAATCTTATATTTATTATACAGGAGGATTTATCTAGTATGAAGGAATTCAAGACTTAATGTAAGGGGATTTATTGTCTCACATTTATTTCTGCGAGACTTATGCAATATTCACCAATATTTTAATTTTTGTGGTTTATGTAATACCCTATGACATGTATTATCACGAAATCACTTTATTTAATGTAATTAAACATTCTAATTTTTTTTATTCTTTAATGGGTCTCACGATTTAAAAGTTACCCAAGTAATAAGATATTTTCTTCTCACATGATACATCTATGATACCCATGTCATATTAACCACATATTTTTTTGGCGGAATATATACATACCATGAATATTTTTTATTATTCTTATAATAAAAAATATTTTTATTCAAATATCCGTTTCAGGATCTATCTTTAATGGGGTTAAAGTTTCAAAGATTCCAAAGCGGTTAGATAATTTTGTCTCAATTTTCGTTCATTGAGACACTTATTATGTTATGAACCTATATTATTTTATGATGTTTATAGACATCCATTTTGACTTAATATGTCAAGAATATTTTTATTTACATTATATTTTAGTCGTCATGTCAGTTAATTATTCATTGGGGATTTTTCTTCAATGTTACCATAATGGTAACAGTTTATTGCTACAAGCTCATAATTTATCTTTATTGTTTATGATTAGGCTTCCATTATTGAAATATTATGATTCATCTCTCGATAATTATTATGATGTTTTTATTAATATGTTTATTCATGATATATTCATTTATTGGTACCATCTTTTCACTCTTCTATATAGTATATAATTAAGAAACTATTTTAAATAAATTTTGTCCTTATTTCTCTCTTTATTCAGAAATCTATTTTATCCACAAAATATATTTTTAAAAAAATTTAATTTTTTTTTTCAAATTATATTTAAAAATAATTTTCAAGTAAATGTCTTTTGAATATGTTTTATTTTTTAAAGGGTTTTTAAAATTGACTTCAAATTTACCTTTATAAGTGTTCATGTTTGTTATAAAAGATAGCGGTTTTTAAATTGTTTTACGTTTTAAAGAGATTTTTTTCAATGGAAATGTTTTTTTTCGTGAAATGATTTAAAATATTATAATTATTTTTTCATATTTTTTCAATTTAGTCTACAAATTATATTATTTTAAAAAAATTAATGTCTTAAAAAGTTATTTTCAATGAAATGTTGTTTTCTTTAAGAAATGATACATGTAATATTTTAAGTCCTTCTCCACATAAGATCAAATATTATGAAATTATTTATGAATTACCGGGGATATGATCCAAGGAAAAAATTAATAATTTTCCTTTGAATTGTTTATGTTTATTCTGATAATTTGTTTAAGAAACATGTTTCTCCTCCACGAGCTGTAACACCCCGAGATTTTATAAAAAATATTATTTATAATTTCATTAATTTCTTGTGTTATATGCTACACAAAAAGGAGCTTGCACAACACGCATCCTTGACTTGCCTTCCATTAAACGCAATCGCGACCTTCCTCGATAGTGTGTGTATTATGCAATACCGAGTTTCCCTAAACAACGATATGCTTAAAACTAGTTGTTATGAATAGTAATAACCACTTTTTGAAATTTTGAAATTTTATTTTTCAAAATGGACTTCATTTTTGGGTTAGAAATATCGAAATTATCTTAGGGTGAAATTTTGGTACATTTCGGATAACTTTCATCTTCTGATGAATAGTGAAAATTACTAAATTTTAATTAAAAACAACCTTTTTAATCGAAACAATTAATAGTGATAAATTATTAATTTGAGTGGATTTAAAGTATATTTAGAATATATTTTTACAATTTAACACAATGTTGGTCATTGGATATAATTCCACATTTAAACCAGACATAAACAAGTGTCAATCTTTTGATAGTTATTATCTCTTAAGAACACCTTATTTGTTTTGACGACGGGAATTAAATTTTAAATTAATTAATGAAACTAATATGTTTTGAATTTGGTAAAATAGACATAATTTTTGAGTTCGTAATATAAAATATATCTTAGGCCTAATTTTTGGTGTTTTTCTGGAAACTTTCATTTTTTGATAAATAGTGAAACCACTAAGTGGTAGTTAAAAAAAATGAATTTTTCATAAAACTTAATTTTACCGCTTCTGTGAGTGGAATTTCAAAAATCCGAGATACACGGTTGATGTTAGTAAGTAAAATGTGGTTCGATGAGATGAAAATAATTTTTGGTGAATAGTAACTTTTATTTTTTTTAATACGGTTAAAAGTAAATAGGGTAATTAAGGGTAAAAATGTTATTATTATTACCCAAACACATGTCCAAATTCTATTGGATAAGTTTAATTAGACCAAAAACAACTTTATGAATAAAATATGATCATTTAGGCCCACTTGGATTAGATTAGGACATTTATTATTAATTTATTTAAAGAAGGGTTAAAATAGTTAAAATCAATGTTTAATAAGTAAATCATTTTTAATATAGGGTTACACATAAGATAAATTTGACTATAAATACTCGTTAGAAAGATAAAAAGATTTCATACATAATGGTATTTTATTTGTAATTTTTAGACATTAAATAATTTAATTTATTTATGACACACAGATAATGCAGTAATTATGTTATTAATGAAATATTGACATAATTGATGTTATAAATACCCAAATAAATGTAATTTGAGACTACATTTGAATTCCACTAATTTTATAGGTTAATATGACATGTTAGTATTTATTTAAGTAACTGTTTCTGAACTAATCATTCTGTTATGATTTTCACAAAAATCAATTACTAAATAATTTCAAAATTGACATAAAATATTTTTTAAAAACAATATTATATTATTAATTGTTATTTTATTCCTAAAAATCTAAGGTTCGGCCAAATGACTTAGATAAGGTTATATATATTAATAATAAACAACTTGGGGTTCGTTTGGCTTCTTTTAGTAAGTTTATTAACCTTATAGTGTAAGAACACAAATAGACACGGTAAAAGTAAAATTATCTAACTTAAAGTTAAATATAAATGATAATGTTAAAATTGTAACCTAAACATGTCTAAATTCTATTGTATGAGATTATTTGGACCCATACACACCTTAGCTTCGAAATAAATCAATTTGGAGCTATTTAAAACCGAATTTGACTTAATAATAAAATAATATTTTTAGTTATTACAAAGATGCCCCTCTCCTCCCTTATTAAAGGGAACCTCCTCCCTCTCTTCCTCACACCACATTGAGCCTTCAAGCTCGGACAACCCCTACCAAATTCTCTTATCCACTTCCCTAGAAACATCCTAGAGGTCCTGGTCTTCTTCAATGACCAATTTTAGTGCCCTAAGAAGAGGACTCAAAGAGGCGCTTCAAAGAAGAGGTAATGCCCGTTTCCGATTCTTTCATCTTTATTTCTTCTTCCACTTCTTCTTATTTAGTTGTTTCATCATGAAGTAATAACATAAGTATCACTAATATAAATATATTTTATTATAAGTATGAAACAACCCTATTTAACCATCTATCCATCCTACGGAAAATGAAATCACCGCGCGTGCGTACGTACGAAATACTGTCTCCACGTCGTGGTGTAATCTATTTTCCACCACCACCTTACTTGGATGGGTATAATGGTGTAAATAATAACTATATATTATTATTTTAAAGTGATATTGATTCTGAAATAGTATACATACACTCCAATACATTCCCACGATCATGAGAATGATATCATCGCTCGTGCGTACGTACGGACTACCGTCTCCACGAAGAGATGAGATTCATTCTCCACGTTAACCATTAATGAATGATTATAAATTATATATAATAAGTAATAATGAAATATATGACATAATAATGATACTGTATTCATGTGTATATATATATATATATGTCATCTACTTAATTCCATTCAACTCAATAAGGAAAAAAAAGCGTTAATGTGTACGTACGGCCTACCGTCTCCATGAACGGTGTATTTCTTTCCATTTACTGATTTATTATATAGATGTATATTATGAATATATATTATATATAAATAATGTTTTTTATTCTGTAATTAAGTAATCATGATCAAAGTAATCATATGAAAAATTACAAGTCAAAACACGGATGACAAATGAAACGATTTTACCCAAAATGCTCTTTAACATGGAATTTACAAAAGAATGGGTAATATAAAGTCACAAGTGAACAATATATGATATAATAAAAATGAGTATGATTCTGGAATAATTAAATGACATTATTTAAATCATTATACATGAGGTTCAGACACTTATGAAGCAAATCAGACCTAAGGTAAGGGAAATATCACAATATCATTTTTATCCGAGATTGTTTATCCTTTGATATTTACTGGGGTGTATTTTATCATCCACATCCATGTTTCCTCGATATGTAATATTGTATCCATCCACATACAATTGTTTAAATCCATTTTTACCCTTTGGTGAGTTTATAGTAAAAGATATGAAAGGAATCTTTTGTCATTTTTCATACGAGGTACTTTTTGACTTTTCCGACAAAAGTATGAGAAGAATGTTTTTTTCACTTATACGGCATGAATGGATTTTTAAAACATTATTTCCAAGAAGCTTCCTTTACAAGTTGTCATGTTTATTTTTAATAAACTTCTTTTAGTTGAAAATTGCATGACATGTTAATAAAGGAAAATGTTTTTGAAGTTGAAAGGATATATTCCTCAAGAATGGAGTTCAAGTGTTTTATCAAAATTATTTTCCATCTAAGATAATAAAGGGTTCTGTTTATATCCCTATTATTACATTGATTTGATTATGTTGTGATGGAATTATTTTTATGAATTCCTTTATCTTATATGAATTGTTTTATGATGTCACGATTATTAAGATTCCCATTTTTATTACATGGGTTATGCAATGATGTATGATTTATGATTTTGTGGCACACATAAAAATGGTATCATTATGAGATGGGTGGGACCTATATCTCCCTACAATTCATTGGGTAAGATTTTATATGTCATGAGATAGACATGGCTAGACCGGTAGGTTATATCGGTTCAATGAAACGGGACTGAAACGAGGAGTGAACTCGGTTCAGAAATGGACTTTGTCCACTAAGATAGTCTTGGCAATGAGTCTTGACTAATAAAAAATGATTCTCTATGATTATGTGTGTATGCCACAATGTTTCATGTTATATGTTATGCTTATTGGGATTACTTTTCACTGCTATGATTTATCCCATGTTATGAAATTATGATTTCTTTTGTAGGTTAAGATTTCCAAAAGTTATGTTCTTATGTATATGATGTGATTGATATTTATTTTTTTTACCCTTACTGAGAATTTGATCTCACCCGTTTTTGTTTTATTTTCCCCAGGATATAAAGAAAGGTTTTAGGTAAAAAAAGAGACGATCTTTATCAGAGATGTTGAAGATCTTTCACCACGATTAGAAGATTATATTCCGAGTTTCCAAAGACACTAAACTATTACGGTCCTTGTGTGTGTTTTTTTGTTATGTACAAGGTATTCTGCAAAAGTAATGTAATGTCCATGTAAATTAAGCTTCGGGTCTCTACAGTTGGTATTGGAGGAAAGGTATAGTCAACCTCTGGAAAATAGGATGCGAGAACTTTAGTGAGATCCCTAGAGATATTTCTATGGTATGTCTAGAGATGTAACTAAGGTTAAGTATAAGTATAGATTATAGTCCTAGAATCGCGCTAACGATCTTAGAATTAAACCTAAGATGTTAGATATTGAAGGTACTCCCCCTTTATTATTTTGTTTTCCCTATCATGATTGTTTCCTCTCACACTATTCTTTTTGGGTTTAGACGATGGCTGGAACCCGAAGGAACCGTGTTGATCAATGCAATGGACAATGCAATGATTGTCCTCTTGAACAAACAAATGTTATGGGAGATGGAGTGAAAAATCTTATTCCTATACTTACACAAGCTATGAATCATTCTGGACTTCCAAATGAGGAGAGAAGGGAACAATATTCTATTGAGTCCTTCATGAGGCAACGTCCACCTTCTTTCAGTGGGTCTTCTGATCCACTTGTCGCTGAACAATGGATCAGTACTAATGAAAAGATATTTTAAGTTCTTAAATGTTATGAACATGATAAAGTCATATTAGCAGTATATCGTTTGGAAGATGAAGCTAATCAATGCTGGAATCTTATCAAGAATACGAGGCAAAGAGATGAAATTGAGTCCATGGAATGGGGCGAGTTCAAGAACTTCTTTTTCAATAAGTACATCCCTCGTATTCTTTGAACAAAGATGGGGAAGGAGTTTCTTGAACTAAATCAAAAGTATGATGAATCTGTTGGTATATAGGAAGTGAATTTTACAAGGCTTGCAAAGTATGCATCTGGATTTATCATCCAACCTAAAAGTAAAGTTGATCGATTCTTCAGTGGATTAAAACCAATTCTTCGAAGGGCATTAGCTATAAGAGACTTCAGTAGCTATGAAGAAATTGTGAATTGTGCTATCAAGGTAGAAATGGAAGTTGGTATTACTTATCCATCTCATAGTTTTGACACGAAACGAAAGATGGAGTTCAAGGAGAAATCTCAGAATAATGGTGAAAAGAAGATGAATGTTTCCTTATGCTCAAAGTGTGGAAAGAAGCATGGTGGAGATTGTCTTTAAGGGACATGTAAATGTTTCAAATGTGGGAAGGAAGGTCATCGGGCATTTCAATGCCACAATGATGGGAATAAGATGTCTAATGATGCAAACAAAGGAAGGGATACACAGAATGAACCTACTACACTTCAATGCTTCAAGTGCAAGGAAATGGGGCATTATGCTAATAAATGCCCTAATCCAAGGGTTAGTGATGATCGACATGAGAAACCACTTAAGGCAAAGGACAAAGGGAAGTCACATGTGATCACCATTGGCGATGTTGAAAATGATAACTATGTGGTGGAATGATTAAGTGTTTATGTAATGGGATTCCAAAATAATGTTGTATATATTATCGTGGAATATTGGAATATTTGTGTATTGGTCTACTGTGGTTTTCAATAATTTTATGGTACCAGAAACAATGGAAAGTGATTGTGATATTTTTGGAAAAAAGATGATATGTGCATAATGAAGGGAAAATGAGAAAATGAAATATTTGACAGTATTCATTATCCCATGATTGATATAAGGACTAAGTGATATCATGGTTTGAGTATATAGAATTTTGAGGATTTTGGTATGTGGAAAGTGTTAACTTTTCCCTGCATTCATGCTTTCACTAAGGTTCAATGGGTATTCAAGAGAATACATGATTAAGGCCTTTGAATGTTTTGAATGTTACCAACAAGACATATCTTATGATAAATGTGGATCAACGATGGTATTAAATCTCTGATAATCGTTTTCACTATATTATGAGAGTGGAATGCAGCATTATGGATAAGCCTAAAGATTGGAATGGATTATGTTAGACATATTTTAGTATTTTTTAAGGATAGAATTTTTTCGATATTATTGATGAGATGTTATAGTAATATAGTTTTAGAAAAAGGACACCCTGTAGGACGGGTGACAGTCCATCGCGTTGGATAAGGCCGTGGGAATCGAACCCACAACCGAACTGTGACTGGCCTTTATCGCTTACCACTGGCCTACAGGAAGTCCCTATTTAGTAGAAACTAGTTTTATTATATTAAGAAGTATTATATATGAATTATAAGTCCATTTTAGGAAATATATATCATTAATCTCACTATATATGGACTTATGTATTTTTTGATAACTTTTCTAACCTTTTGTTTGAGACAGATGGAATGACCCATCATTCTATCACATGATCTGCTAACACATCACGAATGACAAATTCAACTTCATTTCATTAAGAGATGAATTGGAAATTGTCCAAAGAACGACCAATGGTGAGACTATACCGAAATCACGAAAGTATTTCTTCTAATTCCAATTTCATCAACTTTAGGGAAATGATCTTGAAAACCAAAAATGTTGTCCTAGTGCTCTTATATCTGATGAATCAGATGGTACCTTAGATCGTCACAAATTTATGGCTTTGTGATTGCTGGCTTTTCCATAGCCATGTTCTCTACCACTCTCCATCTGAACATGATGGTTAGATTTCTCTTCCATATAAATATTTTCCCCTATGTGGAAACCCAATGATTAGTTTATTTGGGTAACCGTTACATTTCAATATTTTGTTTTTAAAGATTGGTTTTGGTATTCTTTTTTACGATGTGGGTTTCTATCAAAGAAACTTTCGAATAGTAAATCATTTATAACCTTGACAAATTTTGAGGGCGAAATTCATTTAAAGGGGGGTAGAATGTAACACCCCGAGATTTTATGAAAACTATTTTTTTTAATATAATTAATGTATTGTGTTATACGCTACACCAAAAGGAACTTGCACAACACTCATCCTTGACTTTCCTTGTATTAAACACAAACACGACCTTCCTCAATAGCGTGTGTAGTACGCAATACCGAGTTTCACTAAACAACAATATGCTTCAAACTAGCTGTTATGAATAGTAATAACCACTTTTTAAAATTTTGTAAATTTTAATTTTCAAAATGGACTTCATTTTTGGATTTGGAATATCAAAATTAGCTTAGGGTGAAATTTTGGTACATTTCGGATAACTTTCATTTTCTGATGAATAGTGAAAATTACTAAATTTTAATTAAAAAAACCTTTTTAATCGAAATAATTAATAGTGATAAATTATTAATTTAATTGGTTTTAAAGTATATTTATAATATATTTTTACAATTTAATACAACGTTGGTCATTGGATATAATTCTACATTTAAACCAGATATAAACAAGTGTCAATCTTTTGATAGTTATTATCTCTTAAGAACACGCTATTTGTTTTGACGACGAGTATTAATTTTTAAATTAATTAATGCAAATAATATGTTTTTAATTTGGTAAAATACACATCATTTTTGAGTTCATAATATCAAATATATCTTGGGCCTAATTTTTGGTATTTTTCTCGAAACTTTAATTTTTTGATGAATAGTGAAACCACTAAGTGGTACTTAAAACAAATTAATTTTTAATAAAACTTAATTTTACCGCTTCTATGAGTGGAATTTCATAAATCCGAGAGACACGGTTGATGATAGTAGGTAAAATGTGGTTCAATGAGATGAAATTAATTTTTGGTGAATAGTAAGTTTTTACTTTTTTTACCACGGTTAAAAGTAAATAGGGTAATTAAGGGTAAAAATGTTTTTATTATTACCCTAAAACATGTCCTATTTCTATTGGATAAGTGTAATTCGACCAAAAACAACTTTAGGAATAAAATATGATCATTTTGGCCCACTTGGATTAGATTAGAACATTTATTATTAATTTATTTAAAGAAGGGTTAAAATAGTTAAAATCAACGTTGAATAAGTATATAATTTTTAATATAGCGTTATACATAAGATAAATTCGACTATAAATACTCATTAGAAAGCTAAAAATATTTCCTACATAATGGTGTTTTATTTGTAATTTTTAGAAATTAAGTAATTCAATTTATTTATGACACAAAGATGAAGCAGTAATTATCTTATTAATGAAATATTGACATAATTGATGTTATAAATACCCAAATAAATGTAATTTGAAACTTTTTATGAATTACACTGATTTTATAGGTTAATATGACATGTTATTATTGATTTAAGTAACTCTTTTAGAACTAATAATTCTGTTATGATTTTCACAAAAATGAATTACTAAATAGTGTCAAAATTGACATAAAATAGTTTTTAAAACAAATATTATATTATTAATTGTTATTTTATTCCTAAAAATCTATTGTTCGTCCAAATGACTTATATAAGGTTATATATATTAATAATAAACAACTTTTGGTTCGTTTGTCTTCTTATAGTAAGTTTATTAACCTTATAGTGTAAGAACACAAAAAGACACTGTAAAAGTAAAATTATCTCACTTAAAGTTAAATATAAATGATAAGTTTAAACGTGGAACCTAAACATGTATAAATTCTATTGTATGAGATTATTTGGACCCATACCCACCTTAGCTTCGAAATAAATTAATTTGGAGCTATTTAAAACCGAATTTGACTTAATAATAAAATAATATTTTTAGTTATTACAAAGATGCCCCTCTCCTCCCTTATAAAAGGGAACCTCTTCCCTCTCTTCCTCACACCAAATTGAGCCTTCAATCATGGCCAAACTCTGCCAAATTCACTTCTAAACTTCCCTATAAACATCCTAGAGGTCCTGGTCTTCTTCAAAGACTAATTTTAGTGCCCTAAGAAGAGGACTCAAAGAGGCGCTTCAAAGAAGAGGTAATGCCTGTTACCGATTCTTTCATCATTATTTCTTATTCCACTTCTTCATCTTTAGTTGTTTCATCATGAATTAATAACATCAGTATCACTCATATATTGATATGTTATTATATGTATGAAACAACCCTATTTCACCATCTATCCATCCTATGGAAAATGAAATCACCGCACGTGCGTACGTACAGAATACCGTCTCCACGCCGTGGTGTAATCTATTTTCCACCACCACCTTACTTGGATGGGTATAATGGTGTAAATAATAACTATATATGATTATTATAAAGTCATATTGATTCTGAAATAGTATACCTACACTCCAATACAGTCCCACGATCATGAGAACGATATCATCACTCGTGCGTACGTACAGACTACCGTCTCCACGACGCGATGAGATTCATTCTCCACGTTAACCATTCATGAATGATTATAAAGTATATATAATAAGTAATCATGAAATATATGACATAATAATGATACTTTATTTATGTTTATATATATATATGTCATCTACTTAATTCCATTCAACTCAATAAGGAAACGAAAACAACGTTCATGCGTACGTACGACCTACAGTCTCCATGAACGGTGTATTTCTTTCCATTTACTGATTTATTATATAGATGTATATTATGAATATATATTATATAAAAATCATGTTATATATTCTGGAATTAAGTAATAATGATCTAAGTAATCATATGAATAATTACAAGTGAAAACACTTATGACAAATGAAATGATTTTACCCAAAACGCTCTTTAACATGGAATTTACAAAAGAATGGGTAATATAAAGTCATAAGTGAACCATATATGATATCATAACAATGAGTATGATTTTGGAATAATTAAATGACATTATTTAAATCATTATACAGGAGGTTCGGACATTTACGAAGCAAATCGGACCTAAGGTAAGGGAAATATCACAATCTCATTTTTATCCGAGATTGTTTATACTTTGGTATTTTCTGGGATGAATTTTATCATCCACATACATGTTTCATCAATATGTAATATTATATCCATCCACATAAAATTGTTTAAATCCATTTTTACACTTTAGTGAGTTTATAGTAAAAGATATGAAAGGAATCTTTTGTCATTTTTCATACGAGTTACTTTTTGACTTTTCCGACAAAAGTACGAGAAGAATGTTATTTTAACTTATACGACATGAATGTATTTTTAAAACATTATTTCCAAGAATCATCCTTTAAAAGTTTTCAAGTTTATTTTTAATCAACTTCTTTTAGTTTAAAATTGAATGACATGTAAAGAAAGGGAAATGTTTTTGAAGTTTAAATGATATTTTCCTCAAGTAAGGAGTTCAAGTGTTTTATCAAAATTATTTTCCATCTAAGATAATAAAGGGTTCTTTTTCTATCCCTATTATTAAATTGATTTGAATATGTTGTGATGGAATTATTTTTATGAATTCCTTTATCTTATATGAATTGTTTTATGACGTCACGATGTTTAAGATTCCCATTTTTATTACATGGGTTATGCAATGATTTATGATTTATGATTTTGTGTCACACATAAGAATGGTATCATTATGAGATGGGTGGGACATATATCTCCCTCCAATGCATTGGGTAAAGATTTTATATCTCATGAGATAGACATGGTTGGAACGGTAGGTTATACCGGTTCAGTGAAACAGGACTGAAACGAGGAGTGAACTCGGTTCAAAAATGGACTTTGTCTACTAAGATAGTCTTGGCAATGAGTCTTGAATAATAAGAAAATATTCTCTATGATTATGTGTGTATGCCAAAAAGTTTCATGATATATGTTATGATTATTTGGATTACATTTCACTAATATGATTTATCCCATGTTATAAAATTATGATTTCTTTTGCAGGATAATATTTCCAAAAGTTATGTTCTTATGTATATGATGTGATTGATATTTCTTTTGATTACCCTTACTGAGCATTTGAGCTCACCATTTTTTATTTTCTTTTCCCTAGGATATAAAGAAATGTTTTAGGTAAAAAAAGGTAAGATCCTTATGGGAGATTCTGAAGATCCTTCACCACGATTAGAAGATTATATTCCGAGTTTCCAAAGACACTAAACTATAATGGTCCTTGTGTGTGTGTTTTTGTTATGTACTAAGTATTCTACAAAAGTAATGTAATGTCCATGTACATTAAGATTCGGGTCTCTACACGAGCATTACTATGTTAAAATTCTAACGAAACCTGCTACTTTTCACGAGTTATGGTATGATGCAATGATTATTAATCCTGTCTATTTCCAAAATGATATTATATGATTAAATTATTATGATACCCATTTCATTTTAGTGTTTTTGATTTTATGATTGTTTTATTATCTTGTGGAACCCATATTTATAATTTTATTATATGATAGGTAGGAGCTTTATCTCCCTCCAATAAATTAGGTAAATATTTATATCTCATGGGATAAACAATACTAGTATGGAAAGTGAATCTGATTTTGTAATATAGGGTTGGAACAAGAACTGAGCCTAGTTTAGTAATACAAGGCTAGAATTGGACTTGATCCCATTTTATTAATATAGGTATAAAATAGGGAGTGATCTTGGTTGAGTAATGTCGGGATGGAATAAGAAGTGAAGTTTTTTTAGTTATAAAGGGATGAAATGGGAAGTGAAACCAATTTAGTAATATTCAGTAGGAAAGGGATGTCAACATAGTTCAGTAATATAGTTACAGAATGGGATGTTATGTCAGTACAATAATACATGGTTGTGAGTGGATATGAACATGATTCAATAATACATAGCTAGAATGACAAGTGATCCTGATTCAGTAATACACATATTGAATGGGATGTGATCCTTTTCAAAAATACATGAATAGAATGGGATGTGTACCCATTTTAGTTAAGGAATTTGTCTGTTAATATTGTATTGGGAGTAAACCTAGAAAAATAATATAGTTTGGAGAATGAACTCATTCCACTAAGATGTACATGGTTGTTTCTTTTACTAATATAGAAATCGTTTTATATTTTTTTCAATCTTCTACAGTTCAAAGTCTTATTCCTATGTTATGATTTTATAGATTATGATCTTTATACCCATATGATTCATGTCTCATGAACTTCCAATATTTATTTCATGACTCTTGTATATGAACATTGATATGAATATTATGATATTAAAATGTTATTATCATGTTTTCATACCCTTATTATCATCTTATGCTTATGTATCTTATTTATTTACCCTTACTGAGCACATGTTCTCACCCATTCTTATATTTCCTTTCCTCAGGTTATGTAGAAAGGTTTTATGTGGGAGTACATAATGGGATGATCATTTTCGGAATCAATGATGACATTTCCCCTAGTTAGAATATTTTTTTGATATATACATGGAAACTAAACAGTTATGGTCCTTGAGAATGTATTTTTTCAATGTGATGGTTATTCATCCAAAATAATTTCATATCATTATATGTTAAGCATATGTTTATATAGTTTTCTTGAAAGGTTAATTTTATTTAAACATTGGAAAATAGGATGAAAAAGTGTTACTGAGATACATGGGGTTATTTTATGGATGTTTCCTATGATGTATCTATGTATAAGTCTGTGGATGATTCAATGTTTGAAAAATTCCATGAATTTTCATAAAGGATTGAGAGTGTAATTTCCATGAAATTAAATACCTGTCTGGATACTACAATTGGAGGAGGTGCTGGTATTAGTATACATAGTGGTAAAATCCATTAAAATGCCACATTGATCATGGAACGGTGCACGACTACTGTCCTTACTGGACACCTGGATGAAAACTCATGAGGGATATTCTTTTCTAATTCACAACCACTTTATAAACCATCACGAAGGATTTAAATAGAATATGAACATTAATGTCCTAGGATGAAATTAAGGTGTCATAAATGAATGAATGTGTCATAATTTATCCATTTTATAATTAATTTGTGTTTATTATTTTGTTTTCTACTATGAAAAGTGTTTCTCACACTATGACTTCTGGATTTAGTCAATGTTGGGAAGAAAAAGGAATTGTGTTAACCATAAATTTGATAGATAATTTATTGATGAACAATCAAATGGGATGATCACTAGAGTGAATGTTTTTGTTATTATTTCTAATTAGTATTCAATGAACAAGATTAATAATGTATACCTTGATGAACTCTCAGAATCCACAATGATGACAATGAAAATTTTACTAGTTATTTATGTAATTGAAGTCACAGAGGAACGAATTTACAATTTCCATTATATCGGAATGTGAAAAGAAACCCACTAATGTATGTTTACAGGAACATGTTATAGTTTAGACATTGGAAATGAAGGACACAAAGAATGTAACTTCAAATACAAAAAGAGAAGTTTTTTTAATACAATGGATGTGAATATTGTTATCCCTAAGGTATTATCAATTAATAAATACATTATATTTGGAATATATAGGAATTGTGAAAATTTTTTCCTATATTGAACTCTCACTAAGAGAATCCCAAATATGGTATGGGTCATGGGTATATTTATTATGATCAAGATACTACAATTGAATTATTAAAGATAAACAATGTTAAGGATTAAGATGATACATAATGGATTAAGAAATAGGTGAAATGATCGATGTATTATTTTTTTAATTCATGGATTATGTTATATGAACTACGAAATAAATAAGTATTATTTATAGAAGTTTTTCATTAAATATTATCATGATTATGTTTGTTGGTATTAGTGGACCAGATAAATGGATATAATAGAAAAGTCATATTTTATGGATAAAATAATGAATATTGAAATGTATCCCTTAATATGTTTTTAATGTTGAGAAAATGATGTTTAGTTTGTATAAAGATATTATTTATATAGAAAAATTCAATTCGATAATATTTATTATCTTGGAAAAAATAATGATTTATGGAAAAAGTGGTCTATTCTATTGTTCATAGAGTTTACATCATTTATATATTTATGTAATTAATAAAATAATCCATTTCTTATGTATGTAATGAAAAATAATGTATGATTTCAATAGTTTTAATGGTAATTTGTGTTATTACAACGATCCAAGAAAATACATGATGAAGGTATTCACTTGTTTGGTATGGGGGAACCAAGTCCAACATAATGATATATGGGGGATCAGTGTTAAGGTGATTTTGGGAAATTTATTGACCCTGTTTCGATAGTTTTGAATTTTCATCATTCTTAAGGGATACAAGGTTAACTATTTATGAAATTGTTTAACCTATACTTTTGATGAGTTTTTAGAGATTAAATTATTATCTCACCATATGAGGATTTATACATACTAAATAACATGTTCTAACTATTTTGGTGTGATAATAACTAAATATAGCTATAATGAATTATCATTAAATTTATGGATCTCATTATATGTTAGTGATTTAGAAAAAAACATATTCACTTTCCTTTTTTAGAGTATGAGGTAATGTGGAAAATATTAAATGTATAATTAAATGGTGATATTACGCTTACAAAATGTAAGATAATTAAGGAAAATATTTATTCGCATGAGAATTATTTAATGTTTGGAGAAGTATTTTGAATGTTCTTACCATCACTTTTTATGATATAAATGAATTTTTCATACATCTTCTATTTATGGAATTTTATTTCTTAAAAATATCTTGATCACCCACTAATGCTGACCAATAATCTCTATTACTCACTATCAGTATTTAGGTGTTATTTTTCTCTTACATTTCAATATTTTCCCTTTACACATATGTTCTCATATGTGTAATCATAGATAGATGTTACTTTGGGAAACTGTTATGTTTCTAAAATTTTAATTTTAAAGGAACCATTATTATTCATTCTTATAACGTGGTTATATATGAATGAAACTCTCATGTATTGACCCTATAATGAAATAGAGTGATTTTGAGGATGAAATTCATTTTGTGGGGGGTATAATATTACACCATGGGTTTTATTGATTTTTTTAAATGAATAAAATTTTATTAATGAATTGTATTTCATGATATAAAAATTTATATTTTAATTATACGAAACATCATTTTAATGTTTCACTAGATGAAAAACATAGATTCGATTTTTGTACATGAAAAACTATGTTTACAATTTTGTAATTTTAATGTCGAGTTCCTTTGATAACTTATGTTTCATGTAAGACCAAGTTTTATGAAACTACAATATATTATTAATATTATTCAAATTGTTTTAACCATATCATTGGAATGTAGGGTGTGAATATTATTACCTAAATTTAAAAAATATTATTTAAATAATTAATTAAAATGTTTAAACATTTATAAATTTTATTTAAAAAAATTCTTAAATTATAACCTCAAAATTATCTCAGATTTCATTTTAGGTATTTTTTGAGAAGTTTCATTTTTTGATGAATAGTGAAAACATTGAATTTTATTTGAAAACTACATTTTCATGTAATTTATTTATATAGTTAACATAAATTTTAAATTGGTTTTAAAGTATAATTTATTAAATTATATATCATGAAATAAAAATTTTTTCATTTTAATGAATATCTCATTGAAATGGGGTATAAATTTTTTCTTAAAATTTAGAACATTTTACTTTAAAAACACATTATTTAGTTTCATCTACGAGATTAATTTTAAATTAAATTCTACCAGTTATCTAATTTTAATTTGGATAAATGGATTAATTATTTGGGTTACAAATAATTTAAAATTTATAGTATTTTTAAAATAGTTTTTTACCAATAAAATTTGTTAAAGCAATGGAAAACAATTACAGTGATTAAGGTAAAAACGAGTTTACTTATTTGATAAATATTAAAAATTATTTTGAAAATTGACCTAGACACTTTTCCAAAACCAATTGGATGGAAATATTTATACCATATAACCTATTGTATTCATAATTGTTCATTATTTGAGGCACATTATGTAATGTATTCCTCCTAATAGAGTTTTTTATTTTTATATTTATATGTTTTCCACTCACATCACTTATAAAAGGCCTCCATCAATCCCCAAATGTTTATACAAATACTTATTTTTTATCATAAAAACATTCTATAATAAAAATAAAAAATCATTTATATCTACTTCAAAGACTAAATTTGGAAATAAATAATACCACAGAATTCCATCGGTGCAAACAAAAAGGAGTTTCTTGAAGAAGTGGTTACATTCTTCAACAATCACTTTTTTTTTATTTAATTTTCAACCCATTAAATTGTTTTTATATCGTTATTATATATTACAGTCAATATATTAAATATAATAATATTTGGTTATGTTAATGATGTTACCTAAAAATGTACACACTTCTATCAAATGGGATACACAATGATTATTCATGTGTACGATAGACTACAGCCTCACAAACCAATGTCGTTCGTTTTTCCATTACCGCCTATCATAGTTCGGAGACCCCCAAAGATCTCTCAGAATCCACGAAGGATAAACCACAAAGGAAAGGTAAAATCACGAATTATTAACCAACTTTACTTAGGTATATGGCCATAACTATACCTAAGTCATCAATTACAAAATGGCTCAACTCTTGATCCCATGTAAAATCAGACCACAAAGGAATACAAGTCAATCACATCTTTGATAAAGATTGAAGTCAAGACTCAGCTCACACAGGTATACACTTCGTAAGGTGATAGAAATGATCAGATGAATCCACGGATTCATCTAAGTTGTCTTACCCACATAGGATACTAGACTAGATAATTTGTTGGACCCCATTGGATACAAGACCCGTTACTCTTCCAAACCCACTCCGGATACAAGTATAGAGGTTTTACTATCGGACCAACGTAGGATACAAGAACAGTAGTCATCAATGTCGGACCGTACGGAGGATCCCATTATAGTCTTCATTTCTACTGAACCCACAGAGGATCCAAGTACAGTCGTCCTCACTACCGAACCCATGGAGGAATCAAGTATAGTCGTCCTCGCTACTGAACCCACAGAAGATCCAAGTACAGTCGTCTTCGTTGCCGAACCCACAGAGGATCCACGTACAGTAGTCATCGCTGCCGAACCCCCGGAGGATCCAGGTACAGTCGTCCTCGCTGCCAAACCCACGGAAGATCCAGGTACAGTAGTCTTCGCTGCCGAACCCATGTAGGATCCAGCTACAGTCATCCTCGCTGCCGAACCCACGGAGGATCCAGGTACAGTCTTCATCGTCATAGTCGCAGCCAGCTCTAGGGTTCCCGCACAGAGCATGCTTGATTCCGGGAGGGTCCGCTCCTCGAGCCAAGGGTCAATACATCAACTATCATGAAGTCCAAAGATGATGGATCCCAATTTTCTGTCTCGTAAAAAAAAACCAACAGGTCAGATGGTGCGTCAATCGGACGCCCGGTCTGAGAGTTATTGTTTTTTCCATTCCAGGGGCCCGGTTGGTTTTTAAGCTAATACCAACCCAACCGTACTCCAACTATGTCTAAACCTCAAGCGGAGTAATCCAAAAGGACTGTCTCATCAAGAGGAATTTAACGCAGTTGACAGCACATAAAACAGACCTCTGGTCCTTTAGTTATAAGCGTTTCCACTCCAAGGGCCCGGTTGGTTTTCGGTTTGTACCAACCCAGCCATACCCAGACATTGTTGAAACCTCGAGTATAATATACTGAAATGACCATCTAGATCCAAGTATTCCTACACAACTAACGGTGCATTGATCGGATATCTATAGCTCATGTTATGGGCAAAAGACCAAAAACTGTTCGAAGTGGGGGGGTTTGGGCCCGAGCTGACCAGGCCCAACCCACCCTGGGTCAGCCCGACCTGGGTCTGGATCCTACCCGGTAGGGCGCGGCTCAGCCTGGCTAGGTGTGGCTCATCCCGGTTCGGTACGACCTGGTCTGCGAGACCCGCCCCGGCCCGTCAGGAGGGTGCACTGGCTCGGCCAGCAAGCCGAGCAGGTGGGACGCGGCCCCCGCTATCCGCGGACGTGGTGCTAGGGTGGTTCCTCTGGCTACCCTAGATCCTGCGTGGCCACATGATTCTATCCTCACCTTATCGGCAACAGATGCGGTAGGCTTCTGCCAGCAATGCGCCGGGGCGCCACCGCCTCCGGCCGCCGGTGCCGCCGGGGACTTCCATGGGCCACCAGAGTTATTCCGGTGGTCAGATTTTTCTCCCGTCTCCGCCTGCTGTCACCTCAAGACCCGTACATCACTATGAAGGCCTCCAGTTTCCATTTCAATACCTCTTCGTCATCTCCATGTATTATGTGCATCAAGAACAAAATAGCGGTGGGTTTGGACTTGTTCATGTGTCTGTAACCACCGCGTTAGTGGTTCAATCATTACCCAAAAATTAAAACACCATGCGGAGGGTATAAATCACATAATGAAATATAATAACTCCCCTAACACAACAATTTAAAATGACCTTCGGTGTTGTGGTAGATGGCATTGGGGGGAAAGGGTTTGTAGGCATCGTCGGAGTGCGCCGAGGAGGAAGCGGCATCTCCTCTCTTGTCACGGAGAAGTGGTTTGGTGGGACAACATTGTTCTTCGAGAAACCGACATTCATCGTCGTTATTCCCCGCTCAATGAAATATCTCCCTCATAATAAAATAATAGGCTCCTCCGATTTGTTTATTACACACGCAAAGCAACTATACCCAAATTAAATCACCACATTAAATTAAACGTGATGACAATTAATTAAATAAGGGAGAGGGAATGTTCCCATTTATTAAACACGTTGGAAGTTATATATAGGGTGGAAGAGGAAGGATCGTCATTAAATTATGGCTTGATAAGATTTAATGGAGTGAGGTGTAGATATTGGCATTTAATGGGGGGTTTTCCAATTTAATGATGGGTTCTTAATGAGATTAGAAAAATTAAATTGTGGGGATCATGTGGGCTCTACCTCTCTAACATCCACACATTGGTAGTTAAGTAGTTGTGGGCCCCACCCTTAACTACCCATGGGAGGAAACAACCTCCTTATAAAATAAAAATTGTTCCAACAATTTTTATTTACTTCTTGAATAAACCCCCAATAAAAATATTCTCCTCCATTGCGAATGCAACTATGGTAAGGATCGCATTAAGAAATTATCGGCGTTGTGAGTTCATCGGTGCCCCCATATCTTAATTCCGAGCACTGATTCAAAAGATAAAAAAACCCGCTCTTTCGTTTGCTGAACATACCTGAGCTAAACTTCAAAAATTGATTCCGGGAACACTGGGCCTCAGAATCAAGTGTCGTCAGATGCCACAGACTTGTAAATTTCCAAAGTATTTTAAAAAAATTCCTTGAAATTTCTGGGCCTTTACATCTCATATAAAATAAGAAATGTTTTCAATTCATTAATGGGTAAATAATATATATCTTCTAAAGATGATATTTTATGATCAAACACGTTATTAAAGATAATCATAATTTTTTTAATAATTGTAAAATATTCATGTACATTTCTAAATTCTATAATGATACTAACAATTTCATTAACTCAAGTGAAATAGTAATCAATTTTTTCATCTTCATTCATCTTAGAGTCTTTGAACCTGTTTCTTTAGATTGATTTTTTTTCACCCTTCATATTTAAATTTCCTAAAAATATGATTTAATTTTTTTCACAAGGTATATGAGATTTATTAAGACTAGCCACCTTAAAATAAATATCTTCTGACAATGAAATAATAATTTATTTTTGATATTTCCCATAAACATCAATATTTATTTTTTTAGTGAACTTCACAGGTGTATCATTTTCCATGGGTGGGAACCCAAATGTATATGCATCAATAATGTTAAGGATAATAGACAAAACATAGAGAATCATTACATTTCACTATAATTGAATTTGTTTTCATAGAATATATAAATACCAATATTATTAACTTTGTTTTGGTTATCAATGATAAGAAAATTAATGATCATATAAAGGGAATCTACAGGATCTGATATAACTTAATGTTCTCATGAATATTAGGATCTCATCGAGGGGGGATTGGTCATTGGTGAAAATTAACAATTTATTTTATATTAAAATTAACCCCTATATATCGTTATAGTTTTTATGAATTTTAACATTATATATAAACCATAATCATATAATAATATAGGAAATTAAATCATGGAACACAATATTAACATTGTTCTTCCCCCATGTGTGTGACTTCATCTACATCTTGGTGACTCCTCTCAGTCCATATATATTCACTATGATAAGAAGTGAATACAATTATGACAAAATCCATCAATCTCATTCTATATCCCAATATTTAATTATAATTAATCCCATTAATGAAATTTTTTTCTTATATTCATTTCCAAAACGTGATAATATTCGTTACAAACCAACTCAAAAATTGTTTTCTAAAAGAAATATAACTAGTAAAAATATAAACTATACACAGTAAGTCTCCATCAAATGTGCCTCTATCCAATACAAATTGTTCCTATATACCACAGATTTAATCTTGTATACTTTTGTCTAATACACATGAGCCTACTACATCTGTCTAGTAGACTTTTTTCTGTTATACCTTTTTTTGGTGAACTTGTGTATAAAACACCTCTACCTAGAGCCTCTTACTCAACCATGTGTTTCTACCATAATGAAATTTTCATAAATTTGGTTCTCTGTCGTCCATAAACAATTTAAATTCATTTTGTAATTTCACCCCATCATATTTGTTCACTTAAATAGGAAATGGTCAGCACCCAAAACTCAAAAATATAATTTTCCACTCATCTAAATTTCATTAGATTCATCTCAATTATTTTATAGGTTTCTTGATGATTCTTAAATAATAATCCTTTCTTAAAATTCTTAATATTGAAATGATAGTGAACATTTAAGAAAAATGATAGCATCATCACTATTATGTACAATAAAATGTTTTTATGAATCTCTTAATAACATTATATGGTAATTTTTTTCTAGATCCTCTTCAAAAGTATGTATATTATAGTATTTTATGCCTAAATTCCCCCTGGACTATCTGAATTTTCCAATTATGTTGGTCCATTTCACTCAAATTCCTCTATTCATTTCTCATTTCATGTCACTTCTATCTAATGGATTTCAAAAAAGCTCCACCAAATTACTATGTCTGATAAATGTTAGGCCAATGAGGTTTCCTTATGACTTTTCCATTCCTCGAAGTTTTGAAAATCACAAAAAATCTATCTTATGGAAATAATATTTTATCTAAATAAGGAAAACTTTCCTTCTCCATAGAAATTTTATCATAATCTATGTTTTCATTATTCACTGACCCTATAATTCTAACTCATTTTATTCATATGTGTAAAAATTCAGTTTCTCATTTAAAAAATCGAAATTATATAAATAATTAGATATATAGTATTCTTTTTTTATGTTCCGACATCATGTTCTGATATCACTGATATTTAGACTCTGAATTCTCTGAAATTTATACATAGAATTATCTAAAATTTGGATTCTGAAGTATTCAGAATACAGACTCTATATTCTTTAAAATTAAGACTCTGAATTCCATAGAATTTGGACTCTAAATTCTTAAGAATTCTAACACCGAATTATTTATAATTCTGACACCAAATTCATTGGAATTCAGACTCTGAAATCTATAGAATTCAGGTTCTGAATTACATGTAAAATAGAATCTGAATATCCATGAGTTATAGTCTTTGATTTTTTATTTTATTATACTCTAAACAATATTTATCCTTAGATAATGATAATCAGTTTTGGTTAAGAAATGTTTTTTTGATTTCACTTGTTATAGTTATTAAAATTTTTCATATAATCTGTTTTTAACTAACCGTTGTTTGAGTGACACATGTATAGGTCCCTCCGAGATTTTAGGAAATATATGAACAATGGATAAGGGAGTCGAACATTGGATAAGTACCTATAAATAGGTGCCCATTTGAATGAGCTCCATACTGAGAATCTAATTTTGATCACTCAAGATATTTCATGTGGCTGATGTTACTTCTAGAGATAGACTATCATGCATTGTGCATACCGACAATCTTGTTTAGACTTCCTCATGAATCTCTGGTTGTTTCAGTGTACAATCGTGGTCTTCCGGGGATAGGAAGACAGAGGTACCGACTACCTTAAAGTTCAAGGACATCCATGGATATGAAGATGGAGGTGCTGACAAACATAAATTTTGAGTTCTTGCAGGGATATTAAGATAGATTCCGTTATTTCTATCGAGGGCTTACCCTGGTGTGGATAAGATAGACTTTCTTGAAAGTAAAAATCAAGGGACCTTTATCAAAGCTTTTTGGATACCCGTCACTTTGGGTTAAAAGATTTCATACATGTAACTTGTTTTGTTTGATGTTTATTTCCCCTATAATTTGATAAATAAATAAATTATTACCTTCTTAAACATTCTTGAACTTTTGTATACCGTGAAAAGTTAGATTCTATACTCTTTAGGATAGAATCATTTCCTTGTAAAAAATACTTAAGTTTCATTTCCAGAACTATATTTTTGCAACCTAGTATGTTTGTAAAAATAAAATGGGTCTTGTAAATTTACCTTGTTTAACCTTGTTAAAAAATTTTTTTCTTAAGGATAAAACCAAAAGTTTTTTAATCATACAATTCACCCCCATCTTGTAATTGATCATCTATATTCATATTTCGATCTGAAAATTTTTTATTAATGGTATTCTATGGAATATATATATTAACATATAATTTTTCTTTCTCAAGTTGTCATTGTTCTAAATATTTTCCTTTCTTAATAATTTTTATCCTTATTTCCAAACATTTATTATTAACAAGTTTCTATAGAAATATATTTTCTTAGAATGAAAGGAATGAATGTTGGTTTAATTAACAATCTCAATCCATCATGACAACCTCTATTTGAGATAAATGATTACGAGTATTGGAGAGATCATATGAATACTTTTTTATTAATACTAGAGTGGAAAATTTTGTAATGATTACTAGAGAATGAAATATTCCTTACAAGGAAGTCAAAAAAATTACCAATCAAGAAACGATAGAATATCAACTAATCTACATGGTATTTCCTACTTTGTTGTGTTCCATGAACATGAATATATATAGTCATATTTCTTCTTTTGAAGCTACATACTGTATCTGGAAGAAATTAGAGGTTACCCATTTTGGTAAATCCTAAGTTATAGAAACTAGAAGAGCTGTTCTTAGAGTAGAGTATCAAGGATTTCTATTTCCTTATGGAGAGCTAGTTTGAAAATTGAAACAGTGCTTTCTGACTATTGCTAACTTCCTACAATCTATAGGTGATAAAGGTATAGATGATGAGGCACTTGTGGACAATATTTTAGATATAATGCCTAATGAGTGGGAATCTAAGAGAACACTTATGGATAAGAATAATAAATTATATCAAATTACTATTGATGAGTTTTTTGGAACACGTCTTCAACATGTGAAAAGAATAAAAATATATGTTCTTATTAATAATAAGAAAAATGGTTATGGTAGTGTAGCTTTTACTACTATGAAATTCAAGACTCCTGAAAGGGTTGCAAGATCCAAGTCAAAGAAATTCACAATTTTATCTGAATCTAGTGAAAGTGAACATAGTGAGAAAAATCTAGCTAATCATTCTCAATGGATGAACCAGATAGTCGGAAAGAAATTTTTTTAGTATAGATATAAGAATAATGAATGAAAAGAAAATAATGATTTAGAAGTCAATTGCTATGAATTAAAAAGATCAGGGCATATCATGACAGATTATCCTATGATTAAGAAAAAGGATAGAAAGGAAAATCATTCTAAAATTAATAGAAATATAAAATACAAGGAAAATGTTTCGAATGTATTAAATTCTAATGAATCTTGGAATGCCATTGGTGGAGACTCTTCTGATGAATCCCCAGAGTAAAAATATTATGTTCAGAAGAATCTTGGTCTAAAAGTCATACTACCCATTGAAAATAATTGTCTAATGGCTATGGTACACAATTTAGAATCTATCACTTATATATCCTGGAATAAAAATTATACTGTTGATTAATGATATAGGTCTTCCAATGAAGAATCTTCTTCTAATGAAGATAATATATTACCTAGTTATGAAGAAGTGTCTAAGTTTTCTAAGCTTTATTAGAATGAAAATTATAAACTCATGAAATATCTTGATAATGAAAATTCTAGATTTTTTTTTCTAAATAAAGAATTATCATATCACTCTAAAGATCCTGATAAGAAATATTATGATTTTTATGGTTTTTCCAAAAACCATGAGAAATTTATTTCTGAGAAGGATAAACTTTTTTTGGATCTTGAAAATGTAATTTCTATGAAAAATATTTTAGAGACTAACTCTAGTTCTAAAAATAATGATATTAATGATAAAAACATGGTTATTAAACCAAAGTCAGAAATATTTTACTTGAGGAAGTGTTTTTCAATCTTTACCTCTGGTAAGGAAAACAATGACACGATGTATTCCCAAATTCATCCGCTACGAAATAGTTTGGGATTTGGTTATACTCATTCGATTCCAGTTTTTAGTAATAAATATTTTCTTCCTCAATGTGATCTATTCAACACTAAATGTTAATATGGTGAAGATTGGGAAAAAAAAATTTCTTTAAAAAAACCCAGTCGTTACGTTTTCATAAAGCTTATTTTTCTATGAAAATATGGATTCCTAAAATCTTTCTTTGTGAAATTTCCGAAACCAAGAATGTTTGGATTCTGAATGTTGAACACACTTATTTTTATGAAAATAAAGACTGTACTAATATCAATACATGGTACATGGATAGTGGATGTTCTTGGTAAATGACTGGTAATAAAAACTTCTTAGAAAATATTATCAAGACAAAAGGAGGAAACATAACTTTTGGAGATAATTCATAGGGAGAAATTATTGGTACAGGTAACATTGTTCTACTTAGATAAACATTAATTTCAAATGTTTTATTTGTGAATTGTCTTAAGAAAAAACTAATTAGCATAATAAAACTATCTGATGAAGATTACCTTGTGATCTTTAGGAATGATAAGTTCTTAATAAAAAATTCCCTAGGAGAGTTTATTATTTCTGCCCACAGGAAAGAGAATGTATACACACTAAACATAGAAGACCTTAGAAGCCAACATCTATGTTGTATTAGTGTAATGTAAGATCAAACTTGTATATGGAATAGAAGGATAATACATTTTAACCATAAAAACACATGTAAACTCTCTAATAAAATAATAGTTAAGGGTCCACCAAATCTTATATTTTATTCTTAAAAAGTTTGTGATCCTTGTAAATATTGCAAGCAACACAAATCATGTTTTAAGTCAATTAGTGATGTCTTAACTACTGATGCATTACAATTACTGAATATTTATCATTTTGGTCTAACAGAAAATGGAATCATTAGACTCAAATATTTTGTATTTTAATTTGCAAATGATTACTCTTGATTCACATGTGTTTATTTTCTAAAAAAAATATGAAGATTTTCCTTAATTAAAATTTTTTAGTGCCCATTTTAAAAATGAGAAAAATGTTCCATTGATAACTACTCATAATGATCATGGAAAAGAATTTCGAAATTCTAATTTTGAAACTTTTTTTTAATAAAAAGGCATTACTTATAACTTCATGTCACCAAGATCTCCTCAACATAATGGTGTTTTCGAAAGAAGTAATAGAATTATTCAAGAGATAACTATAACCATGTTGAGTGAATATTCGATAGCTAGGCAATTTTGGGATGAAGTCTTATGTATTGCTTGTTATACTATAAATTGATTTTTAATTAGACCTTTTCTTAAAAAACACCCTTACCAATTGTGGAATGGTAGAAAACATGGACTTTCCTACATCAATGTATTTGGTTGTAATGTATTAATTTGGAAGACTAAGGATAATTTACATAAATTTTCACCAAAATTTGATGAAGGAATTTTCCTTGCCTGTTCCACAACTTCTGAGGCTTATAGAGTTTCTAATAAAAATAATTTTACTATTGAAGAAACAGTACATGTTAAATTTGATGAAACCAATCCTTTTGTTTTTAAACAACCTCAACCTACAAATTAGGATGTGTTTTAAGAAACTGATCATCAACTTTTGATTGAATATCATTCATATAATGAAAATGTTCAAAAAAATGTTTCTGAAGCATTTACCCCAGAATATTTTCTACCATATATTGATGAACAAGATTTACAAGACCCAAACTAGTTGTTTTTTAAGAATCATCGAAGCGATAGTATCATTAGTGATGTAAATAAACCTATAAAGACTTGATGTTCCATAAGTAATGAAGTATAAATTCGATCATTCCTTTCAAAATTAGAACTAAAAAGCATTGTTGATGCTTTAGGTGATGATGATTGGATAAAAGAAATTAAATATGAACTAAATTAATTCAAAAGAAATAAAATTTGGACCTTTGTTGAAAGACTTAAGTAAACTTCTGTTATTGGATTAATATGGGTCTTATAAAATAAGTGGGATGAAAATAGAATCATTGTAATAAATTTTAACGCCCCGACCCCAGAATCCCAGAGTCAGTGAATAATTTTAATACATTGTCATGATTACAAGGATTTATATTCTGAAGGACCAATCAGTGTAGTAGTCTTGGAAAATAGATTATATACATGAATGTTACATTACATTATAAAATGACCAAAAACAACAACATTTTCCCCTTTTGAACACATTAATATCCCTTAACATGTCCCTATAGGTCATCCATAAAAATATTTCTTCAATCCTGGGAAAAATAAAACATAAAAAGGGTTGATCTCAACGACTCTGTAAGGATAGCAATATAGGGGAAACTTTCATAAATAAGCATAAACCTTTAAGGAAATGTATAAGAGTAAAACAAAAGCCTTTCAAACATAAAAATTATAATAATATGGAAAATATAATATCAAATAATTCCATTTACTTCTTCACATGGACATTCTACTAGTCGAATAATCACATGCAATATCAATAGCCACTTTCATAAAGAATGAATTCATAATGCCAGAATTCTTAACCACATAGTCAAGGAAATGTGCCAAGACTACAAATAAGATTTTGTCAAGTCATTGTGCCAAGACACTAGATTGACTCATAAGACCTACTGATGCATCGAGGAGCTATAGTGGGCTCCACCCGTCACTTACTATGTCCAATTCATTCCTCATATGAAAAGGTTTAATCAAAACATTAAAATTCGTATTAAAACAAGCATATAAAAAGTCAATACATTATTTATAAACCATGAATGGTATAAAAATAACACATCAACAGTCAAATATATCACAATACTTCTATAAAATATTGATTATTTCTATCATAATAAATCAACCTCAAACAAGTTTAACAACCATCGAAGGATGTTGACATAGATGAAAATTATTTGTAAAAATATTTGAGAGAAATATCCCTTCTTCATGAAAACATTATAAAGTCATAAAATTTAGGCAGGAATAAAGTTAATGAAATTATTGAATCAAAGTGTCCCATACCACTTTGATACTTTTTAAAGGAATTAAAATTTTAAAAACATTCATTTCCATATAAATATATCCTTAAAAACCATTTTGAAAACACGGACATTAATGAGATGGATTTATAAGAATAAATATTTAAATATTTACAATGATGATCTAGTTGAAGTGTCCCTTCCATAACACCTTAAAATATTCCTTTTGAAAATATTTTTATTAAACACAGATGTGGATGATAAAGAGGTCCTAGTAGATACTCACGTAAAATCAACCTTGTATAATAATGAGATTGTGAAATTAACCCATACCTTGAACATTCCTTTGGTCGAGGGTACGTTTAACCTCCTGTATAAATACCATAGTATATTATTAAATTATTCCTAAACCATATTAATATTTATGATATCATACATGATTCATTTATTACTTTATACTACCCATTTAATAAATATTTCCATGTTAAATTAAAATTTCGGGTAATAATCGCTTTCTTTATTGTAGGTGTTATAACTTGTTATTCATGATTGTATAACATAGATAAAGATTTAAATACTTCCATAATATAAAACATGATATATATATAATATATATTTAGAATATAAATATGTATAATAGATAAATATATATGAAATTTAAAACACTGTTTATTGGAACGGTAGGTCGTACGTACGCAAAAATGTGGTTTCCGTTTTCATATCGTATTGAATATAACTAAGTGAATAAGATGTATGTAAGTACATATATATATATATAAATATGCAGTAGAATTATTATGTCATATATTAAATACTTATTAATGATATATGTTTTTATAATCATCATTTATTGGTGAACGTGAAAACGGATCTCATCGCGTCGTGGAGACGGTAATCCGTACAAACGCACGAGCTGCAATATCATTATATTGATGGTGAAATCATAAGTAATAGGATGGTATATCATATATATAAAGAATCATTAAAATTTTATATTTATTATTTACATCAATTATACTCATTATTAAATCCATCAAAATAATGAAGTTTTTGAATAACAAATGACACCACAACGTGGAGACGGTAAGCCGTACGTACACACGTATGGTGACTTTGTCATTTATAGGATGGATAGAATAACAAATATGGTTGTAACATATTTATAATAAATCATAGTATATAGAAGATACTGGATATATTATTTTATAATGGAAACAATAATGAAAGTGGCAGTGGAAGAAGAAAAGAACTTGAAAGAGGTGATGAAATATTTACCTCTTCTTCAAGATATTCTATTTTATTTGACCAAAATGGCGCCTTAAGTTGGATTTATGACCAAATAAAGGCCTCTAATATGAATTTATTAATGTTGGGAGGGTATTTGGGTGGGTTTTTTAGAGTTAAAAGGCTTTGCAGGTGTGAAATTAAGATAAGGGGAAGTTCCCTTTTATAGGAGATGTGAGGGTCAGTTTAGGAAAAGCTAGAAATAATATTTTGTAATAAAATCTTTTTCAGATTATAATGGATCCAAAATGATTTATTTGTAGGATAAGGTGGGTATGGGTTTCAAAATCCTCAACCAATAGGTTTTAGACATGTTTAGGTCACCATATCAACCTTATCTTTTAGATTTAACTCTTAGTTAAATAGTTTGACATTTACCATGTCTCTCTGTATTTTTATATTATATTATTAATAAATTTACTATAAATTGCCAATACAACACCAAGTGGTTAATTAATGTCATATATATTATTATTTATGTCTTTTGGATATACCATATATTTTTAAGACTATTATATCAATTAATAATATAATAATTTTTTAAAAACCCAATTATATCAATTTGACACTATTTAATAATTTTTTTTAAAAGACATTATAACATTATCAATTCTAATAAAATTTATTTAATGAACCCTAACATGTCATAAAAACCTTTAAAATTAGTTTAATTCATCATAAGTCTATATTTACATTTATTTGGATATTTATAATATAAATTATTTTAATATTTCATTAATAAGGTAATTACTGCATCATCATCGTGTCATAAATAAATTAAAATATATAATGTCTAAAAATTATAAATAAACAATAATTATTTATAAAATCTTTTTATCTTTCTAATAAACATTTATTGTCAAATTTATATTTTGTGTAACGCTATATTAAAAAAAATTTGTTATTAAACATTGAATTTAACTCTTTTAACTCTTCTTTAAATAAAATTATAATTAATGCCCTAATCCAATCCATGTGGACCAAAGAGGATCATATTTTTTTCATAATGTCTTTTTGGGTCGAATTATACTTATCCAATAAAATTAATTCATGTTGTCAAAAACAAAATGCATGTTCTTAAAAAGTAAAAACTATCAGAAGATTGAAATATGTTTATATCAAATTTAATTTTGAAATTACATATAATGAGCTAAATTTTATTAAATGATAAAAATATAATCTAATTATACTTCCAAACCATTAAAAATCATAATTTATCACTATAAATTATTTCAATTAAACAGTTGTTTTCATTGAAAACATAGTATTTTTCACTATTCATCAAAATATGAATGTTATCAGAAAAGCACCAAAAATAAATCCCAACTAAATTTTTATGTCTCGCATATTTATAAGAATAAAATTTAATTAAATTTAATATATAAAAGTGTCAAATATTGGTTTTGAAAAGGGTTCTCCATTAAAAGGCAGCAAAATTGAATTTTTTGAAAAATATTTATTTTATCTGAAAAAATGATTTTGTTCATATATTATGTATAAGAAACACATAATATGGATTTTAAAATTATTTGGAGTATATAAGATTTAAAATGCAGATAATACTATTGATAACTGATATTTGAACGGTTATTTTAGTATGTTGTGGTGCGATCAAACTTGGTGTTGCGTGCAGTGCAATCTATTGAATTACATTAATGAGATAATGTACTATGAAATATTGGGGTGTTATAGAAATAAGGCTAGATTAGTTGCTAAAGGATATAATCTGCAAAAAGGAATAGACTAGGAAGAAACATATGCACTAGTAGCTAGAAGTTAATCTATCCATATTTTACATGTCTTTGCAGCATTCTTCAACTTTAAACATTTTCAAATGGATGTTAAATGTGCTTTACATAATGGATATGTTCAAGAGAAAGTTTTTGTTGAACAATATCCTGGTTTTGAAGACACAAAACATCCTGAACATGTTCTAAAACATACTAAAACTATATATGGACTTAAACAATCCCCAAGACCCCAATATGATAGACCTACAAGATTTTTGTTAAAAAAATTATGTTAAAGGAAATGATGATCCATATATTTTTATAAATAAATATATTAAAAATGTTTTGATTGTTCAATTTTAGGTTTATGACATTATATTTTGTTCAAGTCAGAAATCTTTAACCGATTAGTTTGCAAATATAATGAAATCTGAGTATGAAATGAGTATGATGGGTGAGTTATCATTTTTCCTAGGTTTTCAAATTTTTCAAAAACTATAAGGAACTTATATATCTCAGTATAATTATATTAAATATCTTCATAAAAAGTACTTATATGACAACACTAAAAGTATAATTAATCTCATTGGTACCTCATACTCAATTGATCTTGATGAAGCAGGGAAACTAGTATATCGAACATCATTTAAAGGTATGATAGGAAGTTTTTTATACTTGACAGCTACTAATCTAGACTTAATGTTTTCAGTATTCATATCTGAAAGATATCAATCCTATCCTAAGGAATCTCATTTAGAGGTAGTGATGATAATGTTTCACTATTTAAAGGGAACCATGTATTTATGACTCTTATATACATCTGGAAATGATTTAGTTTTAAAACGTTTTTCGGATGCTGATTTTGATGGATGTAAAATGGATATGAAAATTATATCTGGAACATTTCATTTCTTAGGAGATTCATTAGTTTCTTATTTATACAAAAAGAAACACTCAATTGTAAATTCCATAACTGATGCTGAATATGTAGCAGTTCGAAGTTTCTATGCCCAAGTGTTTGGGATAAAGCCCACACTCACAGACTATGGTATGAGTTTTACAAAAACACAGATATTGTGTAATAAAAATAGTGCCAATACCCTAAGAAAAACCCATCCACCTCACTCTCATTCAAAACATATAGATATTATGCATCACTTTATTATCAATCACACGCTAAAATGAGATATCATTCTTCAATTTTTCTAAAATAGAGTTCCATATGATGATATTTTCACAAAATCGTTACCCTCTGATATTTTTGAATACATTAAACAAAAGTTATGAATGATTATCGTAAGGTAATCTACCATATTAAATTTTTTATGAAAACCTATCTCTATACTGTAAGAAACACCATTGCATAGGGGATGTACAATTTCTTTCTAGTCAAAAAAAATTTATTAGCCAAAATGTGTTCGTAGTCAAAAATGAATTTATAGTAAAAAAAATTTCATTGTAAAAAATTTTTTGTAGTCAAAGTTTGTTTTTCATAGTGAAAATGTTTTTCGTAGTCAAAAATTGTTCATAAGAAAAAAATTTTCTTCGTCAAAAAATTTCCGTAGTCATTTTTTTTCATAGTCAACAATTTTAAATAGAAAAAAATTATTCCTAGACAAATTTTTTTATCATAGTCAAAAAATTTCGTTGTCAAATTTTTTTCGTAGTCAACTTTTTAATGAAATTTTTCTTAGTAAAATATTTGTATTTAAAAATTTTGGGAATATGATATTCTCTAAGAATAATTTTCCTTATTAATGTATCATTCCAAGATTTCTAGAAGGTATGTTTCCATTCTTATTTTATTTACATATTGTTAATTTCATATTTTTTAAGAAAACTTTTTGAAATCACTTTTACATAAATCGGAATTTTTTTTCTTTAAAACCCTTAAAATACCAAAACCTAGCAAATTTCTTTTTCATATATCATCTCAACCGTCACATCTTATCAAAATTAATTCCATCGTTGGATATTTTTGGAAAGATGATTTTTCCCCTCAAACACCTATATAATGTCCCCCTAATGGTTTTCACACACTATTTTTTAACCCTTGGTGTGTTGAATCTCTACTCCTCTTCTTAAGGATATTCTGAATTTTGTAGTTTTCCTCAATTTAGAATGTCTATGGAAGCTTCTCCTCATATACAAATTTTGTTAGTAAAATAAATCCTTGAGTGGAAGATATCCAGATAAAGGCTAGTAGATCTGAAATTCATTAATAAGTATGATTCTATTATCTTGAAAATTTTCCAGTTGAATTGTTGGGAGTGATTTTGTGTATCCAAACAGAAGGTACAAGATCCTGTTTATGTGTATTTTTTAGAATAATTCTATGAATCCGTAGGTTACATCAATGAAGGATGGAGAGACAAGTTTTCATTTTTGATATGTGGAAAGACCTATTCTCTTTCATACAATAATGCATCCAATATAATTAGTATTTCGTATAAAGAGAAGCTAATTTTTATACCCATTAGATACCAGATATATTAGGATCATTCTATATGAAGAAATATATGGAATGCCTTGGTTTGAAAAGTGAAGACTAATAATATTATCCATCTCTCTACAAATATCCGGATTTTTGATTTAATGGTTCGAGGACATCGCATTCCGAGAAAATTTGACAAGGATACCCTAAAGAATAGTGATATTTATGCTTTAGGCATTCTGGTGAATCATAGAAATATTTATTTCCTGAAGTATGTTTTACTAACAATTATGAATATCATGTATGGGACTCTAAAATCTAAAATCATCATATATCCAGTTATTCTCTCCAAGAATATATTATTTTGTCTATAATCATTTAAAATCCCTCGTAGTTCTAAGACAATGAATTTCATGGTAATGTTACTTAGTGATGACACCCTCAGAAGGATGAAGGTTGGCTTCAATAGTTAATTCTAAGATCTTTATGATTTATCCAAAGATGAAATAGAATCCCTATTAAAGAAACCTGAGGTGGGTGAGGCTTAAAATAAGGGTGGAAATAAGTTGAAGGTGAAGGAACAAGAAAAGAATGAAAAATATCCTACTACTAGAGAAACTGAATCAGAACCACCAAATCCAAAGAAGAAAAAGACTTATCCGGATGAAGTGGTTTCCAAGTAGAGAGAAGACAATAAGAATAAGAAGGAAGAGGAGCCTAGTTTTGGATTAGAACCTATTGAGGAAAAATCGTTAAAGTTGAAGGTTGTTGAGGATCTTAATAATCAAGAAAAATAAAAGAAGAAAAAGAAGAAAATGTATGAATCTTAGATTGTTCAGTCTCTTCTGAAGGCTACCGAGAAAGCCTCTAAGAAGCTTCAGGAACCAAAAACATTTCTCAATAAACCAGTACCCATAGAGACTTTGGGAATGAATATGGTGATTTTGGAACCAGAACAAGATAATGAAATCGTACAGGATAAGGAAGTAGAAGAAGAAGAAGAAGAAGAAGTGGACGAAGTGGATGACAGTGATGATGTCATATGAAAAGAAGGGATTTATAATGATAATCAAGGTCCTTCTGAAAAATTATTGATCCCGACTTATCAATTCGAATCATCAAAGATGGCTACCCCAGGAAAAGATAAAAAGGGTCAGGAAGAAGCGAATAACCAACTGATGATGATAGTAGCAACCATGAATTTTTTTAACCAAGAGGATATATTGGCAGATTTTGAGAGAGAAAACATTGAGGAAGATAAAACAGTTCAACTATCAAATAATGAACCTAAATCACACAAAGAAGAAATCAATCCAAGAGCTGATATGGGAAAAAGTGTTGTATGATTCAACATGAAAGGTCGCAGTGATAATTAAATGTGATGGTGGATCATCGAGGATATAAGCTGAAGAGATAGAGAACTAATCCTCATCAACCAATCAATCTAATTGGGAATCTTCCTCTCTTGGACATGACTTTGTTTTCTAATCATTGAAGAAGTCGGTTAATACCACTCCCTTGTTTCTGAGTGTAGACTTGAGATTCTTGTTGGTTCAGCACTCATTCAATTAAAAAGTGGATTTAGCTACCATGCTTATGGGTAAATTTTTCAGGCATGAGGTCAATTTCAAATCATTCATCATTGGATATGAATCTCACAAAATATCATGCAAGGAAATCACAATGTGGTCAATGAATAAAATCAACGAGATTGGAATCCATGATGTTTTTCAAAAAACTGTGAAGAATTTTTTTGACACCGAAAATTTAATGTTCAATGATATCACTAAATTTTTTGAGGAAAAGATATTTCTTGAACAAACTACCTAGAAATTATGAAGTCATAGACCTAAATAGGAAGCTTAATTATGTAGATATGAATTGGAAAATGGAAAGGGATATCATAATATATTTTGAAGAAAAACTCAACAAGAAAGATGATCTATTGAAAGCTCAAGAAGAAATTCTTAAGGCTCCAAGAGAAAATATCAAAGCCTTAGAGAAGAAAAGTGATGACCGAGATCAGATTTGAAATCGTGTTGAAGAAGATCAAAATGAGATTAAGAAGCTAAAAACTATTGTGAAGAAGAAAATGCCGAAGGATAAAGATGGAAATTATTTTCCCTAATCTGATATTTTGTGGTATTTATAAGAACCTCGTTCTTATTCTTGAGGTATGGGTTTCTTCTTTTCCTTCTCCTTAAGTGTATTTTAGAAAATAAGTAAAATGGGTGAAAATTCAAAATTTATGGGTACACGCCATCTACTTTTCCACACGACATCTACTATGGCTGTGTGGGATGAGAACATAAGGCGTGTAGGCTTGTCAACAATTCACGGTGTAAAAACTATCTACATGTCATATACTTAGTAATAAACGCCATGGAATCAGTCGGCAGTCAAATAGTTAGGCGGTGGAGAGTAGACGTCGGACGAACAGTTAAAAAGGATAGTACATGCCATGTATTTAGTAGAAAATTCCGTGTAATCTGTCGGCAGATGAATAGAAAGGAGATGGAGAGTTTCTTCCAGTGAACAGTTAAAAAGAAAGTACATGTCTTGTACCTGAGAGTACACACCTTGTTGTTATGTTTTTTCATTAAAAACCGTCATTAGCCTCCTCATTCTGTAGAGGATGCAGAAAATAGGATTGGAGCACTGGGAGAGGATGTCGAGGCTTGGAGGAGCTCCTACATGCTCATCGGGAATCTGATTATTCCGTTGATGATCTCGTTTGGACCACGTGGGTAATTCCTTCCCTCTCCTTGAGTCATTCCTTCCAATTATTTCCCTAGGGGAAGTTATTTGGGTTTGAACAGGTAAATGTTAATCTCAGATCTACTTCATTCTTGGTCGTTTCGGGAGGCTCCTTTCACATATATAGATCAGAGGATATCGAGGTAGGCGTTCTTGTGATTATTTTCAACTATCGAGTTGTTTTTTTGCACTGTTGTGCCACAACCCCATGTTCGGGGTGTCATATAGCTAAGGCCTTGAAAGTTATTATACCAAGAATTTTATAGGTAATATAATTAATAAGTATAAACTAGTATTTGGGGTCGTTTCTTTGATCCGGGCCACCCCAAGGGTATGTTCCCCTTGTTTTGCCATTTGGCCAGGATACCTGTGGGTATGCTGTGATTAGAGCATATTTTTAGTTTTCTTGAGATGAAACATATATAAATATTTCTATTAGCTTAAGGGAAGTGTTTTGTTAAACCTAAGGGCATGTTTTGTTTAGCCTGAGGGCAAGGTTGTGATTAGCCTGAGGGAAAGGATCTTATTAGCCTGAGGGAAAGGTTCTGATTAGCCTGAGGGCAATGTTTCTTATGCCAGACGACAGTAGCTTCTATACCTGAGGGAAATATCTCATATGCCTGAGGGTAATATATTTTATGCTGGGGACTGTCACCTTAAGGTTTAGTTTCTGTTTTCCTTAGTGTAAGGAATTGCATGTCCAAGGACAATTATTACTTTCATTAGTCACTGTGGTGATTTATTATGTTGTACCTGCGAAGCTAAAGAACAAGCTTGGTGTTATGGTTATTATCTGTAACTTGTTAGATATCCTATTGTGGTTACTGTTGTGACAATGGTATATGAGATTTTCGGTCGAGTTCGGGTCTCGAGATACTCATAATTCAATTATATTGAATTGTTAAATAAATTATTAAAATGGTAATGTAATTGGTAGGAATGGTTACTTTTGAGTACTTCTTAGTTTACTGCTTTATGTTACTGCACACTGTTGTTGCACATTTTCAATAATAGTTTGGCACGGAACATTGGTGGTTGCTTACTGGGATTTATTTCTCACACCTAGTTTGGGTCATGTCTTGGGACCCAATAGATTATATTGTTGCAGGTGTCGATAAGGGCAAGGATCCCTATATAGGTACATGATTGTTGTAGAGGAGTGGGAGAGCATGTGACCGAGCTTAGGCTTGTGATGTTGCTGAGTTTCTATTGCACTGCTTTTTTTTTGTTTTTCTGTACTTATACCTTGTGCTATATTATTTTAGATTGCAGTGTATCCTGTTTTAATTGCTTTCCTAGAATTATGGACATATTGAATTATCATCATATATATGACTGTTGGTTATCTTTTACATCTATTTTGTTGTCCATATGAGGTCTATATTATTTACTTCTTCCACATTCGTATGTTTATATTTTTCCTCTGCCCTACACTTTAAAAAATGAGGGCATATTTTCCCCACTATCAGACCTAGTCCCCTGCTACTAGTCGGCAGCCTCTGGAATTTGGTGAAATGTGCTTGAGGTTATGTGACCAACCAGGTTCGGGGCACCCATTGTGTGGCACCCGGATCGGAGATGTTTCAAAGTGGTATTAGAGGAAATTATTTTATTCTTAACTTTCTATTTGGATCCAATAGTCAGGGATTAGACAGAATTGGTATTTTGTAATAATTTTTTCCCAGGAGTAGCTGACCCGTGTATAGGGAAAAGCCAATCTACCTCAATTAATTGCAATTTTTCTTGTTTTTCAATTTTATAGTTGATTTGATTTTCCACATTGGGTGATGCACTTGTGGTGTATTGTTTCTATTTTATATTGTGTTTTATTTAGTCGCAACACAATGAGATGAGGGTATGTCATCTCATGCATCATTTAGGAACATGTTAGAATCACATGTCATGAATTGTTTCCATGCCATGTAGTTCCATTAGAAATTGCATGTTATTGTGATAGATGTTGTTCTAGAAAATGAATTTTGTTGTTATAGGTACCTTGATATGTATACATATTGTTGATAGGGTATTGGTACATGTTACGGTTGGGTTTATGGACGCTAAACTTTGGTTCCTGAGAAGTTTGGGCTCTCTTGGACCCGAATTTAGCAGATCATGATCCACCCTTTTGGATACGTTTTTAACTATAATTTAAATGTTCGGGTGCTAAACATTGGTTCTCGGGGAGTATGGGCCCCCACAGATCAAAATTTTTCATACCGACGCTTGAAGTTAAAGAAAAAGGGGCTCTGGAGTAGTTTTTGAGGTATACTGTCTGGAAACCCATACAACACGGTGTCTGTTTCTATGAACACATGCCATATACTCTATTATTCAGGAAGAAATGAAAATTTTTAAGTACACACCATGTACCATATGTACATGTCGTGTAGTCTCGAACTGTGTCCAAGGCAGTGTAGGTAGAAACACGGGATAATGAAGTTCTTGTGTGAACACACCATGTACCGATTGTACATGCCATGTCATCTTGACCCGACACCTGTCGTGTGACTAACTACACAGATAGATAAATCATAGTTTATACACGTTGTGTCAATGAAGAACACACCGTGTAGTGTGATCATGGGATCCGAACATGTAGCTAACAACATGGGTCGGTGTTATCCTTTCTCGTACATGTCATGTCCATCTGGATCATGACGTATAGTGTGAGCCGTGTATCCGTCCATGTCACGAACAACATGGGTTGGTGGAGATAGTCTAGTACACGCCATGGACCTGTGGGACATGTCGTGTAGTCTTGATCGATGAGGGGTACGGTGGATTAGCCGTGTAGAAGGACTTGGGTAGGGGAAGAGAATTCAATTACACACCATGAGTATGGACAACACGCCATGTGTTTGGGGTGTTACACGACCAGTTCTGGTAGAAGTATACACCGATGTGAATGACTTAAGGGACCATGACATGTAGTTATTATACACACCTTGTAGTATTTTTTTGTAAAACATGAATATTTTCTTTCACATGCTCCCATATTACATTTCCAGTTCTTAGTACTTGAGGATCTTAATCTAAGGCATGTTTCTGACCTTATAGAGTCATGCAACTGAGATGACCACGAGTTATTTTCCAAGAGATCATAAACGATTATACTCCAGATATGGTAGGCCATGGGCTACGGATGGATCCTCCAGTAGAGCCATATGTAGAGCCAGCTATTATACCAGACGTAGGAGTGGATGCACAATTCTGTGAAGGCTTCATGCGGTTCATGCATACCTTCCAGGGAGCACCGCCAATTGCCACATGCAGATACATCCGCCTTAGTATTCAGGGGATGGCGGACCATAGGATGTAGAGTCATGCTTGGATTCTATGCATATGCCCTTCATGAATCTGGAGACGCCTCCAGGGGGAGGGTCAAGATCACTACTTACATGCTGTGTGATTCCACCAAGAGATGGTGGGATGTTACCACCCAAACTGAGTATCACAGAGACATGGCGTGGGAATATTTTTGGGAAGTATTCTATGACTTTTTTTTCCTAGAGATGCTAATGGAAGATCAATCATGATAGTTCCTAAATCTGCAGTAGGGAGCCATGTCAGTGATGGACTATTCTTCCTACTTCACCGAGCTAAAGTGTTTTGAATCAGTTATGGTGGGTGATGAGACATTGTGGGATAGAATCTTTGAGTATTGTCTTAAATATTACATCCGGGCATTGGTGAATGTTTTTAGGTTTCCTACAGTCCATGCTATTGTGAACCAGGCATTGATTACTGATCAGAACCTACAGGAAGCTAGTGTCGTGGACCCGGGCAGTTCGGCACTGGTCTCTGGTACTATTTCTAATGGAAAGAGGAATAGGTAGATGAATTTCTCTCATGGTGGCATTACTATCCAGAATAATTCTTCAGGTTGCTAGATAATGTCCTACCAATGTGTAAAAGAGCTGCACAAGAGACCGCAGTGTCCATGTGTCCCACTGTAGTGATGAGCTTGCGGCAAGGTGGGTCGTCTTCATCATTTTTCTAGGGAGTTTCCACCAGTGACTAGTGAGAGGGGTTCTGTGGAGACTCCACATGTAGGAGTTGGACCATGAGCTTCTTACTAGTCAGGGAATTGGAATATGTTAGGACATTCATGCTAAGGTGGTGGTAGTGCCGTTGGTAGCTAGACACCAGGATCTCAGAGACTGCAGGGTGGGTAAGCCAGGGTAGCCAGGACGTGTCGCACGGCCGATCCACTGGGTAGGAATATGCAGTGCAATATACCCAATAAGAGTATGATTCTAGATCTTCCACTGTTAGAGGTACTATTCAAGTTGCTTCTGTTTTGTCTTCTGTACATTTCGATACTGGTGCTACACATAGATTTATATATGTGCCCATTATGGAGAGCCTTGGGCTCTGTGTTTCTTCTTCTTCTGATATCATGACACAAGACACTCTATTGGTAACTAGAATTTCAGGTGTGTGTCAGTGCAAGGAGTTCCCCTTAGAGGTTGGTGTGTGTCACTTTCTATGGGGCCTCCATGTGTTAGCGATGATGGGCTATGATGTCATACTTGGGATGGACTAGTTGGTACCCTTTTGAGCCTTTGTATATTACTATCATCACAGTGTGAGTTTCATGTCACCAGAGGGTGGAGAGTTTCTATACAAGGGAAAATGGGATGTCCTGGTAAGCCAAGATGGACCCAAGATTCGTGGGTGAGGTGGAGTGACAACCTAGATTGTGAGTTTATATCTGGATGACTAGGGATTTTGTCAGAAGGATTTACCTCCAGTGGTTAATTTTTTTAGGGATGTATTCCTGGATGATTTTTCAGGTATACCTCTAGAGCGAGTGGTGGATTTTTCTATTGATCATCTGCCAAGAGTGGCACTGGTGTCCATTCCTCTTTATATAATCGGTATTCCAGAATTACAGGAGATCAAGAGGCAGTTCGAGGAGTTACAAGCAAAGGGTTTCATCCAATCTAGTACTTCTCTTTGGAGTTCGCCTATCCTATTTGTGAAGAAGGCTGATGATACCCTAAGACTCTGTTTGGATTATCAAAAACTGAACCAGATAACGTTTAAGAACCAATATCCTTTACCGAGGATTGATGATCCT
The DNA here is from genome assembly GCA_963277665.1 of Viscum album. NCBI lineage: Eukaryota > Viridiplantae > Streptophyta > Magnoliopsida > Santalales > Viscaceae > Viscum > Viscum album. The sequence continues at coordinate 1,058,319,055 of OY728129.1, forward strand.
TTTTTTCAACATTAAGGAGCACGAGGGTTCTCAACGATTGACTTGAGATCCATATATCATCAATTGCACATTAAACCATTGGACATAGTACTTACGGCCTTTTGGAGCAGATATGGTCTATATGAGTACTTGGTCATACCGTTCGGACTCAGAAACATGTTATTAGTTTTCATGGCTATGATGAATCGTGTGTTCCATCCATGTATGGATTATTTTGTGGTGGTCTTCATGGACAATATATTGGTGTACTCTCACACTCGACCATACCATGCCATCCATCTTTAGATCATACTGAGTACACTGAGAGAGCATCCATTATATGATAATCTATCAAAGTTTCACTTTTGGAAGGACCAGATTCACTTCCTGGGTCATATTATCTTAGGCAGGAGTTGAAGTAGACCCAGAGAAGGTGAGAGAAGTAGTTTCCTGGGAGTATCCTAAAAACATGTTTAAAATACAGAGTTTCTTGAGGCTGGCTAGTTACTACAGGCACTATATACATGACTTATCCCATTTAGCAGTTCCGTTGACGAGTTTGACTAAGAAGTGTATGATGTTCGTTAGCTCAGAAGCCTGCGAGGCAGCCTTTCAGGTGCGGAAGGGAAGGTTGACATCATCACCAGTCCTGATACATTTAGAGCAAGGGAAGAGCTATATAGTTTACTATTATGCATTAGGAATTTGGTTGGGAGCAGTGTTTATGCAGGGAGACCGAGTAGTTGCATACGGGTCTCAACAGTTGAGGCCACATGAGAGGAATTACCTGAAAGATGATCTGGAGTTGGTTGTAGTTGTTCATGTGTTATGTTGTTGGATACATTATCTCTTGGGAGAACATTTTGTGGTTCTTTCACACCACAAAAGTCTTAAATACATCTTTACCCAGTGTGACTTGAATTTGAAATAGTGAAGATGTGTTGATTACCTTTAGTCCTTTAACTTCAAGCATTCCTATACACCTACTAAAGGTAATACAGTAGCTGGTGCACTGAGTAGGAGGACTCAGATATAGGAAGGGCAGGAGGCCAGTGGTGAGTGGAAGCTTATGGCTTTGTTATCTGAGATGCATTTGGAGGTGCACGATAGTCAGGGGCGAACCTGTCTTCCATCCTTAGCTCTGACTTCTACTCTCCCGGATAGAGTGAGGATGAGACAGCTGTCAGATTCAGAAGGCCTGGTTTTATGGGAGTTGGAGGAAAGTGAGGACCCGCCTCATGGTTGGACGATAAGCGATGATGAGTTACTTCATATCCATGGATGATTGTGGGTTCCAGGAGATATATGAGAGGATTTGATGTGGGAATTCCATGTCGTGTGGGTTGTTGTGGACAGAATTATGAAGGTAGATCAATTTTTTCCGATCAAGGAGACCTTCGGTGTTGACAAGATCAGAAAGTTTTATATTCGACAGATAGAATTTCTTCATGGGGTCCCTTGATCTATCGTTTCAGATAGGGATTCCTATTTTATGTCTCATTTCTGACAGGGTTATTAGAGGGCACTGGGTACACAAGTGCTTCTCAGCATAGCATTCCACCCTCAGACCGATGGCCAATTAGAGCATACAATATAGGTGCGGGAGGAAATGTTGCATGCATGCATCATGGATTTTGGGGGGACTTGGGAGAATCACATACCCTTGGTCAAGTTTCCCTATAATGATAGTTTTTAGGAAACTATTGAGATGGAACCTTACAAGGTTTTATATGGTAAGCCATGCTGATCACCTTTGTGCTGGTTGGAGGTAGGTGAGACAGATATACTGGGACCATGTCTCACGCAGGAGACATCAAAGTAGGTCCAGTTGATTTTAGATGTAGATGGATACTGCATAGTCTCATCAGAAATCTTATGCTGACCACTACAGACGACCCTTGGAGTTCATGGTTGGGGATTAGGTTTTCTTGCATGTTTCACTGAGGATGGACATAGGCAGATCAGGATACAGGGTTAACTTTCACTAATGTATGTAAGGACCTTTGATATTCTAGAGAGATTCGGGATAGTTGCCTATCTGTTGTAGTTACCACATAGGTACCGGGCCATGCACGTCATCTTACACGTATCTAAGCTACGACGTAATCACTCAGGTCCATCTCATGTTTTTAAGCCTGAGGAGTTTGAACATCAGGTTTATGCATTTTTTGAGGAGCATCTGATTCATATTGTTGATTGAAGCACAAAGGTTCTCCAAGGCTGGTTAGTTCCTCTCATAAGGGTGATATGGCAGTATGGTTGAGTGTAGGATGAAACCTGGGAGTAGGAGACCGATGTACATGCTCAGTGGCCAGAGATGTTCTTAGTTTTATCTTCACCACCCTTGAAAGGGTAATTTAGGGACAAATTAATTTAAGTGGGTATGTTTGTAAGAACCAAGCTCATATTCTTGAGGTACGGGTTTATTCTTTTCCTTTCCCTTATGTTTTTTTTGAGAAAATAAGGAAAATGGGGGAAAATACCAAATTTATGGGTACAATCCATGTCATTTTCTACACATCGTGTAATTTGGCCGTGTGGGATGAGAACACAGGGCATGGAAGCTTGTCATCAATTCAGGGTATAAAAACGAACTACACGCCGTGTAGTTAGCAATACACGCCGTGTAATCAGTCGACAGGTGAACAGTAAGGTGGGGGAGAGTAACCATCATATGATCAATTAAAAAGGGAAGTTCACGCCATGTATATAGTATAAAACACCATGTAATTAGTCCGCATATGAACAATGAGTCGGTGGAGAGTTGCCGCTAGTGAACAGTAATAAAGAGAGTACACACCGTTTACTTGAGAGTACATGCCGTGTAGTTATGTTTTTTCGTTAAAAACAGGAATTAGACACCTCATTCGGTAGAGGAGGAAAACAACTCGATAAGAGCGCTCATAGAGGAGGCCGAGGCTTGGAGGAGCCCAAAAAACTCACCAGGACGCTGATTCTTCCACTGATGATCTCATTTGGACCGCACAGGTAAGGACTTCCCTCTCCTTGAGTATTTCCTTCTGATTCTTTCCCAAGGGAATGTTATTTGGGTTTTAATGGGTAAATGTTTATCTCAAATCTACACTATTCTTGGTCATTTCTGGAGGCGCCTTTCGCATATATTGATTACAAGAGATCAATGTTGGTGGTCTTGTGTTTATTTACAACTATCGAGTTGTTTTTGTGCACTGTTGTGCCACGAACCCATGTTCGGTGTGTCGTATGGCTGAGGCCTTGACTATTAAGATTCCTATAATTTCATATGTAAAATAATGAATATGTATAAACTGGTTTTTGGGATCGTTTCTTTGATTAAGGGCCACCCTGACAGTGTGTTCCCCTTGTTTAGCTGTTTGGCCAGGATACCCTTGGGTATGTCATGATTATAGCATGTTTTGAGTTTTATTGAGAGGAAACGTATATAAATTGTTTGACTAGCCTGAGGGAAGTATTTTTTTATCCTAAGGAATAGGTTTCTTTAGCCTGAGGGCAAGGTTCTAATTATGCTGAGGGAAAGGTTCTGATTAGCCTGAGTGTATGGATCTGATTATCCTGAGGGAAACATTTATTATGCTTTAGGGCAGCAGTTTTTGTGCTTGAGGGTAATATCTCAAATCCCTAATGGAAATATTCTTTATGCCTGAGGGTAGTCACTTGAGGGGTTCATTTCTATTTGCCTGAGGGTTAGGAATTGTATGTCTTAGGAAAATTTTTACTTTGAATATTCACTATGGTGATTTATTATGTTTTACCAACCAAGCTAAAGCATAGGCTTGGTATTATTTTTATATGTTACATGTTAGCTAGCATGTTTTGGTTTCTACTGTGGCACTAGTATAGGAGATTATTGGTCGATACCGGGTCTTGGGAGACTCATAATTAAATTATATTGAATTGTTAAATAAATTATTAAAATGGTAAGGTAATTGGTAGGAATGGTTACTTTTGAGTACTTCCTAGTTTAATGCTTTACATTACTTCACACTATTGTAGCACATTTTCACTGACATTTGGGCACAATCCTTTGGTGGTTGCCTACTAGGATTTATTTCTCAAACCTTTTTTGGGTCATGTCTTGGGCACAAACAGATTATATTGTTGTAACTCTCAATAAGGGAAAGGGTCCTTATACAGGTACATTATTATTTTAGAGGAGTGGGAGAGTATGTGACATAGCATAGTGTTTTGATGCTGGTGAGTTCTTGTATTATTGTTTTGTTTGTTTTTTTGTACTTGTACCTTCTGTTGTATTGTTTTAGAATGCAGTTTATCCTGTTTTGGCCACTTTCTTAGAATTAGGGACATATTGCATCATCATCATATATATGAATGCATGTTATCTTTTACTTCTATTCCATTGTCTATTTCATGTCTATATTGTTTACTGTCTCCACTTTCCTATGTTTATATTTTTTCTCTATGCTACACTTTAACAAAAGAGGGCATAGTTTCCCCACTATCAGACCTAGGCCCTTGCTTCTGGTCAGTAGCCTCTATCAGTTGGGAAAATGCACTTCAGGTAATTAGACCAACCAGGTTTGGGGAACCCATTGTGTGGCACCTGAATCCGGGATGTTACAGTATTTTTCTTCCCTGTACAAATTCATTCAATCATAATGAAATTTTCATTTTCCCTCATATAATTTTTTGTATAGTAATAATATTTCTGGTAGCATATTTTTTCCATTCACTTTATTAATTTTTTAAAATCACAAAGGGGGAGAAAAGAATAATAAAAATAATACTATGTAAAGAAAATAATTCCCTATATAAGGGGAAGTCTATCTATGGGGATGATCCTATCGAAGAAAATTTTTGTATGCAATAAAGAATATTTTTGTACACAAGAAAATGTAAAATATCATTCATGAAATCAATAATACGATCTTTATGGATTTCAAGACCTAAGGGGGAGTTATTTGTATTCACCAGGATTCATAAATAAAGGAAAATTTGTTTTTATTTTCATGTTCATAAAAAATTCCATGTCCTTATATTATTTTTCATAAGGATGTTTGTGCTTTCCAAAAAGGGGTAAATTTTTAGTTCAATGTGGTTTCCTTATGACATTTCTATTCCTCTATTTTTTGAAAATCTTGAACACTCTATCTTATCTTAAATTTAAATTTTATCTTAATAATAAAAAATTTCCTTATCTAAGGTATTTTTATACTAACATATGTTTTAATTTTTCATAGTCTCTCTAATTATAACTCCTTTTATTCCTATGTTTGAAAATTAGGTTTCCCATTTAAAACCTCAGAATTATATAAATACTTAGTTATATGGTATTCTGTTTTCAGGTTCCGAAATCAGGTTCTAGATTCTCTGAAATTCAGACTCCGAATTCTCTAAAATTCAGACTCTAAATTCTCTAAATTTGAGACTCCGAATTCATGAGAATTTAGAATCCGGATTACATAGAATTTAGACACCAAATTTATTATAATTCAGACTCTGAAATCCTCAGCATTCTGAGACTGAATTCCTTAGAATTCAAACTCTGAATTCCTCAGATTTCAGAATCTGAATTCATTGGAATTTAGACTCCGAAATATATAGAATCTGGGTTTTTAATTCCTTTAAAAATAGAATATGATTATCAATTATTTATAGTCTATGAATGTTTATTTATTTAGACTATGCACATTGTTTTTCCTTAGACTCAAAAAATTAGTTTTTCATAGGAGACCTTTTTTTCATAAACTTGTATAGTTATGAAATGATGTCATACAATCTGTTTTTAACTTACCATTGTTTGAGTGATATGTGTACAAGTCCCTCTGAGATTCAAGGAAAAATATGACCATTGGAGAAGGGATTCAATAGTTGGTAAAGTACCTATAAATAAGAGCTCATTTGAAAGAGATCTATACTGAGAATTACTTGTTGATCACTCTAGAGATTGAATGCTACTGAAGTGATTTCTAGAGAGAGATACTCTCATGACTTGTGTGTACTGAACATCTTGTTCAAATTGGTTCATGCGACTCTGATTGTTGTTGTGTACAATTGAGGACTTCAGGGGATAGGAAGATAGAGGTACTGACTACCTTAAGGTTTGATTAATTCCATGGTTAGAAATATGGAGGTTCTGACTATGATTAATGTTTGAGGGCTTGCGTGGATAGAAAGATAGGTTCCGATATTCCAATCAAGGGCTTACCCTAGTGTGGTAAGACAGACTTTCTTGAAAGTATAAATCAAGGGACCATTATCCAAGTTTGTTGGATACACTTCTATTTAGGTTAAAAGATTTATTACTTGTAACTTGTTTTGTTTCATGTTTTTTACACTGTATTTGGATAATGGAAGAATGTATAACCTTCTTATACTTTCTTGTTCTTTTGTATACTCTGATAAGTAAGATTATATATGCCTTAAAGGCGAATTGATTCCTTGATATTTTTCCCTAAGTTTCATTTCTAGAACCATTTTTCCGGAACCTCTTATATTTGTAGAACTAAAAGAGGTCTTTTAAATTAAAATTGTTTAAAAAAGTTAAATATTGTTTTCCTTACGGTTAAAAATGAAATAATTTTTAACATAAGATTCACCCCTTCCTTTAATTGAGCATCTACATTCATTTTTTGATCCTACAATAAATTGGTATATCTCTATCCAGTTTACCCTACGTACACTCAAACATTATATATGAATTCATTAAAAAGACTCAGTCTTCTATTTCTTTAGTGAAACATATTTAAAATGAAATTTTTTTATCTATATGATCCTCATCCATCTATTGATCCCTTGTGAGATTAATTAGTCGAAATTCTAAAAAATATCTCTGATATAAATTGATCTCTATCTTTGATGAAACACCATAAGTTTATCTATCCAATCACCTTCGAAATCCGTCTTCATAATTCTTATTCTAGTGGAATTTTTTAAAATATTTCCATTGGAACTCATTCAAGAATCATTTAACACATCATAATGTCTGATGAACTATATATACATTTTTATGGATCTTATTACATTTCCACTAGGACAAAATTTGTGAACAACCTTTATTTAGAAGGGTCTTTGTGAAATCATAGGTTTAAACATATTATAGAATTCATCTTCCTCAATTTATAATTAGAACATCATACAAACTATTTAAATTAAAACGTTATATGCCTCAGTCTAGTAGAATTGATCCTTTTGACTTTATAATTCATTGTTTACTCACCAGTTTCAATTAGTTCATATTTGGAATGAACATTATATAGCCTACAACTCGATCATTTTTTGGAAACATACTTATTTAACTTTTTACAAGATCATATAAACATATCATGAATCATCAAAATATTCATGATATTAAGAATATGATAATTAAAAAATCACCATCTGACTAAATAAGGTTACATTCTTAAACACCTTCAATAGTAATACATAATGAAGGTTTCAAAACAATCTCTTATAAAAAATCTTAACTGAGACACAAAAACATTTATGAATAAGATATTAAATTAAATACCTAACTAATTCAAAAAATAATCAAATGTATCCTCAAAGTGTATCAACTAAATTTGATCTTTGGGATTCAAAACATGTTGAATTTCCCTTTGAAGTACTCACATTATTGAATTATGTACATTAATTATTATCAATTTTTGATTCATTTTCTTTTTCATAATTCAGAAAATAGATAACTTTTTCTCAATGGATTGAGCAGTTACTGATGTCTTTGATTTCTATGAACTTTTCTAATTTTTATTTTAGTATTTAGATATAATCAAATAAACTTCCAATTATTTTTTATTTTCAAATTTGGAATCCTAAATATTTATAAAATCATCATTAATAACAATTAGTTTATCAACAGTTATCTTAGAAGAACTCGATGAGAAATAAAATGAGCATAAACTTTCTTCCAATGAGATAGACATTGGATGATTTTTATTTGATTGTGAAGAAGTATGTATAGTTAATGTGTCTAATGAATTTTCAAGATGAGAAAAAATAGACTACAATAATTTTCTTCATTTGAACTTAGCCTTTAATATACATTAATTTTTAGTATTATTTAACATCATAAAAATATACCTCTAAAAAAACATCTTATTAAACTTTATATTGTTAAACATCTATGTTTTGAACATTAGTTGGATTTTCAATTGTACTTATAGTTAAACTGTTTGGCAAAAAATGGAGAGGATTCATTCTTGGATATATTAGGAGAAATATGTTTTTCTTTTTTATTGAATTAAATCATTCTATTCAATTGATTTTATGAAAAAACATGTTCTTTAATAGTTACTCATAAAAATTTTATTTAGAAATATAAATTTTCTTTAGCTTTATAGGGTAATATTTATTCTTATTTTATTATACTAACATATTTTCCACATCTCCATTTTATTTTACTTTTTTTATTTTTAATTACTTCATCAAATTTATTCATCAAGAACCTACTATGTGTATAAATAAGATTATTTATCTGATAATATAGACATATTTTATTCTTAAAATACTATTATTTATAATTATATTTTGATTCATATATCATTTCATTCTACTTCTCTATATAAACATTTTTATCTTTCTCACCAGTTTTGGGATTCTTCATATGATCCTTTTCTAAAATTGAAATTTCATATTCTTTTCTCTTATATGGAATCTTATTATTTCATTAATCTAATTTTTTAATTTCTATAGAAGGAACTACAAATGGTTTCTCTACAAAATCTTCTCCTTTTCATCATACATTAATCTCATTATAGACATTATATCTATATTGATAGTTTTTTATTTTTATCCTTTCGAGTGTGAATCATTTTGTACATCCTCCTCCTTCAGTAACTTCATTAAAAAGATATTCTTATGTCTCCCATACAATATTATTTTCAACTTAGTTATTTTGTTTCTAATATCTTTGATATATAACAAAAAAACATTTTCAAATTTATCAATCTAAATCTCACTAAAAAATATTATAGATAAACAACCTAGATTTTTATATTATATATTAATCATTTTCATAGTGAAAAAATTATAAAAATGAACTGATATACAATCCTAACTCTTGGTAGTTGGTTTTCAGTCTGATTCATTTAATCATTGATTTCTTAAAGATTCTTTTTCGCATCAAATTTTATTAAATCTCCATAAAATTCAGTGAGTTAGTGGGAAAAAATAAAAAATACCTTTCAACCCTTTATTTAAAAATCCTAGAAAATTTACCAAATGTTACAGTAAACATTAAGATTATAAGAATAACCAACACCTTCTTAATGCATCATTATTTTAAAAAGTTTTTGAACCATAAAACTATCTAATTGATAGTGAATTTTACAAATCATAAACATCAGTATTTGAAACCACTCTCCACCATAATGAAAAAGTAATAATATTTTTCAACATGAATTTATATTTCTCTAGAAGATCAGAATATATTATCTTTTCTAGAAACTTTTTCACTGGACTTGAGTTTTCTAGTTGATCCTATTTTCAAATTATAAGATAGAAAAAACATTTCGAAATATAGAAAAAACTATCCAGAAAAGCCTTAAGTGATTCAATTTCATTCATAATTAATGTTTCCCACCTACTCTAAGTACACCTATTTATAAATGTTTCAATATATTTAGAATATTCTTCTTTGATTTTATTAATTGAGGGGTTAATATTGAATTTTTCCAAAACCAAATGATTTCATATATGTTTTTATGTATTTATTTTATTTTTTTTAAAAGATGATCTGGAATGTTTAGGTGGAATTTATATAACAAATGTAAATATAAAATATATAGAAACTCATATTAGATATGAAATTTAGAAAATAACAATATTTTAAATCTTTTATCAATATATATCTCTTCCAAAAAAATTTGATGATCTAAAAATGTTGCACAACATATTTGGAAGTTATATTCTATTCATGAACTATTGTAATAGTTAGTACCCTATAAAAAACTTAAAATGTTTTTTCGATTTCCATGTAATGTATTCAGTGGGTTATGCAAGATTTATCATTTCCCTAACAATGTTTATATTTTTTCATGCACTATTTGAATTATAATTTCTATATAATATTTTTTGTATCAATAGGCTATTGCAGTTTGCAGGCTATAATGAGAACCTTGGGATACTATTCAATTGATATAAGACATATGTCATGTATCCTAGATACCTCATACTGACTAGATATAGATACTACATGACTATCTTATACTAGGTCTAAATAATAATTGGGACTTCTTCTCATGAATTTTACACGTTGTGATCTCAAATAGAAGAGATCGTGAGGGATGACCCACCAATAGGAACATCACATGATTTTGATTTCATTAGTAGTTCTTATCTATGTACATGTGTAACAATATTTGGGAAAGATATTATTGTCAGTGTATAACATTTGATCATATACTTTGATAAAAGGAAAAAATGTATATAATTAACTTCCATGAAAGGTATCTTGTTTTAGATGTGTTATTGGTGGTATAGAATTGATTGACTAATTTTAATAGCATTTGTCTCTTCTAAAAGAACGTAATATCTCAATCCTAGTTGTTCAGGATGGTAGTACCTTAACTAAATCCATGGCCATGGCATAAGAAGGTATGTTTTCTCCGTTAAGTCAATAAATAATAAAAAAAATAAAATGATGATGACATGAATTTTTAACCCTAATTAATAAGAAATCATGGGATAAATAAGTTTTATTACGTGAAATGTTTTCATAGGAAAGATTTGCACTACTATAACTTTTCTTTATCTTCTTATGGGCCTTGATGTGTTTTTGAACTTTTCTCCTGGTCCGTGAATAATACTCACTATAATAAAGATAATGTCTTAGAGGGTCACACACTAAGTGTATTGAATGATATGTCCTATTCCAAAAAATATGAGTTTAGTATTTTTTGGGCCCCTCCATAGAGTTTAGGATATGTCCATGGATATATGACCACCAAAGAATAAATAAAATCACATTAATCGAGTTTAGAATAATTTATACTAATCTTAATTATTAAATGTATTTAAAATTATATTATTAAATATGAGGAAAAATATTATATTATTAAATATGATTTTAATATTAATGGTCCATTAAATATTTTCAAGAACATTTATTCGTGTTAATGGATCGATTTTAAAATGTAATATATTTTTTATATTACAATAATTTAATAAAAATGTAAATGACCTTAATAACCCAATTTTTTTTGTAAAATTTCTTTATAGATTTTTTAGAGGATAATAAATATTTTGAGGGTTTGGGATTGATTTCCTTGTATTTATGAAAATTCTACATAAGGAGTGGAGGGTTCACATTCTAGATACTATTCTTCCCACGATTTTGAGACATTCTATCTCCTTCATCCCACATCCAATATAGGGATTCTCCAAAACTATGCCTTCGATTGAATTTTATCTTTACTAATCAAATTATTTTCATATCATATATCATCAGGATGTTGAATGTTTCACAGGATCTCCACACTAGCAACTTGAATTTGATGATCGATGCTCCCATAAAAATTCAATGAATATTTGGACAATATAAATGTATAATTCTTTAATTCTTTAGAGAAAATGTAATTGATGATGAAAAATTGACAAAAAAATATTCATATTCAATGATCTAGTCTTTGATTTTTTTCCTTAAATAATTTAACACGGGATCCTTGGGGATTTATATCAGTTTGTGCTTTGCTAGTGATGGTTTAAGTTTGTCAATAATTAGTGTAAAAATAAATCCCTATTCTATCTACATATTATCTACACCACAAAACCATAAATTCATAGCATAGAGATCAACTAAATATTTTGAGCCAAAAAAAATTATATTTCCAATAAATTAAGTAGAGTTCTTATTTTTAGTCCTAACTGACCGGACCACACATTGATCTGATCATGAACAGGGAAGTTGAGACTATTAGAAAAATTTAATTTTTATTGAACTATGGTTTTATGTGTATTGAAATTGTAAAACCTATTTTTTTAGATATGTTTTCATTTTTATAAAATTATATTTCTAGTTGAAATTCATGTCACCTACCATCTTCGGCAAGGTTTTGTCAAAATTTTAGTGGTCAGAACAGTTCTAGCTGATGGGTAATGATTTTAATGTGTTGTGGAATCATTTAAAAAAACAGATCCTAATAATATTATTCTTTTGAAGTTAGTTGATAATAGTTTATGAATATTATCCTGTAGTAAAAAAATAATAAAAAATATTTGAATGTGAACTGGGGCCATGTTGGTTTGACGTCCACAAATAAACAAACATATAAAGGAAGAAAAAACGGGGGATTAAAACTTGTGGCTTCTTATAAAATATTGATATAAAAAACATGATTTTAAATAAAAATTAAAAATAGATTGTATTTATTCGTCTCCCTATGGCCTCTATCTGTGATACCTCCTGAGAGGGTTCCCCTTTTCGATGCATCCTCCCACCTGCAGACTCCCGTACCCAACTTGGCCAGCTCGCAACCACCATCAGGGATTACCTAGAGATGATCAACCCCCTTCTACACTATAAAACCTCATGCTTCTACCGTATCCCCACAACTTCTACTTCATACTCCTCTCTAGCCAACATACTGAGAGAGCACCTCCATCATGGCCACCTCAGTATCTACATATTCAATTTCCTCCATCTGTCATCGTTCTCCACTAAACAAATCCATTGCAGTGGTCATCCACCTCAATTCATAGCATTACCCACCACCACCCCCATTAATGTTTCCTTGGATAACCCTTCTGTTGGAATGGCACTACACTCGACCTCCTTCATACTCAACATTGAGTAGGCAAACACGACCCCCTACCCCAATTGGGTGCTCCACTGGCCTCATATAGGTCCACATATCCTAAAACCGCCCTGCACATGTTTACTCAACACCCTACCACCCTTAATGGGTATTAAAGACCCAGAACCAGCATACACAGGTTCAAAATGATAGAGAACAAGCTTTGGTGTTGTCGTACTGACCCACAATTGTACTAGGTGAGGTTTCGGGTTCCATAGAAAATTTTAAATCTCCAATAAATTTTTATTTTTATTTTTTGGAATCTAAAAATTACATTGACATTAGAATAAAGATAAATACACTTCATGAAAAAATGTTATGAAATTATTAGAATTTAAATAGTTCATTTAATTCATATCATTGACCAAAAATATTATTTTTTTCAATTAATTTTATCATGCATCTATTTTACATTTCATCAAGTCTTGAGAATTGACTGGAAAATTTTTGTGGGTACATTTTTATTTAATGATTTATTACATCTGTGTGTGACTATTGTAATATTTAAGTTATTTTTTATATATTCATCATCTTTGTTTTTTAATATATATAAAGGACTATTTATCCATTAGATTTATTATTTATATATTATTAACTTCCCGATACCTCCTCACTTGTGGATGAGTATATTTGTATTATGATGATGATGCTACAAGATTTGGACCACGCCGTGTTGATGTAGTTTCCTAGATTATATGTGGAAATGTTGTAAATGGGAGCTGTCTTCAATACAATTAACAAGATGACTTTGGTATTATAACCCCAGGATCATTGTTGATTTGATTAGTTTAAATGGATCAATCAGTACCAACTACTCAAGATCAACTATATATTTTATTTAATTAATTCATTTTCTTTTTTATTTTGTGAATTTTCATGTTAATGAGATTACATAAAATAATGAAATAATATTCATAGATTAATTCTGTTTAAGATGAGATGAGCTTTTTTATTAACTACATTGTCTGTTAGTAGTGTGATCACATAGTACATTAATATTAGATATAAAATGATTTCATTCATAGAGAAATAATAAGAAACCATTAAAATAAATTTTAATACATAACCCCTTTCATATTATAAATATTAAAGAAATGGGTATTTGGAGTTCTCATCAGCCCTAGTTGAGGGTGCCCCCAACTACTAGAGAATTTTTATGAGAACAATGAGTTGAGATAACTAATGATCATAGTAAATAATTATACATTTATAAATTTTTTAATACTCAGATAAAAACCATTAAGTAAATATATTTTGTATTTTTTATAATCCATGACATCACTAAACAGTTCAAGGTGTCATGTGTTAATTTGGTCAGCTATTTACACACCTACCATGAAACTCTCAGAGTAGTGGCACATCTATATCTTGGACAATGATGGGAGGTTATATAGGTCCTTTCCACTAGAATACTCTTGAAACTGTGTATACCAAATCTTGTAGTGAGGTATATTAGGGTCCAATAATATATTGGTATACATTTAATGACATAATTAATTGGCAATCAAGATAAAATCTTTAATCTGTTAGTGTTTATTTTTATAGAAACTGACTTGTAATGCCACAAGTTCACTCTAATTAGTTATGAAAAAATAACATGTCCTTAATATCATGAGTTTCCATAGTGTAATAATATATGATGTGAAAAGTACTATGATATAGAAAATTCAAGATGATGAAGTCCCCACTACTTGTTGAGTTAACTCAAGAAGGAAGGGTGTGAAAATGATTACTGAAAACTCATGTATGATGCATGTGATGTTTGCATCTTATTTCTATCCCCGGTCTCTAATTATTTTTGAATAAATCATCAATAAATTGGTGATATAATATTTTTTCTCGTATCAAAGAATGTTGGGAAGAAAAAGTGAAGAAATATATGAATGAGGTGATGATTACAATGAATATGTGTAAATACAAAGATGATTCAATGTCATTCAGTACATACCATTATTAAATAATTATAAGTCACTTACGTCAGTATCGTTTATGATGCAAAAGAGAATAGTCTAGGGAAACCACTTCATTACCTTTGGGTAAGGTTGATCATGTTTATATAAACATAAAGAAATATTTATCTTTAGATATTATGGTTAATATATTTAAAGAATAGGAGATATGGAAAATGGAATTTATGTTTCCAAAGATTCCTATAAAACATATTTTTAGAATAGTGGAAATCATTACACATGGGGGGTATTCATCACATTTCATGAGATAAATCTATGGAAAATTAAAACTCTATGAACTAAATTAAAGAATAAAGTAGACGATTCTTATTTAAGTATAATAATTAAAAATATATAATGATTATATTGATCTTATTGGGTATAAAATACAATATTTCTATCATAATTGGTTATCAAAATATTTTAATCAAGTAGGATTGAAAATGCTACAAGAAATATAGATATTTCTCTAATAGGTTGGAAGAAGGTTATTCCTAATTCAATGGGGAGAACTAATATTATTCTAATAGACTGAAATTGGAACTTTTATTGACATAAAAAGTAAATAATATCGGTAACTGGAATGAAAATATGGGATCTTGAAGAAATGTAAACTGAGGGTATCCCATTGTCCTCCACCTGTAAAGAGTCACCCTTTCTATAATTTGATAAAAAATAAACAATACCTAAAAACCATTAGTCATAAACTAGGTCTCTACTGATCATCTTTTTGATATTTTACAAAACAATCAACATTAATCTTGAAACATGATATTGGAGGGTTCTAGTTGATCCAACAACCAAAAATATGCAATATATTTGGTGAAGGGGACCTTCCATTGGGAATGAGAAAATAGAGAGAGGGAGCCTCATCCGCAAGGATACGTGACTGGACCATCTCTAGAACGCGACTCTTGGCTCAAAATATAAAATCCAATGAATTTCTCTTCGTGAACTGAAACCATTCCTTGTTTCTTTCTTTCAATATAATCTATATGCTCAGTTGTGTTAAGATAACTATTTTTCTTGAAAAATATAATCAATTATTAGAGATATAACCAAAATGGTTTTAGACTCATTATAGTTAAAGTACATATGTATTATATTTAAATATAATTATCTAGTTTTAGATAAGGAAATATTTAGAAATAAATATTGGCCCTGAATATTTTTGAATTTGTTCATCTTGAGATAATGAACTATTAAAAGGTTAATCTAGTGGAAAATATAGTCATCAAAAGATTCCTTTATGAGTTTTAAGGAATATAATAGTAAATTACTAAACTTTCTTACTTTGAACATATGAGTAGCTTTGGGCCCTTGTGATGAAGAATTTATTAACCAAGAATTCAACAATCATATAATGTGGAGTGTATTTGTTCCTAGAGTCACATTTCCTTGTATAAATCAATGTTATGTAGTTAGTAAGGATGATTTATGATAATACATACTTAAAAAATTGATAAATGAAGTTTATTGTGATTTAATTCCTAAAAAATATTTCCTTATACCCACCAGAGTGACAATGTATGTATAATGAGTGTAACAACCCCGACCACAGTAGCCAAGAGTCGGTGGTCCTTCTATTAAAATGGTATAGATTCAACAGATCAGATGATCGAGGATAAATCCATTTATTAGTATCAAAAAAACTACATACATAAATGGTTACCTTATTTCATTTCAAATTAAACATAGAACATAACAAAATTTAATAAAATTCTTCTTATCACTTATTTAAATATTTCATCATCACAACCTGGGGAGAGAAAAAAATTGAGAGTTAAAATGCTTATTAACTGTCCATGAATCAATAATAATTGAATAAAAGTCAATAAGGCATAAGAATTGTGGAAAGGTAAATAAATAAGAAAAAATTACCTCAATAAACATATAATTAAAAGGCATCCATATATTTTTTCACAGTGAAAATATCATGGAAAGTAATGACTAAATATTGAATGAACAGAATGATTAATTATTAGAAAAAATGTATTTGGAAAATGAACTATTATATCATCTAGATAGTTTATGTGGGTAAATACCCGTATAATTCTACATAGAAACAAACTGGAAGGGGTTTTCACCAACTTTTTTGTCTAATGAGACCTATTGATGCATCTAAAGGATATCTATAACTGAGCACTACCCATCTCTAGAAGTCCAAAGCATTATTCATATATAAATTCAATTTAACAAAAAAATCAATGAAAAAATCATATGTAAAATGGTATGTAACTAATAAAATAATCATTTCCTTGATACAGTATATATATATATATATATATATGAATCTTCAATGAGTGATGGTCACAAATAGAAGGAATATACGCACACACCACACAGAAGGAATAACTATTCAAAGATAATCATGGATTCCTTGGAAGAATAGATTAAAATCATATGTAGACAATCATAAGTTAAAAAAGTCATATATCATATTAACTGATGTCCAAATTATGTGAAAACATGTAAAAAGAGTGTTGAAGATGCATTAGAAATGAACCATTTTATTGCGGTTTAATGAAAATTTTAATGAACATTTATAGAGGAAAGGTGTAATATTATATATAAATTTAGAAGTGAACCAAGATATATTTTCAAGAAAAAATTATTTATTTTAGATGAATAATGTTTGATTAAAAATTATTATGAATGTTACTTGAAAATGGTAATGAAATTTGGATGTTCCCTTTAATCGGGTTTGCTTATCTAGAGAAATTAAAAATAGAACCTTATAAAACATATATTTTCCAAACAAAAAATAAGAAATGATGTGGATTAATGATTTTTTGACATATAAAAATAATTTATTAGAATTATAATAAATAAATACTTATTAAATTACGGTAATCAAACAGAAATTGTAATACAAATGAGAAATTAATTTTCATCAAGAATCCTTTATCTTTCATATGAAATAAAAGTTCACTTTCACTTAATATACTCGATAATAAAATTGGATTCAATATTAATTTAATTAAGATTGTATTATTTATTTATTTTATTTATTATAATTTTATTGTGTTTATTTATGGAATTTTTGAGGAGTTATAAGATTTAATTCTTTCATTTGGGAGTGTTCGGTTTCTTATTTTCCATGATTGGTTCACTAGTATACACAAATAAAAGATCATGTAAAATGGTAATAGATCTAGAAAATTGAAATTATATGTTATTAATGAAATTATAGAAAATTAAATAGTCTTATATGTCAATTTGTTTAAGATATTATGGTCAATAATTAGATAAACTATTAATGATAATCATTAATATTATTTAAGTGTTTTTCAATCATTACACACTAATTTTGTTTTACTAAGTAATATTATGAATATATACTGGATCAAAAGAACTAAATATGTTTTAATATACAATTTAAATTCTATTTCAACCATTATAGTAGTCTTATGACTATCCATGAATATGGTCATGAAAATTTAAAATGCACAATCCATGATGGTGGTAAATCGACACATCAGAGATGATATTTTCATTTTTACTGTAAAGGGAGAGGAAAAGGTTTTGTTGGTGGATTATCCATTAAAATAATAAAATAATAAAATATATAAGATACTGGATTAATCATGTTTTTTATAGTGGGTGTGATACAAGGATAAGAAAAGAAGTGAAATATAAAGACATTGAAATAGAGTGATTAAGGGTTTTTCCTGTTGAATTCTTCTCCGTGAGAACCTTTTTAAGGAACTTGTGTTTTGGTATTTTATTGATATAAAAGCGTCTTGGACAAGGGGGAGTGACTTTTAATGTTAATTTGGTCTAAATTATAAAATATTAAAGGCTTTGGATGTATGAGAAAAATAGGTGGTGAGGGGTGGTATTTATAGTGGAGGAGATGGGTGCTTTTGATTATTTTATTCATTTGTTTATTAAATTGGATTGAGACAATGAATATTTTGAAACTTTTAACTAAATATATTACACTAATGAAGGAAAATTCTAGATTGTAGGCTTATATCATGCATACATCATCAATGACCCAATAATTCAAGTATTTAGCTTATACTTTAAATTATTTTATTACATTATTCACCAAAAATACAACTATTTTAGAAAAATCCCAAATATTCAACCTAAGTATATTTAAATGTGTTTAATTCAAAAATTAACTCCAATTAATGAAAATAATTTTCTAAATATGATAAATATAATTACTAATTAAAATCATAAATTACTTGAAAAATACTAATTTTAAAATGATAACTGATTATATAACACTTTGCAAAATGATTTTACATATCATATAATTATCTTATAATAATAATAAAACATAATATTTATTTATGATCCAATTTTATGAAATTGAATTTTCTTTTAATTCATTATATTAATTACAAAATCTTATATAAACATTTATATTTTTTAAATATATGATCACTTAGATTATCATTTTTGAAATATTTATTTACATATACTATGATATAATTAGGTCAAATTTTCATTTATAATATGCCTAAATTTAATTTATATACTCATAGGTGCGTTTACTAGTCTATTGTTCTGATCTACATTCCTAAGAGTAATATTACTATTCCAAAGGTGAGGTTACTTTTTCATTGGTATATATTCCTTAATTTCTAGAAAAAAACCCACTTATTTCATTAATTCTTCATTTAAAATGTTTGTTTTGTATTCTATATATGATTTCATATGATGTATACTATATGAATTAATTTTTTTTCAATGTAATATGTCAAATAAATTGAATTTATTTTATTGGATATATACCATAATCTTTTAGGGTCTTATATTCTTCCAATATTTATAAATTTCATCATCCAAATTATTAGGATTATTTACCTCTAAATAGTTGTGTGTGTGGTTATTATCCATATTCCCATATTGCTTCTTCTATTTTATGGTTTCTCTAAACAATCATTAACCAGTCAAGTAGTCTGATTTCGTAGTACTTTCTTTCAGGTGTAAAAAATATTGATATTCTCTTCGTAGGACAACAAACTAGGATTATGTTCTATTCTTCATAGTTGTGTACATGCATTGGGTATGGAATATACTTCCTTAATAATGATATTTGGAAAAAAATCATTAACTTTGGAGAGACCTAGTTTCATCACTAATCAATAACATACTACTCTAATTTATTCATTAATTTAAAATATTACGAAGTACTGGGGCTCAGTTTCTCTTTATTACCAAACCTTAAGATACACTTCCAAGATATACATTCATAAAGACATAATCTACTAAATAAAATTCCAAATTGTTTCTCTGGTTGTCACCATAACTCCTTTTACTAATTTGAGATCCTTTATTACGATCCTCTATAGTCTTAAACAATGTCAATATATCATCAATTTTATCTAGGCCTATAAGTTTCCTCCCAACAACTTCATCCCAAAAGGTTGTTGCTCAACATCTATTTCTGTATAATGCTTTAAATGGAACCATTTGAATACTATATTGGAAGCTATTATTGTATGAAAATTCCACCATAGGTAAATACTGATCCTACATACCTTGATATTCAAGTGATCATGATCTCAAAATGTTTTCTAATGATTGAATAGTCCTTTCAAACTGTTCATTTATTTGAGGGTGATAATTTATACACATATGTTTCTTAGTATCTAAATCCATCTGATGACTATTCTAGAATATTGATGTGAAACGACGTTCTCTAATAGAAAAAATTAATATATGTGCATCATGAATCCTTAAAAACATTATTGATATTGATCCATTCTAGGTGATCTAGTGGAAAATCCTCCCTCATAGAGGTGAAATTTGCTGATTTGGTAATTTGGTCAACAATTAACCATAATCTATCATTCCTTCTTAGAGTATTTGGTAATGCAGTGATGAGATCCATAGTATTTTCATCTAACTTATACATAAAAATATATATAGGTTTCATTAATACTCTAGGATTTTTTCTCTTAACCATAACTTATTGACAAACTAGGAACCCTGGCACATAGTAATCAATTTCCCGCTTCATATTATCCCACAAAAATTTATCATATAGATCATTAAACATTTTTTTACTAATAGGGTGTGTAGAGAAATTTGATCTCTGATCATTATCTAATAGTTCCATTTTTATCTCTGGTATTGATGGAACACATAACCTCTTTCCAAATTTCAGAATTCCTTCCTCATATATGAAGTCTTCCAATCGTCCATCCTTAACGGATTTAATTTTATTTTGAAAATTCTAATCATCAGATTTAATGATTTTTATCTTTTCTGTTTAAGTTTGTTTAACATACATTTGAATAAGGGGTGATTTTTCCTCTTCCTTAACAACTCCCATATCCATATTTACCATATTCATGATCATAGGATCATTCTCAGCCCTCATATAGGTTAAAATTTCATGACCCATCTTTGATAATGCATCTACTACCTTATTTTTAATTCTAGAGTGGATATTTATTGAGAAATAATATTATTTTAGTAACTCAAGACATCATATTTGTGTCATGTTGAGTGTATTATGTGTAAAGATATATTTAAAAATCATTTGATTTGTATATATCCAACAGATTTCACCATAAAGATATTGTCTTCTATATCTTCAATGAAATTATTATAGCTCATAACTCCAGATCATGAGTTCAATTATTTTGTTCATGAGGCTTTAATTAACATAATGTATATGCAATAACATTATAATTTTTCATAAGGATATAACCCATTCCTTTATTATATGAATCAATGTATATCACAAACCCATCAAATCCTAATGGTAATGTAAAAATTGGAGAATTGAATAATCTTCTATTGAATTCTTGAAAACATTATTCACGTGATTTTTCTATATGAACATAATCCAAATACCTGTGATATTGGTTAATGGGTTATCCAATTAAGAAAAATTCAGAACGAAAAACTAATAGTAACATGTTAAACCAGTAAAACAGGGTACCAAAGTTATATTCGTTGGAAAAGGGAATTCTTGGATTTAATTTTTCTTCATAAGATCAACTAATATTATATCCTTAAAGATAATATGGACAAGAAACGATAGTTCTTGATGCTAGAATTCACACTTTTGAAATTTACTATATAATTTTTTCCTTGTAAAAGTATCAAGAATAATCTGAATTTGATACTTTTGGTCTTCATATATTTTAGAATACACCAAAATATCATTAATTTATACTGAAAAAATAGTCAAGATATTACTTTAATACTATAATCATTAGATCCATGAAAACATAGGTTGTATTAGTTAATACAAATGGAATTAATATTAACTCGTAATGTCTATACCTCATTTTAAAATATGAATTTGGTATTTATTCTTTAATTAACTTCAATTGATGATACCCATAACAATGTTCAATCTTCAAAAAATATTCATATCCATGAATTTGATCAAACAAATAATCAATTCGAGGTAGTGGTTACTTGTTCATTATTTTAATATTGTTGATTTATCTATATTCAATGAAGAGTCTCTAGGATCTATCTTTATTCTTAAGAAAATGAATTGGGGCTCCTCATGGCGATACACTAGGGAGAATAAATAACTTATTAATCAATCACTCTATATATATCTTTATCTCCACTGATTCCACATTTTCATTCTATAAGGGGTCTCTGAAATTCTTCATTCATCAGTGACTATATCAATGTTATATTCAACTTCACACTATGGGTGGTTTCTTGGAAATTCATTTTAAAATACATCAATGTATTCCTATAAAATTGGAACATTCCCCATTTGAAGATGAATTTCCCCATCCACATATGTTTTTTTCCATTCCTGCTTAATAATTTCAGTCCTTATATCTAATTGGGGTGGATCTAGATAAGAATCCTCTTATAAAATATATTCTCTAAATATAAGCTATTCAATATCATCCTCATAAATCATAATATCATTCTAAGAATAAATTATGGAATAATTTTTTGAAATTCTACCCACAATGAGGATTATATTAAATTATATAATAGGTATGCAAATAATGTTAGTAAATAAATCACCTTTGTATTCCATAATGGGAACTTCTTAACATAGTTTTGTTGCAATGAGGTTTCCCTTAGGATTTATGACTAATATCACCCTTATAAAATGAAATGGTAAATATCTGATTTTTTTGTATAATTGGGTAGATAAAAGAGAGAGAGATGATCTAGAATCAAATAAATAATTTTCTAAATTGGATTGTATGATTATTGTAACTACCACCACATCAAACAGACATTTATTTTTTAGTCAAATAATACGATTCATCCAAGACAAGTCAAGGCGGTCTAAAATGTTGAAGACCTAACATCAGTTGTGGTGATCTCCCAATTGGTCATCTCCCCTGGGCCTCTTCAATGGTGAATTCCTTTCTAAAATTGGACATTGATTCGAATAATTCCATATTTTATTACATTTTATTCACTGAACATCCTTGATTTTTCCCCATTACATTCATTTTTTATATTGGCATGTTTCTACGCACTAATAAACAACTCATATGCCTTTCAAGCTTTTCCCAAGAAGATTCTTTTCACAATTGTTTCATAATGGAATTTTCCTCATTCCATTATTCTAATATGAAAAATCACCCTTTAAATTGTTTTCATAATACCTCATATCCACTTGATTTCCCTTAAACATACAAGATCTAAAAAATCATTCTGCATTTTGATGGCACTTGATACTATTTAATCATATGATAAAAATGTTTTAGATTCAAGTGGCCTTTAGAAAATTAGTCTATGTAATTCAATTAAATGATCAATATTATCTTCTGAATCACATATGTAATCTATAACATACATGTCTAGTATTGTGGAGGAATCCTTATACATTGAAACAATCTCTTCTACCATTTTCATTAATATATGATAGTTTATCTTCTTTTTAGTTCAATTATCAAGAAGAATGCATTTGTTGAAGAATGTTTCATTAAAATTTCTACATTCAATGTATTTTATTTCTTCATCCTCCATAGTAATCTAGATCAACGACCAGAACTGATCAATATCACTCTAGAGAAAATATACTTCCATTACAACCTCTTCTTTTTCATTGCATCTGAATCCATGAAACACATTTTCAAGGTACCTAATCCACTACTCAGCTACCACTTGATTAGTAGTCCCACTAAATGATTGGGGACCCTACCATGTGCAATGATCAAACATATGTCTAATATTGTTATTCTTCATAATCAGTGTATGTTTTCCTATTAGGGACATGATATTATCATCTCCAACAGTAAATGAGTTGACTTTATCAAAAAGGAAATCCCTACATTTTCCGAGGGTATTGATTACTTTCCCTCTATTTAGCACCATCAAAAAATAATTTCAAACACTAATGAATCTCATAATCATCATGATTATTGATCCAAAATTCATTTTAAGGGGTTATTATAATTCACAAGTTTATTAAACATCTAGTTAAAAAGGTTTCTACTAAACTTTCTCTAACACCCGATGTTATAACCCTAACCCGAGTAGCCTACATTCCATGGTCGTTTTATTACAATGGAATAGATATAAGATATCACATTACCAAGGATTGATCAGTTTAGTAGTATTGATGAAACTATATACATACATGGTAATCTATGAATTTTAGTAATTAGACATAGACAATCCAAGTCCAGCTAGAAACATAGCCTCTTACCATTTATTAAAAAGAATGGAAAAGTACAAAAGAAGTGGATGGCATCAAACAAACAGACATCCCCTCATCCATCAAACAATAATGTTAATGATCATAATGTGACATTTCATTCTCACAATCATAATTATCAACTTTTTCTAATACATATTTAGATTTACCCTAATTGAAAATCTTAAGTATATTTTCATCCACCTACATTGGTAGCTTAGAAGACGTTTTGGTTGACACAGTATTAGGAAGAGTAGAATAATCCTTTCATGGTCTCCTCTTTGGAGGAACACAGGTAAGAATTAAACATATAATATAAAAAACGAATGTAAAATGCTTCTTGTCACCTATTCAATGATTTAAAATTCACAACTTGGTGAAATAAAATTAAAATAAAAGGGTGAGATCAAATGTTCGGTAAGGTTTTCATGAATCCATAATAAGTGAAGAAAATTAATTATTGAATAATAATAATGGAAAGGTATATAAATTAAAAACACAATCCATTAAAAAATTAAGAATGGAAATGCATCCATATATTATTCATATTGTAAATCATATGGAAAGTAATAACTAAATACATAATAAGGAAAATTCTTAATCATTGGAAGTCATGTATCTAAAACATGAACTATTATACCATCAAGATCATTTAATTTTGTGGGTAATAACACATCTGATTATTCTTAAAAATAGAAATCAATGGTTTGTGACCAACTATTTTGTCTCATGAGACCCATCGATGCATCGAGGGGCTATCTATAATTAGTCCCCACCCATCACTGCAAGTCCAAATAATTCCTCATAATTTGATTAAGTTACATAAAAACATTCAAATAAATCACTGAATGTAAAAATGGTTTATCGATAAGGAAATAATTATATCCATGTTAAACTAAATATAGATATTTAATGAAATATTTAATGAATGATGATCACAAATAAAATGCAAGTATACATACACCATACAAAGTGAATAAGTAGTCAATGGGAATAATGATTTTCATGGAATAATGGATTCTAATCATACATAGACATTTGTAATAGAAAATATTCATAGATACTTATAATTTATGTCCAACTAAAATTATAACAATTAAAAAGTGTTTTTAAGAAACATTAAGAATGATACATTTTTTCGGTTTTAGGAAAATATTATAAAGCACTTAAAGCAGAAAAAGCATAATGTTTTATAAAAACTCAAAAAAATTAAGAAATATTTTTAGGATAAAATTATTTATTTTAGGAGAATAATTTCGGATTAAAAGTGATTATTGATGGTTCTTGAAAATGAATAATAAATTGGGTATTTATCATTAATTGGGCTTGCGTATCGAGATGTATTTAAAATTGAACATTATAAAACATGAATTTCCCAATAAAATAAATTTTCAATACTTTGGATACATGATTTTCCAATATATTAATATAATGTGGATGAATTATATAAAAAATAATTATTACATTTTGTTAAAATGAGATAATATTTAACCCAAATGAAAAATGGAGATTCAGGGAGAATCCACTGCCTTATGCCAGAATGTGTTAAGAAGTTGCAAATAATGTCATGGATAATAAAATAGGATTCAATAATAATTTAATTTAAAAAATATTAGTAATTTATTATATTTACTATAATTTTATTTTGTTTATTGATTCCATTTTTATGAGTTATAATATTCAATTTCTTTGTTTAGGAGTGTTCATTTCAATATATTTTAGGATTGGTTCACTTTTATAATTGTATGAAAGATCATGTAAAATGGGAATGGTTTTCCAAAATTAAAATTAAGTGTTACTAATGAAAATATATAATATTAAATGGTCTTATATATCAATTTCTCAATATATAATGATGATTCATTAGATATAATTTTAATGATAATCGTTTAGATTGTCTTTTTGTTTTTCGATCATCACGTACTAGTTTGGTTTTATCAATTAATATTATATATATAATGGTTATAGAGCACATAATATATTGTAATATAAATTTGAAATTTCTTTTGAAATATTATAATTTTTTATGACCATTCCTGAAGACGATAAGGGAAAATGAAAATACATCGTCTATGATGGCAGTAAATCGACACATCATGGATTATGTGTGCAGTTTTAGTATAAAAGAGAGTGGAGAAGGGTTTTGGTGATGGATTTTACCAGAAAATAATACCATTACACTATATATAAAATAATTAAGTTACCCATCCTATTTTGATAGATTATTTGAATGAAGGATAAGAAAATAAATGAAATTGAATTATAATGATTAAGGGTTTTACATCTTGAATTCTTCTCATTATGAACTTCTTTATGGAACATGGGTTTCTGTATTTTACTGAGCAGAGGTCTCTTGGAAGTTGGGGACAGACTTGGGAAGAGTATTAGGAATAAAATTTAAAATCATTAAGGCTTTTTTTGGTGTAAGGATAAGAGGTGGTTAGAGGTGGTCTTTATAGTGGAGTCGTGGGATGTTTTTTAATAATTTTATTCATTTGATTATTATATTGGATGAATAATATGAATAGTTTAAAAATTATAACTAACCATATTAAATTAACAAAGGATAGTTCGATATTATGGGATTAAAATAGGCGTACATCATCTATCACTAAAATATTTATGTATTTAGTTTACACTATAAATTACCCTATTTCACAATTCACCAAAAATAAAACTATTTCAAAAAATTCCCAAAAATTCCCCCATGTTTTTTTTGACATGTACAATTCAAAAATTAACTCCTTTTTGTGAAAATACTTTTTTTAAATAAGACGAATTTAATTTTTTATTAAAATCATTATTTACTTAAAAAATACCAATTTTAAAAATTATAACAGATTTTATGAAACTTTGAAAAATTAATTAACGTCTCGTATTATTATATTATAGTCACAATAAAACAGAATATTAATTTATAAATTTACTTTATGAAAAAAAATCATCTAAATATTTATATTAATTATATAATTGTAAATAAATATTTACTTTTAATAGAAATACCAACACATAATTTATCATTTTTATAAAATTTATTTACTTATACTATGATATAATTATATTATATTTTTATATATAAGATTCTTATATTTTATTTATACTTTCACATGAGAGGTTACTCTTCTATTGGTTTAATTTTTATTCTTAAGGGTCACATTACCCTTCAAAATGTCATGCTACTATTTCATTGGTATATATTCTTTAATTTCTAGAAAAATCGTCTTATTTCATTCATTATTAAATTAAAATGTTTTTTTTGTGTTCTCTATATAATTCTATATGATTTATACTATATGAAATAATATTCTATTCAATGTAAGCTATCAAATGAATTTAATTTCATTAAGAGGATACATATCGTAAAACCAGGGGGTGTTATAAGGGGTATCAATGATGATAATTATCTTCATTATAGAAACATCTATTATTATTAATTATAGGATTGGTAAATTGTTATTTTATCCAATAACCATATGATAAAAATTGTGAAAATAGATATCATTTGATTTATAGTGTGATATAAATCCATCATGTCATAACAACATGTGTTTGGATGCAATGAGTATCTTCTTGATATAAAAAAACATTCCTCAAGTATAAAAAAAATGTGAATCTAATGTAATTATTCAATAGGTTTCAAGGGATATTAAAAAAACCTATATGATAGAAAATATATAATAATGTAATATAATATATCTATATAAAAGGTTGAACATTTCTATTTGATATATTTGGAGCAATATTGAGTTGGATTTAGTCAATGCCTGATATGCACTAGTGGCCGACAAAGAAAAAAGTTCTAAAAGAGCCTATGAAATGTTAATATTCTGGAGACACATACCACGTAAGAAGAAAAAAACCATGGTAATGGTTTTACATTCACCAAATCTGGAGGCAATTTACTCGTTGAAATTAATGAATCATGTAGTTTAGTTGTAAATGACAATAAGATAAGATTGACAAGGTAAATTAAAATTTAATAATGGATTCCATGTATCAATTTATAGGTTATTATTCTTATGAATACAAGGATGGGTATTAATGTGATAAAATTCATATGTGGTATAATTATGGTACAAATATTCCGTTATTTGTAATACCAATTCATTATCCGCAAATCCATTAGATTTTTACTTTTCATGGATACTTTCTATGATCATTTAAAATGGCCATTAATGTTAAATAACCTCAATCGTTGAAGGTGTCTATATGATACAACCAAAAATAGTGGGTAACACCATAGACTAATAATATGGGATGAAAGTTACTAAAATCTACTTTTGTATTGAATTATAAAACAAATATCATAGAATACTCAATTATAATGAATTTTTTTCATGTTTCTACAAGAAGTTAGTGGGATAATAATTGATTTACTAATAAAATATGTTCTATAACATATAGAAAATAGTTATCTCTCTTATACTTAGTTAAGACTAGAATAAAATAAACACTCTAGAGAATGACTTAAAATACCAACTTATGTTCTAGGGAATAAGATCAACTGAGTTAGATCTAAAGATTTCTTAGAGAAATACAATAGTAAATATAATAACGATGTCTTGAAAACTACAAGTTGGGTAAATTTGAGAGAGATGTGTTACCAGTGTCACATGGTTTAAATATATCCAAGAATACATGATTGGGGAATAATATGAGGTTAATTTGGTGAGTATAATTTTATACACATCAATGATGGATCAATCCCATATGTCATGCTATATAATTCAGCTGAAATTTCTAAATAATTTTTTATGGAATGGTAATATCAGTTTGTTGTCACTATCTGGTTTTAATAAGCCCAAATCATGTCCAATCATGTTCATTTATGTCAAATCATGGTTAAATAGGTTCAAAAATGATTAATTAGATTTATCTATGTAAAATTAATAGTTAAACATAATTATATAGATGTTTATACTACAAGTCAGGTAAATAGACAAAATTGACAAGTATGATTCACTAATAGTTATCTCACAAAATGACACAATGACAGCACAAATGAGTCATTGGTAGCAATGATAAGTCACCTAAAGCCTAGATGAGTCACTGACAGAATAACCATGTCACCAACAGAACAGTTGAGACACCAAATTATCGACTCACCGACAAAACAAATGACACACCGACAGAACAGAAAACTCACTAAAAAATACAAAACTAAGTAACTGATAGTTCTGGGTCACTGATAGAACAAGATAAAGATATTATGTGAACATGATACACTAACATACAACCACATTTTTTCAATGATATAAGGATTCCCCAATTGATATAGTCACTGATAGAATGATTCACTGACAGAAAGAATCACCGACAGAAGGAGTCACCGACAGAATGACCTACCATTCAATACATTGAAATCTTTATTTACTCTAAAATTTAAAATTATTTATAATGGTCCTATTTATGAATCTAAATAGTACTTATTATATAAATTAATATTCCTATCTTTTCCATACATTGTCAGTGAACAGTATGAGGTGTGACGAATCCTTCATGTTAAGAATCATGCCAATTATCAACCATTATAGAAAATGAAAATAAATCACTTGATAAAAAAGATTAAGAGATATATAGAGTGAACCATTGAATATAAATAAAGAAGAAAACATAGATAAAATTAATTCATGATAACTATTGAATAGAGGTATCTGCTGAGAACCAAAGTCTCAACATTCTTGCATCAATAAACTCATGTAAAGAGAACCATTGAAAAGAATCACATCTCACTAGAAACCAGAACAGAGAGCATCTATGAAACACTGTTTTGGTGTCTGTTTCAAAAATTGGACTCGAGCATCACATCTACTACACCTAAGAATTCCAGAGGAATCCATAACATCACTCAGAGCATTCTAAACCCTCTCTCATTATTTCTTCACTATGGTGTATAATGTTTCTAATTTTTGAGCATCGTGTGTGTCTGTAGTATAATCACACACTGTCTCCCATGATAACATCAAATATACGAGATATCCTCACTCCCTAATGATTTTACCCCATTTTAAACTCATGTACATCTATGGAAGAGGTCCATGTGCGACCTTGTTATTTTTACCCCGTATAACTATGGTAGATGACTACTTTGACTTGGAGAGCAATGTATTCTATTGTAAACCCCAGTGTAGGGTGTGGATCAAGAATATTAATATAAACATCTTGGTGAAAGGTGATCACTAAGTGGAGAATATTAGGCTTATTCTTGGGACTAAACCTCTTATTTTATCCACTGTATTTTTCAAATTATGTTTTATTATATTTTACACATATTTCAATAAACTGAATTTTACTTTGATATTTTATCATATAGAGTGTTTATAATTGTTTTTGATTCAGTACATTACATTAAAAAATTATTTCAATCTTTGAAATTGTTGTAACAGATAATTAATCAATATTTTTAAAAATAAATTGATATTTCAAAACTCTTATAATTCTACAGCTTCATTGAACTGTGTTGTTCATACATTAATATGTGGGATTTTTTATATATGTTTTTTAATAGAAATTTTGATAGGAACATAATCCCCCCCTGACTGTCCTACTCCAACCAAAATAGTTATTCCTAGGATAACTGGATGGGAAGCAACCAAAACTATCCAATTTTACTTGAGATAGTACAAAATATACATTCATAGTATTTGGAGAGGAATGTTAACTAGTTTGAAGGGGGTATAAAGTAGTCTTCCGTTAGACAAATATGGTATAACATAATAGTCTAGAAAAAGTAATGAACAAGATAATATAATTTAATACAATGGTAGCCATATATATATTTACTATGTTCGTTGAATCTTCTTATGCAAATAAATATGTTCTGTGAAATACGTAATAATTTTTTCCAGTTCTTGGGACCACACATAGTAGGTAATGTTTTATCTTAACATAAATTAAGATAAATCTACTACTCGTACTAGCCAATATGTCAAGTTTATAAAGTTAAAAATTAATATAATATAGGATATTATCTCTTAAATAGTATTATTCAAGGGGTTGAGGTCTCAGACAGAAGAATAGTCATAGAGAAGATACATGGAAGGACAAATGACTAAATCTATAAGTCATCAGATGCCTGATCTTATCATGTGAGTGCTTACAAGGTTCGTTATCAAGTTAGATCTAGTCGCAGTGGGGGTCTTGTAATATTGGATTCCCTGTACCCAAATTAAAAAACCAATTTAGATTATAATATCATGTATAAAATGGGAAATTTGTAATTTAACCTTACCATAATAGTGGTGATATTTCTATGTACATGATTTAAATTGTTTTGTTCATAAAATACTTGTTGTATCAAAATGTTATAATAGTTCCTAGGCTAATAATATAACCTATAGACTTCATAACGTTAATCTTAAACACATGTCATATGATGTAGAGACATCATAATGACTTGATATAAGATGATGTCTCACGTTCTGGATCATGGTGCTCAAAAGCATTAAGAATTCTTCTAATGATGTTTTCACATGATGATCACTATTTGATGAGATCATGAGGACTAAACCACTAATACTAATGCCACTTATTTTAGGCATCATTTGTAGTAATTATCTATTAACATGTGTAATGGTCTTATGACATGAGATTATTATCATTGTATATAATTTGTATACAAACCATTTTTGAATGTAAGAATAATGGAATTGAATTCATAGATGGGTAGCTTGGGTTGGGTGCTTCATTGGGTGTTTAGTATTCATTGAATAAGATGGAGATAATTTTTCACTTCTAAAATGATGTAATATATTAGGCCTAGTTGACTAAGATGGAAGCACCTTCACTAAATCAATGTCCATGGTAGAAAAACAAAATTTTGTCCAGTGAGATCAATGAATAATAATTTAAGAAAATGAGGATGACATGAAGTGTTTATCTTGATTTATGAGATACCCTAATACAAAGAGATTTCATTAACTGGAATCTGATTATAGAAATGGTTTTTGTAACTTTGAATTTTTCATATCCAATTATGGTGATTGATGGGTTGCTACACAACACTCATTGTCTGTGAATAGTATTATATCATGATAAGGACATAGAGGGTCACACGCTACGCATATTAAATTGTCTATTCTATCATAAATAATTTCATTTTAGTAAATGGTGTGTACCACAAAGGGTTTGGGAAATGTTTGAGGATATACAATATCTAAGGAATAAATAAATTAATATTACTCATGTTTAGAATTAGTTAGCATTGAATTTATCTATTAAACATATTTACAAGTATTACTGTAAATACATGTGAAAATATTATACATGCGAAAACTATTTTCATATTCAGGGTGCTTTTAATATTTTTGGGAATGTTGATGTGAAATAGTGGCTCAGTTTTATCAACCAATATATTTTTTATATTACAATAATGTGATAAAAATGAAAATGATACATATGACCAATTTAGTTTTTTATAACACATAGTTTATGTACTATTAATTGGGTAATAAATACATGGGGGATCAAGAAACCCTTTTAGGTATTTAGAACATCTCTATATAGAGAGGAGAGATATATCATGATATTTAATATTCATCTTATGACTTTGATTGCTTATATTACTTATCTCCTACTTCATAGAGAGGGAAGATACCAATCCAATTCTTCAATCAATGTTTTTCTTCATAGATCAATGCATTAATTTAGTGTTGAGAGTCATGAAATTAATGGTATCACCACATCATTGTGATAGAACATTGAATTCGATGATCTATTCTCCAAATGATTTTATAAATAATTTTCTATGATCTAGAGGGATTTAGATTCATTTCCAATAAGAAGTGGTGAGTAGTGAATTTTTTTTAAAAACACAGCTTCAGATCGAATAAAGAAATATTAAATTTATTTTTATAATTAAATAAATTCATGTTGGATCCTTAGGGCTCCTTAATGGATAAACATCACTAGTAACAACATAGTAACATTGATATCTATTTAAAAAAATTAAATCTCTGACCCATATCCTTTCATTGCAAACCCTGATACATTCAATAATAGCTTTGACTTCATCATTAAAATATGGTTCAATATGTTTTTTAATAAAAAGATTAATTGTTTTGTAAAATTAAAAATTATTTAAATTTTTCTATAAAAACATAAAAAATAATCTCTTTAAATAAAAGGAATAAACTCTAAATATAAATTATAACTATTTTTTAAGTAATGGTTTTTCAAAAATTTAAATTAGAAATACCACGGTGTATTATTGATAGGTATTATGTTATTGATGAAAAAAATATAATCATTATAATTTTTTTGGAAAATATACTTCTTTTTTTATGTATTTCAAAATAGAATATATAGAAGCCATAATTTTGTTGTTATTTTATGTTTGTATGTAGCATGTTCTAATAATATGAAATCTCTTTTTTGTCCAAAATATTAAACTTCTTTAAGGGAAAAAATTTTCCTCCAATTTATTATTTGTTAGAATTGTATCAATTATTTATTATTGGAACATAATTTTTTAAAATATATATTGTATTTCTATTGGTTTTATATCCTAATATATATGTAGTAAAGTTCAATCTTCTCTACATGTGTATAATTTTAAACTTCATTCTTCATGAAGTAAACAAAATCAATATATAAATAAGGAATTAAATCTTAGACTTCATTATCACAATATAAGTCATATATTGATCAATTCACAATTATATATTATTATTTTCTATTTTTTAGATTATCTGAATTGGGATCTTCAGAAGCTATAACTTTATCATTTCCTTTCATATCAAAAATATGTTTTCAATTGTTTATTTTTATTTTTAAAAATAATGAAATAAGATTTTCATTATTTTTAAATATTTTTAGTAAGTTTCTGATAAAATTTTATGAAGTTATATTTTCATTCAAAATATTTTTCATTAACTTTAGTATTGTTTTTATAAAAATATTTGTATATAGATTCACAATCAGAAATATGGACTTTCATTTCAGTAATTTTTTCTAGACCTCTTTCCTCTTCATCTAAATTGTTTGGATGTATATTTTTTAAGATGATTTGATAAATTTGGGAAATGATAAGAATTTATGTTCTTTTTTCCCAATAATAAATCATTTTACTTTCTCAAATTCATTAAAATGGATAATTTGACATAGAATATCAACATGATTTTTGTGGACTAAGTCTGTCAAACATAGGATATCAGAAAATGTTTTTCGTTGAATGTATGTTATATTTTAATTATATGTTCCATAAAATATAGTGTTTGGAAAAATTAATATAGTGATTTTTTTCTCAACATTTCTAAAATCATGATTAATGAGAGCCCTCGTGATCCAATCATTAATATAAAGTGGATAAAGTCATTTGTATGTGAAATGTTTACACTATAACATTCTAATGAAGTTTACTTGATAGAATCCATCAAACATAGGTTTGGATGAGTAGTGTTTGTTCATTATTTTTATAGTGTTGCATATGTGTTTCTCTGAATTCTACATAATGGTAAAATATATCTCATGTGCACTGCATAAAGGTATATTATCATGATGTGTAATGGTATCACCTAATTTCCAAATGTTTTGTTAGGTTTTATAAATTTATCTGAAGTTTGTATTTTATGTCTGTGAAGTCCCATGGGTAGATTATTGTTATTGAATTTTAAAGGGATTATGTTGAGGATTTTGATCATATGATGACCAATTGGATGAAGACCATTTGATGAAATATATCAATATTATAGGTTGGAGTCTATCTAATAAACACTTTTTACAAAATCTATTACATAGACATGTATGATGTTAATAAGTGAAGTTCGTATATTAGGATTAGACATAAGTCTCCATGCAATTAATCAAATTATCTTGGTTAAAGAAATATAATGGATGTTCTAATATAATGTTATACTGGTAAGATGAATTATATAAGGTTTTACCTCTTGGATGTTCTTTTTAATGCTTTCATAAATATATTAAATGTGAAAATACTGAGTTGGTAAATCAATTTTTTAGAAATCATGAAGGAGGATCAAGGTTCATTCCATGTGTTAAGAGTGTTTGATGAAGTCCCTTAATTATTGGTGTAAAAGAGTTTTAGGAAATCTTATAGTGTTGAGTTTTCAAGAAGCTTCAAGAACACTTTGGATGTATTTATAATAATATAGTGATTTTTTTAGAAGAAGATTTGAAATTTCTGATTTTTTGTATCATGAAAATAAATTTGACTTGTCAACTGTTCTACATTGAGCACACCTATTTAAAGTGTTATTCAAACAACCCCAATACTAAACAATTCAAACACTGAGAGGTTAGATAATGTGATGTAGAATTGGAAAGCTGACCATATAGACATTGTGAATATGCATCAGACATATGTATATTGGATAAATATATCTTATTAGTTGGAATTAGATAGATGATGTGTAAAAGAAATCAAATGTATAATTTCTAGAGGAAGCTATTGATTTATAGTAATTTTTATCTATTGAAGGGACCCAGAAAATGTTTTTAAATCATGTTTTATCATATGAAAAAAATGGATTGGTGAGCGGACGAATAGTGCTTTATAAAATTTCAGCATACACAAATAAACCGAATGGCCTTTACCAGATAGACATCAGATTGAGTTTTCTGAATGAACCCATTAGAGGTATATCCATGGAACTGAAGAATGTTATTTTCTACAACAAGGAAAGAAAGGGAGGAATTAGTACATGTGGAAGAAAGTGTGAAAAAGTTCAATAAGAATAATAGAAACATATTTAATCATTTTTTAATGGTTTATAATAATTATTATAAAAATATTTGTTACATATTGCGTAATATCCCTACAGGAGGACAATGAATGGTTCCTCGAGATGGTAGGTCACATATCTTCAAGAACACCACCCTATATATCATAGTGTTTCAAATAGTAGTTAGTATCTAAGGTTGTGTAGAGGGTAGACTATAACCACATTATAAGAGACTATCATGGTGATGCAATCACTTAAATTAATAGAAAAATCATTTCAAATAACTGAATAGTAGTAAAGAAACATTAAAATTACTATATTAATAATAAAGAAGGCCAAAGGATAAAAATATACAAAATGTGGGTTTTGTGTATCGGAACCAAAATGTATGAAAAAACATGGGTAAATATATCCAACTCAATATATATATATAAAGACAAAAAGACAAAAAAAAACTATATCTGAAGAGCATCATGATCCACATCCCATTCCAGTTCTCCTCTTCTAATAAGAAACAAATAATCTAGAAACCTATATGGGGAACTTTCCCTGGTTTTTCATGCATCCATGATGTCTTTCGGGGTTCCCAAAAGTGGTCTGAACATGGTGTGAGATAACACTTAGTAGAACACTACCAATTGTTTCCATATAATGTTTAGTATGTTTATTTAAGATGAGAAGTGTGTAATGTATACAAGTAATATAAATTAATAATTATGCATGATACATGTAAAATTCATACATTCTAGACTACTAAGGCTCAATGTAAATGTGAAATCTTAAATAAGGTTTATTTTCAAAGAATGAAAAAATATCCAATGTGAACTATGCTGATTAATCCAGTGTCAGACCCAAATGGCCGGATCTATGGTATAACAAGACCAAGTTATTCTCAACATCCAATGTTGGGTCACAATGTTCAAAACACAATGTCCAAACCCAAGTAGTAGTAATGTCAAAATAATCCCCTATAATCAGGATACATGGAAAATAAATGTGCCTCAAATCCTATATAATCTACAATTCATGGAGTAGAAATGTTCATGGAATTCTATGAGGTTATCAATACATAAAGTTGAAATTTCCATGGAATTAATTATAATCATAACCATCTCATTAATCATTTGATAACCCACTTCATAGTCATAAAAAACCCATGAGTTCATCCCACTCATTCCAGATTTTCATTTAAACCATTTAATCATTTAAATAACATGTAATCACATGGAAATTATGGGTAAAACCTATCCAAATATCTCATTTAATTCATTATGGATTCCCCTAGGATGGCGAGATCACACACAGAACCAATAGGGTGGTAAATCTTGGTGAAGATATGTAAATACACATCACAAGTGGTCTGGTTTACGGTTGAAATCCTCCAACCCTCATATAGTGCTATGTGGGGAACCTAACAGGGTTCGAACAATGTAATCAAGGAATTAAATTAATTTTAAGGGAAACACTGAAAGGTTTTGGGTGAATAATAACATAAACTGACTAAATAAACTAGAATTTATTTAAAAATGTATAGACCACTTACCTATCATATATGGTGGAACACTCGTCTGGTATATGATCCTAAGTCGTCCCAAATTTGAAATAAAATGGAAGAATAGAAAAACTCTATGAAAAATACAGAATATTTTCTTGTACTAATTTAACTCCATTGATATGATTACTAACAATGGATTTTTCAAGAGGAATGTATAATATACCAATGTGGATATATTGAGATGAACAAATATAGAATCAGATTTTAACTAAAAATACTACGTTAAATCTAATCTCAGGTATTTATAAATCTATCAAAGGGTATGGAGAGCATGTCCATTGGAAATAGTACAAAAATGGAATCAGTTATAATAATTTTTAAGGAAAAATGACCATTTTACACAAAAACATTGGACCTCCTGGTTTGGGTGCACAATTGGCTAAATCATGCACTACCTGTGAATCCTTCAGTGTCAATGGAGGGATATTTTTCGGTTCATGTGAACTATTCGGGAAACTGTGTGAAAACCATGCTTTTTTTCTTCTAAAAAAATTTAAGGTTGTCACACCGTTTTTCAACTCTGCCTACACAATTTCATAAAACCATGTGGCCTTGTTCTAAAATCTAAAAAGCCCCACACGATTAGTGGAATCTATGAGACCTGAGATACACAATTTCTAATAACCATATCACCCATCTTATTTTTCCAAACACCAAGCCTTCAACCTATAAATAATACATTCACACCCATGTTTCTTCCATAGACTCACTAGGAATCCACAATAGGAAGAATTTAAGGAATTAAATTGGAAACCATAAGATCATTGCCTCATTTAAAAACATCATATGTTAACATCTACCCCTCTTAAGAAAAATCATCCCCTAGTTTCTCTTATAATGGTGGAAATTAATATAAAAATGGATCTGGACATAGATTACACACAACTTCTTCTCTCACTCAGGTCTTATCATGCACCCATTCGTGATTCCATAGTATCCAGGCTACAGGAACTGGAATGCATCATAGGTATTTACTGTTTGATTAATGACACATATATGATGCTACTTGAAGGAATCATGTACATATATCCAAACATATCCAGCTAAAGTGTGTGACATAGGTTTGAATAATAATGATATAACTGATTAATATGGAAGATGTCATGCATTGATCTGTACCTCTGAGGTAATTACAATTGATAGGCTACCATCATGACTCTCTCAAAATTCTCAAATGACCCGACATAACATGGTGAAACCTTACCTTGTCTCTAAATCATTATACTCCCCAACATTTGGGAGGTAATTAAAATTCTCGATCCTTGAACTTGAAATCCATAGTTTTTAAAGGGTTTGTGCATAGGATTTATTTCTAAAAAGTGCAGTCACCATCCAATTTCTAGTTAAATACATTTTCTTGGAATTACCCATCATGAGACACAGTCCTAGTTATGCTTCATTTCCTAGCTCTAACCAATATAATGGTCATCCGTATGGAATAACATAAAAATCCCCATATGGTGACATATGTATAGTATCATGATATATATTGTTCTGGAAGAATTCAATGAGGGGTATTTTCATCTACCAAGAGCCCCCATAATTGAGAACACATTCTCTAATAATTTCCTATAGAACCTATATTATGTTCAATGATTATCCATCGATATGAGGATGGTATGTTGTGCTCAAAAAAACATATGTACCTAATTCCCTCTGTAAGACTTTCTCGAAAATAGATGTATATCCAGCATCCATATATGATACAATGGTATGAGGAACCACATGAGGTGCACAATCTCATGGATATAAAGTCTCCAAATATCAGCTATTGAGAAGGTCACATTGATTAAAAGGAGGTGGGTGACCTTCATGTTCCTATCTACAATAACCCAAATGGAATTTCTACCTTGAGGTGACCTCAAAAACCTAGTCACAAAATCTATCTCAGCATAATATCATTTCCTCTTAGGAATTGTTAACTTCTAGAAGAGTCTTGTTGGTCACTGGAGTTCCACATTCACCTGATGAAAGTTGGAGCACCTAGTGATAATTCCTGATATTCTCTATTTCATACCATGCCACCAATATTGGTGATAAAAATTTCAATACATGTTTGTTAATATAGGATTTACTTCTCCAACTAAGGCATGAAACTCTTGTATCATCTCCCCACATAAGTATGATGGAACCCAAATGAAAGAAAATATGTGAAGAACCTCATCCTCAATAATGAGTCAACTAGGAGGTAGTTACTCACCTACCTCACTCTCTATTAAGATTAGGATCTCCAAATATGACAATTGTCCCATACAAATCGTATCCGGAAGAGTTTATGCCACATCCATAGATAAAATAAAAGCTTGTATGTAACTATCCTATAATGAAGAGTGTATCTTTGAAAAAAATTCCATATTATTTCACTCACTACTGACCTCCTGAACTACTAGTATCTACGTCCTTCTTCATTTTTCATTGACAACTTCATTTGTATTTCTAGTTGTATAGGCATTCATGAAGTCAAAAAAACTATAAGTACTCAACAATCAACAACGTCCTAATGTTAAATTCCAAATTTCTGAAGATGTAATTGAGGTTTTTTGTCCATGTACACCATAATATTATCTCCTAGTAAGTAGTTCCTCCAACATCTCAATGGCTGAACAATAGTATCTATCTCAAGACCATGCGTCGGGTGATTCCTCTCATGAGGTCTCAACCTACGAGTCTCGTATGCCAGGAATTGCTTCCCCTACATCATAATTATTCCTAGCTTGATACTTGATGAATCAAAATATACTGTATACTACTACCAGCTCTAGAATAATTTAGATCAACATTAAATATAGTCTCCCTTTTAGCTCGTGAAAATATTTCTCCCCTGCATCTAAGCCTAAGGACTTCACACCCAACATTGTCAATCCCATCAAACGTGCTTCTAAGAGTGATAAGTCATCTATTAAATGACTATAGTAACCAACTATCCCGATGAAACTCTATATATAAAAGACATTCATGGGATGATCCAAAGAAACTATGAGTCTCACCTTATCTACTTCAAGTGATACAGTTCTCTCTAAGATAAAATGACCTATGAAGTGAATATTATGCACTGCTAACTGAAATTTTAAGATTTTTTCATATAACCTATGCTCTATTGTTCTATCCAAAATAATCTAATCTTATTTGGAATGTTCATGATGATTTTGAGAATATACCAATATATCATCCACAAATACCACCACAAACAAATCTAGGAAAGGATGGAAAACCTGATTCATTAGTTCAATGAAAATTGTTGGTGCTTTTGTAAGACATAATGACATAGCCAGTTTCACATAAATTTCATACCTACTAGAAAATATTGTACAAGGTATAACCATTGTCCTAACTTGTACTTGATGATAAGAATCCCTCAAATAAATCATGGAGACAAGTGGATCTCCTTTTATATTGGAAAATAAGTCATCAATATGGGGTAAAAAATTCTCATTCATCACTGTAAACAGGTTCCAAATTTTGTAATCCCAACATAAAATGAGATTTCTATCAACCTTTTTCTCAAGTAGGACTAAAAACCCCATTGATAAATATTAGGACATATAAACCCCTCTTCTCCAAGAAACTCTAGCTATCTATTGATAACATGTAACTCGGTAGTGGAAATCCTATTAGGTGGAATGAATATATTGATATATAACTCTACATATCTCTCAATATGTAAATAAAAATATCATTCTATAATATATCTCATTAATGATATTCTACTAAAGATAATTATTCGTGATGTGTTATCTAATAATCTAAATAGAGTCTAGAAATCAAGGCTTTTACACCACATAATCCATGAAGATCTGTTCTTTCACTATATATTTGTAGTCTCACTCACCCCAATGGTTATTCTTACCACCCTTTAGAGATGTTAAAGATACCATTCAATGATGGAATTCAGCATGGTAATGATATTGAACCAACCCATAGATTCTGAGTTTGACATCAAGGCCCACCATCTCGATAATAAAGAGATTCCATAAAATGTGATACCCTAATATCTCAAGGTTGCATTTCCTACACTAGATTACACCCTCTGATCATATCCCCAATAAAGCATATAGTGTCGCAATCCCATTTTTACACTTCACATATATCCCAAGGCTATCCATCAATAGTATATATATAAAAAATGTGATGCACTAGTATCAAAAAGTGTATACACTAGAGTATAAGATACTATGATCATACCTCTCCAAATAGACTAACTAACACTCTGATCCTCATGTATAGGTTGTACTGAATATATGTAGCCTAAGACAAGGACCTGAGAAATATATTTTTAGCACTGAGATGGCCCAATCAGCTATCAATGAGAAACTGGTGTCTGGCACCCTCAACCATAACAGTCTTCTCGGCTTGAATGACTAGTAGTACTCTAGCTCCCAATCTAAAAAAGATCAATGAATCCCCTCATAAACCTATAGTTGGTTTTTATCCCCTGTCAATGGGTATACGAGGAAATTTCTATCAAAAATATATAAATGGCCCCACCTTTCATAGGATCAGCACTCTAGTAAGTCTATATCAAACTAGATCCCCTTATTTCCACACTTTTCACATAGATGATAGAATAATGAACTACCTGCACTAACAAATTTGATGATTTTTCTCTTATTAAAAGTCTTATAATATCACATCCTACATGTCGCAAAAGTATAATCTAATTGAGAAGCTTTACTACCTGACTATGGGCCCCCAAATTCACTTAGGTTGCATTTAATTATAAGTTCATGATTTACTATATCAGAAATAATTTTCAATTGAATCTTGTTCACCTATGATCTAAATGATTTCTGTTGACCTTTATCAATGTGTCTCAACCTAAATGGATCATCATAAAGATACATTCTTGCAAGGAGATGAAACTCTATAATGTGGGATGAGTAATCCCTAATGGTTGTCGCACCCTACAACACATGCATAAACTCTCTATCCCATTCAGCTCTCAGAGTATCAGGAAACAAGTATTCATAAAATGTAGATTTTAAATCACTCAAAACCATATCTATCATTCTATTTCAGAACACCCTGAAAGCACAAAGCAGATCCCAAAATCATATAAATTAAAATTGTGACTCTTCACTCTAGAGGAGTATCCAAGTGCTCCAAGATCTACAATATAGTCTCAAGCCATAACTCAATGGATTATGGACTACCATAAAACAAAAAAGGGTGTGGATGCTTTTGGTGGAACCCACATGTCATCTGTTCCATTCACAAGACAGGCTATGGGGCTCCCTGAACTGTATTCATAATGCATGTGATACTCCCTCAGAACTAGGAATCAACATCCACATTGGGAAAAATAATTGTTTATTTTCTAGTGTCACTACAGGAGCCTCTACTGGTAGATCAGGTCCCACCACCTTTGGATCATGGTCATTTCCACCATCTTGGAACATTACTATGGTCTTCAGTGGTGAATTTCTCTATAAATTCCAATCACAAGCCTCAATCATGGTTTGATAACAACCAGAATATAGATATACACAATGTATAGTTACATTCTGTCTTATAACTAGCCACTCCCCTATTCCTAGGTAAAAATAAAAATATTAAATAACATGAGAGACACTACCTACTACCCCACTACTATGGTTGGGTCTTGGTCAAGTTCTCTTTTTCATTGCACAGGTCCCAAAATATGGACATTAAATTGTAATTTATAAAGGAAACACCATTTAAGTTTAAATTGTATACTCCATTTAATAGATACCTTTTAGTTTCATAATTTAACATCATTTATGTTCTTTTTTGTTT
This sequence comes from Viscum album, assembly GCA_963277665.1. Taxonomy (NCBI): domain Eukaryota; kingdom Viridiplantae; phylum Streptophyta; class Magnoliopsida; order Santalales; family Viscaceae; genus Viscum; species Viscum album. The sequence continues at coordinate 1,058,362,326 of OY728129.1, forward strand.
ATATAATAATTCTATTTAATGTTAGAATTTTATGGATTACCATTAGAAATTTATAATGGAACATGCACCATATTAATTTAAGTAGGAAATTAATTTAATCCCCACCATAACATGTTCCATCCCATTCTCCCAATGGTACATTACTCCAAATTTCATAATTGAATGCTTAATGTGTTTTTTGTAACCTATACAAGAAAACACTATTTAGTTCATGGAAGTCACTTCAAGAACCAATGATTTTTCTCAATATATTGAAAATGAAATTGGTTGAATAACATTTATGTCACAGAATTAACACATAATTATCTCATGCAGTCAATAAATGCATCCGATATGGCATGGAATATACATGACTTGAGAATCATTTTAGTAGACTAAAATAAACCATGATCAATTATTCCATGCCTTATTAGTCCATGGATAAAAATTAATTTCCCCAATCATATAAATAATAATATCATATGTCATATACATCACCCAATAGATTAATCAAATCAACTGTAACCGGAAGAATAAATAATTTAATAACTCATCCCATGTAATTTGGTATTTTCCTTTATGTGGGTTAACTAACACTAGGCACATCTCATCAGCAAATTTCAAATAATTATTAATCTCATGCCTACTATTCCTAAATATTAATACAAAATGAAAAAATAAATTCTTTGATACCACTTTTAAATGTACCAAAATAGAATCCACTAAACGGTACACTGATTTGGTTGGTCACATGGCCTCAAGTACAGCTCCCCATATGCTAGAGGATATAGAACAACAATCAGTGTCTCAGGTGGTAATGTGGTGAGACAGTACAATCATAAACAGAGTGTATCATGAGGTTTTAATCAAATATATTAAAAATGAAATAATATAAAATAAATTAGTAGTAGTAGATAAATATAAAAATGGTAAGAGTAATAATAATGAATCAAAAGATAGTATGATATAAAAATGTATATATCATGTGTCTATATAATAATTTAACTAAAACATGGGGATTGAAATCTAGTTATATAAATGTATTAAAATTAAAAAAAAATACAAAAATAAATATCTCTAGATAGTATGAGGATTCATATCTCGGTCATGTGTTCCCCTTCTCCAAAGAAATTAACAATCAAGAATTTTATATCAGGCACATTCCCTTGTCTATGACTACATAAATTAATTCCTTCTATGTACCCAATGGTATATCAAATAGGGTGTGAGATAATACTTATTAGGACACCACTAATTGTGTCAATATCATTTCCATTTAGTGTATATATGTTGTTCAATGTGCAATATATTACTGTAATATAAATAAATAAATAGGATTGGTACATGTAAATATTTTACTTTCTAGCCATCCAAGGATCACTGTAAAAAAATAAATCATAAATAAGGGCCATCTATAATGTATGGTAAAATATACACTAGTACTATGCTTAATAATCTAGTGTCACATCCGAAGGGCTGGATCCAAAGTATAACATGACCATGTTATCCTAAACGACTTATGTCGTGTAATCAGGTTTCATACCTAGTGGTCATATCGAAGTAGTAGAAATTTCTAAGGCATCCCATGAAATCACAGACTATAGTGTTAAAATTTCCATGGAAACGTATATAATCCAGAATCCATAGAGTATAAATTTCCATGGCATTTGGTTGAGTTATGAATCCATTGAGTATAAATCTATATGGAATTAAATGTAATCCTAAAAATATCATCGATCATTTTATAACAAAATTCATAGTCAAACACAATCCATGAGTTTATCTAAATCAATTCGCATTTTCAATTAATCCATTCAATCATTTAAAAAACATGTAATCACATGGAAATGAGGAAAAACACTCTCTTAATTTATCATATAATTCATTATATCTAACACTATGATAGAAATATAACAAACAACCCCATTAGAGTGGTAACTCAGGGGAATGATATGTAAAAAAACCACATGGGTGGTCTGGGTTGAGGGTAACAACCTTTAACTCTCACATGGTTCTTTGTAGTCTACTTAATAAGGTTCCCAAAAATTAACCACGGAATTCAATTAATTTTTGGAGAAATGCTGGATGGTCCAGCATATATCTCAAAATAATCTAGATATAAAATACCTAGAAATTGTGGGAAATGCATAGACCACCTATCATAGGTACATGGTTGAAGACTCATCTAGTATCATCTTTTAACTCAACCCATATTCGAAGAAAGAAAAAAAGAGATGAAATACATAAAAATAGGGTATATTAGGTTGCACAAAATAATATTCATTGATATGAAGACCAATTATGAATGTCACAAAAGGAACGTATAAATTACTAGAATAGATCCAATGAGATGAATGGAGTGTAAATAATAGGTTAGAAAATGAAACTATATAAACTCACATCTCATGTATTGATAAATTTATCAAAGGGGGTCATAAGGCTCTTTAATATAATGATGAGGAAAAGGAAATATGTTATCAAATATTTTAAGTAAAATGGTACTTTTACCCTAAATCACTGGGTCACATGATTTAGGTGCATGGTTGTCCAAACTATGTTCTAACTACACACCCTTCACTGTCTAAGAAGGACATTATTAAACTCATGTGAATGGTTTGGAAAACTATAAATAACCCTCGTGATTCCCCTCGGCTAAAAATTGAATCTGGTTCTTATGGGTTTGGGGCTCTTAGTATATGGTTTTATCAAAGTTTATGAACATGAACTACTCTATGAAACTCACCTCATACTTAGTAGTAACCGTTTGTCTTGATCTCAATGATTTATAAAAATTTTGGGGCCTAGTTTTCTTTCTAAAAAATTGAGCCTTCGGGGTCTAAACCAATCCCAAACACCCCTATACTTCCATATACTCATTAGGAATCCACATTCGGAGTAATTTAAGGAATTAAATCAAAAAACAATATTTGTACCTCATATAAAAACCTGATATCTTACATGTTATATTTGTTTGGAGAGCACATGGGTTTTTATTCGATCATAGTGAAATTTAGGTTTATGTACATTCCATTCTAATTGTAACCACATTCAAAAGATTATTTTCTATTGGATTTTTTGGTATTGGATTATTTCAAAACCATTCTATGGAATATCTACTCTTACTAAGTAGTGAATCTTGCAAATCCATATGTTCATATGGTTATCGTTATGAGGTTTTTTTTTAAATTTAATATATCATTATGAAGGGGGAAAGGTTGTTTCATTTGAAATCAAATATAAAAAAAATATCACTAATTCACCACTACCCCACTCAGTTATCAGATGGATATTGATTTGTACATTCAATTGATATCATATAAAAGAATCTCTTTGTTGACTCTTTTCATTAGATTGATGAAAAGATAATCATCCATGGATTCGTAGAATGTTCTGAACAATAAGTGGATTATAATTTTTATTGGTATAAAATATTGTATTTGAAAACATAGAATTTTTTTATCTCATATTTATTTGCAATTATGTTCGTAAGGATCCAACAGATCATTTCCCACCTTTTACTAATGGAGTTCCCCAAATAGTTTATAAAAAATTATTGTTTTTATAATGAAGGGAAATAAAAAAAATGTATACATTCCTCACACTATAGAAGTGAATTTCATAGAGTTAATGGATTTAGATATGCTAAAGGAATTTTTGAAAAGTTATAATATAGTTGTGAATGAAATAAAAAATTGAAAAAAATTATAAATAAAGATACTGATGTATGAAGATATTATGATGGATGATTATGAATCTTTTGGTAATTACTTTAAAAGGATGAATGACATTGTAAGAACCATAAGATTTCATAGTTAGAATTTGTAAGATTCAACCATTATAGAGAAGATCATAAGAATTATTCCAGATAAAACTGATCAAAAAGATTCGTCACTGGAAGATAATGATCTATATTTAACTATAATCACTTTTGAAATAAAAATATATGTGTTTATGAATAACAAATAAAACTCTTAACAATAAATTTATTTCAATGATATAAATTAAAGAATGTCTATGAAATTTTTTGATGAAATAACTAGTTAATATGAATGTAAAGATAGTCTTAGTAATTTTTTGATGAATTTATGTATTCTTTTTTTTTCTAAAAAGATGAAATTAGGAACATGTAATTATAATATAATGTTAAAGAATAAATTTTTGGGATATGTAATTATTGGATATTATTTTCTAGTTTTCATTGGTGGAAGGAAGTTATAGCAAGTGTTAAGTATGATATAAATTCAAGTAGTTCCATAAAAAACAAGGTTAGAAATTCAAGTCTAATTCTATGGTAAAGGATAATATATTCACTAAAAAAAGAAGATAAAAGTTTTCTATGTTTGAGGAATATAATGATAATCATGATACTAATGATGACATTGGGGATGATGTTGTGTAAAAACGTCTTATTGAAAACTGAATGATATATATTTATCCAGTAATGAATACATTATCCATCAAGAAGAAGAATATGAAAAATCATATATGTAGTTTATACTAAATTGGGGGGTGGAATAATTTCATTAAAGGATTGAATTACATGACATTGAGAACAAGAAGATGAAGAAATAATATATTTCATCAAACAATAAATAATTTTCTCTTAAAGAAAAATTTGTGTTTCTAAAAGAAATTGATGATGTAAATAAGTTACATGATTAAAATTAAAACCTCAACATGAATCTTGAATAAAATTTTATGGTGAAGGGAGAAGGTTTAAAAAAATATTAAATAAAAACATGTTATAGATAAGCAATGAATTACTATTTTCCAAATTCTAGTTTTAAATATCATTGAATATTATAATAAGTGTAAATATCAGAAGAATAAGAAAACATTCCACAAGTAATAGTAAGAAGGATGAAAATGTGAAGGAAAAGAATCAAGCTAAGATGACCATGTTGGTAGCTAAAACAAGTAGTGTTGAAAAACCTAATGTTTTTATGGTGTCAATGTCTGGACAAAAAGATGACACTACTGGATATTATATTAAGTGTTTGATGAATATTTTAGAACGTAAAAAATAATTTGGTGCAAAGTTTAATATCTAAGTGGAATTTAAGAATGTTTATAAAAAGCAGTAAAAATTCTTTGAACAATATGTATGTTACAAAGGTAAATATGATTTATATGGTAATTACATTAATTGTGGAGGCTTTGGTCATTCAAAAAATATGTGTTTTTTTAATCATTAATGTTATATTGAATCCAAGAGTAGTTATATGTAAAGTCAGAAGAGGAGAAATCCCACTAAATGGAGACAACATGTGAAAGTTCTTTTGAAAATTGAAAATAGACTACAACTTTTGGGAACTAATTCTGAAATATCTAAACAACCCAAACAACTTAAAAAGGTATTTCTTATCAAGATATTAGCACAAATAATATTATATAATAAATCTCAAAATATTGATGATAAAAATAAAAAATTAAATATCATATATTTATTTATTGAAACGACACTCAATACTATAAAATGAAAATTTCCTTGGATGATTGGAAGTAAGCGTTCCTTCTAAATGAAAAACAATTTGATGTTTTGGAAAAATGTGATAGATTGTGAATATCTTATAGTGAATTTTGGAAAAAACATGTTACTCAGAATCAATAGAATTTTAACTAATGTCATTAGGGATGAAAAGTAAAAATAATAAAATAAACTTATTTATTGATGGGAGGAAACAAAATTGGTTTAGTGTTTCAAAAATTTGTGTTGAAGGTAACAAAGTAATCTTATTTTTATTTTTTAAAGATAATAGGATATGAAAAAGTTTTTACAAGAGTCTCATGAACAAAGGGAAGGTTGTTTCATGTTGGTGAATCACAATGTTCATTCTATCTGGTCATCATGGAATAAAATTACCAATGGTGGAAAAGGTTTATGAAAATATTTTAGGGAAATATGGTAAAGCTAATGAGGATTGAATTTATTTATGATATTTTTTACATGATAATAAAAAGAGGTTTATGTTGTTCCATTTTCTATAAAGGTGTGACTACAAACTATATACATGAGGAATTTGAGATACATTCAACTCTTCCCTTAGAGATCATAAATTATGCTATTTTTTGAGCAATGGTAAAATAACCAAAAATAGACCTAAATACATTATTTATTTTATTAATGATTTTTTTTGTTTTAAATGTACTGTGTTTTTGAAACATAAATTAGAGGCTCTAAAATTGTTTAAGAGTTCTAGGAGATGTGTGAATAATGAGTGTGGAGATGTTGTGATGAATATTTATACAGATAATTATAGATAATATATAATTGGGTATTGTAGATTTTATATTGAAAAGCATGAAATTTTTTAGGATTTTATTGTTGTGGACACATAACAAAAATGATGTTTCTAGAAGAAGAAAATAGTTTGGGGGATATTGCGTGAAAAATTTTGATCAATCATAATACTTTTCGATATTTTTAGAGGAAAGATATCAGAGCTGTTATTTATATTTAGAATATTTTTTTGTATATTCCAAACTCTAATATGAATTCTTATTAATTGCATTATAATTAAACTCTATTTTTGAATCACTTAAGGGTGTTCCTGAGTACTTTAATTTAAAAATTCAAGCGTGAGAATTTTGGAATGATTGATCTGAAAGGGGTTGATGGAATATTTCATGGATAACATCCTAACGATAGATGATAAAAATTTTATAATAAATGAATAAGAAATATTTTTATCTCAGTAGATGTGAGAGTCATTGATTAGGTTTAATAGAAAGATTCACAAATATTTGTGTATATGAGAGATTTAGGCAATGAGTTGATTGTTGTTTAACTATGATAAAATTTACATAATGATAGTAACAATTTTGAATATTATTAAGATAAAGATGCTGAATCATCTATATTAGGTGATGGGGAATAGGGACTTTCATCTCATACTAGGATAAGGAAGTAAGTAGACTTTAATAGCATCATTGGGGATCAATGAAAACTAGTTCAAAATAGAAGAACATCAAATTCAGTTTCACATACTCCCATAAAGACATAGGTTAAACCAAAAGATATTTATGATGATTTTGAGAATAAAGAGTGTATTTATGTTATGAATAATGATCTAGATCATACTAAAAATAATTCTACTTGGTAACATGACCCAAACAAAATAATAAGAACATGATTGGTACTAAGTGGGTGTTACAAAACATGTTTAATAAATAAAGGTGAAGTAATAAGAAACAATCCATGAATAATAGTCAATGTATACTCACAAATTTAAGGTATTAAATTGGATGAAACCCTTATTCTAGTTGTATGATTATAAAATATCATAATCATTCTTACTATCAATGCACAACAAAGATAAATAAAATTCATATGGTTTTCATGTTTGTTTTTATTAGTAGACATATTTATGAAGAATTTTATATTTCACAACCATGGGGATTTATTGTTTCAAAAGAGTAAATATATATATGTATGGTAAAAATTGGTCTATATGGGTTGAATTTAGGTGTGAATGTTTAGTGTAATAAATTGGAAACTTTATTATGTACGTTTAAATTTAGTAAATGAATATTGGATAGTAACCTCTATACAAATGAAAATAATGGTTTCCCCTCATTGATATTATTTATGTTGACGATGTCATATTTGTAAAGAATGATTAAAATACCTATGAATAATTTTCTATAGAGATAAATATGTAATATGAAATGTCCATTATCAGATAAACAAATTACATTATTGGTATAAAAATCTCTCAAATAAAGAAATATATTTTCCTATATCAAGAAAAATATTCTATATAAATTCTAATAAGGATTGTTATTGTAGATTAAAATCCATTTTCAACACCTATTTATCTTGGAATGAAATTTGAAAATCATAGGGAAGTAAATTACGTTAATCCAAAAGTGTTAAAAATTTGTTTGGAAGTTTGTTATCTCTAGTGGATTTAAGGTAAAATATGGTATATGTTTTATACATTATTCCAGGTTTAAAAGTGAACAAGAATAATCTCATCTCATGGATGGGAAGACAATTCTTAGATATATTACATGTACACTTGATTTTGGTTTTGAATATGAAAACATGGAAAAGTTTAATATGATTGGATATATATATGAATATTTAAAAGGATGTATAGATCATAAAAAATCTACATTTCATGGAATATTTTTCCTAATATAAATATTTGTAAGATAACAAAGAAAAAAATAATTTTCAATGTCTCTTTGTACAGTAGAGGTTGAGTATTTTACTTCAACTAATGCTACTATAGAATTTATGTGTTTAAAGGTGAAATTGCAGGATTTTTTGTGTATGTAAATTTTCTACTTGCTAAAAAGTAAGGTTTTATTTCATAATCACGTTTGATAAAAAGTGGGAAACCTAACATGACCAATTTATAAAAAAAACTAACAAAAAAATGAGAAAAAATGTCACCGAAAACCATTCTATGGATTTCAGAGTCAACTAACCTATATAACCCCAAATTCCACTTCGTTACCTAGATATTCGGATCAGCTTATAAATGATTTTCAATCTTATCTTCTATTTTGTTCTAAATTTTATGATTTTATTTCAATTTGATATTCCCTTCGCTGAGTCCTCACATCAAATTTAGATATTTCTTATAATTCCACTTTCCATTAACTTCATTAATGAAAACATGAATCATTCACTCATATATCTTATTAACTATCTGTTTTACGGAGTTGATAAAAATTTATTCTTCTAAAATTTCATCATTATAATTTAGAACAAGTTACATGTATTTATTTCTCTCCACTACTATTTATCCCTCCACCTTGTTTGACTATTATTCATACATTATGCCCTCTTACACCATGGATTCACCTTCAGGTGCTTTTGTATCCTTAGTAAGAATTATTTTTCCCCTCATGGATGAAAATAACACTACAAAAAAGAGTATTAAATTAGAAGGGGTTATTGTCGACATTAGAAGGGGTTATAACCTATTATAAAGACATTAGCGGTGGTTTTGAGGCAACACCTCTAATGGTTCCTCCTACTATCATTAGAGGCCATGTTGGAAAAACGCTGGTAAAATTACAGAGACATTAGCGGAAGATTCATTAAAGGGGGTTTAAAACCCCTCTAATGTTGATTTAAATTCACTGAAAATGTCAGTGTTAAAGGAATTTATAGTTGATACAGCCTCTAATGGGGTGAATTAGAGGCATTTTAAACCGCCCCATGTAATCTATTAAATTAGATGGGGTTTTGAACCCTATCTTATTAAAGAAATTTGAAAGGGATTTGATCCCCCGCTAGTTTAAGACATTAGTGGGGGTTTTCAACCACCTCTAATTTAAATATGGTAGATGGGGTTATGAACCCCCACTAATTTAAGACATTAGAAGGGGTTTTCACCCACCACTAATTTAAAATATTAGAGGGGGTTTTGAACCCCCTATAAAATAAACTAGATATTAAAAAAATGATGTTAAAAAATCTAGAGGGGGTTAAATTAGAGGGGGTCCATAATCCCCACCAAATTCAATGATTAAAAAGGATTTTACATAATTCCCCCTCTAATTTTTATAGAAAATTAATTTAGAGGCGGTTCATAACCCCCTCTAAATTCAATTATTATAGGGGGTTGAGAAGGACCACCTCTATTGTTAAAGAAAATGAATTTATAGGGGGTTGTGCATAACCCCATCTAAATGACCACCTCTAATGTGTTATTTCAATATACTGTAATCCAACACCTTCAATAGATGAAGGGAACCCCAATTTAACATTCACCACATTGCACATTTCCTTTCCTAGCAACTTGGTTTCTATTTTCTTTGGTGTCTTTGATTAATCATAGTAGGGTCTTGAACCCCCCCCCCCCTTGTATTAGGAAATTATGATAAATAATATTACCTTGTTTACGTTTCCTTGAGATAATTCGAACCAAATATTCCTTCTCAAAATCCATAGATGTTTGGGAGTCCCCATGTTTGTCACTTGGCTCCTCCTATTCTAAATATCATAACCCTGCATGTTTTCATTTCAATATAGGGAGAACAGTTTTCCATCTATCATGGTCCTTATTTTCCTTTCTGACTTCATCCAATTTTGAGATAGGATTTTTAATATTAGTAAGGTATGATGCTTTGAATTGATTAGAAACCCCTTGAATTGGAGTCACTGCCCCATTTCTATTAGCAAAATTATGTACCTCTTCAAGGACCCCTATATCATCTTGTAATCCTTCACCATAGTTATATGTGTTTTTTTCAATTTCCTTCCCATGAGCCACCCCTTTGGAATTTAAAGTATTATAAAAATAATATAATAATTATGGAACAAGATCTATCCTTGATTAGCAACTTAGGGACACTAGGATCACGAATCAATCTCGCAATAATGTCATCAACTCTGAGATCGTGATGCTTGGACCACTACTTAACTATGAGAGGATCCAAATATATATTCTATTAAAAAGATATTGAAATGACTAAAATATTTATGGACTCTATTTTAGTTTTTCATTTGGCGGGAGACACCCCTTGAGGGCCCCTATGTCTCATGAGATATGATGATGAAACATGACCCTGCAGCTTGCACAAAAAACAAAAATAAATCCATAATTCAAAAATGAACATCTACTTGAACCAAAATTCCTCACCACTAGAGATCCATACCCAATCAATTATTGTTTTAGAAACATCAACCTCGATTCCGAAACATAGTAAATCAAGATAAAACACAATGTTTTTTCTACTCTCTGTGAAAAAAACATCCTTTCATATTCCCTATCTTACAAAGGTTGGATGAATTTTGAAATTGAAAAGGGGTCCATGAAGACAGACCCAGATTTCCATCATTAGATCATCACACTTAATATGAAAAGAATATGACCAGTAGAAGAGAAATATGTGAGATGTCGGAAAAAATATAAGATCTTTGGACTATGAACTCTTCCGTCAAATTCGAATGTTACAGAAAACCATTATAGAGGTCGACCACTTCACAAAAAATCATAATCATGGGGAAGGGGGAAAGAAGATTGAGGTAAGATAAATAGATTAATTATGGGACACCAACATCATTGGGAGTCTAATGGAGTCCCAAAACCATCATATGGGGGTGGGAATACAGTGGCTAAGATCACTGACTAGGGCATCGTTAAAGCGTCCAATCTATTCTTCTTATAAATTCCCCCCATGAATTTTACCCTTGTATTGGGATGTGATAATTATAGTTATATAAATAAAAAAAATTTAGAAACAATATATTTCTAATACCATTGATATAAAATATCATTTCATTAAATATCTTAGAAAGAATATTAACTAAAATCATAGTTTTTTTCCACAATGTATAATGTTTTTGATACTTTTAGAAAATCAGTTCCAAACAAAAAACAAAATTTGAATGTGAAAATGGGTGTTCAACCACCCTCTCATCAAAGAATAATGTATATGATCTCATCCCCTCTCTATTTTTTTGAATAGTAAATTCAAGGGGGAGAAAAATGTTTGTAAAATAAATATATCCATCGTTATGTGCTCTAACATTTTATGGAAAGAAATTTTTCAGTGGAAAATCGTAAAATGGTATGCTATGATTTCAAAATGTGTGAAATTTTTTAACATATTATTTGAAGTGGATATAGAAAAAAAATTTCTTATTAGATTGAGTTTTTTTATAGTAAAAGTTCCTAGTTAATTAAGAAAGTATTCTCAATAGGTGTAGGAAAAAGTTTCTTAATTCATTACTTATAAAAATCATGGTATTTTTGGTCAATGATCCTTTTTTCCTACACTGAGTTTTGTCATTTAAGCATAAAATTATTGTATAAATAATCCATTGCATGAGTTACATAGTTTCAATGATTTATGATCTTTGGTAGAAAAAATCAAAAGGGGAAATTTATTGGGACCAAGATGGTTTAAGGCGTTTTAATGAAGTTATAATATGTTATGATGGTATTTTATTTTGGTGTTGAAACACAAATCCCCTTATATTTTTATTATCTCCAACGATGGTGGTTGGATAGAGAAGATCGACTTTGATCTTCCAGACAAAGTCCATTAGAAAAATTTTATCATACTATGTTTTAATTAACCATTACACAATTATTCAGAGACACCGAACAAAATATTCTCAGCCAAACCTCTAACTTATGTATTCTTATACGGTCAAATGATAACATTCAATATCATGAATAAGAGTCAATGAGATGATTCATTTATATAAAGGATATCCTATGGGAATGAATAAAGTAAATAATATAAGTTTTTATTAGAATATCAGGCATATGACTTAGAGTCCTCAGACAAGTGTTCTTGGTAGAATGCATCAGATAAAGGTGTTGTTATAATGTTATTCTATATGGACGAATGGTATAATGTAATAATGTTTGGATTTTCTTTGTAAATATTTCATTAAAACATAAAATGTGATGATATTGTGATATTCTTTAAATGATTTTGAAATCACAAATGATGATCGTGGTTCTTGCTAAGTGATGATAAAGGTTGATAATGGTTATTAAGGATGAGGTTAAACGAGTTTGAGAAAAGTCATTTGTTTTGAGTTTTCCAGATGCATAGAGAATACTCCATAAGTATTGAGAACAATTTGATGATTTTTTCTAGTATTAAATTCAATATTTTAGTTTTCAATAAGAGGTGAGATAAATTATAGTTACCACCACTTCTACATTTAGAACTCTATCTTAACGAGATGCTTGAACAGCCTATGTATAAAACTGCTCCTGCACAAAAAGGCTAGATGAAGTGATGAAAAATTAGAAAGATGGCCAGATAGACATTATAAAGACAAATAATACAAACATATTCTAGATGGATATTTAATTATAGTTGGTTTTAGATAAATTATGGATATAATTGATAAGATGAAGTAGTTGTCTATGTAATAATAAATTTGTTGAATGTTTTGTCGATCCAATGATAACATATAGAGTTTTCATATCAATTGGTATAATATGAATAGAATGTAGAGTTTAGTTTATGAATAGTTGGTAAGAATATTTCTATACTGACCTAGGATTCCCATATATGAATATGAAATATTTTTAGATTAAAATTAAATAATTTTAACAAACACTTTCCTAAAAACTGTAATAGTTTAGTTTCTTTGGAAACAGGGATCAAAATGCTCTAATTTAGTGAATGATGTTCAATATTTCCCATAAGGATCTTCCCATTTAGAACTCCTCATAGACATACCCTATATAAAACAATTATTCATAATATGGGGAATGGAAACATAAATTAGGGTACGTTCTAAAGCAGAGTATGGGTAAAAAAATGAGATAAGGAAGAATAACATCGATATAAGTGTATGAGAACATGGGGATTACTTTATAAAGTCATACCCCACATATCAAATATCATAACTCTGAATCATGGAAAATGTATTTTTCTTCCATAATACCAAAATCATAATGAAATCAAGGAACATGGTCCATGTGATAATAACATTGGAATAAGAAATGGAATTTGGGGCATACACACAATGAGGGAAAATCATTTTCATATTAGTCAAGGATCATTGAAAAGGCTGTCATATTGAAATGGAATCCCTCCAAAAAACCACCATATCAGTCAGGGTTCACTCCCAAGACAATCATAGTAGTCAGGGTTCACTATAAAGACTATTATAGGGTTCAAAGAACATTACTGATAGGAGTTTTCTCATTGTTCTACTCCTATAAATCTCATGATATTTAAATATTTACCCAATGCATTGGAAGAATATATAGGTCCCTCTCATCCAATATTTAAGTAAAATATATATGTTCTATAATATCATAGACATTCATCATATCATAACCAATTAAATGAAAAATGTGTATCATAAATATTTACTCATATCCAAACCTTTGAAATTTAGAAAATTTTCATAATCGTTTAATTATAGTAAAACCTATAAAAATATGTGGGGTTTGAATCAATTTATCATGGTCTATTTTATGTAAGAGAAAAAAGATTCATAAACAACAAGTCATAATAAATATAAAACATTCAGAGAAAAAAAAGATTGGTATGCATGCTTCATATCACTATTAATTCTTAGGTAACATCAATTGATGAAATATTAGATGGAAAATATGTAACGCCCCGACCCCAGCTACCCAGAGTCGGTGCATTACTTCGTAACATTGGCATGATCACAAAAGATCAAGTCTCGAAAGACCGATTAGTTTAGTAGCCTTGGAAACACTAGATACATTCATAAGTCTTTCATTACATCAAAAAGTGAAAAACTACAATAACAAAGTCTCCATAGTCCACACTCATATCCTCTTCCGACTATCCCTGCAGGTCATTCAAAAAATACTTCTTCACATCCTGGAAAATATTAAAACATTGAAAGGGGTGAGCTCAGATGCTCAGTAAGGATAACAATAATGCGGAAGCTTTCATAAATAAACATTAACATTTAAGGCAATGTATAACTAAAACAAAAGCCTTTTAAACATGAACTTCAACATAATATGGCAAAAGTAAAATGAAATAATGCCATTTACTTCTTCACATGGATATTCTACTGGTCGAATAATCACATGCAATATCAATAACCACTTTCATAATGATGGAATGCATAATGCCAGACTATCATAACCACGTAGTCAAGGCCTCGTGCCAAGACCACAAATAAGATTTTGTCAAGGCCTTGTGCCAAGACACTAGTTTGTCTCATGAGACCTGCCGATGCATCGAGGAGCTATAGCGGGCTCCACCCATCACTTATTAAGTCCAATGCATTCCTCATATGAATAGGTTTAAACATATCATAAACCATAACATAATCATATCACATAAAACATGCATAAAGGAAACATAACATTTCCACATTTCAATCACAAGATATAAATACAACACATTGATATAATAAAAATGCTTTCAAAACCATTTTCAATACCAAAATAAAAGAAAGTTAAAACTTTGTATTTATTTTTCATTAAAAAAATGATGGCTTGTAGAGGAAGCCGAATCTCAAATAATGGTCACGGCGGCGGAGAAGTCATTGTCGCCGCATAAGTATGGAAAGAAAACATTCCCTTTTGTCGTTTAGCAAAACGCTTCGTATAAAAAAGATTCCTTTTGAATAAATGTAAAAGTCAAAGGGGTTTATACACCATATAAAATAAAGTTGTGTATAAAAACAAATATGCCTCAATGAAAGGGGATTGAGACGAAGTCCTTAAAAGATCATTTTTAAAATGAAATAGATCTATTATGTGTATTCACTATAGGTACACATAAATAATGTAAAAATACAAAATAGGACATAATATTATCATGACATAATTTGAAAGTAAAAGATTAACCCAAAGAATGGAAGTTGGGTTAAGAAATTCCCTTACCTCGTGTCTGACTTGACTCAACCGTTCTTTAACCTCCTGAATAATAAACTAGAGTTAATATCTAACTTATTAAGAACCATTTTCAATTTCATTATCCTTTTTATATCACCTATTACAATGTTATGAACATTATGTAATTATTTAAGTTAATAACGGTCGTTTTGTCGATCTTTGGTACTTGAGTCAAAAATAAACTTCTTATAATTACAAGTTGTTCATGTGGTGAAATATCCATTATATCCAGAATTATATTCATGATGTAGATATCATATATATCATATATACAGTATATACATTCATTCATAATGTCACGTAACATTTAGAGGTAAGAAATGAAATGCACCGTTCATGGAGACGGTAAGCCGTACGTACGCATGAACGCTACTTTCATTTCAATTTCATATTTAATGGAACTAAATCATAATGATATAAATGTATAATATAAATCCAGTATAATATAGTGTATAATACTATTTACTCCATCCTTTATACATCCCACATATGGCATTTACGATTCAAATCACTTTGAGGGGGCGGTAGTCCGCACTTCCTAAAATGAAATTATCGCGTTTTACCCATAATGGAAATCATAAAGTATGCCATAAATGAGAAATACAGAAGCATAAGTAAAACAAAAACATATTATATATCATATATAAAAATAGTGACCTCTTAATGGCCACCTTTGAAGGTGTTATATGAGTGTTGAACAATCATCGCTTCGTGAGGCAGAAATTCGCCATCCACAGAAACCGTATGTTCTTTAACCATTAGATGTAGGTGTGTGTAAGTGTAGCTCGAATACTTCTTATAACAACATCCTAGTATATTGAGGATACTGGTGTTGTTACAAAAGAAATGAATAAAACGAGTTTAGGGGGTTGGAGAAGAAAAATAAAACAAAACAACATTATAAAAGACATTACCTCAAAATTGGGTAACTCTTTTTGATTTGAGCCAAAGGCTTCCTTGGGAAGAGTTCTGCCCAAAGTAAGGCTACTAGGAGTAATAGGGTGAAGTTGGGAGAGTATTTGGGCAGAGTTTGGCCGAGCCAAATGGATTGAAAGTGTAAATGAGGTGGGAGAGGTGGGGGCCTTTTATAAGTGGCGAGGAGGGGCACTTTTGGAAAGATTGAAATATTATATTATTTCACAATGCTTTTCGGATTATAAAGGTCCCACACTTATATAATTCGAGGCTAAGGTGATAAGGTTTATAAATATCCTCATACAATAGACTTTGGGCAAGTGTAAGCCTTAGATTTTGCATTATCTTCTCATTTTATTTAAATCATTAAATAATGAGGTCATCAGTGCATCATAATGATGTCATAAATAATTTAATTTATATAATGTCTAAAAATTATACAAAAATACTATGATGTAGGAAATCGTTTTATCTTTCTAATGAATATTTATAATCAAAATTTGGACTTGTGTAACCCCACTTAAAAACTGTTTTAGTAAAATAACTCATGTTTGTGTCAATTTAATTTTAACATTAAATAAATATATATTAATGTCATTTTCCAACTAAAGTGGCTCCATGGGGTCCCCAAGATGACCCATGGGTTGTCTTGGTCGGCCATGAGTCATCCAATAGGATTAGGACAAGTGTCATGCTCATCTAATATTATTAAAACATTATTTGTACCTTAAACTACACTAATTACCTCTAATCGCGATTAAGAACTTAAAAGTTACTATTCACCAAAAAATTATTTTAATCTCATTGAACCACATTTTACTTATTAATGACAACCATGTATGTTGGATTTTTGAAAATCAAATTACAGAAGTGGTAATATTTCATTTAAATGAAAAATCAGTTATTTAACTACCACTTAGTGGTTCCACTATTCATCAAAAATTGAAGTTTTTCAGAACAATGCCAAAATTTCACCCTAAGCTATAATTGATATTCCGAATTCAAAAATGATGTCTATTTTACAAAATTCCAATCATATAAGTTGCATTAATTAATTTTATAATTAATTCTCGCTGTTACGACAAATAGCGTGTTTTCAAGAAACAATTTATATCAAAAGATTGGCAATTGTTTATGTCCAAATTCAATGTTAAATTAATTCTAATGACCACCATTGGATAAAATGGTAAAAATATATTCTAATTATACATTAAATCCACTCAATAGTATAACTTATCACTATAAATTATTTTGATTAAAAAAGTTGTTTTAAGTATTTTTCACTATTCATAAAAAATTAGAAGTTCTCAGAAAAATACCAAAAATTCAACATAGGATAATTTCGATATTACGAATACAAAAATGAAGTCCATTTTGAAATATAGAATTTCTATAATTTTAAAAAGTGGTTATTACTATTCATAACGGCTACTTTGATTAGTCGCGGTGTGTTAGAACTCGAAGTTGCGTACAATGCAAGCTATTGCATTATTGAATGAGAAGCGTATCGTGGAAGCTCGGGGTGTTACATTCTCCCCTCCTTCAATAAATTGCGTCCTCGCAATTTGAAATTTTTCTTTGAAAATAAAAGGTTGAAAAGATAAAATACCTTTGAGAAAAACCCACATCGGAAATAAGGTTAATAAATATATAACATTAAAAGAAAGCAAGATAAGTACAAAGGTCACCCGATATAGCCCATTATAGGATTCTATGAAAATATGGATATGGAGGAGAAACAAACCATCAAGGTATGATGGGGAGTTATAGAAAATAGGATTAGGAGAAAGTTTAACCACAAGAAAATCACAAACTTGTGATTGGTTAAACAGTCATTGAATCCCTAGTTGGAAAAGTTAACCGACAACATTTTTGTTTTAAGTTACCTTTTATAATGTTGAGGATTTTATTTAGGAGATTTACTAAGAACGTAAGGGAATATACATACTTGTTATGTATACTTTCATTCGTTAATGAATTTTTACCACAAACCCATCTTTTACTCCAAATGGTAACAGAACTCAAAAATATTCTATTTATCCTAATTGTATAAGGTACCAAAGGTTAACACATACCATTTAGATTAGTAAAATTATTTTGTAATAACCAGGGACTTGCTGTAGGCTAGTGGTAGGAAATAAAGGTCTGTCGCACTTTGATTGTGGGTTCGATTCCTACAGCTTTGTCCGACGCGACGGTTTATGCCCCACCCTGCAGGTTGTCCTTTTCCTAAAACTATAGTATTATAATACTCCAAAAACAATCTTCATTAATTTTTTTAACCTTAAACCATACTATCCAAAGATCAACTTAATCCACTCCAACCATTATAGTTATCCAAAATAACTATGTCCAGACTTTCTCTAAAATGTCTCTTAATTCCAAAATCAATTGTAGCATCAGATTCCCCATACAAAGAAAAGTTTCTCTTATTGTCACATACTAAAAATATGATTACCTTAATCATATTACCTTAATCAAAAAGTACTGCAGTACAATATTTATATATATCACATTATTCTTATAACCAGAATATAATCCTTGAGTCGAAAAGCACCAATACATTAATTATTCTGCTTCAACTGTAGTCACAGCATAAGATTGGCCTTGATCCCTTGGCCTTTTCTGAGGTAAGTTTCCTTGACGCTTAGGACATTCATTTGCATAATGCCCTGTTTCCCTACAATTGTAGCATTCAACTTTGACAGCCTCTTTCTTTCCCTTGCAATCACGAGCCTGGTGACCCTTTTCTCCACATTTATAACAAACTCCCATTCCTTTTAGGCAAGTACCAGGGTGATTCTTCCCACAATTATCACATAATGGAAAATCCTTCTTTCCCTTTTTCCCTTTATCTGTCTCTTGTTCCACCGTTCTCTTCTTCTCTTGCTTTACTTTGTTGTCATAAGACTTAGAGAATTCCTTTTCTGTCTTGATAGCACATGAGACAATATCTTCGTATGATGAGAAGGATTGTGATACTAAAGCTCGATGGAGAAATGGTTTTAACCCATCAAAGAAACGATCAATCTTACTCCTTGGGTTACGTATATAATCGGCAGCATGCCTCGCTAACCTTGTAAAGTTAGCCTCATACTTTGCGACATTCTCATCCTCCTTCTGCCTCAAACTCAGAAATTGCCTTTCCATATCTGCTCGATGGTCACGAGGAAAATATTTTTCTAAGAAAATCTCTTTGAACTCCCTCCATTCCATATTCGATACATCATCATCTTCCTTTGTGTTTTGAATCAGCGACCACCACTGATCGGCATCTCCAGTGAGGCGGTAAACTGCCATGACAACCTTCTCCCTTTCACTACTCCCCAAGGCATGGAATATTTTCTCTAAGGATTTTATCCATTGCTCAGCTACTATAGGATTTGTACTCCCATTGAAGGTTGGTGGTTGTTGCCTCATGAATCGATCAATCATTGATCCTCCACGTTGCGGATCAGGGTGCTCGATACGGGTAAGGTTATTATTCATAACCTGAGTAAGTTGTCCCAGTATGGTGATTAGCTGATCGGCCCCAGTTGCATCACCAGCCCCACTATAATTATCTTGAGCAGGAGGGAAATCCCTACATGGAGTGCGTGCATTGATACGGTTTCCATTCCTTCCACTAGGCGCCATTTCTAAACAATGGCATAAACTAGATTAGTTTATGAATCAAAATACATAATCCCATACTTATAAAACACTTAACATAAATTGAACTATTTATGGATATAATCCATAATCATAAAAATGTTTTCTTTGAGGAAGTATATACTCATAAACCCTTCATAATGATTTGTAAAGAAAATGAGAGTTATCCTAAGCATATCCCCCGGGAGTGTCGTAACCAAGAGTGCAGCAAGGCCCGTTGTCGTGCACCAGTTCCCGTTCGAGTCTAGCTCAAAGCGGTGTTTTCGGGTTTTACCCCTAGGAACATCCGTGCCAGAGCCGCCTCTACCTGCTCGTATCCAGACAGGGATGTATTGCTCGGAAAACTCACAAAATCTCTTACAATAACAAAATTCTAGGAAACTCTTCTATACTAATCTTCAAAGTTTATCTTTGGGCTATGTGCTCTAATCAGAGTTTATCTAAATCTAGCTTCCCAAGGTTAGTACTAAACTGCCTCTGATACCAACTGTAACGCCCCGAACCCAGCTACCCAGAGTCGGTGCATTACTTCGTAACATTGGCATGATCACAAAAGATCAAGTCTCGAAAGACCGATTAGTTTAGTAGCCTTGGAAACACTAGATACATTCATAAGTCTTTCATTACATCAAAAAGTGAAAAACTACAATAACAAAGTCTCCATAGTCCACACTCATATCCTCTTCCGACTATCCCTGCAGGTCATTCATAAAATACTTCTTCACATCCTGGAAAATATTAAAACATTGAAAGGGGTGAGCTCAGATGCTCAGTAAGGATAACAATAATGCGGAAGCTTTCATAAATAAACATTAACATTTAAGGCAATGTATAACTAAAACAAAAGCCTTTTAAACATGAACATCAACATAATATGGCAAAAGTAAAATGAAATAATGCCATTTACTTCTTCACATGGATATTCTATTGGTCGAATAATCACATGCAATATCAATAACCACTTTCATAATGATGGAATGCATAATGCCAGACTATCATAACCACGTAGTCAAGGCCTCGTGCCAAGACCACAAATAAGATTTTGTCAAGGCCTTGTGCCAAGACACTAGTTTGTCTCATGAGACCTGCCGATGCATCGAGGAGCTATAGCGGGCTCCACCCGTCACTTATTAAGTCCAATGCATTCCTCATATGAATAGGTTTAAACATATCATAAACCATAACATAATCATATCAAATAAAACATGCATAAAGGAAACATAACATTTCCACATTTCAATCACAAGATATAAATACAACACATTGATATAATAAAAATGCTTTCAAAACCATTTTCAATACCAAAATAAAAGAAAGTTAAAACATTGTATTTATTTTTCATTAAAAAAAATGATGGCTTGTAGAGGAAGCAGAATCTCAAATAATGGTCACGGCGGCGGAGAAGTCATTGTCGCCGCATAAGTATGGAAAGAAAACATTCCATTTTGTCGTTTAGAAAAACGCTTCGTATAAAAAAGATTCCTTTTGAATAAATGTAAAAGTCAAAGGGGTTTATACACCATATAAAATAAAGTTGTGTATAAAACCAAATATGCCTCAATGAAAGGGGATTGAGACGAAGTCCTTAAAAGATCATTTTTAAAATGTAATACATCTATTATGTGTATTCACTATAGGTACACATAAAGAATGTAAAAATACAAAATAGGACATAATATTATCATGACATAATTTGAATGTAAAAGATTAACCCAAAGAATGGATGTTGGGTTAAGAAATTCCCTTACCTCGTGTCTGACTTGACTCAACCGTTCTTTAACCTCCTGAATAATAAACTAGAGTTAATATCTAACTTATTAAGAACCATTTTCAATTTCATTATCCTTTTTATATCACCTATTACAATGTTATGAACATTATGTAATTATTTATGTTAATAACGGTCGTTTTGTCGATCTTTGGTACTTGAGTCAAAAATAAACTTCTTATAATTACAAGTTGTTCATGTGGTGAAATATCCATTATATCCAGAATTATATTCATGATGTAGATATCATATATATCATATATACAGTATATACATTCATTCATAATGTCACGTAACATTTAGAGGTAAGAAATGAAATGCACCGTTCATGGAGACGGTAAGCCGTACGTACGCATGAACGCTACTTTCATTTCAATTTCATATTTAATGGAACTAAATCATAATGATATAAATGTATAATATAAATCCATTATAATATAGTGTATAATACCATTTACTCCATCCTTTATACATCCCACATATGGCATTTACGATTCAAATCACTTTGAGGGGGCGGTAGTCCGCACTTCCTAAAATGAAATTGTCGCGTTTTACCCATATTGGAAATCATAAAGTATGACATAAATGAGAAATACAGAAGCATAAGTAAAACAAAAACATATTATATATCATATATAAAAATATTGACATCTTAATGGCCACCATTGAAGGTGTTATATGAGTGTTGAACAATCATCGCTTCGTGAGGCAGAAATTCGCCATCCACAGAAACCGTATGTTCTTTAACCATTAGATGTAGGTGTGTGTAAGTGTAGCTCGAATACGTCTTATAACAACATCCTATTATATTGAGGATACTGGTGTTGTTACAAAAGAAATGAATAAAAAGAGTATAGGGGGTTGGAGAAGAAAAATAAAACAAAACAACATTATAAAAGACATTACCTCAAAATCGGGTAACTCTTTTTGATTTGAGCCAAAGGCTTCCTTGGGAAGAGTTCTGCCCAAAGTAAGGCTACTAGGAGTAAGATGGTGAAGTTGGGAGAGTATTTGGGCAGAGGTTGGCCGAGCCAAATGGCTTGAATGTGTAAATGAGGTGGGAGAGGTGGGGGCCTTTTATAAGTGGAGAGGAGGGGCACTTTTGGAAAGATTGAAATATTATATTATTTCACAATGCTTTTCGGATTATAAAGGTCCCACACTTATATAATTCGAGGCTAAGGTGATAAGGTTTATAAATCTCCTCATACAATAGACTTTGGACAAGTGTAAGCCTTAGATTTTGCATTATCTTCTCATTTTATTTAAATCGTTAAATAATGAGGTCATCGGTGCATCATAATGATGTCATAAATAATTTAATTTATATAATGTCTAAAAATTATACAAAAATACTATGATGTAGGAAATCCTTTTATCTTTCTAATGAATATTTATAATCAAAATTTGGACTTGTGTAACCCCACTTAAAAACTGTTTTAGTAAAATAACTCATGTTTGTGTCAATTTAATTTTAACATTAAATAAATATATATTAATGTCATTTTCCAACTAAAGTGGCTCCATGGGGTCCCCAAGTTGACCCATGGGTTGTCTTCGTCGGTCATGAGTCATCCAATAGGATTAGGACAAGTGTCATGCTCATCTCATATTATTAAAACATTATTTGTACCTTAAACTACACTAATTACCTCTAATCGCGATTAAGAACTTAAAAGTTACTATTCACCAAAAAATTATTTTAATCTCATTGAACCACATTTTACTTCTTAATGACAACCATGTATGTTGGATTTTTGAAAATCAAATTACAGAAGTGGTAATATTTCATTTAAACGAAAAATCAGTTATTTAACTACCACTTAGTGGTTCCACTATTCATCAAAAATTGAAGTTTTTCAGAACAATGCCAAAATTTCACCCTAAGCTATAATTGATATTCCGAATTCAATAATGATGTCTATTTTACAAAATTCCAAACATATAAGTTGCATTAATTTATTTTATAATTAATTCCCGATGTTACGACAAATAGCGTGTTTTCAAGAAACAATTTATATCAAAAGATTGGCAATTGTTTATGTCCAAATTCAATGTTAAATTAATTCTAATGACCACCATTGGATAAAATGGTAAAAATATATTCTAATTATACATTAAATCCACTCCATAGTATAACTTATCACTATAAATTATTTTGATTAAAAAAGTTGTTTTAAGTATTTTTCACTATTCATAAAAAATTAGAAGTTCTCAGAAAAATACCAAAAATTCAACAAAGGCTAATTTAGATATTACGAATACAAAAATGAAGTCCATTTTGAAATATAGAATTTATATAATTTTAAAAAGTGGTTATTACTATTCATAACGGCTACTTTGATTAGTCGCAGTGTGTTAGAACTCGAAGTTGCGTACAATGCAAGCTATTGCATTATTGAATGAGAAGCGTATCGTGGAAGCTCGGGGTGTTACAAAATAATTGTTAATGATATTTTAAATAATTTCCTATGGAAAATATCACTTTTCTTAAGAAATTATCTCTTTAAAATATAAAAAAATATAATTTTTATTTTAAAATAACTATGAAAACTTATTAAAGAATCTCTGAAAGTCAAATAAAACAACTATTAAACATAATTACTTTACAAAATCCATTAAATTGAATGTAAATTTAAAACCAAAATCCTTACATATTTTTTTTAGAAAATATTTTCATTTTGAAAATATTCTTTAAAATTTATAATGAAGGCTTCAATGAATGGATTTGTCATGACAGTGGATAATTCCATATATGATGTATATGTAAAAATCAAAGATTCCTTTCATATTATCGGTAGTTTTAAAAAGTGAATTGATCGGTAAATCATAAGAAGATTACTTTTAAAACAAAATTCTCAAGCTAAAACATCAGTAAACATTTCATTTAATGATTATAATATATTATTAGAAAATTTTTGAAATCATTTTTAGGAATCATTGTTTCAGTAGAAACCTAATTTCTAGTCCTAGAGAGAGATAAAATCAGATTCTCTTAAAAACATTTTCTTCATTATAATAAGTATAATAGAGTGTAAAAATAGTAAAATTACATGAATATATAATGAATAAAAATATTATATTAAAACTCATAAGAATCCTTGAGATATAGAACATAAAATTCAATCATTAAAATCATAATAAAAAATAATCTCGATAAACGATGAGATTATAACATATAATTATTACAACTTTGGTAATGTTGAATCATAATACCTATAAAGGAATAGCATGAAATGAAATTTAAATTATCATAAGGATAGATAATGTCATGATATTAAATTTCAAAGGGTCTATATATGCATCCCATGAAAAATATAGGTGCACATAAAGGCATATGTCTCAAAGAAGGAAAACTGAGACAAAAATCCTTTAATGATTTGGTAATGTTTGAAACCTAAAAACCATGAAATAGATACCAAAAAATTGGTATGTAAATATAATATATTTTTGGATAATCATCATAAAATATATTCATGAGAATTATATACACCAAATAAAAGAATGTGGTTCTCAATATAGTATGTGTCTCACCAATGTAAAAAGTGAGACAGAAATACCTTACCTTAGGTCTTGACTTCCTTTCTACATGTTAAAAACATATATATAGTAAATAAAAGATTATTATACATATATAACAGAAGAATATTAATATATATCCTACCATAAATGAAGTTATTTGGACATTATATTACCAGTTTCTTAACAATCACATGTTTATGTTACATTTAATGTAATAACCGCTGCGTTTTTCTTATATATTATTAATTTTATTTTGGGTCTCCTTACAGTGACCCATATTTAATAACTTATAGAATTAAAAAAATGATATTAATATCATATACTTTCATCATATATGTATTTATAATATCCCATAATAATTAGTTATATGAAATGAAATACATTGTTCATTGGGACAGTAGGTCGTATGTATGCATGAACACTATTTCCATTTTCATGTTGTATTGAAAAAAATTGAATTAATAATATATATATATATAGTATCATTCCATTTTCACTCCCAATATATTCTATGTAAACCTTGAATGAATGACATTTCATCATTTGGCAGTAGTACGTCGTACATACGAACAACATTATCGTATTCCCACAAAATGGAAACCATGAATGTATGTGTGAAATAAATTTTCTAGAAGAATTATAGTATCATAAATGTCATATATATCATTTATAAACATTATTTTCATCATTATTATAAGCCTTGATAGGTGGTAAGTTAAAAAAATGAACGAAATCAGATCGGGTGGTGGTAGTCTGTTGTACACATGAATAATGATTTTGTATCCCATTTGATGGATGTGTGTGTGATTGTAGATCATAAACATTACATCACAAAATATTGGTATATTTAAGATATTTAAGTTATTATATAAACATGATATAAAAACATTTAAGGGGTTTGAGGGAGAAATAAATAAAAAATGTTTGTTGAAGATCATTAGCTCTTCTTCGAGTATATATTTTTGGTTCACATGATGCTCAACCCAGCAGGTGAGGACTCCTTATGTGCATCTCGGAGACACATGATTAAATCCAGGTGGAGGCTAACTTCTGGCACTGCAGTAGTACTATAAAAGGTAATGTAGTAGTACTGTAGCAGGAACTGTGCAGAACTGTAGCTGGTACTGTAGCGGCACTGTAGAAGGCACTGTTTGGCACTGTAACAGCTGGGAATATTTTCCCGTTTGGGCCTCCGGGCCACCGATATGGTCCCTAAGTCCATTAAGGCCTTTGGGATACCAAAAGTCCTTCAAGCCACCCTAAGTGCAGATGCGAACCAGACAACCTACTAATGGATAAACTTCAGAAGGAGGATGAGCAAGGATCTTTCACCATAGAAGAAGCTAAACGTATTGCAAGAATAAGAGGGTACGGAACATGCCATTAGGACATGCTTGTGCATGGATGGGATAGTCTAGCCGAACAGCCATGCGAAGGTGGAGAGTTGATTTCACAATGAAGATGCTAGGGATGAGCAGTTCCAAGTAGTTAGTTTTGGTTGTATGTAATTTATGAAGCCTACGGGAAATTAATTACTCTAAGGCCTATGGTCCATGTAATACATAAGCTTATGGGGACTTGTAAGGATTCCATCACACCACTTGAAAGGTGGATTATAAAAAATCAACAAATATGAAGTCCTTCAGGCCATTGGAGGAGTATATCCTTTTGGTTTTCACCAATGACTTTCCCTTGAAGGAAATATACCCAATATAAGGAATCAAATATAAGATTAGGGAAGTTTAGAAGTTATATGGGCATGTATTTGATGATACAAATGGCTTTATATGTGTTAATAAGTGGGGAGAATTAGTTCCTTTATAGTCGCGGGGGAGTTGAATTCTTGTAAATACTCAACAGTAATCACTAGTTTTTTTCCAACACAAAGGTGTTATCCATAGAAGGAACCCCCAAAATCATTAAAAACAAGACTCATAATTTTAGAGCCAACCACCCTATAAATCCCCCAACTAAGAGAGGATACCTATAAATCCAAGACACTTTTTAGAAGATCCTCAAAATTTTCAACCAACTTGTCCCAAGTCCATATTTATTCCTCCACATTGTTCTTCCTTTAATTAAAATGACATGCCAAAATATGGTCCTATTTGCTGATTCACCCCCTTTTCTCTTCATTTATGTCCACATTAATCAATATCTCATATATTCTACCGAAAACTTCATTTGAAGAATTAATATTGAAATCTTTTAATAACATTTCCCCCTTAGAGTGAAGAAATAGCTCCAAAGAATCCCAATTTTTTGCATCAATCGTACCTGCCTTTCTCTTTAAGGCTCAATCCACAAGTGGATCCAAATTCCGAAAAATTTCATCACCTTCAAGAGCCTTAATTACCTCATTTAGATCCAGCCTGCCTAACATACCATGTTGTAGATAAAAACATTCTTCACTAGATGGTTACCTTGATAAAATTTGAGTTTCATTTTTCTTAACCTTACATGAAGATCTAGTAAAAAAAGTTTGGAATATTCCATTAGTCTTTGTGAGGTCCTGGTTCCTCCCCCCCTATAAAACTAGAAAATTCCCAGAATCAAGCATGCCTTGATTTCCCTTCCTCGAGCTCGACCCATTCACCATGTCCCCTTGGAGGCTTGGCTCATAATCTGGCGTCTGGTGGGGATCTGCCTCTTTGTCACTTAACTCAATATCCTCATAAGATCCGGACTTGACCTGTTTCCATTTCCATCTTGGCATGTATTTTTTCCAACCATCAGGATCGACATTATCCTTCCCGACGACATTCATGGACAAAATCCAGTTTTGGAGCTGCATAGACCTAGTGGGTTCATCATGTTTTCAATGAAGAACTGCATTCAGACCGGGAGAAACATGAACCTCCGCAAGAACACTAGAAACTACTTGGTTCTATTCTTGGAGCTGATTCTCCTTCATGGGGCTATGACATGGGCTGTGGGCTAATATTGTTTTATCTCCCATAAAAGTAGTAGTATCCTGATGCACTAAGTCATGAACTATGTGATCAAGGTTCTTCTTTTGTTTCACTGCCACCGGTTGGGGCAAGGACCTGAATTTAACAACATTTGCATAGGATCTTGGTTATAATGTATCTTCACCACAACCCACTATTCTAAGAGTCCCTGAAGGGTTCGATGAATTTGAGTTGGATACAACCATATTTGACTTTAGATTATTGAAGATGTCAGTGATCTTCAGAATAACCTCAAGCGGTCATTCCTCTTTTTGAAACGTATCAACCAGTGGTTAAAAACCCTCCCCCATCTGAACCATCACCTGCTTGATGGAGTTTTCAATAGAAACTGGCTTATGGATCTTTGAAATAGGGACCCCTTGATTGGAATCCCAGCTGTGACGGCACATTGGGGTGAGATGGCCCATGCATCAACAAGAGAAATAGAAATATGTCCATGATTCATAGACAACTTCTTGGTTGGACCTAAACTCCCCTCCTGCCGTAATCCACACCCATTCCAACTATGGCTTGGTGAGATAAACTTCAACATAGATGCGTGGAAAAATAAGGGGGAAAAACATGTTCAATATGCTATCGGAACACAAGTACTGGCCAACTAGGTTCCCAAGAAAATGCATCATATATGGATTTTGAAATGGTAAGGGGAGTTGCAGAAAACTTACCCATATCTCTTTGAAGGAGTATCCTTCTTCAAATGAAGATGATATGACCACTAAAAAAGATGGAAGTGGATTCCATTAAATCTTTGTGGCGGCTAGGACCAAGCCTATATGAAGTCCTCTGATGAGGCAAAGAGAACCATGATATAGCGACAATCGACCAGACCGACTGCAACACGATCTTGAAAATCCCATGCGTCAAAGATGAATCTGTTGAATGAATCCACCAACCGATATTGAGACATGAAAAAAGCTACCAATATTAGATCCAAAAGTTTCGTGGCTGCTGAAAATGCAGTGATCGAAAGTGGGAGATGAAGAAAGACGGAAAAAAGACCTGGAACCTTGGGGAAAATCGAAATCACCAGAAACAGTGGGAGAAATTCTGGACATGAGAACGGAGTGAACGAACAAGGTCGAATCTCTGATGAGCTCATGGGATGAACTCCCCTCACCTCCCACTTTCCCTTCCTTGAGCCCGACCAAACCGCCAGGTCCCCTTGGAGGCTTAGCTCATAATCTGGCATCTCGAGGGGATCCGGCTATTTGTCACTTAACTCAATATCCTCAGAAGATATTGACTTGACGTGCTTCTATTTCCATCTTGGCATGTATGTTTTCCATCCATCTGGATCGACATTATCCTTCCCAACTGCATTCATGGACAAGATCCAGTTTTTAAGCTATATAGACCTAGTTGGTTCATCATGTTTTCAAGACAGAACTGCATTCAGACCGGGAGAAACATGAACCTCTGTAAGAACACTAGAAACTGCTTGGTTCTATTCCTCGAGCCGCATTTCCTTCCTTAGGACATAACATAGGCTTTTGGTTGGGATTTTTTGATCTCCTGTACTAGTAGTAGTATCCTGATGCAAAGAGTCATGAACTACATGATCAAGGTTATACTTTGGTTGCACAACCACGGGTTGGAAAAATGACCTGATGTTGACAACATCTGCATATGATCTTGGTTATAAGGGATCGTCACCACAACCCACTGTTCTAACAGTACCTGAAGGGGTTGATCCATTTGAGTTGGATACACCCATATTTGACCTTAGAAAATTGAAGATGTCAGTGATCTTTAGATTAACCTCATGTGGTCTTACCTCCTTTGGAAACATATAACCCATCGGTTGAAAACCCTCCCCCATCTGAACCATCACCGTCTTGATGGAGTTTTCTTTAGAAACTAGCATATGGATCTTTGAAATAGGGAACCCCTGATTTGAATCCCATCTGTGATGCCACACTGGGGTGACATGGCCCATACATCTACAAGAGAAATAGAAATCTGTCCATGATTCATAGACAACTACTTGTTTGTACCTAAACTCCTCTCCCACAGTAATCCACACCCATTCCAACAACGGATTTGAGACATAAACTTCAACACAGATGCGAGGAAAAATCATGTGGAAAACCGCATTCAATCTGCTATTGGAACACAGGTACTAGCCCACCAGGTTCCCAAGAAAATTCATGATATATTTATTTTGAAAAGGTAAGGGGAGTTGCATGAAACATAGCCATATCGCTTCTGAAGGAGTGTCCTACTTCATATGAAGATGATATTACCACTGAATAAGATGGAAGTGGATTCCTTTAAATCTATGCAGTGGCTTGGACCAAGCCTGCATGAAGTCCTCTGATGAGGCAAAACAAACCATTTTATGGCGACGATCGAGCAGACCGACCGTAACACGATCTTGAAAATCCCACGCATCGAAGACGAATCCAATGAAGGAATCCACCAACGGACATTGAGACGTGAATCAAGCTACCAATGTTAGGTCCTAAATGTTCGTGGATTTTGAAAACTTAGTGATCGACATCGTGAGATGAGGCGAGATGGAAAAAATACCTGGAACCTAGGGGAAATCGAAATCACGAGAAACAGTGGGAGAAAATCTGGAAATGAAAACGGAGTGAACGAACGAGGTCAAATCATTGATGAGCCTGTGGGATGGACTCCGCTCACCTCCCCCCATTCCCTTCCTCGAGCCCGACCCAACCGCCATATCTCCTTGGAGGCTTATCTCATAATATGGAATCTGGTGGGGATCTGCCTCTTTGTCACTTAACTCAATATCCTTAAAAGACCGTGACTTGACCTGCTTCCATTTCCATCCATTAGGATCAACATTGTCTTTTCCGACTCCATTCATGGACAAGATCTGATTTTGGGATTGTATAGAACTAGTGGGTTCATCAAGTTGTCAAGGCAGAACTCCATTAAGACCAGGAGAAACATGGGCCTCCGTAAGAACACTAGAAACAGGTTGGTTCTGTTCTTGGAGACACTTCTCCTTCCTTAGGCCATGACATGGGTTATTGGCTGAGATTTTTTGATCTCCCATACAAGTAGTAGTATCCTGATGCAAAGATTTATGAACTACGTGATCAAGGTTATTCTTTGGTTGCACTGCCAAGGGTTGGGGCAACAACCTGAAGTTATCAACATGTACATAGGATCTTGTGTATGAGGGATCGTCACCACAACCGAGTGTTCTAACAGTCCCTGAAGGGGTTGATGCATTTGAGTTTGATACACCGATATTTGACCTTAGACGATTGAATATGTGCGTGATCATCGGATTATTTTGGCTATACAAGCCGAGGGAAAAAATAGAGGAATAAAATAGGACAATAAAAAACACAACAAGGCTTTCAAGCTTTTTGTATTAGACACACTACCTCAACGGATTACTTATGAACCTATATTTATAGGGTATGAAAAATACACTAAAATGGACAGCCCATGCATTTAATAAAAGGAACAAAAAACAAAGAAATTAAATGCATGCATTGGAATTAAAAAAATGGATGGGAAATGAAGAGGCACCTAGAAAATAGGCATGGGAAATGAAGAGGCACATAAAAAATAGGTGTTGCATGGGGAAGATCTGGAACTCAACGGACAGCTTTTATTTTGGTTTGCAATTTCCAACACTCCCCTTCAAACCAAAACCGATTTCATTCTGAGCATCATTCTAAGCCATTTGAATACATTTGTAGGTAGTGCCTTTGTGAAAATATTTGTCACCTATTCCGTAGTATGGAAATATTTTAATTTAATCGTTTTTTGTTTCACATGATCCCTTAGAAAATGAAACCAAGTATTAATGTGTTTGCTTCTTCCATGCTGCACCGGATTTTTTTCTAGTTCAATAGCCGACTTGTTATCCACATATATCACTGTGGATCCATCCTATGGATGCTTTATCTCCTTCAACAAATTTCTCAACCATATTCCCTCACAAACTGTAGATGATGCTGCCACGTACTTTGCTTCACATGTGGATAAAGAAACCACACTTTGCTTCCTTGAATTCCAGGTGAAAGCAGTAGATCCAAGAAACAAATACATACCCAGTGGTGCTCTTCCTTTCATCTTGGTCACCTCCCCAATCACTGTCTGAGTATTCATACAACTTTTCTTCTTCATTGTATGGATAAAAGAGACTGAAATCCACCATTCCTTTAACGTACCTGAGGATACGTTTTGCTGCAGGCCAGTGTGACTCTTTCGGTACCTCCATATACCTGCTTAGAAGTCCAAAACTATAGACAATATCTGGCCTTGTGAATGTGAGGTACCTCAGACTTCCAATCAGACTCTTGAACAAAGTCGAATCAATGCTTCTTCGTTCTCCATCTTTTGTCAGTTTCAGGCTCGTTGCAACCAGTGTGTTTACAACATTACAATCGGCCATCTTGAATTTTTCAAGTAACTCCTTGGCATACCTCTTCTGAGATATATAGATGACGTCATGTTGTTGCTTCACTTCAGTGCCCAGAAAGAAGGACATGAGACCCCCATCGGTCATCTCGAACTCCTTGAACATGGCCTCCTTGAAATCATCGAACATTGGTCGACAATTCCCTGTAAACAACAAATCATCAACATATAAGCTTGCAATAAGAATATCGCCGCCATCATTCTTCTTGATGTAGACCTCATGCTCATATGGACATTGGGTGAAGCCGTTGTTTCAAAGATAGTTGTCGATGCGTGCATTCCAAGCACAAGGAGCTTGCTTCAGCCCAAAAAGTGCTTTAATCAATCGATACACTTTTTCTTCCTCCCCTTGCATGACAAAGCCTTCAGGCTGGTCAACATAGACCTCTTCTTCCAAAATTCCATTTAGGAATGCCGACTTCACATCCAGTTGGTAGATCATCCAACTGTGATGGACAGCAAGGGATATAATCATTCTAATAGTGTCAAGGCGAGCAACAGGAGCAAAGACTTCTTTGTAGTCCACCCCATGTTTCTGTTTGTACCCCTTTGCTACGAGTCTTGCCTTGTATCGATCGATCTTGCCATCAACATTTCTCTTTATTTTGTACACCCATTTGACACTAATGATCTTCTATCTTTTTGGGAGTGTAGTCAACTCCCACATGTCATTTTTCTCTATGGCACGAATTTCTTCTTCCATTGCCATTCTCCAGCTTTTTCCCTCATGGCTTCTTGAAAGGTCAAAGGCTCATGATCTGCATACAAGAAAAAAAGATTTACCTCATCGGTCTGCTCATAAATGTCACTCAAATTTTTCATCTTTATAGGAGACATAGGCGAGGATGAGCTGAAAAAATTTTGATTTGATGGAGTGCTTTGAGGAGTGAGGAAATGTACTCCCGGACTTCTTCCAACTGATGATGCACCCGAGGAAGGTGTTGTGGGCGTCTGCTCCTGATGATCATTTCTTTCTTCAGAATATTCATTTTTGACTACAACATCTTTGTTTGGTTCTTCACCATCCCATTTCCACGTATATTCCTCACTAAAGACCACATCTCTACTAACCACTAATTTATTAGTTAGTGGATTGTAAAGCTTGTAGGCTTTAGAGGCTTCACAATAGCCGATGAAAATGCATTTCGCACCATGATCATCCAGCTTCCTTCTTCTTGCTTCTGGAACTTGAGCATAGGTGACACACATGAAGATTCTTAGGTGCACCACACTCGGTTTGTAGCCGCTCCACACCTCTTGTGGTGTAAAGTTCCTGACGCTCTACGTTGGACACCGATTGAGCAAGTAGGCAGTACATGCCACTGCCTCTACCCAAAAACTCTTTGGAAGCCCTTTCTCCTTCAGCATGGTCCTCGTCATGTCGAGTATAGTGTGGTTCTTCCTTTCTGCAATTCCATTCTGTTGTGGCATATAGGCTGCAGTGTATTGTTATTTTATGCCATATTCCCTGCTGAAGTCTTGGAATGAATTTGAGGTGTATTCTCCACCTATATCAGATCTGAGTACATTCATTTTGTGGCCACTTTCATTTTCAACACAAGCTTTGAAAGTTTTAAAGAAAGTGAATGCAGTTGATTTTTCTTTTATGCAATATACCCACAACTTTCTGCTGAAATCATCAATAATGGTAATTAAATACCTATTACCTCCAAGTGATGGTGTTTCCAGTGGTCCGCAGATATCAGTGTGAACCAACTGAAGTGGTTCTGTTGCTCTTCTGGACACTCCACTTAGGAAGGAGTTCCTTTGTTGCTTGCCGAGTGTACACGCCTCACACATGTGATTTGGAGATTCAATAGTCGGCAAGCCACGCACCATTCTTGATGAGGATCGAAGTTTAAGGCCACTGAAATGGAGATGCCCAAAGCGCAGATGCCATCTCCATGAGTCGTTCTTCATGAGCCCAAACAAACATTTCTCGGCCTTCGTGTTGATATGCAGCGGAAACATGCGATTCTTCGCCATTTGAACTTGAGCAATCAGTCTTCTGTGAGCATCTCTTATTGACAATGAAGAATTCTCCAAGTGTATAACATACCCCTTTTCAAGGAGTTGGCTGAGACTTATGATATTATTTTTCATGCTTGGTACGTAATACACATTGGAAATGTAATTCGACTCACCATTCTTTAGATAGATTTTTATTTTGCCTTTGCTAAACACAGGTACCTTGGATGAGTCGTCCAAACTCATGTCTCCTTGAACTTCTTCAGTGAGTTCCTCGAACAGCTGTTTGTTACCACTCATGTGGTTCCTTGCTCCCGTGTCCAAATACCATACATCGGGGCATTCACATTCTTTTTCTTGTGCGAGGAGGAGTGTAGTACCTTCTTCTTCTTGATGGGATGCTTCAGCATAGTTGGATCGTTCATCATGATCCACCTTATTCCAACAATTAGATGCAAAATGGCCGAATTTCATACAGTTGTAGCATTGGACGTTCTTTTTATTTCCACGACCATGCGTGAATTGACCTCCACCGTGTCCTCTTCCAAGAAATTTGGTAATGTTCTATTTCTTTTGTTGATGGCTTGGAGGATGTCCACGCCCTCTTCCTCTTGCACAATAACCGCCTCGTAGTTCTAGGTCATTCTTGGGTTCTTGAAGAGTCAACTTGGACTCTAAGGCTTGCTCTATTATTGAACCTGAATTTTTCTGCATTCGCTGCTCATGTACTTGCAACGACCCCATCAACTCTTCAATTGATAATTTTTCCAAATCTTTCTATTTCTCGATTTCCACAACCACACGCCCGAACTTGGTTGTGAGCGATCGAAGTGTTTTCTCAAAAACTCAAATATCCTCCATTTTTCACCATTTCTTTTCAAATTATTAATAATGAGAATTAGGTG
This sequence comes from Viscum album, assembly GCA_963277665.1. Taxonomy (NCBI): domain Eukaryota; kingdom Viridiplantae; phylum Streptophyta; class Magnoliopsida; order Santalales; family Viscaceae; genus Viscum; species Viscum album. Next base: position 1,058,397,739 of record OY728129.1, read on the forward strand.
TGAGAAGTAATCGGAGATACTCTCACCTTCCTTCATTCGCACCGCTTCGAACTCCGCTCGTAATGTTTGAAGACAGACCTGCTTCACACGATCAACTCCTTTGAAAATGGTGGCAAGTGTATCCCAAGCCTGCTTGCTCGATGTTGCTTCCGCAATTTTTTCGAACGTCGATTCATCCAACCCTTGATAGAGAAGGAACAACGACTTGCTGTATTTCTTTCTTTGATTTTTGACGGTCGTCTTTTCTTCATTCGTGAAGGCCGCTTCTTCCTCCGTAGTGGGTACTACATACTCGTCGGTGACGATCTCCCATAATTCTTGCGACCCGAACAATGCCTTCATTTGAATGCACCACCTCTCATAGTTTTCCTTAGACAAGGTCGGAACTTGTGGCTGGATCACGGTGGCCATCTTCGGAATTTGGAGGATGATTTGGTACTACCCTCTGATACGAATTTGTTGGCTATACAAGCCGAGGGAAAAAATAGAGGAATAAAATAGGACAATAAAAAACCCAACAAGGCTTTCAAGCTTTTTGTATTGCACACACTATCTCAACGGATTACATATGCACCCATATTTATAGGGTATGAAAAATACACTAAAATGGACAGCCCATGCAATTAATAAAAGGAACAAAAAACAATGCAATTAAATGCTTCCATTGGAATTAAACAAATGCATGGGAAATGAAGAGGCACATAGAAAATAGGCATGGGAAATGAAGAGGCACATAGAAAATAGGCGTTGCATGGGGAAGATCCGGAACTCAATGGACAGCTTTTATTTTGGTTTTCAATTTCCAACAGATTAACCTCATGTGGTATTGCCTCTTTTTGAAACGTATCACCCAACTGTTGAACACCCTCCCCCATATGAACCATCACCTGCTTGATAGAGTTTTCTACAGAAAATGGCTTAAGGATCTTAAAAACAAGGAACCCCTGATTGGAATCCCAGTTGTGATGGCACACTGGGGTGAGATGGCCCATACATCTACAGGATAAATAGAAATCTGTCCATGATTCGTAGACCACTGATTTTTTGTACCTAAATTCCTCTCCCACCGTAATCCACACCCGTTCCAACTACGGCTTGGAGACATAAACATCAACACAGATGCGAGGACAAATCAGGTGGCAAACAACATTCAATCTGCTATCGGAACACAGGTACTGGCTAACCAGGTTCCCAAGAAAATTCATGATATATGGATTTTGAAAATGTAAGGGGAGTTGCATGAAACATACCCATATCGCTTCTGAAAGAGTATCTTGCTTTATATGAAGATGATATGACCACTGAAGAAGATGGAAGTGGATTCCATTAAATCAATGCGGCGGCTTGGAGCAAGCATGTATGATGTCCTCTGAGGAGGCAAAGTGAACCATAATATGGCGACGATCGAGCAGACCGTCCGTAAACACGATCATGAAAATCCCATGCGTCGAAGATGAATATATCGAAGGAATCCACCAACAGACATTGAGACGTGAAATAAGCTACCAATGATAGATCCAAAAGGTTCGGGGCTGCTGAAAACTCAGAGATCAAATGCAGGAGATGAGGCAAGATGGAAAAAAGACCTCGACCCTTGGGGAAAATACAAATCACCAGAAACAGTGGGAGAAAATCTGGACATGGGAACGCAGTGAACGAATGAGGTCGAATCTTTGATGAGCTTGTGGGATGAACTCCCCTCACCTCCCCTAGTCCCTTCCTCAAGCCTGGCCCAACCGCCATGTCCCCTTGGAGGCTTGGCTCATAATCTGGCATCTGGTGGGGATCTGCACCTTTGTCACTTAACTTAATATCCTCTGAAGATCTTGACTTGAGCTGCTTCAATTTCCATCTTGGCATGTATGTTTTCCATCCATCAGGATCAAGATTATACTTCGTGGCGGCATTTATGGATAAAATCCAGTATTGGAGCTTTATATACCTAGTGGGTTCATCATGTTTTCATGGAAGAACTGCATTTAGACTGGGAGAAACATGCACCTCCGTAAGAACACTTTAAACTGCTTGGTTCTATTCTTGGAGCCGCTTCCCCTTCCTCAGGCCATTACATGGGCTATTGGATGAGATTTTTTGATCTCCCATACTAGTAGTAGTATCCTGATGAAAAGAGTCAAGAACTAAGTGATCACGGTTATTCTTTGGTTGCACTACCACGGGTTGGGGCAACCACATGAAGCTAACAAAATCTGCATAGAATCTTGATAATTAAAGGTGTTTTGGGATTATATTGTCGCGAAACACCTTCAAAAAAATCATACACAAGTTTTAATAATTTAATTACTTAACTTCTTATTTTTCCTATTTTTAGCATTTTGGCATTTCATTTTGTTAACTGGTTTTCTAATGGAAGTAATTTATCCTTTAATACTAAAATAAAATTAATCATACAAAATAATTTAAGCTAACTTATTCTAAATATTATATTCAATTTATAAAATAAAAAATCTTTTTTGTGTTGGGATTTAATTTTAACATAATCATATGGGATATGTAAAAACAAAACATTACCCTTAAACACACCAATTGAGTTTTTTCTGTTTAATGATCAATATAGTAATTATAATTGAACAATTGGTCTATGAATAGACTTTAGATAATATTTATTAACATTTACAAATAAATTTACATAAGGTACAACTTTTAGTAAATTCCAGTCAATTAATAATAATCATTTATTATAAAATGTCATTAATGACAATATTGAAATTATTTGTTTAACTGCTTTCACTAATATTTTTTGTAAAAAATTGTGTTTTTCTTATTATAAATTATAAATTTTTATAAATCAAAATATGGAATAAATTTTTACAAATTTCATTCACTAATGTGGGAAAAATGTAATTCAATATTAATCCCACTTGTGTAATGAGAAATCACATTTCTGAAGCAAAAATAATCAAAATTTTAAAAAACTTTTATATCCATTATCAATATGAAATTGATTACAATGACTTCAATTGTATTAATAAATATATAATTGATTTAATTTATCTTTCAGATGTAACACACTGACCCTAGTTACCCAGAGTCGGTGCATTATTACATAATATTGGCATGATCACAAAAGATCAAATCATGAAAGACCAATTAGTTTAGTAACCTTGGAAACACTAGATATATAAGTCTTACATTACATCATAAAGTGAAAAAAAAACTACAACAACATCTTGTCTTCAGAGCCCTCATACTATCCTGATAGATCATTCATAAAATACTTCTTCACATCCTGGGAAAATAAAACATTGAAAGGGGTGAGCTCAGATGCTCAGTAAGGATAACAATATAGCAGAAACTTTCATAAATAAGCATAAACATTTAAAACAATGTATAACTAAAACAAAAGCCTTTTAAAATTGAACTTCAACATAATATCAAAAAGATAAAATGAAATAATGTCATTTACTTATTCACATGGATATTCTACTAGTCGAATTATCACATTCAATATCAATAACCACTTTCATAATGATTGAATGCATAATGCCATACTATCATAACCACATAGTCAAGGCCTTGTGCAAAGAATAAAAATAATATTTTGTCAAGACCTTGTTCCAAAACACTAGTTTGTCTCATGATATCTACCGATTCATCGAGGAGCTATAGCGGGCTCCACCCGTCACTTATTAAGTCCATTGCATTCCTCATATGAATAGGTTTAAACATAACATAAACATTCGTATTAAAACTATCATACAAAATGTCAATACTTTCTCCATAATACTTTAATGGTATAAAAATAACATATCCACAGTCAAACATATCATAAAAACTTCAATACAATATTGAAGTTTTGTATCATAATAAATCAACATCAAATAACCTTAAAATCTATCAAAGGATGTTGACATAGATGAAATCAAAACAATTTGAAAGAAATATCTCTTTTTTGAAATCATTTCAAAGTCACATAATTATAAATTAAAACATTTAATTTGAAAAATATTCTTATAATCTTTTAAGGGATGTTTTGATGATTTTATAATGGCAGAAAATAGCCGCACATGCCGTATAAGTTAAAAAAAGTCATTCTTACCTTAATTCTGTCGAAAAAGTTAAAAAGGGCCTTGTTTTGAAAATGATGAAAAGATTCATTTATAAAATTCTTATAAAATGTTAAACAAGGGTATAATTGACTTTATCCCAGATTCTGTAAAATAGTAATAATTTTTTGAAATACATTTTTACGAAATAGGGATGTGGGTGATAAAGAGGTTCCAGTTGATAATTATGTATAAACAACCTCGGATAATGAAGAGATTGTGAAATAAACCCTTACCTTGTAATTTTCTTCGTTTGAGGGTAGCTTAACCTCCTGTATAATGGTGAAATAATTTTTATTAAATTATTCAAGAATCAAATATATAAATATGGTATCATATATGATCTTTTAGCATTTCTTTGTTAATAATGTCTTAGTATTATCGTCATTTCGGGTGTTAAATTACTCGTTTTTATATATTTTTTTTTCATAAGTCATTTTTGTTATGGATAGGTTGTATATTATTCATATAAAAACTGATATCATGTCCTTAAACATTTTTTTAATCATAAAATGAAAATTATTCTTGAATGGATACGATGGAGAATGAATCTCATCGCGTTCGTGGAGACGGTAGTCCGTACGTACACACGAGTGACAATATCATTCCTTTGATATTAGAATAATACATAATTTGATGGTGTATCATATATATAGAATAATTATCATGTGATATTTATTATTTACATCATTTATAGTAATTATTATACCCATCCAAATGATAGTGTTTGAATAACAAACTACACCACGACGTGGAGACGGTAAGCCGTACGTACACACGTATGGTGACGTGTCATTCAAAGGATGGATATAATACGGAATATGGTTGTACCATATTTATAATAACATCACAGTATATAGAAGATATTAGAGTAATTATTTTAGAATGAAAAAAACAAATAAAAAAGAAGTGGAAGAATAATGAATCTTTAAAGTGGGTGGTGAAAACATTACCTCTTCTTCGAGTTCTTCCTTTTGATTTGGTAAAAAAGGGATCCATAGGCTGGATTTCTGATCAAACTAAGGTCTCTAGGTTGAATTGATGGAAGTTGAGAGAATATTTGGGTAGAGTTTGGCCGATCCCAAAGGCTTTGAAGGTATGAATTTGAGAGAAGGGTGAGTGTCCTTTTATAAGAGGGGTGAAGGGAACCTTAGGAAATACTTAAAATATTATTTTATAATAAATATATATTTCGTTAATAATGGCTTCAAAGTGACTTATTTTGAGGATAAGGTGGGTATGGGTTGAAATCATTTCAACCAATAAATTTTAGACAGGATGGGATCACTAAATTAACCGTATCATTTATATTTAACTCTTAGTTAAATAGTTTTATCATTTACCATGTCTCTTTGTATTTTTATATTATATGGTTAATAAACATACTATATACATCCAAGTGAAACCCAAGTAGTTCATTAATGATACACGTATCATTATATAAGTCCTTTGGATGATCATTAGATTTATAGGAATAGAATATCAATTAATAATATAATATTCGTTTTAAAAACTATTTTATGTCAATTTTGACACAATTTGGTATTTTGTTTTTGCTAAACTCATAACAGCATTATTACTTGGAAACTAATTAATTTCATCACCCCTAACATGTCATATTAACCTATTAAATTCTTGTAATTTATTAAAAGTCTCATATTATATTTATTTCGGTTTTTATAATATCAATTATTTTAATATTTCACTAGCAAGGTAATTACTACATCATCATTGTGTCATAAATAAATTAAATTATTTAATGAGTAAAAATTCTAAATAAAATACCATTATGTAGGAAATCGTTTTAGCATTCTAATGAGTATTTATAATCGAATTTATCTTATGTATAACCCTATATTAAAAATGTTTTAGATATTTTGATTTTAACTCTTTTAACTCTTCTTTGAATTAAATAATAATAAATGTATTAATCTAATCCAAGTGGACCTAAATGATAATATTTTATTCCTAAGGTTGTTTTTGGTCAAGAAACACATGTCCAATAGATTTAGGATACGTGTGAGGGTAATATTAATATAATTTTTACCATTAATTACCATATTTACTTTTAACCGTGATAAATAAAATTAAAAAGTTACTATTCACCAAAAATTATTTTTATCTTATTGAACCATATTTTACTCCTTGATATAACCGTGTCTCTGGGATTTTTGAAATTCCACCCACTGAAGCGGTAAAATTATGTTTTATGTGAATTGGAAATTCTCCTAGGATGGTGGGTAAAAGAGGGTGAAAAGTTCAATAAAATTTATATATATATAAAATTATTTTAAACTATCCCTAATGAATTAAATTGAAATTATATGGGTATTATGTATCTACATTGACCTTAATTAAATTTAAATTATATAAATAATTATTTAAATAAAAATTCGGTTTTAAACTATAACTTTGTGTTTTTTAACTATTCATAAAAAATTGAATGTTTTCAGAAAAATACAAAAAATTCACCCTAAGATAATTTCGATATTTCGAATCCAAATATGAAGTCCATTTTGAATGATAAAATTTATAAAATTTCAAAATGTGGGTATTACTATTCATAACGGCTAGTTTGATTGGTTGCGGTGTGTGTTAGACCTCGATGTTGCGTACAAGACACGCTACTATATTATTCAAAGAGAAGCGTACCGTGGAAGCTTGGGGTGTTAAATAAAACCACCATAAAATATAACAACACTTTATAAAAAATTTTAATGAAAAAGAAATTTTCAATTAAAATTAATTATTTTACAATATTCATGAAAAAAATGAATCTTTTCAGAAAAACCCAAAAAATCATCCTATGAAAATTTTGATATCTCAATTTAAAGAAAAAATAATTTTATTTTTTAAAATAATTTTCTAATGAGGGAAAATTTCATTTTATATTATGCACACCTAGCAGGTTTAACCCGTCTTATAGCAAAGATATTTTTTTCCTTAAATATTTATTTTCTTTCAAATAATTATTATTTTATTTATAATAAATAGATAACTAATAAACATGTGAAAATTATATAAATTATTAAATTAGTTAATATTATTCATTCCTTAAAATTCAATAGTTAGGCTATAACTATCATATTAAATAAAAATATTTATAGTATACTATAGTTATGTTAAAAACTGTATTTTGTGTAACATAGTATAAACATTGTTTTATGTGTACCGAATACTAAACTAATTATTTTGTAATGTGGATGATTTAATTGGTTTCATGCATAAAGTAAGATTAATTATTGTATCATGAAACACAATCCATTAATTAATATTAATTTATTAAAAACTTATTCATAAAATCATAGGGTGTTACAATTTTAGTCTTCACAAAGATAACAAATGAACTTTACCAGATAGATATTGAACAAATTTTTTTAGATAAACCCATTAGAGAGACAACCACCAGACTGAATAAATATCGTACAAGCTTCTAAGTATGAATGTGAAGAATTACTTGCAAGACAATCACGTGTGAAGATTGTTTTAGAAGCGTAGGGATAATATATTGAATCGTATTGGTGAATGTTTTTAGCAGTTTTTGTGAAAATATTTTTTACATATTATATATGTGTGGAGAGAACATGGGATAGAGTTTTATCATTGTGAAACACAACTATAAGGATATTCCCTAGTTTCTATAATTATAAAAGATAAAAATTTAAAAAAACAATATATTATTCATTGAAGATACCACATGAATTTAAAAAAAACCAAAAAATGAATAATTGTTGTCAAAATTTATAAGGACCCGGCCTTAAAACATTACATAATCTTAAATTAAGTGAATAATTCACATTGAGGATCCATTCAGGTTTAGAGCTTTAGAGAATTAAGACATCACAATTACATCTCAAAAGATTAAAAAGTAGACACTTCTACTCAGTTTCCATTTTTTCCATAAAATAAAAACACTTGAAAAAAAGAGTAATGTCTAGTTCCATGTTTTAGACAACATAATTTTTCCTTTGATCCCATCCTTCATCCTATTCCATTTTATGTCCTGTGAAAAACATTTCAAAAACGTGGGATGAGCATAAAAATCTCAGTAAGGGATACACAAGGAAGTAAAACTGTTATTATTTCAAAACAACAAGTAAACCATTAATAATTTATCATATGTAATACTTTTCACCATTATGAAGTAGTAAATAATCTTAAATGAATAAAATATAATTTCTTACCCTTTTGTAACCAAAATATTACCATAAGAACCATTTAAAGAACACATAACATATAAAGGTAACATGGGACATAAACATACTTAAATGGAATAACCATATGGTCGACTTCCACACATATCACTAAATGGAATATCCATACGGCCGACTTCCATACCCAATGAATTTCAGGTTATAACGTAACCACCCATCCATGTATTCACGGCTCCACCTGTCATTTGGTTTATCACATAACCACCCGTCAAAACTCCAAGTACCATTATAAAATGCTAACACATAAAACTATTATAGGAAAGAAAAAATTCCCACATTTCAATCACTTAAATATTTTGACATAACAAATCTGTTATCAAAACCATTTTCAATACCAAAATAATTAACGATTATATGGTATTTAATTTCTTTTAAAAACATTACGTCTTGTTGTGGAATCCAAAGATCAAATAATACTCACGGCGGTGGAAAGGTCGTTGTCACCTCGTACGTTAAAAGGAAACATACATTTTTTTCGTTTTGTAAAATGCATCGTAGAGAAAATATTTCTTTTGAATATAAGTAAAAGCCAAAGGTCTTTATACACCATATAAATGAAAGTCTTGTATTAAAACTTAATATGTCTCAATGAAAGGAGATTGAGATGAAGTCCCTTACAAAGATAGTATCCTTAGATTAAGGATAAATAAATTATATTACTATGTGTGACAAATATAAATACACCCAATATAAGTGGATATTATGTGTAAAACAATCAGAGGTCATCCACATATATTCATAGTACAACGTTATCAATAAGTAGTGGTTTAACCCAAATAATTGAAATTGGGTTAAGAAGTCCCCTTACAGAAATTCGACAGCCTAACAGCATCACATTAAAATTCAGAAAATGAGTTGATGAGAGATAAAAATGGTATCTCATCACATGAACATAAAATTTATAGCAATAAAGATATATAAGAACATATCCCAATAGAAGAATATGTAAATTAAATGACATAACAAAAAGAAGACTTTTTAAAAAAGAGGAGGGTGAATGGTCCCCTTACCAATTTGGGTAACTTTGGAAATGTACACACCCTGAAATAAGGATCATTAAATAAAGATGTAAATACCCATAAACGAAAGTATATTACAAAAAGAGTTTAATAATGGGTAGTACTTACACCACTCAAAAGAGATAATGAAAAATATAGCATGAATCTCATGGGAATAAAAAGTGATATAAAAACCTCTTACCTCGTTGTAATAAATCGAGTCGCATGGACAAAAGATAATAAACACCAAATGAATCTCTGAATACCATGAATATAAATATAAACATGATAACATATATCAAATGTCAGTAAACAATACACCACAAGAAATAAATAAGTGGCAACCAATGGAAATCTCACAGAATTAAATGTGAGATAAGAAATCCCCTTACAAAAATCGGCAGCCTAACAGTGCCACATAAAACATCCAAAAATTTATTGATTAGATCAAATAGGATCTCTCATAATATGAACATATATGTAAATTAAGAGGAATATAAATGAACATCCGCCAACAAAAAAAAGTCAAGCTTAAACCGAATGACATAAAAAAGAGTACTTAAAAAGAAAGAGAGAGGTAGGATCCCTTACCTCAAGTCTGACTTATCATGTTCATTTCATTATATTCCTGAATAAAAAACATTGGTCAATTTATAAATGCTTAATAACTTCCATTAAAGTTTATTATTCAACTCATACTATAATTTTCTAATAATTAGTTAAATATGTGAGTTCATATCATACGTTTTTGTCGATGTTCGGTACATGAGTCAAAAATGACCTTGTTTGAAATGAATTGACCATATAGTTATAAGTAAATCATCTCCAAAATAGTATTAATGATTTAAATATCCTATATATCTAGTATAAATTCATTTTATACTATTCCATAACAATTGGAGATAAAAAATGAAATGCACCGCTCATGGAGACGGTAGGTCGTACGTACACACGAACGCAACTTTCATTTCTCTATCATATTAATTGAATTTAAAATAAATGAGAGAGATATATATATTATAATTTCATTATAATATATATGTTATATAGATCACCTAATTTCATTAATTTAATTCTTTATAAATTCCATGTTGTGCATGAACGAGTCACATCACTTGAGGGGGTGGTAGTCCACACTTCCTCATATGAAATTATTACATTTTGACAACATGCAAAGCATAAAGGTATGTTTTAAATATAAAATACAGATGCATAAAGAAAACATAAATACCACATATATCATATATAAAATACAGTGACATCATAATGCCCACCATGAGAGGCGGTAGGAGATAATTGAACAACCATCGTTTCTTGAGGCAGTAGTTCGTAGTCCACAGAAACAATATGTTCTTCACCCATTAGATGGAGGTGTCTGTTAGTGTTGCTCGAATAATTATCATAAAAAAATCCTAGTATATTTAAGATACTGGTGTTGTTAAAAATTATAGGAATAAAAAGATTTTATGGGGTTGGAGAAGCAAAATTAAACAAAAGAACATAAGAGAAGACATTACCTTTAAATCAGGTAACTTACATTGGTTTGATTCGAAATGGTTTCTTGAAGATCTTTCTACCTAAGGTAATGCTTCTAGGATGAATAGAGGGATTTGGAGAGATAATATGACCAGAGGGTGGACGAACCAATGGCTTTAGAGGTGAGTGTAAGGGGGTAGAGGTGGGGGCCTTTTATAAGAGGGAGGAGGGGCACTCTTGGAAGTTCATGAAATGTTACTTTATTATGAAAAACTTTTCAGATTTTAAAGGTCCCACAATGATGTATTTCGAGGATAAGGTGATATGGTTTTGAAATCCACCCATCCAATACGTTTTTGACACGTGTATGTCTTATATTTTACCAAATTTTTCATTTTATTTAAATTTTTTATTAATGACGTAATCGCTGCATCATCATGGTGTCATAAATAAATTTATTTATTTAATGTCTAAAAATTATAAAAAAATTATAATGATATAGGAAATATTTTTATATTTATAATGAATTTTTATTATCAATAAGATAACTTATATAACCCCATGTAAAAATTATATTAGCAAAACAATACATGTATGCGATATTTTTTTAACTTTAAATAAAAAGTTATTAAAGTCATTTTTTACCCAAGTGGCTCCATGGGGTCCCCAAGTTGACCCATGAATTGTCTTTGTTGGCCATGACTTATCCAACAAGGTTAGGACAAGTGTAGTGGTAAATTGATATTATTATAACATTATTTTTACCATTCAATTCATGGATGCGGTAAAATTTCCTTTAAATTTAAAATCAGTTTTTTAACTACTACTAAGTGGTTTCACTATTCATCAAAAATTGATGTTTTTCAGAAAAATACCAATAATTCACCCTAAGCTATATTTGATATTTTGAATTCAAAAATGATGTCTATTTTACCAAATTAAAAAAATATAAGTTTCATTATTTAATTTAATAATTAATTCCTGTTGTCAAAACAAATAGCGTGTTTTTAAGAAACAAAATATATCAAAAGATTGACACATGTTTATGTCCAATTTCAAAGTGAAATTAATTATAATGTCCACCATTGGATTAAATGGTAAAAATATATTCTAATTTCACTTTAATACCAAATAAAAATATAATCTAACCATATAAATAAATTATATTAAAAGGTGGTCTTGAATTAAAATACAACATCCTTCACTATTCATCAAAAAATGAACTTTATCAGAAAAATACCAAAAACATACACAAAGTAAATTTTGATGTCCCAATTCTAAAGAAGAATTTTATTTTTTCAAATATAACATATAAAATTGTAAAAAAGTTGATTTAAAAAGGGTTCTCCATCAAAAGGTGGTTAATCAACCTTTTCAAGAATATTAGAATATTTATGCTTAAAATCGGATTCATTTGCATTTTATGCCTCTATTATTTTTTGGATATAAGTAAAAATATTCAAAAAATATATATAATCATTTTGTTGTTAGTTCTGTTCATTCCCGCTATTACAATGACTAGGCGTTATCTACCATTTAAAATAATGTTATTATATTATTAGTGTGCAATGTAAGATTTCAAAAAAAACTCGTTGTTGCATACTGGGTACTCCATCGAACATATAATCTCTATTAAATTAAAATTAATATTTTATTCACAAATAATAATAAATATGAAAATTTTATATTCTTTATTTACCTAGGATGTTACATCCTTCCCCCCTTTGTGGAATTGCATCCTCACAATTTTAAAATTGGGCTCGGAAACTTCATTGAAAGTCCCAAATCAGAAAAAGAGTTAGTAAAACTATCACTTTAAAAGAATCAAAGAGAAGTACAATGGTCATCGGAGTTAACCCATGCTAGGATTCCATGTAGGGAAACATGGATATGGAAGAGAAAACCAATGGTCATGTTCTGATGGAGAGTGATAGAAAACATGTTTAGGAGAAATTTAACCAACAGAAAATCACAAACATCTGATGGGTTAAACGGTATTTGATTCCCCAGTAGGAAAAGCTAACAGACAACGTTTTTGTTTTAAGTTACTTTTCATTGAGGAATGTATTTATGATCTTAACTGAATCATAAGGAAACATACTTACTTGTCGTGTAGACTTTCGTCTCTTACTAGATTTCTTACAGAAAATCATATTTTCTCCAATAGGTGGGTATTCAGGATGAATTGTTCACATTAAGAGAGATATAATAAAATTCTATATAATCACCTAATCCAAAAAAGAGAACTGTATATTTCCCATGTCTTTAGACATTAACCAAAACCAAAATTGTTATTTTAAGATTATATAATCCCCAGAAAATATAGTCTTTTACAAAAATAAAAACTAATCTTAATCTCCAAAATTTGTCAAACTACCAAAAGTTCAACAAAGACCATTCAGTACAAAATTTCCCATAAAATTCATCAAAAATAAACCAAACTATGATTAAAACCCAAATCTTTGAAAGATTTAATCACATAGTCTTCCAAGGTAAATGTAAACATTTATCTCTAGATAACATCAGTTACTCTTAAAGTCCCATACTGAAAAGTAATTAACCTAATCACATATCCTCCATAATAGGCTAATAATTTCCATAGATAACCCAATATCAACTTATTCCTGATTCATATGACCATATAACAAAAAATAATTAGTCATATTGACCACGGACTTCACGTAGACTAGTGGTAAGTGATAAATGCCTATTTCACTTTGGTTGTGGGTTTGATTCCCGCTGCTTTGTACAACGCGACAGGTTTTCCCCTGGTCTGTGTGTTGTCCTTTTTCCAAAACTATATAATTCATAAAACATTCCCCCCAAAAGAGATAAAATCATCAATAATAACCATAACATAATTTAACCTCAATATTATCTCATTCCTTTCATTTTCTATCATAACAAATAGTAACACATAATTGCCTCAAAATTAAGTATCATATAAACCCTAATTGTTACCTTTATAATTATTTCCTGAACTTCCACATAGAGTTGGTTCTCTCGTACATGATGCATTATAGAACTAAACAAGGTTCAAGTGGAGAATCATGACTCCTTGATAGTTGGTTTACAATAACCACGAGATTCCTCATTGAATCCCCCATTTCATCCAGTCTATTAATCAAAGAACCACTACAGTTTCCTTCATACCCATTGTCACTTTGGTGCCTGCAAGATCCATCTATTTACTAAAAAAAATGTTAGTGTGAGTATATCAATAAAATCGTCATATACTAAAGAGGAAGATAAACACTAAGATACAGTTATCCAAGTTATCTCAAACTCATAACAATGACTCCATCTAATATTATGACCATTGTGGTTATACACAACTTGTCACTTTTGCTTAAAAAACACTCTAACCTCTAATGTTATCAACAACGACCTTTGATACCAAATATAATGACCCGGCCTTTAAACATTACATAATCGTTAATTAAATGAATAATTCACATTTAAGATCTTTTCATGTTTAGAATTTTAGAGAATTAGGACATAACTATTACATCTCAAAAGATTAAAAAGTAGACACATCTACTCAGTTTCCATTTATTCCATAAAAAAAACTCTTGAAAAAAAGAATAATGTCCAGTTCCACATTTATGAAATCATGATTTTTCCTTTTATCCCATCCTTGAACCTATTCAAATTTTTTTCCTACGAAAAACATTTCAAAAACATTGGATGAGCATAAAAAGCTCAGTAAGGGATACACAATGTAAGAAAACTGTTAGTTTTTCAAAACAAAAAGTAAACCATGAATACTCTATCATAAGTAATATTTTTTGCCTTTAAGAAGTAGTAAATAATCATCAATGAATAAAAGATAATTGGTTACCATTTTGTAACCAAATGATTACCATAAGACCCATATAAAGAACACATAACATATAAAAGAAACTTAGGACTTAAACATACTTAAATGGAATAACCATACGGTCGAATTCAACACATATCACTAAATGGAATAGCCATATGGACCACTTCCATACCCAATGAATTGAAGGTTATAACGTAACCACCTATCCTGGTATTCACAGCACCACCCTTCATTTGGTTTGTCACGTAACCACCTGTCAAAAGTCCAAGTACCACTATAAAATCCTAACACGTAAAACATTTATAGGAAAGAAAATATTTCCATATTTCAATCACTTAAATTTAGTGTCATAACAAATCCATTATCAAAACCATTTTTAATACCAAAATACATAATATAGTATATGGTATTTATTTTCTTTTAAAAACATTACGGCTTGTTGAGGAATTCAAAGATAAAATAATACTCGCGGTGGTGGAAATGTCGTTATCACCATGTACGTAAAAAAGAAAAATACTTTTTGTCATTTAATAAAATGCTTCGTAGAGGAAAGATTCATTTTGAATAAAAGTAAAAGTAAAAGGTCTGTTTATGCCATATAAAATAAAGTCATGTATTAAAACAAAATATGCCACAAAGAAAGAAGATTGAGACAAAGTCCCTTACAAATACGGTATCCTTAGATTATGGATAAATCAATTACATAACTTTTTGTGAAAAATATAAAGACACACAATATAAGTGGATATTATGTGTAAAACAATCAGGGGTCATCCACACATATTCATTGTACAACATCATCAAGAAGTAGAGGTTTAACCTAAAGAATTGAAATTGGGTTTAGAAGTTCTCTTGTAGAAATTCGACAGCCTAACGGCGTCAATTTAAAATTCATAAAATTAGTTGATGAGAGATATAAAGGGTATCTCATAACATGGACATAAAATTTACATCAATAAGGATATATAAGAACATATCCCAACATAATAATATGTAAATTAAAATACATAACAAAAAGAATTCTTTTTAAAAAAGAGGAGAGTGAAAGGTCCCCTTACCGATTTGGATAACTTTGTATACATATACCCCATGAAAGAAGGGTCATACAATGAAGATTTAAATAACCATAAACGAAATTATATTACACAAAGAGTAGAATAATGGGCAGTATATACACCACTCAAAGGAGATAGTGAAAAATTTAGCTTGAATCTCATGGGAATAAAATGTGAGATAAAAACCTCTTACTTCTTTGTAATAAATCGAGTCGCATGACCAAAAGATAATAAACAACAAATTAATCTTTGAATAACATGAATATAAATAGAATAATTATAATATATATCAAATGGAAGTACAAAATACACCACATGCAATATATAAGTTTCAAACAATGGAAATCTCATGGAATTAAAAGTGAGATATGAAATCGCCTTACAAAACATTGGCAGCCTAACGACGCCACTTAAAACATCCAAAAAAGGATTTATGAGATAAAATATGGTATCTAATCATATGAACATAAAAAGTACAGTAATTGGACTATAAAATAACATCCTCCATCCAAAGAAAGTGGAGCTTAAAAGGAATGACATAAAAGAGAGTACTTAAAAAGAAAAAGAGAGGTAGGATCCCTTACCTCATGTCCGACCTGTCTTGTTTATTTCATTATATTACTGAATAATATACTTTGGTCAATTTATAATTTTTTAATGACATTATTTATATTTTATTACTCAATTAATATTAGAATTTTATAATAATTTGTTAAATATGTGAGTTCATATCAGACGTTTTTGTCGATGTTTGTTACGTTAGTCAAAAATGAACTTGTTTGAAAAGAATTGACCATGTATTTATAAGTACATCATCTCCATAATAGTATTAATTATTTAAATATTCTATATATCCAGTATAAATTCATTTTATACTATTCTATAACATTTGAAGATAAAACATGAAATGCGCCGTTTATGGAGACGGTAGGTCGTACGTACGCATGAAAGCTACATTCATTTCTTTTTCATATTAACGGAATTTAAAATAAATGAGATATATATATATATTATAATTATAGTAAAATATATATGTTATATAGGTCACATAAGTTCAATAATTGCATTCTTTATACATTACATGTATTGCATGAATGAGTCATATCACTTGAGGGGCGGTAGTCCACACATCCTCATATGAATTTATCGCATTTGTACAACATGAAAAGCATAAAATAATGTTTTAAATATAAAATAAAGAAGCATATATAAAACATAAATACCATATATATCATATATAAATTACAGTGACATCATAATGGCCACCATGGTAGGCAATAGGAGATAATTGAACAATCATCGTTTCGTGAGGCAGTAGTTCACTGTCCACAGAAATAGTATGTTTTTCACCCATTAGATAGAGGTGTGTGTAAGTGTAGCTCGAATAATTCTCATAAAAACATCCAAGTGTATTGAAGATACTGTTTTTGTTACAAATGATTGGAATAAAAAGATTTTATGGGGTTAGAGAAGCAAAACAAAACAAAAGAACATAAGAGAAGACATTACCTTTAAATCGGATAACTCCTCATTGTTTGAAGCAAAAGGGTTTCATGAAGAGATTTATGCATAAGGTAAGGCCTATAGGATGAATAAAGCGATGTTGAGAGATAATATGAGTAGAGGTTGGACTAACCAAGGGCTTGAGAGGTGTGTGTAAGGGGGTAGATGTGGGGGCCTTTTATAAGAGGGAGGATGGGCACTCTTGGAAGGTCATGAAATGTTACTTTATTATGAAATGATTTTCGGATTATAAAGGTACCAAAATGATATATTTCGAGGCTAAGGTGATAAGGGTTCTATTTCCACCCATCCAATAGATTTTTTCGCAAGTTTAGGTCTTAGATTTTACCTTATCTTTTCATTTTATTTAAATCATTCATTAATGAGGTAATTGATGCATCATCAGGGAGTCATAAATAAATTTATTTATTTAATGCGTAAACATATAAAAAAATTACCATGATGTAAGAAATATTTTTATCTTTCTAATGAATATTTATATTCAAAATGATAACTTATATAACCCCATGTAAAAATTGTTTTCGTAAAACAATACATGTTTGTGACATTTTTATTTTAACTTTAAATAAAAATTTATTAAAGTCATTTTCTTACCCAAGTGGCTCCATGGGGCCCCCAAGTTGACCCATTGATTTTCTTGGTCGACCATGACTCATAAAATAAGGTTAGGATAAGTTTAAATGTAAATTGATATTATTATAAAATTATTTTAACTTTAATTACACTAATTACCTTGAATCGGAATTAATAAAACACAAAAAGTTACTATTCACCAAAATTGTTTTCATTCCATTGAACCACATTTTACATACTAATTAAAAACATGTATGTAGGATTTTTAAAATTCAATTTATTGATGTTGTAAAATTTCATTTAAATGAAAAATCAGTTTTTTAACTACCACTTAGTGGTTTCACAATTCATCAAAAATTGAAGTTTTTCTGAAAAATACCCAAAATTAACCCTAAGGTATTTTTGATATTCTGTATTCAAAAATGATGTCTATTTTAAAAAATTCAAAACATATAGGTTGCATTAATTAAATTATTAATTAATTCTCGTTGTCAATGGAAATAGCGTGTTTTTATGAAATAATATATATCAAAAGATTGACACTTGTTTATGTCCAATTTCAAAGTGAAATTAATTCCAATGTCCACCATTGGATTAAATGGTAAAAATATATTCTAATTGCACATTAAAACCAATTAAAAATATAATTTAACCATATAAATAAATTATATTAAAAGGTGGGTTTGAATTAAAATACAACATCCTTAACTATTCATTAAAAATGAACGTTATCGGAAAAATACCAAAAACATACACAAAGTAAATTTTGATGTCTCTATTCTAAAGAAGGATTTAATTTTGTCAAATATAACATATAATATTGTAAAAAAGTGTATTTAAAAAGTGTTCTCCATCAAAAGGCGGTTAATGGACCTTTTAAAGAATATTAGAATATTTACTCTTAAAATTATATTCATTCTCATTTTAATCCTATAACATTTATTGGATAATGTAAATTTTTTTAACAAAAATATATAGTCATTTTGTAGTTAGTTTTGTTCATTATTGCTATTACAATGGATAGGCCTTATCTACCTTTTAAAATAATATTATGATATTATTAGTGTGCAACGTAAGATTTCAAAGAAACCCGTTGTTGCATACTGGGTACTCCATCGAACATAGAATCTCCTATAACGTAATATTATTATTTTATTCACAAATATTAATAAATATGAAAATGTCATATTCGTTATTTACTTGGGATGTTACACAATTTTAACTCTAATCATAAATGATAACATTCCTTAAATACTATATTTTAGTGAATTATTCATTTTTAAATAAATTGGGATGCTGCATATGATTATTGAATTTTCAAATTAATTATATATTCTATCAAGTGAAAATTGTGAATTTAAAATTGTGAAATTTTTAATTTGGGAATTTTGAATGCACATTAAAATGTTTCAATAGAATTTATTTTTTATTTTATAAAATTATAATTTTAATTGATTTATTTAAAAGAATGTAAAATTTAAAATTTGATTTCAATTTTGAAAATACATTTAATTTAGATTTTCATTTACTATTATTTTTGAATTTAATATGAAAATGTCATCACTAAAAATAATATTTCTTTTGTGAATTGAAGGGATTAACATTTTCTTAGGTTCATCACTAGAACCTCACCCTTAGGTCAGTGGTTGGATGACTACCACATCATCTGGTCATATCTCTATCGTTAAAACTTTAGAGAATAAAAATTAATAACATCATCTAAATGGAAAAAAGGAGGGCTAATTTATTTCCCACGGAACGAATAGTGACTGAAATGATTCTCTATATGGGGATGTGATACTGGTGTAGTGATGTTCACAATTCTTAGAGAACGTAGAATTGGAACCTTCTTAATTTTTTATACGTAATTTATTCTAGTGGGTGGGAATTTTTAGGGGCATTTTCAGGGGGGTTTCAGGGTATATTTTATAATGCATTTCATGATGAGTTTCCTAGAAGGTATCCATTTAGTAGGGGAATTCATGGGGAGGCTCGTTATTATTTAAGGTGATTTATATTAGAAACTCCACAATGAATATCCACTCTGAATTTTTAAACATAATAAATTCTAGTAATTTCCATTATTTATCACCAATGTGGATTATCAAAATGATATCCATGATTTAAGTTATACTATAAAATAATACCACGAATTTATAGTCAGAATCATGTGTTAAAACAATAAATTATTTCAAAAAAAAGTAGTTTAATATTTCAAATTGATTTAATATGGAAATTTATTCTGGTATATCGCTACCAAAATTCTAAAACACAATGAAAATGAAAATTTGTAGTTTCACTTTCCATTGGATGTTTCCACTATAAATTTTGAATGTCAAATCTGAAAGAGATATCCCTAGTAGTGGAAATTTTCAAATGTTTCCAACAAAGACCTTTAGAAAATTTATCTAATAATTTACATTTATAATTCCACTACAAATTTATACAATGAAATCCCAGATGATATCCCTACCTCATATTATCACTATGAATTCACAGTTGGAATTCACAGTTAAAATTTTCAAAAGATTTGGTAGATTTGATTTGTGATTTTAATTGATTTAAAGTTGAAATTTCATGTTCTATTTTGCCCATAGAATTTAAAATTTCATTTAATCTAAAATTTCCACTTAGAGTTTCCATTACAATAAATTAATGAAATATTCCAATGGGAATTACCAAATTATTAAAATAAAAGAGAGATATCAAAAAATTTACAAACAAATGTGATATGATAGTTTATTCAAATTAATTTTATTGCTCAGATTGACCTAAATCAAGCTAAATATGGATTATTTATATAATGAATAATACATAAACCCATTATATTTTAATACTATAATGAATTTGTATAACTATTACTTAAGAGATCATAACCACGATGAAAATAAAAACTCCAAGTGTTGTGAATATATTTTCATCGATTGATATGATGTCCTATATTCATAAGAAATCACCCCATCTAATCTCATTTTAAAAAATAATAATTACATGGGGACCAATTATTGGGATGGTTTTAAAATCAGAATCTGAATGCTATTCATTTTATGTTACTTATAGAGGCATTTGTGGATCCAGTGTATGGAATTAGTATGTTAATAGAAAAAATGGATAAAGTATTAAAAACATACACATTGTATACATATAAAAATATATATCAAATATCAAAAATACATGATTTCTTTGTAAAAATTCCAAATATAGAAATAAGGACTAATTTTCAAACAAGAATGGGAGTTATCTACATGTCTAAAAACCCATAAAAGTTTAGGAAAATTGTTGAGTAGTGTATCCATGTTTATATTATCTGAAGACCATGAATTTAATGAGGACACAATGTTGTATCGATGATGAACAATGTTCCATGTTTAATGATAATGATAAAGATGGTTTGATTCCTGGTAATTTGTTTCCACTTTTAACAGTTATTACAGGTTGTCCTAGGAGTCTAGGATATACCCAAATGGACTAACTAAATTACTTTTTGTCCAAAAGATAGTGTGAATTGAATCTATTTGATATTGATGGTATGTTATAATATAGAGAATGAAATCAAGGTATAATAAATCATTATTATATTTAGTGAAACTTTACATGTGTGGAAAAATTTCCAATATCTTTTTGGTTGGTCCAAAAATGATGGTTGATTATGAGAATTTTGGATATGTTGTCATGTTTTACACTACATTTAACAAAAATAAGTATTCTAGGCCTTTGGAATTTTTTTAGGTGTAAACTGTCATAATGAGATTGTATTTTTTGGCGCAACATTGTTATATCATGACAAAAAAAAAATTAATTAGTTGTTTAGTTTATTTTTTGATTTGGGGGAGGGGAAGAATCATGAGACAATATTTGTTGAACATGATTAAGCTATGTCTAAATCCATTGGTTTGATCCTACCTAACACAATACCTAACCAATGCACGTGGATCTTAATAAAAATGGGAATTAAACACTTGGGAATAATAGTGAAAGATGACTCAACATTGTTAGAAAAATTAAAAATTGTATTTATGGGGTTGCATATAATTCAAAATTTGAGGCAATATGGCAATAAATACAACTAGATTGTGGTAATAAAAATTCATCATGGATAGAAAATATATATAATGAAAGGGAAAGTGGGTCATTGTTTTATTACGACTGTAATGACATTAAGAATTCGAAGTGCACAATTGAGTGAGAGTTTTAATGGTGTATTAAAGGATTAGTTGAATCAAAATCTAATTTTCTTGGAATTATTCTAACAATTCAAGATTGTGTTATGGAAGAAACATTATCAATTTATAAAGGATGAATTTTATGGAAGTTAAAATATCACACAAAATCAATTTCTATATCATTACATCATGTTTCAAGAAAGTCATCTGTACACACAAAAAATATTCCATCTTTTTCAGATGGAAAAATGACCATGTGGAACTTGTTTTCTTATGTACTCAAGTGAAACAATTTCCCTAAAAACGTATTTTGTTGGTATTAAAGGATCCTAAAATGAGTTCAATGTTGAAATATATAAATACTCACCTTTGAAAATTGGTTGTTCCTATATTAAATTTTAGATTTATGGGTATTTGTGTATTCATGCACTCAAAATATTGAAAATCATTCATGTAATGTGAATTTTAGTGTTATATATCCATAAGAGATAGACAATAAATTCCCATGACATCAACTTGATAGATATAAAATTTAATCATGATTAAGAATATTTGGCTGAAATAAAGAAAAAAAGATACCAATATTTGGCACATATGGAAATAAAGATTGTATGGGAATCCTATTAGTTTGAACAAGGATATATGATTGCGATTTCCAATCTAAACAATTATGCCATGGAATTGCAGAATGCTATAAATTATGCACCCTCAAAACGCAGTCAAGATGAATTTGACATGAAACATCGACTATAATATGAAACATCATTCAAGAAACAATATAAATGGTAAGGCGGTGATATGCTCAAATGTTTCCAAGAGTATCAATCAAAAAACATTAAAAAAGGTTCAGCAATAGAAGTTAGGACTATATAAAACATGTATGTGACTCTTATTAAATTATTATGTTATTGAACTACTGTGCTTTGTGCTATCATGCATAAATAATTTTTTTGCAAGGATGTGCTAAAGAATCTTCTCATAGTGCCAACCATGGTGATCCTATCATGGATCTCAATGTATATAAATAATGTACCCTAGTTTGAAAATCATAATATTTAAATGCAATTCTTACCAATTTATATATTGTGATTTTTAAAATCATATGAGACTCATTTTTTTAGTTTCTTAGGTTTTTGAACTACTCCATTCATTGATATCATGCAAAATTACTGTTATAATGTTTTTTCAAAGAAGTGAAACAAAACCATTTAATTCTGTAGACTATAGTGATCATATAATAAATATAATGGTTTGTAAATATTTTATCATATATTTACAACCTACATATTTAAACACAATTTATAACACTTGATATATAGTTATATATTAAATATTATGAGAAAAATCTATTATTTCTCTTTTTAGTTATTAATATATAATTATTATTTTAATTAGGAGACACCTTAGATCAATGTTCATCCATTTAAACATAAAAATTCAGAAACCACTAAAAATTGTATTTTCAATAGAAGTTTGAGGACTGAAACCTTAACAGATGAATTTTAGAATTCAGTTGATACATAGCTTCAACTACTGATTTCATCAATATATTTAAATGTTTATAAAAATTAATTTTTAAAAATAATAATAAGGGCATCAACACTTGTGGATATTTATATGTGAATCATGTATAAAATCAAAGAGTAAATTTACACCTAGAATTTATAGTATAAGTTTCAACTAGAAATTTCAATTTGGAATTCACAATTAGAATATTTATGTTGAGAATTTTTCCATCCAAAGAATTGGCAATTTATAATACCTAAAAAAATTACAATGTAACACCTATCATACAATGACAGATTAAATAAATACCATATTTATAAAAGGTTTCACCAATATCATGAAATAAACATCCCCCTATTTGTTTCACCCATCCAATTATTTTAAACCAATATGAAAATTTCCACACTGACATTCCATAAGAAATTTCCAATGATAATTCTTAGTTGGAATTTCTATACGTAGAAACTTTCATTTAAATTAATTAATAGAAGAGTCTATAAAGAGAAATTAAAATGTAACACCTATAATAAAATCACATTATATAAGGCCCCAGCCTTAAACCTTACTTAATCTTGAGTTATTACAAGATTATACATTGAGGATCTTTTCCGGTTTAGAGTTTTAAAGAATTAGATCATAAAACTTGCATTACATTCCACATATAAACAAAGTGGTTACATAAAGATAGTATTCTTCATTCCCATCAATGGAAACACATTTAAAATAAAACATGGATTAATTCTTGACACATCCTTGACTCTATCATCTTGTCATGTACCTTTCCCTTGACCTGTGAAAAACATTTCAAAAACATGGGATGAGCATAAAAACTCAGTATGGGTTATAAAAAAAACTTGGAAAGGAAACATGAGTTCATATATACATAAGAATGAAATCATACTTTACCCATAAAACATTGGCACTTTAACATACCTCATAAAATCATGAATAAATCATAGAAATCATAAGACATAAAGGTAACTTGAGGCATTCATAACATTCTTACG
Source organism: Viscum album (assembly GCA_963277665.1). Lineage (NCBI taxonomy): Eukaryota > Viridiplantae > Streptophyta > Magnoliopsida > Santalales > Viscaceae > Viscum > Viscum album. The sequence goes on from OY728129.1 coordinate 1,058,422,142, forward strand.
TAGGGAGTAACCCTCTTGGTTACGTTTGGAATACCCATCACAGTATATTCCCTAAAATCTCTTCGGATAAACCTTAACGTTTCACTCCTTCGCGTTACCCAATGCATTGGAGAGCTATATCGGGCTCACCCGCCATTAGTTTATCACGGAACCACCCGTCTTCATAATAATGCCCAAGAACCATAACATAATCGTATCACACAAAACATGCATAAAGGAAACATAAAATTTCCACATTTCAATCACGAGATATCAATACAACACATTGATATAAAAACATTATGAAAACCATTTTCAATACTAAAATAAAAGAAAAGTAAAACATGGTATTTATTATTCTTTTAAAAAGAAGGTATGGCTTGTAGAGGAAGCTGAAACTCAAATAACGGTCACGACGGCGGAGAAGTCGTTGTCGTTGCATACGTACGACAAAAACATTACCTTTTGTCATTTAGTAAACGCTTCGTATAAAAAAGATTCCTTTTGAATAAACGTAAACGTCAAAGGGGTTTATACACCGTATAAAAGAAAGTTGTGTATAAAATAAAATATGCCTCAACGAAAGGAGATTGAGACGAAGTCCCATACCTCGTATCCGACATGACCCGACCATTCTTTAATATCCTGAATAATAAACTTGAGTTAATCTCTACTTTCTTAGGAATCTTTTTCAAGTTCATTATTCCTTTTATACCATGTTATTAACATCATGTAATTAGTTAAGTTAATAATGTTCATTTTGTCGGTATTTGGTGCTTAAGTCAAAAATAGACTTCATACACTTACATGTTGTTAATTTGGTCAATGGTTAATTATATCCAGAATGATTATTCATGATGTATATATCATATATGTCATATATATCCAGTAGATACATGCATTTACAATATTACATCACATTTAGAGGTAAGAAATGAAATGCACCGTTCATGGAGACGGTAATCCGTACGTACGCATGAACGCTACTTCCATTTCTATTTAATATTTTCTGGAATGGAATCATAATGATATAAGAGTATATTATAATTCTAGTATAATAACATATATAACATCATTAACTTTATCCTTTACACATCCCACATATGGTATTAACGAATCAAATCACTTTTAGGGGGCGGTAGTCCGCACTTCCTAAAATGAAGATATCGTGTTTACCCATAATGGAAACCATAAAGTTATGCCCAAAATGAAAAAAACAGAATCTTAAGGAAAACATAAACATATTATATATCATATATAAAAATAGTGACATCATAATGGCCACCTTTGAAGGTGTTAAATGAGTATTGAACAATCATCGTTTCGGGAGGCAGAATTTCGCCATCCACGGAAACCGTATGTTCTTTAACCATTTGATGTAGTTGTGTGATATTGTAGCTCAAATAAATCTTATAAAAACATCCTTGTATATGGAAGATACTGGTGTTGTTACAAAATAAGTAAATAAAAAGAGTTTAGGTGGTTGGAGAAGAAAAATAAAACAAATGAACATTAGAGAATGAATTACCTTAAAAAGTGTAACTCCTTTTGATTTGAGCCTAAAGGCTTCCTTTGAAAGGATTCTGCCCAAAGGGAATCCTCTAGGATTGTGAGAGGGATGTGGAGAGAGTAAATGGGAAGGGTTTGTCGGAGCCAAAGGCTTGAGGAGTGTGTGAAATGAGGTAGAGGTGGGGGCCTTTTATAAGAGGAGAGGAGGGGCACTTTTGGAAAGTAAAGAAATATTACTTTATTTGAAAATGTCTTTCGGTTTTAAAAGGTCCCACATTGATATAATTCGTGGATAAGGTGATAAGGGTTCGAAATCCACTCATCCAATTGGTTTTGGACATGTGTAGTTCATAGATTTTACATTATCTTTCCATTTTATTTAAATCGTCAAATAATGATGTCATCGCTGCATCATTATTATGTCATAAATAATTTAATTTATTTAATGTCTAAAAATCATAAAAAATACTATGATGTAGGAAATATTTTTATCATTCCAATGACTATTTATAATCAAAAATATGATCTTTATAACCCCATGTAAATTTTTTTTCGTAAAACATCTCTTGTTTGTGTCATTTTTACTTTAACATTTAATAAAAAGTTATTTATGTCATTTCCAAACCAAAGTGTCTCCATGGGGTCACCAAGTGGACCCATGGCTTTTCTTGGTCGGCCATGACACAACCAATAAGGTTGGGACATTTGTATAGCTCATTTCCTATTATTAAATAATTATTTATACCATAAACTACACTAATTACCACTAATCGTGATTAAAAACTTAATAAGTTACTATTCACCAAAAAATTATTTTAATCTCATTGAACCACATTTTAGTTCTTAATTAAAACCATGTATGTCGTATTTTAAAAATTCAATACACATTAGTGGTAAACTTTCATTTAACTGAAAAATCAGTTTGCTTGATTACCACTTAGTGGTTTCACTATTCATCAAAAATTGAAGTTTTTCAGAAAATTACCAAAAATTCACCCTAAGCTATATTTGATATTCCGAATTAAAAAATGAAGTCTATTTATCAAAATTCAAATCATATAAGTCACATTAATTAATTTAATAATTAATTCCCGCTGCCAGAGCAAATAGCGTGTTTTTACAAAACAATAAGTATCAAAAGATTGACACCAGTTTAAGTCTAATTTAAAGAGAAATTGATTACAATGACCACAATTGGATAAAATGGTAAAAATATATTTTAATTTCACTTAAAAACCAATTCAAAACATAATCTAATCATATAAATAAATTAGATTAAAAAGCAGTTTTGATGTAAAATGCAGTATTTTTCACTATTCATTAAAAAATGAACATTGTCAGAAAAATACCAAAAATTCACAGAAGGTAAATTTTGATGTCCCAATCATAAATGATAAGTTTATTTTGACAAACATAGTTTATAAAATTGTCAAAATATAGATTCAAAAATGGTTTTCCATCAAAAGGCAGTAAAATAATCTTTAAAGAATATTAGTGTATTCCATTCATAAGATTGTATCTATTTTCATTTTAAGCCTCTATAACACTATCTTAATCATTAAAAGACATAGATAAAAATATCTATTATTCATTACCTACTTGGGATGTTACACATAATATAGAAATTCATCTTTATAAAAATATTTATCTAGATTGGAGAATAAATATTTCCTCTCCTATATACCACCCATCCAATTGTTTTAAACCAAAGTGGAAATTACCACTAAGAGTTTCCAATGTGAATATGCAATCAAAATTTATAATGGGAATTCTTAGTTGGAATTTCTATGCACAATATGTTTGCATTCAAAGAACTGACGCCTCAGACTATAGAGAGAAATTACAGTGTAACACCTATCATACTATCCCAAATTAAATAAATATAAGTTTTTTCAAAATGTTCATCCAGATTTGAAAGGAACCATTTCAACCCTATATGTACAACCTAACCAATTTATGTAAACCAAATTGGAAATTTCAACTCATAGTTTCCACTACAATAATCCCATTGGAATTCCCATTTTTAATTTCAATGCACGATAGGTTTTCCTACAATGATTATACATCAAAGACTATAAAGATATATTTTTTTGTATCAAAAATCATACTATCTCAGAATATAACAATATCATCATTATAATTTTTGTATAAAATTTAATAAATAATAGATAATTAATGAATAAAGAAGAGTCTATGGACTCATCCAATGGTCCTAGGCCATCCAAAGCCCATTGGTCGGAGCGTGGGAAGGTGGTAGCGTAAGTAGACTTTTGTCTGGACCAATCCCAAGCCGAGCTTCCACTTGTTAAGATTAAATGTAATCACCTATGAGAAAAGTTCATGTTGATAGAAATCAACAATCGGGCAATGTTTTCTGAGCCGCCCCAAGATTTTGTCAACATTACACACCGTACCCTTAGGTCCTATGCAGGTGTTATAAGGGGATATGTAATGATGCATTACTTACTTTTTGTAATCCTTTTTATAAATAAAATCATTATTTCTTATTATCATAAATTTTTTGAATTAAAAATGTCAAAATAAATATATGATTAATTTTTAAAAGTTTCATATTATTGAAAAAAGAATGTTTTGAAATGTTTTTCATACTATAAATAATTAATAATGTGAAATTATTTTAAAAAAATGGACATATAAATCTGTGATCATTAATAAATTTAGAGTCTGATAAGATAAAATTCTTTTCTAGTGAATAATACATTATTATTAGTAATATTACCCTTATTAATAGTAATGTAACCAATAGAATAGTATCCTCACTTAAGAATGTGTAATTACAATTTTGGAATCTTGAATGGTAACGTTATATAATAGAATAAGAAAAAAAATATTTTATAAATGATTCGTTAACTATTAGTATTTTTTAGGTAAATTGTGATTTTACATAAATCTTAAATATCTATTATATAGAAAACTATTTTCATAAAATGGAGTTAATTTATGAATTCCAAACATCGATACTAGGATATGATGAATTTATGATATTTTTATAAAATGTTTGGTTTTCAGTGAATAGTAAAAATACAGTTTTTAGATTTTGTGTGTTTAATGACATAATTAAGGATGAAATCATGATGCAATAAATCTAAACTACATTTTATCAATAAAATAATTTATGAGGTGTCCCATGTTTCTAATACCATGGTATATTCCATGTTTTTGCAAATACCACTAATGAGGTGTCCCTTGGAAATTAATAAAATATTCCCTCACTTTTGCTATAAATAAAAACTGATTCCTTCATCATTTTCATTCCAAATTCCTTCTCCATGATGCTCTAGTACTTTTCCATTCCAAGGTGTCCTCACAAGATTCCATTAACCGCACCAAGGCCTCAACCATTATGTTTTTTAAGTTACTATTCAAGTTAGGGGATCCTTTCAACCTCCTCTTTTAGTCAAGTCTTCTTTTATATTATTTTTTAGTTTACATTTTCATGTATTAGGTAATTTTCATCTATATTCTTATTGTTGTACATTTAATTTCCAAATGATTAGAAAACTATTCTACTATCATCAACTGATTCTTCTTAATTGTTTAGCAATTTTGATAGGCTACTGAATTTTTGAAATGAAATTCTCAACTTCTATTTTTTTTCAATCAAGTTCCCTTTTATGTGGTATAACATTAATGATTACATAACATGTTTTTATTTATATTTTATCCCTTCTGTATATTTTATAATGATTCATTTATGGATTGTATTCCCTTGGTCACCTATTTTCTTAATGATTTCTAAAACCATGTTGCCTAACCGTTATGTTGTAGAATTTTCATCTCAAAATCCCACTCTTTTTCTCAAAAAATTATCTTATTTTATTTATTTGAATAGAAAAACCAATTTTATTTATAGGGTTACTCATAAAGAAAAAAATTATACGTTTTATTCTGTAATTTACATACATAAAAACCTCATTACCTTTCAATGTGTCCTAAATGATAAAATGATCATTTTTTATGAACTTTTTAAAACGCCGTGATTTTGATATAAACCCCATTTATTCTATTATCTATGGTTTATTGAAGATATTTTTTATTATTATCTATGTGGATCACATGAAAATGAAGATATATTAAGGGTTCAACTTGATAGATCTCTAATTCATTGGGAGATGAAATTAATCTCTAGATATGAGATGTTTTATGATACCTTGGCGAATAACCTTGGTAATATTTATGATACCTTGGGGATGGACCACAGTGATATGATTATGAATGTATAACTTAATCTTGTATCCACGTTTTCATTTTTTGTTTAATGTTGTTATTATTATTATTATATTCATGTTTATCATGCCTTTATTATATTTATGATGTTCTTATGGTTATGGTTCATGTTCCCTTGTAAACTGTTTCACTGGTTTTCTTTATTGGGCCTTCTGCTCAACCTTTCATTTGATATATGTCCCTAGGTTATGAGATGAAATAAATGTTCATAGTATAAACCTTAAAGATGAATTTCAAATGGAATAAAAGAATTTTCTATTTCATCCTGTATTATGTCCCTTTTTTCCAAGACACGAGATATTAAAGATCCTCTGTTTGTAAAATGAAATGAAAATTTATGTAATAAAAAGGTGGGATTCCATAGTTGGGTTCAGAGTATATTTTTGTTATTTGTGGATATTATTATATTAAAACCTTAGGAATAACCTTAATGAAAATTTTAAATATTGGAAAATCGTTTTGGTATTTTGGTGGAATATTAAGTAAGCTATTTCTGAACAAATAAATCCCTGTCTAGATACCTTTAAATAGATGTGGCTCTGGCACATATGTATCTAGCAGCTAAACCTAGAAAGTCAACTTTTAGGTAGACTTGAATTAGAACTGGTGCACGAAAATGGTCATTGTTTCACACCTAATTTGACACTCCTAAGGGATATGTGTGGTAAATCACATGCTTTTTATGAATAATTATGAATGATTAATAGAGAAATGTATTTGTTGTTAATGAATAATATGTTAAGCATTGTGTTTTAAGAAATAAAAATCCTTTTTAGTTAAAATATTCCTAAATGAAATAATCTTCTTAATAAGGTTTTATTATTTTAGAAAATGGTGGGAAATAGAAGGAACCTTACAAATGGTGACCGTAATAGACCATGGACTTATGACCCTCTGATGGACGATAAAATGGAATCTTTCATGAGAATGATGAACCAACTAAATCAATTAAGGAGAAATTACATGAATCAATATGAGAGACCAAATTCACCAAAAAAGAACATCTTTATGTTGACTCCTTTATGCGTCCACAACCACCAACCTTCAGTGGATCTATCAACCCATTTTTTGATGAATGGTGGATCAGCTGTATGGGGAATATATTTTATGTGTTGTGCTATTCAGAACCATAGAAGGTCACCATGACTATTTACTGCTTAGAGGGAGAATATGATTAACTGTGCGAACCAATTAAAAAGATGAGTTCAAGAGTGGTGGTTGAAGCTAAGAAGTGGGAAGAATTCAGAGGGATCCTCTTCAATATGTATTTCCCATGTTCGATTAGAAAAAAAATCAAGAAATAGTTTCTTAGTCTAATGAATAAGAAGACTGAATTGGTTTGAATCTGTGAGATGAACCTCACAATAAATTCCAATTACAACTCAATCATTATCATGGATCCTAATGGGAAGGTTGATAGATTTTATAATGAACTAAGTCCTTATCTACGGAAGAATCTATCAAACAAATATTATGATAGCTATGAGGAGATCATGAATAGTGATATAAAAGTCAAACTAGAGCTTGGTGAGATGTAATTGTCTCATAATTGCAATTACAAGAAGAGATCAATGGATCCAAGCATATGGAAGAGCTCTGATTAGGGAAGAGGAGGAAAGCAAGTGCAATGTCCCATGTTTAAAAAATGTGGTAATAATCATTCTGGAAATTTCCTTATTGGGAGTAGGGAAGTGATATAAGTGTAGAAGTGATATCCATATCACACCGAATTGTAATAGTGAGGTGAATCCTCAAATTACTAACATAAAAAAATTGGGAGATGGTGAATAACCTACCATATGTTCATTTATTCAAGTGTGGAATGCTTGGGAAATTTTCTAATCAGTTTTCAAATCCAATGATAGTGGAGGGGAATCACCATCAGCCTCAGAATAAGCCAAGGGAGAAAGGTCATTCTTTTTCTATAACTATAGTTGATGTTAAAGAACCAAATGATGTGGTGGCATGTACTATTGTTGTTCTTTCAATGATAGCAAGCACATTGTTTGATTTTGGTTCTACACATTCCTTTTTTACATCCATGTTTGAAATAAATTTTGAATCATCCCATGAATTGCTAAAAGTGGATTTATCAATAAATACTCCTGGTGGGATTATCCAAACATTTATAGTGTTTGGAAACTCTAGTATTTACTTCACGGAGCTTAATCTTATCTCAATGCTATTAGTCATTCCCAATCTATAATTTGACATTATACTAGGGATGGGCTAGCTCTCAATGTATAATGCTATAAAAATATAAATTATAGGAAATATAAATAGTCATGAATGAAAAACCTACATTTATCTTGAAAGGAGATATATCTCATCCTGATCGTTATCTATAATAACCTCATATATCCTTATGTATGGAGTTGATCGGTGATTAAAATGTATGAAATAATAGTATAATGATAGAAAATGTCCCTATAATCTAGGAATACATTAATTTTTTTCTAAAGGAGTTACCTGGACCTCCCCAAGATAGATACATAGAGTTATCCATTAAACTTGTACCTGGAACTCATCCAATATCAAATACCCCTGTATAGGATGGAAAATGTGGAGCTGGAGTAATTAAAGAAAAAACTCCAAGAGCTTTTGGAGGGGTATATCCTACCAAGTGTGTCTCCTTGGAGAGTACATGTTCCCTTTGGGAAGAAGAATAACGGATCGATGCACCCAGGCATTGATTATAGAGATGTGAATGGGATCACAATAAAGAAAAAATACCCTCTTCCAAGAATTGATGACTTATTTTACCAACTTCAGAGGTCTCAATTCTTCTCCACGATTGATCTTCGATCTAGTTACCATCAATTCAGGGTGAAGAAAAAATATATTATTATAACTTCCTTCTGATCAAGATATGGGAATTTTGAGTTTGTTTTTATTCCCTTTGGCTTAACTTATGCTCATGATATTTTTAAGAATTTTATGAATAGTTTTATCAAGGACTACCTTGATAAATTTGGGGTTGTATTTATTGATGATATTCTGATATATTTCAAAAGATATGAAGAGTATGAGGATAATCTAAGGGTTATTTTTCAAACTCTACATATTTTGGAATGTACAAAAAATTTGAATTTTCATTACAACTAGTTTATTTCTTGGGGAATATTGTAACCAATGATGGAATCACATTTGACCCTATAAAGACAGTTGTTGTAGAGGAGTGGCCTCAGCCTATAATAATAACTTAGATTAAATGTTTCCTTCCATTAGCTGGATATTATCGGAGGATTGTGAAAAACGTTTCACTACATTATAATCCATTAACCAAGTTAACTCAAAAAAGGGGTCATTTTCATATGGAAAAAAGATTGTGAGGAATGATTATTAGAGCTGAATAATAGATTGGTTATTGAACCCATGATAAATCTGCCCTCAATAGAAGAAGGATTTTTTATTTTTAATGATTCATATCTATAAGGGTTTGGGTGAATCATCATGAAAAATGACAAATTAATTTTTATTGAATCTCAACAGTTGAAGACTCATGAGAAGATACCTCATATGCATGATCATGATCTGGTAAGATTCGTTTTTTCTCTAATTATATGAATGTAATATTTTTATTGGGAGAAACGTGAAATAGACAAATTCCATAAAAGTTTTAATTATATTTTCACACAAAAGTAATTGAACATGAGATAGAGGAGATGGTTGGAACTTCTTAAAAACTATGCTCGTTAAATAAATTATTATCTCGGAAGAGAAAACAATGTCGCTGATGGATTATGTATGAAAGACCCTGTTGGTCTATCCATGATGAGGATTAAAAGAGATCCCTTGATCCGAGACATAGTGAAAATGGGCATGGGAAATATAAGGGAATGGACATCATCAACCCCATCCCTAATGATTTCTAAACTATCATTACTAGATAAGATCAAGAAGGTTCAGAATGAATTTCCTTTTTTACAGAAGAAGATTGAGTCTTTGAGGGATGGAATGTTTCTTGAGATCAATATTGATTGGGAAGGTGTACTGATTTTTTTCCAGACAATGTGTTCCATCTATTCAAGAAATAAAGATGGAGCTGATGGACGATGCTCATGGATCTACTATCTCTATACATTTTAGAAGACAGAAAATGAATAGGGACCATCGTGATCATTATTGGTGTGATAATATTAAAAGGATGGTTGATGAAAACACTAAAAGGTGCCTAGTATGTGAGCATGTGAAGGCATAGTGACATCTTCCTAAAGGGGTATTACAACCACAACCCAAACCAGCATGGAAGTGGGAAAATATCACTATGGACTTTGTTACTAGTCTCCTGATATCTTCCAAAGGAAACAATGTGATATAGGTTACAGTGGACCATCTCACCAAGACGACCCATTTTATCTCTATTTGGGAAGATTTCACTCTTGATCAAATTTATAGGATTTAGGTGAAGGAAGTGGTAAGGCTGCATGGAGTTCCACTTTATGTCATATCTAATCATGATCCAAGGTTCACATGAAAATTCTATAAAACTCTTCAACATGCTCTCTGTACAGAATTGAAATTCAGTATAACCTATCACCCACAAAATGATGGCCAAACTGAAAGGACAATTCAAACAATTGAGGATATATAGAGAACATGCTTAATAAAATATAATGGTGGATGGGATCAACATCTCCCATTAGTTGAGTTCCCTTACAACAATAGTTTCTACTCGAGCATTCAAATTGAAACCTATGAAGCTTTATATGGGAAGCGATGTAGAACTCCAACTTGTGGGGATAAATCTGGTAAGATAAAGGTGCACATGCCTAATCTTGTGCAAAAGATGATACAAATAGTTCATGACATCCCGCAATAGATTAAGGCTGATCAGAGTCAGCAATAGATCCATGCCAACAACCTCCTATGGGACATGGAGTTTTGATTTGGTCATAAATTATTTATATGAATTTAATCTTGGAATATATTCATCAGGTTTGGGATGAAAGGGAAATTCATCCCTTGGTACATTGGCCCCTATGAAATTCTTTATAATGTTGGAGTAGTGGCATATCATCTTTCACTTCCTCCATATCTATCACAAGTTCATGAAATCTTCCACACATCCCTCTTAAAGATGTAAATATCAGAATATTCACATCCACTAAATCCAGAGGTGGTACAACTATAACATGAACTCTCTTATGAGGAGTAGTCGGTGGAGATATTGGATCATAGAGACTAGGTTCTATGCAATAATAATAACCACATTGTCAAAGTGTTGTGGAGGAACCACCAATGTCATGAATCCACATGGGAACTAGAGGAGTCTATGAGGCAGATGTACCCACACCTTTTCTCTTCTGAGGGTATGAGTTGAAATTTCGGGGACAATATTTCTTAAGGACAGATGAATGTAATGACCTGAACTTTTGAATGATAATTTTTTCCAAAAATGTATCTCTTACCTGGTTATAATCAATAAAAACATATAAGTATAAATGTTATGTGACCATTGGGTTTTGACTGTTTTATGACCTTTGATAAATATGACTTTTGGAAACAATATGAATTTTTAACATTATAGTTTTTATTTAAAATATAAATAATAACGGATAGTTAATGCAGAAAGAAGAGTCCATGGCCTCATCCAGTATACTCAGGCTATATGAATACCATCTATCGAAACATGTGAAGTAGGTATCATCTCTTTGATTTGATCTATACTATGCCCAATTCGAGCGTCAATATGTTAAGGTTGATTATAATTTCTTATAGGGGATGTTCTGGTTGATAGAAATCACCACTCGGGCAATGTTTTCGGAGATGCCTCCAGATTATATCACCATTTCACACCTTACCCTTACGTCACATGTAGGTGTTATAAGGGGCTATGTAATGAGGCGTTAGTTACTTTGTGAAATCCTTTTGAAAAAATAAATTTTTTATATATTATTATGGTAATTTTTTGAGTTTCAAATGTAATAATAAATATGGGATGAAATTTTAGATGATTTATATTTTTTGAAAAAGGTATTTTAAAATATTTTTTATACATTAAATAATTAATAACGTGAAATAATTTTCAAAAAATCGACATATACAATTGTGATCAATAAGAAATTGAGTTTGTGATAAGATGAACTTATTTTTTAGCAAAAAATAACATATGAATAATAATGTTACACTTATGAATAGTAACATGACCCATGGAATAGTAACATCACTTAAAAATGTATAAATATAATTTAGGCATCTTGAATGGTAATGTAATATAATTGAATAAGTAAATACTATTTTAGACATTATTGGTCATATATTAGTATTTTTTAGGGTAAACAGTGATTGTACTTAAAAATTTAATCTCTTATTTAGAAAATTTCTTTCATAAAATGGAGTTCATTTTTGAATTCAGAACATCGTTATTAGGTTAGGGTGAATTTAAGAGATTTTTAAAAAATGTTTTTTATTTCAGTGAAAAGTAAAAATATAGTGTTGAGTTTCAGTGTGATTAATGACATCATTAATGATGTAATCATGGTCAATTCCATGTTTTTTCAAATACAACTAATTAGGCATCCCATAGAAATTGATAAAATATTCCCTCGCATTTGATGTATATACCAACCCATTCATTCATTATTTCATCCCAAATTCTTCCCCAATGAAGATATGGTCTTTTTACCATCCATGTTGTCCTCCTAAGGTTCCCTAAACTCCCATGATTCCATACTTCTAGTTTTCGAAGTTACTCTTCAAGGTAAGGGAACCTTTCACCCTCCTCTTTTTGTCAAGACTTCTTTTATGTTATGTCATTTAGTTTCCATTTTATTATGTTGGTGTATGTTCTTATGTATCCTCATTATTTTCCATATTATTTAAAAATGATAATTTATCCTTTATCCTCTCATCAACTGATTTTTCTGATTTTTTAAGCGACGTCGTTAGACTGTGGAATTTTCATATTGGAATTCTCAAATTCACTTTTTTACATTGACGTTTTCTTTTATGTGATATAACATTAATGTTTCCATACGATGTTCGTATATACATTTTATTGTGTCACTATACTATATTATGAGTCATTTATGAATGGTATACCCTTTTCCTCTCTTTTTTTCTAAAACCATGTAGCATAGTCCTTATTCTAGAGATTTTTTGTCGCAAAATATCTTCCCTTTTTCTCATGAAAATATCTTATTTTATTTATCTGATTAAAAAAACTATATAATTTATAGAAGTATTCATCAAGAAATAAAAATGATATATTTTATTCAAGAATTTACATAAATAAAACCCAAAATCCCTCTTTATGGGTTATAAATGATATGATGATCATGTTTTTAAGCACTTTTTTAAATGCCATGATTTTGATATAAAACTCATTAATACTATTCATTATGGGTTATTAGGGAAATTTTTTATTTTTATATATGTGGATCACATGAATATAAATAAATATTAATGGTTCACCCTAATAGTGCTTCAATTCATTGGGTAAAGAAATTAATCTCTTGAGATAACAAGTTTTATGATACCTTGGTGAATAAATTTTGGTATTTTTTTGACTCTTCAGGGATGGACCTTGGTGAAATGCATATGAATAAATAAATTAAATGTTTTATCCAAATTTTAAAGTTGTATTTCAAGTTAATATTATTATTATATGCCTTTTTTCATTCTATTATAATATTCCCCATGTTCTTATTGATATCACTCAAGTTAGTATGTAAAAGGTTTCACTTTTTTTCTTTACTAGGCCTTCTTATCACCCTTTCCTTTGATGTAAGTCCCTAGGTTATGAGATGAAATAAATGTGCATAGGATGAACCTAATGTACAAAATTGGAATAGAATAATATTTTCTGTTATCATGTAATATGCACCTTTTTTGCAAGACACTCGACTTCAAAGATCCACTGTTTATAAAATTAAATGAAAATTTAGGTAATTAAAATGAGGGATGCCATATTATCCATATCAAAAAAAATAAATAATTCCACCCCATATGTACTACCCAGCCAATTGGTATAAACCAAAGTGTAAATTTCCACCCAGAATTTATAGTGGGACATTCCACTTCAAATTTCTAATGGGAATTCTATGTTAGAATTTCTATGAACAATAGGTTTCTAATTGATTCAATGAATAAATAGTTCATACTACAAAGAGAAAATATAGTGTAACACCTATATATAAAAAAATACATCCATATGTCTATCCACATTACAAAATAATTGTTTCCACCCCTACCGCAATCCTACACCCACCAAATATCCCTAATAAATCACAGATATTTAATTTGTTAAACAACAACCAAATTTGTCTTTCAGTTAATAACTGATCTAACTTTCATCAATGATTCTAGAAGAAACCAAATACTTATTACCCTTATCATCCATATCATAAATTTTACTTCTATGATTATTTATGAAATAATTATCCATAAATATTCATCATTCATAAAATTCATTTTCTATTAAATTTTAGGGAACAACAAATCCTGTAATCAAACATTCCACAAAATAACAAATTATGACACTATAATATAGTGTTTAATCTCCCTATTGACACATATTTTAAATTTTCATATCACATTTGTTTTTCTTTATATTTTTATTGTGAACGATGTGGAAAAATTCTTCAAAATATGATTTCTATAAAAAATATTAACGAGTAGTCCATATTTTAATGTATTGAAATTATTATTAGAAATTGGGTAACATCTTACCACACTGACTATATGTTTAATAAACAGATCAATTTTTCATGATCCATGAGTAGTTTCCATGGAGGTATAATTCCAAAACACCATTTTTTTCAAATTCATGACTAATAAATTCCAATGGATATTATCTGAGTTTACTGGGTATAATAAGAATTGTTAGTTCTTCATACTAGAAAACTACATCCCGATTAAAAAAGATTCCCTTTAATATCCCATTTGATGAATAAAGAACTCCCTAGAATCAAATAAAAAATAAAATATAATAATTTAGTCATTTTTAAATTGAAGCATATAGTGATGTAAAAGGTAATGTTGAAAAATATGAGCCTCTTTTTTTCAAAAACTAACTATAGTCTTACAATTGAGGTGGTTGACATGAATGAAAAAATTCTAATTCTTTAAATCCATCCATACTACAAAGCCGAAAACTTTCTTAAATTATCACCGTGTATACATATATGATCTATTTTAAAAAATTTAAATCAATAAGAGATTAAAAAATATCACTAGGTAAACAAATTAATATAACACATACCGTACTAGGAGTGTACCTTATTTATAATAAATCAATAATTTTTTTTTGTATTGATCTGATTTGATTTTCAGTAGATTCCCAGACTATTACACTATCTTCATAGGTCATTTTTATTTCTAGTATATAGTAAATATACAATAATATATTCTCACTATATATGTTTGGTATCATTACCTCTCCCAATCAGCATCAAGCATCATTTTGAAGAGCCTTGCATCATGTATTGTCATCATATTTTGCTACTTAACCCACCTATAAATTAACTGGGATAGCTTAGGGGATATTACAATCCTCTTATTCATATCCACCTATAGATATATATATGTATATTGGTTATTTGGTTTCTTTTCCCTACACTTCTCACCTTATATCAATGGTGTTTATATATTTGAGGTAGTAGAGGTAGCATTGGACTGCACACAAAGTTTGTGTTATTCCTTTCTCAATTATTCATTGACATCTTCTTCCTCACATACCTCTATATTACTTGATTCCTTTATCTCATCTATATAAATTTCGTATGTTCTTCCCTACATAGAAACACCAAATGATTTATTTTTTAAAATTTTAATTTATTAAATCCCAACATCCTATAAAACATTTCCATTATCCTCACTATAAATTGATTTTATCTCTTCTTACTCATTGTTCTTCAACCATTATCTAAAAAACATAATATTTATTTTATTATTTTTTAATTTTTCATCTTGTATATTTAAATTATTATTATTTATTGAATTCTCCATGTACAATACCACACTATACTCATTTAAAATAGTTGTGGCTTCTCTTTCATTATAAGAGGATGTTTTTCCTCAACAACCTACTGAATAGGTTGTTTAGCCTCAGAAGGCCTTTATTATAATATTTGCTCTTTTGGGGTCTTTATGGATTTCAGGGGATAGTTAAAACCATATTTATGATGTTATAAAGCAATATGTAAATAAAGGACTATTATGAAATATAGTATACTTACAGTACCTTGGTAGTTTGCCACAGAGAAGCAACAACATCATGAAAACTCCACCAATAAAATTATTGTGCACCCAATGTTTTTGGGGAAACATTCCCAATATTTTCATCATACCAATACTTTTAATGGTTAATATTGTTTTTAAATTCTGATCTAATAGGGAAAAATTAATATATAAAATAAAGTGGTAGACTGTACCAATAAAATAAAAATATGAACTAATTTTTTTAAAGGAGTGGTGTTATTTTTAACATAATTGATATAATATGATATTCATGAATTCCATTAGGACAATAATAAATCTTATCCATGGATATATCATTAAAATTTGTCGTAAAATTCCAACCCACATAAAAACCCTATGTTGGGAAAAATAATTTCACTCATACAGAAATCCAAATAAAACAAGCCACATCAGGGATGTTTTTCTACTCACTAGTTTCAACAGTCTCAAGAATGGATCTCCCTACCAAACCCTGTAACAGTATCCATCTAATATGGGCCAACACCATCCTCAAAAGTTATGAACTATTTATCCATAATGTAGAGTCATCTGAAAAAATTGAAGTCACCATCCTCAATGCCAAATATATGGGAGATGTCAGCAACTCTTGAAATCATCATCCTACTATCTTTGTAGATCATTTTTAAATCGACAGTCTACCATTTTAGTAAAAATAAAATAGATCCATAAATTTTTATAGAATCATCGAATCTCACTGTGTTATCAATAAACACTTTAAACAACTTTAAGATTATAATCCTATGATGAAATTTTATGTTATTATCAGAAATATTAGGCTCAATCTCATTAAATATTTCTCAAAACACATTCACCAAAGAACTACAGTGGTTGACAGCTGATATAGAGGCATCATCAAGAAAAATTCACAATATCCATAAAATTTTATCATTAAGGATATTGGAATGTTAATATAAGGAAATAAGTGAAAACAAAAATCTACGAGTGACAATTCTGACCATAGAAATTCCACATGACATTAAATCAGTACATTAAAATCATTGATCCAATCAAAATTCAATCTATAAATCAAACTATAAATTCATACTGAACATTTACATTGGAAATCCTATTAAAATATCCCTTTGGAAATTTTCAATAGGTTCCAAAAATTAATTATCTAATTTGAAATTATTGTTTAGTAAAAAAATCTACAACGATAAGGCCCAGATAAAATCCAAAAAGAAATTATAACTGGAAACACTACAAAAAAGTGACTACCAATAAAAAATTACTGATAGATTATATATATGTTGGTAAAAAAAGATTAATTCCAACAGATATTATATTATGTTGATATTAACTATAGGTACCAACAGTTTTTTACCAACAGATATATCTTCTTATATTAGTAGTTCAATACTAAAAAATCGTTTACCAACATTTCAATCTATTTCCTTATGATAATAATACCAAATATTTATTTACCAATAAATGAATCTGTTATTATTAATTATTATTACCAACAAATATTTTACCATTTTAACAATTTGTTGCATTGAATTATTCAATAATATAAAATATTTTACCAAAAAATGAATATATATATATATATATCAATAAATATTACTTAATTATGGATATTATAATTAATCACATTTTGATATGATTGTAATAGGTAATATAAATGTATATAATGAAGAAAGCTATGAATTTATACATATATAATATTTCTGTTTATATACACACACACAAGCCCATATTTGAAAGAAAATTACGAATATATATATATATATAAACACAAACCCATATATGAAAAAAAGTTATGAATATATATATACATAAAGCCATATATGAAAAAAAGTTATGAATATATATATATATATACTCCCATATATGCAAAAAAATTGTAAAACACCTAAATTCATAGCGACCCATCCAGTTCCCTGTGACCCCCTTCCAAAAACCCTAAGACCATGTTCCCTGCCACCGCCCCTGCCTCCGCCCCCACCCCCACCCCATAACCCTCACTGCTCTTCCCATTCCTCGTGACCCCCTTACCCAACCCTAAGAACATGTTCCCTGCCCTTGCCCTTTCCCTTACCCAATGGCCCTCACCGCCTCTGCCGCTCAGCCTCCCCCGCCTACCCCACCTTTGTGGCCACCTCCCTCGCCACCGTTGAGCCTTGGCGCCTCCCCGATCAGCCGCCTCCCCCGCCACAGCTTAGTCTCCATGCCTCCCAGATCGACCTCCCCTCTCCCCACATTCCAGTTTTCCTGCCAGTTCCTCTACTAGATCCACCTCTGCTACCCCTTCTCAATGATCGTTGCCTCGTGTCCCTGTGTGGTTCTATCCAGACTGTACATTTTGAACCAATAAAATCTGATATGCATTCATCTATGTTATTAAAAAAATATCCTTGTATTTTTCTTTTCCCATAATAAATGGAAACAATTGGTTTCTTTTTCCAAACACTCACACATAAAACATAAATGGAACCATGCCATTCAATTTCAATTGGATAACTATGTGTGAATTGGGACACTTTGTTACCGATAAATTGTGTATGTATGGAATTAAGATGGAATGTTTGGTAATCTCTGGATAGTGTGATTGATGTCTCTTTCCATTTCAAGGACATCGAGAATTTATCCCTGTATGGGAATTTGCATGAAGAGACAGCGTGTATCAGATTTGTGTGAATAAATTTGAAGAACAACATACTGCTCTATTTTTACACAAAAAATGAATGGTTACCTCGTACTATTTTTGTGAGGATGATTTTCTTGAAGGAGAAATTATACATCAGTATATGCTTTCATGATGAAACTTGAATATTTGAATTACTTCTTGCGCGAAGGCATTGAGATAGCCTAAAACAATATCACACTATTTCATGAAGGAAACAGTGTATATCAGTATATTTGCACGAACACACTTGATTATTGGGAATTTGTTTATAGAGAGGATTTTTTTGAGTTGTGTGCACACTTTAAATCCAATAGCCAGTGTGTCATTACTTACACAATGCATTGAAAAGGTGATGATCTGTACATGAAGGGTTCATTGTACATGTGGATATGCTTTCATATTGAGTAGTGGATAGTGTGTGTACTGTGAGTGTAACGAAAATAAAAATAAATAGTTTGTTACATATACTGTCGACCCTCTTTAGAGTGATTGTCATTAGAAACCTTATGCTGAATGTGATAAGCTAGAAATCCCGTAAAATGTCATTATTCTCCATTTTTGGCAAACTGGGATCAGACTGCTACCTTGAATGAAGCCTTTGGATGGATGCTCCAACAAAATCAAATGGGACAAATAACTTTGAATTCAATTCCCACACTAACAAAATGATAAGGATAAATGTCTTGACATGGTAAAAATTGATTGTTTTATTAAATATCATTTCAATGTGCCCAGTGATGATAATAATACAGGAATGATGTCATTTATTACTTGTGTTTTACTTGCCGATTCCTCTACCTCTTGTGGATGAGAAGAATAATGTTTTCAGAGTTGTTGACATGGACATGTAGTATTCCATTGATGCCTTGGTAATGTGTATCATGAAGTGCTGAAAGGTGTTACTTCATCTGTAGTTGGTCATGGAGTGTGTGGAGTAGTCGAGACTGTATGTTTAAAGTAATATATTGATGCCTCGTTACTATTGTAGTGTTCTCAATAAAATTTCAATTCCCCTCACCTCTTTATAATGCCTTGTCTTGAAATCTGGAATCTATTTTAGTGTTATCACTAACAATATATCGATGCCTCGTTCATTTATGCAATCTATGCCTCATCCACGTGTTTAATCTATGTAGAAGCCAGGTGGGTTTCTTAATGTGTGTAAAATCTAGAATCTATGTACTAATTGTGAAATCTGGAATTTTCATTTCCGGGAGAGGGTGAGCATTGAAGGCTAGACCATGTGTATAATTTATGTACTATTTGTGAAATCTGGAATTTTCATTGCAGGGAGATCATGAGGATTGAATGACAGACCATGTGTAGAATTTATGTACTATTTGTGAAATCTAGAATTTTTATTGTAGGGAGAGAGTGGGAATTGAAGGCTTGGCCCACATGGTCTGCCCTGTGGCGCAACATTACTCGCTTTGGAAGGGGAGGTATGAGGACATGGATAAGAGGCTAGATGTCTTGACCATAGGAAAATACATGCTCAACATGTACCTAATCATTTTATTAAATAGATGAATCAATACTGGATTACATTTTTCAACTAATAGGTAATGGGAAAGGCCTCCAAAGATAAAAGGTACATTCACATCTCTTTATCCTAATTAATCAATTACCCTACTATAGGGAACCATTGAAAAATTGAAATGTGCACTAGTTAAATCTGATAAGAGTGATTAGAAAGTATATTGCAATTATTGGGCAGAGGGAATATTTTTAGACCTATACATATTTTTATTTGGTATAAATTCAATGTGAATTGATGTTTATAAATTTTATCCTCTCACCTAATTTTCATCTGGGATTCATAGTGTTCCTCTTTGAAAACACAGACTGGATTTTACCTAGATTCAACCCATGGCCTGTGTGTAAAATCATTTCAAAAAAATGACTTTTACCAATAGAAATGTATTGAAAGATAATATATAAGTTGGTAAAAATAAGAAATTACAATAGATATTAAGTTTTATTGGTATTTATTTTAATCACCAACAGTTATTTTTACTAGTATATCCATCTATTGGTATTGATTGTTTAACACCAACAAATCTTTTACCAACATTTAAATCTATTCCTTTATCATACTATTACCAACACTTTTTTACCAACTATTTAATCTATTATTAATAATAACTATTACCAGAAAATATTCTATCATCAATAAAATCTGTTACAATAATCCATTCAATGATAATAACCAATTAAAAGAAATCAAATCTTTTACATAGATTATTAATTTTATTCCCAAAGTCAATATTTATGGTTTTATTAAAAATATATCATTAGTTGATTTTAATTTTCAATTTTCTCTATGTATTAATAATTCTTATATTTTTAAAATGGTTTCATTTAATAATCATTTTAATACTATGTATAAAATATTAAAATCATTATGGTATTTGAATTTTATAAACATAATAAATATTAAAATGATAATAAATAAAAAATTAATAAACATAATTCATATGTAAATAATAAATAATTGATATAAAACATAATTGATAGTTATAAATATAATTGAAATTTAATTTCATATTATAAAACAAATATATTAATTTTTTTAAAATGTAACATTTATTATGAAGCAATAAATTAATTAATTATTAACATATTGAAATTTTATTTTTTTCCATACTTTTTCTTATATTTAATTTTACAAAATTATTATTATTTTTCGATCCACTGGCACTTTTGTGATCATCTTCATTTCACCCACGCATTCGCTTCATCTCCAGCAAACCGGAATCTCCACCACATAGGTTTCTTCCTCTTCAAGCCACCCACAAGAGGCACCAAAATCATCTTCTTCCAGCCCCATCCACGCCCTGGTGAGTGGCATCAACTCCCTTTCATCACCTCCAATATGTACACATGAAACCCTATTGATTCACCTTCTTCTCCCTGAGAGTGGCACCAAAATATTCTTATGATTCCCATGAGGTCATCCTCCCCACTCAAATCATCTATCTGGAATCCTGATCTTTCATATTATCCTCATCTCTTCCATGAACAATCATTAAATCAGCATTCTCCTGTTGTATCCTACCCATCATATAGAACAGTTTGAAACAATATTCAAATGGATTCCCCTAATTAACTTCCGGTAAGGCAAGGTTGATTGAAAATATATCCCTTTACCTTGAAAATATTTCCCTCTCACACTTTCTTCCTTCAGTCAGTCCCAACTCCCTCGAACCACTCAAAATCCCCTAAATGTTTGTAGCTGATGGTTTACTGTTTGTCGATGTAGATCATAATAAGTGTTTTTTCCGGATTTCTGTATAATTCGAGATGTCCTCCTCATCGATCCACATCCAAAAGAAGATGGTAAGGGATGATAATAATGTCATGGTGTTCTGACCAGCCAATTCCATGACCCATATCTAAGTTAAGGTTACCCATAGTTTACCTTTACACCCATTCTATGCATGGAAAATTTATTTTCACTATTTTGTGTCGCACGACATACACACACATTAGGGTTATACATGCATGGATTTTCAATTAAAGGCTTCATGTTGTTCTGATCATTAAATGAACCCACATTATCACATCGTAGTTACCTTCATTGCCTAAATTTCATTGCATCACATAAGCCCCCATCATTCCCCAAATCCATCAACCTCGTCTGATTTTTGTATATTCATGTTTTTCTATAATATTATTTTAGTTGTATACTAACCATGCACATTTTCTTAAATTTTTAATTGTATTATTTTTTTCTGTATTTTTTATCTAAATATTAACTATAATAATTCTTTGATCATTAAATTCATAAATCAATAGTGCACAAAATATCATCCTTATTTTCATACAATGATCAAATTTCATTATGGTATGATTTTTGAACTCTGTCCATATAGGTGTTTGTTCTTGTGAGTACCCTATGAAATTTTAAATTATGATTTTCCATGGGCTGTAGGTTTATTACATTCTAATTTACCTAAAATTAGTACAGGTGATGTGATTGCATGATTTTACTAGTATGTTTTCATTCATTTGGAAACAACCATTTATTGTGTCAAATAATGGATTAGATTTATATGAAATAGGGGTTTGGTAAATTACATGCATTTTTTAGTTCTTTTGGTCTGTCTCACCATTAACTGGTTGAACCACATTCAATGTAGGGGCCCTCTATGGGTGAACCCACTCCTAAAGATGCACCCACTAAATAATTCCTCACCAACTAACTTGGATGGATAGATATCCTAAATGGGATTAAATAAAAAAACCCAAATAAGTAGAATGAATCAAGTAAACATAATAGATGGATCAATTGGAATCTTCTTAAAAACAAAAAATAAAATATATCAATTTCACCTCATATTCATGCACAATATGCATCCATTTGTATAATCATGAAACTCAAAAACTCTTTCAAGATGCATGTGGATGAATTGTTTTTTGTTGAATCCTGACAGGGTTTATTCATGGAAATTACTGAGATATATTTCATAAGATAGTCACATGAGAAATAGGAATATGAGTAAGCACAAGATGATGTTGTATAATGAAATTGAGGTATATTTTATTTCATAAAATTCAATTATAATGTTTAAATATTATTTCTTTTTGAGCAATAAAATGTTTTATACAAATTTTAATTAACTTTTTTAAGAAATAGAATATTCTATTCCGTTACTATTAATTAAAGAGGAAAACAAAAAACAAACATTCCCATTAATCCAGCTTATACTCATGAAAATCTCACCTTAACATTTAATAAACCAAACACTCTAATTTTTTAACCAAAAAACAGCTTCTGTGTAGTTTTCAGAAATTCTAACACATATTACAACAAATTATTTTCTTAAAATGGTTTAAAATTCAATATGATCATTAATAAATAATTACCAAGTCTTCTAAAAATTCTATCATATTATTTAAACTCATTTAAAAGTTTAAATACATAACAATTTTATTTTTCTTTTCACAACATGAATCATGTTACTTTCAATAACAAATAACCACCCCTTTTGAGTAGATTTCAGAAATTATAGCACAGATTACAACCACTTATTTTTTTCAAATAGTTTAAAATTATATATGATCATCAAGAAAACATTACCAAGAATTTTAACAACTGTAAAATTTAAAATATGTACATTGATTCATTTTCATGTAGTTCTGTTATTTAACAAGTATGAAGTGGGTTACCAGACTACTCAGTTGAGTTGACTGCTTCTTTGAATTTTAGTGTGTTTAGACATGTTTTTTGGGTGTTGGTTGATGATTTGTATATACTTTCTACTATATTTTGATATATATGATGTTATTTGGATCTACTTTAAGGGAAGAAGCATATTCACTTGAGATGATTTTGAGAGGACCTTCTCAGAGTTTTCAAAAGAATCATTTGTTCAAAATTTTTAAATTGAAGTCTGTAGTTGTTGGTTGTAGCTCTTGGAACTCTATATTTAGTGTTTTTTATATTCTTATGACTGGGTAAAAATGTTTAAAGTGTTTATGAGATTCTTGAACACACACTTGTCAATGTTTTTTTGAGGCTTGAGTAGTTTGGTTCTTTACTTAGAACTTGATGATTACAGTTGCTGAACATTTTGAATATAGTCCCTTTATGCACTCTGATGATTGAGAGTTCCTTTATTAAGCTGGCTTGGTTATTACCTCATCACCTACATCTGGTGATTGGTTCATTGGATTATCAACATCATCTTCATATTTCAAAGGTGTATCCTTCATTTTATAAATTCTGTTGTGCACTTATAATGGGAATGTGATGTATTGCACCTAAAGATGATTTACTTTTAAGGATTTTATTTGATGGCCTTCTCTCCTCTTTTTTCTACTTTCTAAACTTTGGGATGGTTTTATTTGGGTAATATTTCTGACAGTGTTTGTGATCAAATTATAGCTAACCATTCTTAGTGGTTTTCTACTTCACACTTTGTCTTATTTCCCATGGCATTGAGATGATGATAATGATTGGGGTTTTAAAGGACCACTAGAAGGTGAATTTGAAGGATTTTTATTGTGGGTGGAAAGGATTTCTGTAAAGGATACAGCCAATTTATTATGGGGTGGATGTAAAGAAGATAAATTCTTCAAGGTTTCAGATAAGTACAATGCGCACATCTTGAGGTTAGATTTATGATTTATAGTTTTTATTTTTATGCAATGAAGTTTTGATTTAATTTTATTTTGAGATGGTGTATGTTCATTACACCTCATGTGTACACATTATCCTTATTTTTCTTCAATAAATTTTTAAGGATCTGGGATAGGAAGACAAATCATATAACTAGATTTTAAAAAAGAGAGACAAGGTTTTTTCTCATCTGTTTGTGTGAGGAACAATTTTTTTGATGCTGGAAGCTCTTGAAAAAAATCCATTGGATAGTCTTGAAGTCTTTCTTAAAAAAATTTCATCTGTATTTTACAGTATTTATAATGAAATCAATAGTAGAAATTGAATTTCTCATTTTATAAAACGTTAATTGCATGGGTCTTTTATTTCAGGCTATAAATCCATGAAGGTTTTATTTGGAAATATTTTTTAGATGTATTTCTACTAGTATTAGACTGTTTTGTGGACTTGGGTTTTAGTTATGTTTTCTTATAAATTTTCATTGATGTGTGGCTTTTTGGTTTTTGTGTCATCTATGATGGGAGTTTTTTCTATCCAATAGATATTCTAATATTGTATATTTCAATTGATGCATTTCAATTTCATAAGGATTTTTTGGTCACGAGATTGGATAGGCTTCATGCATATTTCAATTGATTCATTTCACTTTCATTTGGATTGGGTGGTCACAAGATCGGATGGGCTTCATAAATCATAGTATGAGCCTATATGAAGGCTACATGAAGGAGGTTCTACCTTTGCTGATGTGTTTTTGAACTCTTAAGATAATGATTTTTGAGATTATGACTCAACATCATTCACATTGATTTTGCAATCAAGGTAGTTGATGGTCTTCATATTTTCTGTTGATCTATCTTCTTGAGGCTTGCGGATTCACACTTATGAGTTTTAATTCCATATTGTGAGTACATATGATTCGATGTTACATGTTTTTGTACCTACCTAAATTCCCTATGGTGTAAGTGTATTACTATCTCATTTTTGTGTATATCCCTCAACTCTATATGAGGTATTTGCTCATCTGTTTTCTAATCTATTTGTTCATAGGATCGAGATAACATGGATGAGGATGGAGTTGAAATGGATGGGGTTGGAGATGGATCTAGCATAGACTACAGCTGGAATGGATGGGTTAGAGCTAAAGGTGACATATAATGGAGCTAACATGGATGGGGCTGGAGCTGGAATCAATGTGAGGGAGATAGAGATGACATGGATGGACGAAGCTACTAGGGTTGGTGTTTTCATGTATGGGCTAGAGATACTGGTGCTAGAGTTGTTGGAGATGATGGGCTGGAGCTGCAGGGGTGGTTGATCTAGTGTAGAGGGGGTTGTCTGCTGACAAAATGGGGGGGGGGGGATAATTGTGGAAGGGTGGGGATCCAATAGGCTATGTTTGTAATGAATTTTATTATTAATATAATTAAAACTTGTCTCATTTTAAACGTGTTAAAATCCCCTTCAAATTAATAATTAAAACATATGTTTTATATATGATAAATTAATAAATGTAAGATGAAAGTTTACTAGCAATTAAAAATTATAATTTTTATTTAAATGTAATATTTAATAAAATATTATATATTGGTAATATTATTACCAACAAATAATTTTGTTATAAAAACCTGTTGCTAAACACATTAACCAATATATATATATTATCTGTTTGTATTATTATAATTGCAACAGAACTATTTTATCTGTCGTAAAAACATTTAGTGACAATGTTTTTACCAATAGTTTAGTAACAGGGACATATATGTTGGTAAAACGTTTTACCAACAGATAATACACTTTTACCAATAGATATATCCCTGTTGAAAAAAGTAAATTATTTTGTAGTGATATTCCTAATATAATTTTTCAATTGGTTCTAAAAAATTGTTAGTTAGTTTCAAATCTACACTGAGAATGAGTGGTGGGAATTCCTAGTGAAAATCCCACAGTTAATTTTTAACGGAAAAGCGACTAGAAATTCCCAATACAATTCTGCATAGAAATAGTGATAACTATGGGGGTACGATTTCCACGGATTCATTCTTTTATTAAAAATTATAATTGAATTCCATATAGAATTTACATTGGTATTAAAAAATTATAGTAGGAATTTATAGTTGGAAATTATCATGGGGTTTTCCACATGTAATTACATCTGGGAATTCAATTTATAATTTTCAATGGGAATTATCGCTGGAATATTATATCTGACTAAATTATAAATTTTTTATTAATTAAAATATTTAATTGAATTTTACTGTGTATTTATAGCACTAAGACCATACATATGTAATTTCCATTGGAAAGTATCAATGGAAATTTCTAGTAGTGATTTCTAATTGGAAATGATAAAGGGAATTGCTAGTGGGAATTTCCAATGGGAAATGATAATGGGAATTGCTAGTGGGAATTGCTAGTGGGAATTTCTAGTTTGAATTGTCAGTGGGAATTTCCAAGGGGAATATTTACTAGGAATTTACAGTTGTAATTTCCATGGAAATAATGGGAATTCCCACTACACAATTTTAACTAATTTTGTAATGTTTTTTTGTTTCAAATCATAATTTCATTCCATATGTAATTTAAAATGGTATTCTGAATGTCCATTAGTAATTTATGCTTGTAATTTTCAATGGTAATTTCCAATAAAAAAATCCATGTGGACGTAAAAACATAATCACTAGTAATTTTTCCAAAAAAATTTACAAGTGATTCAATTATATATTATTTAGTGGTAAAAAATGTAATTAAATTCCCCTTTAAATTTATTAGGGGGACTGAGACCTTACACTCAAAATTTCCTCTAGAAGTTTCCATAGGGAACTACTACTAGAAATTTACACTTGAAATTTATAGTGGGGTTTATTAGATGAATGTGTCAATGGATTGAATATAATTTTTTACTATTTGGAATTTATTAATTAATTTTACATTGAACATCCATTGAAAAATTATGTTGTGATATTACACTAGAATTTCCACTAGGAATAGACACTATAATTTATAGTGGTAAATTTTAAATATAAATCTCGAGTCATTATTCCCAATTCCAATTCCCCGAACCAACTATAAGTGAATATAAATTCCTAATAGCAATACCAGAACTATATTTTCAGTGAAAATACATAGTAGAATCAATATGAAACTTGAAATTTGATTAAAAAACTAATAGGAACTAAAAAACAAAGATAACATTTACACTTTCAATAAATTGGAATTTATAAATCCCATCATTTCTATGAAATCTATTTTTTTAAATAAATTTGTATTGAAAATTTGTTGTGAAAATAAAAACGAGAAATTCATAGTGAAAATGTTATGGGAAATTTCTAGAGGAAACTCGAAATAGAGAGAAAGAAACATTCCCACTGGAGAAAAATGTGAGTCAAAATTCTAATTAAAAATTTACTCTTGAAATGATGAAAATAAATTCTCCTTATTATAATATTTGAAATAGAAAATTTTCTGTTAAATCAATATCAATTACAATAAATTGTAAAATCCCAATCCAAACTAAAATTTAATCAAATAAATTTTATAAAAGTATTTTTGAATACCAAAGGATAATTACCACTAAAATTGGAAATTTCCTTTATGAATTCAAAATAAAAAATGGAAGTGTAAATTCATACTACATATTAATTGAATTTGTATAAAAATTCTTACTAGAAATTCATAGTGAAAATAAATTTTCATTTCAACCAAAATTTATCTTTCTTGAAATTACTGCAAAATAGAATAATTTTTTACAGAAATTAGTATTTAAAAGTCCTAGAAGAAAGAAACCAAATCATCACATTTAGAGTGTTCAAATATCTCAAAGAAACAAATATGAATTGAAACATTATTAATCTATTTATATCCCTATATTCATAAGATTTATGAAAAACCAAATATGATTGTATCCCATCCACAATAATAAATAATGAAGAATACTACAAATTGAAATTTAAAAAACCACCTTCCATCTTCCGTTGTTATCAGTAGAAAACTAAGGTTTTCTGAGAGATTTATCGAAGGGTTGAACAAACGATTGGTGGAGGGATTCACCTAGGGTGTATCAAAGGGGTTCATTGAGAGGTTCATCAAGTATTTCACCAATACATTTATTAAAATATTCATAGAAGAAGTTTTCATCAATACGTTGGTTCAAATTTCATGGCATGGAAAACTTTAAAACAAGAAGAATTCTAGAAGATCAAATAAGTTAGATAACCTTGTGGGAAGAGTCTAGAATGGAGGCCCTAATATATTATTAAATCCTGAATTCAATCCAATGTTTATTATGACTATTCTCAATTATACACAAGACTAAATGTATAGACCACTTTCCTATATATATCTCCTTGGGAAAGCACAAAAGAGGGCATGAAATTAACAATCTCCAAAAATCACTAACGCATACACTTTAGAAATATTCCTGAAGATTTCATAATGTTATTATGTGAGTAATTTCTAAGAACGTAGTATTAGAAATGATACCCATAACTGATCTATCCATTCCTTTCATACCTAACACATGTGGACCATCCGACATGGATATGTGACTACTCACATTGAAAAAAGGAACATTTCTATAAAAAATATATGTGTCACTCGCATGAAGAATTTCAATGCACCAAAAATATTATATAAATAGAGGACTATTCATTATATATTGGTGTCTCTATCTAATGATTGGTCACTATTGTAGTATGACTCATTTGATATTTTTTCTAGGTTTCTTTAATTTTTTTCTTGTAATAACATGAATGATTTTATATTAGGCCATTTCTCGTCATGTGAAGGAGAATTCTCTCATTAACCTTATTGATGAATTCTAATAGGTACATCTACTCTTACTTCCTCTATGTATTTTAATATTTCTAATTACTTAGAGATTTATTTTGGGTTTGGATTTTAATTTATTATACTCTTCTTATTATGATTTCCCACACAGGCCACTGGGCATAAATCATTGCATGTGATAAAAATAACTATGATAATATGAGGGAGATCACGTATATTAAATTACTAGGTTGGGCATGGATACAAGATAGAGTGAACATTTTAATTGTATATCCAAACTAAAATTAATGAATATGAGTAATTAGTGAGATATAAATTGATCAGAGAAAGAGTACAGAACAATTTGAATAACCATTTGATTGAATAATGGGAGAATAATTTGTGGATGATCCACTATTATTTAAATTGAAATTAAAACAAATAAATTGCGTACACAATTTATAACAATATGAACCCATTAAACAACAATTTTACATATCCAAAATATTTTATTCTATAACGACAACTTGATTCCATCTTTACTATAATTTTATATATTTTAAGATTGTTTTGACGGGTTCCTCATGAAATGCTCACATCAATCCGAGAACTTTTACTATGGTGGGTACAGTTTTTATTTTATTTTTTTTCAAAAATTTAAAATGACTAGATCTGATTCATCCAACCATGCTAGTTTTGATCTGAATGTTGAGGGACCTTTTCTCCCTAGACTTCAAATTAATAAAATCACTAAAAATAGTAAATAAATATTTTCATAATTTCAATGGATTAATATCCTTCCATAGTATCTTATTGTTAAATAGTTACCTTATTTAGTGGAAATGTGAAGATAACCATTCTCAAGTCAATAGGACTCTGAGGAAAATGTATATACCAAATGTTAACATTAATAACCTACAATTGTAGTCGGATGAATAAGACAGTGAACTCAATACTAGAATATATGTATTTTGAATAAATAACATGGATTATCAGATGAAAACCCCAACATAAATTTGATAGTGTTTAGAGATATATATAATGAATTCATAACAATTGGAGTCCTTGAAGATCAAATCATCTTGAAGGATTTCCTTTTCTATGTTAATGGGGAACCCAAGGATTGGACGTACTCTCTATGACCTAGAGAAATCACCCCATGTGACACAATATGAAAGAGATTACTCTAGATATATATCCCTACTTCATGAAGTTCTCAACTAAGGAAATAGGTATATTGAATCAACTAAGAAACCTGATAAATCCTCTATGTGTTTTTGGAACAGTTCAAGAAACTGACTGAATCCTTCCTAGACCAACCCTATGAATAATAGATATTATTGGTATTATTTTACTAGGTATTTATGAAAAATGATATAAACCTACAAGAAGCTTAATTATGAGGATAAATGATTTGCAAATCACATATTAATGTTAGTGAACATATTGAATGAATCTCCCAGAATTCGCAACTATTTTGTTTGATAACATTAACTAGAGGTGTATATGAGGTAAAATGTTAAAAATCAAATTTATTAGAAAGTAAAATTAAAGAACTAACATCTCTGGTGATAAATATAGATGAAAAAAGTACATGATTCATCACCCACAACACCCCCTCAGTTCTACAAACTCCATTTCTGTCAATATAATTTCACTGCTGGATTACCGCATGTTTAAGGGACATAAGGATGTGATTCCATGTTCCAATAGAAATTATAGAATCAAATAGGGGGAAACAAAGGATTTAGCGATTTTCTGACCAAATAATTTAGTGTTGAGATCCAACAACAGCAAATTCCACCATTCCAAAAATCTTTCCAATAAGCTTCCTTATAGCCTCTCCATCCCCCTCCATTCTATAAAAAATGTTTTCAACCCTCAATAAGATACTTAAAAAGAAAATAACAAGAAAATTATGTTAAGTAAATGCTGAGATAGGTAATTGCATCTCATAACAAACAATAAATGACTGTTACAAATCATGGATGATATATATTGGAATCAAAATGATAGTTATTCAATATCATTACAACCTAAAACAATATTATAAAACTATGGATCTGGTAAATTTCAAGCTCATACAATTCCTCACTATATATGAAATGGAAATGATATTACATTAAGGAGTGGTAAGGGGATAGATAGAGGTGAAAGAACGCCCCTAGAGATCATTGATGGAAGTGAACAACAACATAGACCTAATAAACCTATCCAAGAAAAATAACATAAGGATGAAGTAGTCAAATAACTTTCAAATAAATACAAAGGGGTGGATACTATTGATGATTCATCATAATCACAACCTCCCTTCCGTAGAATGATTAATAAACACAAGAAATCATGTGTAGAGAAATCGAAACATGAGATTCTTAAAGTCTTCATATTACTGGAAATCAATTTCCCATGTTGGATTCCATCTTCCATATTTCAATGCCTGCGAGTTTTATTAAATAAATTTCTCCGGAATGAAGAATATTGGGATTTTATGAAAGGTAATTTTATGTAAAATTTTTTTTGATCTTGTGACCCTAAAAATACCCCAGAATCTCCTAGTTCTAGGTATCTTTTTTATCCCACGCACTATAGGAAATATCAAATATTCCACTAAATATGTGATTTAGGATCATCAATTAATGGTATTACTTATTTAGTTTACTCGTCTATATAGATATGTAAACTCAAACCCTCATTTGTGGTTGTACAACTTTCCAACAGAGACAGTATCTTCCAAATAGATGGTTTTGAAGAATTTTTGGTAAGTGAATATGTATATGTATTCCTTGAAAACTTCCACATTCTGAATATGGAGGAATAAAAAACACAATAATATTTCCCCCATCCTCTTGGGAAGCTGTTTCTCAAATATACAAAAACAATAATAATTGTTAATGGAGGAACTCTTTATTTGAACTTTGGTGAGGAAGCAATTTATTTTAACATACTAGACTGAATGAAATACCCCAACGAGGACACATTTCATTCAATATAAACCATTTTGAAGTGTCTGGTTTTTTTAAATATGTGAAATTAATTTTTTATGATTGAATTTTAATACAAAAAGGCACTAGAACCACATGATTTTTCTAATAAAACTATTTATGAAAATAATTTTTATTTGGAATCTGTTTTAATTAATGAAAATTTTAAATTAACTGGTGAGATTTATTTAGATAATAATCAAAATTATCATATTGTAACCACTACCTTATTAATAAAGACTAATAATTTACATTCTATTAATCTAATAAAAAAGGATTCTAGGCTACCAAAAGAGACATGTCAATGTTTAGGAAATATGTAAATACAATGAAGCTACAAAATGTGGAGCTGGTGAAACATATACTAGAATCCTAAGAGAATAATATTCTATACAAGGAAAAATAAAAATGTTCCATGAAAAACAAAACTAGAATATTGATTTTCAGGTAGGATATGAAGTGTTTCTACACACTTTATAAAATAATATGATTCCCAGTAAGAATTGATCCAAGTTTACATGGACATATATAGTGAGTAATAATTATCCATTTGATTCATTTTAAATCATGCAATTTAATCCATTGAACCACTTTATGCTTAAGGGAATGAAGATGAAGCATTTCTATGGATATTCCTAGAAGGATCCCACATAGGATTCCTAAATCCTTTCTGTAACCATTCAATAAAGGAAATTTGGTTTTCTCTTTCCCCTTTATTTTTTTAGATATTTAATTTTTATTTTCAATTCCTAGAAAATATCCATGTTGTAGTTAATAGTTATTATTTATCGACTAAGTGTGGGGGAGAAGAAAAAAATAATTTTTGAAGGTAAATACTTGTATCCCATTTTACATAAAAATAAACTAAAACAAAAAATATATATATCAAAATGTTTTCATAAAAATTAAATAGTTTCTATATATTTTTGTTTTAATTTTTAAGAGTAAAAATAAAAAAAATAAAAAAAATAATTGAATAGAAAAAAGGTGATAGGAAATTGAACTTTCATATTATTCATCCTAATTAAAGTAACACGATAAATAATAGGATTTTAGTGATTTTGATATTAAAGAATCTAAGTGAATAATGAGCTAAAATAAACCCTTTCATAATGTATATCCATTATAAAAATAATGTAATAGAGTTAGGAAATAAAATATCATTTGGAAATAATAATTATAACACATGGTCACTAGAATTTGGTACTCAATCTAGAGTGACCTAATCTTAGTAATTATGTAACACCTCATGGAGAGACCCTAAAAAATCATGTAATTATTTTGAAACTCTAATAAATATGGTCAATAGGAATCAACAATAAATATCTGAGATAATGAAATTATGTGTGTGAGTAACCGTAGATATAAATTTCAATGAGATTTTTTTCTCAGTTCTCTGCACATACCTAACTAGGAAAATTAAAAAAATTTAAAAAAATAAATTTCCCATATTTTAGAAATGAATCTATTTAGGTGATACAAATATTAAAACTATAATTTGTGTTATTGGACTATAAAAATGTCATTTTTTTAATATCAATGAAGAGGAAAAATGTACTTCGATTTAGGATGTGTATGAATAACAGAATGATTGAGGTGATACTTGTTAAATATTTAATTGAACTAAAATATATATAATACACACATAGAACTGGAATATGAATTATAATGTATCTATAATGGTGTGTGAATGTCACATAGTAGGCATGACCATTTAATGTAAGAATTCCTTAAATTTATTCAATTCTAGATTACTATTTTAAGTTAACCTGGACAGTCAACATATTTATAATTCAATGTTAAAATTGTCTAGGGTGCAATAATTCAAGTGTATGGGAGTGATGTAAAATGAAAATTAAATAAAATATGTCTATTATTCAACAAAAATAACCCAAAATTCAATTAAAATGCTAAAAAAATCAGGGATTTTTTATCAATGTGAAATCATACCATTAATTGTTAACAATCTAAATTTTTGCAAATTCTTAATTTTTTTGAGATAAATTGTGATGCCATGTATGATTTTTGAAATTTTGAACTATAATTGTCTTTTCTAAAAGGATTTATTTTAGAATTTATTTATTTCATTATTTTTTTAATCAATATAATGATATTAAAATTTATATTTTTTTAAAAATAACCATGGATTTAAAATTATAAATTTATAAAATACGTAATTTTGAATATACTATGAAATGATTCACTATAAATTAATTGTGGTTTGGGAAAATGATTATTCTAGTTGGCTGATTTAAATGAATATAAAATTTAATCATGGATTTCAATTATGAAAAGATATTCAATTTCGTTTTTTATTTTATTATTTTTTAATTTAATCATAAATTATAACCACTAAAAAAATTCTAGATTTTTGAATTGAAATACATGTGAATGAAAAAACAATTAACTCTAGAATTCTATTGGTGTGTCTCCGTTAGATGAAAATAGGATGACCAATAGGGTAGTGTAGCTGTGAAAATGGATGAACAATGTTATTGTTGTCTCTTCCATAGTTTTCATGCTACATCTAACCTTAAAAAAGATCTACTGTTGCAATTCTATTTTTCCTACAACCAATTTAAAAAAAATTATACTGCTACCCAACATTTCACTACCTCCACCACCATCATCTTTTTCTGCTCCTATATCTCTGCCACTCCACTTCCACCATTACATGCTACTTCTAGACATAAATCCTATTACCATTATCCCATTTTTCTATAGCTTCCATGAAACCTAGAAAAACTAAATCCATGTAGAAAAAAATTACCAATATAGAAGCCCATCCCATGAAGGAGGATGACCATAAAATATTCTATTTTCTTGTATCTGACCCCATATATCCTGAGAAAAATAATCTGATGCCAGCATCAATTTTTACTAAGAATATCATCCTTTTTAAGATAATTAAATATAGATATATCCATCTCAGGAATTTCTACATAGAATGAACTTAAGACACTATTGTGGAAGATAATACCTTTCATGTGTAGCTTCCAGTTAATTCCACAGAAGTCTCCATGCAACCACTAAGGTACACCGATCTACACCGAACATTTCGACACCCTATGAGTCAGAAACCACATTTCCTAGATGTATAAAATTCTATCCATATTGATGTATATATTATATAAAAACAAAATAACACATCATTTTTGTCAAAGGATGGTGGATCACATATTAGTTTTCATGGGAAAGTCCTCCCAACACCATTGTATTTTAGGATGGAACCATAAAAATATTTTGTGTTGGGCCTAGAAGACCTAGGTCTAGAAAAAAACTATCATAAAAAAGTGGCATCAGATCCATGGTGTACCCTTGGTGTAATGTTGATGGCCCCAAACAACATTGATAATGATAATGAGGGATTAGGTTTGAGAATGAGGCTCTATGGTGGTTCTTTGTATTGGTAGTCTATCTGATAACAATGGGAAGATGTAATGTCCTGGTATAATGTGAAAATGCGGTTTAAGTGAAATATAATGTGTATTTGATGGATTATAATTGAAAGGAAGGACCATTTTTGTAATCTTAGGTTTGAGAGGATGATTTTTTGGTGTAAAACCAATACCACATTAGTTTCCAAAAAAGTCAGTTGATCACATATATGCTTGTATGGGTAATTCCAAATATCACCGATGGGTTTTAGGATGGAACCCAATAAGGTATTTATGTGTTTGGTCTAAAATATTGGGGGATGGAATAAATAAATATTTAATGAATATCCACTCATAGCATTCAATGATCAATGCTTTCCACAGAAGAGTATCCAGGACCACTGTATTATCTATACCCAGATTCAACGACAACCATCATTCCACCATAGAGGAAGATCTACAAGAATTCATGTGAAGATAAAATAGGAGATGATTGAATCTATGATCTCCCTTGAATATTTCTGAAGCTGATCTTTCCATATTTGTAGAAAAGGAAGAGTCTATACACAAATCCTTGGTTTAATAAATTGAACCCTATCACCACACTGGACAGATGCCTATGAACACATACCCTTGCAGGAGGAAGAGTATTCATGATACCCACCATTAATGAATATTTTTTTCACCACATTTATCTATGAACCAAAACAAAATCTCATTCACATATATCTCCAATAGATGAAACTGGACCCCAAGAGTCCCTTTTTTGTTTTGATCAGATATCATTAATGGATAATTTTCTCACACACCATCCTATTTTTACCTAAGATACATGGATCAATTGTGGGTCCCATCAAAAAATATACCCACAAGAATAATTTTTGTGTTTCTTATTCTGATTTTTATTTTTGGTAGGGCCAAGAGGCAATTTATACAAATATGTTATTCGTTCACATGAGAGAGAACAAATGGTGCTCCCTCAAATAACCCAATAAATTCTAGCTATCTCGACACACTATTCTCCACTCAAAGCCATTGTATTGAGAATCCCTTGGCTTTCCATGTTAGTCGCATGAACATAAATTATTCAGCAATATTATCCCCTCCTTAGAAATTCTTAGCAAAGAAAAAACATCCATCCACATTCCATGTTGTGTGAATCATCAACATCTAGAATCCACACAAACACCAATGGTCGATGTTTCTTGAAAAGTAAAATTTTAATTCAAGATGAATGTCTGAAGATTAAAGGAGTTGGATATGCTAATAAGAGACTAGAATAGATGCCTAAATAAAGTGTTAAAACCTATATTTTGTCCTGTAGTTGAGTATATATTTTCCCATTTATACACAAGCCCAGATGTATGGACCACTTTCTTATACATACCTCTCCTTGGGTAAAGAACCTTATAGAGATTGATTTTCCCATCTACTACAATGTACCAAATCACATACTCATGGAATAATCTTGAAGAAATACAAGATTGATCATGGGAATAACTTCTTAATTGGAAGAATCAGAAATGACACCCTTAGTTGAATTAATACATACCTTTCATATTTGACACATTTAGATCATCCAAAGATATAGAGGACAATACTCTCACTGTAAACAAGAACATTCCTGAAGAACATGAAAAAATTGGTGTCCCTTGTTTAGAGAATTATGAATATCCTATCGATATATCAATGATCTTCTATAAATAAATTACTATACATAGTGTTGAGGATACTCTCAATCTCTATTTCTAATTCAATAAGGATCAATCACTTTAATCATTTTCGGCATTTCATTCATTTATTTTCTTTAATAACTCTTTTTTTTGGAACTATAAGCCATTTTTGGTCATATCAAGGAGAGTTACATCATTCCCCTTATTGATAAATTTAAATTAGTCAATTATGTTATCAATTCCACAATGTAATTTAATAGTTTTAATTAGTTAGATATGTATTTCTGTTTTGGATTTTAATTTCTCATTTTTCTTATAATTTGGATTGAAAAAACCCACTTGGATGTTGATCAATGAATATAATAAAAACAAGTGTGATAATATGGTGTTGATTAGAGATATTCAATTACCCTGAAAGGAAATTATAGGGGATATAATGATCATTATATTTATTTATCCATACTAAAATAACCAGATAAGAGTAATTATTAAGATACTATCTTATTTGAGGAAGAGTAGGGAATGACATGAATAATGATTCAAAATTTATCAAATTCTATAAATTTATATTATATATTTCATGAGTTTAAAATTATTTTGTTAGAACCCCATGAAATCTGTGCATTATATAACCATATTCAATGAATTGTTTTCTCGGGGATTGTGTGGTATTAAGTTATTTTCAAACCGTGTTAGGGACTGAGTATCTTACTTAATATTGAATCTTGTAAATTATTATGTTCCAATCATTGTACTTTTATACCAGCTTTCAAAAATGTAATACATCTTTAACTAGAGGAAATGTTTGTTTCCCAAGAAATAAAATAAAAAAATATCACTGATTTACGCCATGTCCCACACTATAATCACAAAAATCTCAAAATTCCCTTTTAATAACTTGAATAATATTAATCATCATTATAGATTTTCGATTCATAAATACACTTCGAATCTAGGTATATATTTTCAAAATATTTAATACAAAATTTTCCCTTAAAAAGTTTATCATATTTTAAAATATTTTCATAGAGTCCGGTAGTTTATCTACTGTTATCACTTTATTCAGATGAAATTTCTAAAGTAAAATCACTATCACATATTATGCTTGTGTATAATTTTTGAATTTTCTTATCTCTCGTCCTAGAATACTTTCAATAATATTTAATATATTTCTTTTTTCAAATTAGAAAAATTAGGTCTATAATTAAATTTCTTTATACATTCATGGACATTCAATTCTCCAGTATAATTATTCTTATTTATATCCTTATAATATTCTCTTTCTAGATTATATTGTTTTAGCATCTTTATGTCATGGTTAGCATGTTCACCATCAGTTGGTTCTTTCTCAAAATCTATAGAAACATTTACTGAATTATTCTTAGAAGTGAACTTTTTTCAATTTATAGTATTTGATTTTTTTATAGTTGAAAAAATGTTCACTTTTCATTTTCTCTTTCTTTCTTATATTTCTAAAAAAATATTCATATTGAATTAATGTTTGGATAAGGTTATCTATTTTAATATTTTTGAACTTCTTAGTATCGTCAATAGTATTCTTTTCTTTATTCCTATTCATTTTGTGAAATATATATAAATATTCAATAAGTTGGTTATCAAATAATTTTTTTTCACTAGGAGATTGTATACTATTAACTATTGTAATGAATCATTAATACATTGGAGAAAATGAATCATCTGGGAGAAAATAAATTTCTTGATAATCTAATCTTAACATAATACTCTTAGTTCCAAGAAAATTTTCTGTTTTGAATTTTTTTTCATAAATTGACTTACTAATTTGAAATGTATTTGAACAAGAAGAAATTTGAATATAAATATTTCTTTCAAAATAATTTTAATCTCCAATTTTTATAATAAAATATTCCATTCAATATCAATAATATTTATATTCATTTCCTCAAAAATGGGTGGTCTATTTAGTTTAAGATTAACAATTGATCCTTAAGAGTCTTGAAGAAGTATAATGACATTTACCAAATCAATTAAAAGCCATCAGAACCCATGTCTGATGATCTCTATACAAGACTATATGAAGTAGAATAAAACACTAAAATGAAGAATATAGTAATATATATATACCATACTCCATAAAATCTAATACAATGTCTTTATCTCCACATGCATTTGACGAGGGACAAATATGTGGAAAAAGAAACCCATCACTATTATGTATCCATGAGACAATATAAATAATCCGATATTTGGAAGGGATTCATCTTCACACCATGATATTCTAGTATCTCAATGTAAAATGAAGGATGATGAAGGGAGATACGAGTCTTGAGGAGTTTTGGATAAACATGAAATAATGAAATACACTACACCGATTACGTAGTTATATAATTTGTATTATTAAGGATAATCATTTGGTTTTTTCATTTATTCATGTGTTAAAATGCATGAAAACCCCTATGGATAAATTAAATTCATTATATTCATTTACTCCTGAACATCTCACAAAATTAAATATAAAAAATGATATTTTTATGGATGATAAAATTTTCAAAATGATAGCAATTATCATAGAGAATATAATGGTTTTTCCTATTTCAAATAGAAATTCACAATTTGTGTTCTAGCCATCAATTATATATATATATCATATATATTTATAAATAATTCATTAGGGCAAATATCCATCAATCTCCCACTTACACTAAATCCTAATATACACTGTGTCATTTTACATTTTATTGTATTGTATACAATAACATGTAAAATCAAATCCAAAAAACCTTTCTCATATGTTCTGAAATACTTATAGAAAGCTATTGTTAACTTTTCCTTGTTCCAAATCATATTAAATACCTTATGAATACCTATACAAATTATATTTGTATTAACATGAA
Source organism: Viscum album (assembly GCA_963277665.1). NCBI lineage: Eukaryota > Viridiplantae > Streptophyta > Magnoliopsida > Santalales > Viscaceae > Viscum > Viscum album. The sequence goes on from OY728129.1 coordinate 1,058,462,502, forward strand.
AATAATTCTAGAAAATGTATTTAATTCAAAGATCAATCTCCATTCAATCAAACACAAAGTGTAACCCCACATGCCTTTATAGTTTTGAAAAAAAAATATATGAATTTTTTTATCTATATATGTTAAAAGGTGAATTATGTAGAAAACATGAAATTATACTCAAGCTATAATGGGATCTGGTGTGATCTCATCCATTCCCGCGTGTCACCATTCTTGTTTCTACTTGTCTACATCATAGAGAAATCTTAACTATGATATTTCCCCTTTTTATATGAAATCAAGTGACCATAATATACAGAGCATGTCAATGCCATAAGTCCAAATCATCTATTCTTGATTCTGAATGTAACGACAAATCTATCAAATGGTAACATCAGATATCATTCATTATTATGGATAGGAATATCACATTTAACATATATGGATAGATATATAACATCTAGGTGAGGATTCACACTCCCATAGTCTATCTCAATTGAGGGCCTTGATGTAATATTCATCACACGAGAGTCTAATTCCCTTCTTGGATAATCTTACATCTATAAAATGATAAAAAAAATACCCAACAACACATGTGTTATCTCTGTCAATATATAGACTTGCATATGTTGGGTATCAAAGTATGAGTTCAATCATGATTTTTCTTGTCAACTTTATTTGGTAGGGACTCAAATATAATTCATGAAACACTATCATACCAAAGATATATGTATAAAACTCAATGTGGTATACTAAGTGGGTCATCCAGTGCACACAAAGAATATAATTCTTTGTATGTTACCTCGTGATAATATTTATTATCTCTATACAAGAATACTATGAACATTAACCTCAAAATTTCACCATAACATATAACATACAATGACAATCAATATTTATGGATAAACTGAAAGTCGTATTTTGAATCGCTAATTATAATTTCAATTTAATGTAATTATACATATATAAAAATTTATGTAGCATATATGAAATAATTTTAAAATTGAGTTCTCCTTTAATATGATACATTGTAAAATTCGTAAACTCTATATGAATATTCATCAAAATCAATGCACAATTTTAACATATCATATATGAAAAACTGTAAGGACATCCTTATGTTTTCTAAACATTCTATACTTTTTAAGACATTACATCATATATAACCACAAAAATATATCTCTAAGACCATGTAATAAAAAACTCCCACTAAATCTTTAGTAAGAAACAAAAGAAATCTATTTTGAATATTAGTGATATTTGGGAATCATATTATTAATTTTTTACCTTTACGAAGTTATTCAATATTCTTAACATCACAACATCAAATGTTATGATGTCACCTTCTATTAGTTACAATATACTCTTTCCAATTTCATCAAAATAATCCTCAGAACCCTATTCCATCAAAAATTTCCATGAAATACTTTAACTAATAACATTTTTGAATTTTTATTCTTTCTAAATATATTAAAATATTATGTAAAATTTAAATTATACTTATATTTTTATAATTATTTGTTTAGTAACATTGTCATTATTCAAGGTAAAATTCTCCCATTATCCTCTTTGATATTATATTCTATTCATAATATCGTTCCAAGTTCCAAAAAGAGTTTTGTTTTAGGAATTGAAAATTATTTCATTTTAGTTATAATATTAAACAAATATAATATATCATATTTCATATTTTATCTATCTGGAACATATATATTTGAAAATAATACTTTGTTAAAATATATAATGTATGTGGTGAGGGAAAAAAATCCCATATATCTTAATTGATATTTAGACAAACCATTTTATCTGGGATAAAAATATTTTATTTATATTTAATTCTTTAAACCTATAATAGAAATTGATGTATCATAAACCATGTGTAAACAATTAATCATCTCATTCTTCTTCATAATAAATCTTTTTTATTAAAAATTTTATCTAATATCATATGATGAATGAGATTAAGATAAAAAAAATTTACTTATATTCCTTTGAGCTTTTAAAAATCCTTTGAATTAAAATATATTATGTAGTAACTATTTAATTAATACAACAAATATTAAAAAATCTCTATTAACTATTTTATTGAGTTTTATATCTTGTATATTTACACAAACATTGTCAAATATACATTCTATATCACATATCCATCAATATTAATGAAATAACTTATATGACATTTATACCTAATATAGGACGTCTATGGAGTTTCACAATTTCCTTGTGGTATTCGAGATTATCCCATAATATGGAATTATAATTCCTCTTTCCAAACAACCATGGGTTTCAAGGTCCTTTATTATCTTCATGAAGAAAGATTTTTTATCTTTCAAATATATTTTCTTCATATTGTTTGAATTTTTCCGCTCTTTTACTATCTATATTGTGCCAAAATCTAGATATCATCTTCATAGATCTTCCATTCTTATAACTTTGAAAATATTGGATAATTTTTTTTATTAATTCAATAATATTGTAAAAACATTTCCAAAGATGAAAATATGATAAATTCCCTAACAATAACAATCCATTTCCATGTAATTCCATTGAAAACATATATTAATCGTTATATTCTTTGATAATCATCTCTATTCAATTATTAAACAATTTAAACACTTTATTACTACAGATGAAACTTTTCTAACTAAAGTTATAATACTTCTGAATTTATTAATTGAATAACCAAACTTTATTTGTAACTTTTTTATGTAACAAATAATAAGATATACTTACATTAAGTTTATCCTTATTAATTACTAATTAAAAATATTAGCTTGATGATAATGATGATGCTAATATCTACAATAGAAGCTTTTATAATATGAAAATAATGTATTATAAACCATTTTATAAGTAAATTTATTCATTGGGAACCCACTAAATTGAAAACCCCTATTAAATGACCATTATATCCATTAGTGGGAAAATATGTATATTTCACTAATATCTGGGTTTCTATTGAATTTCTCATGTAGTTTATATATTTTGGTAGGGGATCATCCAAATCAAATCACATATGACTATTTGATAGTTGATAGGATGATTCTTTTTCCAATCCATCATATTAATAAAATCAACTATATTCCTCTAGTAACCTAGACCTTTTATGGTATCATGGCTTTTGTACCCCTATGAAAATCTCAAAAATAATCTAACGATGGGAGAATATGAGGGAAAAAAACATTGACATGATTTACCTGATTATATTATTAGGTATTTAAAGCTGACTCTTTATAATAAATTTTACACATAGTATTTGAAGAGGATTTAATCTCACCATCTTATCTCTTTTTATTCACTTTTATGTATTCATTCATATAATACTAGAGTTCGGAATCATATTCCATCCACCAAAATAATATGTTTGAACCTTGCTGATATGGAACTATTTATACAATAATCATGTTTGTGTTACTCTAAAAAAATTATAAGTCATATGTTTTCATACATAATAAATTTAATCATGTGAATATGGTACATGAAAAATATAGGTAATGGTTTAGAATTATATGAGATTAAAAATGTCCACCTGAGAAAGCCTAGAGTGATAGATATCTAACCTCATTCATATTCCAAGATAAGGCATAAGCGTTAAGGTGAGTTGGTATTCCAACCCCAAGACCCTCTACCTTGGGATATATTACTCAAGATAGAATCCAAATCAATATAATTCTAACACCTAATAATTATATACTATATTCAACAACTTATTGAATCCAACAACTTCAATTACAAATAGAGGTCAAGGATGATGATATACTAAATTAATTATGTAGGAAATGTAATACAAGGATCTATCCTTGAGATGATTTATCATATAAATTTTGGCATAATGACATTCATAATAAAATAATCATAACTACGAATAACATATTGAATAAACTTTGAATAAATTAATAATTAAAATATATAAACATGATATAGACATTTATAAACAATTTCACAAATCAAATAAAATTATAAACCCTTTTATAATTTTCAGATTTAATAATTTTGATATTATATAATATTAAATATAAATATTTTACAGTAATTGAAATATTATCTCTTTAATATTTATCATTATATGTAATTTAGAATATAAATATATTTTATTTTATGAATTATAGACTATTTATTATCTAATTTTTATTATGTAAACATATTACAAAATATTAATATCATATATTGAATATTATTTAAATCAAGACGATAAAATTAATCTAAAATACTTTGATGTGGCTTAAATAATATCAAAATAAATCCTATTAAATTTAAATAATTTTAGACGATTAATTATGAGTAATTCATAATTTTAATATAAATATTTTATATTTTGGACTTATTTAATAGTTTATAACCCTTTATAAATTACTTCTTATGATTTATAAAAAAACTTTTATTTAAAAATCATAACAATTTTCAAATAATTTTATTGATATTTCAAATATTAAGATTTAAAATATTTTATTTTAATGCTTCATAAATATTTAATTAATTTAATTACAAACCATTATTAATTAATATATTTATGTAAAAATTTCTTATAAATTAAATATTCCTTAAATGAATAAAATAATTACTTATAAACATGTTACAAACCATTAAACCCATTTAAGATTTCTAAAAAAATTAAAATATTTTGTGTTTATGCATATATAGGAACACATTCTTCTATAAGGGTGTATGTGCTTTACCCTTATTTAATAAATCTATGTAAGGGTTTTTGTCACATAACCCATATGGAGAACATCCATAACCACTACCTAAAGTTGAGACACTATATTAACTTTACGTAATAGTGAGAAAAATGTATGTGTAAGGGTATAACCTTTATATAGTTAGCTTAAATAAGAGTAAGTATCTTGTTACATTTACACAGATTAGAAAACATTGCTTAAGGGTAAGGAGGAAACAACCCTTACACTGAGCCAGATGTATAGATAATAGCTTTACACATGTGATTAATGTAATGGTATTCTTTATTTTTCTTTCACTGCGTAAAGGTAAATTTCCAAGACCATTACATGGAAGCTCTATCACCCATACACGTAAGGATAAAGAACACAGTTATGTTTACATAACCCATTTAAGAAAACAAACTTTATATAGACCTAATATCATGTAATGTTAAGTTGGGATGACCCTTAAATAGGCCAATATGTATAAGGGTAAAGCCATATTTACCCTTATGCATCTCAACTGTGTAATAGTAATGTGTTGGTTACCTTTACATATCCAAACTATATAAAGGTAAACCCATCTAAGAACGTTAATTTATAAAAACAAAGAACTTGTTTATTTTTCGATTCCCTTCTTCGTTTATTCATATGTTTTATTAAACTATAGAAAAAAACCTTCTTTTGAAACTACTAAAGAGTTATAAAATGGTATTATAACAATTGTCAAATAGAGATGATGAGATTAAAACCCTTTTATAAGGACCTCCATGCAAGATAATATAAAACTACATAAAATAATAATATGTATAATAGTGTGAAATGTGTGTACCATACTCAAAAAAATCCATTATAATGTCTTTATCCCTATATATGTTGGATGGAGTTTACAAAAGTGGAAAAATAATCCCACCATTGGGTGGTATACATGGGTTTATTTGAATCATCCAACATTTGGATGATCTTTTTCATCTCTCAATGGTATTTTAGAACCTCAATATTCAAAGAAGGAATGTGAAACTTTCTATGAATTTTGGGGAGTTTTGGATAATAATAAAACAATCACATGCACTACACACATAATATGGCAATAAAATTTATAATCCTAATGGATGATTCTTATGATGTGTCATTTATTCTAGTAGAAAAACGCATGAATAAATATAGTGGACAAAATTAATGCATCATATGTATTTACTCCCAAAAACATCTGGAAATGAAGTGCTATAATAAATGATAGTCATGTTGATGATTGAACAAGAAAACATTTCATACTAAATATAATTCTATACATACTTTACAGGTTAAAGGGAAATGAAATATTCAGTTATGATAAATAACTAAAAATGAAAAAATAGAATTATTAGGTTCAGTTTCTGATGCTAAAACATGTATTTGATACCAAATGTTGGATTAAAGATGTAAGTAAATTATATAAAATAGCCGGGTGAATTATAATTAAAAAATGAAAATTTTATTTCTCCTTATGAAAAAATATTATCATAAATTCAAAAATATGATAAGCCCATAATACATATATTTGTATTATAATCAATCAATAAACCAAAAATATAAAATCCAAGTGATAGAGATTAAATATCAGTACATTAAATAACAAATAAACATAATAAGCATAGTGATATTATAAACATGTCTATATTTTATTAATAATAAATATTATAAAAAATAAAAACATGGGAATTAAATGAAACAATGGTGTATAGATTTACCAATCAAATAAATCTAATTTTTCTTATAAATTTCACAATTTTAAACCAAATTGAATGGTAGATCTATAGACCTTATCTGATATATCTTTGACTACAATATAAAAAATCTCCCTAATTATTAAATCTTGATGCTTGTATACTTCTTCCTTAACCTAGAAGTCCTTTATTATCTTGATTATAATTTTTTAAAATTATAAATGGTAGCTTGGTTTCCATTGCTTATAATATTTCTAACATAGTGATTTCTCAAAATGATAGGTAACATGAATTTACTACTACTTAACTACTATATAGTTTTTCTCATTTCATATCTCGTATCATGATACTCCTACTACATAACCTGAAGCTCTGTGCTCCTTCTACTTAACTGGTATATCTGTAAAATAATTAAAAAAAGAATTGTTATATGATTTTACAATGATAGAAAAATGGGAAAATCCCATGAAAAACACTCAAAAATAATAAATTATTAGAAGTCCTTTAATCAATAATTCGTTGAAGGCATTAAGAAAATGTCACTCCTAGTGTTATATTATAGTTACATATCATTCTTCTAATCAATAAGGAAAAACATAATTTAAAAGCAATCCTCTAATGGTTATATTCAACAAATATTTGGGTTAGTTCTAATAATATCAATTATTGATTTTTTGTCATCCAATGGATGTAGTTTCATTCAATATTGACTGATGTGGTGTTTCATAACAACTATAGTTCATTAGTTGGATAGGTGAATTTAATCTATATTTCATAATTCAGATTAGTATTTTTTTCATAATGACCTTAAGATTTTGGTATTGTATAATTTCTTAGGTGATCTTATTTTCATAAATCAGAACCATCATTGTTCTATTATACCTCAAGTAATTCTAAAATCATTAAACAATTTTTTATATATTGAAATCGTCATAGATAAAAAATGATCTTATTTTAAAAAAATTTATTAAACGAAGCATTTTTTTGTTCTAAAAAAATGTAATGTGAGTCATTGACCCAACACTTGAGCTCTATAGAGGGAAAAGTTGTGGTGGTGGCCAATATACATGTAGTAATGGTAATTTTAGAGGTCCTGGTGACACTAAAAAAATACATACACCACTATATATTTACTGATAGTAAATATATATGTTGGTAAAAATTTACAATTCTAATAGATATTAATTTTTTTAATATTAAATTTTTTCCAAACATTTATTTTTACCAACATATATATATGTTGTTACTAGTTTATGAAGATATTAAATATTTTTACCAACAATTTCATTTAATAATTTATCATATTAATACCGATTTTTTTTTCAAAAACATAAATATTAATCATTATTAATAACAATTTTTTGAAATATATTAATTTACAGCTATAATTAATTCAATAAAAAATAAATTGAAAAAAAAATATATGTTAAATATTTACAATAAAAAGGTTATTGATGTTAACAAAGAAATTCCTATAACTCCAATTTCTAATTTAATCTTACAAAATTATATTGTCATTAATACTAAAATATTAAAAATAATTGAATAAAAAAAATGTTATCCACAAAATATTATTTTTAAAATATAATAAAAATTTTATTTCCATATAATTTTATCCACATCTATTTTACAAAAATAATTGAATTTAAAAAATAAATACAAAAATATAATTAAATTAAAAATAAATAATTTAAAAATGTATTACCACCCCAATATTTTTGTTTTCCCCACACCACCCTTATCCCAACTTTTTCTTTGCCCATCACCCATGCACCAGCGATGTCTACTTACACTAACAAAATGATTTCATCATCATCGCCCACAACAAAAAATCACACCCCCTAGATTGTGTACCATCTCCTACACCCCTGTGTATTGATACTCAATTTCTTTTTCCTTGATAAACTAAAATTATGACGTATTGGGAGGAGAATGGATAAAAATTCATTTCTCATTAAATAATTTAATGATTGATCCTCATATCTGGTATTCACTTTTACCGTTTCTGTTTTTATCCCCTAAAATAATAGGTATCTAGTATTTAAATTGAATAGAATATTGAGTTTCTGTAAAATTTTGATAAAATGTGTTTTTTAGTTTTTTTCTTAGAGACACTTTATTTCTTTGAATCATGCCTCATCACTCATAAACATCGATTCTCTTTTTATAGTTTTCCATTTTATTTAATATTCATGGAAATATACTTTTTAACTAGAGGATACTAGAAGGGACATCATTGGATTCAACCCACACTCCACTTTATCTAATATTATATAATGATGTCTTCCTTTTTTTAGTTTTTTTGTTAAGGGCATATATAATCTAAAATCTCCAAAATGTGAAACAAATATAGCTATATTGATAGATAATTTGATAGTTTCCCTACTAAAATATGTTATTCAACCATTTTCAATACTATTTCCATATCCACAATATAGATTGGTCAGTTATAGTCATGTGTTTGAAGGATAACAAATATAAATTAACAGTTCATCTTATAGGTGATTTAGTAATTTTATGGATATTTCCTACATTTATAGTATTAATTTAACAACTTATGAAAATGGTTATTTTCATCTTTTTCATATAATCTAAATATAATTATATGTGTGTTGATGTCTTTTATATTATCAAATAATTTTTTAGCAACTATTAAAGAGATTAAAAATATCACATGTAATGAGAATATGTATTTAAGCATTTCAAATGCAGCAGGACTGAAACTATCTTATATTATTCAATACAATGGAAATTTTAAGAAAATAATAATCGATTTAATGTATTTCATGGTGTTTTAAATATGAATATTATAAATTATTAGATATAATAAATATCTTTTGTTCAATGGTTTCTTAAGCCACAACATCTATTTGGTAAAAAATCTAATTACTATGTTCTACTTAGTCACTACATCAGATATAGTTTTTTTATTACATATATTTACTAATTTATAATTATTCATATCTTCTTGATTATACAACTAAATTTAATGATGAATACTTATTTTAGTTTTAAATGTTTCATACATAATACTCAAATAATAACTGATGTTTAATCCAAAAATTCCACCTATGGAAACAATCAAATCCCAATGATATATTTTATACAACCTACTAGTATACATCTTGTATAACCAATGCACATATATTTAATTAGCTTCTCTTCCTTTAACCTAGCTATACTATATAAAATATTGTCTAAATATTTTGTGGAAACAAATTATAAAATTTTTTATTAATGGTTTTATTTTTTCATCAACAACTCAGTCATCTTCTCAAATTTTCAACCCGACATCAACATCATTTGTAATAAATATTCAACACTATAAATATTTAATAATAAAAAACCTAACTAGATATGAGTTTATTTATGGTGGTATATGTTCTCATCATGAAATTTTAAATTCATATAAAAAATTAGTAGTATTTAATTATGTCTCATTCCATTTATTCTGATATGAATTTCCTATAAAATAATCTAAATAACTATCAGTACTTGTAACTGTTACAAGTAATTATGGTTGATTCATGTCATACAGTTTCATTTTTTGATTATACATCTATTCATATATAATTAAATTCTATCTTCTTATTGATATATTGGATTTATGAAGCTTAATTGAGTAGTTATTATCAATATTTCAATTAAAATTTATTAAATATAAATATAATAAATTCCATTGTTTTTCTTTCTTTTTACAAAATTCTCTCCAAAGTAAGAACCTATAGTTAGAAATGTTCCAAAAAATATATGGAAACTGTTGTTTATAATGGATATATTTTTATTTAATAGAATAAAATTGATTACTCACATTCAATTAATAAATTTTTTCTTCTACATAATGATTTACATATTTATGTACGTGATTCCAAAAATAGGAAAAAGCATCTATTTGTAAACCATGTTTTTAATTATTTAGTTTTATACTGGTAAAATAAAAATAAATAAGGATTTTAAAGGGGGATATATGGTTCTAGTGGGTATGTTCACTGTAGAAGATCATAATTAAAAATTATAGTATATATCAATAGTCTTTAGCCTCATTGAGTAATATAAAAAATTAGAAAGATGACTATAAAAGTTTAAGAGATTTATGACCCATGAATCTGAAATAATTCAAATTAATATTGTGTGGATATTAACATATCCAATTAAATATCAACTAATCCCTTGTGCCAACATAATCATTAAAATTATTTTTCATGGTTGGTATACATTTCTCTGTTGTAAAATAAGAAGACTATTTTTTCATAACAATTTTTATCAAAAAAATATCTTATTTTTTGGATTTTAAAAGTGACATAAATTATAATAATTTATATTAATCTGGCTTCTGATTATTGACATGTTATTTTCATTAGTCAAAATTTTGACCAATGTTTTCATTATGTTGGACTCCCCATGTATTAATCATGTTTTAATGATCACAAATATTATTCAATCTAGATTATGTGTATTTATGTTTAATGTTTTCTCGTGCTTTAAGAAGTACCACACAAGATCTTAATTTCTCTATATTCTATTTACATAATTGAAATTATCTTTAATCTACTATCAAAAAACATGCTTTGACAAATATTTAAGTCTAATTATTTTTTCTTGTCATCATTATTTAAGTCTGAACACAGTTACTTTGAAAATTCTAAGACATCGTCAGTCTGCCACTAGTAATGTCTTCCTAACATCGTGAATATATACACCGTGAAACCAGACACCATGAAGCAAGACACCATGAAGCAAGACAACATGAAACTAGACACTGTGAAGAAAGGCATCGTGATCATGACACACTGTGAATCAAGGCACCATGACCATGAGACGTTGTGACCATGAGACACCATGCCTATGAGACATTGTGACACTCAGACACTACAATCAACCTAGACACTATGTGAAGGAGACACTATTTCCATGACTTATTTTAACACCATTTCATAAACTATTCTGTCGTCTGCCAATTTAATTTCTAATGGACATATTGGATGACTTTAATGAATTTACATAATTAATATTTTTTTGTAGACATATCATCAAATAGTACATGGTACAAGGTGCAGAACGCATGCAACCTATCAACTCCAACACGTGAATTCCAAGTTAAAAGCGAAGTGTGACCAAGAACAATCATGTGTGATACAGAAACAAAAATTAAGGCATTGAGCACAAGATCTAAGAAGATATTGAGTGGATGTTTTCAAAACAACGGCACACTGCATGTAACATGACACTGCTGAACAGAAAAAGAAATTTTGAATACTAAAGAACAACTTTACTCGACCGAACCTCACGTTGAACACAAGTAGAATCACCACACTTTGTCTTCAACACAATATTTAGAGAAGGACTCAAAGCTTCATCTTCATCAATCTAATGAAGTCTAGAACTACATTGTCATCATACAAGAGCATTGTAAAACTCATCTCTATATTCTTTCTTGAATTTGATCATCCTTTTGTTTATATTATGAGAAGTGTGTGCTTCTATCTGTTTGAACACACAATGAGTCCTAAGCTGAACTGGAGGATTTATAAATCCTCACTCAATCTTTTCATTGCACACTTGTCTCCCACTATGGATAGAGGTAGAGGTCGGAGGACTTGGACAGCCTGTGAGCCATTGCAATTATTGCTTTCCCACGTAGAACTGTGGAAGAGGTGTGAGGACCTGGATAGTCCGAGTACTTCTTTAAACCCGGATCCAAGGTGTGGAACATAGTTTCATATAAACTGTTTGAGATTACTAAGTCTCATCTTGAGACTAAACCACTTGGTGAAATCTGTTGTGCATCTTATTTTAGGTTAAACTATTTTCTCTATTTCACTTCTAAGTATTATAAATATAAATCCATTTTAATGTTACTCAAATAGTTAAGCTAGAAAGTGTTGGTATTTATTGAAAAATAGCTGTTTAATTTAAAAAGCTAATATAATCTTTATATTAGATTAACTGAGAACTAATCAATCTCTTGATAACCTAACTGAACCTTTACTGTATTGAAAAATCACTACTGTTTAGCTTGTTATTTAAATTGGGGAATTTAAATATAAATCTTTTAAACTGTAATTTTTAATATGAACTCAATTCACCCCTGCCCTCTTGAGTAAACACTCCGACCAACATTTGGTATCATAGGTTTGTTAAAAGGATTTCAAAACTCTCTATTTGTGAAAAGTTTTCAACTGTGATTTTAGTTGTATCTTAATGATCTCAACATTTTTGTGATTTCTAAATGTTATCTCTTTAAATATATTTTCTAAAATCATATTGTGGATAATAGACTAGAAGTTGAAACTACCAACATGACACCCTTCTTTAGTGGTGTAAATTATGCCCTGTCGAAAATCAAAATGAAAATTCATTTAGAAAGTATGATATTTGACATTTGGACTGCTATAGAGACTCAGTATAGGATTCCAGAAATTATTAGAACTACTTGGTATGAACCTACTGAAGCTGCTTACAATAATAATTGTAATGAAATGAATGCCATGTATTATGTTATAGGAGATGATGAATTTAATTTAATATCTTCTTGTAAGAGTGCTTATGAAATATGGGATACTTTGGATGTTTCTCATGGGGGAACAACCAATGTCAAGGAAATGAGACTAAATACATAAACCATTAAGTATGATAATTTTAAAATGAAATATAATGAATCTATCTCTGATATGTATCTTAGGTTTAATGAGATATTTAATAGAATGAGATCACTCGGAAAATCTATTCCAGTAAAAGAGAAAATCATGTGAATACTCAGATGTCTGCCAAGAAGATGGAGAGGCACATCATTCTCAATAAGAGAATCATGAGACATTGGAATGATGCATGTCAAGGAGCTTATTAGAATGTTGATGATGTATGAAGAATAATTGATGGTAAAAAAAGAAGAAGATTATGAACCAAGAATGAAATCAGTAGCCTTTATGACATATTCTTAAAAAATCAAGGATAAAGAGAAAATTCAAGATGCAAGTGATTGTTCATGTAGTGAAGAGAGTCCCTCTGAAAGTGATTCTGAAATCAATCAAATAGACAGAAGCTTTAGGATGTTTTATAGGAAAAATAAGTTTTTTAGAAAATACAATTACATGGGAAAGTATGACAATAAAGGTCATTGGATGAAGGATTGGAAAAAGACTGATAAAAGTGATTACATAGTCTGCCACGAATGCAGGAGGAAAGCACATGTGAAAGATGACTGTCCAAAGATAATGTATAGGAATAAATATGAGTACAAGGACAAAAAGTATAAGAAAGCTATGAAAGAAACCTAGAGTGCATCAGAAGAATGTTGAAGTGATTCTGATTTATCTTAGGATGATAAATCTCAAAAATCATATATGTTTTTCATGACAAACACATCTAAGGTATCATTATATTCTCTTGTAATAAACTATTATTATTCTGAAGATAATTCTGATTCTGATGTTGAAAGCATGTCTAGTGAAGAATTATTTAAATACTGTAACATGCTAGAGGATACCTATAATGAGATGACCAAAAAGTATAAAGCCTTAAAGAAACAACGTACTTTAACTAGCACTGTAAAATATGTACTATAAGTAGAAAAGGAAAAGAGTCCTCAACCAATCAATGAGAATACTCAACTGAAATTATCTAATGATCAACTCATGAAAGATTTAGAAAAATTTACTAATGGAAATGAATCTCTTACACCAATGCTAGGAAAACAAGTAGCTCCAAAATATACTATTGGTTTAGGATATCAGCCTCAACAAAGACATATTACAAAGAGTGGATTTATTCATTAATCTGGACAGTATGCTACTAGTTCTAGTTCTAAAAATTCTTATGTCTCAACCAGCTACTCACATAGTTATAGATCAAACTAAGTTTATCTTTCAAAATATTTTAAATATACAGATTATATGAAACCCATTAGACAAATCTAGGTACCAAAAGTTCTTCTTACTAACTTTTTTGGACCCAAGAAAATCTAGGTACCAAAATTAATTTCAATCTAAAATTGTGTTGTAAGAAACCTGCTTAAAAATTTCCTGTAGGAAGACCTGGTACTTGGACAGTGGATGCTCAAGACATATGACAGGAGAATTTTCATGTTTTAAAATCATAATCAAATTTGATGGAGGATATGTCACCTTTGGGGATAACTCAAAAGGAAAGATCATAGGCTTAGGCCAAATTGGTATCACTGATTCAATATTAATTGCTGAAGTTTTATTTGTTAATGGACTAAAGTTTAATCTGTTAAGAATTTCTTATTTGTGTGATGATGGATTCAATGTTAAATTTAAAAATGATGCTTGCAATGTATTTTATTATAAAAATGCTCTAGTATTTACTGCACTGATAAATACAAATGTTTATGATGTAGATTTGAATTCTTTAGATAAGAAAAATATTACCTATTTAAATGACTTTTATAATGAATCTTGGATTTGGAATAGAAAATTAGGACACTACAATATACACTAACTTATAAAAATTACAAGGAAAAAAAATTGTTAGAGACCTACCTAAACTTTAATTCTTAGCTGACAGATTTTGTAATCCCTATCAAAAAGGGAAAGCAACATAAAGTTTCCTTCAAATCAAAGAAAGAAGTTTCTACTTCTCAACCTCTCGAGTTGGTTCACATGGATTTTATTAGACCGTCTAGAATTTCTAGCCTAAATGGGAAGAATTATGTTTATTTCACTGTATAGGACTTTTTTAGATATACTTGGGTATATTTTCTAGCTCACAAAAGTGAATCTTGATCTTATATTATTAAATATTCCAAGTCTGTAGAGAACCTTAGTGGACTTAGGATCAAGACCTAGAGAAGTGATCATGGTGGTGAGTTTGAAAATCAAGAGTTTCAATTTTATTTCTCACACAATGGCTATAGTCACACCTTCTTTTCTCATAGAACACCTCAATAGAATAGTGTATTAGAAATAAGAAATAGGACTCTTCAGAATATTTCTAGGACAATACTCAATGAATATGATTTACCAATTCACTTTTGGGTTTGAATCTGCTAATACAACTTGTTACATTATCAATAGAGTCTTTATTAAACCAATTCTTAAAAATACCCCTCATTAGATTTGGAACAATAGGAAGCCTAAGGTTAACTACTCTATAATTTTTGGTTGAAAAGTCTTTATCCTTAATACTAAAGATAATCTGGACAAATTTTCTTCCAAAAGTAATGAAGGAATATTACAAGTATACTCAACATCAAGTAAAGCCTATAGAGTATTAAATAAAAGAACCAAATGTGTGGAATAATCTGTACACATCAAATTTTATGAAAATGTTCCACATGAACCAAAGACTCCTCTTGAAAATATTGAAGAATCTATGTCCATTCAAAACCTTAATGACAAGAATAATGAACCTATTGTTATGACAACCAGTTATGGAGAAGCTCCAAAATCTAATTCTGTTGAACCCAAACCTGTAAATGATCCTGAAACCTTTAGACCAATATTTTCTAGACCAACTAGGACCCTTAAAAACCATCCATTAGATTCTTTAGTAGGATATCTAGATAGAGTAACACAAACTAGAGATTATCTAAGAAATCAGGTTAAACATCAAGCTTTTCATTCAAATCATGAACCTAAACATATCAATGATGCTATCAATGATGAATTTTGGGTGATGGCTATACAAGAATAATTAAATCAATTTGAAAGAAATAAATAATGGTAATTAGTAGACAGACCTAAGGACACTTTGTCCATAGGCACTAAATGGGTCATTAGGAATAAATTTGATGAAGCTGGTAACATAGTTAGAAATAAGGCAAGACTTGTTGCACACATATATAATCAAGAAAAAGGAATTGACTATGAGGAGACCGTTTCTTTAGTAGCTGGACTTGAAGCCATCAGAATCTTGCATTTCTTTGCTGCACAACTTAATTTCAAACTATTTCAAATAGATGTTAAGAGTTCATTCTTAAATGGGTATATAGCTGAAGATTATTTTGTTGAACAAACCCCTGGATTTACAAAATCTCATTTTCCAAATCATATTTTTAAACTCTAAAAAACTTTATATGGTTTAAAGAAATCCCCAAGAGCTTTGTATGATAGATTGAGTACTTTTCCTATTTCCAATGGATTTACTCAAGGAATAGATTATCCTACTCTCCTTATAAAATGAGTTTATAATGATGTTTGAGTTGTAAAAATCTATGTAGATGGCATTATTTTTGGATCTTTGAGAAATTATTTACTTTTTTATTTTTCTAAAATGATGAAAAACGAATTTGAAATGAGTTTAATGGGAGAACTAAAATATTTTCCTAGATTTCATGTTTTTCCAAATGAATATGGTATGATTTTAAATAAAATTAAATATACAAAGGATCTTCTAAATCATTTTGGATTGGATATCATTAAATGTAGTGACACTCCCATGAGTCCCACTTGTATGTTAGATCTTGATGAAGATAGAAAATCTGTTGAGAAAACCACTTATAGGGGAATGATTGGAAGTTTACTTTACTTAACTGCTATTCGTCCTGAAATTATGTTTACTGTGTGTATGTGTGCACGTTTTCAAGAAAACCCAAAGGAATCTTATCTAAATGTTGTAAAGATAATTATTGAATACCTCAACAATACACCCAATCTAGAACTATTCTATCCTAAAGAACAATCTTTTTAATTGTTAGTTACTCTGATGCTGACTTCGGTGGCTATAAGTTAGATAGAAAAATCACCTCTGGAACATGTCACCTTTTAGGCAAGTCACTAGTATCATGGTGTAGTAAGAAATAAAATTATGTTCCATTATCTACAACAGAAGATGAATACATAGATGCTGGAAGTTGTTGTGCACAAATTTTGTTGATGAAACACACATTACTAGATTATGGATATCAATTCATACATGTACCTATATATTGTGACAACACAAGTGTTATTAACATCTCAAATAATCTTGTTTCACATTATAGGACAAATCATATTGATGTAAGATATCACATTTTGAGAGATCATTATCAAAATGGTGATATCACTTTGGAATTCATTGGTACAGAAAATCAACTTGCTGATATATTCACTAACCCATTAAATTCTAAGAGAATTGACTACATTATACCTGAACTAGGCATGATAAATCTCAAATAGAGACCTTACATTCTACTGCTTCTGGTATTACTATTTGATACCTTCCTGTACTATACTTTACTATTTCATGATTATAGTTTCTCAGTTACTGTCTCTTATGTTTACGGTCTCGCCGTTATCACTTTGTAATTACGGTCTGAAATTTACTATCTCACCGTAACGCGCACTGAAAAGTTGACTCACTGTCTCATAGTAAAACTCACTTACTATCTCTCTGTAATGATCACTTATTGTCTCACCATAATGACCAGTCACGGTCTCACCATAAAAATCCTTTTTATTTTTTTAACCCTTATCGCAGTATTTATTATTTCACCTCTTTTATTTTCTTGTGTTTTTTTTTGACTTTTATTATTCGTAAATGATAAAAAAAATAATGTATCACTTGATTCTTCACTCGAGGTCTCTTATACCTAATCTTTTCGATCCCTTATTTTTTCATGCAACCATTATCTCACTCGAACCATCAGTGAATGCCAAGGATGAACCACCCATCATCATCGACCCCTGGGAAGCGCAGCTCGAAGAAAAAGAAGATTCCACCTAAGCTGACACCCGAAGGGACTTTAAATCTGAATCTGGTAAACCTTAGTGTTGTACCTGATAAATAATTTTTCCCCAAGTGTCTTTTGTCGAGTAATTAACTGGTACTGAAAGTTATAGTACAAAAAACTTGGTTAGAATGGTTCTCAAAGGAGTATAGACCCATCTATACTAGGTTAGTGGCTCGGGATTACCAGTACGTACATTTCTAATTTCAGTCTGGTGAGAGTTATGTTATAAGAAGGTTGGTCAATGGTGAAAGATGATCATTCTTTTTGAGGTTATGGAATTAATGCCTTAGGATACATCATGAAGCATTTTTGATGATTATCAAGGAGGACCTCCAATGTCAACCGATTTATTTGATTTAGAAGATGTCATGAAAACCCTAACTAAAAGTGGAAATGAAAGACGAGCCATCACTACTTAATTAGATGGATAAACAATGCTTATGTTTATGTTTTTACAGAACTTGGTATGTCCAAGAAAATGAGACTTTTCTGTGTTAATGTATCAAGATGTGTTTTTGATTCACCTCACAAAAAATAGACATAAGATCAACCTGTGAAAGTATATCATACAACACATGTGTGAGTTGATCACAGTCACATCCACATCCACTTCACTGTTATAATCTCAGTTTATATCAGCCATGCTTCTTGAAAAAGGTGTGGTTGGACCTAATGAGAAATAATTATGGACTATGAGTACTGTCTCTCGAAAGCCGCCATCAAGAGAATGATGATAAACTGGAATCCTTTGAAAAAGGAATGGGTAGAAGACAATGATAAGGATTGTGAGATGTTCAATCCTATGGATTATCCCTCAAGGATGAAAGACATTTCTAATCCTGTTTTGGAACCAGATGAGCTTGTTGAGTATCCTGAAGAAGTGGAAGAAGAGGTTGTAGTTCTACATAAGGAGGTTTTTGTTGTTGAGAAAGATAGAAATATTGTTTCTGATGAAGTTCTTGAAGAATAAGTCCATGCCCTTAAAGAAAATATTAGTTTGGAAACTCAACTGGAGGCTGTAACAGAATCAGTTTCCGAAGATTCAGAAAAGCATGCCTTGGAAGTACCTACAATAGAAGAGCCTATAGTGGAAATGTTACCTCTACAACAAGAGGTTGATATTTAGGAATTCCCTGGGGAACAATCTGTTCCTAAAATCATACCTTCTACTAAAGAATGTATGGAGATAGCTTTTCCACTGGGTAAATAGGAAATGAGTGAGGATCTTAGGGCTGAGTCTGTGGATTTAGACCAAGCTCATATGCCTCTCAGTCTTGAGAAGGAGGAACCTATTGAGGGGGAGCAAACCCCAAATCATGAGTCTTCTAAAGCCTCAAATCCAACTATTTCAAGTCCTGTAGACACTCAGTACATATTTACTAGTATCTATTATGTGAATGAGTCTTATTAGGTTACATCAACCGGGCTTGATAGTTCCTCCCTATTTCAGTTGAAATCAGTCTCCAGTTTGGCACCTGAGAAGGAATTTGAGCATGTACCAGTTCCAACACCTGAACCCTTATCTGAACAGTCATCCTTTGTGAGTAAAGATTATCTAATGTTTTTTAGGATATAATCTCTTATCTAGAGTTGAGAAACTCATGAATAATCAATCTCATCCTGTGACAAATTTAAGTGAGAAAGATGCATCACTATTATTGGAGAAGATTATTTGGAAAATACAACCTAGTATGCTCCATGAGATTCAAGAGGTAGGTGTTGAAAATAGGCTGCTCAGTAATGAAGTTAAGTCCCTATGAAGTATGCATGAAGACATGCAAAGAGAAATGAATTCGTGATCTGAATTTTTTGCTCCTCCTGTATAATCTGCTACTCCTCAAATCCAACAAGTTTGTGTTTCTCAGATTCAACATTATCTTACATCCTTTGATGAAAAGATTGCTGAAAGGAACAAGCAAATAGTGAAGGAAATTAATGAACTTGTTTCCAACCTCAATAAACTCACTGATGAGTACACATGATGTCCTAAAAAGGTGTTGAATCAATAAAAATCTCTGACCGAAGCTGTCAAAGAATCTAGTAAATCCTCTAAACCCTCCTTAGAAAGTGATCTGCACATTCAACAGTTAAAGAAGACCATCAGAATGTCTTCAGTGTCATTAATGCGGCTTCTTTATCTGAAGTAGTCAAAAGAAATGGCAGAGTTATTCACTTAGTAAAAATCCACTCCAAAATCTCTAATGATTCTCAGCAAGGGATTTCCATGAAAGTGGATTTCTACCTCAACACAATTTTATCCAAGATCAATATGAAAAATCATTTCATGTACCTTGTAGAAAATCAATGGATTCCTCCTGTGAATCAGGCTTTTAAAAACCAAGTCCATAAACTCCCAGAGTTTACTTGTTTGTTGGACAAGTTTTTGTAGAAAAAGGACGATTTTGAGAAAGCTATATAGTATGCTGGAGAGATCATTACAGATTTAGTCAAAATCCTCTGGTCCTATCTTCATGTTTAGAGTACAAACATTGTTGATCCTATGGCTGCACCTCTTATACATGGGATTCCTAACATCACCTCTTCCCTAGCATCAACCACCATGTCTGTCGGCGAAGCACCCAGTCAGATCAAGCCTGTGATTCATGATCAGCAGCTGCCTAGATCTTCTACTACACCTACCTTGGCTTCCTCAGTATTTTAAGTCCTTTCTTTACCCTGTTTATCAACCACACATTTTCCTTCTTCATCCTCAACAACTGCCCCTATGGCTTCCCCTTCTACTACTACAAAAGGAAAAGAGAAGGCCAACCCTTTAAAAAGAACATTGTTTACTCTTCTTGATAGGGATTCTATTGTTTTTTGTATTAATCTTTTTGTGTACTATCCCTTATTTTCTATTAATGGACTGTGAACCTATTTGACCTTTCTTTTTTCATCTTTTTTATAATCCCAAAAGGGGGAGAAGTTTCTATATATTATGTTATAAATTTATCTTTATAGTTTAATCTAATATGCACATTATTAATTTATTATTTGTGATCATCAAAAAGGGGGATAATGTTGGACTCATTATGTATTAATCGCATTTTAATGATCACAAATAATATTCAATCTAGATCATGTGTATTTATGTTTAATGTATTATCATGCTTTAAGAAGTTCCATGCAAGATATTAATTTCTCTATATTCTGTTTACATAATTTATACTATCTTTAATCTACTCTCAAAATACCTTCTTTGACAAATATTGAAGTCTAATCCTTTATATTATCATCATTATTTGATTGTGATCACAGTTACATTGAAAATTCTAAAACATCGTGAGTCTTCCACTGGTTATGTCTTCTCGAAACCGTGAAGCCAAACACCATGAAGCGAGACACCATGAAGCCAGACACCGTGTAGCAAGAAACCATGAATCCAGACATTGTGAAGCAATGCATAGTGATCATGATACACCGTGAAGCAAAGCAATATTACCATGAGATGCAGTGACCATGAGACACGATGACCATGAGACACTGTGACACTCAAACACCATGATCAACCTAGACACCGTGTGAAGGAGGCAACATTTATAAGACTTACAATGACATTGTTTCTTAAACTATTATTTTTTCTTTCAGATTAATTTCTAACGGTCATAATTGATGACTATAATTCACTGACATAATTAATATATCTTTGTAAACATATATTCAGACAGTACGAGGTATGAGGTGCAGAACACATTCAACCTGTCAGCTCCAACACGTGCATTCCATGTTTAATGCAATGTGTGACCAAGAATCATCAAGCGTGATACAAAAACAAAAAGTAAGGCAATGATAACAAGATCGAAGAAGATACTAAGAGGAGGTTTTAAAAACAATGGAACACTGCATGTAACTCGAAACGACTGAACACAAAAAGCATTTTTGAAGCCAAAATAACATCCTTAATCGACTTAACCTCACGGAGAACACAAGAAGAATCGCAACACTCTGTTTTCCACACAACTTCCACAGAAGGACTCAAAGTTTCATCCGCTTCAATTTAATGGAGTCCATAACTGCATTGACATCACATAAGAGCATTCTAAAAATAATCTCTATATTCTTGCTTGACTGTGATTATCCTTTTTTTATATTATGAGCAGTGTGTGCTTCTATATTTTGGAACACACACTAAATCCTAAGCTGAACTGGAGGATTTTTAAATCTTTACTCAATATTTTCTTTACACTCTTGTTTCCCACTATTGATAGTTGTAGAGGTCTGAAGACCTAGACAGCCTATGAGCTGTGGAAATTATTGCTTTCCCACATCGAATTTTGGAATAGGTATGAGGACCTGGAGAGTCTGATTACTGCTGAAAACCCCGATCCAGGGTGTGGATTAACGTTTTATATAAACTGTTTGAGAGGACTAAGTCTTATATTGAGACTGAACCTCTTGGTTAAATCTTCTATGCATCTTATTTTAGTTTAAACTATTTTCTCTATTCCGCTGCTAAGTATTTTAAAAAATTAATCAATTTTAAAGTTACTCTGAAAGTTAAAATAACAAGTGTTTGTATTTATTGTAAACTAATAGGTTAGTTTCTGAAGCTAATCTAATAATTAGATTATATTAACTAAGAACTAATAAATATCTTGATAACCGAGTTGAACCTTTACTATATTTAAAATTTACTACAGTGTAGCATGTTATTTAAATTGGGGGATTTCAATATAAATATTTTAAACAGAAATTTTGAATAGGAACTAAATTCACCCCCCCCCCCTGAGTATCCACTCCGACCAACACATTCCATATCTAATAACACTATGGATACAAAAATTATACAAAATCATATTCCCCGAGGATGGAATACCATCAAGACTATAATATATTGTTACATCAAATACCTTAACTATATGAGAATATCTGGTCCATTACATAATATTAATAAAAATTATTTACCAATATAATATTACCCATAATTTTATAATATATAATTTTATGTTTTTATTATTTCAAGTTATCAATAGTGTTTCGGAATTTTTATTGTCAAAATCCAAAATAATAACATGTGAAAGTAAAAGTATTTTATTCAAAGGAGTTTATATTATTCATTTTTGGGTTATTATTTGATAATTTAATTCTTCCTTGGGTTGTAACTATGGATTTTTCAATTTTTTTGTCGTCTAAATCATGTTGAAATTGGGTTGTTGTTTATGTTCTCCACAAGAGATGTTTAATGTTTTATTTTATTATATTCTAAAACTATTTTAGATAGTCTAGATATATCTCAAAATGTAATATGAGAAGTATTTTTGTTTTATATGAAAATTGATGCATTGTTTTATTAAAAACTCTTGATTTTATTTTGTTCTAATCAAATTTAGTTTTAGTAATACTAATCTTTAGAAATATGACTTTTATTTTGGGAGAATTGTATAGATTTATGGTTACAACCCCATTAAACACATTATTAATGCTCATGTATTAAGAATATTATTTTATAAATAGTACAACATAATAAAAATATAGATTTGAATACTTCTATTAATTTCCGATATGTAATTTGTTTTTCAAAGATGCATATTTAAATTGACTCTAAAGTTATTTTTTACATGTTATTGTATATTTACTATCAAATAACCATATAATTGATTCCATCAAAGTAGTATTTTAATTTTAACTTATACAATAAATATTATCTTAACCATAATATTTTTATTCACATTCAAACATGATGATACATAACTTTATAGGAACATATTTTTAAAAAAATGACAGAGTAATGATTAAGATCATAAGGAACATAGTAGGAATATCAATGAATTGATCGAGTGACTTTCATCAAATATAACCCTTATTATTTTGTATTCTATAAATTATTAAATTGAAATTCTTCATTATAATTGATATAAAAACCATTTATATATAATTTAATATCATTACTAGATGTTTTAAACATCATATAATGTTTCAAAAAATAATTAAAAGGATATTGACATCGGTAAAAGCTATGGATCAGGACGAGTGGTCGAAGAAAGTAGCCTTATACATTGTGAGAGGACATAGAAGTTCAATTGTCAATGTAGTGTGGGAATTCCACGAAACAAAATTCTCGATTCTTGGTGCAGGAGACCCCTTGGTAATAAAAATTGTTTAGCATGTTCTGATGGAATCTTGACGGTATTGTACCACCTATACATTATTGTTATTTTGTTTTTCTTGTTGGTTTTTGTGTTTCTTTATACATGCTTTACCTTCCTACCTTTCTTTGGACTTATATGGCTATAAATCTCTTCGAGCATCTTAGTGGTTATTGGATCGATTCTCAGTTGATCATCAATTACATTTTACTTTCTATAGAATTTTCTACAGAACTTGTAGTTTTTATTCCACATCATGTAGGAATTTTTAAAATGTTGACCATAATTTTTTATTTATATTTTAATATATGTTTTACGTGGGTTTCTAGTTTGTGGAATTTGGTGATTACTATTTAATTAGGATTTATAGAAGGATATAATGAACATGAAATTTATATATATCTCTCAATCAATAATACCATCATATTATTACATTTGTATTGTATTTAATGATTTATATGGTTATTTCTAGCCACATATATCATTTAGTGCATTGATTCCATGCACGTATTATATATAGAAACATGATGATCTGTTGATACTAACTGTGAAGAGCTTCTTGAAGGGTTTAATAGTACCCATAATTAATGGAAAAAATGGGAAAAAATATGCATAAATTTCTCAAACAGTAATTTTCAATCATAAATATTCATTTTGAATATATCAATAATAATTATTAAAATTTATAGTCAATTATATATTCAATTATGGAATATAAATATAAATATTATTATTGTTTGGATATGCTCAATCTCACCAGGTTCTGAAGTGGAATAAGCAGGTGTTGGGTTTTGGAATCCTATGTTAAGACTATAGTCCTATGAATTTTTACATGTGATAGGTTTCTTACTATTACTCTAAGAGAATATGAATCAAATGTTAGAACATTAAAATATGTATTATGATGTAATTTTACTGCCCTTAGAGGCAGGTGTATAAGGATATCAAGAAAAGGCTATATGTCCTTGCCAATGGAAGATGCTTGTTGATCCTACACCAGAATAGTTTACTAGATGATTGGATTAATCTAGAGATATGTTTTTGAACTATAAGTTAAAAAAATCAACTCTAGAAAAAAAAACATTCACATTTCTTTCAACTAATTATTTATGTACCCAGATATAAAGAAAAAATGGAATTTTAAAATTTTCAATCGTAAGATCATATACGAGTAATTAGAATTTATAGTATAATATTAGTGTTGAAGGTAATATTTATAGACATATGCATATTATATTTGGTATAAATATAATGATGTGTCTTATCTATACAATGTATGAAATATATTCCATATCATAATTTTTAAATGAGTTTATTAGTCTTTTACTTATATTTATCACATGACTTAACTTCTACTTAGACTGCACATATGACCTATGTGTGAAATATAGAATTTGGAATCCATTTTAGTGTTCCAATTCCAATCTATATTGAATATATTTTTAATTTTATGTTATCATAATCATAATTGATAGTAAATTTGAATAATATAGTGATTTATTGGAGGGAATCTTCATATTTAGTTTCTAATTGATGAGATCATCATAGTTCATTTAATAATGCGTGTTGTGACCACCTATTGTTAGTATTCTTGTATTTTAATTGATTCTCCAGCTCGTTTTTAGCATCATAGTGGTAATTTGTATAAGTACTAGTCATTTTATTTGAGGGATAGAAACACAAATGGTGGAAGAGGGTGAGGGAATGTTACTTGGGGATACTAACAAGTATGTTTCTTCCTTCACAACCCTAGAATTGTTTATTTTTTTGAATTTCATTAATTATTTGATGGAGGTGGATTTCAATTCCCAAAAAAATATATATATTAAAATTTAATTTACAAACCTTTATTATTTATCGATATTGTTTATAAAAATTGGAAGGTAAATTTTTCTGAAATTATCAACATATAAATATGTTGTATGATTCTATTGATAAAATTTTTAACCAATTATATATTACCTATTTCTATTTTAATTTGTGAAATAAAACTATTTTATCTTCGACAAAAACATTTAGCTACTGAATTTTTGCCAAAAATTTATTGACATGACAAATTTTTTTGGTAAAACACATTACCAAAAAAATATAAAATTTTACCAATATATACCTTTGTTGGAAAAATATTATAATTTTATAGTGAGAGCATCATGAAATGTAGATAGAGACACTCTTGTGTCCTTGGATATGTACATTCATGATCCCTTAATGAGGGTAGTCCCCTTTATCTTCCCCCTCTGTCTTTTAATATACTATGTTTCCTTTTTAGTAAACGAATGGGCCCCCATGTTTGATCACAGGCTCATTGAAAAAGAAATAATAATAATTATTTATTTTTAAATACTTACTAGTTATTATTAATTAATTTGTCATTATAAATTAATTACTAATGATTAAAAATTATAATTTATAGTTATTTATTAGTTATTAATTAATTATTAATTTTTATTAATTATTTAACTTATAAATAATATTAATTATTATTATAAATGTTAAAATTTAAATTATTAATCACTATTTAATCATTAAGGATTATTATTATTTAGCAATTTTTAGTTATTTAATTATTATTAATTAAATAATAATTATTAATTAATTACTAATTCTAAATTATTTATTATTTATTAATTAATTATTTATTAACTGTTAAATAATTACAAGCTACTATTTATAATTAATAAATAAATATTTATTACTTGAATTTAAAAATTAAAGGTTTTTAATTATAAATATTTAATTATAATAAATTAATTATTAATAACTAATAAAAATATATCAACTAGTTGATTATTATTAATTAGTTACTTATAATTTAAGATTACATTCCAAGAAGTGATGCTGCATAAAATATCAATGAAATTACACAAAAAATTTAATATATATATATATAAACAAAATAAAATTAAAAAAAAGAAATTAAAATATAAATGTTAAAAAATCAGGTTTTGATTTATTTTTTTAATCCTTGACAGAAGGTTTTATGGCTCAAATGCCTTATTCTCAATATCAAGGGTAAAGTCTTTATAAAACCTAAATCGTTCTACACAAAGTTTTAAAAAAATTATAATTTAATATCCATTTCAAAATATATATTTTTATCAAAAACAAATATAAAAACCATGAATCAAAGGTATTCAGATATATCTGAATAATTTTAGATAATTTGAACAACATGAGTTGTGATCGGAATATGGGATTAATGGAACAAATAAGTGTTATACTATATATATTGAAAAATAAAAAAAATACAAGGGAATTTTAAAAAACATTTTCCCAATATATAATTTTTTGGAAACTAATTCCCAAAGAAAAATGTGAATTGGGGACCATTCGAGTACAAGTGTGGGCACTATTTGAAATAGCACCCTCTTGAAAAAATTCATGAAGAAGGTGTTGTTTGAGACAATGTCATATCGTTTTTGTTATGTTATATATATATAACATAACACAATTTACAATAATAATAATAATTAATATAACTAAAATAATATAAATATGTTAATAATAATATTATTATTATAAATATATAAAAAAATTAAAAAATGAAATAATATTATTAATAAATATAATAAAGTATATGATACGATTTAAAATAACTAATATTTTCATTGTTATAGTAAAATAAATTACAACAATATTATCATTAAAATTTATTATTATTAAATATTAATTATTTTCATATAATCATTTCAACTTAATGATTATTTATAATTAATAAAAATACCAATTATATTTTTATTTAGAATTACTAAATAAATAAATAATAAGATTATATATAATGTTTAAAATTAATTTGCCTTTATTTGATTATTATTAAAATATAAATTATATTACTATTATGGTTAATATAAAGGATTAATAATTATATTATAAATTGTTAATAATAACAGTATTTTTAACAATTAAATTTTATTTATTAAAATTTTAATTAGTATTTAATTTAAATTATTTTATAAACTAATTTATTAGATGCACTAAGAATTTTATAATTTACATCATTACTCGTATTTGTTTTGTAATTCTTTTAAATATTTTTAAATACTAATATTATTTTTGAAAATTTTAAATCACAATATTTAATAAAAAAATAATTATTATTTATTATTATTTATTTTTGGATTTCTCTTTTATTTTTACTTAATTTTTATTTTAACTTTCAATTTTTTAAATTCCATATAAATTTTATTTATAATATAAGTTATGCACATAAATTTTTTTGAGGTGTAAATTATTTGTTTTTAATGAATAACGTTAATGTCATATAAATTATTTTCAGTTTTCTATATTGATTTTTTTTATTTTCGACTATATATAATATATTTGATCAATGATTTATGTTTCATTTATATTGGTCTTGTAGTTTATATTTTAAAGGCTTCCAAAATCTCTAATTTGAAACAGAATAATTTTTTAAGTGGGTGGATTTGAAATTAAATAAA
Organism: Viscum album; assembly: GCA_963277665.1. NCBI lineage: Eukaryota > Viridiplantae > Streptophyta > Magnoliopsida > Santalales > Viscaceae > Viscum > Viscum album. The sequence goes on from OY728129.1 coordinate 1,058,491,041, forward strand.
ATATAAACTATAAGATCAGTCTAAATGAAACATAATCCATGGATTAAGATAATAATATATAGTTCAATATAAATATAATTTTGTAAAATATTGTGATTGAATATAATTTCAATGGCTCAAAATATTGTTGTTCCACTCAGTTTCAATAAATTTTATTATTTATATTCAATGTTTTCAAATTGAAATGAATTTTATTTATACTATATTTTATGTGTATAAATGTTTGGAAGTTTAAATGGTATGTATTAAATCAATAATGTTTGTGTAATGTATATTTTTATTTTTATATACATACTAATTTATTTTTATTTTATAATATTTCTTATATGTTCAATCCATGATTTTTATATTTTTAGATCGCTCTATTAGTTTATATTTTAAAAGATTTCAAATACACCTACTTGAAATGTAATAATATTTCATATAGGTGACATTGAAATCCTATAAAATATAAACATTAAGCATTATCTAAATGAAAGGTAATACATGGATTAATCTTATAATAAATACTTTAAAATAAAAATAATTTTATAAAATGGTTGATGGATATTATTTTCAAGGGAATAAAATATTGGAGTTTCAAAACATAACATTTTCACTTATAAATTATTTTCAAGCAAAAACATTTTCTGTGAAAATTAAATTTTTTTGTTTATTATTTTTTTAACAATCATTTTATTATCAAATAATTTTTATTTAAACATTGAGTTTTTAAAATTGAATATATATTTTAATTATACTATATTTTATGCATATCGATTTTTTGAAGTGTAACTATAGTATTTTTAATCAATAATGTTTGTGCCATGTAAATTATTTTGGGTTTCTTATATTTATTAAATTATTTATTTTATATTATTTCTTATATGTTTAATCAATGTTTTATGTTTTATTTAGATTGGACATATGGTTTATATATTATAGAATTTTCATGTCACCTAGTTGAAACATCATTACTTTTCATATTGGTGACTTTAGAGGCGTATAAAATATAAACTAGAAAATTAAGATAAATGAAACATAAAACATGGATTAAACATATAATAAATAGTTGAAAATAAAAAAAATTATTAAAATTTTTGATGAAATATAATTTTAATGGAAACAAATATTTTTTTTTCAAAACATAAAATTTCTACTTATAAATTATCCTTACAACAAAGTTTTTTTTATATTTTGTTATTATTTATTTATTATTATTTTTAAAATACGATTATTTGAAATTAATTTTTATTTTTATTTTCAATGGTTTAAATAACACAAAAATTTTATTTTTAATATATTTTATGTGTATAATTATTTTAAAGTTAAAAGGATATTTTTTAATAAATGATGTTTTTTTTAAATTTATTATTTTTTTTATATTAACTAAATTTTTTTTGTTGTTATTTTTATATGTTTTATTCATGCTTTAATATTCATTTAGAATATACATATAGTTTATATTTTATATAAATCCAAAGTCAACTACATGAATTATAATATTTTTTATTATTTTTTTGGTAGAAGTCGTTGTCTGATTAAAAATAATAAACTATAAATAAAATAAAATTTAAATTTAATACATAGAATAAAAACAAAAAAATAATTATAAATATGAAAGATTCCTCAAAATAATAAACATAATAAAAATATAGATGATATTAAACAATGATGTTTCAATTCCTAATAATTAGACTTTAAAAGAAGCAAATCTAAAAGATTACAAAATATACATTATAATTTGGTTCTAAATGAAATTTACAACATGAGATTTAAAAATATAAAATGAATTAAAAATAATATAATATCATTAAAATAAAATATATAAAATGTTATGTACTAATGATGAAAAATGGAATAATAAAAATGTATATTAAACTAATAAAATTAAAATAATTAATATTTTAAACATATTAATAATAAGAAATATTATTATAAAAAATTATATTATTTTTAATGTCATAATTAGTAATATTTTATTAACAATTAATAATATTTTATAGTAATATGATTATTTACATCATTATAAATAATTATATTATCATTATCATTGATTTACAATTATATAGACTTTATTATCTATTCTTTATTATTCGTGGTCAATTATCCAGATACACATAAGTATTATCTAGTAAAAAATATTTTATTATATTATTTTTGTTATTTATTTAACAATACAAAGAAAATATTAATTATTTTTCAAAAAAAATATATTATTTTTTATATTAATATAATTTTTATTTTTATTTTTATATTAAAATTATTTTATTATATAAGAATAGTATTTTATATAGTAATAAATAGGAATGAGATGATGGAAGGTCGGTGAGAGTCTCTCTCTCTTAAACTCAATGGTGATTTGGGCTTCATGCAATGGCATAACCACCTTTTCAACCTCTAGCCAATATTTTCCTCACTCAAGGTCTATTAGATTGCTACATGATTGGGGGATCTGGAATGGAGGATCTAAATTCCCCTTGTAGACGATCTTTTACAACTACTATGAGTAATGATGGTGTGTTTCGTCAATCCTTTTGTCTCTATAATGGATTTGATGTTAATGGTTTCCATTAGAAGGAAAATTTTGTTCATGTGAAAACTGATCTAGTTATTGTCTTATAACACTAGGAAATTTGTGAGAATTATATTATTGCACAACTTGTTTCTAAAAGAGTCTCTATGTTGTGTAAAATATGAGTCCTTTTTTAGAATATTTCGGGTATTTGGGATTCTGGAAGTGGAATTGAGTCTCGTTAGGACACACGTTTATCTGTATTCTCTTCTCTAATGAGGATTCGAAAATGAAGGTTTGGGGATTTGGTTATTTAACGCTCAAGCATATATTTATGCATATTTAGAAATGGGACTGATTGTTCAGTCCTTTGGTGAAATATAACTATTCAGTTAAGTTATGGGTTGTAATTTGCGGATTAAATTGTATCCTTTGGCACCACAAGATTTTTAGAAATGTCTATTGGAATTCCTATTAAAATGGAAAATGAAACAGAAGTTCCTAGATTTGGATACTATGCTTGTCTCTTTTTGGAATAAGATCTATGGTCTACATTAATTGATTCATTTATTCTTTCAACTAATGATGATGAGATTGAGTTGATAATTGAATATGAAAAATATACCTTAGTTTTGTTTGGATTGTAAGGTAATTGGGGAAGACTCATTAAGCTATAGGCGATCTATGTTGTGTAGTTTCTACTCTACTCGAGGCCATGATGAAACATAAACTTTTAGAATGAACAAAACACCACTAAACATTCCATTTTATCCTGATAGAGTATCAGCGATAGAATCACGTCGCAAAAAGTCATTTGTGACAAGAATCCATCACTGATGCTCTGTAGAAAAAAGGTGTCGATATTTTTGTTATGTGTGAAGGTCCATCACTAATAAAGCATAATTCTGAATGATGATGTATTCGTTACAAATAAGGTGTTTTTTTAAATAACAAATTACTACTGATCGTTGTAATTACATTTTTGTGACGGAACGTCCATCCATTGCAAATAATAATTTTTTAAAAAAAATGAAAAATGAAAAATATGAAAATAAAATTGTTTAAAATTAATTATATTTAATTAAAAAATACAAAAAATTGAAAAAAAATATCTTTATAAATATTAATTAAAAGATTAAATATATTTTAAATTTTTTTAACAAAATTAATATATATTGAAAAAATAATTACAATAAATTAAAACATTAACGATATTGTGAAATAATTAAAATATATATAAAAATATATAAAAAATAAAGAAACATTAAAACTGATATAAAAGAAAAAAACATTTAAAACATAATATGTTTGTCATATCAAATTAAAAATAGTGAAAAAACTTCAAAAATAATCAACTGATGTATGTTAGAGGAGGATCACTTGAAGTATCGGGTGGAGGAGGATCACTTGAATGATCAGGGGAGGCTATATACCAACACCATGTGAATGTTATAGCATATACTTTAATGTCATCTCATCCCTCCAACGTTGCTGCTCACGCTCCTCCTCCCTCTTTCTCTGCATCTGTTGTATCATCTCATTCTGATCTCTCTACCTCTCCTCATTTTGTGCAATGTATGGAAACTTCAACGATGACCCTACATGAGCTACATTCATTCTCACTAATGAACTTGCAGAAGTACCATGATAACTCATACGTGTTAGTCGATAACCAAAACCAATCACTTGACCTTTTTGTAAGCAAGAAAAGATACATGTATCTACGCAACCTCATCGAATCCCAAATCAGAAGTGGTATCTTGTTCACTCTTAGCATGGATCTCCAATGAATGAGAATTCATAGCCACATACATTTCCTTAAAAAATAATGAAAAATTAGAATAACAATAAAATTAATATTCATAATTTTTTTTAATAAAACACTAGCCACAATGTGGAACTATAGCTCACCTAGAACTTCTCCTACACAAGGATCAATATACATCTTCTTCTAAACATTAAAATCCATCAAATATGGTTTAGTAGTGCCCTATATAATAAAAAAACAAATTATATATAAATTATATAAATATATATTAGGTTACTTGTGGTATAATTAAATCCCAATACACACACACCACTCATAAATGATTGAAAGTAAAGACATAGACCCCCATGGGGATAACGCACCCATCAATTTCTATTTATTAGGAACATTGCTTGTAGGGCCAATCCCATTACATGTATTGAATGAAGAGTGCAATATCATGCCTACATCATCTTCCCTATGTCACGGGGCCGGTGTTATACCTGCATCACCACTGACCTACATCATCATTTGTGTCACCACCTCTATATTACTACAATACTACATATTGCCAAATGTACGACTTCCAATCCTATGTGTGACCTATTTGCTCCGCTATATTCGACATCAATTTGATGGGATCGCCCTAATAGTCTCTCCTGGATAGTTGGATCATAATCCATCCCATACCTGGGGGGATATATAGTCAGATTTATGAGAGATGCAAGACTAGTCGGAAACAGTACTTAAAGTTTCATCCATAGATAGTTTTCTGAGGTAGTGTAAAATTAAATGAATTTCATCGCATATAAAAAACATTTACGCCTCTTGGATAAGTCCTATTAGTCTACCAGGAATAAACAAATTCATGATATTTAAAAAAAATATATTATTACTTAAATAAATTTAATAAAGTATATATTTTTTAAAATATGTACAATCTAGTCGTAAAACATAAGGTTACAAAAGATGATGGGAACCAAGTCCCCTCACACCCATCGCTTAGAGAAATTATTTTTCTAAATCTCGTCAGACTTCCCAAAAACTAAATACGAAAACTTATGAAAATTAAAATAGATAATCATAAAATTACCTCCAATATTAATGCATAAAGTTGATATAAAATAAAAATATTAAAAAATAAACATACATCCATAATTGAGAATCATAATGAATAGATTGTCGTATCTCTATAACAGGATAAAAAATAATCAATCGAGTAAGATCAAACCCCCTCCAGATAGGTGCTCTATCCTAAGGATTAGATAAGTCTGTCTCATTTGTAGGAAGTATGACTTTCGTGAGTGAATGAAATAGATCTTCAGGATTATCTCTAGACATCTGATACAAATATTATTACACATAAGAAATTGTTAATATAAATATGAAATAAAGAATGCTAATAAATATTAGAATATAATAATCAAATATCAAATATAAAAAACTGATATATGAGAAATAATAATTTCATGTAACTGAAAAATAGAATATAATACATAAATAATCATCATCTTCATCGTTTTCACCAAGATCAATGTCTTTATCCACATCTTCTATATCGTTATCTTATATATGACTATAAATTTTATCATCCCATATTACTTCATAAAAATTATCCATATCATCGAACCTTGACATAGGGTTTTATAATTGATATTTATATATCTATGGGTAGGAGATATATTTTTTGTTGTTAGTGAAAAAATTAAATTTGTTGCACTTTCAATGACCTATTTTCATTTTCAATAAGTTTGTTTCCATGGGTTTTTTTATCACACCCTACCTATTATTCAAATATCTAAAAATAGAATAGATATTTTCACAATAAATATTTATGGTTGATGTTCCAAATTAAATAATACCTTTGATGCAAGAATATTATTATATTTAATTTTGACGACTCAGTGTCATGGATGAACTCAAGAACCTCAATCAGTATCAAACCAATAATATTTAAACATTGTTTCATAAATTGGTCCCAGAAAACATAAGTCAATTATTTAATCTAGCATACCATAAATGACGACATCACATTCCTTATGATGACATCCTTTCAAAAAACAACACTATTAATTGATTTCATTGGTCACAATATATCCCTGTATGGAATAAAAATTCATTAACTGATACCCATTATAAAATTTTAACAATTTATATAGAAGGTTTATGAGCCCACATAATTGGATATAGATTTTATTTTCATATTGTGTTCCTTCTAATCAACAAAAATTATTAATAATATATATCAATAAAAAATTAATTTATTATTACACTGAAAGGAACACAACTTACCGGTCATTGAATCCAATTTAAATTTTGTTGATGAAGACGTTATTCAAGAGAAGTATATGTAATATAAATAAATTGTTCGTGATATGGTCATCATATTGTCTAAAAATGGTTAGTGTAAATAAATGTATCTTTTATAAAATTTAACAAAATAATAAAAAAGTATTACTTACTGCACAAATCATATCCTTCATCAAAATTCATCATAACATATGTATGATCATTTTGTAGTTCTTCATCTGTTATCCATCATTCATGATGAACAATAAAACCAATATTGAGCTTATTATAATCTGAAAAGTGATAGTTTGTTATATTATAAATGTTTTCCTCATTTCCACCCAAGTGATTGTGCTTTTAAGGATATTCCGACTAAAAATAATAAGAGATAAAATTTGAAATTTCATCTTACAAGTATGCTTCAACAATAGACCATTTAACTGATTCTTTGTTACAATCTTTATTCATTAATTTTTTCACACATAACTCAAATGAATACATCCATAAGAATTTTAATGTCCCTACAGATCAAGATTCATATGAAAAATTCAATATTAAATGATCTATGGAATAACATAATCTAGGATGAATATTTTCCTTAATTTACATAAAACAAGAAAATTATATTCTATCAGAAAACTCAATGCATCATAATACTATATTTCGGAACAAATATCATAGAAACAATGTTATCTTTCAGTCAAAATATCCCAGATTTAAGATTTCAACATCCCTCTAAGACCAACGCGTAGTAATAATTCAATTGTGAAATGGAAGTCGTGACTTTTTACCCCGGTAATATGACCATTTTAGATGTAGTGAGAAAAATTATGAGAATAACCATCTGGAAACCTCAAATATCTAATCTGTTGTTAGAATAATAAATGGTTTTCATTAGTATGTGAGTAATATATATTGGGATTCATTAATTATTTTGATATTTTATCTTTATTTAATTGATGTTTAAGACATCTTCAACACTGTTCATGATCTAACCACCCCTTTACATGATATTTGGTCATTCTAGGTGTGTCCAACAAGGTATAAAATATGTTATCAAAAAAATATTCTCAATATACATTACGTATAACATGTGATGAACCAAAAAATCATACCAATATGGAAGATCCCAAAAAATACTACACTTTATCCAATTATGATATCCCCCAAAACCATTAAATTTTTTTATTTATGGTTGATCCAAAAGTATGAGGTGGAAATGTAGAGATAATTTGTTTTAACTAATTACCTGAGTGCAATTCTAGAGATTTATTCATTTCAATTAAATATTTTGTCAAATTATTTCTTTTTCATCATAAAGGGTGATACGTAGGAAGAAATATCCAATGACAGTAAAAATAACTACCCTTTATCCCAATAAATATAATAAAAACATTTTTCTCTTCCATTTAGTAAAAATAAAAATTTAGAGCATGTTTTCTCTATCCATAAAATAAACCATATATCGGAAAGTCCCTGATATTCAACGCTAAATGTAACCTTTAGTTTAAAATTTTGATATTCAACAATATCAAATATAGTAAAAATGTTATCCAACAATTAATTTTACTCATAAATTATTAGATTCAAAAGAAAATCATTATTATTCTTTGGATGAACATTAATTATTAATTTCAAATATAGATATTATTCCTTAATTAATATCCAAGTAGTTAAGTTGTAAGGAGTAATGGAAACAACTCAATAAGAATATTGACAACATTAGGAAACATGTGGAGAAAAAAATATCTTTAAAAATGAACAACCATATATTACAAGGTTTTGAAGAAAAATAATGATGCATCTGATCAATGTATTTCAATGAATCATTATAACATGTACAATTTATAATTTTAATGGCTTTAATATTTTATTTATACAATTTCCTCAATCCATCGATGTTGCGAGACATAAATAAACACTCTTAATGAGGTGTAATTGGGAAATACCAAAACTATTTAATAGGATCCCTAGAATTTTTTTATTGTGCCTCTTTATACCTAGGTTCTCCACATGTTTGAAAATTAACCAAGGATTGATAAACACCATAATATTAGATGAAATCCTTTGAATGTGCAAGAGTTTTCTCATAACTAAGACCTAAATTATGAAACAATATCTTACATTCATAGAAAAATAGAAGTAATGTATTTATGTTAGGTTAAAATGATTTAAAAAAGTATTAAATTTTATGAGATTATATATTTTACTTTTGAAATTTAGATTTAATATAAATAAATTTGTTAACAACTTCATGTTTTCCCATTCATCCTGTCAAATATAAGGCCACCTGGGTAGATTTAAAGAAATGATAAAAATGAGAAGGTTTTGTTTCAGGATTTAGAATAACATTCTGAGTTATTGTTTCTAGAATAGATGGACCAATAGCTTCATGTACTACATTCTGAATTGATTGATCTGCATCCAAAAAAATATTTTCTATTGAATTCATTTGTCTATATAATTACCAAAAAATATAACCATCCTAAAAACCAAAATGAAAAAATGAAGTCCATCATTTTCAAACATTTCAAATCTCCTAAGATCACATTAATGACATGGAAATTTATGGGTTCATTCACAAAAACTATCAAAATTTAATATTGAAAATTATATAATGTCTTTAACACCTTCAATGTAGATAAGATTTATAAAATATTCGTATGGATTATTGTGATTATTTATCCAATAACGATCACATTATAGAAACTAGTGTCTACTTTCTATGTCCACATATTTATAAAAAATATAAATAAGAATAAATAGTAATGAAAATTTTGACTAGATAGTTATTATTATTAAATTTTACACCTTAAAATCCTTTATGGAATGTGATCCGAGTGAGGCGCTAGGTTAGCACTAGATTACAGGGCTAATAGAGGCTCAGTGCAGAGAGAATTAAAATATTAAATATATTATATAAGACCCATGATATATTTTTTTAAATAATAGAATATTTATTGAATAAAATCTCATATGAGAATTCTAAGACCGCCATTAGGTCTAGGATGTGGGTTTTACACTTTTTGTACATTACATTTGTATACGTTGAGAGTTTAATAACATAACACACAATGATAGTTACATTTAAATATTTTATTTTATTTTTTTACTAAAAATTTAAGTATCATCATAATGGTATATCATATCAGAAATATGAGACCCTAGTTAGATCGGGGATACTGGGATTACCCTAGACATGAAATAACATTTTTTAACGTCGGGTGTTTGGTTACATGGAACCCGAGGGTAATTTGTTTAATATTTTTTTTATAAATTTTTATTAAAATTTAAGTATCTATAAAATAGATTATTTTAAGAAAAATTGAAGACCCCCATTGGGTTCAAGATGTCAGGTTTACCCCAGGCGTGACATAACATTTATGAGTGTCGAGTGTTTAGTAAAATTGTACATGAGGGAAATTTAATTATTGTTTTTATAATAATTTTTTATTAAAATTTAATTTATATTTAAAACTGTTTATCATAAGTAAAATCTGAGACCACCATTGGATTTGGGATTTGTGGTTTACCCTTGGAGTGACCTAACATTTGTTAGTGGTAGGTGTTTGGTAACTTCACACGCAAGGGTAATTTATTTAATATATTTATTATAATTTATTATTATAATTTAATGTTTCTTTCAGACTATGTATTGTATAAAAAATAATACCACCTTTGGGTCCATGATATGCCTTTTACGTTATGCATGACATAACATTTGTGAGTGTCGGGTGTTTGGTAACATCACACATGAGGGTATCATTTTTAATCTTTTATTAATATTAGTTATATATATTATATATATAAATATATTAATTTTTAAAAAAATTAGGAATACAAATTATTATATTTATTTAAAAATTTATATGAAATAATGCCAATTAATAATATTTATTAGTTTTTATATTTTTCTGCAATGTTTGATAAAAATGTAGTATTCTATTACTATTATTTATTAAATTTTTGTAGTTTATATAATTATTTGTTATGTATTTCTAATTTTTAATTATAAATATTTTAATTTATAAAAATTATTACTAATATTAAAAAATTTCCTTATTTACAATCTATTACAAATTTACATAATTTCCTCCAATTTTCAAAGTATTAATAATAATTTGTAACTAACACTATTATTTAAAACTTATTAACAATATACGAATATTAATCTTTATTTATTTTAAATTATCTAATGATTATTGTTAAATATTTATATAATTATTACGATTTTAATAATTACTATATATATATATATATCAATATCATAATTAATATAAATACAAGAAATATATTCTAACTCCTTTTTAAATAAATATTCAAATATAAAATCTATATAAACACACACACAAACACATATATATATTTTTATGTGTGTGCGTGTGTGTCTATATAACTTATAAATAAATTTACTTAGTGTTATTTTTTATTATAAATAAATTTTATTATTTAGAATTAATAATTTATAGAAATAATTTATAAATAATTTTGTGTCAATATTTGTTAATTAATAATTATTTTTGATTGATATTTCTTTTGTATTAATAATTTTTGAATTAATAATTTTTACCCTATACAAATTATAATAGTTTAGCGAGTCGGTTATTTTTCCATCATTTTTACAAATTATTAATAATATTTATCTTATTTAAAACAACATTTAAACGAATTATTATGAATTTCTAATAGTTTTCATAATTTTTATACTTTTTTGAGAAATATTTATTATTATTTTTAAATTATAAAAAATATTTTTTTTATTAATAATAAATACTCATTCGTTGATAACTATTATAAATTATTCAATGATTGTTTACTATTATTTAAATTAATACTACATTAATAATTAATAATTATTATTAATAATTATTAATTATTTTTATTTTGTATGTTTTTTAACAAAAAATTAAAAAAATTATCCCAACTATTATTAACTAATAGATTAATAAAATATTATGTATTTTAAAATGTTATATTTTTTTCATTAAACCACTTTTTTAAATTTTTTTTTATAAAAAAATTCTTATAAATAACATTGTGTTAAAAAAAATTTTTTGAATTAATTTTATCATCATTATTAAAAAACACTCCTTTCTTTTTATTTTATAAATTATATATATATACATATATTACTGAAATTTTTAATGAATCTTATTTACGTAAAATTTATTATTATAAGTTGTCTAAGAAAATAACATGTCAAATCTATATACATACATACACACATGCTAACACACAAACACATATGTATATTGACATTTATATATATATATATCATTAACCAATAAAAAAACTTCCAGTTAATTTCAATATGCATCTCATTTCAAATAATAATATAAAATAATAAACTTTTAGTAACCTAAAATGCCAAAAAAAAATTAAATATAAAGATCAAAAAATGAGTAAAATACATAAAAGGAAATTAAAATGACTAGTGTGGAAACATGACACTAAAGTAGGGAATTATAAATCTATATTAATGCTAAATATCAATTAAATTATAGAAATCAGTTAAACTTATAAACCTGAGTTTTTACTAAATCGTTATTTATGAAAACGAACCAAAATACACAAAAATAATGACGGAGGAGAGAAGAGGAGTCTGTACCTGGCTCGCATGATCCAAAATTAGCATGAAAAATAAATAAATCGATATTTTTTATGTTTTAGAGTTGGGTGGTCGGGGAAGGTTTGTCCTGTCAGTTAGAGAGAGGGAAGAATAAATGAGAGGAAGAATAATGGATCTTTGGTGATAGAGTATTTACAGTGGAATTAATTATATTGACAAATGTTTTTCCATCAAAAGTATTTGGAAAGGTAATTAATTCCCATATTAAATAATATTGTTTCTATGGGAATTTGCGAAATACGTAGAATTTGATCACAAATTCCCATCGTGAATACATTTAATTATGGGCGATGGGAAATCCATCAAAAATTATTTTTGAAAAATGTACTTTCCCTTCACAAATAATTACTAATTATGACGTAATACTATATTCATCATAAATAGTTCCCACCCAATGACTATTTGTGATAGGGAATTTGTTTGTCTCAAATTCCACGTAACAAATTATTGAAATTTTAGTAGTGAAATATTTAAAACAAATGTGCACAATGCCCTTGGAAATGGTGATTCAGACCAGCTTAATGATAAAGGAGTGTATAATCAAGTACCTTCCTTGATGAATGGTTTCATTGACAATGGGCCTAAAAATACTCCTACTATTTTCAATGTTTTTATGTTCTACGTAAATGGATATTGATCTTTATCAGTCCATTTCTCCAGCTCTAGTAGATATCTATGATTCTCTTTCTTCTTATGGAAAGAAGGGAATGAATCGTATTTGGAAATCTACAAAGTCATGGATAGATATTTTCATTGAGGGATAGGTTTATGAGGATCAGTCTTATGATTATGTAGTAAAACATCAAATTTCAGATCAACAACTCATTCATAAACAAATGGTAGACTCAATAGATCGTAAAGTGAAAAATTGTTTTTTTCCTATCGTGAGAAAAAAATAATTTTGTTGAACAAAACTAGATTTAAGCTAAATTATTATTAGATAAAGGAAATTACAAGGTCTCAGATAGCTCATTGAGGAAAGGTTTAGATGGTTTTGAATGTAAGTTCAGCAGGACCACAATTGTGAAGAACGTGATCACTTGTATTGATCTTCCCTACAAAGAAAATGTAGAGATTCGTGGGATGAAAGAGAGGAATGGTAATAATAATCTCATGTCGATGGAAAGTTATAGAATTATGAATCCACGTAATTGGATGGATGAAACAATTAATGCTCATAGAAAGTAAGGGAGGGTCAATGGTGTGGACGATTAGGGAACTACTGCTCTTAGTTTCTTAGGATTAGATGAACCTCTTATGTGGGATATCATGGAAAGTTATGATGGTTTGAATATCATTGTGAAAATTCCTATAGTGGTTGATACTGATAATCAGTAGATGAGACTGATGAAATAGATTCACCCTGCAGTTGGAGACATGGAAATTAATTATGTAGTTCAATTTGGGGTATAAAAAAATGAAAATTTTTTATAAATGAGAGCCAGAGGTGTAAGGAATCCTTGGATATGATTTTTGTTGAAAGTGGTTGATCTATATGATTATTACCCAAAATTGTATGGAATTATAAAATAAATATAGATCGCTTCTAAATATAAATATTTTTGTGTGTATAAGATCACGACCACAAAATATTTTTTGGTGTTCAACATTTCTAGGTATGTTTCATTAGTATTTAACATAGATTATGAAAATATGGATGGACCACCAAAACATGAGATGCTACATGGGATGTTCTTTAAAAGACATGAGTGTGGTGGAATTTGATGAACTATCCTCAAATGAAGTCTATGAACTTTGTTAGTGACCCAAGACCTAGAGGCGTAGTGTACATCTATATAGCACAACCCCACATAGTAGCGGTAGGGGTTTGTGAGGTCCCAACCTTACCCTTGTGGTGGATTTTCCTAACATTTAAGTATACTATTGTTTCTGTGGATGTGTTTTCATTTCTAATCTCTTTATCGTTATTGTACTCTTATGTTTTAATAAAAAGAGATTGTGATATTGTTCCCAATACCATTCATGTTAAAAAAACCATTATATACATAAGCATTTTTATTTTTATAATCCATAAATATAATAAATGAAAAAAAACATTACATGACACAATACATTAATTATTAATAATATTTCAAAATAATTATATTATAAATTTTTAAAAAATAATTTTAATGTATCAAATTAATTATATTATTCAATATATTTTAATATTTGTTTTATTAAATTAATCAGTATTTGTAATCCCCCCTCTAGAAGGTTTCTTTGTATTATAAATTATTAATAATTATTGGTTTTCATTTTTAAATATATTATTAATTATAACAAACAAAAACATTATTATTATTATTAATTTTTATTTAAAAATATGGATTACATTATTAGTGTTCATTACTATATCTTTATTACCAAGAATTTATTACCTTATTAAATAATTTTTATTTATTAAAAATATGTTATCATTAATCATTTTTTATCATTAATATTTAATGGTGAAAAATGACTGTATGAATCCCACATCGAATCTTTGGAAAGTTAATCAAGGATCACTACCTTATAAAAGGTTATCATTGGTGTAATATTAAGTAATAATTTTGTAATAATTTTTTAAAAAATATAAAATATTAAAATAGTTAAATATTATTTAATTAAATATATATATAATCAAAATAAATAATAATTTTTTTTTAAAATTCTATAATGGAATCTGCCGAAGGAACTAAGAGAGTATACTCCTTCATTAAATTTGTAATGAAGGCAATAACTTATTCAATGCATTCTTCAAAAAAACTGTAAAGAAGGTGTCAATTGATTCAATTCACAACTTTCTATTCTAAATGGCGTAAAAACAACCCTAAATTAGAAATAGTTTTGGATTTATGGATTTTTGGAAATAATTTCATAATATCCATTGTATTTGGATATTGCTTATATATATACATACCTATATAGGAATGAGATGCCACATATAGTCTTTAGATCCCTCCATGAAATTATGAAGCCTTCCTTCTTTCAATAATGCATCTATATAGAAGTCAATTAATGCAGTAGTGACAATACCACTTCCACAACCCCCCCCCCCCCCCCACCCCCCACCGTCCATCAACATCCAAAATAATGACATTGAAAACACCCCTACATTGGTAGCCGTCGACTCTAGTGATTTATTTACACCCAGCATTATTGGAAGTTACACAACCTGATCTATTGTCCTCAATGTCGGCACCCACCTAGAAGATGCGAATGAAAACAATATATAATATTAATTGTGCTTCGTAAATGTGAACACTATATTACCTTATTGATAATTGAAGATTGAACTGAACCCCTCTCCAACATCATCCATGAAACCATGAACCGCAAATATCTATCATCTACTCCACACTCACGTAATTCAAGTTCAACCAGTTGGGATATATGGAGTATTATTAAATTCATGACATGTGGCATAAAAAGGATTTTTGGATTCATTATAGACTGTAATGTCAGAATTAATTTGATCAACACCATCCTTTATATTTTGAACTTATTTGTGATTATATACCAATAAATTGGTGTGTGGTATGTGCTTTATTTTTCTTTCGATGTTTATGTAATAAAATCCAATGTGTTTATGTTTCCATTTTTTCACTTCTTATCACATCTGGTGATCTATTTAACTACTTCCACATTTTCTTAGCATCTAAAAAATTCTACATTCACTAGTATCATAATATTTAAGGTGTTACTACCAGTTATACAAGATTCCAATAAGATATTCTATAGATTTTTTGCACCATAGTATGAAAGAAGAAAGTAAAAACTATTAGAAAAAATATCTTTAGAGACCACTAAAATCCATAGCAAATGGTTAATAGTGGCTTCCTTGATGCTTCTCCATTTGGTGGATTCTATAGATTAGGTAGGTGTCAACAATAGTGACAATCATTTGGAAACCTCTATAGAGAACCATGACAACCTTTAGTGTCTACAGTTTGGAGGTCACTATAAACCTTGAAGATTTAATTTATGGACTACCATTTTGTGTTCAAAATAATCCAACCAGACCAACATATAGTGGCCTCCATATGCATTACTAAAGATTCACTTTTTCTAACCAATAGTAACCAAAAAATTGTCTCTACAATATTTTTTTTATTTCTATAAAATTTATTGGTTAATTAGAAAAACCACCATATTTTAAAATTAAAAAAATGTAAAACCCTTAGCCCATAAATCTATTTACCTAATCATCTTCCAAGATTCACACCCATCATCAAATATAACTACATGAAAATTTTTTATAAAATATTTACTATAGTAAAAAATATCCCAAATTATAAAGGAAATGAAATAAAATATTCAACTAAAACTCAATACAACATACAAAATTTATTTGACTTTTAAAATATATTAATAACTCTTAATCAATTTTTTTTAATTGAAAAGAGCTCAATTTCCCATTCCAATCAAACTGCACATCTGATTCACATCTTATCTTCTCATACATGTCATGAATAATAATAATACAATTTTCCAATGGTTTCAAGTAATTCTACAAACGTTTTCATTATATCTAACGGTTAAATGCACATTTTGGTGGGTTTTTATAATAAATGTTTATTTTCCATCTTCTTGAGAAAACAACACTACTTATTGATATACCTCCTACTCCACCATTTCAAAATTCACTCTTAGGTTGTTTTTATCTAATTCCATGATATTCAGAGGTTGTTGGGTTGGTTTTCGCCCCTCGTATGCTTTTATAGGGTATCAAACCTTTAAAACCAATATATTTTTTCCATTCTGAGAGAAACACATGTACGATTGAAATTTTGTCTCCTTATACATGTCATAAATAACAATAATATAAATCCACAATGACTTCATGTAATTATAATGACATTTTCTATGGATATGACTATTAAACATTCTTTTTGGTGTTTTATGACACTAAAAAATATTTTTTATTCCTCTCAAGAAAATGTCATATTGGATTGATATGGCTCCTTCTCGACCATTTAATAATTCATTCTATAAAATATTTCTTTTGATTTCTTGATATTCGTAGGTTGTAATGTATTTTTCTGACCACCCAAATGTTTTTAAATGTCATTAAAACTTTAAATCCCACATAATCTCTCATTCGAGGAAGACCACATGTACAGTTAACATTCTGTATCCTCATATATTTCTTGAATAATAATAAGATGGGGTTTGAATGATTTAAATTCATTATGTGGTCGTTTTCTATGGATTTGACCGTTAAATTTTTGTTTTGGTGTTTTGTGACACTAAAATTATGTTTTCAGTCCTCCCAGGGAAATACAAGATTGAAATGATATTTCATCCACTTGAACATTTTATAATCTAATCTATTATTTTTATCATTTGATTTCTTGGCATATGGAGTCTATTGGGTTGCTTTTGACCACTAGTCACACCTTTTTAAATGACATCAAACCTTTAAAACAATATATTTAGTCATTCTGGGTTGACTGCTTATCCAATTGATATGTCATCTACTCATTCACATCAAACATTAAAATATGATATTTTTCCAATAATTTGAAGTCATTTTGTGTTTCTTTCAATATATAGAACATCTAAATGTATGTTTTGGTGCTTTATGATATTAAATGCACATTTTTCCATCCACTTGGGAAAATAAAAACTCCAATTGATATAATATCTTCTATACCATTTAAAAATTTACACAATAGTTTTCATCATCTAATTTAATGGAACTCATTAGTCATTTGGTTGGTTTTTAACCCTCGTGTGTTTTTAAAGGAATTTATCCTTCAAAACTGCATTTTCAGTCATATTGAGAATACTTCACATCCAATTGACATTCATCATCCTCATACACATCAATAAAAATAACACATTATTCTGATGATTTAATTTCATTCTAAAATTCTTTCTATAGATCTAAAATTTAATGACAGGTTTTGCGGTTTTAGGACATTAAAAGTTCCTTTTCTATCCTCCCAATAAAATAATACCTCAGATTGACATTACTTTTACTCAACCATTTTTAAATTCACTATACAATGGTTTTTATCTAATTTCATGGAACTCAGATGTCATTCAGCTTATTTTAACCCCCAGGTGCACTATTTTAAAGGGCGTTAAACCTTTAAAAACAACATATTTGGTCATTCTTGGAAGAACTCTCACCCAATTTATGTTACAACTACTAAAAAAATCAATAATAATAATAATAAAATTTTCATATTATTTAAATTAATTATTCATTCATTTGTTATATATCTAACCGTTAATGCATCTGTTGGTGTTTTATGACAGTAAAGGTGTTTTTTCTAACATCAAGGGAAAATGGGAACTCTAATTGATATATTTTTTTTGCTCAAATTTTTTAAAAAATCACTATATAGTTTTTTTAGGTTTCACAGCATTAAGAGGTTGTTCAGTTGGTTTTGACCCCTCGAGTGTTTTTAAATGGAATAAAACCTTTATAAAACTCTATATTCGGTTGTTCCAAATAAACCTCATGTAAAAAGTATGTTATGTATCATCTTACAAATACAAATTAAAAATAATATGGTTTTACATAGATTTAAGATCATATCAATGTCATTTTTTATTGATCTGACTGTTAAACATGTGTTTTTCATTTTTTATGACACTAAAAATGTATTTTGAGTCCCCCTTGAAAAAACACCAGTTTAGATTGACACTCTATTTACTTTCCCATTTCAAGATTCACTATATAATTTTTTTAATAGAATTCCAGTGTAGTTAGGTTTCTTTTTGGCCCATGGACACACCCTTTTAAATGGTGGGAATCCTTTAAGGCCCACATATTTGGTCATTCTATTCATTCCTGTTATCTTATTGATGTGGTTCCTTATCATTCACATTAAGAATAATCATAATAATTTTTTCTTATTATTTCAAGACATTCGATGGTTGTTTGCTATATATCTGACCATTAAATCCACATTTTGGTGTTTTATTACCCTAAAAGTTCTCTTTCCATCTTCCCATGAAAGCACCACCTCCAATTGGAATAAAATATACTCAACCATTTTACAATTTAATCAATGGTTATTGCTGTATAATTTCATGGTTATCAGAGCTTGTTCGGTTGGTTTCTACCCCCACATGTTTTTAAAGGGTGTCAAACCTTCAAAACCATCATATTTTGTACTTTCTAGAAGATCACATGTCTAATTGATATTCCATATCCTCTTACATATCAATAATTAAAATAATAAGGATTTTTTTTGATTCCAAGTCATTATGTGGTCGTTTTCTAGGGATTGGATCAATACATTTCTGTTTTAGTGTTTTATAACCCTAAGAGTGCATTTTCGATCCTCCCAAGAAAATTCATCTTTGATTGATGTTATGTATATTATAACATTTAAAAATTCATTGTACAATTGTTTTAATTTGATTTCATGTCATTCTTATTCCGTTTTTTTCTGTTAACCCCCGAACACACCTTTTTGAAAGGGCATTAAACCTTCAAAAATTTCATATTTTGTTTTTATGGGAATACCACTCATTAAATTTATGTCTCTTATACTCAAACAAATCAATAATAACAGTAAAATGGGTTTTAAGTAATTTTATTTTATTATGAGGTTGATTTCTATATATCTATCCACTAAACACATTTTTTGGTGTTTTTTTGACACCAAAAATACATTTTTCATCATTCCAGGATAAAGACGCCTCTGATTGACATATAGTATACTCGACCATTTCAAAATTTATGCTATGATTGTTTTTGTCTAATTTCATGGAATTAAGAGGTCATTTAGTTGGTTTTTATTTTAATGGATGTCAAACCTATAAAACAACATATACTTCAATTTTGGGCAGACTGCATGTATGATCTCATCCTTTTCTCGAGCTACATTATGTTTGATTTTAGGTACTATTTTTATTTGTTTTAGAATACTTTTTTTTCTTTACATTTGTGATAGTTTGGATAAATATTGGAAATTTTGATAGAAAAGAGGGTAGTTAACAGTGGGCGCATGGTATTCCCAAATATTGCACCCTGGCCCATGAAGCTGTGTAACCCTAAAGAGAGAGGGTTTTCATGGCTGGAACTTGGTTCATAAAACCATTATCCCTAAAAGGATAAACCATTAACACATAGAATAAGTTCATGGTTAAGGCTTATGGTTTGGGACAATATTTCACCCCTACCCTGAAAACTGTTCATGAACTTTTTAATTAACCTAAAATTTGGTTTTAAAAACAAATCCTATCCCCCAATTAATAATACCAAATCAACCATATCTTTACCCTAGATGTTAATTCATGAATTTGGAGCCTCCCATATATATTCAAGTCCATTTGTACCTCATTTATTATCAATTCGAATCCCAAAATGAAGATATTCACCCCTTATGATAAGAGGATCTCATCTCGTGTGGTTTCCTTTCTATTTCTTGTTCTTCTCCCATATCCGATGGATTTTTCATTACTATTTTCGTAACATCTATACCTCATTATTTTGATCATGATCTAATATTATGGTTGTAGATATAGATTTAAGAGATCTTTATTTGTTCAATCATGGATTTAGGTTTTAGGCCTGGATCTTACTCTAGATCGATATTATATTAGAATTTGGTGATTTTTGTGGGGCTATTTCTCATCAAAGAATTGAGGTACGTAGTATATTATTCAAATCCCATATTCGTGATTTAAATTGCGTGCCAGGAATTATAAAATTTCATAGGGTTATTTTTTCAATTGTATTTTCTCATTAAATTAATTATTTTGGTGAATTAATTATAATTAATGTATTGTGAATTGGGAATAATTAAATGTAAAATTTATTATAGGATAGAGAGATTTTTGAATTAAGAAAATTATTTTTTAAGAAAATATTGATTTTGAACTTGAATAATTAATTGATCAATTATTTATAGGGTATTGATATTATTGAATTGAGGTAATTAATTATTGAATTAATTGTTGATATATTGTCATTATGAAATTGAATAATTAATTATTTAATTAATTATAGGATATTTTGATTATGGATTGATTAATTACTTATAGAATTAGTTAATTTATATTTTTTTGTTTAAACAATCATTGATGTGATTAGTTAATTATTGAATTTATAAATGGAATGACATAAATATGAAATTGATGAGTTGGATTAATTAAATAGATATTTATTTAAACAATATATTGTAATATATTTGATATTGTGATATTATCATATATGAGAAATTGTAGTATTGTTGTGTGTGGATTGAGAAAATGAATGGTAGAAATATCATTCATTTGCGAATTTAAATAGCGAATGTTAATAATGGAATTTAAATGATAACAGAGACAGTGAGTGATAATAATGGAATTCATGTGTGAATTGAAATAGAGAATGTTAACAATGACATTCATATGAGAATTGGGACTAAGAATTGTAACAATTTCATTCAGATTTAAATTTAGTATAAGAATGGTAAGAGTGGAATTCTGAAATTTGAATTGAAATAATGGATATTAATTAGGTATAATGAGATATGATATCCCTTAGAGATAGTTTATACTCTAGCATGGGCTGATGTGGGTATTGAGGTTATGGTTTCCACATTAACATTAAGATTAATGATGTTAAATTAAGAGTAATAGAATAAATATAAACTATTCACTTTATTGGTGATATTTATTCTTTATAAAATTATATAAAATATTTAATTAGATATTGTTTTATATACAATTTTTGGTATCCTACAGATTTGTACTCACACCCTACTTAGGTTTAATGATAAATATCCAAATAGATTTCGTGGTTGCGGGATAGGTTAAGGGAGAAGGTCATATGATAGATAGTTGGTAATGATAAAGCATTATAGGGAACCAAACATGGTATCCAGAAATTCATGGAGGAGTTCTCAGTGTATTTATTCATTTTGGTGTTTTTATATTGTCACATGGAATATACATTAGCATACTAAAACAACTGATTTAGTTTTGACATTTTATTTCCAGTTTTGGTCATCTTGTGTTACTTGTATTATTATGGTCATTGGTAATGTCATTTGGCCATAATTTATTTATTTCCACTAGTGTATTACTCTAGTAAAGATTTTATAGGATCCAAATGATTGATATTAGACCATCACTACTATTCTGAAGCCTCTAACATATAGGGAGGCATGTCTAAGGTCATGTAGTGATCCAGATCGGGGAATTAGTGTGTGGAACCCTGTTTGGGATGTTACAAAATGGTCTAAGAGAAAAACTAACTTTTAATTTCCATTTATCTTCTATTAATATTTGGGAAAGGTTGGAATGAGACAAGGAATGGTTGGGCCTTGGTTATGAGCTCATTCTTGGGAGTAGTTAACCCAAATATGGGCGAAACATAAGTACTGAGTGTGGGATTATTGATATTGCAATTTTTTATAATTAGCATTATTTCACCTTGGGTGAGGCACTTGTGGCATGATGTGATAATTTTTATAATCTTTTATTAAGAATTGACTTGTAGATCATTATGTAATGATGTTGTATTATATATGCATCATTTTAGGAATAGTAGATTAATTATTTTTACATGAATAATTTTAGGCACTTATAATAAAATGGGTTTTGGGAATGTTGTTGAACAGGAAATGTTTTTCCTTACTTATGTGTTTGAATTGAAACATTGGTGGCTAATGAAAACTAAGAATTGTGAAATAATGCAATATGAAAAAATGGGTTTCTAGTGAGAAATTTGAGTATGTCAATGAGTATCCCTTTGTTTAAGATAACCTAGATATAGGATGATTAAGTGTACTGATAGTGCATCAGTTTGGACTGCGAGACATGAAAGCTGGAATGACTTTTATCGATTTTTGTGAAATAGTAAATCCCCAACCTTAATCATTACATAATATTGAGATAATTAATTAATTTTACATTAAATAACATTGAGTATATTTTAATGTTTAGATCTTTTTTATAATTGGGCCATAACTCATACATAACAAATTAAATATTACACGTAGACACTTCAACTCACTATCCATTTTTTTATAAAACAAAAACACTTTAAAAAGAAAAAATGTATCACATCATGTTTTAATAGAATAACTTTTCCTTGATCCCATCCTTGAATATATTCTTTTTTATGACATGTGAAAAATCTTACAAAACATGGTATGAGCATAAAAAGCTCAGTAATGGATACAAAAAGAAGGAATCCTATTACTCTTGAGAAAACATGAAAACCATGAATAATTCAACATAATTTAACACTTTTCACCTTTAAAAAGAATAAAATATACTTCATTGAATATAAACACATTTCTTACCCTTTTATAACCAATATATTACCATAAATCCCATATAATGAAACATAAAATATATAAAGGTATCTTGGGATGTAAATATGGTTGAATGGAATAACTATATAGTCGACTTCCAGACATATCACTAAATAGAATAACTATACAATAACATCCATAACCAATGAATTTGAGGTTATAATAAAAACACTCATCCTTGGTTTATCATAAAACCACCCATCTTTGGTTTATCACATTACCATCTATCTTTGGTTTATCACTTAACCACCCGTCAAATATCCAAGTACCATTTTATAATCATAACACATAAATGATTACAATTATCAATATTTCACACATAAAATTCCATTTGTAATCGAAATAAATAATTTCATTGTTTTTAAATAGAAAATCCACTTTCAAAACCATTTTCAATAACAAAACACCAAAAAATGGAATAATGGATTTCTCTTACTTTTCAAAACAACAAGGCTTATTGGTTAATACAAATATCAAATAACGGTAATGGTGGTGAATGATTCATTGTTGCCACATAAGTTAAAAAAATTCTTTTTTATTTAGTACAATGATTCATCCAAAACAATTCCCATTGAATGAATTTAAAATTCAAAGGGGTTTATTATACACTCTATAAAAGTAGGCGGTGTACTAAATCAAAATAATCCTCAATGAAAGGAGACTAAGACAAAGTCCCTTACCTTGATTCTGACTTGTCTCGTTCATTATTTATATTCCAAAATAATAAACTTATGTTAATTTATACTTTCATTAAAACCATTTCAATTTTTGATAATAATTTTATATCACTTATTAACATATCATATAAATTACATAATTATTTAAGTTTTTACTGGTGGCATTGTCGATATTCGGTGCTTCAGTTGAAAATGAACTTGTTTGATGTAAATTTTACATGTTTTAAAAATTCTATCATCTCCATAATATTATTAATGATTTAAATATAATATATATATAGTATATATGTATTTAGAATATTACATAACATTTTGCGATAATAAATGAAGTACATCATACATGGTGACAATATGTCATACGTACGCATGAACACTAATTTTATATCTTTATCAAATTAATGGAATGAAAACCAAATTATACAGAGGTATATTATAATTCTAGTATAATATCTATGTTATATATGTTACATAATTTCATTAACATGGTCTTTTATATGTTCCATTAATGGCATTGATGAGTCATTTCCCTTTGAGGGGACTGTAGCCCACATTTCCTCAAATGAAATTATCGTATTTACATATTATGGAATGCATAAAGGTATACTGTAAAAAATTATCAAAAAATAGATTCAATATAAATATAATATTTTTTATATTTATTCATTCCATTCATTCAAATAATTTTGATTTAATGAAGATCATGTTGAATGAATAGCATCGCATCATGTAGACTGTAGGTCTTAGGTATGCATGATCGACAATATCATTCAAGTAATTGTTAAAAAGTATAGAATTTTATAGTATATAAATAATTAATAATATTTATAATTTTGTATTAGCTATTTACATCCATTATACTTATCATTATACCCATCCAAATTAAATAATGTTGAATAAAAAATTACACCTTGACATGGAGAAGGTAAGTTGTACGTATGCATGCATGGTGATATTGAAATTATTAGGGCGGATAATATAGAGTATAATGTTATCCCATAATTATAATAACATCTAATAATATATAATATAATGGATTTATTTCTTTAGTATATAAAATTGATAATAATAGGAAGTAGAAAAAGAAAAGAAATTTGAAAGAGGTGATAAAACAAATACATGTTTTTCAAGTATCTCCTTTTGATTTTAACAAAAGGCCTCTTTAGGATTGATTTTCGCCTAATGTGTGTTATAGAGGAGGATGGAAAGGGATGTTGGGAGATTATTTTTTCAGATTTTGGATGATCCAATGGTCTTGAGAGGTGTGAGTATGTTGGTATAGGTTGGGTGCTTTTATAAAAGGGAGGAGGGGCACTATAGGAATGTCTTGAAATTTTATTTTATTATAAATTGAGTTTCAAATTATAATAGTTACAATGTGATAGATTTCTAGGAAAATATGATTATGGGTCCAAATTCTCTCATACAATAGGCTTTATAAAATTTTAGGTCACAAAATTAACCTTTTCTTTCAGCTTCAACCCTTAGTTAAAAACATTAACTCTTACCATGTCTTGTTGTGTCTTTATAATATATTGTTACTATAGTTACTATAAAATGACAATATAAAAAAAATTGGATAATTAATTACATATGTATCATTATATAAGTTATTTTCTGAATTGTATATTTTTAGGAAAATTATAACATTTATTAAAATATAAATTGTTTTAAAACCTCAGTTATGGTAATTTTTATACTATTTATTAATTTATTTTTTTATTAGAGTCATAAAAACATGATTCCTTCAAACCAAAAAAATTAACTCATCCCTCACATGTAAATTTTATCCAAAAAAACTCTAGGATGACATAAATTTTTTAAATTACATTTATTTTAATATTAATAGTATTATTTATTTGAATCTTTCATTAAAAAGGCAATCGCTACATCATCATTGTGTCCCAAATTAATTTACTTATTTAATATATAAAAAATAAAAATAAAATACCATGATGTAGGAAATATTTCTATATTTTTAATTTATATTTATTTTCAATGAGATCCATTATATAAAAAATATTAAAAATTATTTTATTAAAAGTTAAATGTTTATGTTATATTTCCCTTTTCTTTAAATTAAACATTATAAAATTTCATTTTCACACCAAAGTAGCTCACAAATGCCAAAGGTTCATCCAAAAGATTATCATGGTCAGACATATCCCATACAATCGGACTAGATCACATTTTAAGATATTTTTATATCATTTTAATATTATTATTTTACACTTATTTACGTGATTCAAATTTTAACCAAGGTAATTAAAATAAATTAATGAAGTTAATATTCATAATTTCCAAAAATAATAGGTACCTAACTGCATAATTTGGAAAATTTTATTAAAAATATGGAATCTAATTTTCAAAATTCAAAACATAAAAAATTCAGAAATTAATTTAAATTTAATTCCCATTGTCAAAACAAGAAAACATGTTTTTAAGATGTAAAAACTATCAATAGATTGACTTGTGTTTAAGTCCAATTAAAATATAAAATTACTTAAAATTCCCTTAATTAGATTTAATTATAAATAAATAATCCAATTACACTTTAAACCCAATTAAAATGACAATCGAACTATATAAATAAATTATATGAAAAAGAAGTTTTGAATTTATATCAAGTATTTTTCACTATTCATTACTAAATGAATTTTATCAAAATAACACCAAAAGTAATTTTTTATGTCCTAATTATAAATAAAAAGATTATTTTATCAAATTTAACATATAAATATGAAAAAAATCTATTTTTAAAAATATTTCTCTATCAAAAAGAGGTAAAATGACCTTATAAAAATATTTGAGTATTTTATGGTTAAAATTTGATTCATTCTCATTTTAAGCCTCTAAAAATTATTAGATTAATATAATAACATTTAAAAATAAGTAATATAATAATATTATTAATTTTTTTCTTTCCTTATAATACAATGGCTAGGTGTTAACTGCCATTTAAATTAATTATATTATTGTTGTATTATTTATTGATATAAGTCAGTGTTGTGTGAAACGTAAGATTATAGAGAAACTCGTTGTTTTGTGTCCTGTACACTATCAAACACATTGTCTCCTTTAAAATAAAATTGATATTAAATTAAAAACTATTAATAGATATAAAAATTTATTATTCTATAAAAACATGTGATCTTACATCATTCCTCCCTTTTAGAAAATGCGTCCTCGCAATTTTAAAATTGGAATGAGAAACATCATTGAAAATCCCACACCGGAAAAAGAGTCAATAAAACTATCAGTTTAAAAGAAAGAATAATAAGTACAATGGTTTCCCTAGATAACTTATACATGGATTCCAGGTTCGAAAACATGGATATGGAAGAGAAAATGGCCATCTTGTTCTAATGGGGAGTTATAGAAAATATGATTAGGAGAAAGTTAACAACCAGAAAACCGTAAAATTATGATGGGATAGACGGTATTTGATTCCCCAGTAAGAAAAGTAAATGGAAAATGTTATTTTTTAATGGCCTTTTTATAAATTTTAGAAATTTATTAATGAGATTGACTATGAACATAAGGAAACATACTTCTCAACTATAATTTCAACCTTTTATAAATTTCTAATACAAGCTTATATTTTCACTAATCAAATAGTATTAAAGATGACTTGGTCACACCTGAATCACTAGAATCAACTAATAGAGAGTCTCATAATCTATAAAATATTAACTATTTATTTATCCTATCATGAAATGTTAACCGGAACAAAAAATATTTAGATAAGATAAGATAATTCCCCAAAACGAATAATAATTTATACGAAAAAAGACTACTTTTTATCTCCAAATTCCAACAGTAATACCCAAATTCCTAAGAAGTTAATTAAATAAATAATCGTCTATAAATATTCCCAAAATAATCCAAACAAGGATTGAAATCAATAATCAAAATTATTTAATCACATTATCTTCTAAGATAAATTATAAAAATTATCTTCAAATAACATAAATCACTCTTAATGTCTCATACCAAATACTAGTTAACCTAATCAAGCATTCTATAAGATATGATAACCATCTATTTAAATACTCTAATTCCCTAGAAGTCAACAATTAAAATCATAGATTATTCCTAAGATATAATTCAACCATTATATTGTAATTATATCTCATAGTATTCTATTAACCTTAATTATATAAAGTTCCCTAAATATAAAACGTCATCCAAAATAACATTTATCAGTTAATTCCCAAATAGTTTTTCCCATACCAAGTATATCAATTTGATAAAACATAAGTTCTAAAAATAAACTTATTCTGACTACATAAACTCATTAAAATAAAATTTAAAATTTATACAAACCAGGGACTTAAATTAGGCATGCGGTAAGTGATAAAGCCTTGTTGCACTTTGGATGTGAGTTCAATTCCCATTTCATTGTCCAACAAGATGGGTTGTCACCCTTAATATGGGTTTTCCTTTTTCTAAAACTATATAATTATAAAAACATTCAAAAAATGAGATAAAATCTTCAAAAATAACCATAACATAATTTAACCTCATGTTTATCTCATGACTTTCATTTTGCATCTCAAAATTTAATAAAACATAATTACCAAAAAATCAAGGATAAATTAAACACTAAATATTAATTATAAATATATTCACAAACGAATATGAAATTTATCCTCAAATAGAATTTTCACACAATAAACATCAGGGTTACACATACTACAGGAAAGTCTTCCACAGTAATCCCATCAACAAAAGATCATTAATACATTCAAATATTTCATCACCCATAAATCTAACATAACACTTGAATTTATAAAATGTAGATATATTAATCATCCAGAATTATTTAGGATCCATTAATCATGTTTTTTCATCTTATTTCATAATACATATTTCCATTAAAAAATCATCAATCATGTCATATGAGTCAATAGTGACAAAACATGATCTATAAAATAAACCATACCTTTCATAAGACGTTTTTAGTTTCCTCATCCCCAATTAGAATGAAATTAGGTTTTGGTAAACATATATTTATATGGTCCTGCTAATACCATTCCCGAACCTTCTTTCTCTGACATATATTTGTGTAATGACAATACACAACACATTTAAAACATTCAATTGATCCTTCAGAAATAACATCTTTCCCTTTTCTGGATTCAACTGAATGCTTCCTTTTCCAATGGAAGGTTATTTCTTTATGACATCCATACCACATCTATAACATCTTCCTATACCTTTGAAATATTTTCCTATTTTTCTCTTTCCACATACTTGACACAAAAGTTGTTGAATATAATTACCTTTTATGATTATTGCATGAAATTTCATAGGGTTTAGTTTCTCACATATATGATGCCTTATAAAAATTACAAAGGTTTATGTGGTCAATTGTGACTCCAGATAGTTGGTTAGGAACAACCACATGAGTTTTCATTGCATCTCCCTTTTCAATCAGTTTCTTATTCATAAAACCACCATAGTTTCTTTCACATCCATTATTACTTTGGTGGCTTCTAGATCCATACATGTATAAAATTCAAAAAGGATAGTGTGAGTATATAAGTAAAATCATCATACACTATCTTATGAGGAGGGTAAACACTATGATATTCTTATTCTTGTTATCTTAAACTCCTTAAATTTATCTAAAATAACAATTAGTCTTTCAAATAAAATAACCATTGTGGTTATATAAAACATGTCACTTATGCTTAAATACCACCCTAACCTCTAAATTTTTCTTCACAAACCTTTGATACCAACTGTAAGGCCCCAAAATTAAACATTACATAATCTTCATATAATTCATTATTTTTTATTTATATCACATCGAGGATATTTTTAGGTTTAGATATTTAGATAATTACACCATAATTCATACATAACAACTTAAACATTACAAGTAGACACATCAACTCACTATCCATTTTTTCATAAAACACAAACTCTATTAAAATAAACATAGAATCGACTCATGTTATAATAGAATAAAATTTCTTTGATCCAACAATTAACTATATTATTTTTTAATTCTTATGAAAAACATTCCAAAACATGGTATGGAATAAAAATATCAGTAAGGGATACACAAAGAAGGGGAACTATTAGTCTTGGGAAAACATGAAAACCAAGACTAATTTATCATAATGTAATACTTTTGACAATTAAAAAGTTGTAAATATACTTCACTGAATATAATCTCATTTATTACCCATTTTGTAACCAAAATATTACCATAAATCCCATAGAAAGCAACATATAACATATGAAGGTTACTTGGGACACAAACATACTTGAATAGACTAACCCTATGGTCAACATCCACACATATCACTAAATGGAATAGTAATATGGATGACTTCCACACCCAATGTGTTTGAGGTTATAACATAACCACCCATACTAGGTTTATCATAGAACCATGCATCATTGTTTTATAATGTAACCACTCATCTTTGGTTTATCATGTAACCACCCGTCAAATTTAAATTACTGTTATATCATCATAAATCATTAATTATTATAATTAACAAAATTCACATTTAAAATTCCATTTGTGATCACAAGAATTTATTTCAAGATATTAAAATAGTAATTCCACTTTCAAAACCATTTTCAATACAAAAACACCATAAAATGGAATAAGGGATTTCTTTTTCTTTTTAAAAACATTAAGACTCACAGAGGAAGCCAAATATCAAACAACTGTTATGGTAGTAGAGGATTCATTATTGCCTCATAAATAAAAAACATTCCTTTTTGACATTTAGTAAAAAACCTTTTCAAAAAAGGATTCCCTTTTAATGAAATTAAAATTCAAAAGGGTTTATTATACATCGTATAAACGAAGGCAGTGTATAATATCAAAATATGTGTCAATGAAAGTAAGTTGAGATTAAGTCCCTTACCTTGAATACGACATGTCTCATTCATTATTTATATTCCTAAACAATGAAATTAGTTTAATTTATACATTATTGAGAACCTTTTTCATGTTTATTATTCCTTTTATATCACTTATTATTATGTTATAAAAATTACATAATTATTTATGTTCTTATTTGTCATTTTGTAGATATTCGGTACTTGAGTCGAAAATTAACTTGTTCGATGTAAATTATCTATGTGTTCAAAATTAAATTATCTAAAAACTATTATTAATGATTTAAATATCAAATATATCTAGTATATATGCATTTATAATAGTCCAGAATATGTAGAGATAATAAATGAAATGCACCTTTCATGGAGACGGTAGGTCATACGTATGCCTGAACACTAATTTTGTTTCTTTTACATGTTAAAGGAATGAAAACTAAATGATACAAAAGTATATTATAATTCAATTATATTTTATATGTTATATATTTTATATAGGTTCATTAATAACATCCTTTATGCATTCTAGGTATTTAATGAATGAGTCATATCACATTGAGGGGACAGTAGTCCCCACTTCCTCAAATGAAATTATCATATTTACACATTATGGAAAGAATAAAGGTATGTTGTAAAAAATTTAAAGAATAATATCGTCAATATTAATATAATATACATAATATTTATTCATTCCATTCATGTATATAATTAGGTTTAATGATGATCTTGTAGAAAGAATCACATCACATCGTGTAGATGGTTGGCCATACGTACGCGCGAGCGACGATATCATTCACATAATGGTTAAATAGTTTATAAATGGATAGTTTATTAATTATAAAAACATTATCATGTTGTATTAATTATTTACATCCATTATCATCATCATTATACCCATAAAAATTAAATCTTGTTTAATACAAAAAATTACTCCGCGACATGGAGGTGGTAAGCCATACGCACATACGCATGTTGATATTATTATTCATCGGATGGATAAAAGGAGGTATATGGTTATCCTTTTATTATATTCACATATAATCATGTATAAAATAATGGATTTATTACATTATTAGTGAAATGACATAATATTAGAAATTAGAAGAAGGAATGAATTTTTAAATAGGTGATAAAAAAATACCACTTTTTCGAGTATCTCCTTTAGATTATCGCAAAAGGTCACCTTGGATGGAATTCAACCAAAAGTGTGGAATCTAAAAAGAAATGATAGATATTGAGAACTTAATTTAGTATAATTTTTTTGAGTCAATCGGCTTGAGATGTATGAGTATGTTTTAGAAGTTGTGACCTTTTATAAGAGGGAGGGTGACACTTTAGGAATGTATTGAAATATTATTTTATTATAAAATGATTTTTGAATTATAGTACTTAAAAAGATATGTATTTAAAGGATAATATGAGGATATGTCTAAATCCTATTAACAAATGTAGTTTGGACAATTTTATGTCACAAAATTAACCTTAGCCTTTAGCTTTAACCTTTAGATAAAAACATTAACTCTTACCATGTCTTCTTGTATGTTCATAATATAGGGTTACTATAGTTACTATAAAAAGAAAATAATACCAAAAGTGGATAATTAATGTAATTTATAACATTATAAAATTTATTTTTTCTAATATTAAATTTTTTGGACTATTATATCATTTAATAAAATAGAATTTAATTTTAAAAAATTAATTGTTTCAATTTTGACACTATTTTGTAATTTATTTTTTCTAAAGTCATAAAAAACCAATTACATTGAACCAAAGTAATTAAATCATCCATAATATTTCAATGTAATAAATTAAATAAGTGTATGGAATAAAATTATTCCTGTTAAATTTATTTTTTAATTGATAATATCATTTATTTGAATCATTCATTAATTAGTTAATCATTGCATCATCATTGTGTCGCAAATAAATTTATGAATTTAATGTTTAAAAATTATAAATAAAATTCCAGGATATAGGAATTATTTTTATCTTTCCAATGAATATTTATAGACAAAGTATCCATTTTTATTACCCTATATTAAAAATGATTTTTTAGAAGATACATGTTTCAGTTATATTTAACTTTTCTTTAAATTAAATATTACAAAATGTCAATTTCACACACAATTGGCTCTAAAAAGCCAAAGGTTGGTCCTATCAATGATCTTGGTCATATATGTATCATTAAATAGGATTAGGATATGTTTTAGGGTAGTTTTATGTTATTATAATATTATTTTTTTTACCCTTCTTTACATGATTTACCCTTTAACCTTGGAAAATAAAAATAATTACTGAAGTTAATATTCATAATGTCCAAAAATATAAGTTACCTGTTTAAATAATTTTTATCTTATGATTTGAAATATGGAATTCAATTTCAATGTTAAATAAATAGATTTGGCTGAAATTAATTTAAAATAATACCCATTTGTCAAAACCTGAAAATGGGTTTTTAGGTAGCAAAAACAATCAAAATATTAACACGTGTTTATATCCAATAAAAATTTGAAAATAATTCAAATGAAAATAATTGTATTAAATAAAAAAAATAATAATATTACATATTAAAAAAAATTAAAATGACAATATAACTATATAAATAAATTAAATGACAAACCCAAGTATGTTTCACTATTCATTAAAACATGAATTTTATCAGAAAAATACCAAACGTAAATTATTATTTCCCGATTCCAAATAAGAATTTTATTTTATCAAATATATTATATATAAATTAAAAAATTATTTTTAAAAATGGGTTTCTATCAAAATACTGTAAAACAACCCTTTAAAATATTAGATTATTTTAGGCATAAAATTGGATTCATTAATATTTTAAGCTTCCAAAATTCATTGGGTAAGTCAATAAAAATTTATAAAATATGAAACAAAATAATATATTTAATTCTATTCAATCCCTACTATACAATTCCTAGGAGTAAACTACCATTTAAAATAATAATATTTCAGTAGTTTTATTTTTCTGTATAACTGAGTGTTGTGTGCAATGTATGATTTCGGAGAAACTCATTATTGCGTGTTGAGTATGGTATCATTCATAGTGTTCCCATAAATCTAAAATTAATATTAAATTCAAAAATATTATTATATATAAAAATTTATTATTCTATAAATACATGGGATGTTACAGAAACCCTATTTTTTAATGTGTTAATGTTGTTAACTTTTTTCCTAAGATGTGTCTTTGGAAATATAGATATATGCCTCCGTGATGTCACTAGTTAATAGGATGTCCAAAGGTTATTTATGGAGATAATCCACCTATAATAGATCCTAAGGAACCGATTTTTTTGGGTGAGGAAGGTGGAGAGAAATTATGTGAGATATTTGATCTCTTCATGTAGATTATGGAGAGATGCCCCGGGAGGGTTGTGAAAAGAATGTTTGATATAAGAATATAGTTTTGGTTATAGTAGAATATAATTTTTAATGGAGTGGGTATACCTAATGAAAAATATTTATTGATTGAGTCTAGCTAGAAAATACCTGACCATTTTAATAGTTTTTCTGAGAATAGGGTCAAGTTGGCCACTTATAAGCTATATGGATCACTGAAGTGCTAGTGGGACCTTCAGTTGAGAACTAGTCTGGTTGATGATATATTTTGGAAGTAATTCTTGGAGAATTTCCTAGAGAAATTATGTCCAGAGACACTAAGGTAGGAGAGAGTATATGAGTTCATGAGGTTGACTCTAGAAAGTATGTCCAGGACTTAATATTCTGAACACTTTAAATATTTTTAGTACTTTTCTCTAGATTTGGAAGGGGATGAGATAGCTATGATTGGAAATTTTCAGGACATAAATAAATGTGAGATTATGTCTGAATTTAACTTCTTTTGGTTAATAATGATTGATAAGGTGGTGGATCAGGCTATCATAGTTGAGGGGTACCTGAAGGAGGCTTCAAGTGAAGGATAGATTGCTACTGCTGGATGACCAGGCGGTACACCTGCCGATAAAAGGAAGCATCACTATAAGGATATTATATTTGGGGAGAGGATGGAGAGTTTCCAAGGGAAATGATCAGTTATAGAAGATATTACCCAAATTATTTGGGACCAGTTTGGTAGGCCATACCACTATCATAGACGCTCTCCCTAACCACCTATAGAGTTCTTATATTGAGGCATGATGGGGAATATGTAAATTTTATTTAGCAATCCATGATAGATGGGTAGTGATAGAGGAGATATATTGAACTTGGGTGCGATAAGGTTAACTTTGGCACCATATCAGGCTATTATTTGTATTTCTACTAGTATTTTAATTTGAGGAAGTGAATGTGGTAATTCTGGGAAAGAACACACGTACTATTAAAGTACAACAACATAGGGGGATTAGATTTCATAATTAGGAATAGGGTAATGATAGTTACATTCCATTCATCCTACAATTATGTATAGTGATTTTGTACCATCAAAATGGAGTGGTACTATTCCTATAACATCTACATTTAGTATTTCCTTATTTGATACTTGTGCCTCTATATCCATTATCTATACACAACATGTAATTTTTTTGAGTCTGGTGGTGGATTCTATGAATGGGGTGATGATGATAGACATACTGCTGGGAGTATAGTCTAAACATATATTATTCTCTAGGGAGTGTTCTATTGATGTAGGGGTGTATAGTTTCAATTGGGATCTTAACATCATAGACATGTCAATATTTGGTTTGATTTTGGGTATGGGCTAGTTAGTATCATTTCAATCCCACATTGATAGTTTCTAGAAGAGATTGATTTTTATGTCTCCTGATGGTTATAAGTATATTCGCGGTGGAGAGTGGGATAGTAATGTGATCTATATAGGGACAATTCACTAGAAAATAGTGGAGCTTACCACCCAAGTTGTTAGTTTTTTTAGGTGGTGGAGGAGTAAATCCTGATATCATTCCACCGGTGGTGGAAACGTTTTCAGATGTGTTTCTTAAATATTTCCCTATGATTCTACATAGGAGGGATGTTGAGTTTACTTTTGATCTCATGATAAGTGATGATCTAGTTTCTATTCCACTATAAAGAATGACACTTACAGAGC
Organism: Viscum album; assembly: GCA_963277665.1. Lineage (NCBI taxonomy): Eukaryota > Viridiplantae > Streptophyta > Magnoliopsida > Santalales > Viscaceae > Viscum > Viscum album. The sequence goes on from OY728129.1 coordinate 1,058,527,061, forward strand.
TCGGGAGATCAAGAATCAGCTAAAAGAGTTGATGGGTAAGGGGTTTATCTAACTGAGTACATCTCATTTAGGATTACCTTTATTGTTTTCAAAGAATGATGGCATAAACTAGCTCTTTCGGGTTGACTATCGGAAGTTGAACTAGATGAATGTGTAGAATGGGCATCCTCTTCTGTGTATCAATGAACTATTTGAAAAGTTGAGTGGAGCTTGTGTTTTCAACATTATTGACTTGGGATTAGGGTATCATCAGTTGAATCTTCAAACATTTGATATATCAAGGACTACTTTTAGATTTAGGTATGAATTGTATGTGTTCTTCATAATTCCATTTGGGTTGAAGAATTCACAAGTAGTGTTTATAGACTTTATGAAAACAATATTCAATATGTACCTAGATCTGTTTGTGGTATTGTTTAGGGTTGTCATATTATTCTACCCTAAGACTCATGAAGTTCATGAACAACATCTTGACATCATCCTAGTAATAATGATAGAAAATTTTATAGACACCAAGATATATGTGTCAATTGTTTAATTATCAGGTATACTTCTTGGGTCACATCATCTCGGAGAAAGGTGTCCTTATGAACCTATAGAAGGTTCAGGTAGCGGTTTCATATGAGACTTCTAAGAATGTGTTCAATATTAGTGTATTTTAGGGTCAGTTCGATATTATTGAATATTCACCCTGGATTATTCCAATTTTCAAGCACTAAATTCTATATTAACTAAGAAAGGGATAAAGTATGAATGGTTAGAATCTTGTGAGATTTATTTTAAGAAAGGAATTTAGAATTTTAAATCGACACCAATTTTTTATCATACCTATGTCAGGTGAGGACTACACAATTTTTTTATTCTTATACGATAAGTCTTGGAGTAGTGTTGATGAAGGGATATCATGTAGTGGTATATGGGTCTCGACAACTAAGGCCACATGAGAAGAACTACCTTATGTGTGAACTCATGTTGGATATAGTTGTTTATGCTTTAATATGTTGGAAGAATTATTTTTTGGGGGAAAACATTAATTTGTATAAATTTCACAACAGCATGATGTTTATCTTTTCATATTGATATATGAATCTCTTGCATAGGAGGTGGGTTGAGTATATGAATTCATTTGATTTTGAGCTGGAATATATGCCTGGAAAGAGAAACAATTTTTTAATGCATTATGCAGGAAAACTCAAAGACATGTTGTTTATGAGTCTAGTGTTGAGTGGAAGATGATGAATTTACTAACTCAGATGGATGTTTTAATGACCTGAATCTGGAGCCCCTCCACTGGTGCCCCGTACTTGGTTCCCCACATGACCTCAATCATATTTCCCCAAATGCCAGAGGATGCAGACTAGCAGCGAGGGCCTTGGTATGTTATTGGGGAAACAATGCCCTCATTTAGTAATGTATACATGGTATAAAAAACAATAGTAAATAGAAAAATCAATAAAAAAAAATATAACTGAAACCAACAGCGGAAGAATAAATATATAGCAATAATGATAATGATGCAACAGGTACAAGTATCTAAGGAAAGAAAAAAACACTACAACGTGCTGATACACAACTGAAGACAAGTACTAAAGGAACAACAAAAGAAAAAGAGATGAGAAACTCCTCAACACCGCAAGCCTTGGCTTGGTCCCATCCTCTCCAGCTCCAGTGCGATCCAGAACCTGAAGTAGAAGGGAGATTTCCCTTATCTATACCTGCAACAAAATAGTCTGCTTGGGCACAAAAGCATTGCCCAAACAGGGTGTGAGACAATGTCCCAGTAGGCAACCACCTAATGATCTATGTATAACAGTCAATGAATACATAGCAAGTAAAGTACAGTAATAGTAAACAGAAAATATACAGCAGCTACAATTTATAATCTAGCATATAAACTACACAAGTAAACAACAAAAAACAAGAAGAACAACATGTAACCCTATGGGTAGCTCTCACGGTCTATCCCATATGGTTTAACCTACAATTATTAGAAACCCTCTAGGAGGCACACATAGTCTCACACATCTAGTTCATCTAAGAGTAGACTTTATGAGGGAGAACTCACCGTCAATTCCCCCTATAGTCTCGTATCATGCTAAAGGTTCTCTGGGGAAGCACTAAATGTCTCATTCCCACTTTGGCCCACGTCGAGGAACTACAGACTCTCTGATGAAGCACTCATCATCAATACCCCCAGTGGTCTCGCATCTTACTAAAATACACTCTAGAGAAGCCCTTATGTCTATTCTCCCTATGGTATACTACACTAGGTTCTCACGGTCCTATGTGAAAAAATAACATTCTCAGCGTGGATAAATCTCCCAATAAAACCTCAAGAACTAATTGGATATCATTTTAAGGCACAACAGCATAACATTATAACAGTTCCACTAACCTACCACTAGGAATGGAAACTGGAAAAACACTTAATAAGAAAAACATGCAAGGAAAGGCACATGAACACAGTACAAAATATCCAAATTCACAAGAAATCACCTCTACTTAAGAAATCAAGAATAATAGGAAAACAACAAGGCATAATAGGAAACACACAATACCCTGTTCAATGGTATTGTTGGAAATTGCACATAATATTCATCAACATCCTATAGAAATGAAAAACCCACTTACCTAGATCCTATGAGATCGATATGCGTGAACAAAAATGACAGATTCTCCTTAGAATGTCGTAGATCTGAGAAAATGTCTGAAACACATAAACCACGATAATTTCAGAGGGAGGAGGAATTGGAAAACAAGGCTCAGGTTGAAGGAAGAACTCACCGCTGTGATTCCAACACAATCAACGGTGCTCGAATCGGAGAATACACCGATATGCAGGGGCTCATCAAAGATTCACAGATCCTCGTTGCTCTCAAACAAACAGAACCTAGAAGAAGACATTTCTGTGTGCCAAGCGTGACCCTCGTCTATTTATTGAAAAAAAGAAATTACACGGCGTGTACTTTTAGAGTACACGGCGTGTACTGGGTCATTCCGTACTCCACCAAAATCAACCTCCATGTCACCCCTACACACCATGTGTGTGGGTCGGACACGGCCAGTACACGGCTTCAAGTGGGAAAAGAGTACATGACGTGTACAAACCACAAACCACAATCACCTCTACTTAAGCAATAAAGCAAAGCAGGATAACAATAGGGTAGAACATGAAACATGCAATACCCCGTTCAAGGGTATTGGTGGAAATTTCACATAATATTCAACGAATTACTACAAAAAGGCACAAACCACCTACCTCTATCCTAGGAGATCAATATATGTTAAAAACAATGACAGATTCTCGTTAGAGCATCGTAGATCTGAAAAAATGTCTAAAACACATAAACCACAATAACGTGAGTAAGAGGAGGAATTGGAAAACAAGGCTCAAGAAGAAGGAATAACTCACCGCTGTGATTCCAATGCAATCAATGGTGCTCGAATCGGAGAATGGAGAGAGAGGTGAGGGCTCGTCCAACACTCGTGGATCCTCGGTGCTCTCAGACGAATGAAACCTAGAAGAATATTTCTCTGTGCGTCTGGCACGACCCTGGTCTGTTTAGTGAAAAAACGTACATGGTGTGTACTATTAGAGTACATGACGTGTACTGGGTCTTTCCATTCTTTTCCAAAATCAGCCTCCATGTCACACCTACACACCGTGTGTGTGGCCCGGACACGACCAGTACATGGCTTCGAGTGGGAAAAGAGTACACAACATGAAGTCAAGAAGTACACGACGTGTACTTCAAACATTTCCATAAACATTATTTTTTTCAAAAACTCCAGCAAAATGATAGGTGTACATGAAATGAAGATCCAGATTCCTACACATTTTGTGGTTCAAGAGAGTAAGAATCAGATGAATCTCATGTAAATTTTAGGGGATTACACACTTTTGTAATGGATCATTCATTAATAGTAAGAGGATTTAAAAATTTTGACATTTAGGGAAAGCCTTAAAGTAGGGGAGACACATTTAGAATGGACCATAGATGAGGACGAGATCATCTATGTCATTAATTAGGTTGTTTTACCTATGAGTATGTTGGAGGAGTTGATAGAGGAATCTCATGGATCGAAATTGGGGTTGAAATCATGTGAGACCAAAATGTAACATTAACTATATAAATAGTTTTGGTGCTCCAGCTTGAAAAATAAGATAGTAGGGTTCATGAAAAAATTCTACACGTTTTAGTAGGTGATGACCAAGAATTAAAGACCTATATGTTTTCTATAGCTATTACCCATAATAGAATGGATGTTGGATGACATGAATATGAATTTTTTATTGATTCTCCCAAGGATGCCTCAGAAGAATGATTCTATTTTGGTGAATGTGGACCATCTAATAAGGGTAGAGAATTTATTTCCTATACAAGATACTTTCTCAATAGAGAAGTTGGGATAACTATTTGTTAGGGAGATTGTCCATATACACAGGGTTCCAAGGACTATAGTTTAAGACTGTGATTTGGTCATTCTAGCACACTTCTGGTAGGGATTATAGAAGGAGTTGGGTAAAATGGTTTTGTTGAGTACAAAATTCTAACCAAAAATAGATAGAAAATCATAATGTACTATACAAGGGATTCAGTATAAAATTTGGGAATGTGTTCTACACATCGGTGGATCTTGGTATAATCTATTATATTTAGTATACTTTTAATATATAAAAAACTAATCATGGGAATATTTATATGGAACAATAGAAGGCTCTTTATGGTTGGCCCAGATTACCTCTATGTTGGATATAAGATGGTGAGTCTATACTATTGGGACTGAGTCTCATGCAGGATATTCCATAATAGTTACAGATGATCCATAATCATATGGTTATGGCCTAGAGTAGTCACACATCCTATTTTGATAGATAATAATGAACCATAGTGCTTATAGAGTGAGATCATGTATTCCATTGGGTTTTACCTAGATTAGGTCATCACTGGATGCAGAGGCCTGGAATGTTGGTACCATGTTATGTTAGATGGTTTTCGTTTATAGAGAGGATAGGGTCTGTGGCATACTGATCGACCCTTCCACAGTGATACAATGCTATGCATGATGTTTTCCATGTTTCATAAGTTTGATAATATCACCCCAACACTTCTCATGTGATTGATGTGTATGATGTTGTGCTAGATATAGATGTGTTCTTTTAGGATCATCTGAAACGGGGTTTAGATCATAGTGACAAAGTGTTGTGGGGTAATGTTGTGTCGATAGTTCAACTATTGTGGAATCATGGTCATGTAAAAGAGGAAACTTGGGACAAAGACATGGATACAAGAGCTCAGTGGTGTAATATTAATGACTCAAAATCACAGAGGTGTTTGGGAGTACAGGTTAAGGAAGAGAAATTATAATTTGGGGAGATTGATTGATCTTTACCATATTTATAGGTTCCTAATGAATGTTTTCAAGTATTCTTTTACTATTTTTTTGAGCATACTTTTTTTATTACTTGGGGTTTGTTAAAGTGAAAATTGGAAATTTTTATGAAAAGTGGGTAGTGCATGATTGGAACACAGTTGTCACAAACTGTGCCCCCTTTTTGAAAAAACATTGAAACACTAGATAGAGATGGTTTTCACATCCTATGAATAGTTTTCCAAACCATGCACCCTAAAAGTAGAAACGGCGCACTCCCCCTATAAGTGTAACATGGTTTTGGCGAATAGTTTTGTGAAACTGTTCTCCCGTCCCAATAATACATTGTGTTACCATTTTAATTAGACTAAAAATTGATTTTAGAATCCTAAACCTTCAAATGTTAACATCTAATCATACCTATATCAACCAATACAATTTTACACAATTTTGGAGCCTCTTGGAGAGATTCTAATCCATTATATCCTTTATTCTTGGTGATTCAAAGCATGTATTGAAGATCTTCACCCCTCCCATTAATAGGTTATCATCTCATGGGGTTTCCTTTCTCCTTATCATTATTATACCATAAATAAAGGATTATTCTATACTACTTTGGTTAGATATAGAACTAGTTTGGTGGATCTAGTTCTAGTATTTTGGATTTGGATCTAGATTTATGGGATCTTGATTTCTTCGATCATTGATTTAGGTTTCAGATATAGATCTGAATCTACATCGTTATCTTGTTCAAATTTGGGGATTTGTATTGGGTTATCGCTCATCAACAAATTATGGAAGGTGTTATATTATTCAAATCCCATAGTAATGATTTATGTTTTGTTTCGGTAATTTTATAATTTCTAGGGTTTCTTTAGAAATAGGATTTTCAAATTGAATTAATTATGATGGTGAATTGATTAATTAAGGGATTGTGAATATGATGTAATTTATTGATGAATTGATTTTATGATATTGAAATTATTGGATTAAATTAAATAATTATTGAATTAATTGTTGAGATATTGTGATTATGAAATTGAAAAATTAATATTGGAATTAATTATGGTATATTGGGATTGCTAATTTAATAATTAATTATTGAATTCATTATTGGATATTGGGATTGTGGATTCATTAATAAATTAATAAATTAATAAATATAGAGTGTTTCATTTACACAATCATTGATGTGATTAATTAACTATTGAATTAAATAATTTAATGACGAGAATATGAAATTGATAGTCGGATTATTTTATTGAATAATTAATTAATATTTCTACTTTTATATATGTGATATCGTAGTATTTTCATGTGTAAATTGAGATAGTGAATGATAATAAGGGAAATTATGTGTGAATTGAAATAGTTAATGTTAAAAATGGAATAAAAATGATAATTGAGATATATAAATGTAAAAATGGAATTCATGTGTGAATTGATATAGTTAATGGTAAAATAGGAATTCAAATGAAAATAGGGATTATGAATTGTAACAATAGAAATCAGATGTATATTGATATTAAAAATAGTAATAGAGGAATTATGAAAAGTGAATTGAATTTGTAGATAGTAAAAAGTTCATCTAGAAGTATGATATCTGTTAGGGATTGTTGAGACTCTGACATAGGTCGAAGTTGGTATTGAGGTTCAAGTGTACTTGAGAGCCCGACGATTTAAGTGATTAAATAAAGTGAAATAGAATAAATGTAAAATGTTTACTTTAATGTAGGTATTTGTTATTTATGCAAGAACATACACTATTTGACTGGAGATAATTTTAGACACCATTGATGGTTCCCAACTGTGTTGTACTCACACACTACTCTGTTTTCTTGATCGTTACTCAGATAGATTTTATGGCTGCAGGATAAGTTAAGAGAAATATTCCTATATAAGAGGGATGATTGGGATAAAGGATAATATGGGAATTGTACTTGGTATCAGGACTCTCATGGAGGAGTTTTAAGTGTATTTATTATTTTTTGGTATTTTATAATAACACATGGAACATACTTTAGAATGTAATAAATACTGATTGGATTTTGACCATGTATTTCTAGATTTGGTCATCCTCTGATACTAGTATTGTTATGGTCATTAGTACTATATTTTTATTATTGATTTTTAGCATGTCTATTACTCTATTTAAGAGATTATAAGATCCCCATGATCGATATTATACATTTTATAATATACTCTTATATTATTATGATTCCATTCCAGAAAATACGAAATAGAAATGGAAGTAGCGTTCATGTGTACGTACGGCTTACCGTCTCCATGAACGGTGCATTTCATTTCTTACCTCTAAATGTGATGTAATATTATAAATACATGTATATGATGAATATATATGATATATATGTTTTCCAAATCATTAATATCATTCTGGATATAACGAACCTTTGACCAAATTAACAACATGTAAGTGTAAGAAGTCTATTTTTGACTTAAGAACCAAATACCGACAAAATGAACATTATTAACTTAAATGATTACATGATGTTCATAACATGGTATAAAAGGAATAATGAACTTGAAAAAGGTTCATAAGCAATTATAGATTAACTCAAGTTTATTATTCAGGAGATTAAAGAACGGTCGGGTCAAGTCGGATCGAGGTATGGGACTTCGTCTCAATCTCCTTTCATTGAGGCATATATTATTTTATACACAACTTTCATTTATACGGTGTATAAACCCCTTTGACTTTTAAGTTTATTCAAAAGGAATCTTTTTATACGAAGTGTTTACTAAACGAAAAAAGGGAATGTTTTTGTCGTACGTATGCGGCGACGACGACTTCTCCGCCGTCGTGACCGTTATTTGAGTTTCGGCTTCCTCTACAAGCCATACCTTCTTTTTAAAAGAAAAATAAATTCCATGTTTTACTTTTCTTTTATTTTGGTATTGAAAATGGATTTCACAATTTTTTTGTGTTGTATTGATATCTTGTGATTGAAATGTGGAAATGTTATGTTTCTTTTATGCATGTTTTATGTGATACGATTATGTTATGGTTCTTGGTCATTATTATGAAGATGGGTGGTTCCGTGATAATCTAAGGGCGGGTGAGCCCGATATAGCTCTCTAATGCATTGGGTGACGTGAAGGAGTGAAACGTTAAGGTTTCTCCGAAGTGATTTAGGGAATATACTATAATGGGTATTCCAAATGCAACTAAGAGGGTTACTCCCTATGTAAGAATGTTATGAATGCCTCAAGTTACCTTTATGTCTTATGATTTCTATGATTTGTTCATGATTTTATGAGGTATATTAAAGTGCCTATGTTTTATGGGTAAAGTATAATCTCATCATTAGGTATATATGTACCCATGTTTCCTTTCCATATTTTTATATCCCTTACTGATCTTTCTATGCTCATCCCAAGTTTTTTTTGAAATGATTTTCACAGGTCAAGGGAAGGGTACATGATATGATGACAGTGTTAAGGAAGTGTCAAGAATGAATCCATGTTTTATTTTAAATATGTTTCCATTGATGGGAATGAAGAATACTATCTTTATGTAACCACTTTGTTTATATGTGGAGTGTAATGAATGTTTTATGATCTAATTCTCTAAAACTCTAAACCCGAAAAGATCCTCAATGTGTAATCTTGTAATAACTCAAGATTAAGTAAGGTATAACGGTGGGGCCTTATAGTTGGTATCAAAGGTCGGTTTAGATAACTTTAGGAGTTAGAATTCTATTAAATGATTATCCAAAAAAAATTTGAAATGATATAGGATTTGAAGATTACCATGTTGCTTCATCTAAGGCATGTTTGTTCAGAATGGTTTTCCGTAGAGTAAATAGGGAAGCAGTGCTAAGAAGGCATACAGAAGGAAATAACCTTCCGAATCAGCATCCAGAAATGGTCGGAATTGGAACTGAACAGTTTGTTACAGTAATGGCGCAGTTGACTCAAGTGATAAATGGTGGTGGTATCCATGCACGAGATCAGCCAGATCAACCGCAGAGGAACATGACAGTGGTGGAACATTTCATGAGGCAACATCCCCCATAATTCAGAGGATCATCTGACCATGTGCTAGCTGAAGGGTGGATTAAAGCACTGGAGAAGATTTTCGATGTCATGGGGTGTTCAGGCAATCAAAAGGTTAGTCTTGCTATTTACCGTTTGGAGGGTGAAGCAGATCAGTGGTGGTCTATGGTTAAAAATATCAGGGACTCCGATGAGATTGATGCTCTTTACTGGGATGAATTCAAAGGTATGTTTCTTGAGAAGTATTTTCCTAAGGCTGTTCGACTTAGGATGGAAAAACAATTCATGGAATTGAGGCAAGAGGAAGACTCAGTGGCTGCCTATGAAGAAAGGTTCACTCGATTGGCAAGGTATGCTCCAAATTTTATTCGAGACCTTGATAGTAAAATCAATCATTTTTACTAAGGATTAACGCAAATGTATCGAAGGAAATTAGCTTCTCGTGAGTTTAAATGTTGTGAAAAGCTTGTTCGATGTGCTGAGAAGGTGGAAATGGAGTTTTCCGATGAACAAGTGTTCTATATCAACCAGCAAAAGAAGAGACCGAGGTGGCAGGAGAAAGTTAAGAATTCTTCAAAAAAGTCTGATGGTAAGAAAACTAAGTTTCCAGTTTGTGATAAATGTGGCAAAAGGCATGCTGGGGAATGTCTTCTGAATTCTGGAACGTGCTACCTATGTGTTAAGATGGGATATAAGGCTTGTGATTGCACTGAAAAGGATCAAGGTGAAGGTAAGACCAAATTCGATTTACAGTTAGTGAAATGTTATAAGTGCAATGAGATGGGTCACTATGCAAATGAGTGTCCGAAAAAGAGCTTGAGTGATGGGAAGTAGTTAGACTATAAGCAGAAAGGGGTGGTGAAATCCTTTGCAACTAATTCAGTAGATGTCGGGCCGTCAAATGAAGTTGTATCAGGTACTTTGTTTGTTTTTTCAAATTATTCCAGTTTGTTGTTTGATTCGGGGTCTACACATTCTTTCATCTCTGAAACCCTTTCTAGTAAAATGGGAATACCATCGAATGAAATGACTCCTGAAATTTAGGTAAAAACACCTGGGGGAAATGTTGAGGCAAAAAGAATTTATAAGAATCTTCCTATCCTTTTCTGTGGAAAGAACCTACTTGCAAACCTTATTGTTCTACCTCTAGAAGAGTTTGATATTATCCCGGGTATGGATGGCTCTCTATTTACCATGCTAAGAATGACTGTAGAGCTAAAGAAGTTTCTTTTCAGAAAGACATTCAGTTTGTTTACAAAAATGAACCCTTAATTTTGATAACATATCAAGAGGCTGAGAAACTTGTAAAAGATGGAAATGAATGTTACCTTGCATACATCGTTGAAAATAAAGGAACTGTTCAGATTAATGATGTGCCAGTGGTAAATGAGTATCCTGATTTTTTTCCTGATGAGTTGCCTGGAATAATACCAGATCAGGAAGTTGAGTTTTCTGTTGACTTAGTTCCTTATGCTAAGCCAATTTCAAAACCCCCTTATCGAATGGCACAAGTTGAACTTTTAGAGTTGAAGGTGCAATAGCAAGATTTATTAGATAATGGTTTCATTAGAGATAGCATATCACCATGGGGTGCTCCTATTTTATTTGTTAAAAAGAAAGATGGTTCTACGAGACTTTGCATTTATTATAGAGCCTTGAATAACATCACTGTTAAGAACAAATATCCTTTTCCTCATATCGATGATTTGTTTGATCAGCTCCAGGGAGCTTAGTTTTTTTCAAAGATTGACCTGAGATCGGGGTACCATCAGCTGAAGGTAAAGGAGGCAGATATTCCGAAGACCGCATTCCATAGGAGATATGGCCATTATGAATTTGTAGTAATGCCTTTTAGGCTAACCAATGCACCTGCTGTATTCATGGACTTAATGAATAGAATTTTCCATGAGTTCTTGGATAAGTTTGTGGTGGTTTTCATTGATGATATTTTGGTTTTTTCTAAAAGTAAAGAGGAGCATGAAAGACATTTAATGGTTATCTTGCAAACCTTAAAAGAAAAGAAACTATATGGGAAATTCATAAAGTGTGAGTTTTGGTGGCAAAAAATTTCTTTCATTGGTCACATTGTTTCTAAAGATGGAATAACTGTTGATCCTGCAAAAACAAAAGTTGTTGAAGAATGGCCAAGACCCACAAATGTAACCGAGATTCGTAGCTTCCATGGTTTGGCGGGCTATTACCGAAGGTTTGTTAGAAATTTTTCACGGTTATCTAGTCCAATGACTAAGCTAACTCGGAAGGGTGTTAAGTTTATATGGACAAAAGAATGTGATGATTGTTTTCAGGAATTGAAAAGAAGATTGGTGAATGCTCCAGTTTTCTCACTACCTTCCAAGAATGGTGAGTTTGTTATATACAGTGATGCTTCATTGAAAGGACTTGGTTGCGTCCTAATGTAGAATGATCAGGTAATTGCTTATGCTTCACGACAGTTGAAAACTCATGAGGTAAATTACCCTACACATGATTTGGAATTAGCTGCTGTTGTTTTTGTTTTAAAAATTCGGAGGCATCATTTGTATGGAGTAAAGTGTAAAATATATACCGATCACAAAAGTTTAAAGTATATATTCACTCAGAAAGAGTTAAACATGAGATAGAGGATATGGCTAGAATTAATAAAAGATTATGATTGTATAATTCATTACCATCCGGGAAAAGAAAACAAAGTGGCTGATGCTTTGAGTCGAAAAAGTAATGCTTCATTAACAATGTTGTGTTTGGAACGTAATCCTTTGGTTAAGGATTTGATGAACTTTGGAATAGAAGTTGTTGGTGCAGGAAGTCCTTCTATTTTGTTTCAGGTATCAGTGAGATCTTCTCTATCAGATAGAATCAAGCAAGCATAGAAGCAAGACAGTGAGATGTAGAAAAAGGTAGAGCTGGTTCAGAAAGGTAAGTTTCCTGAATTCAACATTGATAATGAGTGTGTTTTGAGATTTGGGAAGAGATTGTGTGTGCCTTGTGATTCACAGTTGAAGAGAGAGTTGTTATGTGAAGCTCATAGTTCTCCGTTTTCAGTTCATCCGGGCAGTACTAAGATGTATAGAGATCTGTGGGAGTATTACTGGTGGGATGGAATGAAAAGAGATATTGCTGATTTTATTGTGAAGTGTTTGACTTGTTAGCAGGTTAAAGAAGAGCGGCAGTTACCGAAATGGTTGCTTTAGCCTTTACCAGTGCGAGAGTGGAAATGGGAGAATATATCCATGGACTTTGTTGTTGGATTACCGAAGACATCTCGAGGTAATAATGCAATTTGGGTTATTGTTGATCGCTTGACCAAGTCTGCTCATTTCCTTGCTATACGAGATACTTTCTCTCTTGATCAACTTTCCCGTTTGTATCTTAAAGAGATAGTCAGGTTACAAGGAGTTCCCCTCTCTATTGTATCGGATCGTGATCCCAGGTTTACTTATAACTTTTGGAAAGGCCTTCAGAAGTCCTTGGGTACTGAATTAAATTTTAGTACAACATTTCATCCTCAATCAGATGGGAAGTCAGATCGAACAATTCAGAAATTGGCGGATATGCAACGATCTTGTTCTATGGATTATCAGGGAAGTTGGGACCAACATCTTTCTTTGGATGAATTTTCATATAATAACAGTTTTCATTCCAATATACAGATGGCACCATTTCAGGAATTATATGGGAAGCAGTGTCGAACTCCAGCTTTCTGGGATGATGTGGGTGAAAGGAAGTTGATGGGACCAGAATTGGTAGATGAGATGGCAGAAAATGTTCAGCTGATTCAGAAACACATGAGAACAGCTCAGAGCAGGTAGAAGAGTTATTCGGATAACCGGAGGAAGGATCTATCTTTCGAGGTAGGTGATCATGTTTTTCTCAAGGTTTCTCCTTGGAAAAGTGTGATTAGATTTGGTAAGAAAGGAAAGATGAGTCCAAGGTTCATTGGACCATACGAAATTCTGGAGAGAGTTGGATCAGTTTCATACCGAGTGGATTTATCTCTGAGTTTATCTCAGGTACACAATGTTTTTCACGTTTCGATGTTGAGAATGTATATGCCAGATCCATCTCATGTTTTGAGTCCAGAGGTAGTTCAGCTGGAAGAGAACCTATCTTATGAGGAACAACCGGTCCAGATTCTTGACCACATGGAGCAAGTGTTACGAAATAAGGTGATTCACCAGGTAAAGGTTTTGTGGAAAAACCACATGATTGAAGAGGCAACATGGGAATCTGAAAATGCAATGAGGGATAAGTACCCCCATTTATTCGATAAGTAAATAAATTGCGGGGACGCAATTTTCTAAAGGGGGGAAGGATGTAACATACCAAGTAAGTAATGAATAATAGATATTTTTATCTATGTATATTAATGAATTAGATGGTGTTTTAGAGGCTTAAAATGAAAATAAATCCAATCTTAAGCATGGAATACACTAATATTTTTAAAAGATTGTTTTACTGCCTTTTGATGGAAAACCATTTTTAAATCTATATTTTGGATATTTTATAATTTATGTTTGTCAAAATAAACTTATTATTTATGATTGGGACATCAAAATTTAATTTGTGTGAATTTTTGGTATTTTTCTGAAAATGTTCATTTTTTAATGAATAGTGAAAAATACTGCATTTTACATCAAAACGGCTTTTTAATCAAATTTATTTATATGATTAGATTATCTTTTGAATTGGTTTTGAAGTTAAATTAGAATATATTTTTACCATTTTATCCAATGGTGGTCATTGGAATCAATTTCACTTTGAAATTGGACTTAAACTAGTGTCAATCTTTTGATACTTATTGTTTCATAAAGACACGCTATTTTCTCTAACAGCGGGAATTAATTATTTAATTAATTAATGTGACTTATATGTTTTCAATTTTGTAAAATATACTTCATTTTTGAATTCAGAATATCTAATATATCTTAGGGTGGATTTTTGGTAATTTTCTGAAAAACTTCAATTTTTGATGAATTGTTAAACCACTAAGTGGTACTTATAAAAACTGATTTTTCCATTTAAATGAAATTTTGCCATCATTGTGTTTTGAATTTCAAAAATCCTACATACATGGTTGTCATTAAGAAGTAAAATGTGGTTCAATGAGATTAAAATAATTTTTTGGTGAATAGTAATTTATTAAGTTTTAATCGCGATTAGTGGCAATTAGTGTAGTTTAAGGTAAAAATAATGCTTTAATAAAATAAGATGAGCTTGACACATGTTCTACCCTCATTGGTTGTGTCATGGCCGACCAAGACAAGCCATGGGTAAACTTGGGGACCCCATGGATCTACTTTGGTTGGGAAATGACATAAATAACTTTTTATTTAATGTAAAAGTAAAAATGACGCAAACATAATATGTTTTACGAAAACAATTTTTACATGGGGTTATAAAGATACGAGTTTTTATTATAAATAGTCATTGGAAGGAATAAAAAATTTCCTACATCATAGTATTTTTTTTATAATTTTTAGACTTTAAATAAATTAAATTATTTATGACATCATGATGATGCAGCGATGACCTCATTATTTAACGATTTAAATAAAATGGAATGATAATGAAAAATCTAAAACCTACACATGGCCAAAACCAATTGTATTAGTGGATTTCAAAGCCCTATCACATTATCCTCGAATTATAGCAATGTGGGACCTTTTGAATCCGAAACTCTTTTTAAAATAAAGTAACTTATCTTTACTTTCGAAAAGTGTCCCTCCTCTCCTCTTATAAAAGGCCCCCACCTCTACCTCATTTCACACACTCCTCAAGCCATTGGCTCGGCCAACCCCTGCCCATTTAATCTCTCCACATCCCTCTCCTAATCCTAGAGGATTACCTTTGGGCAGAATCCTTTCAAATGAAGCTTTTAGGCTCAAATCAAAAGGAGTTACACTTTTAATGGTAATTCATTCTCTCATGTTCATTTGTTTTATTTTGCTTCTCCAACCCCCTAAACTATTTTTATTTACTTCTTTTGTAACAACACCAGTATCTTCAATATACTAGAATGTTTTTATAATATTTATTTGAGCTCCACTCTCACAAAACTACATCAAATGGTTAAAGAACATTCAGTTTCCATGGATGGTGAATTTCTACCTCCCGAAACGATGATTGTTCAATACTCATTTAACACCTTCAAAGGTGGCCATTATGATGTCACTATTTTTATATATGATATATAATATGTTTATGTTTTCCTTAAGCTTCTGTTTTTTTTTCATTTTGGGCATACCTTTATGGTTTCCATTATGGGTAAACATGATATCTTCATTTTAGGAAGTGCGGATTACCGCCCCCTGAAAGTGATTCGATTCGTTAATACCATATGTGGGATGTGTAAAGGATAAATTTAATGATATTATATATGTTATTATACTTGAATTATAATATACTCATATATCATTATGATTTTATTCCAGAAAATACGAAATAGAAATGGAAGTAGCGTTCATGCGTACGTACGGCTTACCGTCTCCATGACCGGTGCATTTCATTTTCTTACCTCTAAATGTGATGTAATATTATAAATACATGTATATGATGAATATATATGATATATATGTTATCCAAATCATTAATATCATTCTGGATATAATGAACCTTTGACCAAATTAACAACATGTAAGTGTAAGAAGTCTATTTTTGACTTAAGAACCAAATACTGACAAAATAATCATTATTAACTTAAATGATTACATGATGTTCATAACATGGTATAAAAGGAATAATGAACTTTAAAAAGGTTGGTAATCAAGTAGATATTAACTCAAGTTTATTATTCAGGAGATTAGAGAACGGTCGGGTCAAGTCGGATACGAGGTATGGGACTTCGTCTCAATCTCCTTTCATTGAGGCATATTTTATTTTATACACAACTTTCTTTTATATGGTTTATAAACCCCTTTGACTTTTAAGTTTATTCAAAAAGAATCTTTTTATACGAAGCGTTTACTAAACGACAAAAGGGAATGTTTTTGTCGTACGTATGTGGAGACAACGACTTCTCCGCCGTCGTGACCGTTATTTGAGTTTCGGCTTCCTCTACAAGCAATACCTTCTTTTTAAAGGAAAAATAAATACCATGTTTTACTTTTCTTTTATTTTTGTATTGAAAATGGTTTTCACAATGTTTTTTGTATTGTATTGATATCTTGTGATTGTAATGTGGAAATGTTATGTTTCCTTTATGCATGTTTTATGTGATACGATTATGTTATGGTTCTTGGGCATTATTATGAAGAAGGGTGGTTCCGTGATAAACTAAGGGCAGGTGAGCCCGATATAGCTCTCCAATGCATTGGGTAACGCGAAGGAGTGAAACGTTAATGTTTCTCCGAAGCGATTTATGGAATATACTGTTATGGGTATTCCAAACGTAACCAAGAGGGTTACTCCCTACGTAAGAATGTTATGAATGCCTCAAGTTACCTTTATGTCTTATGATTTCTATGATTTGTTCATGATTTTATGAGGTATGTTAAAGTACCTATGTTTTATGGGTAAAGTATGATCTCATCCTTAGATATATATGTAACAATGTTTCCTTTCCATATTTTTATATCCCTTACTGAGCTTTTTATTGTCATCCCAAGTTTTTTTAAATGATTTTCACATGTCAAGGGAAGGGTACATGATATGATGATAGTGTCAAGGAAGTGTCAAGAAAGAATCCATGTTTTAATTTAAATATGTTTCCATTGATGGGAATGAAGAATACTATCTTTATGTAACCACTTTTTTTATATGTGGAATGTAATGAAAGTTTTATGATCTAATTCTCTAAAACTCTAAACCCGAAAAGATCCTCAATGTGTAATCTTGTAATAACTCAAGATTAAGTAAGGTTTAAGGCTGGGTCCTTATATATATAACCTTACATATGTACTATGTATATATATAAACATATTCTAATATATGTTCATAATACATATAATATATTATATGTTATTAATATATATTTTAATACATATATATATTCATACATATTTCAATATTAAATATATATATTATGATATATATATTTCTGTATGTTTCTGTGTTTTATATATGTTCAGAAATCATTTGATTTCAAGAAAGAGTGTTTTCATGGGTTTTCCATTTTTCTTGGGTTGTATTTATTGAACATTACAAATATTTACTTTTCCGAGGTAGAAACATGTTTAATTTTTTTTTCAATTCCATGGAATCCTAAAATTAGAGTTGTTTTTCCTAGACAGTGGTTGACATATATTGCATTATTACTTGGAGATGGTTGTAAGGTGTCTTGTGGATATTGATGGGTGTGAAAAAAAATTATTCAGATTCCATGAATTTTTTCATACATCAGCGAGATTTAGATTGAAAATACATTGTTCTGTTCTCCTAGTGTTGTTTATTATGTTCACCTTTTATAACTAAGTATTTTTTTCTGGAAGTATTATTGTATGTTGATTAACATTGTAAATTTATTCAATTAATATAGACCATATGAATCAATATATCATTATTATTTGATTTTGGGGGGTTCCTATTTAGTCTTGTTCCTCCTCTCCACTCCTCTCTTACCTCCAAATTCAAATAAATTACTATAATCCTAACTATATATACCTATACTTTTTTATCTATTTACAGTAACAATAACTTTTGGTCTACTATTTGTCGTTCTCTAATGCATTTTAAATGATAAATTTAACAATATAACCTCTGATGTTCTGGAATGTACTGTGATTTATAATTTTCGTACAATTATAAAATTTATATAGGTGTGTTACTGATAAACAATAAATTTTGAAAAAACAATATTTTATAATAATTTTATATTCTAGAAGTCATGTTATTTAAAAAATACTTTGAGAAATGTTTGAAGGAATTTTTTATTAAAAATACAATTTTTATGTTATTGATATATTCAAGAATGTATGTTCTTGATAAAATTTAACTATCGATATTAGTATATAAACACTCGAAAGGATTAGAAATGGATTGGGAACCCATGACTAAAAATTTATTAAAAAATGAAAAGTAAAAAAGATGGAAAAACAAACACAACACCAAATGCCCAAAAAAATCACAATATCACTTCTTATTACTTACCATGTTTCCTATATTTCTATGATATCTACCCCTCCTTTTGTGGAGTCAACCACACTGCCATGTATTTGTAAAATCAATCTCATCAGATGTTGAATCAAATGATGACTCTGAATCGTGCTCTAAGATTCTAAATTTCCAAGACAGGTCTTAGAAATTTATCACCAAATTCAAGTGAAATCCATCCTAAAAAAATTGATTACAATCATTATCTGGATGACTAAATTAGCATTAAAAGAAAACACTAATAGCTCTATCCTTGAAAACGTGGCCTCCAATTGCAAAATGAACCAATCTACTGCTTCATTATCAATGAATCTAAGTGGCTGCTCACTTTATTATCCTTTTGGGAAAGCAACATTCATGTTCTCCTGAAATAAATGAAAACAATTTTAATCTGAGGCCTTGTGATAATATATATAGTAATTTTTCATGAGATCAGAGAAAATGGATGGTAAGTCTATTCAGAAATCTGAGATGTTCCCCCATCCATAATTGTTGGTGATTACTATATCACCCGATCCATACTAGAGAACATGTCTTTATGAGGACTAAGATCCCTTTCATCCACCTGAACATTCATACAAGAATTTATCCCCACCATTTTAGTCTCACTACAACCATCCATAGTAAAATAAACTACCCTGGCAATATGGGCCAATAGAACATGTTTCGAGGGAAAAACATGAGGATCATACCTTTGTTTTCAAAGCAATACCCGCTGAAATCCATATGCATATATCACTTATTGATTTACCTAGCGACCTTTCACTGCCACTATATGTTATTTTTGTAGTTCATGCTCATCAGATTCCAAAATAATATCCTCATCAAGAGACTGACTGTCCACTAAAGTTTCTTAGATTTCTATAGCTTCTTTATCAATAGAGGCCCCAATATCACTAGATATTCTGTTCTTATAGTCATATAGGGGTACCAATGCAAAATCATCCCCAACACCATGTTCAGCCTGCTGACCATATATAATTTCATCCTAGGTATTTACATGCATCCCACTACCACAATCAACAATCGCAACTATTCGCTCCACTCAAGTGCATGCGAATGCTCCCTGTGTAGTAGGATTCACATTACCTTATCGATGTACCCCACCCTTGTGTCGAGTACTGACATCTCCCCAAACAACATCTGGAAGAAAAGTCTCCAAAGATCATTACTTGGATCCATTATTCCACCCATATTCCAACAACTCATCAACTCAAGAGTGATGGTCTTTTAATTCACAGAAAAATACGGTTTTTTTAATATTCAATACTAAGTTAAATTTTCCCATCCTTAATGGAAGGGAATACATGTTCAACTAAAACTAAATCCATTTCCAATTCAACTAGAAATATTTCATAATGACTAAAACATACAATTTTTTTCTTTATCCAATTTAATTTGCTCCCCAATGGATACTACAATGTCATAGAGGATCCCAGGGTTCACTAGTATCCAATTCAAATGAAAAAAATTAACTCATAACTGTATGGAATAACCGAAAACCTCCAAAGGGTTAATAGAACAATCCAATTAATGAATACGTAAAAATCCAGGATATATCCAAGGTGACCCCAAACACCATTCCTTCATCTTTATGTCCACTGAAGTAAAGATAAAATGGAAGAATCCATGTCCAAAATATATTCATCTCAACCCTTCATCTCCACAAATGATTGAGATTTTGGAAGAGAGATCACTAAATTTACTTGTTGTAGAGCCCTTTGGCTAGACAAGCTGACCAATAATGTAGAATTATCAAATCCTCATTCACTCAAAAACATCACTGGGATAAGGTCTAACATGATAAATATTACCTTTTGGTGAATATCACTTGTTGAACCCTTTATAATTGGGAAAATGTTCTGACAATAGCCTTTTCGGACTAATCCCTTATCTGTGCTAGTCTCCATAGATTCATAAACCATGGGTCACTAATCCACCACTATCTTCTTATTCCCTAGATATGTTCTTACACCCACAGGTGCAGAAAACATCGATAGTTGATACACTATTGAAATACCTGAGCTAGCATCACCAGGGACCACTACCTTCTGGAAGGTATCCTCAACATCAACACACACAAAACCCAAAAAAATAGAGAATCGACATGGGACCCTGTCTAAAAATATGTCACTAGAAACCCTAGATCGACGCCGAGTGAGAACCTCTGTAGTCACCTGAATTCCAGATAGCCATCACAGAGAACAAAATGTTGAGAACATCATTCATCCACTTATCACCAGAAAATAATAAAAACATATATCAATTCCAAATTAGGAATCAACAACCTTGAAACATATATATACATCATAGAGATAGTATGTAGAAATATGACAATGATAAACACCAATGAAAACATTATGTTCCATTAGAGTCACTTAAGGAATTTCCTCTCCACAGTCTCTCCATTTTCTCCTCCACCCAGAGTATGTATATATATAAGTGATGTATATATTACTATCACAATATATTTCATTTCATTGCTATTATTTTCAGAATTCCAATATTTTATATTCTTGATAAGACTATATTTCCAATATTTTAGAGAATCCCTTACACTTTATGATAATTAATGTCAATCATAGCATAAGTGTATGTGTTCAGTCAAAAATATAACAATCATCTTCTATATTTTTTCACATCATCAAATGTTTTGATACTCGAAATATTATTTAAATTTAGGTAAAACATTTCATATTAGTGTTTTTCAGCCACATATTCCATTAATCAATTATCTTTTTCTTTTATGGGAAAACATTATAGTATCATATTACAAATACCATGCCTATTCCACAACAGGTAATTTCATTGTTTTTCATTGAACTCTCCATTTTCCACTTTCCAAAATGATTGTTTTTTTCATGTTAAGTTTTTGGAGGTCAGTGTTCTATGTTTACATAGTTTTTCCTTCATGAGAGGCTTTCTTGGAATTTAGGATTCTCTGATACTCCTTATTATCTTTAGAATTTTTGTTTTTTCTTACAGGTAACACTTTTGGGGGCCTATATTTGGTAACAAAATTACTGAATGAAATCCTCATAAATAATTAAGTGAAATGAAAATTTTTCAATAAGAAATATTGATATTTATTTATAAAAGAACTTCAGTGGTATGTGTTTCAACTAATTTTCAGAAACTTCCATCACAAAAGGAATAATACTTAATCATATAAGATCTCATTTTACATTGTTTGGTTTTCAAAATTGGGGCTAAAAGTGGGTCTTGAAATGTTCTTGAACGCTATATTTAAAGATAAGGTGAGTCATTTTGGGAGCCTAAGAACGCAACATGGATTTTAAGATGCCCTTATAAGTTTTTATGTATAATATATATATATATATATTATTATTTACATCTTAAAATATATATTATAATATTTTTTGAATATATAATTATTTTGAATATTTATATTTTTTATATTTTCATTTATATTTTTAATATTATATATATATATAATCTTAATATATTTGTTTAACCCAACAATACTTTATCATTTTAAACATGTAAATTTTTTTAAAAGTAGTATATTTATTTTTTGTTTTAGTAGATAGCTTATAACATGTAAATATAGGGGGAATACAAAATAATTGGTTTTATTTCATTCACTTGAGGTTATTTCCCATGCAATAGAGTCATTTATCTCATCATTTCACTGAAATTTCTAATTTAATCATAATTGAATGATTTTTCCAACCACTGTCATGCACTTCCTCTTATATAAACTTATTCTAGAACTCTCATAACAACTTCATAAAAAAAATTATTTTGGAACACCACTATTTTATCACCAAGAGATTAAACATATGTTTATGTGGCCACAATCAATATGTATGCATTCCTAATATTCCATTATAAACAAAATAGTATTTCTATTACTATTTTTTGTTTTTTCATAATTATTTCTTTTAGAAGAATTTAAAAACCCACCACTTAAAAACCCCAAGTACGTGATCCACTAAATTTTGTTATTCAGAATAATACTTCATTTTAAATCATAATATATTACTCCAAACATGTGAAAAATACTCATGGTCACTCTAATAAATGAACACAACTATTAATGTTAACAACTAATCATGAAAATCAATAGAACAATGATTTCCTATATTTGTTGAATTACATGTATCCTCACTTTAAACATAAATTTTATTTTATCAGGGAACATGGTTTATTTTATATTTTCACTAAATAAATTTTTATTGTTAGAGGTTATAAAATATATTTTTTATAAATTAAATTCACATTTTAAGGCTAATTCCTTATATGAATATAATGGATGAAAGGATTTTGTTATTCACTCAAGTGGTCTTCTTATGAACTATAAATTGGTTTAATATTAACTAAATAGTAGTGACATTTATTTCTATATAAATAGTTTTCAAAAACTATAATATGAGTTTTATATGTTTTTTAAAAAGTTTTGTCCAACAAAAAAAACATATATGACTCGTGTTTTGTCAACATTGTTATTAACTATCTAATTTAATTAATAGAGTGTAACAACTAATTTAAATGGCTAAAATTATATATCATTTTAACATAACTACTATTTTATTTTCAATGTTACTGTAATTGATGTTACATGTATTTATTGTGTACCTCATTGAATGACACATTTTTTGTGATAGAAAAATGCAAGTTAAAGGATTCATTCTAATTAGTTATCCTAATTTTAGTTCTCCCAAATATAGTAATTTTGGTTTCCAATAGTGTGTTAATTTTGTGATGTAAGTTTTAGGTATAGTTTTTTATTATAAAATGATTCTTTTTATGTGAATTTATTTATTGGTGAAGTGTGATTCTATTTTTTCTTTTCCTTATTCATAGTAGGGTTTATGTTTTAGTAGTTGAGAATTTTATATATATTTCAATGGGTTTCAAAATCATTTTTGTTAATTCATATAAAAGTGTCCCAATAATTTATTTTATATTATTCTATTTCTTTATTTTAGTGTAATAATGGGTATTAAAATCATTCATTCACAATTATAAGAATTAGGATCTTCAGCCAAAGATTGGATATTATTATGTAATTTTGACAACTTGTGTCTATAATCTAACTAGTAATTCTTTCTGGCATTGTTTTTTACATTCTTTTAATGTTTTTCTTCTGATTCATGATCTAGAACAAATAACTCAAGTTATATATGAATTTATGCATTGTAATAAATTATACGTAATAATATATTTCCTCTATCAATTACTTCTATATTAAAAATGCCTTTAAATAGATTCCTTTCACTTAATATATATATTTTAATTATTATATTAAATGCATTATAGGATAGATAATAAGTTCACATTTTTTTCTTAAAATATGTGTATATATTGATTAAAATATAATGAAGATTAAATTCTTACTAGCTATAACACAATAAAAGTAACACCATTCAATATCAAAATAAATGGAAGTGTATGCATAATTAATTATATATAATTTTTAAACTAGCTGTCAATGAATTACATATATAGTTTAATCATTATGAAATTTGATTTTTGAAAATTAGTTTTCTATAGATTATAAAAATTTATTATGTTAATGATTTATAAAATCATAATTATGGAAATGAAATATTAAATTGAAATTGTATTTAAAAGAATTATGCATACACTTTAAACAATATTTCTTTAATTTTTTGTTTTATATATGCATATATTGTATATATATGTGTGTAATTATAATCTAGTTAAGGGTTTCCTAAATTTAGGTTTCCCTACATCAATATTTTATAGCCACATAATATATGATACTTCAGTAAGATCACATTGAAAAAATATTTACAAAGATATTGACGACAAATAGTCAATGTAAGTCAATTATTCAATAAAATAAAAAGCTAATGTGAAGAAATACTATAGTGAGAAAATTTTATTGCTCAATTGTTTTCACAGATTTACAAATTTAATAAAATGAAGAGTACTCAATATGTGATTTTATCTTTCAAAAATAAATGTACTCTGTAGGTGCATTTATAAATCTATTTTGTACTCTGTTTTTTGGAAATACATTTGTATGAATAGTAGAAAAATAAATATTTGAATCCATGAAAAATTTTAAAATTGTTACATTATTGTGAGGTGAAGAACACGATTGAAAAATATAAGTACTCTATATTCAACACAAATTTATAAAACTGAGGGTCATCTTCTTCTGCTAATAATTGGGAAGTCTAAGTATTGTTTTATTGCTATTTAACCATTACTATTGCATACCATTTTACAAAATTGATATTACTATTATTTATACAATGATAAAATTTGAGTAGTCTTATAGTATGAATACTCTTTTAAAATTTATGTACTCTCAATTGAGAAAATTGACTGACTGACTGAAAAGTGAATTTTTATCAAATAAAATCATACAAGAGGGGGAATATACTTGGATCATGGTGGAAGAAAGTGGTGACGACATTGAGCATCGCCAAAAAATTATTACAACCACAATGTAAGGATCCCAAGAATATGAGTAAAACCACTCTCTCATATGGCCTTCCATTACTAGATAAGGCATCCACTACATAATTATCTACTTTCCTGGTATGGATGACCAAGATAACTTAATTTATGTAGTCCCTGGATCTCTTTATAACATAAGACTGATCTGATAGAGTTTTTTCCTTTCATATAGGAAGCCCAAAAAAATAGAAGAGTATAATTTAGCTTCCTCAATATACATATTTCAACACTTTCATTGAATAAGACCTGTATCAATAACTCTTGCTTCATCTCCAAAATAATTACCTAGATCATAAAAGGATGTTAAACCTAAATTCATTAAACCCCTATTATCTTTTACTAATCTTCCTTTACTTATCATGCCATCGAAACTAGATCCATACATATTTTTCTTAAACTCTGTACTTGGGGGGTTTCTATTTAACCCACCAGTGATATGCACTGTGTCTTGATGCTCTTGAGTACATATATTTCTCTGGAAGAATAATTTTTATGAAATTAGTATTTATACTACCCTTAATAAAACCCCCAATTTTTCTACTAATTCCTTGAATCATACTTGATTGAAAATAATTGAGTGCTTTCTCTCTTCTTTGGCCCTATTCATTTCTTCCTAAAATATCTATCATGCTTCCACGAAATCCATGTTTATGAAATTAACCTATGTATATAACCATTTCTCAATCACCCCTATACATAGGATTCAACACCATCAATATTCATCTCATGCCTCAACCGTTCCAAGATAGTGATCAACCAATCACCCTAGAAGAAAACTTTCCACATCATTTTATATTGTGTTATTATGCAACACTAACCCCTCGAAGAAAAATATTATCCTTTATTCGAAACATGATCATACATTGATATTGTATAATATCTTATTCTCCATACCATGATATTTATATTTCCTGGAATTTCTTTACCCAAAAGTTTATAAATCCTTTCATACATACCAACTAGGTAAAATCTTCCTATAATCGTGATCATAGAACATACCTGATATGGAACCTAGAAATATGGATCCATCTGCTTCATCAAATAGGGTAATATTCCCATAGACATTTTTCTAGTCATTTTTCAGAAGGAGGCCTTGGCGGTGATGTTACTTTATCAGGAGCACAATGCAAGGGATCAGTCGGGTGTGAGATGGCTGAGATAAGGGTAAACGAACTTGACTTACTTCCATGCATTCATCAGGGAGAGGTGATGGGTTGTGAAGCCTAATCTGGAATTGGAGGATGGTTCTTTCTCAGATGACAGGGAGGTGGTTGGGGACTGGCCTTGGCTCATTTTGAGAATCTTCTGGCAGGTCCGTGTGGGCACAGCTTGAGGGGATATCCTACCAGAGAGTCATTGATATGGGAGGAGATCCCGGAGGTTGTTTCTATGCAAGAGAATGAGTAGTTTGAAGGTATCCCGGATGAAGTGGAGGTGTAGGCGGCATTGTGGCAGTTGAACCCGGACAGTGTTTTGGGGCCTGATGGTTCCTCTGGGGGTTTTTATAGAGGTTGCTGGGAGAATGTGAAAGAGGATCTGATTTTGGCCATTCAATTTTTCTTCAATGGGGGTGTCCTTCCTCGGATAGCGGCGACGACAACCATGGTTCTTTTGCCTAAGTTCAAATATCCTTCCTCCCTTAACCACTATCGGTAGTTTAGCATGTGAAACATTCCATATAATGTTTTGGCTTCACTGATCAATAGAAGGATTTCTAGCTGTCTTCCATGGTGGGTCTCTATAGAGCAGCATGGGTTTGTAAAGGGGAGGTCAATCCAGGGAGCCATGGCACTGGCTCAGGAGTTGATGAGGGATCTGAACGTGAAGGCTCGTGGATCTAATATGGATGTAAATCTTGATGTGAGTAAAGAGTATGATTAGATGGAATGGGGTTTCATAAATAGAGTTCTCCGAAGTATGGGATTCTCTTCCTGGGCATGTGACATCATATTTAAGTGCATTAGTTCGTTGTGGCTGGCAGTTTCATTCTTGGGGAGAACTCATGGATTATTCAAATATGTTCGCGGTCTGCAGAAAGGGAACCCTTAATTTCCTAGTATATTTATCCTGGTGTAGGATACTCTTAGTAGATTACATAACTGGGTGATAAGCAAGGGGAAATCTTGCCATTCCTCAAAAGACATGGGGGCTTCTTGGGGTCTCACCTTATGTACGCAGATGATACAATCATGTTTATGAATGAAGGGGTGAGATCTGTGAGGGCGGTCAAAAATATCCTCAAGGAGTACTGTAAATGGAGTGTTCAGATGGTGAACCATGAGAAGAGTTGTTTCTATATTGTGACTACATATGGAGAGGATAGGGTGGATGGGGTGAGATCTTTGTTGGGTATGAGGAATGGGTCCTTTTCTATAGAGTACCTGGGTGCTCAAGTGTCTTTTGGTCGGATTCGTAACAGGGACATTGACAAGGTGGTGAAAAAAATGATGGCTCATATCTTGGATTGGAAAAATCACTTTTTGTCCTTTGTGAGACGTATTGAATTGGTTAACAGTGTGCTTTCAGCTATCCTAGTGCATGCTATAGTGTCTACAAATGTACATAAGGGGTTTATAAGATCCATTGACAAGGTTCTCTCTCGTTTTATTTTGGATTCATCACTTGAGGGGAAGAGACAGTGGGTTTCATAGAAGAAGATGGCACGTACGATCAATGACGGAGGGATCAATGTCTGGAGTATGCTGGATACAGTGCATGGATTACGTGCGAAGCATGCTTGGGAAATTATTGAGGGAGAGACGTTTTGGGTCAGGTGTATGATGAAAAGGTATGAGGTTGGCATCACTGACCTCCCAACGAGAGGGTTTTCCATGTGGTCTGAGGTGAGTAATCTCAACCCGATGTTGCAGCCCCGTTCCTAGTGGATTATTGGGGAGGGGAGGATCCGGTTCTAGGATCACAACTGGTCAGGTCGGGTTCATGCATTCTCAGGGTGTCCATCCCCCCTTATTTCCTTTAGGGAGGTGAAGTTACATCCCCTGTTCTTCATAGCGGTGCTGGATACGGATTCTCAGAGGGTCTTTCATTCGGTTGTGATCAACTAGGAGAAGGATAGGTGTGTATACATGCCTTCGTCGTAGGGTAGGTACAATTTGAAGTAATTTTTTAGGAGTTTACATGCACAACAGCATCCCGAGTTGAGAAACAGAGCAGCATGGAGCATGTGTGTTCCTACCAAAATGAACATTCTGACGTGGCAGATCAAGTATAATGTTATCCCTTCGGATGAGAACATCAATAGTCTGGGTATTAGCTTGGTGTCTAGTTGTCAGTATTGTAAAAGGAAGAGGGAGGGGAGAATAGAGCATATTTTCATTGAGGTGGACTGTGCTGATGTGGTGTGGACCTTTCTGGGAACGACCAATGGGTACTCTTCAGACGCCGACACCTGCGACCAGTTTTTGGTTCAATGGTTTCAGGGGTGTGACGGAAATGAGAAGGAGACACAGGGCCAGGCTTTGTTTTATAATGCGGGATGTTGGGTTTTATGGGAAGTGAAGATTTGCACCATGTTCGAGGGAACTTCATCCTCTGGGGGGGCGGTGGTGGCGGGAATAAGGTGCCTATTGATTGAGTTGGTGGGCATTGCAGGCTTTGGGGAGGATGTTCCATCTATATGGGTGTTGAAGTCCCATGGGTTGGTGGTTAGGTAGAGTATCTTTAGGGTGTGGGGGGGAGTTGGGTCTGTTGGATCCCTCTTGTGGAAGGTAATAAGCTAAACGTTGATGGAGCATGTACTGAGGACATCATGCGAGGAGGGGGGGGGGGGTGCTTTGCGATGGCAGTGGTAGTGTGATGATAGCTTTCACTACCCATTACGGGAGGGGGAGCTTGGTGCCGGTAGTGGCCTTGGAAGTTCTATCAGGGGTTTTACTGTGTATTGATAGAGGGCTTGATGTGGTGCAGGTTGAAACGAACTCGAAGATTATTCATGATGCATTGCATGGGCCCGGTATGACTACGTGGATCATTTCCTACACTATTAGACAATGCAATGCCATTATGGGTAACAACATCAGGGTAACTCACACTTGGCGGGAAGAGAATAATGTAGTGGATTATTTTTCATCTCTTGCAGTCCCTAAGGATACTATGGTCTGGGTGGATAATGTTTCTCCTATTAGACCTGAGGGGGTTAATTTGATTAGGGGAGATGCCCTTGGGTTTCATTATTTTCATCCACCTTAGGGGGGATCTCATTGTTTGTTTGTAGTTGAGTACTTCTGGAATAAAAATAGTAATGTCGGATGGATATTTACATACTTGCCTCTTTGAAGGAAATATGAGGCCCTGGAAACCTCAAAAAATGAATCATATCACCATCACAGTGATTCTTCCCATGGTTATGGTCACCACACCCCACAGTCCATAAATCCATGCAATATAGAACATTTAAATTCTTGATTAGATATCATAGAAGTCTTGAGAAATATGATTATTATTTTGAAATTTGATTAATATCCACAGAAATTTCATTATAAATGTATAAAATTGAGTAATATGAGTATAATATAAATATAGTATTATGTCAATGGTAAATTTATAGTGAACCCAATTGAGGGATAAGAGTAATAAAAATATATAATGAACACATTTGTACTAGAAAATATCATTACACATTGAAGAAAAAAGCGTACTCTCAATTTTAAAAATAATTGAATTATTGAAAAAATACTCTTATTAGTCAATATTATATGAGTACTCTATCATTTATAATCCTTTTCAATAAAAAGACAAAATTATTTATATCAATTACAAAAAATATTTCTCTTTGGAAATTTATCGATGTTGAAACCTATATCATACCCCAAATTTTATAAAATATGTACATATACATTATTGGATTAATCTTTCTTTTAAATTACATCTCAATAAAATTTGTATATATATATATATATATATCAATGAATTAAAGTATATTTTGCTTCTTTGAGGATGTTTTCATCATTTAAGTTTGATTGTTAAAAATCTTTCGTTGTTTTTTACTTTATAGATGTTGACATTTTCCCATTTTAACAAACATCATATCGTTCTAGTATATTATTTTAATATATTTGGTTTATTAATAACGTTTTCATTACAATTTAATTCCCTTTAATTTTCAGTTTAAAATCATTTCTTAATCCAGTAATAAATTTTACTTCCTAAATTTTTTAAACTAATTATATATTTTTTAAACTATATGTTTCTATTTGAAAATAGCACATATACCCCTTTTAAATAAGTATTTGAAGTCCTTCATTTGTTTTATTTAATATATAATAAAGAACTTTTTGTATCACATTATAGGGTTATAAGCTCTATGATTATTCAAATGTTTCTCCATTTATAGTGTTTTTATGATCATGTAATATTAATAAATATATAAATTGAAATTAGATTCCATTTTTATAATATATTTTTTATATTAATGTTAAAATACCATGTATTGATACTTATTCTACACAACTTAATAAGAAAGATTCATTTTTTATGATTAATCATTCTAGTTTAAATTTCATTATTTTAACATGAAATGAGACCTTAAATTGTGCAACTGATTGATGGATATGAATTAATTATTTGAAACTATAAGAACATTATCTTCATTTAGTATTTGAACTATGTATGAAATTTTACACACCATATTATTTATAGTGACATTTATAACATGAATTCAACGAAGGAAATTTTATATAGGTTATAAATTAAACGCTGAATTTAGCAAAGTCTATTCAACATTAGAGGGTCATAAAAATAAATTCAATGAACATCAATGCAGGATTAAATTAAAAAGTAAATATAACTACCAAAAGTCAATTACTATGTTCAAATTTTTATTAGACTTCCATTTCTTCTAATGTATCAATTAATTTTTAAACTAAGGTTTATTAGTATTCCTTAATTTTATATGTATAAAGGTTTTAATAACTCAAATTTACTAGTGTATGTATATGAATATTCAATTAACTAATTGTGTCTTGAAAATAATCCTACTTATTATTACTCTGATGTGTTTTTATAATGTGTATATTTCATAGAGTTAAACATTGTTATAATAATTTCACTTCACAGTGAGATATTAATTGTTATTATAGGTGAGTGTTAATAATTCATTATAATTAGAAATTTAATAATATTAGTTAGATATTTATTCATCAATATATCATCATTTCAATGTTAAATGAAATATAAATATATTACATGTGTTTATATTTTATTAATTTGGTACAAAGATTTAATGTTAATACAAACAGTTCAGGAGACAGATAAACCTTCTCCTATAAAATTTAATATTATAATAGATAAATTATCTTCATAGAGGATATTAAAAAGGTGGGTATGTAAAACACCACATGCATCTCCTTGCACAAGTTGTGAACAGATATATGGGATCACATAGAACCACCTAGAACAGTCCTCCATAATTTATCTCTTTAGAATAGCATCTGAAACATGGTTGGATTCACTATAATAATTATTGACATCAACATTGATTTGGTTAATGATCTAGATACATTCAATCGATGATAATAACATTCTACATGGAATATTTATTGATCAGAACTTTTATATTCACACATTTAATTTTGAACTAGACTCTAACAAAAGGAACATCCATCCATGATGAAAAAAAAGTTTAATGTCTTTGATCATCACCCAAAATTGAATTACAATTGAATATTTCTTCCTAAAGAGATGCCATAACCATCCTTTAATAAATCCCTAATGAGTGTGAAAAAAAACCGTCACAACCCAATGATAAATCATTTGATTTCTGTAAATCATTTTATGTGAAATAATATTTTCCTTATGAATAATATTTTGATTTTTTTCTATTACATCATATTAGAATTATATATTAATTTAAAATTCGATGAATTCATAAGTAATATATATTTAATTTAAAAATATTTATTTTCTTATTAACAAATATTAGTAAAATATAGATTAGTAAAATATCTATAATTGACAATATGTTTATTTTAATCATTGAAATATATGTATATATATATATTACTATAAAATTACAATTATAATATATTTATTAATAGAATATATTTTATGAATATCTATATATAGTTTAAAATAATTTTACTATTTACTCATTATATATATATATATATCATTTTGAAACATTTTTCGACTAAATTGAATTTTTTTAATCAATCAATATGTTTATTTTTCACTAATATATCAATAAATTTTTTTCAGTATTTTTTAAAAGTAACAAAATACTTTTTTAAAATAAAAAATTAATTGTTACAATGTTTTGAGGGAAATGGGAACTCCGACAAAGGGATTCCTTTGCCCCCTAAATGATGCAATATAGTGAAAACCATGATTCCATCCTCTTATAACAATAGTGAACTTATCATATGAAATATAATAGTGGAAATATTGAGGATACATCCCTAATAACAGTCTAGGATCATAAAATAGTGTATTATATTTTTCTTAATATTTTTAATAGAATTAGTTCTAAATGAAAACGATATAAATATAAAACAAAGAATTATTTAGTGAGTTATTACTAGTTCAAAAAAATAATGAAAAAAGAATGAAATAAAGGCACACATGATTTACCATTATTCATATCCTTTTGGATTATAAATGAATTTTAGGAACACCACTATGAGCACAAGCATATTATTATTCGAAAAAATAGACAATGAAGGAAGAAAACCAAAAACCACATGTTCAAAAAAAACAGAAGCTATTAAACATACAGGAACCAAGGATAATGAATCAGAAAGGATCTTGCATATCCTAGATAATCATAACATTATCTTGAAAAAAAATTCTATTTTGGATGAATGTTGGTCTCCTTGAAATTAAAATGAATAATTGAACTAAATATACAGTTGTTATAACAATACATCATTGAAAGGATATTATGTAGCAAAATGACAATGAGAAACACCAATGAAAACACTATGTGCCATTAGAGTGACTTGAGGAATGTCTCCTCCACAGTCTCTCCATTTTCTCCTCTACAAATGTAGGTATATATTCAAGTGATGTATATATTACTATCTCAATATATTTCCTTTCATTGCTATTATTTTCAGCTATCCAATATTTTATATTCTTGATAAGCCTCTATTTCTAATGTTTTAGAGAATCCCTTTCACATTCCAATAAATAATGTCAATCATAGCATAAGTGTATGTGTTCAGTCACAAATATAACAATCATCTTCTATATTTTTTCACTTCATCACATGTTTTGATACTTGAAATATTATTTAAATTTAAATAAAAAATTGTATATTAGTGTTTTTCAGCCACATATTCCATAAAAAATTGTCTTTTTCTTTTATAGGAAAACATTAGAGTATCATATTACAAATACCATGCCTATTCCATGATAGGTAATTTCATTGTGTTTCATTGAACTCTCCATTTACCACTATCCAAAATGATTGTTTTTTTCATGTTATGTTTTTGGTGGTCAGTGTTCTACGTTTACATAGTTTTTCCTTTAAGAGAGGCTTTCTTGGAATTTAGGATTCTCTGATACTCCTTATTGTCTTTAAAATTGTTGTTTTTCCTTACAGGTAACACTTTTTGGGGGCTATATTTGGTAACATAATTACTGAATGAAATCCTCATAAATCAATATGTGAAATGAAATTTTTTCAAAAATAAATATTGAAATTTATTTATAAACGAACATGACTTGTATGTGTTTCGCCTAATTTTTAGAAAGTTCCATCACAAAAGGACTAATACATAATCATATAAGATCTCATTTTACATTGTTTGGTTTTCAAAATTGGGGCTAAAAGTGGGTCTTGAAAAGTTCTTGAATGCTATATTTAATGTTAAGGTGAGTCATTTTGGGAGCCTAAGAATGCGACATGGATTCTAAGATGCCCTTCCAAGTTTTTATGTATAATATATATATATATATATTATTAATTACATCTTAAAATATATATTCTAATATTTTTTGAATATATATTTATTTTCAATATTTATATTTTTATATTTTCTTTTATATTTGTAATATTATATATATATAATCTTAATATATTTGTTTAACCCTACAATACTTTATCATTTTAAACATGTATATATTTTTTAAAAGTATTTTATTTTTATTTTGTTTTAGTAGATATCTTATAACATGTAAATATAGGGGGAATACAAGATAATTGGTTTTTTTTCATTCACATGAGGTTCTTTCCCATGCAATATAGTCCTTTATCTCTTCATTTCACTGAAATTTCTAATTCAATCATAATTGAATGATTTTCCAACCACTTTCATGCACTTCCTCTTCTATAAACATATTCTAGAACTCCCAAAACAACTTCATAAAAAATTGTTATTTTGGAACACCACTATTTTATCACCATGAGATTAAACATATGTTTATGTGGCCACAATCATTCTTTATGCATTCCTAATATTCCCTTATTAACAAAATAGTATTTATATTACTATTTTTTGTTTTTTCATAATTATTTCTTTTATAATAATTTAAGAACCCACCACTTAAAAACCCCAATTAGGTAATCTACTAACTTTTGTTATTCAGAGTAATAATTCATTTTAAATCATAATATATTGCTCCAAACATGTGAAAAATACTCATGGTCACTCTAATAAATGAACTCAACTATTAATGATAACTACTAATCATGAAAATCAATAGAACATTGATTCGTTATATTTATTGAATTACATTTATCCTCATTTTAAACATATATTTTATTTTATCATGGAACACGGTTTATTTTATATTTTCAGTAAATAAAATTTTATTGTAAGAGGTTATAAAATATAATTTTTATAAATTTAACTGACATTTTAAGGCTAATTCCTTATATGAATATAATGGGTGAAAGTATTTTGTTATTCACTCATGTGGTCTTCTTATGAACTATAAATCGGTTTAATATTAACTAAATAGTAGTGACATTTATTTTTATATAAATATTTTTCAAAAACTGTAATATGAGTGTTATATGTTTTTTTAGAGGTTTTGTCCAACAAAAAAAACATATATGACTCAGATTTTTTCAACATTGTTATTAACTATCTAATTTTATTAACAGAGTGTAATAACCAATTTAAATGGATAAAATTATATATCATTTTAACATAACTACAATTTAATTTTCAATTTTAGTGTAATTTATGTAACCTTGTATTTATTGTGTACCTCATTGAATGACACGTTTTTTGTGATGAAAAAAGACAACTTAACGAATTCATTCTAATTAGTTATCCTAATTTTAGTTCTCCCAAATACAGTAATTTTGGTTTCCAATAGTGTGTTTATTTTGTAATGTAAGTTTTAGGTATAGTTTTTTATTATAAAATGATTATTTTTTATGTGAATTTATTTATTGGTGAAGTGTGATTCTATTTTTTCTTTTCCTTATTCAAAATATGGTTTATGTTTTAGTAGTTGAGAATTTTATGTATATTTCAATGGGTTTCAAATTCTTTATTTTTAATTCATGTAAAAGTGTCCCAATAATTTATTTTATATTATTATATTTCTTTATTTTAGTGAAATAATGGGTATTAAAATCATTCATTCACAATTATAAGAATTAGGATCTTCAGCCAAAGAGTGGATATTATTATGTATTTTTTACTACTTGTGTCTATAATCTAACTACTAGTTCTTTCTAGCATTGTTGTTTACTTTCTTATAATGTGTTTCTTCTAATTCAAGATCTATAACAAATAAATGAAGTTATATATGAAATTAAGCATTATAATAAATTGTATGTAATAATATATTTCCTTTATTATTTACTTCTATATTAAAAATGCATTCAAATAGATTCCTTTCACTTAATATATCTATTTTTATGATTATATTAAATTCATTTTAGGATACATAATAAGTTCACATTTTTTTCTTAAAATATGTGTATATATTGATTAAAATATAATGAATATTAAATTCTTACTAGCTATAACAAAATATATGTAACACCTTTCAATATCAATATAA
Organism: Viscum album; assembly: GCA_963277665.1. Classification (NCBI taxonomy): domain Eukaryota; kingdom Viridiplantae; phylum Streptophyta; class Magnoliopsida; order Santalales; family Viscaceae; genus Viscum; species Viscum album. The sequence continues at coordinate 1,058,562,974 of OY728129.1, forward strand.
ATGGATGTGTATGCTTAATTAATTATATATAAATTTTATACTAGATGTCAATGAATTACATATATAGTTTAAACATTATGCAATTTGATTTTTGAAAATTAGTTTTCTATACATTAAAAAAAATTATTATGTGAAAGATTTATAAAATCAGAATTATGGAAATGAAATATTAAATTGAAATTATATTTAAAAGAATTATGCATACGCTTTAAACAATATTTCATTAATTTTTTATTTTATATATGCATATATTGTATATATATATATATATATGTAATTATAATCTAGTTAAGGGTTTCCTAAATTTAGGTATCCCTACATCAATATTGTATAGCCACATAATAGATTATACTTCAGTAAGATCACTTTGAAAAAATATTTACAAAGAGATTGACGAAAAATAGTCAGTGTATGTCAATTATTCAATAAAATAAAATTCTAATGTGAATATATCCTATCATGAGAAAATTTTATTTCTCAATTGTTTTCACAGATTTACAAATTTAAAAAAATGAAGAGTACTCTATATGTGATTTTATCTTTCAAAAATAAAATTACTCTATAGGTGTATTTATAAATCTAATTTGTACTCTTGTTTTTGGAAATACTTTTGTATGAATAGTATACAAATAAATATTTGAATTTATGAATAATTTTCGAATTGTAACATTATTGTGAGGTGAAGAACACAATTGAAAAATCTACGTACTCTATATTCAACACAAATTTATAAAACTGAGCATCATATTCTTCTACTAATAATTGGGGAGTCTAAGTATTGTTTTATTGATATTTAAACTTTACTACTGCATACCATTTTACAACATAGATATTACTATTATTTATAAAATGATAAAAATTGAGTAGTCTTATAGTATGAATACTCTTTTAAAATTTTTGTACTCTCAATTGAGAAAATTGACTGACTAACTGAAAAGTGAATTTTTATTAAATAAAAACATACAAGAGGGGGGGAAATCCTTGGATCATGGTGGGAGAAAGTGGTGGGGACCTTGAGCATCACCGAAAAAAAATATTATTACAATCACAATGTAAGGATCCCAAGAATATGAGTAAAACCACTCTCTCATATGGCCTTCCTTTACTGGATAAGGCATCCACTACATAATTCTCTACTTTCCTGGTATGTATGACCAATATATCTTAATTGATGTAGTCCCTGGATCTCATAATAACATAAGACTGATCTGATAGAGTGTCTTCCTTTCATATAGGAAGCCCAAAAAATAGAAGAGTCTAATTTAGCTTCCTTAATATACATATTACAACACTTTCATTGTATAAGACCTATGTCAATAGCTCTTGCTTCATCTACAACAGAATTACCTAGACCATAACAGGAAGTTAAACCTAAAAGCATTGAACCCATATTATCTTTTACCAAACCGCCTCCTCTTATCATGCCATCAAAACTAGATCCATATATATTTTACTTAAACTCTGTACTTGGGGGGGTTCTATTTAACCCATCAGTGATATGCACCATGGCTTGAAGCTCTAGAGTTCATATAGTTCTATGGAAGAATAATTTTTATGAAATTAGTATTTATACTACCCTTAATCAAGCCATCAATTTTTCTACTAATTCCTTGAATCATACCGGATTGAAAATAATTGATTGCTTTCTCTCTTCTTTGGCCCTATTCATTTCTTCCTGCAATATCTATCAATCTTCCACGAAATCCATGTTTATGACATTAACCTATGCATATAACAATTTACCAATCTCCCCTATACAAAGGATTCAACACCATAAATATTCATCTCATGCCTCAACTGATCCGAGATAGTGATCAACCACTCACCCTAGAAGAAAATGTTCCACATCATTTCATATTGTGTTATTATGAAACACTAACCCCTCGAAGCAAAATATTATCCTTTATTCTGAACATGATCATCCATTGATATTGTATAATATCTTATTATCCATACCATGATATTTATATTTCCTGGAATTTCATTACCAAGAAGTTTATAATTCCATTAATACATACCAACTATGTAAAATCTTCCTATAATCGTGATAATAGAACATACCTAATACTGAACCTAAGAATATGGATCCATCTGCTTTATCAAATAGTGTAATATTCTCATATACCTTTTTCCGGTCATTTTTCAGAAGGAGGCCTTGGCGGTGATGTTAAATTCTCAGGAGCACAGAGCAAGGGATCGGTCGAGGGTGAGATGGCTGATAGAAGGGGACAAGAACTCGGCTTACTTCCATGCATGCATTAGGGATAGGTGACGGGTTGTGAAGCCTAATCTGGCATTGGAGGATGGTTCATTCTCAGATGACCGGGAGGTGGTTGGGGGCCTGGCCTTGTCTCATTTTAAGGATCTTCTGGTAGGTCCGAGTGGGAACAACTCGAGGGGGTATCCTACCAGAGAGTCATTGATATTGGAGGAGATCCCGGAGGTTGTTTCTATGAAATATAATGAGCAGTTTGAAGGTAACCCAGATGAAGTGGAGGTGTAGGCGGCAAGGTGGCAGTTGAACCCGGACAGTGTCGTGGGGCCGGATGGTGTCCCTGGGGGTTTTTATAGAGGTTTCTGGGAGTATGTGAAAGATGATCTGATTTTGGACATTCAAGATTTCTTCCATGGGGGTATCCTTCCTTGGATAGCAGAGACGAAAACCATGGTTCTTTATCCTAAGTTCATAGATCCTTCCTCCCTTAACCACTATCGGTAGGTTAGAATGTGAAACTTTCAATACAAATTTTTGTCTTCACTGATCAACAGTCGGCTTTCTAGCTGTCTTCCGCAGTGGGTCTCTATGGAGCAGCATGGGTTTGTAAAGGGGAGGTCAATCCCGGGATCCATGGAACTGGCTTAGGAGTTGATGAGGGATCTGAACGTGAAGGCTCATGGATCTAATATGGATGTAAAGCTTGATGTGAGTTAAGATTATGATCAAATGGAATGGGGTTTCATAAATAGAGTTCTCCGGAGGATGGGATTCTCTTCCCAGTCATGTGACATCATATTTAGGTGCATTATTTCATTGTGGCTGGAAGATTCATTCTTGGGGAGAACTCATGGATTATTCAAATCTGTTCGCGGTCTGCGGCAAGGGAACCCTTTATTTCCTAGTATATTTATCCGGATGCAGGATACTCTTAGTAGATTACATAACATGGTGATAAGTAGGGGGAAATATTTCTATTCCTCCGAAGACATGGGATCCTCTTTGGGTCTCACCTTATGTACGCGGATGATAAAATCATGTTTATGAATGCAGGGGTGAGATCTGTGAGGGAGGTCAATAATATCCTGAAGGAGTACTATAAATGGAGTGGTCAGATGGTGAACCAGGAGGAGAGTTGTTTCTATATTTCGACTCCATGTGGAGAGGATAGGGAGGATGGGGTGAGATCATTGTTGGGAATGGGGAATGGGTCCTTCTCTATAGAGTACTTGGGTGCTCCGGTGTCTTTTGGTCAGCTTTGGAATAGGGACTTTGACAGGGTGGTGAAAAAAATGATGGCTCGTATCTTGGATTGGAATAATCACTTTTTATCCATTGTGAGACGTATTTCAATTGTTAACAGTGTGCTTTTAGCTATCATGGTTCATGCGATGGTGTCTAAAAATGTACCTAAATGGGTTATAAGATCCATTGATAGAGTGCTCTCTCGTTTTATTTGGGATGCATCACTTGAGGGGAAGAGACAGTGGGTTTCGTAGAGGAAGATGGCGCGACCAATCAAGGAAGGAGGGATCAACGTCTGGAGTATGGTGGATACAGTGCATACCTTACGTGTAAAGCGTGCATGGGAAATTATTGAGGGAGAGTCATTTTGGGTTCGGTGCATGATGAAAATGTATGAGGTTGGAATCACTGACCACCCGACGAGAGGGTTTTCCTTGTGGGCCGAGGGGAGTAATATCGTCCCGATGATGCAGTCCCGTTCCTAGTGGATTATTGGGGAGGGGAGGATACGGTTCTGGGATCACAACTCGTCAGGTCAGCTTCATGCATTCTCAGGGTGTCTATCCCCCCTTATTTTCTTTAGGGAGGCCAAGTTACATCCCCTGTTCTTCAGAGAGGTGCTGGATGCGGAGTCTTAGAGGGTTTATCATTCGGTTGTTATCAACTAGGAGAAGGATAGGTGTGTATACATGCCTTCGGCATAGGGTAGGTACAATTTTAAAGTATTTCGTAGGAGTTTCCATGCATAGAAGCTTCAGGAGTCAAGAAATAGAGTAGCATAGAGCATGAGTGTTCCTACCAAAATGAAATTTCTGACCTGGCGGATCAAGTATAATGCTATCCCTTCAGATGAGAACATCAAAAGTATAGGTATTAGCCTGGCGTCTGTTTGTCAGTATTGTAAACGGAGGAGGGAGGGGAGAATAGAGCATATTTTCTTTGAGGTGGACTCTGCTCATGTGGTGTGGACCTTTCTGGGAATGAACAAGGGGTACTCTTCAGACGCCGACACCTGCGACAAGTTTTTGGTTCAATGGTTTCAGGGGTGTGAAGGAAATGAGAAGGAGACATAGGGTCGGGCTTTGTTTTATAATACTGGTTGTTGGGTCTTATGGGAAGAGAATAGTTGCGCCAGGTTCGAGGGAACTGCGTCCACTGGGAGGGTGGTGGTGGTTAGAATAAGGTGCATGTTGATTGAGCTGGTGGGCATTAAAGGCTTTGGGGAGGATGTTTCGTCTATATGGGTGTTGAAGTCCCATGGGTTGGTGGTTATGTAGAGGATCTCCAGGGTGTGGGGGAGTTGGGCCCATTGGATCCCTCTAGTGGAAGGTAATAAGATGAACGTTGATGATGCATGTATTGAGGACATTATGTGAGGAGGGGGTTGCATTGTGATGGCAGTGGTAGTGTGATGATAGCTTTCGCTATTCATTACGGTAGGGGGAGCTCAGTGCCGGCAGAGGCCTTGGCAGTTCTCTTAGGGGTGTCACTGTGTATTGATAGAGGGCTTGATGTGGTGTAGGTTGAAACAGACTAGAAGATTGTTCATGATGCATTGCATGGGCCAGGTACGACTCCATGGATGATTTCCTACACTATTAGACAATGCAAGGCCATTATGGGGAACAACGTCAGGGTAACTCACACTTGGATGGAGGGGAATAATGTAGTGGATTATTTTGCATCTCTTGCAGTCCCTGGGGATACTATGGTCTGGGTGGATAATGTTTCTCCTATTAGACCCAAGGGAGTTAATTAGATTAGGGGAGATTCCCTTGGGTTGCATTATTTTCGTCTACCTTAGGGGGGATCTCGTTGTTTGTTTGTAGTTGAGTACTTCTGGAATAAAAATTGTAATGTTGGATGGATATTAACATACTTGCCTCTTTGAAGGAAATATGAGGCACTGGAAACCTCAAAAAATGAATCATATCACCATCCCAGTTATTCTTACCATGGTTATGGACACCACACCCCATAGTCCATCAATCCATGCAATATAGAACCTTTAAATGCTCGATCAGATATCATAAGAGTCTTGAGAAATATGATTATTCTTTTGAAATTTGATTAATATCCACCGAAATTTCATTATAAATTTATAAAATTTAGTAATATGAGTATAATATAAATATATTATTATGTCAATGGTCAATTTATAGTGAACCCAATTGAGGGATAAGAGTAATAAAAAATTATAATGAACACATTTGTACAATAAAATATGATTACACATTGAAAAAAAAGAGTACTCTAAATTTTAAAAATAATTGAATTATTGAAAAAATACTCTTATTTGTCAATAGTATATGAGTACTATATAGTTTATTATCCTTTTCAATAAATAGACATAATTATTTATATCAATTACAAAAAATATTTTTCTTTGGAAATTTATCGATGTTGAAACCTACATAATACCATAAAATTTATAAAATATGTACATATACATTATTGGATTAATCATTCATGTAAATTATTTCTCAATAAAATTTATATATATATATCAATGAATTAAAGTATATTTTTCTTCATTGAGAATGTTTTCATCATTTAAGTGTGATTGTTAAAAATCTTTCGTTGTTTTTTACTTTATAGATGTTGACATTTTCCCATTTTAACCAACATTCTATCTTTCTAGTCTATTATTTTAATATATTTGGTTTATTAAAAATTATGTATTACATTTTAATTCCCTTTCATTTGAGGTTTAAAATATTTTCTTAATCCAGTAATACATTTTACTTCCCTCATTTTTTAAACTAATTATATATTTTTAAACTATATGTTTCTATTTGAAAATAGCACACATACCCATTTTATAAAAGGATTTAAAGTCCTTAAATTATTTTATTTAATATATAATAAAGAACTTTTTGTATCACATTATAGGGATATAAGCACTATGATCGATCAAATGTTTCTCCATTTATAGTGTTTTTATGATCATGTAATACTAATTAATATATACATTGAAATTAGATTCCATTTTTAGAATATATTTTTTATATTTATGTTAAAATACCATGTATTGATACTTATTCTACACAACTTATTAAGAAAAATTCATTTTTTGTGATTAACCATTATATTTTAAATTTAATTATTATCACATGAAATGAGACCATAAAATTGTGCAACTGATTGATGGATATGGATTAATTATTTGAAACTATAAAAACATTATCACCATTCAGTCTTTGATATGAAATATTACATGCCATATTATTTATAGTGACATTTATAACATGAATTCAACGAAGGAAATTTTAAATAGGTTAGAAATTAAACATTGAATTTAGAAAAGTCTATTGAACATTAGAGGATCATAAAAATAAATTCAATGAACATCAATACAGGATGAAATTAAAAAGTAAATTTAACTACCAAAAGTCAATTACTATGTTCAAATTTTTATTAGACATCCAGTTCTTCTAATGTATCAATTAATTTTTAAACATAGGTTTATTAGTATTCCTTAATTTTATATGTATAAAGGTTTTAACAAATCAAATATCCATGTGTCTATATATGAATATTCAATTAACTAATTGTGTCATGAAAATAATCCTACTTATAATTACTCTAATGTGTTTTTATAATGTGAATATTTCATAGAGTTCAAAATTGTTAAAATAATTTCACTTCACAGTGAGATACTAATTGTTATTATATGCGAGTGTTAATCATTCATTATAATTAGACATTTACTAATATTAGTTAGATATTTATTCATCAATATATCACTATTTCAATGTTAAATGAAATATAACTATATTACATGTGTTTATGTTTTATTAATTTGGTACAAAGCTTTAATGTTAATCCAAACGGTTCAGGAGCCAGATGAACCTTCTCCTATAAAATTTCATATTATAATAGATAAATTAACTTCATAGGAGATATTAAAAAGGTGGGTATGTAAAACACCACATTCATCTCCTTCCACAAGTTGTGAACAGATATATGGGATCACAGAGAACCACCTAGAACAGTCCTCCTTAATTTATCTCTTTAGAATAGCATCTGAAACATGGTTGGATTCACTATAATAATGAGTGACATCAACATTGATTTTGTTAATGATCGAGATACATTCAATCGATGATAATAACATTCTACATGGAACATTTATGGATCAGGACTTCTATATTCACACTTTTAATTTAGAATAAGACTCTAACAGAAGGAACATCCATCCGTGATGAAATTTTTTTTTAATGTCTTTGATCATCACCCAAAATTCAATTACAATTGAATATTTGTTTTTAAAGAGATGTTATAACCATCCTTTAATAAATCCCCAATGAGTGTGAAAAAAAAACTGCCACAACCCAATGGTAAATCATTTGATTTCTGTAAATCATTTTATGTGAAATAATATTTTCCTTATGAAAAATATTATGTTTTTTGTCTATTACATCATATTAGAATTATATATTAATTTAAAATTAGATGAATGAATTAGTAATATATATTTAATTAAAAAATATTTATTTTCTTATTAACAATTATTAGTAAAATATATATTTTTAAAATATCTATAATTGACAATATGTTTATTTTAATCATTGAAATCTATGTATATATATATATTTTACTATAAAATTAAAATTATAATATATTTATTAATATAATATATTTTATGAATATCTACATATAGTTTAAAATAATTTTACTATTTACTCATTAAATATATATATATCATTTGGAAACATTTTTTGACTAAATTGAAATTTTTTAATCAATCAATATGTTTATTTTTGACTAAAATCTCAATAAACATTTTGCAGTATTTTTTAGAAGTAACAAAGTATTTTTTAAATAAAAAATAAATTTGTACAGTGTTTTGAGGGAAATGGGAACTCCGAAAAAGGGATTCCTTTTCCCCCCTTAATGATGCAAGATAGTGAAAACCATGATTCCATCCACTTATAACAATAGAGAACTTATCATATGAAATATAATTGAGGAAATATTGAGGATAAATCCCTAATAACAATCTAGGATAATAAAATAGTGTATTGGATTTTTCTTAATATATTTAATAGAATTAGTTCTAAATGAAAAAGATATAAATATAAAACAAATAATGATTCAGTGAGTTATGACTAGTTCAAAAAAAATAATGAAAAAATAATGAAATAAAGGCACACATGATTTAACTTTATTCTGATCCTTTTAGATTATAAATGAACTTTAGGAACACAACTATGAAAACAAACATATTATTATTTGAAAAAGTAGACAATGAAGGAAGAAAACCAAAAACCACATATTCAAAAAAACAGAAGCTATTAAACATACATGAACCAAGGATAATGAATCATAAAGGATCTTACATATCATAGATAATCATTACATTATCTTGGAAAAAAATTCTATTTTAGATGAATGTTGGGCTCCTTGAAATGAAAATGAAAAATTGAACTAAATATATAGTGGTTCTAAGACTCTATCAGAAAATTTATAAGGTTGATAGACCACACCCCTTCTCGATGAATGATCACACAAAAATTCATAATGGGTTTAATCATGGATCTTCCTGAATGAAGATAACATATGGAACATATTTCCCCCCCCCACCAGATGAGGGTGAAAACATTGGGGAGTAGAATGGGATAGATGAATTTCTCATGGAGGATGAGGTTGCACGAGGAAATTAATTCCCCCAACAAACACATATGTGATCCCAACTGCCCATCCAATTAGATGGTGCCATAGAGTCCTACAAAATTAAAACCAAAAATAAAAAATTAAAAGGGTTTGTGATATGATACGATAAATAATTTCACTGTATAATGTTACAGATTCTGCCCCCTAATGCATAAGGGTAAACATGAAAGGGTACCACCCATGTAAGGGTAGTCCCTGTGTTATTTAAGGGTTATGGAATCCACATGTAAGGGTAAATTTAAAACTACATATCTGTAATTAGGGCCTCATGTAATGGTAAACCATGATATGGAAAGGTTAGGGAAATACAAACCATAATTAAATTAGAATTCACATTTAACATATAATGCATCTTGGAACAATACACATCCATAATTAAATTAGAATTCACAACGTAATTAAAAACATACATAATTCATTTAGAATTCAATTTAAAATTTAGATGACAATTATATGTGTAATCCGGAAATCAATTCATAATTTGATCAATTTTTTGTATTCCATATATTTTTACCTAAAATGATGTCCATTTTAAACAAAATACATAAAACTGGAGTGATATTGGCCACACTGTGCCTCAGTTTGAGGAGAGGTTAACTCATACACGTCACAAATGACCCACCAATCGTTGTCTTAATTTATCAACACATTCCAAAAGTGTTTGATAAGTTTTTTGTATGCCAGTTGATGTTTTTCACTTAAAATGATGTCATTTTGAAACAAAAGACATACACATTGAGTGGTGTTGGCCACACCGAGTCACATATTGAGGCAGGGTTGATTCGTACATGTTACATATGACCCATGGATCATTGTTATAATTTATCAACACATTCAGAATCTGTTTGCTCAGTTTTTTGTATGTACTTAAAATGTTGTCCATTTTAAACAAAAGAGAGGCACTTAGAGTGATCCCGGACATAATGTGCCTCAGATTAAGGTGGGGATGACTTGTACATGTCACATATGACCCATAGATCGTTTTCCTAAAGAATCAACACATTTCAAATGCATTTGGTCAATTTTTCATATGTCAGTTGTTGTTTTCACTTAAAATGATGTCCATTTTAAACAGAAGAGAGACACTGTGAATGGTGTCATCCACACCACATCTCATATTGAGGCGGGGTTGACTCGTACATGTCACATATGACCCATGGATCGTTTTTATTGAGTATCTACACAATCAGAACACGTTTGGCCGGTTTTCCGTATACTAGTTGTTGTTTTCAAATAAAATGAAGTCAATTTTAAACAAAAGAGAAACACATTGAGTGGTGTCGGCCACACCGCACCACGTATTGAGGAGAGGTTGAATCTTACACGTCACATATGACCCATGTTTTGTTCTCCTAACGTTCCAATTGAAACCGAATGTGTTTGGTCGGTTTTCCATATGTACTTAAAATGTAGTCCATTTTAAACAAAAGAGAGATACTTAGACTAATCTCAGCCATACCATGACATGGATTTAGCCCGAGTTGGCCCATTCAAGTCACATATGACTCATGGATCATTGTGATAAATTATCAACATATTTCGAATGCGTTTGGTCGGTTTTTCTTATGCCAGTTGATCTTTTCACTTATAATTCTATCCATTTTTTAAAAAAAGAGACACAGTTAGAGTTGTGATGGTCACACCGTGTCTCAGATTTAAATGGGGTTGAATCATACACATCCCAAATGACCCATGAATCATTTTCCTAAAGTATCAGCACAATCCAAACGTGTTTGGTTGGTTTTCTGTATGCCAGTTGATGTTTTTCACATAAAATAATGTCCTTTTGAAACAAAAGGCATACACATCAAGTGGTGCCGGACACACCACGTCTCAGATTGAGGCGGGGTTTATTTTTTCATGTCACATATGACCCATGAATCTTTATCCTAAAGTTTCAATGGAATCCGAATGCGTTTGATCAGTTTTACGTATGTATTTAAAATGTAGTCCATTTTAAAAAAAAATAGAGCCACTTAGACTGATCCTGGCCACACCATGCCTCAGATTAAGGAAGCTCTGACTCGTACACGTCACATATGACCCATGTATCATTTTCATAAAGCGTCAGCACATTTTGAATGAGTTTGGTCAGTTTTCCGTATGCCAGTTGTTCTTTTCACTTATAATCCTCTCTATTTTAAACAAAAGAGACACAGTTAGAGTGGTCTTGGCCACACCGCATCTCGTATTGAGGCGGGGTTGACTCATACACGTCAAATATGACACATGGATCATTGTACTAAAGTATCTACATAATATGAATGCATTTGGTCGGTTTTCCATATGTCAGTTGATGTTTTTCACTTAAAATGATGTCCTTTTGAAATAAAAGATAGACACTTTGAGTGGTACCGGCCACACCGCATCTTAGATTGAGTCGGGGTTGATTTTTACATGTCACATATGACCCATGTATCATTCTTCTAATGTTTCAACGGAAAATGAATCTGTTTGGTCGGTTTTCTGTATGTACTTAAAATGTTGTCCATTTTAAACAAAAGAGAGACACTTAGACTGATCCCGGCCACACTGCGACTCAAATTGAGCCCGAGTTGGCTCGTACATGTCAAAAATTACCCATGGATCATTGTACTAAAGTATCAACAAAATTAGAATCTGTTTGGTTAGTTTTCCATATATACATAATATGTTTTCCATTTTAAACAAAAGAGATCCACTTAGAATGATCCCGGCCACAACGGGCCTCGGATTGTGGCGTTGTTTACTCGTACAAGTCACATATGACCCATGGATCGTTGTGATAAATTATCAATACATTAAAAATGTGTTTGATCAGTTTTTCGTATGCCAGATGATCTTTTCAGTCATAATCCTGTCCATTTTAAACAAAAGAGACACTGTTAGAGTGGTGTCGGCCAAACTGCATCTCTTATTGAGGTGGGGTTGACTCGTACCCGTCACATATGACCCATGGATCTTTGTGCTAATGTATCGACACAATCCTAAGTGTTTGGTCTGTTTTCCATATGCCAGTTAATGTTTTTTCACTTAAAATGATGCCCTTTCAAAACAAAAGATAGACACTTTGAGTGGTTCCAGCCATACCGCGTCTCATATTGAAGCAGGGTTGATTCATACACATCACATATGACCCATGGATCATTCTCCTAATGTTTTAATGGAAACTGAATCTGTTTGGTAGGTTTTCCGTATGTACATAAAATGTTGTCCATTTGAACAAAAGAGAGACATTTAGATTGATATCGGCCACACCGTGACTCGGATTGAGACCAGGTTGGCTTGTACACATCACATATGACCCATGGATCATTGTGATAAATTATAAATAGATTTCGAATGCGATTGGTCAGTTTTCTGTATGCCAGTTGTTATTTTCACTTATAATCCTGTCCATTTTAAACAAAAGAGACATAGTTAGAGTGGTGTTGGCTACACCGCGCCTTGTATTGTGGAGGGGTTCACTCGTGCACGTCAATATGACCCATGTATGATTGTTCTAAAGTATCAAAACAATACGAATGCGTTTCGTCGGTTTTCCGTATGCCAGTTAATGTTTTTCACTTAAAATGCTGTCCTATTGAAATAAAAGACAGACACTCTGAGTGGTTCCAGCCACACCGCGTCTTATATTGAGGTGGGGTTGATTCGTACACATCACATATGACCCATGGATCGTTCTCCTAAAGTTTCAACAGAAACCAAATTCATTTGGTTGGTTTTCTATATGTACTTAAAAAGTTGTCCATTTTAAGCAAAAGAGAGACACTTAGAGTGATCCCGGCCACACCGTGCCTCGTATTAATGCGGGGTTGGTTCTTAAATGCCACATATGACCCATGTATCGTTTTCCGAAAGCATCAACACATTTTGAATGCATTTGGTCAGTTTATCATATGTCAGTTGTTATTTTCACTTATAATCCTGCCCATTTTAAACAAAAGAGAGACACATTCAATAGTGTCTGCCACACCACGCCTCGGATTGAGGCGGGGATGACTTTCACACATCAAAAATGACCCATGTATCGTTTTTCTAATGTTTCAACACAATCCGAATGTGTTTGGTCAGTTTTCCGTATGTCAGTTGATGTTTTTCACTTAAAATGATGTCCTTCGGAAACAAAAGACAGACAGTTTGAGTGGTGTCGGCCACACCATGTCTCATATTGAGGTGGGGTTGATTCTTACAAGTCACATATGACCCATGGATCGTTTTCCTAATGTATTAATGGATACCGAATGCGTTTGGTCGGTTTTCCGTATGTACTTGCAATGTTGTCCATTTTAAACAAAAGAGAGACACTTAGAGTGATCCCTGAAACACCGTGCCTCGGATTAAGGCAGGGTTGACTCGTACACATCACACATGACCCATAGATCGTTTTCATAAATATTAAACACATTTCGAATGCATTTGGTCAGTTTTCCATATGTCAGTTGTTCTTTTCACTTATAATCATGTCCATTTTAAACAAAAAAGAGACACTCTAAATGGTGTCGGCCACACCGCGCCTCGGATTAAGGTGGGGTTGACTCATACAAGTCACATATGACCCAAGGATCATTGTTCTGAAGTATCAACATAATCTGAATGCGTTTTGTTTGTTTTCCATACTCCATTTGATGTTTTTCACATAAAATGTTGTTCTATTGAAACAAAAGAGAGACACTTTAAGTGGTGTCGGACACACCGGGCCTCGGATTAAGGCGGTATTCACTTTTACACGTCACATATGACCCATGGATCATTGTGCTAAAGTATCAACACAATCAGAATCCGTTTGGTCATTTTTCCGTATGTACTTAAAATATTGTCCATTTTAAACAAAAGAGAGCCACTTAGAGTGATCTCGGCCACACCGTGCCTCAGATTAAGGCTGGGTTGACTCGTATACGTCACATATGACCCATGGATAATTGTGATAAATTATCAACAGAATCCGAATGTTTTTGGTCACTTAATCATATGCCAGTTGTTCTTTTCACTTATAATTCTGTCCATATTAAACAAAAGAGAGACACTTCGAATGGTGTCGGCCACACCACACCTCGGATTGAAGTGGGGTTGACTCATACACATCACATATGACCCATGGATCGTTTTACTAAATTAGAGACACAATACGAAAGAGTTTGGCCAGTTTTCCATATGCCAGTTGATGTTTTTCACTTAAAATGATGTCCTTTTGAAACAAAAGACATACACTTTTAGTGGTCCTTGCTACACCACATCTCATATTGAGGAAGGGTTGATTTGTACATGTCACATATGACCCATGGTATGTTTTCATAATGATTCAACCGAAACTGAATGTGTTTGTTCAGTTTTCTCTATGTACATATAATGTTGTCCATTTTAAACAAAAGAGAAACACTTAGAGTGATCCCGGCCACACTATGCCTCATAATAAGGTGGGGTTGACTAGTACACGTCACATATGATCCATTGATCGTTGTGATAAATTATCAACAGAATCCAAATGTGTTTGGTTGGTTTTTCGTATGTCAGTTGTTCATTTAACTTATAATCTTGTCGATTTTAAACAAAAGAGAGACACTGTGAATGGTTTCGGCCACACCGTGCCCCGGATTGAGGCGGGGTTGACTCGTACATATCACATATGACCCATGGATCGTTGTGATAAAGCATCGACACAATCCAAATGAGTTTGGTCAGTATTCCGTTTGCAAGTTGATGTTTTTCACTTAAAATGATGTCCTTTTGATACAAAAGACAGACACTTTGAGTGGTTTTGGCCACACTGCTTCTCCGATTGAGGCGGAGTTGATTCATACACGTCCCATATGACCCTTGGATAGTTCCTCTAATGTTTCAATGGATACCGAATGCGTTTGGTTAGTTTTCCTTATGTACTTATAATGTTGTCCATTTTAAAAAAAGGGAGCCACATAGACTGATCCCGGCCACATCGTGCCTCGGATTGAGCCCGGGTTGGCTCGTACACGTCATATATGACCCATGGATTGTTTTGATAGATTATCAATAGAATCCATATGACTTTTTTTGGTTTTCTATATGCCATTTGTTCTTTTCACTTATAATCCTATCCATTTTAAACAAAAGAGACATAGTTAGAGTGGTATGTTAGTTGTTTATTCACATTATTCAAATACACTATTTGACAATGGGTCTTTAAATTAATTTATTTATGAAAAATTTACATTTAAAATGAGAATATCAGAAAATTAATAGATGATAAAACTTTACTAAAAATCCTTGTTGAAATATTAAGGTAAACTGGATTTATGAGAATCCTCATGTGTCTATTAGTGGAATGGTATTTACATAAAATCTTGAAGACATTTATATAGAATTTTTTTATATCATTCTTAGTATGGAATAGATTTTATTTTATCATGATATGAAACATTTCCGAGCTAACAATGTCATGACCAATGAATACATCCCTTTTATAACATACCAAGAATCTATGATATTGATTAGATGTCTAAATGTTATTTACATTGATTATAATGATGAAAATAAATAAAATATATATTATAGATTTTCTAGTAGTAAATGAAATCAAGGAGGGTGGGGGAGCTGTCTGGGGGGGCTGTCTGTTGGGTGTCCGGGGGGATGTATGGGGACCAAGGAGGGCGGTGGGGGGCTGTCTGGGGGGCTGTCTGGGGGGTGTTCGGGGGGTTGTATGGGGTCCGAGGAGGAGGGTGGGGGGTTGTTCGGGGGGATTTCTGGGGGCTGTCCAGGGTCCAGGGAGGAGGGTGGGGGATGTCCGGGGGGCTGTTCGGGGGGCTGTCCAGGATCCAAGGAGGATGGTGGGGGTTGTACAGGGTCCAGAAAGGAGGGGGTTCCCAAACACACAACCACTAAAAGACAAAAACATCCATAAAACAGATAATATATAAAAATAACTCAACTTCAATAATATACTACGAGTCTAGATAAAACCAAAAATTAGAATAGATTAAATATCAAATCTCAGTAATATTAGTAAAAATTTAATGGTTCAATTTGTCCAACATCACAATCATCATCACCCTCATCCTCGTCCCCATCATTTTAATCGTCTGCCTCAGCTCCCTCCTCCTTGCCCTCTCCCTCCTCCTCTCCCTCGCAAGCCGCATCGCCCTCCTCCTCTCCCTCCTCTTCCGCATCAGACTCCTCGCCATCATCATTGTCTTGCTGGAAATCGTCCAGACCACAACTAGAACTGCCACCTGGTGCGCCATATATAGAATGTATCGACAACATATATTATTCAAAATCTAGGCTGGCCTCTTCTGGAAGTGTTTGACGTATAACTTCAATTAATTTCAGAAACACATTATTTTCCCTAGCAGACTGTTCTACCATCTCTGTGGCCCTTTTATCAGCCTGTTTTGCATGTGCCCTAAATTTTTGTAGCTCGATGGCACTACATCTCGTATCAGAGGAGGGCCAGCACCTCATCAGGGCTATCCTAGGTCGGCATGGTACTCTGCCAGGATGCTCCTCTCCCAACAACTGATGTAAGTGATCTGTTGGCCCAAAATCGTCTGGTTCATTGGAATCGAGGGCCTCTAAAGCATCCTGTTACAAATATAAATATATCATTACGTTAAAAAATAGATATTAAAGTATAAAATCATCATATTAAAACTTACAATCTACTACTGAATCGCTTTATTGACGACACTTCGATCATTTTTTCGTCTACTCAAGCAAACCAGTTTTGCTCGAGGAACACTTCCTTCGATATTTTGTATTTTCCTCTACAATGAAATTGAAAACTAAAGTTATATGAAAACATTAGCAAAATATTAAATAATTGAGGAATCAAAATAAATTTTAAGTCGTAAATAAAACTTATAAACAATTTCCATACCTGTATCCTCTCATGATCAGGCATAGTAGTGCGTCGCAGTGTGTGGAGGTATTTTTTTGAATCAATGTTCTTATTATTTTTTCCAGATGATTCCTAAATAAAATATGAAAATTCAATAGATACTATTAATTCAAAACATGAAAGTTATAATTTAAATACCTTAAATGTAATTAACCCCTTAAACTGGGTACTTGTACAATGAGTAATTATCTGACGATACAGCTCTATAGGACAATAATCCACCATTGGTACCATCTCTAACTCATTTCCAACTCTAGAAACCCAGCCAATATACAACTCAATCTTGTTGGATCTCCTAAGCTCACCTAAATCCTTTAGACGTTTCGGTTGTGCACCCCCACCATCGAGAAAATTAAATCAAAGCTGACATCAAAATATTAATTCATATAAATACAAAAATAATTCATTACATTAAATAGAACATATTTTTTTACCCATATCACTACACATGTTCTATACTTGACCTCATGTGGAAAATGCCTCCATGATAGCGTGCTGACGAGAATGATGTCAGAGTATTTGGCAGGCATCGCCAAAAAAATTCTGACATTGCTTCCCTGTTTTCTCTACCATTTGGCTGTCTTCATTATAAACCACCATAACCTGTATGCAGCGGTTCCACATCGAACACATGCATGTATGACCCCGCCCACTCCTCATATCAGTAGATGTATCTTTCATGAATGAAAAACAAATATATTATCAAAACATGTTATAATGAAAATAAATATTGCATAAAAAAAATTTTAGGGCTCTATAAATAAACCTGCACCAGACTGATCGCTGAGCACCGCTAGATCCACAGAAACTGATTGAACACCCTGTGGTGGAATAGGAGTCAAAGACGATGGAATATAGAAGCTCAGAGAGACATAAGTAGAAGGAAAAGAAGATGGGACAGCTATCTAATTGGATTCTGACTAGGGAGTGGGAATCATCATGGGATTTGAAAATGATGGGCCAAAAGATGAAGAAGGTAGCAAAAACATGGGAGGCCTAAATATCCCATGTGTCCCTGATGACACACTAGGATTAGAATGTGGGATGGATAACATATCAGTGGGTGGGGCAGGGTCTAGTCGGGTACGTATAACTGCTCGTCCACCTCTGGTATGAACCCTCCTCGTACAACCGGCATGAGTACTAGGACCAGTACTAGTCTCCTCATCGAATAACTGTTGATGTATATAATGTTTATAAAAAATTAATCACATGAAATTATATATTCATTAAATATATCAATTTGAAATAAAGTACTCACTACAGGCACTAATTATGGAATTCCTAACTCCGTCATTCGACGATTGTTCTCCATCATTTTTTTCCTTCTTCTATCATTAATTGGCTGCATTTCCTTCTTTTGAAATCAAATATGTAATTAATTAGAAAAAGGAAACTAATGTGTAACCCAAAAAACTAAATATATGAGGGAATAAGGGGATTCATTGGTAATTGATCTATTAATTGTTTTAGAAGAGATGGAATGGATTTAATAAATCATACAAGTTGTAATGTTAACCAGGTTAGAAATATTGTTTTACTAGGTTTGAATACAGTTCAATTCCAAATTAGAAAATGCAATTCATAAAAAACTACAACCAATAAACATTGAAAATTCACATAATGGTCAATTCAGCTAAATCATATTTGTGATAAATACTAAATCAATTTTAGTATACCAACCTTAGAAACCCAACTAGAGTTAAACCAAAACAATTGAGAACATGGATGAATGATTCTATATATTTTCAACCACATCTTCAGGTTCAAAATAAACTCTGAAAATTGATATATTGGATTCATCAAAAGAAATAAATGGATTTGTCCTAATGGCACTAGGGACAGTGTCAATTCCATCATCACCATCATCAAAAATATGTCTTGGAATTACTTCAACTATGACACCAAATTCAGGTCAAAGTTAGTATTTGACATAAAAAACTTTTTTAGCCATTAATGCCAACACATATGGTTGTTTGGTAGAAAGAGTGTGAGTAATATTAATTACTTGAAATCCACAATCATTAATAATTGTGCAATGTCTCGTCATCGAATCAAACCAATGGCATTTCATCATTTTGACTCGTCCCTGAGAGTAATAATCCAATATTATTATTTTCTCAACAACACCATAATAACCCACATTTTCAAATCGCAGTCTACTATCTATTGCACTGGCATAAAAATCTGCTGTGGCATTAACCATAACACCATCATATTGTGTTCTCATGTTCTTTGCTCATTTAGTGACAACAAATTTGTACTCATTGATAACAATTGATTTACAGTCACCAACCACGGTATTAGGACCAAAAGAAAAAGCTATTATTTCCTCAGAGACATAGTCAGTAGAAAAACTCAATAACTAAAATATAAATTATTATTAAATTTAATTAAATATTGAAATAATTATTTTAAATAGTTATATTTTTACCTTCAATTTTAACCAAGAAGAAAACTCTATGCTATGAAAAGTCTCTCTCCTTCCCAAAGATAAAGAACCATGCTTCCTATTTATCATTTTTTTATATTCCCTATAGATAAATAATATGAATAGTTTAATAGAAATATATGTAAGATATACACAATCAATTTAGTTACCTAATATAGTCATCGAACAAATCATAGTTGAACAAAACTATTCCATGTGTCATCTCCCGCTCTTCATTGATTAATGTCTTCAATGTATATGATCCATGAATTACTCATGTTTGAGTAAGTGATGGAAAACTTGGTTCAATTTTCTCGTACTGTTCTTCTTCATTTCTCATTGGTCTGTTCAATCTTTTAGTTAGATCAGACAAATACATCGAGTAGAATTCCAAACATTCTTGAACCAAGTAACCACTCACGATAGAAGCTTTGGGATGATTTCTGTTTCAGACATAAGACTTTAATGTGAACATATTTCTTTCAGTTGGATACATCAAACTATAAGAAATAGGTCCTCCTAGAAGTATTTCAGTGGGAATATGGATAGTTAAATGCAGCATGCATGTGAAAAATAATGGAGGAAATATTTTCTCCAACTCACACAAAATTAAATGGGCATCTATAAACATTTTTTTCAAGAAAGACATAGAAAAATTCTTAGCACAATGATCTCTAAACAAATTGAACAATTGAATAGCATCCACCCTTACATTATTGGACAAAAGATGAGGGATTGCTATTGGAAGCAACTCATGTAGTAGAACGTGATAATCAAGAGTCTTCAAATATTTTAGCTTCAACTCTC
Source organism: Viscum album (assembly GCA_963277665.1). Taxonomy (NCBI): domain Eukaryota; kingdom Viridiplantae; phylum Streptophyta; class Magnoliopsida; order Santalales; family Viscaceae; genus Viscum; species Viscum album. The sequence continues at coordinate 1,058,583,200 of OY728129.1, forward strand.
TTCTGTTGACCCATTTAGATATGTTTCTTGAATAGCCATCAGGAACTCTAATAGTCTCTAATACATCCGGAAATTGATTTTTTCCGTAGGTGTCATCACATAAGAACCACATTGATGTTTCCATTTATTTTCATGGATACACACCGGATGTAATTCTTGTTTGATGCCCCAATCCACCAAGTCATGCCGAGATCGTAAATCATCTTTTGTCTTCCCCTTAACATTTAGAAGAACTGAAAGCAACATTTCACATATATTATTTTCAATATGCATTACGTCTAAGAAATGACGTAACAAATTTGTGGACCAATAAGGAAAATCAAAAAAGATACTGCACTTCCTCCAATTGTAGTAGGTTTCAGTGGAAATATTCTTTCTCTTTCAAGATTTCATTTGACCCTTCCAAAATGAAAAACTGAAATCTTTCAATTCATTAAGCATGTCAGTTCCAGACATAGGCTGAGGTGGATCATCGGTCTCTATGGTATTATCAAATCTTCGACGATTCACTCTATATGGATGATTATTTGGCAAGAATCATTGATGTCCCATAATAAGGAAACTACAATGATGTTTCAGTCTTCTGGATCGTGTATTCTTCATACAAACTGGACATGACAGTTTTCCCTTTGTTCTCCATCTAGACATCATTGCATAAGCCGGAAAATCATTGACCGTCCACATAAGCACAACACGGATCTGAAATATGTCTTTTGAACATGCATCGTATATGCGCACACCCACATCCCAAAGAAGTTTCAAATCTATTATTAAATGTTGCATATATACATCAATATCAATGTGGAGATCAGAAGGACCATATATGAGTATACTAATGAAAGTGAAAGGTTTCTTCACACACAATCATGGGGGAAGATTATAAATGTGAATAAAAACTGGCCATGTGCTGTGCAAAGTAAGCATCTGCCCAAATTGATTAAAACTGTAGCATGAAAGACCCAACCTCACATTACGCACGTCAGCTATAAGATCCGGATGTGGAGTATCAAATCTCTTCCATGAAAATCCATCCGCAGGATGAACCAAATCATCGTTAGTCTTCTTTCTATCGGTATCATGCCATCTCATTTTTATTGATATCTCATCAGACATAAAAATATTCTGGAGTCTGGGGATCAATGGTATGTGCCACATTACTTTCTATGGAACGCGGGATTGTGTTCCATCATATTTTGACTTACAGCAGGATGTGCCACAATTTATAAAATAATTTCATTCAGTGGTTTCCTCCCATAATAAACTGCAATCTTTTGGGCAAGCATGAATTTTGTTTCTTGAAAATTCAAGTTCCTCAACTAACGTCCATGCTATATAGTGGATTGAGGGAATATCTGCATCATCTGGAAGTAAATCCTTCAAGAGGGTAAGAATGTAATCGATTTCTGTATTAGAAATCCCATGCATAGTTTTCCCATGAAACAATCGGATTAAAAATTTCAGGTTTTTCATTTTATCGCATTGTCGATATACTATAGTCTTGGAATCATCATTCAAATTTTTCACCCTATCAATATCATCATTTTCAATAGATGCATCAGTTATCCCCATATTGAAGCCTTATTGTGTCAAAATCCTATCTTTTTCATGATAATGAATAAATGTATACCTATCATCTAACAAATTATCCATTCCGGTCCTTTCATTTTGATCATCAACAATTTGAGATTTCATTTTCTCCCCATTGTGATACCACACAAAGTAGTTTGCTTGAGAAACCATTTTTGGTTATGTGGTAGATGACTTCTTCACGGCTCAACCAATGACTACCAACACAATTGAAACATGGGAAGTGTATGCGACCACTATCTGAAGCATTGTGAAATGCAAAATCTATAAAGCTCCTTAAATTGTTTTGAAAATCACTTGATATCCGATCGGTTTCATATATCCAACTCTTGTCCATTCTGTAAAAAGAATTTATATAAGTCATTTTTTCATAGAAAATTCATTAGGATTGAAATTTAATAGAAAATAAATTTAATTAAATGATAAAGGAATAAAATAATCAAGGTATCAACTACACATGTGAAAATAACATACTAATTCGTTATTGAAAAAATGTAAAACCAACAAGAACATAATGTGTTATCACATCAAAGCATTCCTCATACCATAACCATATTATAAGGGTGTCATGAACATTAATAACATCAACCTTGGGCCATCCTTCTACCATACATGACCCCAACCACATGCCACATCTTATTATAGCCTTATCACATCGCACCTCACCTGAAAACAATAGGGAAATCATAGTACATCTCACCTTAAGACACATGGACAATCACATCACTTCTTGCCTAAAAACACATGGTCAATCACTTATGAAGGAAGAGTGGGGAAGACATGGTAGCTATCCAACCATATAACCACCATCCTAGATATTAGAAAACAAACCCATAACTCAAAACCTCTGATCGTTGGTAAGTTTATCCAACTCTGGCTGGGAATGTGTAAAAATAACATAAAATATATGAAATATAGATAACACAAAATACCCATCCTATGGGTTCACATTAACTACATAATCACACAATTCACTACTACTATACAACACATATACCATCACAACCACTTTCACCACTATATGGAACACACCACACCACCACCACACAAGACACAAAGCATTTCCCACTTCATTTATAAGCCACTTCATTCACACTTACATTGTCCATTCATTTAATGTTAAATTAATTAAATCCATTTACCACACATCCATTTATATTCTATCTCTTTTATTTACTATATTATTTTTTGTTTTAACAGTAGAATTTATTCAATAGATAACCAGGAAACTAATAAAACCCCCACACAACAACTCACCATCTCACAATAATCATCATCACTATGTTACATCAACCAACAATCTCACCAAAACAACCACATATCACAACAAAAATATTGCACATCACAAACCACTGCACAACCAAAACAACATCACCACATCATACACTAGAACCTCATCACACAACAACTCCACACGGCACAACACCACTACACATCATCACTATCACATAACTTCACATGTCACATCCATGACCACTAACCATCACATCACAACCCCACATATAACAAAGCCCTACTGGTCACCTAATCACCATAAAATAGCCTACAATATACAATGAAACAAAACAAAAAACCTCTAATAAAATTATCATACCCCAACTTCCACAATTTATTCAAGTTATTCTATCACATTACCCCTTTATTTAGCATGGACATTATAACAAAAATGATATTCCATGAGAAACTAATTAATTAACAAAATATTCGTTCATTTCCATATTTTTTAGAGAGAAATCACATCAAAATAAAAACTTAAAACTAAAATATTAGATCAATAACAATAAAAACAAAGTACCATATATGTATAAATAATAAAATACCCGATTTGAGATGATTCAGATGGATTTTCACATGTTCGGATGGGGGAGTTCGAGAGAGGAGCCGAGTTCCGGATTGATTTTATTGTTCTATTGTGAATGGGGTAGAGCAGCGACCTGATTGTATTTGGGGAAATGATTTACCAATAGTTTTTAAAAACCGTTGGGAATGGGGTGTTCAGGGTACCATTTCCCAATGGTTCAATAGAACCGTTGGAAAAGGGGTTTCCTTTCCCAATGGTTTTATAAAACCGTTGGGAAAGGGTAACTTGAAAACCCCTTTGCCAACCGTTCCATAGAACCATTGGCAAAGGGATAGCCTTTTCCAAAGGTTCTGGTGAACTGTTGGGAAAGGGTTTCCTATCCCTTCTTTACCAATGGTTTAAGAAAACCGTTGGTAACGAACCGTGGGTAAAAACCACATTTCCAGTAGTGTTGAACCTATTATCATTGAATTGGACCAAACATCAGAGTGTCTAAACAATTCCTTAACATAAATAGCATCACGAACTTAATCAAACTATAATCTAGATTTTCATCAGTGTTTAACTTTTTGAAACACATGGTTTATGATTCTATGATGTATCTAATAAAGGTAAACTTATTATGAATATTCTTAGTCTTAACGAAGAATATTGAATTTTAAAAAATAGTTATGGTAGATGGAGTAGCATAGTAGGCCATTATTATATAAAAACTAAGACTAAGTTCAGAATGAATAATATTGATTCAAATAACCTTTTTGACATCCTTAGTCCGTTCTATTATACAACATTGACGGCTAAGTAGAAAACCATGGATTTCATATTATGTTTCTTGTACAACAATCCTCTACATGATTTAAATACATTCCCTATGAGGGGCGTATAGGTGTCTATAATCCATTTATAATCCGAATCATTATGAAAAAAAATTTGTTATATCATCATTATTTCTATAGTATAAAGAAAATGATTGGGCTTGATAAATAAATCGATGTAATATTTAACGGTGTCAATGTGGATTTCAATGATTAATCATAATTCTTCTAAGAGTTCAAACAAAATATGAAATATAAAACTATGTAAAAATCATGGTATTCATGATGCTTCCTATTTCACTAGTATATAGTGTCATAGACATAAAATCAACATCGGATTCTATATTAGAATACTTTTATAGTGAGATCATAAAATTTTGTTTTTTGGGACATTATAATATTTTAATCTTTCAAACACAAAAACACAAACACACACACATATATATAATATAAAAAATGTGACCATGTTCATAAGGTTTATAATATTATTATATATTTTCTTTATTATTTCCATCCCTAAAATAATTAAAGCATTACCTAGGTCTTTCATTTAACAAAATTATTATAATTATGACTTAACATAATTGATAAATTTTATATCCATGAAAATAAGATGCATGTCATAGATAAATAGAAACAAATATATCATAAATTGTTTGAGCATTTTTTAATATATACATGCATCATGTTTACTTATATTAAAATAATTACAATGTATGAATGTATCAACCATAAATACCACTAACTAGATGCCTACATTACACTATAAAATGATTTTTTAAGAAGAAATAACTTATTAGACATAAAATTATTTTAATAACCATCATGTGGTCACATTTCAATGATCCCATATATATCACTATAAAATAAGGATATTTTTAGATCAAGTTTCAAATTTTTTTCAATCATAATAAGAAGTAATAGAATGTAATAAACTGATTAAACAATACTTAACTATAGAAGAAAAATATTTGAATAATCAATCCCATCCCTTTGGTGGAATTTTTTTTCTAAAATCCTACCATTAAAAATGATTTTATTCTAATTGGCGCTACCTTTTTTACTTTTAAATACCCCAAATAGCAGATTTCATTGGTATTTGGTGACTTAGAAACAATAGTCCAGATGTTGTTATATTTTAACATGTTTTATTTCATCAATAATAGAAGTGACACAGTGTTTGGAGTATATATAAGTTATAGATTTCCTATAAGATTATGGGATACATATTAAAGATCCTAGGAAACATTGAAGTTAAATTATTTCATTTAATATTATTAAATATAAGATATATGCCTAATGAACCTCCTACATCTATCATGATTGTGATGGTAATAATGTTAATACTCTATTTACTGACCATAGAATTCAACATGAAAAGCATGTCCACTATGGCCTTGAGGATTATATTATAGTAGATTATGCTCAGTTTGAACTTGATAATGGGATTCATTATTAGTTTATTGTTCCTCACTTTTAGGTATTCCTTCACTTTTTTTTTGAAATATTTGTATTTAGGGCCTACAGACTTGGGGGAAACTACATATCCTCTTATAATTAACTTTTTGTAACCTATGTTTTCATCGTAAATCTTACAACCATTAACCCATTGAGGATATCTTATTATATACATGAAATAACTCCCAGTTTTATTTTATTGTCTTTAATATGTGCATTAGCTACGTAAACAAAAACTCTTAAATTATTATAATAAAGCGGCTAGTTACACCATAACACTAGGGGAGTTTTATATAAATTTTCATAATAAGGACATCAGTTAATAAGGTATGTTTTTTTAGATCTACCTTATTCCACAAGGGATATATGAATGAATCCTTGGGTATTCTAGCATAAATATATCTCATTCAAGTATAGTTATGTTCATATGTTAAACTAAACCATTTTTTAGGTGATTCCTTAATAGTTTGATGTCTAACAACAACTTCTATGTCAAAAAATTAGGTGAAGTCAAATTAGAGATACTCTAATACATTATATATTCTTAAATATTTAATATTTCTATTATTTATGTTATTAATAAGTTACTTTTGGGATTTAATGTATTCAATGACATTAGACATACTTCAGTTATAATAAATCCAAAATCTTATAGATAAAACATAGATGAATGTAAGAAAATTAGAACATTTACTATGATATGTGGTCCTAGTAAGCCCCATAGGTCATAATGGTTATATTATAAAGGATGAATAGTTTTAAAACTATTCATAGTAATTTTTATAATCATATCCTTTTCTAGATCATAGCCTTCAAGAAATGGAAGGTTTCTTGGTGGTAATATGAGTCAATAGCCCTTTATTACTAATATCATTTATACCTTTGGAGATTATTTGATGCAATATTCTATGACAAAGAATATGAAATTCTAATATGGTGAAATATATACTAACTTGATGTTCATGGTGTGCACATTAATCTAAAATATGTATCCTATTTACATGACATTCTTTGATTATATTCATATAGTCCTTTGAGATATTTAGACAACCAACATCAGACATAAATATGTACACTTTATGGTCAAATATGCATAGAAAAATAAATTTAATATACAGTTTTGGGAGCCAACATATAGAGAGTAAGAATAATAAATAATTATAATTATCATCTGATATAATTAATCCTCTACCCTAGACTCTGCACATCTTTTAGTTACCTAGCATGGATTCTCTCTCAACTCTCTCCAACATATCAAAGATATAATCTTTACTGTGGAACATGTGAAATGATAAACCTAAATCTAGAACCCATTCATTAAATAGATTATTATTTTTAAAATTTCTCACCGCATTAGTTTCATAACTAACACAAACTATCAATTATTGATCAGCAGATTTATCAGGTCTATATTTGTTTCTTAGGCTTGCAGTACTCTAGAGAAATGTATCTAGGTTGTCCATGATTATAAAAAGTAACCTTTATTCCTGTTATTTTTTATTTATGTTTATATTAATTAATATAATTTCAACTTTCCTTTTTTATTTTCTTCTATCTTGTTCTTACTCTCAGGTATACCCCTTCTAAAAAAATTCTTCCTCAAACTTCACTTTTTTTTTAGAATGAAATAAAATAAAAAAAATGGATGATTGAAATTCATCTAGTGATTATTTAACTTCATCTAGTTCTAAAAATTCTCATCCATCCATAATTTCATTACCATGGTACTATAGGTACTGTCAATTAAAACTAAATAGAAAATAGCTTGATATTTTATCTCGATTTCATCATTATTGTTAGAAAGATCAAATAAAATCCTGTTAAATTTATCAATGTGAGATCTAATTGGAGTACTCACACATATTCTAAAGGTGGAAAATATATGTTTATTGTATAGGAGACCAACATGTGATCCATTATTATATCATTTTTCATGCTTCAATAATATACTAGAAGCAACCATTTAATAAACTACTTCTCTAAGAACATTATCACCTATATTCAAAATAATCGAGTTATATACCTTTTTCAAGGTGTATACAGGTAAATATTAATAAGTATACAAATATTATTAGTCATTATAATGGGAAAATATAGGTTTTAAAGGTACATGAAAACATATATATGTTTTCATTGTACAATAAGGGCTCTCATCTTGATTTTATAATGGATGAAGTCATTATCACCATCAAACATTTATATCTCATTTTTAAAAGACACAAAATTATTTTTTATGAATATAATAAAAAAATTTAGTTTAAATCATAAGAATACACCCCCAATAATAGTAATGTATCAGCAAATATAATATTCTTTTTCACTAAATATACTTGATAGAATGAGTTTTAAATGAAAAGATAGGAATAAAAAATAGAGAATGATTCAACGAGTGAATAATAGATCAACTGAATAACAAAAATTAATAAATAGAATTTAATAAATGAATATAATATTTAAAATTATTCATATAATTTTTTATCTTATGTAATAAATAATAACACCACCCCATAGAAAAACATTTTATAATTCTCAAAAATATAATCATATTGTATTTAAAAACTAGAAATCAATGATTAGTAACATTAGTATAAATAAAATAACCAATAAATCAAGATAAATAATATGAATGGATCTTAAAAATCCCAAACAATTTTACCATAATATAGGACGCTTTATAGATGGTAGTTAGATGACTAGATCCTTGTGTGGAATCCAAAAATGCACACTATAAGTGTAATTGGTCTAATCCCCCATTTAAAATCATCTAAGTTGGTTTTGTCGCACCTATTATTTATAAAGATTCATCCTGTAAATGATAATGGGATCAATATTGGAGATTCCTCAATAAATATTGTGCAAGGAACTTGGTTTTTCCTCCACCAGATGAGAGCGATACCACTAGGGAGTAGAATGGAGTGAATGAATTTGTTATGGAGGATGAGGCCGAAGGTGTTCATTAATCCTTTGAGAAATGAAAATGTCATCCTAACTACCCTTCCAATCAAAGGGTTTATAAGATTCATTACCAAAAAAATATTTATTCATGAAACTATAAAAATTGGGTTGTGATATGTAAAAGTAATTATTCTCTTGGCATAATGTTATAGAGATGAGGCCCCTATTTGTAAGCATAAAAAATTATGGGGTACCAATTTTTTATTTGTGCAACCTATACTAGGGAAATACATGAACTACATATGGGTCATGAGATCCTCATGTAAGGGTAATCTGGAAGGCACATAATGGTAGTGATGGCATCATGTAAGGGTAATCCCTGGAATGTAATGGCCAAGGACACCCACATAAGGGTAAACTAGGAACCATGTAAACATCATGGGACCCTCACATAAAGACAACACCTTATAATATTGAATAAAAAATTTTATAATAAAAATATGATAATTAAAAATAAAATTATTAATGCATGGATAAAAATATATAAATTTTAGAAATAAAAGAAAAAAAATTATATAATCAAAAGAAAATATTTATTTGGCATATAAGAAAACTTTTATCTATAATAAAACCAAAAACCTTCCAATTTACTTCCTTACCATGTATCTACCCTTTATCCAATAATATATAGCAGGTGGATAATTTATTATATTGGTATAGATACAAGAGTCCTAATATTTTATAATTGGTCATTTTTGTAGTCTTGGATATCCATATTCAAATGTGATACTCATTTTACATTGGGGATAATTTAAAGTATGGTAATTGAAAAAAATTCAGCATACTATAAATATATCAAATAATAGTTCTTTATATAATGGGGAATAGAAAATAAATTATGGTGAGCCCAAATTATCAGTTTAGGTTAGATATAGTGGAATCTGTCATTAGTAAATCAGGTAAAATCTATATGGCAAGGAAAATATCTAAAAACCCAATCCATTTAATCAATAACCTGAGAAAAAATGTATTAATATAAAATATCAATGAAATAATATCATGGATAATAATAACTGAGTACTCAATGAGTTATTTTAATAATATTGGATGTCATGATATCAGATAACATGATATTTATAACTTCAAGACCTTTCTCCAAGATAGTTTAACACAATGGGTAGGTGCACAATAAAACCCCATTTAATTCGTCAGACTGATTTATCTTATTATACTTGACTATATGGAAAGGGGATATCTATAAATGGTCCCCACCCATCACAATATGCCAAATGCATTCCTCATGTATTTAATGACCAATTCAGGTTATAAATAATATTCTTTATGAGTAAATATCAGTATTGATTAAAGAAAAGCTATTTATTATGATTTTCTAAAATCATCCAAATAACATTCATATAAAAAAATCAAATTGAAAAATGGTATATGTTCTATAAAATAATAATATATATGATACAAATAATGTGGATATATAATAAAAAATTAATTTCCAATTATCACACCAATGTGAAAATTTCAAGAGACAAAATTCAAAAGGGATGGTCATTGATTTATGAAGAGTATGGATTTTGTAGTAGAATCATTTCCTTTAAAAAAATAATGAAAATGTAATTAGAGTATGAAATATCCATATAACACTTCATATATTTCCATTTTAATTCTTGAATAGGAACTATTTCTACATGAAAAGTTTACCAAAGGTAAATAATGATCAAACATACCATGAAAGTCATTTGATCATGATGTCAACATTTATTTTAATCTTTGAATAATCCTTCTGTACTGTACATCTATTTGAGGATGGTAGGTGGTGCTAAAATGAAACTTATTATCAAGAGTCTTATAATGATTATTCCAAAATTTTCATGTAAACAGAGGATCATGATATGAAAAAATTGATTAGGATACCCTATTAATTCTTATAACTTCATTAATATAGATACTCACAAGGGACATAAGAGGATAATATTATCTTATAGAAATAAAATGAAAATATTTGTTTAGTTAGAAAATAATAAACAATATTATATCATTCATTAAAGGAATATTTGGTAATCTAGTGAAAAATTCCAAAGTAATTTCATCCCATTTCAAAATAGGAAGAGGTATATGTTGCATGAATACTATAAGATGATGTCTCTTAGACTTAACCTATTTGAAAACCCAAAATATTGATGCGTAATTAGTAATTTGCTGTTTTATGTTATCCCACTAAAACATGTTCCATCAAATTCCAATACATCTTACTTATATCATGTTTTATATAGAAATATAACCTAAAAACATCATACTATAATTTTCTTTTCATCATATGTTTAAATAGAACACATGGTATCTTTATAAATTTCAAAATTACATCTTTATATACAAAATGTTCAAATATCATATCATTCAAAAATTTAATTTTCTTCTAAATATTCCCCTCATTAGATTTGGAACTTTTTATATTTTCAAATAAATATTAATCTATATCATTTGAAAAATCAGAGATTTTTCTCTATTGTTAATAATTATAATATCCATATTCCTTAAATCCATGAACATATGATCCATTTCATTCAACAATTTTGGTTTGAAAACCATGATATGTCTTTATCAATGCTTATTTTACTTTCTTGTGAGGTAATATATTAGTAAATCATAATTACTGAAACATTATAGCCATTTATTTTTCTTCATATTGGTCCCGTTGTAGGAAATGATTTATTCATTGATGTTATGGTCTATATATATCTCACATCTCTCATCATAGTCCTAATATCTACATGTATTAAAAGAAAATATTATTCTTGTCAACTCATGATCATTAGTTGGATAGTTCACTTCATTAGTACATTACAGCCTTCATGTATAGGTAATGATGTTATCATTCTGTATAAGGAAACAACCACGTCCTTTCTTTGACGCATCCCAATATATCACAAATCTGTCATTTCTTGAAGGTAGATTAAAAATAATTACATTGACCAATATCCTCTTTAATTATTAAAAACATTATTCACAAACCTCTATCCATGTGAACTTTACCCCTTTACATATATGCATGGTTAATGGGTTATCCAACCAGTCAAAATATTGAAAACAATTATGATAGTAACATGTCAAACCAATGAAACTAAATACTGTAGTTATGTTTTTTCTTGCAGGACATTCTTTGAATACTTTTTTTTCACTGGATCAACTGAGATTCATTTACATAAGTCAATATGGCCAAGAAAAGAAACATCCTAAATATAGAATTCAACAATTCTAATTTTTTCAAATGAAAATTTTCCTACAAGTGTGTCAAGAATTATGTGAAAATGATTCTCATAAACATGGTAGGATTCAGAATAAAAATATATATTATCAATGAATACCATATTACATGAATAATATATTAATTAGATCAATAAAAAATATGGTTCATTAGTCGATTGAAATAATATTACAATAAAATCAGAATTTTCATAACTTATTAAAAAAAATTTCTTTAGAACATCTTCTTTATTTACTCTCAATTGATGATAAGAAGAATGAAATTAAATATTTGAAAAATATTTGTATTCATGAAGTTAATAGAATAATTCACAAATAAGATTCATATTCTACTTGTTCATTATAATAATAGCATAGGTTTCTATATAATTTAGGAATAAAATTATGGATCCATATTTCATCTCAATGAAAATAATATGGGATCCCAAAGGTGATACACTACGGAGAATAAATTCCTAAACCCACAACACCTCTGGTTGTCTCTTCAATTCCACTAATTACACAATGTATATTCTAATGAGATTCATTCATATATTTCATTCATTGTTGATTAAATCAATTGAAAAAAATGAACATCATGATATGGTAGATGTCTATGTAATTCCTCCAAAAATACATCACATCATTCAAGTATAATAGGTCCATAATCTATTTGAAGATTAAATTTTCCATCCATTGGATACTTTTTTCTCTTTGTTCCCAAGAATATAATTGAGAATAAAAATTTTAGGTGGATCTATAAATTAATTAGAGGATAAAGTCTCCACTCTAAAGGTAATGAATTCCACATCTTAATCAAGAATCATAATTTCCTTCACTTTTTGATAAATAAATGCATCATATTTTAAATTTCAGTCCATACTAAGTATTATACCAAATTTGAAAATAGTTATAATAATAAATTCATTAAATTGGCACATTTATGTGTCATATTGGGAACTTTCTGAAACATCCTTAAAGTAGTGACATTTCTTGATGGAGTTTTGATTGGTAATTACCTTCTTAGGGTTCTAGAAAAATATAAAATTTTCCTGGAAAATATAGAATACAAAAAAGAGTTCTTGGTTCAAGAAACAAATAAATCATTAGTTAAATTTGATGATATGATTAAAGTACTTACCAGTATATCTTGGAGAACATCAACCTCATCTTTAGAGATCATATAATCATGGTATTCTATTATTGGACTATTCTATATCATATTCCCTTGACACATGGGACATTGGTTTGAATAATTCCATATTTATTTATTGTTTATGCACTTGAAAGCAGTGGTCTCTTTAATTCCCTTACATTCACGAGATAGATGATCTCTATTTCTACACTTGTAACACACTCCCATGACCTTCATGGATTTTTCAATATATTTCCTTCCAAAATTTTCACATGATGAAAATTACATAATTATCTTCTTCTTCGACACATTCCAATGTTATTAGTGATTAGAAGACATTTTATTCTCTTGATTCACTTGGAATATGAATGATCTAGAAAATTCCTTCACTATATTGATGGCACATAAGACTATTTCATCATACGATGATAATCTTTGAGAGACTAGTACACTTTGAATACATAGATTAATCGCATTATGTAAATAGTAAATCTTCTTGTATTTATTAATTATGTAATACATAAAATACATATATAATCTTGTAAATGTATCATCATAATTCTCAATACATTATTTTTAATTTTCTACAGGATGATGAATGTTTTATTCAATTCAGTTCCTTGTGCACAAAGGAAATATTTTCAAAGAATGGTTTTGGAAAATATCTCTAATCTATATGTTATATTTCTCATTCCTCCATGGTATTTTGGATTAGTGACCAACATTTATGAATATCAACCTTGAGGAAATATATATCTAGTATGATGTTTCCTTTTCATTTCAACCTAAGGCTAGAAATATTTTTTCAATGGAATTAAACAATTTCTCATCTACCACTAGATTATTAGTTACACATAATTATGGTGGATTATGTCACATAATGAAATCCAACAATGGATAATCAAACTTTGTAATAATTGGTTTCTCTATTTGACCAAGGTTATTCATCAAAACACGATTAATTTTCTCAAATATGGTCTTGATCTTCTAAATTACATTACCAACTATATTAAATTGCTTAGGATGCAAATCTCTATATTGGTTAAAAGTATTGGTAAAACTCTATTTATGAGAAAAAGTTTCTAAAAAATTTAATATACTTGCTTAGGTCATATCATTTTGAATTTTAAATCATAATATATGTTTTTAAATATAATGTAACACATTACATAAATTAAAAATTTATGAATGGTTAATATCTAAATCACAAACATTGTTTCCTCACGGATATAATTATATCATAATTTTTTTTTAAAATAACTCACAATGGTTTGTAATGAAAATGTGAATTGTCAGAATTGTATCCCTTAAGATTGTCAAATAAGGTTTGTAGTAAGGTAACACTCAAAATTAACTAGATATATGGCTGAGATATACTCAACCCAACCCTTTTTGTCTCATTACCCCTAGATGAATATGTTTCAAATCCATGTACACTTATATTATCCATAGAGGGATGTATTTGAAGGAAACCTAAATAATATATACCTTAAAAAATAATATGATATTGTTCCATTATTAGACATATCCTTACATTCTATCATAGTGTTATGTTCTGTAATCTATGTTTTCCTAAATCTCGTTCTATAGGTTTCTAGAAAAATATCTCTCATACCAACTCTAAAAACACTAACTCAGTGAGACATATTCAAGGGTTAATTTATTATATTGACATAAATACAAGGGTACTAATCTAGAAGGGATAATTATTTTAGTTTTCTTAGAGATCCATATACATACATGATACCCATTTTACATTGAGAAAAAATATAAATCTATAAAGGAAAACATTTAGCATTGTTGTACTCAATCAAAGAATTATTCTTCATATCATGGGGAATCGAAAAAAATAATTGTGAGATCACATTCTCATTAAGGGTTATATACATTTAAATATATCTTGAGTAAATAACACATAATCTATATGGAATGGATAATAATTGAAAACATGTTCCATTTAATTGATAACTTTTGCAAAAAATTCAAACGTGGATAATATTAATGTAATAATATCAGGGATAATAATAAATGATTTATAAATGAAGTTAATTCTTAATATTAAATGTATTAATCTCATACATCATGATATATACACCTTAAAGACCTTTTACTAAGATAATATATAACTATGGGTTGTTATACACCAAAAACCAATTAATTTGTCCAACTAAATTGTCCCAAGAGTCATGTTGATCAATCGAGGGTAAATCTATAATCAAAAACCACCCTTCCCTACATCTCCAATGAATTCTTCATATATTTTTTGAGTAATTCGATTTATAAAGAATATTCGTTATAAAAAATATCCATATTGAATATAGGATATAGATTTATAAATATTTTCCATAATGGATCAAAAAACATTCATAGTAAACCACCATATATAAAAAAAGGTATATAGTTTAAACAATAAAAATATCCAAGATACAAAGTTTGTGGATATTTAATAGATATGTAATTTCTAATAATCATAATAAAGTTAATGTTTCAAAATAAAATTATTGACAACAAAATTTAAAATAGGTGATCATCAATTCAATAGAAATGTTTTTTTGTAATAAAATAAATCCCTTTATAAAATAGATAAAATAGATTTAAAAATTTTAAAAAAAAAATCATTAAAAAATTTATTTGAAAGAAATTCAATACATATAGAAAAATTATAATATTATTATATTTTAATAGAGGCAGGGAAATCTATTGTTGTCTTATATGTAAAAAACATTCATTTTTATGTTTTGTATTGAATTTTTATAACATATCTTTAAGAAAACATTATAAATAGTGCTTCAAAATATTTTTAAAAATTCATTGATAAATTAAAATTTTCATAATCATTAATATGAGTAAACAACAAGAATTGTTTGAAAAAAAATTGAAACAATGGACATGGAATAAAAATATATCTGATTAGGAGAGAAATAAAAAGTTTTATTATTTTATTCATTTAATTTATTGATTCAAGTAAGAACGAGAGGAAATGTTGTAATAAACTATATAAAATCCTAAAATATAATTTTGATAAGAATAAATATATATATTTTATGAAGGATAGGTTATAATATTCCTTTAATGAAAATATGAGCAATCCAAAAAAATGTGATTGTAAAATAAATTATTACATCTTTGGTAACTTTTAAATTGAACCCCCACGAAAGAATAAACATGTATTATAAAATTAATCATTGTGAATAATTATTTTTTCACATTAAAAATAACATTGTGGTATTATGTACACCACAAAAAAGTGGATAGGTTCATTATTACAAATATGTCTCAATGGAGTAGAAATTGAGATGAAATCTCTTCCCTTGCACTACCGCATAGTTGATCATAAATTAAAATCACATATACTGATTTTAAAAATGTTATTAACTTATGAAATAACCATATTGATATCTATAATATCATATATAATCTTCTTCTATCATTTTATTACCCTTTTGATAATAATATTTCATTATTAGAATTCTTCCATGTGTTAAATTCTCTGTTTTATCTTGATTTTTTTCATAGAAGGTCTAGTTATTGTGCATAATATATAGTTACAATATCTTAATAATGAAATTATTCTATAACTATAATATTTATTTATTATATATATTTTTATAAATATTCAAAAACATTTTACATGGAAAATATATCACATCACTTCATGGAGACAGTTTTTCGTATGTACGCACGAGCGACGTTATCATTTACATAATGGCTGAAAGGGTAAGGAATTAGATTAAATATTAAATTTACATAATCAATATTATATGATAATTATCATATATATTTATTGGTTTCATCATTATTACTATCCACAAGAGTTGGTAATGGAAGACAAATTACATTGGTTTGCAAGACCATAGTCCACTGTACACAAGAGTGATAATTTTGTTTTCCATTTGATGGAGAAGGATAATAATAAATATTATAAAATAAACATAATAACATATTATTATATGGTATATTTTGTTATTATTATATTATATGTCTTAATACACAATATAAGGTTGTAAAAGAAGAAGTAAAAAAGAGCTTCCAGAAGGAAATTACCTTTACATAGAGGAACTTCATTTAAATCTCTTATTAAAAGCACTACGGTTGGTATTTTTGGAACTAAATAACAAGTATAAATTGAATAATAATTTTGGGAAGGTATTTTTATAGTTTTTTGTGGTCATAGATGCCTTAATTGGTATAAGGAAGTGGGGGAGGTGGTGTCCTTTTATAGTTTAGTTGAGTGGTACACTTGTAATTTTTCGATGTTTTCCAATTCTGTCATGTAACATTCTTAAAAATATGTATCCAAAATAAAACATATATTAATTGGATATGTTTATGTTCTAAATATAACCACCCAATATGAATTTATAATGTTTTTTGTTTATTTTTACCCTCATTTTTTCGGTTAACCCTCGATAAATTCATTTCAACCTTAACCGTGGTAAATTTTTATAAGGTTTTTACTATTAATCATGCCAAAAAATTATGTTGAAATTATTATAAATTATTAATTATGTTTTTTAAATACATGAAGTGTATTTTTTACATTAAATTAACATATTTATTAAAATTTAACTTCAAAATAATCCTATAAAACTATTCAAAAAATGGGTTTTCAAGAAATGAATTTTCCATGAATAAGATTATATTAAATTAACTATATAAATATTTATCATTATTATATGTATTAAAATTCTTATATATAGATATATAATCTATAAATTTCATTTAAACAATTCTGTATGGAAGGTTTTTTATTTAATTAATGCGGAATGACATTATTTCATTTAATAAAATCATTTTCTAAAAAAAAATCCTCTTTACCTCCAAATAATCTCATATTTATATCAATAAAACTAATAAAATATACATGCTTCATTATAAATATTATAATTTATTTTAATAAATAAAAATTGGATAGTCAAATACTACTATTTTTTATTATTTATAAAATAATAATTCTAAGGGTAAATTTCAAAAAACTATTATAGGATTGTTTTGACCAGGTAAATTCATAATCAATATTCATCCTATTAATTTAGAATAATTATGACATAAAATATTAAATTTTTAACTTTAATACAATTTAATTGAAATATATTTTTTACTTAATATAATTTATTCTCATGTATTATATACTAATAGGTTCTTTAATATTTGTTACACGATCTAATTCATGGACAATATCCTACTATTAAATTTGGAATGTTGATGGTTAAAAACTAAATTGCTTTGTTGTTTGATTTGTTTAATTAAGGAATAATCTTTTATTTTATGTTTTTTAACCTTGTTTATGATTTTTTATTCTTAGATTTTGTTTTATAATATTCATTTATGGTTTTTTTACCCTTTTTAACGGATTTTATTACCCATAAATTAGGGGTTTTACCTTTATATGAGGTAATATTACCCTTAAATTAGGGGTGTATACCATTACATGGTTTTGATTCTATATGGACAAACCTTATGTAAGTTATTTTATACCCTTATGTAAGCATTGAGTTCACATGGTTACCTTTTTGTATGGATCGATGTACCTTTACATGAGGTTTTAGATTCATTTACATGGATAATGAATATAGCATTCTACATTTACATGAATGATGCGGTACCATTACGCAAGGACCACATTACCCTAACATAGTTGGTTTCAATGCTTAAGTAGCATGTTTCAACCATTACACAGTGATTCAGTTACCCTTATACAAAGGGTAAATACCTTTACATTTTTCACTTAATTGACCATTGTGTGTGTACGATTATAAGCAATTTTTCACAGTGATTATTTTTTATGGTTTGTTACAAATAATTTCTTCTAAAACCTCATCAAATGATAAAATATTTTGATTCCGTTGACGGTTTTTAAAATTATATTTCCATTTATTGTTTAGCACCTGAGGTCCCAAATTTTTTGATACGGATCAAAAATCAAAAACTCAATGTGGGTAAACCAAGAGTGAAATCAATGGAGGAATTAGATAATATAGATATGGATAATATGTTTGTGGATTTATTTGAAACACTATTTGTGTCTAATTTTGGGATTTGTTTGATTGGATATCTTGTTTTTGTACATGTATTTAGGAGGAAAGTGGTCCCAATAGATCTTAATGGAATTTCAAAAGGTAAGATTGTTATCTAGTAATGTGGTCTCAATTTGGTTTTTTGTTCTTCCTATTGAAACATTCCATTCTTTTGGTGTTCATGTGTACATAGGTTTTGGATTATTCCTATAGTTTGAGTTTGTTCTGGGTTTGATTCATTCTTCAAATCTCCATTTCCAATATTTCATTTTTTTTCTTAATAAAAATACGTTAAGTAGTGTTATTTACATGATGTATGACCAATGTGGTTTGAACCATTTAAATCCCTATATGAGTTTTTGTTTGTGTATTTTTTGTATTGTTCTCAGTTTATTTTTTCATGTTATTGTTCCCATCAATTATTTCATCTATTTTGTTATATCTACTGATTATTGGAATATTTCTTTATCTCTAATATTGTTAAAATCAAATTCTTTGCGTGGTTTTTATGTGTGAAACAATCTCATACCATAGAGTTCTAAATTTCACTAAATACTTCTCCCAAAATATTTATTATTGAATTTTTTTATAGAATATAATATGATTTTTACTATTTTAGTGGTGGAAAATTTTGATGGAGAGAATTGATTATATTTTTTGAGAGTGAAGATGAATGATATTTTTTTCCATATTAGACATGAAGATACAATAGTATTTTCTAAAAGAAAATTACAATTTCCTTTTCAATTAGTAAGTCTAATGTTTCCTATAATTATATTGACCCTAATATTTTAAAGAAATCCCTTTCCATATTTTTATTCAACCATTATGATAGGGTTTCGAGATAAATAGTCCATCATACATATTCTAGTGAAATCTAGTTTAATATTGAGTAACATTACATGACTAGATACATTTTAAGAATTTTATAAAATAAAACAAATCTTTATAATTTCAAAATGGTACCAAACACCTCTATTTGGAAATTTTTTTATTGCATTAATAATATGGTGTTTGATTTGCCCAATGTAGATGCTAAATTAATGATGAGGACTAGCATTATTTGATATTGAATTCCTTAGATAAATCATTCATTCTAGTTAGACATGGTATGATGTATGGTGTTCATTCCATCACATTAGATAAAGTGAGATCAATTTATTTTTATAGAGATATTTAAATTCATGGTTTTAAATTCATGGGTAATGGGGCTAGGTATGGGCCTAATATTACCATCATGAAGCGTACACCAAAAGAAAAAAAATAAAGAAATAACGATAGTTGATATAATAATTTTAAGTGTTATCAATTTGAAAATACTGACCTCATTAGAAGATATTTCCCTGAGGATACTTCTAGGGATAATATCTCCTATAATAATGTGGTATAATATATTTTTCATAGTGTTAGGGTTCTATCAGTCTATCATGAAGCCCTTATTATAGAGTATGTGTAGCTCTATGTTTTCTCTATTTTGAAATCGTAGTATTGGCTATGCATGCAATTCGTAGGAGCCCTAGATGGAAGAGAGGTTTTATTTATGGATTAATTTTTTAGATATTTGTGATCAGGTGAAGATATAACTCTTGACAACTTGTCTTGTTTTCTTGCTATGTGTTTTTATAATTTTATTTATTTCATTGAAAATGTAACACTTTTGAGATTTATTATATTCTAAAATTATATTTTCAGATGTTTCTTTTTTTTGTTATAAGAATAAGGTACTAATGTAGTTTCATTGGGTGTTATTTAGAATTATGAGAGTTGTTTGAGGCCTCTGATGGCATGTGTATAGCTAGTTTCAAGTACATGATGATGAGAATATCATGTATGTGAAGGTATGGGTTTTAGTTGATATAGTTTTTTAGATTTTTTTCTTTTAAGATAATGTTTTAGAAGTGAAATGTAGTAGATGTGTTGGTATATGCAGCTATGGTATATGTAAGGTCGTTGGTTAGGCTGGGCTAATCAGGTTTGGGGGTAGAGTCTTTTGTTCTTGATGATTTTCTAAAAAAATTGATAGTTTCAGGTAGTATAGGTCGACAATAACCTTGACCCTATGTGTATTATTTTTTATTTTCTAATATATAGATTCTTTAATATTTTTATTTTAATTGTTACATATTAATTTTTTTGGTTTTTTTGACTTTTTTTTGAAAATAAATAATATATTTCTTTATTTTTTTCATCCTTTTCTATGTTTTTTTATTCTTATAGTTTATTTTGGTTAATCATGGATTCTTT
Organism: Viscum album; assembly: GCA_963277665.1. Taxonomy (NCBI): domain Eukaryota; kingdom Viridiplantae; phylum Streptophyta; class Magnoliopsida; order Santalales; family Viscaceae; genus Viscum; species Viscum album. The sequence goes on from OY728129.1 coordinate 1,058,604,407, forward strand.
TTTTACCATTACATAAGTTTTATTTTACCCTTATATGAGGTGGTTTTACCCTTACATTAGATTACATTACCTGTATATAAGGTTTACATTACCCTTAAATTTTTTATTTTACATGTTTAAACAAAAAATAAGTGGTTTTTTAACCCAATGTAAGATTTGAATTAGCAGGGTTACCATTATGTACAGACTCATTATCCTTTATGTGTTGTTTGATCTATGTTTACATTGAAGAGTAATATAGTGTTTTACCTTATACGATCGTTATGGTACCTTTATGTGTGGACCATGTTCACATGAAATAGTAGGTTTCGACCCTTACATAGTGGGTTTTGACCCTTACATAGTGTCATTATGTCCTTATATAGTGGTCATGTGATTCTAAGGTAATGCGTGAAATACCATCACTAATCACACCGGGTTGACCTTTACATAGGGAGGATTATAAAGATGTTTATGTGGTGTCGATCATTCATTGTTTTTTTCAACAAATCATTTCTAAATATTATTTAACCAACACATGTTTTGATGTTGGTGAAGGTTTTTTTGTAGATTTATTCCCTCTATTTCAGGTTCCCTAGGTCCCTGGTTGTGCCAATATAGTTACAGAATTGAAAAAATAGAGAGAATAAATAGAGAGATAAATTGAGTTTGGAAGGAGATGATATGAAAACAAAGTTCCTATTAATGGATTTATAGGAAACAACATTCATGGATTATTCTGGGGGTGTTGTTCCTGTGGAGAGATTTTGGTTATGCATGTTTCATGGATTAATGTGGTTGTAACTGATCATGAAAGACTTTTTACAGGTGATATAAAATGTGGTAAGGGTGTGTTGATCTGTTTTTTTACTATTGAAATTTACCATGTTTTTTGTTCATATTTTTTCTACTGAAATTAAGTGTATGATTATTCCTCTAGTTTGAGTTTGTTCTTGTTGTGTTTCCTTCTTCAAATTTCGGTTTTTAATCTTCCATTAAGTTTTTACATAATAAAATGATGTCAAGTGGTGTTATTTCTATTGAGTAGGACCAAATTTGTATAAGCCACATAAATTCCATGTGTTATTTTCCTTTTTTTATTGTTTGTGTTATTATCACTCTATAGTGTGAATTCTATTATGACTGTCAATTTTTTTTTTGGTTTTATAATTTATTTATGGGATTCCTTTACTTTGATTGAATCCTATTGTGTTCAAATTCTTTTCTGTGGATAGTTTTGGTGATAATTCTTCATAAATTGGAGTTTTTTGTTTCACCACATACTTCCCATAACACCTTATATCCATGAGATATAGATAATTAAAAATGAGAAAGAGAATTCATTTCTTCTATAACTTTTGAGAATTTGCTTACTTAGAGAGCTTTATGCTAGGATTTACAAAGGGATCATGAATCCTCACAAGTGACAATCCCATGTCCAATCATATTTTTCCAATACAGAACAACATTGGTGTTGATTTTGAAAATACCCATAGGAAGAAGATTCCATATAGAAATGGGACTCTATTCATCGAGAAAGGTGCAGTTCAAGTGTAATAGATCCATAGTAAAATCCAACACCAATATTTGTTGATCTATACCATATCCTCTTTTGAGATATGGTTATGAAAACTCATTTATGTATAAACCACACTATCAATGCTTGAAAACTAAGGCTATAAACCTCATTATTAGTAAGGGAAATGAGGCAATCTATTAAATCCTATATTATATTTTTAATCCTTTACCAGAATTGATAAAATGTTTCTCGATATAACATCCATAAACATGAGGCTTGAGGACAAACAAAATTAGTAGAGAAGGTTTTTTCAATTTCACATAGAGGACAAAAATAATTATGTTATAAGTATCTTTTGTCCCGAAGATATTGGTTGGGGGATTTTATATATAAAACATCTAGAAAAGGATATATGTTTTTTTGGAACATTAGGTTTCCAATGGTGGTTATTTAGAGAATGATCAGTGGGATTTAAAAAACTGATTGCATATTTACAAATAAAATGTACAAAGTATCACCCAGTGGCTTACTTTCTCTAGAAAATTTTATAAGCAATATAATTGTATATCAAAGGGATAGAAAAAATGGACCTCCAATCGTTGTTGTTAAACAATGTGACATTTTTCCTATTATCTCAACCACTAAAATAGTCATTAATAAAATCTATGACTTGGGTATCTTCATTCCTCGAGACTGGTGGCGATGTGGGTTTATTTTTTTTATTGTATTTCAACCATGTATCAATCTAATTGTGAATGTTAACACCATTATAGATCCACTAATATCATCCATGATTCAGAATACACTTCGAACCACATAGGGTCCTCTAAAACAAGCTAGGTCTAGGACCGAGACACTCCTCCAATAGAAATTTTTATGTTATATGTATGTTAGTATGTTTCCCTCGGAATTTGGGGATGACCTCCTTGATTGAAGGTTCAAACATTCCAATCAGTTTCTAATGGGTTTGTTCGTAGAACCGAAAACATCCAATGATTCCACATCCATTTGGACCTACATTCCTAAGGTAGGTGCTCATTAGTTTGTGGACTAATAAGGCTTAGGAATTGTCATTGGTCGAGAGGATGGGAGGTCGGACTCATCAAACCTTTTTGATGGGAATTATTGTCTACTCTGGGACTCTCATTATAGATTTACGTTATGTTTGTGAATCCTTATTAAATTACCAAGTATAAAATGAGCTTTCTTTCAGATTTGACAATCAATGATTAAAAATGTAAGAAATTTAGAGAATATTTTATATGTATTCGAGGTTCTTCATCGATAGAGAATCATCTGTATTTATTAGAGATTCTTGGTCAATGGTATCCTTCAACACATTTATATAGAAGTCTCTTGGTCATTATGATGACCATGCTAGTTTTAAAGCCACTCAGTGGGGCACTTGAAGTTTATTATCATTCAGAAATAAATGGATTATTTCAGATCTAGGATCGAACCCGCAGATGGGCTACCTACGTATCCTTTGTTTAGAAACGGAATCAGAATCCACGTAGTTCGAGTAAGAGAGTATGATGTTTATGATTGATGGCTCAAAGAAGGATGTCATAACTACTTTTACACTCTATGCTCACGTGAGTCATGCTCGGTGTGAGAAACAAGAGGTATTGGTTAAAATCAGACAATTTTCCCATGAAAGATGCAATCATAAGAAATAATTTGGGATTTGTGTATGTTTTTCAACCTAGATAAATGAAGATTAGGATTGACTTCAGGGATGAAATCCAAGAACAGGGTCTATAAAGGTACATAAGCTTCATGGAGATTTGAATACTCTATCATGGGGATTGTTCCTGAAAAGGAGGCCTAAATTAGGAGTGGACTTATGATTGGGTTTTACTCCTGAGAATGAATCCCAGATCAAAGGTAAATTTGGGCTGGTTAAGAGAAATTTAAGACTGTGGCTTAATATTGAAAAGGAGGCCCTAGTTAAGAATTATTATTGGGGCTTATTCCTAAAAAGGATTCCCAGGTTAAGAGACTTGAAAAAAAAGGGATTTGGGGCTTACTCCTAATGAGGATGCCCATATTTGAGACAGGGGGTTACTCTTGAAAAGGAGGCCCAGGTTAATGATTATAACTGGGGATTATTCCTGAAAAGGAGGCCCAGGTTAAAAATTATGACTGGGGCTTATTCCTGAAAAGGAGGCCCAAGTTAATGAGTTCTCTCATCTTAAAGGATGAGGTTGAATGAATGAAATCTCAATATTTAGCCACATAAAGATGTGTAAATAACTAGGTTTTGAGAGATATTCCAAAAAATTCCTTTCAGATAAGGAAGTCAAATCAAGAAATCATTCCATAAATGGCTTTGAAGAGTGTCTTGAAGACTGAATCTTGAATAGGAGAGGTGGAATGACTTAAGTGGGGTGAAATGGACAAGAAGGGAACCCAAAAAGGCAGGGCTACACAAATCCTAGCAGGCACGCAGGTACTGCGTGGGCGCGCAAGTCCTGGTCATGCAGGTATACCTGTGTGACACAGGGGAACTTGCGCGATTTTCATCCCTTAGAGTAATATTTGGGTGATCCTTGATCAAAGCCTTTGGAATCATCCCTAGAGGCTTTCCAGAAGATGGAGCACATGTTTTGATGAAGAATTAGGGCGGTGCGCAAGTGTGTTCATTTCCCTTAATGGTAAAACACTTAGGTGTGCAAGTGTTAGTGAATTCTAACACTTAGACCTTACTCCTCTTGTTTAGACCTTCCATTATAGGTAAGGAATTACCTTAGAAATGTTCAGAAGACCAGAAGAAGAGACTTGGGCCTTCATAGCTTTGTCTGTGAATTCTGGAAAAATTCCTCTCGATATGGGGGGCCCATCGGGGGTATTTATAGGCTGGAAAAACCCCGGGCGTTTATCACTTAGGGCGTGCAAGTGTACTTGTGCGACCATTAGGCATCGCGCAAGTGGAATTGCATGACAGTGAAGGAACATTCACAACACATGTGCCTTTGATGCTTTGTTCATGCCTTTGTCAATTTCTGATGTTTTATTCAAAGGATGAATCAATCTGTGCTAAGTCATTTCCCTTTACATTCTTTTAGACAATGTGACGAAGAAAGAGCGTCAAAAATAGTCCCCCCTCAAATTTGGATCCAAAAGAAATGAGGATGTGACTCTGAGGAAAATAAGAAAACCACAGGAAAGGCAGCGCGCAAGTCTTTCAATGCACAACACTTGGTGTGTAGGTTCGAGTCGCGTTGGGCTGGAGCGCACTGGATGGAACGCGCAAGGTGTAGGCATGCAGGTGGTCTGCCTAGCCTATAAATACGCAGTCATTTTCCGTGCATAGCATTTGATTCTGAAATCTCGAGCTCTCGCCACGCAGGTCCCCTTTGCTGCGCAAGTTGCTCATTTTCTGTTGTTTCTTCGTTTTCACGCTGTTGTCAAGGTAATAGGACTTGTGCGGTGATACATGCGTGCCAAAAACTTGTGCAATACATTAACACTTGTGCGACATATCCATACTTGCACGACAAGTTTAGACTTTCACGCCTTAATTCCATATCCATTTTTCTGAAATTCCTTCACAAATTTTATGAAAAATCAACTTACTTAAAAGTTAATTTATTCAACTTTCGTGCAGAATCAATGGCTCTTAGAACCGTAATAGTATATGAACTAGCTAGAAAGCGGATTGATGATATGATGAACATCATTGGACACGATTATTATATCGTCAAAGATAGCACTCTTCTGTATTTGGCTCAGTATCTGAAGAAATATCATCACGACTTTCCCCAAAAACTTATCCGCCTTTGTATGGCTATGATCATCTACGAGAAGTCACTATTCTAGAAGCAAAGAACTATCTTCCATTTTCGTGGTTTCAAAGTTATACCAACTATGCTTCACCAAATATATCATGTGGATGAGGATTTATAAATGTTGTAATAGTGGAGAAGGTCCACATGATGCATCATAGCCCTTGTATGCCAGATTTAAAACCTCATACGCCTGAGCTGCGACCACAGTGTTATCCTTCAATCTTCATAAATGCTCAGATGGATCAATCCAAAGGCTGGAAGAAAAGTTGTGACTTCCGTCCTGGGGGAGGTGTGAAGACAACTTGTATGTGGGCATACTGGGTGCGACAAACCTGTTCAGAGTTTGTCGAGGATATGAAAGGAGTGGCGATATACGAAGCTGTTTGGGTTGGGCAAAAATATGTATACATACATGATTACATCGTGCCGGAAATACTCAGCCACTAGAGCCCAGAAACTAATTCATTCCATCTGACTCATGGAGAAGTAGGTATCAGTATGTGGGATGTCCACAAGATCTCAGGGGCTCCAATTTTGGGCGATATGTATGATGAATTCATTCATCCCAAGGTAACTTGGAATGATTCAAAGAAAACACCAGCTTTATCTTGGGAATTATTTATGATCTTCCACATGATCAAGAGTTTAGAGACCTCGTTAACTCATTCTAAAAAGGATATTCATCTGGAGGAGTGGATAAATATATTTATTATTGAGAAGAAAGAGAAGTAGCCAAAGGAGAAGGAGACTAAGGAGAAAGGATCCAAGAAAAATAAATCCAAGGATAAGAGGCCCAAACATCCTACCACCTACCCAAAACCTGAGAAGAGGGGTGCTCCTAGCACATTCTGGCCAACTTTAGAATTAGGGGATTTTGAGAAATGGGGATATGAGGTGAATCAAAGGATCCCGAAGAAGACTCATCTGGTGGGATTCTTGGCTTTGTGGCTCAGTGTTTATCTCTTTCCAGTTAGGTATTCGAAGGGAGGCATCAGGCCAGGGACTTTCATTATTTCGGCAAAGTTAGCTGAGGGAAAAATGTTTGTGTTGGATATCCCCATTTTATCAAAGATTCAAAAAAGTTTACTTCATTACTTCATGGGTAAATCTCCTTTAAGAATAGTTGGACCATTCCAAGTTTTATGGGGATGGATTGCCACTCACTTTATGACTTAAAATGTACATAATGGATTACAAATTCCTGGAAGTTCTTTCAGGCCATCAGTGCAAGCATACTCTAGAGTCACTCCATTAGATGTTAATGCCAATGACATGAAAGTGAGGCTGAAATGTTTAAGGAATTCTACTTCTTTCACTATGGAAATCCACCAACTAGGCGGTTTTTTGATGATGGAACAGCCCATTTGGATTTGAGGGCATACATGCTAGCCTGCAGGGATGGTGTGCTAGTTCCCAGGATTGATGGAGATATTATATGTGAGGCCTATGCTCCATATATATTTTCACGTCAGTTAAAATGTCTGCAATAGATTGTTGTATCTCCTCTAGTACATGTCAGGTTAGAGAAACATCTGATGGTTGCCCGAAAACTATGGTTGCTGACGTCAAGGGAGATGACTGGGGTAGTATTTGATCTATTAGTTGAAAAAGTGGAACATAACATCACTACATATTATGCCGAGAATTGGATAGCATCATACCCAAACAGGGTATTGAATCCCCCAGATTATCAGGTGGGGAAAAGGAAGGGGACTGTAGAGAAAGAAACCCTTCCTCATGAAGGTGATGCTTCCCCACCTGAAGCTGATTCACCAGACTCCTCCTCTAGGATTGATTCACCAGATTCCCATGATGGGGATGATGAGGCACAACAAGTTGAAAAACGGTCCCGTACCTGATATAAACCTCCAGTCAAAATCAAGAGACCTACTCCATCATCTCCTGGTGAGTTACTTAATTGTGGTTTTTTAATCACTACTAATTTATAAAGCAATAAGTCTTATTTTCTTATTCTCTATCTGTAGTTGTAGGAGATGGGAAGAAATTGAAGCCAAAGATTGTAGGACCTTCCTCGCAGCCTTCATATCTAAGACCAGAGGCTGTCCAGTTATGGAAGATTTTGTACTGTGGTACTGAGACTACCTGGCTGAATCTATGCGAGGGCCTACAACTTCATGGAATAGGAAATATCCTGGCTTCTACAGCTATCCAATACGAGGATAACCCCAATGAAGTGCGTTCTTACATCAGAGAGCTCGAGATGCTCATATATGCCACTGATGAGTTTGTTCCAATCACCAGGCGGGTGAAGGAAATAATTGATCGTGGTTCCACTGGGGGGGATGGGGGTAATAGATATGAGGAGTGGCATGATTATGTGGCTCCTAAAGATGCAAGTTTTCATTCCGTTTTTTGCTTTGCAGCTTGATTCCAGTCGAAGCTTTGTTACTTAAGAAAATTATTTTCATCATATTGCTGCTTGCAATGAAAGGAACTGAGGTTCCTTCGCCACATTATAGCCCTGGTGGTACTTCCATCGAGGCTTTTTCTAATTCTCCTCGCGAACCGGGAAAGATACCTCTAGGCCAGTAGGCCATGAATGAGGCATTGGACATAGCCTTCCATTCGCCAATCCAAGTGCCAATAAGGGAGACTGCCGATACTCCAAAAAAACCAAAGAAGCAAAGGCAACGAAGGAGGAACTCCACAGCTAAACGCTTCATTAGTAGTGGTAACTCCTTTGGGTAATCATGAGTCTATACCCATCAAAAGGTAACTCATATTTCTAGGGATTTAATGGGCTTCTTCAATTTCCCCCTGAGGGAAAGGACTGATCCTCCTTCAAGGACCACGGAGGGTGCTGTGGAACAAACACAGATTCAAGCTGAATGGGCTACTCCTTGAGATGATCTAGCATCTGTTCCCAGTATCTCTCCTGTCATTGTTGCAAGAAGAGAAGAACCTGTTTCTGGTAAGTCAACAATTCTTCATAAAAAATGATGACTGAAACACCGACATACTTCCATTCTTTGATACTTCAGGTTCAACTCCTACATTAGAGCTTCTGGCGGCTCTTGCAACTGATGTCGTGATTTTATTCGAAGATGTTGTCCAGGTTCAGGGGCTGCAGGACGTATGTCATCAATAAGACACATCAAACGCTCCCACATGTGAGACTAACTAGGATTCTGAAATATCATTGGATGAAATGATGAATCATGGAATGTCTTTTGAAGAATTTTATGATCATGCTAAGTTGTCATGTGATTTAGAAGACCTGGGGCGTGAGTGTTATCCTTCGCCCAGTAAATTTTCTTATAATTTACACTTCTAATCATGACTGAAAATAATATGCAGTTCAATCCATAGAAGCTTCTGAACTGCCAATGCCAGAAGAGGGTGTGGGCATTGATGTCAACCCTACCATTGCAGAAACATTATCTCAAGTATAGATAAACCTAGAAAACCCTCCTGAGACCCATCTTGAAGATCCTATTGAGACTGGGAAAGATGGGGCTGAGTCTTCTCAGGTTTCAGATCCACCGTCAGGTAAGGGATAACAATATTTGTGATTGTACTTAATTTTCAAGACAATCGATTCTTTTGTTATCCTTTGAAGCTAAACAATGCTTTCAATTAATTATCCAGGGCCACCAACTGCAGTGGCTAGATCTGGAGGTGAGGCCTCATTCTCTACCCCAACGAGAATTGAAAGTGAAGAAGCACAGGTTAGGGGGGAAGGAGCAGAACATGGCACTTCTTTAAGAGAATTAATCCCAGATTACATGTCCCCTATGATGATGATGTTGAATCAGACCCATAGGTGATTAAGGCATTCAACATTTCACGACACACGGAATGGAACAACATATGGAAAATCATATCTAAGGTGCTTTTAGAAGAGCTATCATCAAAGATCCCTATATTTTAATCCCAGTTTGTCATGCTAGGACTTTGCGGTTTTGGATATGAAAAGATCTATGTCGCGGTGAAACAGATCATCTTCAGGAGGGAGCAAGAGAAAAAGTGTCGCGAAGATCTGAGTTGGGTGAAACTATCAGTTAACATTGGTGAATTTGAGGCTGCGGTATCCCGAGTTGAGGCTGAATATGCTACCATGATGAAGGAGCTAAAGCATAAAATCAATGAAAAAGTCGTCCAGCAGGTGTAGCTCCAGCAACAATTAGCTGTTGTTACTGGGGAACTTGATCAGCTCATTAATTCATTGGAGGAAGTTCAAACAAATGGTATGAAATCCATTGCAGATGCCAAGAAGGCACTCCATCATGCTGAGAACAATGAATCTGGTCAAGTGCACGAGCTTCACGTAACTGCTGATGAAGCTCAGGATGTTGTACATCAAGTGCAGAATTTTTTTGACAGTCTTCTTTAATTCTTGAAAAAGGGAAGAGACTCCCGTCTATTTATGTCCTTATATCTCATGTGTATCAATGAAAAAAAACATTCATATTCAATAATTTGTGCACCTATTTTCCTGCTACCTGCTATAAATTTTACCAAAGCCAATGCGCCTAGTAAGCATAGTTTGATTTTTACTAGGATTTTTATAAATAACACTAAAAAATTTGAATCTTTTAATTTCCCAATATTACCTAAATCATACAAAATGTATGTTTAGTGAGCTAGAACATGACTTTTATTCAGATTTCCCTTGTCTTTTGTGGGAAGTTTAAAGTCATGCACATCGGACATAAGGAGGCTAATGTTTAAGGTTGAAATATCTTTGACCAAATGAATTATAATTGAATCAATTCTTTGACAATAAATCTGAAAACATATTACCATACTCATGTATGAGGGAAAAAAATTATGTAAACTATGACTTAATAATATTTGAATATGAGGAATGATATGAAAAAGAGCTAAAAGGCATTTGAATAAGTAGTTCCCAAGAATGAATTTACCACTATTTAACAAACCTGTTAGGGTGTTCAATTATGTAGGGCCACCTAAGGGCATTGGGTGCATAGTCAAATAATAGTATCATTTGGCTGACAAGTATGTTATGTAGACTGTTTATGCAAGGCCGCCTAAGGGCATGTGCTGCATATTTTGGAAAAATAACACTTAGATTTTTATCTTCCTACCGCTAAAAGCCAGTGAAAGTTTATGGAGATTAAAAGTTTCCAAAGTATAGAGATTACTGTATGGAAATAGGTACTTGAATATGGAGAAGATATTTCCGAACAAGAATATCGAAGAACTTGATGGATATCACTTCTAAGAAGGTCTGACCCAAACATAGGGAAGGAGAATATAAACCATAGACTTGAATTCTTTTAGAACATGAAAAAAAGGATATGGGAAAAATATGTTAAGGATGTCTATTTTTGAGGATCCCTACATACATTCATTTAAAACCAATAAGGACAAAAGAGGATTTCTTCCCAAGAATGAAGATACCACTATTTAACAAACCTGTTAAGGCGTTAAATTATGCAGGGCCACCTAAGGGCATTGGCTGCATAGTCAAATAATAGTATCTTTTGGCCTACATGTCTGTTATGTGGACTGTTTATGCAAGGCCGCCTAAGGGAACATGCTGCACTGTCAGGGAAAATAACACTTTGAAATTTGACATTTTTGTGACTAAAAGTCAAGAAAAGGGTTATAAAGATCTGAAAATATTTATGGTTAGGATAATGACACATAAATATGGGTATTGTACAATGTATACAGAGATACACAGATCAATGCTAACCATAATCATGTTGTGGTTGGGACCGGAATTAAAATGATGGACTTCACTATGTATCCCATAAGGATGGGAATTAATCCATACGTAGTTCTGATATTACAGTTTAAAGTCGTTTCGAACAAAAGGATTAGAGATCTTAGTTTAGGGTCATAGAGCTTGGACCATTGTAAGAAATACACAGTGTGTGTTTTCATGGGGACTTTTTAGCCAAAGGACTGGAAGTGAAATTTGGGGTTAGGCCCAAAAGACTTGGGGCTGGATTCAAAGGACACTCGAACATTCCTACATATCCCATAAGGATGGGAATCAAGCCCACATAGTTCTAGAAATACCCTCTATACAAATTTGGTCTGTACATGTGATGGGTGAAATGGGACTTTAGTACAATGATGGTTTAACCCAAGATAAAGGGTTTGGGCATTGCCATGTATGCACGTAGTCTTTGAAATGAAACATGGTTGAAAAATCAATGTAAATAATGGTTCCCTCTCAGGTGAGGGAATTAAAGAATATTGTAGTTTATTTTCATACTGGACAAAAGTGTTGTATATTTTAACGATGTATAACAAGGACGAAAGCGAACCAATGTAAAGATATTGATTCTAGGGGTGGTTTCACGAATCAACATCGTATGAGATGGAGGTGAGCCGATGTGAAGAGATTGGTTTTGGACATGAACCTTGGGAGGTATCCTATGTACCCAACCAGGAAGGCAAGGTTCAAAGTCCGTGAAGTTCAATTAAAGAATGAATTAATGATCATGTTTTTCTTGGGGACAACGACCTAAAAATGATGTTGTTGGGACTTACACATGGTTAGTATCCCAGAGAGAGTGTTATGTTTGAGATTTTCTCTAATCTCACATGAGTCATACTCGGTGTGAGAAAAAAGAGGTAACGACAACCTTAACGATGCATAATTAAATTTCATGTAGGACATATAAAGGGACTATGTAGTTTAAAGTGTTGCAATTAGGACTATTGGTGCTGCACGGTTTAGTGTCATGTAGTAGGGACAAAGTACAATTAAATGTCATGTAGGATGTACCAAGGACATTCTTTACAGTTTAGCATCATGTAGTTAGGAAAATGGGGACAATATAGTTTAACGTCATGTTGGATGAATGGGGAACTGTGTAGTTTAACGTCAAGCAGTGAGGACAAAAGGGTACACCATTTAACGTTATGTTGGACGTATTAGGGAATTTTTCATAGTTTAACATCATTTTGGATGTATGTGAAAATAGTTTAAAGTCATATGCATGGACTGTGGATGGTGCAGTTTAATGCCATGCTGGACGTAAAGGACTTATGTACAGTTTAGCGTCATGTAGTTAGGATGTCACAGTTTAATGTCCTGTGAGATGGAAGGAATACATATAGTTTAATGTCATATGTATGGACTGTTGCTGTATTGTTTAGCGTCATATAGCAAGGACGATGAAGGGGACACAGTTTAACGTCATGTTGGACGTATGTGTAAATAGTTTAGGGTCATATGCATGGACCGCTGATGATGCAGTTTAACGTCTTGCTAGACGGTGGTGAAGTTTAAGGTCATAACAGACCATTGATGATATATTTTGTGTTTATACAAAATACTTCTTCAAACATCTGGCGTTGGTTGGAGTAGTTATGAGTTCTCCATCCATCGAGATTAATTAATAAGATCCATTAGAGTAGACACTATGCATTGAGTAATATCCTTCCCATTTTGGCTCAAGCTTGGGAGGTTTCCTTCCGGGTATCATTGGAGTTCTGAGAACTAATACCAATTATCCTTGAGTGAATGAACGAAGACGAACTTTTTTGTTAAAATCTCATGCTATTCGATTCTCATAGACTTCCAAGTGGTGCAAAGTGAACAATCTTTTCTCATCTAACCGTTCCAAATTTTTCAATAGCTTTTGAGATTTCTCATATATAGATGACTGACCAAAAATGGCTACTCTGAGTGGGGGTAATTTAACTTCAATTGGCAAGACTTCTTCCGTTCCATATACCAATGAATATAGAGTTGACCGCATTGCAGTGCGGGTGGTAGTCCGATAAGCCCATAAAGCATGAAAGAGTTTATCAGGACATGAACTCTTATCATTATCCACCATATTTTGCAGTATATTTGAAAGAGTCTTGTTGAAGGCTTCTATCTGGCCATTGGCCGCTGCATGATACCGAGATGAATGGTTGGATTTGATGTTGTATTCTTGATACAACTTCTTCACCTCGGATGAACAGAAGTTGGTGCCATTGTCCTTCAATATGGTATGAGGGACACCAAATCCGGTAATGATGATAGACTTGATGAAGCTAAGAATGCATTTTGAACTGAAATCCTTGAGATTTATTGCCTCTGCCCATTTGGAAAAGAAGTCAGTAGTAGTAAGAATGGACTTAAACTTCTTGGCCATAGCCGAAGGGTAAGGTCCCACCACATCCATTCCCCATGTGGAAAATGGCCATGAGTACTTAGCAATATGAAGAAACTATGGAAGTTGATGAATGAGGATGGCATGTACTTGGCATGAATGACACTTCTTTGTGAAATCAACACAATCTTGTATCATTGAAGGCCAAAAGTATCCAAGCCTTCGAATATGATTCGACAATCTATGTCCAGACTGGTGGGCACCACAGACTCCGGCATGCACTTCCTTCCTGACATCCATTTTCTCTTCACCATCAATGAATCTGAAGAGAACTCCATCAAAACCATGTTGGTGTAAAAGTTTCCCTAGGTGATTTGGGCTATCATAAAGAGTAAACTTGACCACACGTCGCTGGATTTGTTCTTTCTCGGCTCTATTAGGTGGAAGTGTTCCATTTTGAAGGTATTCTCTGGTAGGTGACATCCATCCTGTAGTATGACCATAAGGTTCAGGAATGAGACTAATTTCATTAAGTTCCTCTATTCTGATTCGAACAGAAGGTGAAATTTCATGATGGTGGGAAATACTTATGGTTGTCTCGTCCCAATTTGGATCTTCCAGAGCTGTGGCTATATTATCCAGTGCATCAGCTTGAGCATTTTTTGATCTTGGGAAATAAGAAAATATCGGTTCCGAAGGGAATTCTGCCATTTACTCTATGACGTAATCATACAAAGTGATTAGTTCTTCTTTTATGATGGAATAATCCCCCTTGACTTGTTTGATTACCAGGTCTAAATCACCATTCACCTTTAACTGATTCACTTGTGCTTGAAGCGCTAATTTGAAGCCTATGATGAGATCTTGTTATTATTCTTCATTATTGGTACCACCTTCCCACAATAAGAAGGAATATGGTAACACTGCCTTTTCTGGAGAAATGATCACAATTCCTAAGCCAACTTTGTTGAATTTAGGATTTTCCATTTTCCTCCCTGTTGGACTTCTAGAAGCACCATAAAAATACATTTCCCATACTTGAGGAATTTCATAAATAGATAAGACTTCCTCATCAGGGAATTCAATATCTGAATACATGTCTTCCACTGAAGGGTGTTCATCAAGGAAATCAGCCAGAGCTTGGCCGTTTATCACCTTTTGAGACACATACTGAATGTCGAATTACTGCAAAATAACAGCCCACCTTGCTAGACGTCCTGTAAGTATTGGACGACTAAGGATGAATTTGAGCGGGTTATTGCGAGATACCAATTGGACCTCGTAATGTTGCAGGTAGTGTCTCAACTTCTGAACTGAAAAGATTAATGCAAGGTAACAGATCTCAATATTTGAATACTGGGTTTCTGTTTCAAGCATAGTCCGACTGAGGTAGTAAAGGCTGTTTTAATTCCCAGCATCATTCTTCTGAGCAAGAAAGGCACCCAATGATCGCTCTAGAGATGTCATGTAGAGAATAAGTGGTCTTCATTCAATAGGTGGCATGAGTACCAGTGGAATCAAGAGATATTTCTTGAGAATATCAAATGCTTCTTGACATTCTTCAGTACACTGATAAGTGACTCCCTTCTTCATCAATTTGGTGAAGGGTAAACTTTTGCCTGCCAAATTGGCAATGAAACGCCAAATATAGGCTAAGTGTCCTTGATGTCTTCTTTATTCTTTCAAATTTTGAGGAGGTGACATACCAAGGATTGACTTGGTTTTCTCAGGATCGATTTCAATACCACGATGGCATACAACAAAGCTGAGATATTTTCCTGAGGTTACCCCAAAAGCACATTTTAAGGGGTTTATCTTCAAATTATGTGGTCGAAGCTTGTGGAATATGACTTCTAAATCAGCCAAGTGAATAGAAAGTTGATTGGATTTAACCACCAAATCTTCTACATATCATTCAACAAAATTCCCTAAGAAGGGTTTGAAGATATGATGCATGGCACACTGATATGTTGCACCTACATTCTTTAAGCCAAAGGGGATTACCCTATAGAAAAACACACTCTGATGGGCTCTGAAGGCTGTGGATTCCTCGTCTTCTGGGGACATTCAGATATAATTATATCTGGAATATCCATCCATGACGGAAAGTGTTTCATAGCTAGCTGTTTCATCAATTAAAGGTTCTGTAATCAGAACTGGGAAATCATCATTATAACAATACCGGTTAAGATGTCTGAAATCGATGAAAACTCTAATTTGTCCATTATTCTTCTTTACAGGTACAATATTAGGCAACCACTTGGAATATTGAACTTCTATAATGAAGTTATCTTTGATAATATTATCCACTTCAGCTTCAATTTTGGAAGCATAGGATGGGTGTGTTCTTCTCAGGGCTTGCTTAAATCCTCGATGTTCTTCTGGTAAACCCAAATGATGAGTAGCAACATCAGGATCACGCCCGGGAATTTCTGTATAGTTCCAAGCAAATATATCTATATTTTTCTTTAAAAAGTAAATATACATCTCTTTCTCTTCAAGAGTCATGGCCACACAGATTAATGTGGGGCGTGGATCCTCTTTTGTACACATATTTATTTCTCTCAGTTCAGCCACAGTGGTAGAGATAGCCTTTTCAAATGTTGGAGGAGCATCTCTGAGATCTTCCGCTTCTTCCTAATCATGTTTTATTTCTTCTATTTCTACTTTCATAGTAGATGATAAAGCATAATTTTCATGATCAGAAGAAATGTCAAAATTTGCACATCCTGAAGAAGATGCATGCATTTCTGACCCGATTGATGATGGAGGATCTTCTTTGGGTAATAAAGCGGAGATGATGGATTGAGAATCGACATCATTACTCACCTCTGATGTTTCTATGACTTCTTCTGGCCTAATTAGTGAAGTATAGACTTGTTTGATTTTAGTAGATGAAATGAAGATGTCACTATTTGTGCTTTCATCACCACTTGGTGTGTTATCAATTTCTCTCATGTTGTCTGGCTCGATTTCCATAATAGACATTATGGATCTTTCTATAAGAGTATTTTTATTTGGGTCTATCTTTTCAATTTGACTGATAGGCAACACATAATCTTTACTCACATGTGTAAATGGATTTACTTGAATCTTCTCCAAACCATATGGAGCATTAACTTTGGTAATTTCCATTGTTGTGGATTTCTCCCTTCCCTTCATTTGATAGAATTCCACATCGATGTATTGAGACTCAAATCTCTTGAATGTGGCCTTATCACCATATAATTTACCCACATGACCATCGAAATACTATTTGATACATTGATGGTATGATGAAGGGATAACCGCTGGTTGATGTAGCCAGGGTCTTCCAAGAAAGTTGTTCAAAGCTGAGTCTTGATCAACAACCATGAAATATGAATTGGATACAAGATCTCCAAACTAAGTTCTGAGTATAACTTTTCCCAGTGGTTCTTGTTCATTTTTATTATATCCTTTTAATGGTAGAAAGAGATAAATCAGATTCTGCGAGGCCTAATCGACGAAGTGTACGAATGGTCATGAGGATGACTCCTGAACCATTGTCAATGAATGATTTTCAGACATCTATTACATTGACCTTGCCAGATAAGTACAAAGGTATAATATGCCCAATCACAACATCATCTTCATCTTCATTAGTAAAAGATATTATTGCATGTCATTTTGCAGGATTATTCCCTATGTGATAGACTTTAGCTACAACAATTTCAATTTCAAACTCCTGAGGATTTGACAAAACCTCGATGAGTGCTTCTCGGAGATCCTTTGATAGATTCAAAGCATATATAATTGATAACATAGCTAGTACATAGGCAAAGTGTTTCAATACATCATACTTTTTATCTAGAGGTCTGCGTTTTCCAACAGGAATATGTGGTTTAGCAGGTACCTTGAAAGCAGGTGATTAGGAAGTTAATGCATCTTGTATTGAGATAGGAGTTGGAAATATTCCTGGTTTTGGAAGATTACACCGATTAGATCCATTTACTTGCTGAGAGGAAGAATATGGAACCTTCAATCAGTCTTCCAAAATAATTGTGCCAGGAATGAATTTGCTATTGGTAGAAGAACTTGCTTGTTCTTGTTGAGCTCGCTGAAGGGATCTACCATGAGTTTCTGCTATGTACACAGTTCTAGCAGAGGTAGAATTGGAATAGTTGCTTCTGAAAGATCCACATCTTCCCATGTATCCTAAGCCTCTGAAACTTCCTCTGATTCCCCTGTTTGATACAGGGAATTCAGGCTCATCGATATCAAAACTGCGACTTGCATATGGATCTTTTAATTGAATCATATTAACAGAACCGAAGATTAACTCTTCATCTGATGAAGACTCTGCCTGATTAGCCTGTTTAGGCTGTGCCGTTTGGTGGGGCGGTTCCCGTGGCTTTGAATTAGATGGAATGAAGTCTACCAGAGTCGATGAAAACTTAGGATTTGACACATACTAATCTTATTCTGATTCATTTTCTTTCTTTGAATCATGTTGTTTCTTTGAGGAATGTCCCTCTGATGAAGAGGGGTTTTCCACAACATTCATGGTAGAAGACACAATCGGTTAATTTAATTGAGTTTGAAAAATAGCATGAGTTCAGTTGATTTTCTCTCTGACCATCCAGTCATCATACTTCTATGGATTTTTTCTTTTTATTTCTTGTCATTCACATTCCTCCTCTGGGAGTATAGCAGTAACACATGTTACCTAAGCTGAAGAACCATTCAATTTGACTTGTCCCAAGTCGACCATCTTTTGTAGGAGGTCTTTGAAGACAAAACACTCTTGGATGGGTTGCCCCAACATTTGATGAAAAGGGAAATAATTGGGACGGTCTTCATATCCTTCCTTGTTTGTCCTCTTAGGCCTTGGCAATTGAACCATATTATATTCCAGAGCCGAAATGAAGTAACAAGGAACTTGTTAATTTCGAAAAGAGTATGTTTTCCTCTTCAGATCCTCGAATTGTTTTCTTCTTCGATCTCTTTGATCATCTGGATGAAACGACCATTGTTGTTGGTGCTCAGGAGGTGGATCCCTTTGTGAAGATGAAGGTTTTGATGTAGAAACAGGTACAGGTGATTGTTTAAGCATAACTGTAGAAGTTTCTGCTTTACCCATTCTCCTTCCTGGATCTGATGGAATTATACGAGATTTAGCCTTATCTTGTATAAGGGAATCTTCAATCTGTTGAGCGATTGAAGTAAGGTATCGAAACACTCCTGTGTATTTCACAAGGATCAATGGCGTGCGTAATTTTTCACGCAAATTTTCCACACAGATTGGCAACAATTCCTCTTGAGGGAGTGCTAAGCTTAGGGAATATGTTAATCCGTTCCAGTGAGCAATAAAATATGAGATACCTTCAGTCACTCTTTGCTTACAATTTTTAAGATCGGAAACTGTTGTCTTTGGGAAAGTTGAGCTGAACTGAAGAAAGAATTTTTGGCGAAGATCCTCCCATCTGGTAATTGACTGGGATTGCAAGCTTGTATACTAGACAATGGCTGGTCCATGAAAGGTCCGTATGAAGCATCTGAGTTTTACTGCTTCTTTCTGCTCTGAATTTCCCATCATAGGATCACAATAGTATATGTAATGCGTCAAATTCTGATTAGGGACGCATGATTTATTAAAAATGGGGAATTCATGGTTTCCAAAACAGGATGGTGGAGAGATTGAATCTACCCATTCAGGGTACACTTTCTTTTCTGGTTGAACCTGTGCATGTTTCCCTTCCATATATTCTAACCGAGCTGTTAATTACTCAATGGTAGTTATTAACTTTTGAGAAACATCCGGTTGAACTTGGACTTGGTTAGGTGCAATGACTGGAGCTTGGACGGACGTGGTGGTTAGTGATACAACTGATGGTAGCACTGCCAACTATTATTGCACTTGACCCGTAGAATTAGACCTGTGATAGTGTACTGATAGAGGAATATATTCTTGATCTATTTCAGTAGCTACAAAAAATTCCATTGGCTGACTGACTCCAGAACGCTTAAGAAGAAGACTACCCTAAAGAAGTTATGCATTAAACCTCTTTAATTCCTTCTTTTCATACTTCTGTTGTGCAAATATTTGCTCTAGTGAAAGAGATTGGCCTTCTCCAGAGGAATTATATGTAACCTGATTCTTTCCCTTCCCTTTGTTTGATCCCTTTCGGAGAGAGGGAAGTGGGTTATTTGAAAGAACACTCAGATTTTGGGTAAACCTTTGATTTCGTGTATGCACACCTTCTTCATTTGTGTTTGTGCGTACAATTTCGTGAGCAGGAACCTCATCATCTAAGTCCCCTGAGTGAGCCTCATCTGGTGGATCAGCAACAATGGCATTGATGACATTGATTGATGCATAACGTATCACATCCCTTCTATCATCATTTCTGTGATATTTTATTCTTCCATGTCTTTGATGAGACATCGATTTTTATTGATTTGATCCCTCCGGAACTTCTTGTCGAACCGTAATTTTGAGGGAATCTCCTGATAATTTGGCTCTTCGTTCCTCTTTAGGATTCATACCCAATCGAGAAAAGACCGACTTTCTCTGAGGATGGGATTGGTGATTTGAAAAATTCCTCAGTCTGGTGGACTTGGGCCCTTCCTGATTTTATTTCTCAACTCCTAGAATTTTATTTTTTGATTCTGAGGGTTGGTTTAAATGATTCCCCAGTATGGAAAGCTGGGGTGGCTCTTGACATGATATGTCTGATACTTTCTTAAAATCTCTCCTGATCTTGCGAACATTAGTCCAGAAATTAGCTGGATGCATTAACTTGTATCCACTTTTATCACCTGGTTGAAAAGTCCATTGGATGATTTCCGACACTTCTATCACTTGATGATGTGCTTACTCCATACGAGAGGCATGTTCAATATTCTCATTTTCTTGATGTAGGAGTAATTCATCAACTTGTTCTCTGTATTCCTGAATTTGGGAGGAACTAGTTGAGGCCTGTTCTTGGGAAAGATTTTGATTACAAACAAAGCCTATTGACTGTGGCCGGTCATGGGAAATAACATTGCATGAGACCATTTTTGGTGGGCTTTGCCGATTGGAGAGCACCGTGAAATGTAGTGCTCCATGAACACCCCATCCTCTGACATGAATAGCAGATAGGGCATTTGCAATTACCTGACGCAATAATCTTAGTGCTCCAAGGCATGAACAATGAAGAGCTCTCTACTTCTTTTTAGACTTTAGATATCGAGAGACTGATAGAGATTCCAAATCAATCTGACATTGTAAACCTTCTATTATCTTAAGATGATTTTCATATTCATCATAAGATAATACTTTCTTCGTCAACTGAAAAATATTTTCCCATATGTTGAGACGAATATCATGAATTCCATCTTCTATCAATATAATTGGAATGTCATACTGAGAGTCAGCCAGATGCCAAAACATGACTGGTACTTCAACTTTTTCATTTTGTTTTCTCATGTTCAGCATTTCCTCTTTATCATTTAATGAAGATTCTTCTACCTGATTTCACCAATGGTGGTGATTCTTTGTTGCTTCATCGGATTCAACAATATTGGTAGAGAAATCATTGATCAAACTAGAATATTTATGACTTAGGGATGGTTCGTAGAAAGACCTACACCCTAGGCTATCTCCTGATTGAGAAATTATTTCACCTTCTAGAAATAAAGCATCAGACATGACTCGTTTTTCATTTGAATGTGCCTAAAGATAAGAGGGTTTCTCGGCACTACATTGTCCACTGGAGCATTTTTCGGGCAATGCACATCACTACTACGGAGAGGACTTTCGCAGAAAAATTCATCATCATGGGGAGGACCACCATAATGGGTTAAATAAAAAGATGATATCTATTGCTCCTTGGTCTTCTGACCACACAGAGGGTTCTTGTGGCTCTCATCTGAAGATGAAACATCGAGATCAATCAAACTTTAATGAAGCAAGCCTTCATGGGGAACTGTCTGTTGAAGACCTTTGGAATTAATGTTCCCACTATTGAGAAATGACGGAGTAGAATCTTGAATTCCAACAGATAACTATCTGAGGGCTTCAAGAACTCCAGCATTGAGCAAGACCTTGTTACAGATTGGCTCTTGATCTCCAGAATGTGCTGGGTGGGTCTTTTTCTTAGACTCCTTCTTACTCGCTTTGGAATCCACTTGTTGATGAAGGTGGTTGCTCTAAGCACGTGTATGTTCCTGATCAGGAAAGATGGCTAGGTTAGGCTGATGATCTCCACTCAAATCAGGTGTGTGTGCCTGACTTGGTTGTCCGTATGATATGGGGGATTATGCCCCACAACCATCTTAGACTAGAACAGATGTGTGTGTCTGTTCCGGAGTGAATTTTTGATGTGTCACTCCACTAGTAGGGATATATTTATGTGTCTTTCACTAAGATGTTGCTGAAGCTGTTATAATATCCTAGAAAGCATCCAGAATATGAGTAGGGATTTTCTTTATCTCTTTCACCATTGATAGAATATTATTGGTGACTTCAGCAACCGGAATGGGGATATATGTCCATTTTGTGCTTGGAGTAGGTGTATGTGCCTACTCCTGCCCTCCATTTCCTGTCAGTGAATCCTGACAGTACTAAAGTTTGGGGGAAGAGAGTTGAGTTGGCCTCCTGTTTGTTGCCAGAGCATTCCGACTGACTTCTCTATGTGCTACCAAGCGATACTGTTGTTAGTCTTGATTAGTATTAACAGGTGTATGTGCCTATTGATTGTACTTCGCCGAATGTGGTTGAAGAGATCCATCATATGTAGTCAGAAAAGCCTGCTGACTAGCTGATGATGTATAAATAGGTGTATGTTCCTTTCTGTAGTACTTTGCCGGAATTTCCTGGCAAGATTGGCATGATGCTGCCAGACGAGTATGCTGGACAGTGGAATTAAAACGGGCAGGTGTGTGTGCCCACTCATTGGTTTCCACCAAGTTAGGTTGGTGGACTTCTCCAGAGATGGCAGAGATGAGAACCTGCTCACTGTTAATTGGATTTCGCCTCTGGCGATTCATCTTTCCTGCTCGGATTCGAGGAACCTGAGCCGAACGCCTGGAGTCGACACCCTCATCATGTTGAGGGCGCACTGCCGCACTAGTCTAGTGGCAATTGTTGATAGGAGCCCTCAGGAATGACTCCTGCTTCATTGAATTAAGGCTCTGAGGGACCTGCTCATTCACCTCCACAGAATATGGGAGTAAATGGTGATTGCATTTCTAGGATAACGACCCGAAACGGTTGGAGATGGTGGTTAGCACCGCCTACTTCTTGTTCACTGGTCGTCGTTGTCTGGACGACCAGGGTGAATTGTTCACTTGGAGGGCTTGTCGGGCATCCTACAGAGTTGGAATAGTACCGTTTTGACGGTACTCCTTAACCAGTGTGTTTGATACCCAGCGTTGAAGATGCTGAGTAGGAGATGTCATCCTCAGAGCGGACGATGATCCATCAAGAGTAGCAGCAATAGCATTTGTAGCAGCAGTATTCACAGGTGTGAACTTAAGAGCATCCATTCTGGAAATGCAGAATATCTTGGAAAAGAGTGCATATTTGATATAATAGACGTAATCAAGAAAAATTCAGCCACTACATCTTTTGGATGAGAAAATATGTCAATGATTGTTTTTTTGGCCATATCATTGAGTTTTAAATAGGGGCCTAACAAATAGGTAAAACATCATTTTAACATGGTGAAGGATTCATGTCGGGTTCACCATTTTTTGTTTCCCTCAGAATTTGGGGATGACCTCCCTGATTGAAGTTTCGACATTCGAATCAGTTTATAACGGGTTTGTTCGTAGAACCGAAAACATCGAATGATTCCACATCCATTTGGACCTACTTTCCAAAGGTAGGCGCTCTTTAGTTTGTGGACTGATACGGCTTAGGAATTTTCATTGGTCGAGAGGATGGGAGGTCAGACTCATCACACCATTTTGAGGGGAATTATTGTGTACTCCATGACTCTCTTTATAGATTTTTGTTATGTTCATGAATCCTTATTAAATTACCAAGTATATAATGAGATTTCCTTCAGATCTGACAATCATTGATTAAATTTGTAGGAAATTTAGAGAATCTTGTATATGTATTTGAGGTTCATCATCAATAGAGAATCATCTGTATTTATTAGATATTCTTGGTCAATTGTATCATTTGACACATTTATATAGAAGTATCTTGGTCATTATGATGACCATGCTGGTTTTAAATCCACTCAGTGGGGAACTTGAAATTTATTGTCATTCAGAAGGACATGGATTATTTTAGAGCTGGGATCGAACCCGTAGATGGGCTACCTACGTATCCTTTGTTTAGAAAAGTAATTAGAACCCACGTAGTTCGAGTAAGGGAGTATTATGTTTATGAATGATGGCTCAGAGAAGGATGTCATAACAACTTTTACACTCTATGCTCACGTGAGTCATGCTCGGTGTGAGAAACAAGAGGTATTGGTAAAAATCAGACAATTGTACCTTGAAAGATGCAATCATAAGAAATAATGTGGGATTTATGTATGTATGACTGCCCGGATAAATGAAGATTAGGATTTACTTCAGGAATGAAATCTAGGAACACGGTCCATAAAGGTATATATGCTACATGGATATTTGAATACTCTAACTTGGGGCATAATCCTGAAAAGAAGGACCAAATTATGAGAGGAATTATAATTGGGTTTTACTCCTGAGAAGGAATCCCTAATCAAAGGTAAATTAGGACTGTTTAAGAGAAATTTAATACTGGGGCTTACTCTTGAAAAGTAGGCCCAGGTTAAGAATTATGATTGGGGCTTATTCTTAAAAAGGATGCCTAGGTTATGTGACCTGAAAAAAATAAGGGATTTGGGGCTTACTCTTGAAGAGGATTCCCATATTTGAGACTAGGGCTTGATCCTGAAAAGGAGGCCCAGGTTAAAGATTATAACTGGGGCCTATTCCTGAAAAGGAGGCCTAGGTTAAGAATTATGACTGGTGCTTATTTCTGAAAAGGAGGCCCAAGTTAATGAGTTATCTCATATTAAAGGATGATGTTTAATGAATGAAATATCAATCTTTGGTGACATAAAGATGTGTAAATCACTAGGTTTTGAGAGATATTACACAAAATTCCTTTCAGCTAAGGAAGTCAAATCATGAAATCATGCCATAAATGGCTTTGAAGTGTGTCTTGAAGACTAAATATTGAATTGGAGTGTGGGAATGGATTAAGAGGGGTGAAATGGACAAGAAGGGCACCCAAGAAGTCAGTGGCGTGCATGTCCTGTAAGGCACGTAGGTACTATGTGGGCGCGCAAGTCCTGGTCGCGTCGGTATACGTGCACGACACATGGGTACTTACGCGATTTTCAGCCCTTAGAGTAATATTTTGGTGATCCTTGATCAATGCTTTTGGAATCATCCCTAGCGGCTTTCCAGAAGATGGCACGCAAGTTCTGATGAAGCAGTAGGGTGGCGTACATGTGTGTTCATTTCCCTTAAGGGTAAAACACTTAAGCGTGCAAGTGTTAGTGAATTATAACATTTAGACCTTACTCATCTTGTTTAGACCTTCCATTCTAGGTAAAGATTTACCTTATAAGAGTTCGGAAGACCTGAAGAAGAGACTTGGGCGTTCAGAGCTTTGTCTGTGAATTCTGGAAAATTTCCTCTCAAAATGGGAGGCTCACCAGGGGTATTAATAGGCTGGAGAAACCCTGGGTGGTTATCACTTAGGGCATGCAAGTGTACTTGCGTGACCATTAGGCGTCGCGCAAGTGGACTTCCGCGACAGTGATGGAACTTGCGCGGCACATGTGCCTTTGATGCTTTGTTCATGCCTCTTTCAATTTTTGATGTTTTCTTCAAAGGATGGATTAATTTGTGCTAATTCATTTCTCATAACATTCTTTTACACAATGTGACAAATATGGAGCGTCAACAATGTATGTATGTATGTAAGTAAGTATGTATGTATGTATGTATGTACGTATGTTTGTATATAGGTAGGTATGTATGTGTGTGTGTGTGTGTGTGTGTGTGGGTGGGTGTATGTGTGTCTGTGTGTATGTATGTATGTATGTATGTATGTATGTCGGTCTATATGTATGTATGTATGTATGTATGTATGTATGTTTGTTTGTTTGTTTGTTTGTATGTATGTATGTATATATGTTTGTTTGTTTGTCTGTTTGTTTGTTTGTATGTATGTATGTATGTATGAATGTTTTTATGTATGTTTGTGTTATTATAGTGGGAGTCTGAGAACATGAAATCAAACACAAATAGAGAATATAACTAATGGAATACGAAAATTTAATATTGTTCAGTGGTGTTCCAATATCCATGCGCTGAAGGATTCCATGTTATTTATTTCCTCTCAGGTTAACCATCAAATAATACACAAAAGGTTACAAACATCAAATTATAGGATAATTTGTTTTGATTTTAAATGAGGGAAAAAGCATCTCCATCTGTGTTGATTCGTGTTGTTAATCTACCTAATGAATTTCCTACGCCATAGCTAAATAAATCTATAATGATAGGTACCAACCAAATAAAATTACTTCCATATATATATATTCAATTTTAGACTCTAGCCTAAAGGTATTGATAACAAAAATATCCTCTACGAATGACTCATGTAAAAGTCTCCCTAATTTGGTGTGGATCCCCTAAAATATCCCCCTCAAAACAAATTTGGGTTCGAATCCTGACTCATAGTATCCTGGAAGGATTCTAGCTTCTCCTTTAGTGAAACCACATTCATCATTTATACCCCATTATCATTGGGGTGTATTTTCTTAATTTTCACAAAATATTTCTTCTAACACATTATGGATCATGTGATATCACACATCAAATTGTTTTGACTTGGAATGAAGTGTCATGTTCTTACAATGTTGAATAGTTCTTTTACTATCATTTTAGAGAATTTAATTCAACAGAATCTTTACATAGTCACTATAGAAACATTTTTTCCCAAATAATATTCTTATATCCTTCAAAAATATTTGATATATTCTGCTTCTATGATGTACTTTTTATCACACTTTTTATGTCATAATTTCCAAGAGTCTAATCCGCCGACAAATGATATCATGAATCTTGATATATATTTACTTATTTTTACATCTCTAACCATATTTACATGTCAATATCATTCTAAAATATTTTTATCTATTATAGTACATAAAAAATAATGGGTTATACCATGTAGATACATCAACATCTATTTATCCATTTTCAAGTGAAACTTTTATGGATCAAAATGAATCTTCTAAAAACACTAATACTGTGAAAAATTTATGGTTTGGTTCACAACATTCCATACATGATACTTTCAAACAATTAATGATAAGGAACATTGTC
Source organism: Viscum album (assembly GCA_963277665.1). NCBI lineage: Eukaryota > Viridiplantae > Streptophyta > Magnoliopsida > Santalales > Viscaceae > Viscum > Viscum album. Next base: position 1,058,631,073 of record OY728129.1, read on the forward strand.
CATTTTATTTTTCTCTTCGTCGGTTTATAGACTCTGGATTATCGTGAGCCTAAAATGATTCAAAAGTGGAGTACTAACTACTTTTACCAAGTTCATGTTGAACCTTAAAATAACCTTATCAATGTATAATTCCTAAGCTAGTCAAATATTATGATTCCCCATGTCATGTGTAATCATCATACCAAGGATCTATATAACTACTCCTAAATTCTTTATTTCTAAAGACTAGTGCAAGTCTGTATTCAACGAGCTAATCGTAGTGATATATCTACCACTAATCAACATATAATCAATATAAAGCTCTAAAATAATGAAATCACTTATATAAAACCATTTTATGGAATGTAAACGCCCCGACCCCAGCTACCCAGAGCCGGTGCGTTACTTCGTAACATTGGCATGATCCCAAAAGATCAAGTCTCGAAAGACCGATTAGTTTAGTAGCCTTGGAAACACTAGATACATTCATAAGTCTTTCATTACATCAAAATTAAACAAACTACAAAAAAACATGGTCTTCATATTCCACACTCATATCTTCACTGATTATTCTTGCAAGTCAGTCATAAAATACTTCTTCACAACCTGGAAAATTTTTAAACATTGAAAGGGGTGAGCTCAAATGCTCAGTAAGGATAACAATAATGCGGAAGCTTTCATAAATAAACATTAACATTTAAGGCAATGTATAACTAAAACAAAAGCCTCTTAAACATGAACTTCAACATAATATGGCAAAAGTAAAATGAGATAATGCCATTTACTTCTTCACATGGATATTCTACTGGTCGAATAATCACATGTAATATCAATAACCACTTTCATAATGATGGAATGCATAATTCCAGACTATCATAACCACATAGCCAAGGCCTCGTGCCAAGACTACAAATAAGATTTTGTCAAGGCCTTGTGCCAAGACACTAGTTTGTCTCATGAGACCTGCCGATGCATCGAGGAGCTATAGCGGGCTCCACCCGTCACTTATTAAGTCCAATGCATTCCTCATATGAATAGGTTTAAACATATCATAAACCATAACATAATCGTATCACATAAAACATGCATAAAGGAAACATAACATTTCCATATTTCAATCACAAGATATCAATACAACACATTGATATAATAAAAATTCTTTCAAAACCATTTTCAATACCAAAATAAAAGAATGTTAAAACATTGTATTTATTTTTCTTTTTTAAAAAAGGTATGGCTTGTAAAGGAAGCCGAAACTCAAATAATGTTCACGGCGGCGGAGAAGTCGTTGTCGCCGCATAAGTACGGAAAAAAAAACATTCCCTTTTTGTCGTTTAGTAAAATGCTTCGTATAAAAAGATTCCTTTTGAATAAACTTAAAAGTCAAAGGGGTTTATACACCGTATAAAAGAAAGTTGTGTATAAAACCAAATATGCCTCAATGAAAGGAGATTGAGACGAAGTCCTTAAAAAGATCATTTTTAAAATAAAATAGATATATTATGTGTATTCACTATAGGTACACATAAAGAAAGTAAAAATACAAAATAAGACATAATAATATCATGACATAATTTGAAAGTAGGAGATTAACCCAAAGAATGGAAGTTGGGTTAAGAAGTTCCCTTACAAAGATCATTTATAAATAAAATAGATCTATTATGTGTATTAACTATAAGTACACATAAAGAAGGTACAAATACAAGATAATACATAACAATATCATGACATAATTTGAAAGTAGGAGATTAACCCAATGAATGGAAGTTGGGTTAAGAAGTTCCCTTACAAAGAGAATTTTTAAAATAAAATAGATCTATTATGTGTATTCACTACAAGTACACATAAATAATGTACAAATACAGGATATGACATAATAATATCATGACATAATTTGAAAGTAGGAGATTAACCCAAAGAATAGAAATTGGGTTAAGAAGTTTCCTTACCTTGTGTCCGACTTGACTCAACCGTTCTTTAACCTCCTGAATAATAAACTAGAGTTAATATATACCTTATTAAGAACCATTCTCAATTTCATTATCCTTATTATATCACTTATTACAATGATATGATCATTATGTAATTATTTAAGTTAATAACGGTCGTTTTGTCGACCTTTGGTACTTGAGTCAAAAATAAACTTCTTATGATTACAAGTTGTTAATGTGGTGAAATATCCATTATATTCATAATTTAGATGTCATATATATCTTATATATCCAGTATATACATTCATTTATAATATTACGTAACATTTAGAGGTAAGAAATGAAATGCACCGTTCATGGAGACGGTAAGCCGTACGTACGCATGAACGCTACTTCCATTTCTATTTCATATTTTCTGGAATGGAATCATAATGATATGAGAGTATATTATAATTCCAGTATAATAACATATATAATATCATTATCTTTATCCTTCACACATCCCACATATGGTATTAACGAATCAAATCACTTTCAGGGGGCGGTAGTCCGCGCTTCCTAAAATGAAGATATCGTGTTTTACCCATAATGGAAACCATAAAGGTATGCCCAAAATGAAAAAAACAGAAGCTTAAGGAAAACATAAACATATTATATATCATATATAAAAATAGTGACATCATAATGGCCACCTTTGAAGGTGTTAAATGAGTGTTGAACAATCATCGTTTCGGGAGGCAGAATTTCGCCATCCACGGAAACCTTATGTTCTTTAACCATTTGATGTAGTTGTGTGGAATTGTAGCTCAAATAAATCTTATAACAACATCCTAGTATATTTAAGATACTGGTGTTGTTACAAAAGAAGTAAATAAAAAGAGTTTAGGGGGTTGGAGAAGCAAAATAAAACAAAAGAACATGAGAGAATGAATTACCTTAAAAAGTGTAACTCCTTTTGAGTTGAGCCTAAAGGCTTCCTTTGAAAGGATTCTGCCCAAAGGGAATCCTCTAGGATGAGGAGAGGGATGTGGAGAGAGCAAATGGGCAGGGGTTGGCCGAGCCAATGGCTTGAAGAGTGTGTGAAATGAGGTAGAGGTGGGGGCCTTTTATAAGAGGAGAGGAAGGGCACTTTTGGAAAGTAAAGGAACATTACATTATTTGAAAATGTGTTTCGGTTTTAAAAGGTCCCACATTGATAGAATTCGTGGATAAGGTGATAAGGCATCGAAATCCACTCATCCAATTGGTTTTGGCCATGTGTAGTTCATAGATTTTATATTACCTTTCCATTTTATTTAAATCGTCAAATAATGATGTCATCGCTGCATCATTATTATGTCATAAATAATTAAATTTATTTAATGTCTAAAAATTATAAAAAAAATACTATGATATAGGAAATCTTTTTATCTTTCCAATGACTATTTATAATCAAAATTTGGACTTGTGTAACCCTACTTAAAAATTGTTTTAGTAAAACACTTTATGTTAGTGTCATTTTCACTTTAACATTAAATAAAAAGTAATTTATGTTATTTCCCAACAAAAGTGGATCCATGGGGTCCCCAAGTTAGGCCATGGCTTGTCTTGGTCGGCCATGACACAACCAATGAGGTTGGGACATGTGTCTAGGTCATTTAATATTATTAAAGTATTATTTATACCTTAAACTACCCTAATTACCACTAATCGCGATTAAGAACTTAATAAGTTACTATTCACCAAAAAATTATTTTTTATCCCATTGAACCACATTTTACTTCTTTATGACAACCATGTATGTCGGATTTTTGAAAATCAAATCACAGAAGTGGTAATATTTCATTTAAACGAAAAATCAGTTATTTAACAACCACTTAGTGGTTTCACTATTCATCAAAAATTGAAGTTTTTCAGAATAAGGCCAAAATTTCACCCTAAGCTATAATTGATATTCCGAATTGAAAAATGATGTCTATTTTACAAAATTCCAAACATATTAGTTGCATTAATTAATTTTATAATTAATTCCCGCTGTCACAAAAAAATAGCGTGTTTTTAAGAAACAATTTATATCGAAAGATTGACAATTGTTTATGTCCAATTTCAATGTCAAATTAATTCTAATGACCACCATTGGATAAAATGGTAAAAATATATTCTAATTATACTCTAAAACCACTCAATAGTATAATTTATCACTATGAATTATTTTGATTAAAAACGTTGTTTTAAGTATTTTTCACTATTCATAAAAATTTTGAAGTTCTCAGAAAATTACAAAAAATTCAACATAGGCTAATTTCAATATTAGGAATACAAAAATGAAGTCCATTTTGAAATATAAAATTTCTATAATTTTAAAAAGTGGTTATTACTATTCATAACGGCTACTTTGATTTGTCGCGATGTTTTAGAACTCGAAGTTGCGTACAATGCAAGCTATTGTATTATTGAATGAGAAGCGTATCGTGGAAGCTCGGGGTGTTACATTCTCCCCTCCTTCAATAAATTGCGTCCTCGCAATTTGAAATTTTTCTTGGAAAATAAAAGGTTGAAAAGAGAAAATACCTTTGAGGAAAACCCACATCGGAAATAAGGTTAATAAATATATAACATTAAAAGAAAGCAGGATAAGTACAAAGGTCACCCGATATAGCCCATTCTAGGATTATATGAAAATAGGGATATGGAGGAGAAACAAACCATCAAGGTCTGATGGAGAGTTATAGAAAACAGGATTAGGAGAAAGTTTAACCACAAGAAAATCACAAACTTGTGATTGGTTAAACGGTCATTGAATCCCCAGTTGGAAAAGTTAACCGACAACATTTTTGTTTTAAGTTACCTTTTATAATGTTAAGGAATTTATTTAGGAGATTTACTAAGAACGTAAGGGAATATACATACTTGTTATGTATACTTTCATTCGTTAAATTTTTTTTTACCACAACCCCAACTTTTACTCCAAATGGTAACGGAACTCAAAAATATTCTATTTATCCTAATTGTATAAGGTTCAAAATGTTAACACATACCATTTAGATTAGTAAAATTATTTTCTAATAACCAGGGACTTCCTGTAGGCTAGTGGTAGGAAATAAAGGCCTGTCGTACTTTGATTGTGGGTTCGATTCTTACAGCTTTGTCCGACGCGACGGGTTATTCCCCACCCTGCAGGTTGTCCTTTTCCTAAAAATATAGTACTATACTATTCCAAAAATAATATTCATAAATGTTTTAACCTTAAACAATACTATCCAAAGTTCAACTTAATCCATTCCAACCTTAATAGTTATCCAAAATACTTCTGTCCAACTCACAGTCCAAATTTTATAAGGAAGGTAAACATAATGAAGATCCTTTATCCCACGTAACAACATGTGAACACCTTCATCATGTATTCTTTTTAAACATACTGAATTACCATGATCCCTTATTCCTTATAGAATACTAGATATACTCCTTCTATCCAAAAATGTATACAAAACATCAATCAGTTTCAAGGAAGTTAAGTATATCCAATATAATTTATCCAAATCAATCACGTCTTATTCCAAAATCACAATCTCAGTATCAAAACCATATTATGGTTTATCTTTCTCTCAACCATATATTTTCCAAAAATTTAACCTACTGTGGAGTCACTTTTCTTGGTTCCACACAATCTCAAGTCCTTGATGAAATAGTACTGTAGTACAATCCTTATATACTCCATAATTATTATAACCAGTACATCATTGATACAACACTCAAATTTAAAAAAAATCTTTAATAACAACATAAGAACTCTAATCATTACTCCTCATCTGTGGTAGTATCATAACTTGATTATTATCCAATAACATCATTTGGGGCATGCTCTGATGATTTGGACATTGGTTTGCGTAGTGTCCCCAATCCTTGCAGAAGAAGCATTGTACATTTGAAACCATTTTCTTACCCCTGCAGTCACGCACTTTGTGTCCTTTTTCTCTACACTTATAACAAACTCCCATTCCCTTTAGGCAAGTTCCATGATGTTTCTTCCCACAATTACCAAATATTGGAAAATTCTTCTTTCCCCTCATCCCTTTATCCATCATTCTCTCTTCCATCCCTTTCGTCTCTTGCTTCGCTTCAAAGCCATAGGACTCAGAGAATTCTTTACTTATCCTATTAACACATGATACTATTTCTTCATATGTTGAGAACACATGGGAGACTATTTCCCTTCGAAATGTTGGCTTAATACCGTGAAAGATACTATCCTTCTTACTCTTTGGATCATACGTACTGCTGGAGTTCACATTCCTTCTACTGGGCGCCATTTCTATACAACGGCATAAACTAGGTTAGTTTATGAATCAAAATACATAATTCCATACTTGTAAAACACTTTACATAAATTGAACTATTTATGGATATAATCCATAATCATAAAAAGAAATGTTTTCTTTGAGGAAGTATATACTCATAACCCTTCATAGTGGTTTGTAAATAAAATGAGAATTATCCTAAGCATATCCCCCGGGAGTGTCGTAACCAAGAGTGCAGCAAGGCCCGTTGTCGTGCACCAGTTCCCGTTCGAGTCTAGCTCAAAGCGGTGTTTTCGGGTTTTACCCCTAGGTACATCTGTGCCAGAGCCGCCTCTACCTGCTCGTATCCAGACAGGGATGTATTGCTCGGAAAAGTCATAACATCTCTATAATACCAAAATTCTAGGAAGTTCTTCTATACTAATCCTCAAAGTCTATCTTTGGGCTATGTGCTCTAATCAGAGTTTATCTAAATCTAGCTTCCAAGGTTAGTACTAAACTGCCTCTGATACCAACTGTAAACGCCCCGACCCCAGCTACCCAGAGCCGGTGCGTTACTTCGTAACATTGGCATGATCCCAAAAGATCAAGTCTCGAAAGACCGATTAGTTTAGTAGCCTTGGAAACACTAGATACATTCATAAGTCTTTCATTACATCAAAATTAAACAAACTACAAAAAAACATGGTCTTCATATTCCACACTCATATCTTCACTGATTATTCTTGCAAGTCAGTCATAAAATACTTCTTCACAACCTGGAAAATTTTTAAACATTGAAAGGGGTGAGCTCAAATGCTCAGTAAGGATAACAATAATGCAGAAGCTTTCATAAATAAACATTAACATTTAAGGCAATGTATAACTAAAACAAAAGCCTCTTAAACATGAACTTCAACATAATATGGCAAAAGTAAAATGAGATAATGCCATTTACTTCTTCACATGGATATTCTACGGGTCGAATAATCACATGTAATATCAATAACCACTTTCATAATGATGGAATGCATAATGCCAGACTATCATAACCACATAGCCAAGGCCTCGTGCCAAGACTACAAATAAGATTTTGTCAAGGCCTTGTGCCAAGACACTAGTTTGTCTCATGAGACCTGCCGATGCATCGAGGAGCTATAGCGGGCTCCACCCGTCACTTATTAAGTCCAATGCATTCCTCATATGAATAGGTTTAAACATATCATAAACCATAACATAATCGTATCACATAAAACATGCATAAAGGAAACATAACATTTCCATATTTCAATCACAAGATATCAATACAACACATTGATATAATAAAAATTCTTTCAAAACCATTTTCAATACCAAAATAAAAGAATGTTAAAACATTGTATTTATTTTTCTTTTTTAAAAAAGGTATGGCTTGTAAAGGAAGCCGAAACGCAAATAATGTTCACGGCGGCGGAGAAGTCGTTGTCGCCGCATAAGTACGGAAAGAAAAACATTCCCTTTTTGTCGTTTAGTAAAATGCTTCGTATAAAAAGATTCCTTTTGAATAAACTTAAAAGTCAAAGGGGTTTATACACCGTATAAAAGAAAGCTGTGTATAAAACCAAATATGCCTCAATGAAAGGAGATTGAGACGAAGTCCTTAAAAAGATCATTTTTAAAATAAAATAGATATATTATGTGTATTCACTATAGGTACACATAAAGAAAGTAAAAATACAAAATAAGACATAATAATATCATGACATAATTTGAAAGTAGGAGATTAACCCAAAGAATGGAAGTTGGGTTAAGAAGTTCCCTTACAAAGATCATTTATAAATAAAATAGATCTATTATGTGTATTAACTATAAGTACACATAAAGAAGGTACAAATACAAGATAATACATAACAATATCATGACATAATTTGAAAGTAGGAGATTAACCCAATGAATGGAAGTTGGGTTAAGAAGTTCCCTTACAAAGAGAATTTTTAAAATAAAATAGATCTATTATGTGTATTCACTACAAGTACACATAAATAATGTACAAATACAGGATATGACATAATAATATCATGACATAATTTGAAAGTAGGAGATTAACCCAAAGAATAGAAATTGGGTTAAGAAGTTTCCTTACCTTGTGTCCGACTTGACTCAACCGTTCTTTAACCTCCTGAATAATAAACTAGAGTTAATATATACCTTATTAAGAACCATTCTCAATTTCATTATCCTTATTATATCACTTATTACAATGATATGATCATTATGTAATTATTTAAGTTAATAACGGTCGTTTTGTCGACCTTTGGTACTTGAGTCAAAAATAAACTTCTTATGATTACAAGTTGTTAATGTGGTGAAATATCCATTATATTCATAATTTAGATGTCATATATATCTTATATATCCAGTATATACATTCATTTATAATATTACGTAACATTTAGAGGTAAGAAATGAAATGCACCGTTCATGGAGACGGTAAGCCGTACGTACGCATGAACGCTACTTCCATTTCTATTTCATATTTTCTGGAATGGAATCATAATGATATGAGAGTATATTATAATTCCAGTATAATAACATATATAATATCATTATCTTTATCCTTCACACATCCCACATATGGTATTAACGAATCAAATCACTTTCAGGGGGCGGTAGTCCGCGCTTCCTAAAATGAAGATATCGTGTTTTACCCATAATGGAAACCATAAAGGTATGCCCAAAATGAAAAAAACAGAAGCTTAAGGAAAACATAAACATATTATATATCATATATAAAAATAGTGACATCATAATGGCCACCTTTGAAGGTGTTAAATGAGTGTTGAACAATCATCGTTTCGGGAGGCAGAATTTCGCCATCCACGGAAACCTTATGTTCTTTAACCATTTGATGTAGTTGTGTGGAAGTGTAGCTCAAATAAATCTTATAACAACATCCTAGTATATTTAAGATACTGGTGTTGTTACAAAAGAAGTAAATAAAAAGAGTTTAGGGGGTTGGAGAAGCAAAATAAAACAAAAGAACATGAGAGAATGAATTACCTTAAAAAGTGTAACTCCTTTTGAGTTGAGCCTAAAGGCTTCCTTTGAAAGGATTCTGCCCAAAGGGAATCCTCTAGGATGAGGAGAGGGATGTGGAGAGATCAAATGGGCAGGGGTTGGCCGAGCCAATGGCTTGAAGAGTGTGTGAAATGAGGTAGAGGTGGGGGCCTTTTATAAGAGGAGAGGAAGGGCACTTTTGGAAAGTAAAGGAACATTACATTATTTGAAAATGTGTTTCGGTTTTAAAAGGTCCCACATTGATAGAATTCGTGGATAAGGTGATAAGGCATCGAAATCCACTCATCCAATTGGTGTTGGCCATGTGTAGTTCATAGATTTTATATTACCTTTCCATTTTATTTAAATCGTCAAATAATGATGTCATCGCTGCATCATTATTATGTCATAAATAATTAAATTTATTTAATGTCTAAAAATTATAAAAAAAATACTATGATATAGGAAATCTTTTTATCTTTCCAATGACTATTTATAATCAAAATTTGGACTTGTGTAACCCTACTTAAAAATTGTTTTAGTAAAACACTTTATGTTAGTGTCATTTTCACTTTAACATTAAATAAAAAGTAATTTATGTTATTTCCCAACAAAAGTGGATCCATGGGGTCCCCAAGTTAGGCCATGGCTTGTCTTGGTCGGCCATGACACAACCAATGAGGTTGGGACATGTGTCTAGGTCATTTAATATTATTAAAGTATTATTTATACCTTAAACTACCCTAATTACCACTAATCGCGATTAAGAACTTAATAAGTTACTATTCACCAAAAAATTATTTTTATCCCATTGAACCACATTTTACTTCTTTATGACAACCATGTATGTCGGATTTTTGAAAATCAAATCACAGAAGTGGTAATATTTCATTTAAACGAAAAATCAGTTATTTAACAACCACTTAGTGGTTTCACTATTCATCAAAAATTGAAGTTTTTCAGAATAAGGCCAAAATTTCACCCTAAGCTATAATTGATATTCCGAATTGAAAAATGATGTCTATTTTACAAAATTCCAAACATATTAGTTGCATTAATTAATTTTATAATTAATTCCCGCTGTCACAAAAAAATAGCGTGTTTTTAAGAAACAATTTATATCAAAAGATTGACAATTGTTTATGTCCAATTTCAATGTCAAATTAATTCTAATGACCACCATTGGATAAAATGGTAAAAATATATTCTAATTATACTCTAAAACCACTCAATAGTATAATTTATCACTATGAATTATTTTGATTAAAAACGTTGTTTTAAGTATTTTTCACTATTCATAAAAATTTTGAAGTTCTCAGAAAATTACAAAAAATTCAACATAGGCTAATTTCAATATTAGGAATACAAAAATGAAGTCCATTTTGAAATATAAAATTTCTATAATTTTAAAAAGTGGTTATTACTATTCATAACAGCTACTTTGATTTGTCGCGATGTTTTAGAACTCGAAGTTGCGTACAATGCAAGCTATTGTATTATTGAATGAGAAGCGTATCGTGGAAGCTCGGGGTGTTACATGGAAAAACGTGATTTGTATTCATTCTCCTATACCTGTTTTTCTCCATGAATGAGTCAAATTTCATATATCATTTCCATGGTTCCTATTTCAGACCATATAAACGTTTTGTAGGTTTATATACCATGATTTATTTAACATTGACCTGAAATCCCTCTGGTGTCTCCTTGTATATGACATTTTTAATATCCCCATGTAATAATGTGGTCTTTACATATAATTGATGAATCTCTAGGTTGAGACTTTCTGCATATCCAAGTACAACACTGATGAAATACATTTTTACCACATGAAAAAAATAATTAAATTAATTACCTTTCATCTGAATAAATCCCCTCACAACCACCCTGGATATGTAGTGTGACTGTGATCTTATATATTAACCTTTTCTTATATAAACCCACTTATTCTCATGATCCTTATTTCTATATGGTAAATCCACCAAAAAAATTGGTTGGTTCTAGTGTAAGGGTTACATCCCCATTTTCATGGGCTTTTTCCATTCCATCTTCTTTGGGATTCTGATAGAATCATCATAACTGGATAGATCTCCCATATCAGTGAGTATCACATAATAATGTAGTGATAATCTATTAATTTTTTTTCATTTTTTTTCGATCTCCTCAACTATAATTTGGGAGGGATCTATTCAAGAATAATAGTTGATAAATATATATCAACTGAATGAGGCATATTTTTTGTTGATTCATCATCAATGTTGGGAATTTGTCTCCCGATATCTTGAACTGATGGAAGTGAGTTTCATTAAAGATTGACAAAAATTTCCTCAGAAAATGGATTCTCTTGATTTTCAATATTTTCAAAATCTTTTATAATTTTTTATTCCAGAATTATCACATCTATAATTCTTGAAATCCACTTAATGATAAGATCCCAATGTTTGTAGCAGAGTACTTCATGTGCATATATTTAAATGATATGCTTCATTCAGTTTACATTCAAATTTTCTCTCTCATCATTCGAGATGTGTAACAGTATCTTCTACCCACATACTCTCAAATGATTTTATGAACCCTATTTACCTATCCATACAATTTATGTTACATTGTAGCTTAGTGTAAATGATGGATAAATGATGATAATATCATTTTCAATACTCATTGCCTCCCAAAAGGTGAATGGAAATTTTTGATTCGAGATAATACAACAGGTTATCTCAATTATTGATATTTTCATTGTCACGACCCGTCCTCAAGACCCGTGTCATGAATACCCCAAGCCTGCCTTCCATAGGCTAGGTGCTGGCGACTAGCACCAAAGGCACAAATCCTGACAAAAAGGGGAAGACATTGACTTTATAAATAAAAAACACCACAGAGTAAGCCAGAAGATGTAAACACTAAGTAATCACAAGTGCAAGTAAGTGCGGAAAAGTAAGTGGGCCAGAATAGAAACCAAAACTGAAAGTAAAGTACAACTGGAATGGACGTACAACAACTGAAAAGTAATGCAGCAACACCGAGCCATCCACTAGAAATCCCACCTAAAGGGTGGGTACAGATAGCCTCCTCAGCTCCTCGGGTCCTGCCATCTGCCCTGTGTATGTCCCGCCCAGTGGTCTACCTCCAGGTACCGACTTGTCGTGATATCCACCTCTGGGCACCAACTCATCGAGTGTTCCTCCTCAGAGAACCGTCAAGCTCTACAATCCTCAACCTCGATCAGTGATGTCCATCGTCTGCAACCAACACAAAATAGTGTGGGAGAAGCCCGTGAAGGGGTGAGTATACGATACTCAGTAGGGACCCCGAGACCCCCGAAGGTCTCCCAGAATCCACAAAAGATATTCCACAAGGAAAGATAAAATCACGAAGTAACATCCAACACTACTTAGGTATATTCCCATACATAAACCTAAGTCATCAATTCCATTTTGGATCAATCATCCGAACCCAAGTTCGATCATGTCCACATAGGATAGTACAACCCAATCCACACAAGAAAGCACTACGAATCCACCTAGGAAAGCACAACCCAATCCACATAGGGAATCAAGCCAATCATATCGAAGATAATGATTGAAAGTCAAGACTCAACTCACATAGGTATAAATCTTCGTAAGATAAAAGAGATGATCAGATTTAGCCACTAATTCATCTAAGATGTGACCCACGTAGGATACATGAATACTAGTACTGCAAGACCCACGTTGGATATAAGAATAGTAGTCATCACCGTCGAACCCACAGAGGATTCCAATATGATAGTCTTCATCATTGATCCCATAGAGGATTCCAGTACAATAGTCTTCACAGTCAAACCCACGGAGGATTCCAGTACGATAGTCCTCACCGTCGAACCCACAGAGGATTCCAGTATGATAGTCTTCACCGTCAAACCCACAGAGGATTCCAGTACGATAGTCTTCACTATCGAACGCATAGCTGTTGGGGAACCCCTCTTCTATCGAGTACAGTGGGCCTTCCGCTAAAACCAAGTGCTTCTCACTAACCTTGTACTGCTGAAGTACTCCCCCTGTCGAGTACTATGGGCATGCTGCTACAACCAAGCGCTTCCCACCATGGGTCTGCCAGTACAACCAAGCACTCCGCCTCATATCCTACAGAGGTACTCTTTCTGTTCAGTACCGCGGGTCTGCCGCTACAACCAAGCACTCCTCAACCGTGGGTCCGTCGCTACAACCAAGCGCTCCCCACTGGGCTATCGAAACACTCTGAGTGGGTCGATCAGCAGTCGTCAAGTCTCAGCCAGCTCTACGGTTTCCGGACACAGCATGATCGTTTCTAGGAAGGTCCTCTCCACGAGCCAAGGGGTCGATACATCAACTGACATGTAGTCTGGAGTTGATGTATCCCAAAGTTCTGCCTCGACATAGGTAACTCAACATGACAGACAACGCATCAATAGGAGGCCCGGTATGTGAGTTATTGTCTTTTTCGTTACAGGGGCCCTGTTGGTTTCTAAGTCAAAACCAACCGGGCCGCACTCCAACTGCGTCCAAACCTCGAGTGGAGTAAGCCAAAAGGTCTGTGTCACTAAGCGGAATACAAAAATGTCGACAGAACATCAATCAGACGTCCGGAGCTCAGGTTATAAGCGTTTCCGCTCCGAGGCCCCAGTTGGTTTTGTTTCCGAACCAACCGGACCATACAAAAAGTTCTCCGAAACCTTGAGTGTAATAAACATAAAGGACTGTCTCGATCCAAGGATCCCAATGCAATAGACGGTGCGTCGATCGGAGGTACGAAGCCCATGATATGGGAAAATGACTGAAAACAGTCTGAAATGGGGGGTCTGGGCCCAGCCCAACCCCCATGGGTCGGCCCCGAACCGGGGCGACCCGACCCGAGTTTGGGTCCGACCCAATAGGGCATGGCCCAGCGCAGCCGGCGCAGCATGGCCCGGCTTGGTGCGGCCGGATGGCCTGGCGTGGGCGCGACCCGCGCGGCCAGTCAGCTCGGCCATTATGGCCGAGCGGGAAACAGAAAGGGGTGGGGGGGGGGGGGGGGGCGCTGCCCCCCCTGTTTGGAAACGACGGCCCCCGCATGGGGGCCGCTCCCTTGCTGGCAGGGGGTTACAACCCCTGGATCCTTCGATTGGCCGGCGCAGCAGGCTGGCCGGTGCTGCCGCCGCAGGACCCTGCGGTCCCGCCCCTACGAGGCGCCAGCGGTCGGCGGTTCCGGATGCATGTCCCTGCTCCGTTGCAGACAAAGGTCGTGCCCATGGTACTGTTGGATCGGTGCGACGACGTCATGCCCCTCCGCCGTGACCCTGCTCCGGCCGCGGTGTCTTCGTTGTTCTCCGGCACAGCGGGACGGCGCCGCGCCCCTTCGCCGCAGCCCGACTCCGGCCGCGGATTCGTTCGGGCTCAACAGCGCGGTGTGACAGTTCCGCGCTTCTTCGCCATGATTCTCCATGTTCCTGCGTGGTGTCGTTGCACCGCGCTGCCTTTGTTCGTGCTGCAACAAGAACATCAACAAAGATGGAGGAGGGTCGGCCATGTTCGTGTGGTCTGACCTCCTCCCATTATAACAATATGAGACAGCCCAAAAAGTATAAATACCCTCGTCAAGGAAGCGCAAAAATTATACCATAATATTTGAACTCAAACCCCTACCTCAAAGAGTTGTCGAACGATGGTCATCACGGAACAAAGGAGTCGCTGAAGACGGCGTTGTAGAAGACGAAATTGTGGATTGATGCTCTGTATGCATCATCGGCATTCGCCCAAAGAAAGATGTGGCTCGTCGTCGTTCTTCGAAGAAGTCATCTTTCACTGGCTGCGGAGAGGGAAGAAAATGGTTTGGCGAACTCCCTTTGTGGTGATGGAGTTCTTCGTCGTAGACTCGGCATTCTTCACGTTCTTCGACGAGGATGAAGATATTCCTGAAGAGCGCAATAGTCTTCACATTCTTTCCACACAACGAATCAACCCCCCAATAAAATAATTCACGTCTTATTTTATTATCACACATGCATGCCATTACGTTGAAATTAAAAAAGAAACTCATCCAATTAATTCACTTATTTTTAGATCATTTAATAATCCAAATTAAAAATGAGGGTTGACATTCCATTTAATTAGGGTGTGGGTGATTTAAAAAATAAATGCACGAGAGGGAGGATAATGGGATTTGAAGGGGTGGGCCTCGTGTGGGCCCCACTTCACTAATATCCTACATAGAGATGTTATGAGGTAGTGGGTCCCATCCCAACCCCTATGCATAGGTTTAAACTACTTAAAAAAGAAATAAAAATTGTAGCACAATATTTTATTTCATTCTTTTGTTAACCCATTTATTTAATAACCTCACCCGAGAAAACACAACTCCAATAATGGTGTTCCTAAGAAATTACCGGCACTGCGGTTTCATCGGTGCCCTCAAATTTCGATTCTGAGAACTGGTTCAAAAGTTAGAAAAACCCACTCATTCTTCCACTGAACGTACCCGAGCTAAACATCAGAAATTGATTCCAGGCACACCGGGCCTCGGAATCAGGTGCTTTCCGAAACTGCATTCTGGTAAAATCACATTGAAATTTAAGAAAAAAAATTTCCCTTGAAATTTACTGGTCATTACATTACTCCAACCTCAGGGCTTTACGTCCCTTTAAAGCTATAACACAAACTATGGGAACAAAAGTGGTACTGAGCATGCAAGTGAGCCTCCCGCTCCTAGGTGCTCTCCTGGAGGTTCCTGTGCTCCCAGTGAAAGCGCACCTTAGGAATCGACCATCCACGTAGGACCTACTACTATTGATCCTTGTTCTCCTCTAGAACCACTGTGATTTTCACACCATCATCGACGTCCATCTCCCTACGGTCGATGATGTGTGAAGGGTCATGTACATATTTTCTTAGCTGAGATACATGGATGAAAACGTGCACCCGGTGCAACTGAGGTGGAAAGGTCAAGCGGTAAACCACCTCACCAACCCTGTTGAGGACCTAGAAAGATCCATTGAACCTCAGAGATATCTCACCTCCTCGGCTGCATCTCCATAAACCTCATTGAGGTGAGAGTCATATAAGAACGTGGTCTCCATCCTTGAACTCTAAAGGCCTCCATTTACTGATTAGAACTAAAACTCAAAACTCCTACAGCCACGAGGGTATGGTTGGCTGACCCAAGAGTGATCGACTACACCCTCCTAAGCATGAGTTAAACTAGTGCTACCCGGGGTTTCCTTTTCGCCGACCAAGGAAAACTCATCCCGACGTGTGCCTAATACCGTCAATTTGTTTATGAACTGTGATTTCCCAGTCCATACTCAAACTAACATTGTAAGGCCTCGACGCTGCCACCAAGAGGATTCAACCAAAACTCTTTCCTCAAGGGTCAGATCACACCATCGGAGTAAGTGTGATTATCGAGTCTCCTCCCGGAGGTATCTCCAAACGTGAGGGTCATGTCAATGGCCTAACCAGAAACTCTAGGTTTGGGACAAGATTCATGGAAGGAAGGGATGATTCGTATCAATGTCTTGTTATTACCGAAGCTTGTGGAAGACATAGTTCAAACATCGAATCATCCTTAGAGCCCTTTTGGTCACACTCCCTGACCACATGCATCTACTCCTTCCCCTGCCCTCCTGCTCCCTGAGCCTAGAGGGGATTACAAAGGCAGGTGGTTACAGCATGTCAAAATGTTCACCACCCCAGGCTGCTCTACTAGCACCACTTCCACGCCTTCTACCCTGCAGATTCATTTTTCCTTTTCACTTCCGCTACTTGAAACATTTTACACGACCAAGTCTCTGAGACTGGTGCTAGTTTCCTACTTTTCCACCGCTAACCTTCACTGACTACATCCATTCAGCAAAATAATTCTCAATCACAAAGGTTCTTTCTAGCACCCTAGTATATGTAGGAATGCATAGAGAAAGAAGTGATGGCTCTAATGTCCTTTAGACACACCTCACTCTGAAGTCCGAGCCCTGAAGCACGATTGCATCGTAGTCATCGAGTACCAAGAATGGTTTGGTATGCCCTGATGAATTCTCAGCTACCGACATGTCATCCGGTCGAAGTTGTATAAGCTCTAGGAAACTCTCAGCCACCTCCTCAAGACATTCCTCCACCGCCTGTGAGTCGGGCTTGCCTCAGAACATGAGGGATATCTAGTGCTAAAACATGTAAGGCACTAAGCCTACAAGTGTCCTCTACCGGTACCGCCAGTAGTGTCTTTTGTCCAACATGTAGTGATGTAGCTGACACACTACCCGAAGTTTATATCTCAGGCATTAGTCCATATACCGAAGCCTTTTCACTATACAGACCAACCCCATGGTCACTCACTGGAAAAAACAAGTAGCTAAGTCCACTACCCTCTCTACTAGTGTCTAAATTAGGTGTAAAACTCTAGAAATCGCCTCCATCCAGTCCACTGCTGCTTGGGAAATGTCCCGCCTCAAAATATCTGAGGCCTGTACTACCTAACGGGTGGTGGTGATGCTGGTACACCACCCGAAGGTTTCAACATAGTAAGAGGGCCTCGCACCAGAACCTCGTCTCTCGGTGGGCCGTCATCTCGTACAACACTCGGAACCCTATCTGGCTGCAGTCGTGGGGCCATCCTGAAAAAGACAGGTGTGCCACAGTCAACGATTTATACCTGGTGAGCTGAAACAAAGTAATCACAAATAAAACTTTTGAAACACACAGGCAATCAATGTTTTCGTGCACTGAGATGGAAATCAGAAGTTAGGGTCCTGGTGTACGGATACGTCCGCTACTACACCAACACTGGACCCCCTGGACTGATAACCACGCTCAATACCCTTAACATTATTGCTTCACATAGAAGAAAGATCAGTGTCCTGAGTTCTGTGGTAGAACTGAACTCCTCTGATACCAATTTGTCATGACCCGTCCTCGGGACCCGTGCCATGATTACCCCAAGCCCGGCTTCCATAGCCCAGGGGATAGCGACTAGCACCAATGGCGCAAATCCCGACAAAAATGGGAAGGAATTGCATTTATAAAGTAAAAAAACACCACAGAGTAAGCCAACAGAAGTAAACACTAAGTAATCACAAGTACAAGTAAGTGAGGAAAAGTAAGTGGGCCAGAATACAAACCCAAACTGAAAGTAAAGTACAACAAGAAAGGAAGTACAGAAACTGAAAAGTAAAGCAGCAACACCGAGTCGTCCACTAGAAATCCCACCTGAATGGTGGGTACAGATAGCCTCCTCAACTCCTCAGGTCCTACCGTCTCCCCGTTTACATCCCGCCCAATGGTCCACCTCCAGGTACCGACTGGTCGTGATATCCACCTCCGGGCAACAACTCGTCGTGAGTTCCTCCTCTGGGAACCGTCCAGCTCTACAAGCATCAACCTCGATCAGTGATGTCAGTCGTCTACAACCAACACAACGTAGTGTAGGCGAACCCCGTGCAGGGGTGAGTATACGATACTCAGTTGGGACCCCGAGATCCCCGAAGGTCTCCCAGAATCTACAAAGTATATTCCACAAGGAAAGATACAATCACGAAGAAACATCCAACACTACTTAGGTATATGACCATACATATACCTAAGTCCGCAATTCCAGTTCTTCTCCATCATCCAATCCCATGTTCGATCACGTCCACATAAGATAGTACAACCCAATCCACACAGGAAAGCAAAACCCAATCCACCTAGGAAAGCACAACCCAATCCTCATAGGGATGCAAGTCAATCATATCAATGATAATGATTGAATGTCAAAACTCAGCTCACACATGTATACTTCTTCGTAAGATAAAAGAGATGATCAGATGTAGCCACTGATTCATCTAAGATGGGACCCATGTAGGATAAAAGAATCGGAGTACTGCTAGACCCACGTAGGATACAAGAACAGTAGTCATCACCGTCGAACCCACGGAGTATTCTAGTAAGATAGTCTTAATCGTCGATCCCACGGAGGATTCCAGTACGATAGTATTCACCATCAAACCCACATAGGATTCCAGTACGATAGTCTTCACCGTCGAACCCACGGAGGATTCCAGTACGATATTCTTCACCGGCGAACCCACGGAGGATTCCAGTACGATAGTCTTCACCGTCGAACCCATAGCTGATGGGGAACTCCTCCTCTATCGAGTGCAGTGGGCCTACCACTACAACCAAGCGCTTCCCACTAACCTTGGACTGCTGAAGTACTCCACCTGTCGATTACTGTGGGCCTCCATCTACAACCAAGCGCTTCACACCATGGGTTTTCCGCTACAACCAAGCGATCCCCCTCATAGCCTATAGAGGTACTCCTTCTGTTGAGTACCGCGGGTCTGCCACTACAACCAAGAGCTCCTCTTCTGTGGGTCTACCGCTACAACCAAGTGCTCCCCACTGGGCTATCGAAACACTCCGAGTCGATCGATCAACAGTGGTCAAGTCTCAGCCAGCTCTAGGGTTTCCGCACACAGCAAGCTCGTTTCCGGGAGGGTCCACTCCACGAGCCAATGGGTCGATACATCAACCGAAACATTTTCCGGAGTTGATGTATCCCAATGTTCCATCTCAACATAGGGAACTTAATGTGACAGACGGCGCGTCAATCAGATGCCCGGTCTGGGAGTTATTGGCTTTTTTGTTCTTGGGGCCCGGTTGGTTTTTAACTCAAAACCAACCTGACCGCACTCCAACTGTGTCCAAAACTTGAGAGGAGTAATCCAAAACGTCTGCCTTACTAAGAGTAATCCAATAAAGTCGACGACACGTCAATCGGATATCTGAAGCTCATGTTATAAGTGTTTCTGCCCCGAGGGTGCAGTTGGTTTCGTGTTCGAACCAACCCGGCCATACAAAAAGATCTCCGAAACCATGAGTGTAATATACCAAAAAACCCGTCTTGATCCATCGATCCCAACGCAACTGAAGGTGCGTAGATCGGAGGTCTGAAACCCATGATATGGGCAAATGACTGAAAACAGTCCGAAATGGGGGGTCTGGGCCCGGCCTGGGCGGCCGGTTGGCCTGGCGCGGGCGCGGCCTACACGGCTAGTCAGCTCGGCCATTATGGTCGAGTGGGAAACGGAAACGAAGGGGGGTGTGCTATCCACCTGTTTGGAAATTGCAGCCCCCGCGTGGGGGCCGCTCCCTTGCCTATCAGGGTTTATCACCCCCGGCTCCTCCGAGAGGCCGGCCCAGCTGGCCGGCCGGTGCCGCCGCAACGGGACCCCGCTGTCCCGGTCCTCTGAGGCACCGGTGGCCGGCGGTTCCGGCCGCCGCTCCCTGCTCCACCGCGACATTGGTCTGGTCAGCGTGGCGCGACGGCGCCACGCCCCTCCACGGCGGCCCCGCTCCGGCCGCAGTGTCTTCATGGTTCTCCGGCATAGTGCGACGGCACCGCACCCCTTCTCCACGGCCTGACTCTGGCCGCGGGTTCGTTAATCCTCAACCGTGCGGTGCGACAGCGCCAATCCTCTTCGTCGTGATTCTCCATGTTCCTGCGCGGTGCCATTGCACAGCGCTGCAGTTGTTCATACCGCAACAAGAACAACAACAATGAGGGTGGAGGTTCGGCCGTGTTCGTGCGGTCCGACCTCCGCCCGTTATAACGATAACAGGCGGCCCAAAAATAATAAATACCCTCGTCTAGAAATCCCAAAAATTAATCCATAATATTTGAACTCAAACCCCTACCTCAAGGAGTTTTCGAACGGTGGTCGTCGTGGAACAACAGTGTCGTGGAAGACGGCGTTGCGGAAGACGGTGTTGCGGATCGATGCTCTATAAGCATCGTTGGCGTTCGCCCGAAGAAAGATTCAGCGCGTCGTCACTCTTTGAAGATGTCATCTCTCACTATCTTCGGAGATAGAATAAGATGGTTCGCCGAACTCCCTTTGCGGTGATGGAGTTCATTGTCATAGACTCGGCGTTCTTCGCATTCTTCGACGAGGATGAAGATATTCCTCAAGAGCGCAAGAGTCCTCTTCTTCTTTCCGCACAACAATTCACCCCCCAATAAAATAATTCATGTCTTATTTTATTATCACACACACATTCCATTACTTTTAAATTCAAAAAGAAACTCATCCAATTAATTCACATAATTGTAGAGCGTTTAATAATCCAAATTAAGAACGAGGGTTGACTTTCCATTTAATTAGGATGTGGGTGAGTTACAAAATAAATGCATGAGAGGGAGGTTGAAGGGATTTGAAGGGGTGGTGCTCGTGTGGGCCCCACTTCACTAATATCTTACATATAGAAGTTAGGATGTAGTGGGTCCCATAACAACCCCCATTCATAGGTTTAAATTACATAGAAAAGAAATAAAAATTGTAGCAGAATATTTTATTTCATTATTTAGTTAGCCCATTTCTTTAATAACCTCACCCGACCGAATGCAACTCCAGTAATGGTGTTCCTAGGAAATTACTGGCACTGCGGTTTCATCGGTGCCCTCAAATTTCGATTCTGAGCACCAGATCATAAGTTAGGAAAACCCGCTCATTCGTCCACTGAATGTACCTGAGCTATACTTCGGAAATTGATTCCAGGCACACCGGGCCTCAGAATCAGATGCCGTCAGAAACTACGTTCTCATAAAATCAAAAAGAAAATTAAGAAAAAAAATTTCTTGTGATATTTAAGGGTCTTTACATTCATCCTCTCAGAAACACTGTTTTGTTGAGGTGTCAATAGTACAAATGTTTCTATCGAGATGTTGAAACTCCTATAGTATTCATAAAATATACCATGTTACTCTCCTCTATTATGTACATACAAACACTTCAATCAACTAAATCTTTCCCCTTCTACCTTCACACAAAACTAATAAAAAAACGAGAACATAATATTTATTTTTCAAATGAAAATCCCCCACATTCCTAGAGTGATCATTTATTAATTTCCTAAAATAAATAACACCCCTAATCTAATTACCACTCATCATTCTAACATTAGTAGTTGTTACATCTAATTTATTTAACTTTTATAGTAAAAATACATTAAATTAATATCCCTGTTATTCCACAATTATTTATTTAAGAAAAATATCCAAATGTGAGCCTTTAATACATAGAAATATATCATTCTTAAAGAAAATTTTGATTTCTCTTTGAATAATTTAACCAATTTGTTTCTGTTAATATTCTGATGGTTCCTTTTTTCTGGATGTATTTACTTCACCTCCACATTTTCTGGCCTTTTTAGATAAATAGAATTATATTTCTTATAATTATCAATTTTCATTTTACCATTAGTAATATTCCATTTCCCATCACTAGATGAACTGATTTATTTATCAGCATCAATAAATACATTTTATATTATATTAAGGTTAATAAAAGAAACATTCATCACATAATTTAACCATAACCTACATCAAATATTTGTCTCCAATGAAATATTTTAAATACTATAAATTTTAGATGAACTATAATTTCCAATCTTCAGTGTTCAAAATTTCTTGAAGTGTTAGATAATATGTAATTTCATCTAGTTGTAACATGGTAGGGTGAACATGAACCTGTCATCCATATCGAGTCTTGGTTTTTGAGGTGACATATTGTTATCGAACAATAACAGTCCCTTCATTATCAATTATGAAAAAATTATTTTGGGTTTTACCTTTCGGATTCCTTTACACTTATTTCAAATTTTGACACTCCTAGACGAAATTCTTGAGCTTTCTACAATTGTGGAATGTCATGACATATATAGATCATAATTTTGATCCCTTAATCATTTGTTTACATTGAAAACAATGTTCTTTTCCACTATTTTGTCCCTATCATGTATGATTCCCATTCCCATCAGTGATAAGGGATTATGATTTTTCATTACACCCACAATCATTCATTCTATATTTTTTATCCATAATTATTTCCTTTTTTATTTCAACAGTGCAATTTCCATCATGTGAAAAATTGATGAATAACATGACTGGTGTGTCCCAAAACATCAATAAGGGAGTAAACATTAAGAGTTCCTACGGCTCATCACCAACAATAATTTTCCTATAATTTAACTGATTATTAATACCTCTAAACTCTTTATTGTGCTCTGATACATTGTTCTTTTCCTTATACTTCATGTTGAAAAGTGAGAGTATCATGTTTTCTATATTATGTTTGGTTATCCTTGTATATAACTTCTCCCATTTTTATTGAAAAATAGAATCATCAAGATTATTTGGAATATTTTGTAATATATTATTATCAGTCTACTATCTTATTTGAGTGGTATATTTTATATTGACAATTACTCACTCCACATTAACTAGTGAGGTACTCGTAGAGATATTCTCTCTATACTAAAATCTTTTTTGATTATATTGAATGAACTATTATGGGATTAGTGTTAACCACTATAGGTTACTAGAAATATTTAATATAGAAAATAGCATCCACTTTGGGTGTCTAGATTTCATAATTAAAATTGGTAAACTTAATCATCTCATTTTTATTTTACTCTATTTATGTAGTATGAGTATCAAAAAAACATACAATAAGAATGTGTATAAAATGGTCAAAATAGAGGGAATTGACTCATGGATCATTGAAAAAAAACTATGTTCTACTAAGATATGGTCAAAACTGAATAAGTTGTTGATATGATTTATTGTCATGGATCAATAAATATTCCATTGAAATGGTCACCAGAAACTCACTAATAATGTGAATAACATTGTAATAGAGTTAATATTTTCATTATTTTTCATATTTTTTCAATGATCTAATCCCTCTAAGTTATTCAATTTTAGTATGTTGGCATCATTTTAGTATTTTTGGAATATTTTATGCTTAAATTTAAAAATGGAGAAATTATGTAAAATTCATTGTTTTATTTAGTTAATATTTTTTAGGAAAAACTTTTAAATTATTTATCCAACTTAAGTAAATACTTTTTATAGGATTTAGATGCTTATGGTCTTCAATTTGGTCTTCTTGACCAAGACTCAATTCGAAACCCAATGGTACAGAAAAATCAATCAAGTGGATAACTCAGTCTGGCTAGCAAAATGGACACAAGAGCACTAAATCAGATATATCTCCTTCTAAAAAAATAAAAATGATGTTATTCTAGATAGTTTCAATAGAGTACTTTCAATGGATGGTTAAAATTAAATATCATTAATTGAGGATCTTATTGAGGATAATTTTGAGCGATTCCAAGTGGAATGGGTGAAGCATTTTTTAGTGGATAGAAAATGTAATGTTCATTTATTCGGCCATATAATTCTATTCTTCTATCCAAAGACTCTAATATTTTGAGGGTTTCTTTCCAAAATCATTAAAAACATTTTATAAGATGGGAATTTAGTGATTTTAAGCTATCTGGTGGGAAGAACATAGGAAAACCTCAAGAGGATAGATTCTAGAGGATCAAAATTTTTGTTCTTTCTTTTCATTACTTTACTCATTTAGTCTTGTAATGTGTTCTTATTTGCCCTTATTCAAAATTACCTTTACCATGGTGGAGTAAAAATATATTTTATTTGGTAAGGAGAGGTTTTCGATTTTTATTTCATGTGTTCTTCCATTAATATTTTGAAATCCACTTTTCTCTTCTACAAATCAGTTTCAATTTCTTGTAACAGATTTTATTATCATGTACGATTGAATATGATTTTATATGTTGTTGTTTATTTATATTTGGTAAATGATAATTATCTCCCTCCACTAGGTTTTGGTTTATATATAATGGAATATACTAGGACTTAGTTGTGAAGTACTTGGTGATCACTGGTACGTGTGTGAGGAGTATAGAATGTTCTTGATTTCGTGGGATAAACAATACCCGATTGTGTATTACCTAAGATAATTGGGGGTATTCACTACAACTCTATTACACAATGTAAAGAGAGTAGAACAATATGAGGTTTTATTAAGGTTTATTCTCACATTATTATTTCACTAAGGGAGTGATATGAAATGATTTTGGGTTCTAACTCTTAATGATTTAGCTGAAGAGAATTGGATAAAGTGAACTGTGATAGAATTACAATTTGAAAACTGACCCTACCCTAATCACCATATCATATCACTAATTTAAATCACATCATTCTTCAATTATTTTTAAAACATTCCCATAATTTCTGTACATTTTTTAGTTTCTTTCTTGTATTTTCAAAATCAAAAAATTTCAAAAGCAACATCACTTCTTCCTGTAATTTTAAGTGACAAAAATTTTTTTTGAGCACTCCTCACTAGAGGCAACCTAGTTAACCACTATAATAAATTTTAACTTATGTTATATTTGTTTTTTCCACACCCAGGACAGGAATGTGTCAAAACATGTCATCGTTGCTGGGGAGGTAGTGACAAAAAATTTATTTTATTATATTGCATTACTAGAAATACAAACCCTATACATTTCCCCAAAAAAATTATTTTATTATTTTCATGACATCATGGCTTAAAATCAAAACCAAACACTTAGAGACCTCTGTACACCACAATTCCTTAATCAAAACAATCAATATTCCGTGCCAGTGTTACAAAATGAATTTAAAATGAATCCTAACATGATTCCTTTCCTTCCAAAGATGCATGGTATAGGAGGTGAAGATTCAAAAAAACACATTAAATAGTTCACACATGTCTTCTCAACTTTCAGACCACGTGGAATTGCTGAGGAGCAGGTAAAGTGGAAGGTATTTTCGTTTTCATTGGTTGGAGCTGCTACAGAATGGTTGTACATCCAAAAACCAGGAGATATACAATACTAGAATGACTTGGTAGTATATTTTCTTCCATTATTCTTCTCCACCTCTTGATCCACAACCATCAGGAAGGAAATCTAAACCATACAACAATCATCAGGAGATACCCTTTACAAGTATAGGGAGAGATTTCAGAAGTTATGTGCCAGCTTCCCACATCAAGCCATTGAGGAATATCACATTCTTGTCTTCTCTGATCAAGGACTACATGAAAATTTCATAAATATTATTGATCTATCATTTGGAGTAGCATTGATTGACAAGTCACCAGATGAAGCCTTGGGCATGATGGAGAAGATTTCCCAAAACTCTCAGCAGTTTGCAACAAGAGGTATTGGAACAAGAGTTATTCATGAGGTACACACTTCTCAAACATCACCATTATTAGAAACTTTGATTGATGAGATTACTAGTTTTGTGAGATAGATGACCTTGAAGCATGTTAGTGACCAACAAACACCAGGTATGGTATGCTGTTTATTCTCATCACCTGATCATTTCAATGAACAATGATATGAAATACAGGGAATGAAGACTTGGGTAGTAGACTTTCATCCAAGGATGTTCCAAAAAAATCATGGATGGAGAGATCTAACCAAGTCCAATATTGGATTGAAAATAAACTGAATCAAGGTATACCCCCATGCAAAAAAAATTCCAAAATCTCCACTATTTCAAAAGAAACTATCTTATAAACAACCTTCTTATCAACAACTATCCACTTTCCAGAGACCATATGAGAATCCATCCACCAGTGCACAACCCAAAATTCAAAACCAATAGCAGAAATATGAGTTTGAGGGGATGAAAGACACCATTAAAGAATTATCCAACAAGCTCTAAAGTCTCATGGACTTTCTGACCAAAAATCCAAGTAACCTCCCTTCCCAAAAAATCCCAAAACCAAAGGAGAATGGACTATTTATAATAAAAAGAAGTGGAAAAGATATCCCACCAACACCCACCATTGATACTAAAACAATACAACCTAGACTAAGGTAGAATGAAGATGATAATTCCGAAAATTCATTGAAAATACCATAGGAAGAAGAGAAGACAGATGAGGGGGAGAAGGATAGGCCACATGAGAAGAAACCAAAAACACCATTTCAAAGGAAAAAATGGATAAGAAAGGAATACCCCCACCATTTTCATCAAGGATGAATTAATCAAATTGGTTTCAAGAAGAAGCGCTACAAAAAGAAATTTTAGACACTTTCCAAAAAGTGAAAATCAATATAACATTTCTTGAAGGACTCAAAAAAATTCCAAAGTATGCTAAAATTTTCAAGGATATTTGTACCAATAAGAGGAGACATCAGGGTAATGAGAGGATCAATTTGGGAAGAAGTGTCCTAGGCCTTATCAAAACACAATTTCCAACCAATTATCGTGATCAAGGGATGTTTTCTATTCCATGCACAATTGGACTATTAAATTTATTTAATGATTTATGCGATTTAGGTGCATCAATTAATGTATTTACTCACTCAATATATAGTTCTTTTTGGATGAGTGACTTGAATCCCACAATAGTGGTGGTCCAACTTTCAAATAGATCAATAATTTTCCCATAAGGAGTTCTGAAGGATGTCCTTGTAAAAGTCAAAGATCATTTATTCCCAACTGACTTCTATGTGTTGAATATGTAAGATGATAAGATCCCATCACACACACCCCTAATTTTTGGAAGAACATTCTTGAAGATGTATAAAACCATCATAAATTTCCATGAAGGGACACTTACAATGGTGTTTGGAGACAATAATGTCCACATTAATATTTCTGAATCTATGAGGCACCCATTAGATGATTATTTACACTTTAAACTCTCTGATGAAGATGGACTAGAACCAATTGAAGAATCATGTATGGTTCAATAATTACTATTATTAGGAGAGAATTTTTACATTAAAAATATCACTAAACATATGGATGCCCAAACTCTTAAAGATTCTGATTTCCTATTAGAAGAAGAAGTAAAATCTAATTTCTTTGATAATTTGTTAAATAGTGATGTAAATGATATGATTACTTATTTGAAGGTTGTCAAACCATTGGAAATGGGGAACCTCAATTTAGTTTCATCCCTTGAGCATCCCAATGATCTAGAATTAAAACCACTCCCCACTGATTTAATATATATTGTCATTTTGTAGGGAGAGAAATTACAAATAATAATTGCTAATAATATATCTGAAACTCAATAAAAATCCACAACTGATCTCATGAATGATAATTTCCAAGAAATTGGTTTGAGCATAGGTGATATACCTGGAATAAACCCAAAATATTTCTCATAAAGAATTTCCCTTGATGGAGATTACAAACCTCTCTAACAACACCCAAGAGGTTTAACCCCAACTTGATAGAGGTTGGGAAAAAAGAGATTGAGAAGCTGTTAGAATATGTGATCATCTATCCCAAATCAGATTCAAAATTGGTTATCCACATCCTTGTACTCCCAAAGAAAACTAGCCAAACCATCCTGAGGAATGAGAAGAATGAATTAATCCCTATGACAATCCAAAATAGCTAGAGATTTTTCTTAGATTTTAGGAAGTTGAATCAGATCACTCAAAACAATCATTTTCACATTTCCTCCATTGAACAGATATTAGAGATATTGGCAGGCATAAAACATTATTAATTTTCGGATATATTTTTAGGTTATTTCCAGGTACCAATCACATCTGAGGTTCAAAAGAATACTACCTTTATTGTCATCTTATCACATTTTCATTCAAAAGGATTCCATTTGGATTTTTTAATGCTCCAAGTACATTTCAGAGGTGTATGGTAAGTATATTTTCTGATCACATTGAAGATTTCTTATTTTTTTCTTGGATGACTTCATAGTTTTGGAAATTCTATTGACCATTGTCAAAAAAGTCAGGAAAACAATTTGAAAAAATGATTTGAAAAGAACATTGTTTTGAATTTTCAATAGTTTAATTTTATGGTTGGGATAGGAATTGTCCTTGGGAATGTCATTTCACAGAAAGTAATTGATGTAGATAGATCAAAAATTATTGTGATAAATTCTTTTCCTTACTCAACTTGTGTGAAACTTGTTAGATCATTTTTAGGACATGCTGTATTATACAGGAGTTTTACCAACAATTTACAATAAGATTTATCTCCCTCTATCTAGATTAATTTTGAAAGATGCTAATTTTGATTTCAATGGTACATGTATGGAATCCTTTGATGAGTTGAAAAGTAAATTGACTACACCACTAGTAATGCAGCCACACAATTGGGAAGAACCATTCGAGCTAATTTTTGATTCTTTAAACCGAGATGTTGGTGGAGTCCTTTCTCAGATAATTGAGGGTAGGCCACAAGTCATTGCATATGCCTCAAAAACCATAGATGCATTCCAATTCCACTACAATACAACATAAAAAGGGTTTTTAGCAGTTGTTTTGGATTTTGAAAGATTTAGATCATATCTTCTTGGAACTAAAGTCACTCTATTTTCAAACCATAAAACTATTAGGTACTTGATGAAGAAGGATAATGCAAAACCAAGGCTGGTGAGATAAATACTACTACTACAGGAGTTCAACATAGAAATCAGAGATTATAAGGGATCTGAGAGCCAAGTGGTTGATCACTAAAGTAGACTACCCAACACCGCTGAAGTAGAAATTGCAGACAGAGAACAACTGAATGATAACCTTCCAAGGTAGAAATTGTACATTATTAAGGGATAAGTACCTTGGTATGCTAACATTGTAAACTATAAAGTAACATCTCATGTTCAATATCATTTAAATTGTCACCAAATTCAAAAATTGAAAGCTGAATCATGATATTACATTAGCTATGATCCAATTCTTGGGAATATTTTCAATGATTATGTGACAAAAAGAAGTTTTCCTGAAATTGAAATTGATTTTTTCTTTATGTTTTGTCGTACTTTAGCTGTTGGATACCACTTCATACATAAAAGTACAACAATGAAGGTTTTATAATCTACACATTATTGTCCAACAATTTTCAAATATTCTCATGATTTATGAAAATAGTGTGAAGAATGGTTGTTTACAAGAAATATTTCATAGAGATAAGAAATTCCCCTAAATCCACTTACTTTTTGTGAAATTTTTGAAGTTTGGGGGATAGATTGTATTCCCCCTTTACAAAATTCATTAAGTAATTAACATTTTCATCTTGATGTTGATTATGTTTCCAAATGGGTGGAAGTAAAAGCCACTAGGACTGATGGTGCTAAAGTTATGTGTGATTTTGTCCGGGCTAACATATTTTGTAGGTTTAGAGTTCCTAGATCCATCATTAGTGATCAAGGGACTCACTTTTTTAATAGGATAATGGATTCTTTACTAAAGAAGTATGAGGTGCATCATTAAACATCAACTCCATATAATCCATAGACCAATGGGCCAGCTGAAGTGTCTAATAATGAAATCAAAGGAATTTTAGAAAAGACTAATAATCCATTTAGGAAGGATTGGATTCAAGGTTTGTAAGATGCATTATGGTCTTATATAAAATCCTATAAAACCCCAATTGGAATGCGTCCTTATAGGTTGATTTATTGGGAAATTTTTTATCTACTAGTGGAACTGGAACATAATACATATTGGGCTGTGAGAAAGATGAATTTGGAGATTAAAAGTGTTGTGAAGGAGAGAAGATTTTAGTTATAGGAACTGGAAGAAATTATAAGAGAATCTTTTGAAAAATATAGTATTTACAAAGATAGAACAATAGTGGCTCATGATAATCTGATCCAACCCAAAGACTTTCATCCTAGAGATAAAGTGTTGTTATTAAATTCCATACTCAAGCTAATTCCAGGTAAACATCGTTCTAGGAGGGATGTTCCATTTATAATTACTCATGTATATACTTTTGGTGCAGTACAGATTATGAAGTATGGAGCATAAGATCCATTCATTGTTAATGGACATAGACTGAAGAAATTCCATAAGACCATTCCATCAGATCCAGTGGTGGAGATCACACTCCTCCAACCTATTTATCAAAAAAATTCAATAGGTCGTACCTCTCCTTTACACTTTATGGTTTGCTGTGATTTATTTTTCATAGCTTATTACATGTTTAATAATTTTTTAATGCATTGAGAACACTTCATCATTTATGTTTTGGGGAAATAATCTTTGTAGTTTATGATTTTGATTTATTGTTTGTCCTCCTATTTTCATCTATTTTTAAATAAACATTCAAATTTCTTTTATTTCTTTCTCATATTTTGTGTGTTTTTGAATCTTTTGAGAGGAAATTATTGTCTTTGACATTTTTTAAACCCATTTCCATGAGTGAAACAATTTATTCCATGAAATTGAGCTTAAATGAAATATAAAAATGAATTTTTTAAGTTAAATTATTTGGTAATTTCATTAAAATTAATATTATTTTTGGATCCCAGGCCACTTATCATTGTATTTACATTTCAAATAAAGATTCCATGAGGCTTCTGAACCTATTTTTTCATATTCTTTACATTCACCTAACTTCTTGAGAGAACCAAACAATGCAGGATTTAACCAGAATTTGAATTATTCCTATCAAAACTTTAGGATTTGAGGTACAAGTGTTTTAAATAATTGAGGTATTTATGTGGTTTTAAAGATCCATTTTCAATAAAATCCTTTTTATAATGTCCTTCCCTGAATATTTAAACCCTTTAGCATTTAGATTTCATAAACAACCTGTCAGGTTAGCCACATTACAAGACAATATTCCTTATCCAACATGTTCTTAAAGTGAAATTTCATGATCAATTTGAACATATCTGTGGGGGAAAGCTATCTTGTGTTGTGATACTTCATTGGGTGAAAATTTGGGTGATATAAAATATCTAAGAGACGATTTTTTCTATTGAAAAAAACATATGTTGAAAGATGTACCTTTTATGGAGCCTTCAGGATGAGATAAGTTATGCCTTTCTGGAGATTCAAATAGAGAAAAAAATATATCCCTTTTTTGGAGCTTTCAAGAAAAATCATATTTTAGAAGATTCGAATTTCTTCAGCTGAAATTATCAATTTTGTGCAATTTCCTTCTATTTTACTGGATGACAGAGCTTAATTTCTACTGAGGGGGTAAATATGAGACCATACTTTGGTGAAAATTAGAGTAATTCAATTTTGATTCAAAAATAAACAACCCCTCTTCATTTAGCCTCATAATTTTCACATAATAATTCTAACAACCTAAATCCACAGAACAACCCTATAAAGTTCTAATGATAAAAATATGTTTTAAACTCACATAGGGTGGAGATATAGGAATTTATCATGTCTATGGTGACCCTTGTATGTGTTTGGATGAGAAAGGCATTGCTAAAAATTAAATTTTTTGGGATGAGAGATAATGAATGTTAAGTAAGTGTTTGTGTGCATGGGAGGTGAAATGAAGAGGAAATATATAGAAATATCATTAATTAATAACATGGAATAATGGGTTTTGACGAGGCATGTTATATTTTGTTTCTTATTTTTAAATTTGCAGATCTTATGGGTAAGCGTTTTGAAGTTGCATTGATTTGAGTGTGATGTTGAATTCTCCAGGATTCGAAGTGATAAGTTTTGGGGAATTGATAAAGTAAATGTTTTCGATATTTTTCATATATTTTTCATTGATTCAATCCCTATAAAATATCAAATTAGAGTATATTGGCATCATTTTAATCTTTTTGGCATATTTTGGGCTTAAATGTAAAAATAGGGTAATTCTGTAAAATTGATGATTCTATTTAGCTTCTGTTTTTCAGGAATAACATACATTATTGTTCCAATTGAAGTGAATCCCTTTTTAGTATTCATATTCTCTTGGACTTCAATGTTTTCATCTAGACCAAGACCCAAATCGAAACCCAATGGTACAAAAAAATCAATCCAGTGGAGAACTTAGTCTGGCAGGCAGAATGGACCCCACCTCACTTCAACGAAAATATCTTTTTCCACCATGATTCAAATGGGGTTATTCCAGCTGGTATTGACATAGGACATTCAAATTATGGCTCACATTAAATTTAATTAATTAAGGATCTCATGAAAGAATATTTTGAGCAATTACAAGTGGAGTGGGTGAAATTGTCTTTGGAAGCCATAAAAGGTAATCGTCATTTATTCGACCATATCATTCATGAAACCTGAAAAAAGACTCTATTATTTTGAGGGTAGATATCCAACTTCTTTAAAAACATTTTATAAGAAGGTTCATTAGTGTGGTTCGACCGTGTGGTGGGCAGAACAGAGGAAATCTTCTGGAGGATAGATTCGGGATGATTAAAATTTCTATTCATTATTTTCGTTATTTTACTCTTATTAGTCTTTAATGTGTTCTTCATGACCCTTATTAAAAATTAACCTATCCTTGGTGTGTTAAAAATATATAATATTTTTGAAGCAGACCTTTTCCATTTTGTATTTCATGATTTCTTTCTATTCATGTTTTAAAATCCTTTTTTCTCTTCTACGAATCAATTTCAATTTCTAATACCGGTTTTTATTATCCTATATAATTATATCTGATTTTAAATTCTGTTTTTTATTTATATTTTGTCAATGATCAATATCTCCCTCAACTTGGTTCTGGTTTATATATGATTGAATAGACCAGGAATTAGTGGTGAAGTACTCGATGATCACTGATATGTATGTGGGGAGTAGTGAATGTTCTTGATTGCTTGGGATAAACAAGACCAGATTGGGAATTGGCTAACATAATTCGGGGTATTCACTATAACTCTATTACACATTTGGAAAGAGAGTAGAACAATATGAGGTTTTATTAAGTTTTATTCTTACATTATTATTTTACCAAGAGAGTGAGAAAAATTTATTGTGGATTCTCACTCTTAATGATTCAGCAGAAGAGAATTGGGAAAAGTGGATTGTGATAGAATTACAATAGGAAAATCCACTGTAACCTGATCACTATATCATATAACTGATTTAAATCACATAATTTTCCAATTTTTTTAAAACCATCACTTAATTTCTATACATTATTTAGTTTCATTCTTGTATTTTTAAAAACAAACAATTTCAAAAACAACATAACTTCTTCCTCTAATTTTAAGTGAAAACATATTTTGTTGAGAACTA
Organism: Viscum album; assembly: GCA_963277665.1. Classification (NCBI taxonomy): domain Eukaryota; kingdom Viridiplantae; phylum Streptophyta; class Magnoliopsida; order Santalales; family Viscaceae; genus Viscum; species Viscum album. The sequence continues at coordinate 1,058,665,066 of OY728129.1, forward strand.
GTCTCTAGAGAAAACCTATGTAACCACTATAATGCATTTTAACTTAGGTTATATTTGTTTTATCAAAACACATGATAGTAATTTTTCACATTTTCTTCTCTGCCTAAGGGTTATTGAATCTCCTTAAAGTTTTATATCTCTATCAGCTTTGTTCCCTCTCAATTTTTATGTCGTTTACACTACTTGAATCATCACAATGATCACTTCCCAAATCTGGCATAAAAAATTTATTCTCACCACTTTCAATTTTTTATTCATTAAAAAATTATCTACATCATTATCATTTTTTTGGTGGCTCTAATTCCTCTTTTTTAGGGTGTTGAAAGTCTATGGTGATGAAATCAAACAAAAACATAGAATAAAAATAATTTTCTATAAATAACTATTCTAAATGATCTAGAAATGGTCATTTTGATTGATAAAAAATTAGAAACATGTGAATGAGCCTCAAAATATTATGGACTTAATAAATTCTTTTTTAGTGCTGATAAAATAAAAAACCATTTTTAAAAAAATGACTTCTAACTTTTAGCAGTGCTCTACCATCCCATTTATCAACATTTTATCACCCCCACACACCAAGACTACCTTTATTGAGCCCAACCCCATTAACAGTACTTTACAACCATTTTTTCAATGTTGTTCATGCCCTTCAACATTAATAATTTTTAGAATTGAACCACTGACCTCTGCCCTTAACAAATAACACATTTACCGTTGAACCGTCTAAAATTTCATATTAGTTTTTGATTTATATATATATATATATATAATATTTATTCTTATATATTCATATATTTATTCATATAAGTATTTAAATTTATTTAATTATTTTTAAATATATTTTAAAAATATTTATATACATCATATATATAGATATAAATTATATATATATCTAAATATACATTTATTTTTTAATATATTTATATATATATTTATACATATTTAAAAATACATTTATACATATTTACATATATTATATATTTATATATAGTTTTTTATAAATTATTCATATATATTTATTGTAAATACGTTAATATAAAATATATAATGATAATGATATATTTACAAAAATACATCTATATTGGGTATTTTTACAAAATATTGAAACACACATTCACAAAAATATATTCACATATTTACACACACATACATGCACATTTATATATCATACATAATCCCAAGAATAATTAAATATATGTATTTATTTACATATATTATAATATAAAAATAAATAAATATATATATATATTTATTTATTTATGTTTTTTCTTCAAAAAAGTAGGGTTGAAGAAACATTTAATTATGTAATGAAAGGAAAACCCTATTGGATGGGGTTGAGAGGCAACTATAAAATGATATGTAGGCCAAAAGGAATAGAGTCCTTAGAATATAAGTGACCTAAAGGCCTAATGGGTTGAAGGCTGAATATATGGTTATCCATTGCATATGAAACCTACGCATTGTCATTCTATCATTCAATTCATTCACCCCTAGAGACATTTAAACTTTAGTAAAAGTCATGAGTGATGCATTCACTCTCTCCTACACCAAAATATATTTCATCATGCTAGATTAATGAAGTGTGAAAGGGCACCCTTCCATCCCACAATGGTGTGTGGGAGGAAGGTCATATGATATATTTAAATACTCATATCTCTCTTTTGAGATTCCCACCCAATAGTTCTTTTGTGGTACCTCAAAACAATGACAACCAATTTCTCTACATCATCATGCTACTCCAACTACATATGAAACACAAGAATGGGTACCCCCCATCCCATAGTAGTGGAAGAATTTCTAGATAATGGGTGTTGGCATACTCATAAATCAATCAATCCCCCATGAAAAAACTAAATAAATCGACAAGGTAATGTGCCTACAAAATCTCTTAGGTTATTCATTTTTCTCACTATGTGGAAATACTATCTTGGAATGATGGCCTAGAAGACCAAAATGTTCTGAAAGACCATGTACCCCAACATCCCTATGGTACATTGTCATCTCAACATTTGAAACCACACACTTCCATCTGATGACCCCCTAGGAAAATAAGATCCACCCAATATCATTTCTTTGCTACCCTAAATGAATAAATCATCAGACATCTGAAGTAATCAAGCCCATAGCCACCCTAATAACATCCAACATTGAATTCCCGGATCCCATGTAGTATAGACAAGATGATATTCCAAGGGGGTCTGAGAATAAAAAGGTCTACCAAACACAAGGATAAACGTTGACGTGGGGTCATTGTGAATGTGGAGAAGGGATTAGGATATATGCTAAGATAAAGATCATTGGCAAAACATGGATCTTGAATATGGGAATGATAGTGAAAATCATCAAATTTAGTTCCATTAGAACACCCAAAGGAGACTCCCCACCAAATATCCCTTTCTAGGGACCCAATCTCTACATTGATAATTCTTTTGAACCATGATTTCGGGCCACCATTGTCATGAAATGAAATACAAGGCTGATCTCCCCTAATAGTACAGATCTCTTATGATCCCCTCTCATATATAATTTCATATTATAAAATACATATACTAATATAAACATTACTTGGATTGATATATATATATATATTAATTAAATTTTAGGGTATATAAAATGGAAATTTTTTTATTTTAAATAAAATTAATAATAAATATTTATTTTAATATATACATTTAAATAAATATTATAGGATAATTATTTGATAAATTGATTTATTTTTTTAATATTAGAAAATATTTACATATTTAAATAAAAATGACACAAAAATGGGAAAAAGTAATATTTAAACACAATAATATCCAAATGACAATAAGAGATAATAATAAATTATGTCACTATTCAAAAAACTATATGAAAACATGGTCAACTTATGCTGAAATTCCCTAAAATGTTCAAAAATTAAGGTGTCCCAACAAAAAGCTCAGTTCTAGAGGAACTATGTGACCTTTCTCGCATAAAAAATCACTAAATGGTGTCCCCTTGAGTCACCACATTGTATATTTTCTCTCAATATTCAATTTGATATGTGGTAGAGATAAGATGGACTCTCAGATCAAAAGTTATGGTTGGTCAAGGTTCGACTAATGTTTCCAGCTTATCTTAGATCCTTCATTAATTTATAGAATTTTAATGTCACCCAGATGTCAGTAAATGATAATTAATCAATAATAAAGTGAAAAATATTAATTAATACTTTTTTTAAATAATTTTATAAGATATTGTTCAGTAAATATCATATATATTAAATGTAATTGATTATTTAGCCTCATATAAATCATATTTAGAAAATATATTATTTATATTTATATAAATATATTAATATATTAATATTTTAAAACATTATATTTAATGATATATAAATTTTTAATGAAATATATTGTTTATCAGTGCTATTTTAGCATTGATAATGGTCTCTCTTTATAAGCATTAAAAATAATCACTAACAGTGCTTCCCTTTATCAGTCCTAAAATAAATTTTTCTCAAAATTTTACTTTTATTAGTGATTTTATCAAGTGCTGATAAAGTATAGCAAAAACATTTTCACACTTTATAGTATTGATGAAATAAAGAACCAATTTAATGTGGTTTTATAGTATGCCATCATTAGTGGGGGGAAGGGGGAAAAAATTTTATTTCCTCTCTTGAGAAACATTGGAGGAAAAAGAGTGTTACAAACATTAAATTTCATGAGAATTATTCTGTTTTTAAATGAGGAAAATAATATTTATTAAAGGTGGTTTAGGTGGTTCAACTACAAAAAATATTTCCACCCTTGATGTCGACTGCACCCATTACGCTGGCTACATGCCATAGAGAACTATTTCAATAGATATTAATGACATTATAATCCTTGTTGAAGGTATTTTGAAAACAAAACCTATGTAAATAAATCATGTAAGAGGCTCCCAAATTGGGAGTGTCCCATACAGTGTGTGTGTTTGCTTTTTTTGTTTGTATGTGTATATATTTTTGTAACAAAAAATACATGTAAATATATTTTACATTAAAATTAATTTATTGAAATATATATAACTTAAAAATATGTCAGTATGTTTATATCTAAAATATTTTTAATGTACTCATTAAGAAATAGTTACTTTTGATAATCTGTATTTTTCTTATTTGATGTTTTCATTACAATGTCATTTTTAATAAATTTAATCAGGGTAGAATGGTTTGATTTCATTTTTCATATATTAAACATAATTAAAACATATAATATAAAATATTTTATAATAATATCCTCTGGGTATTATTTATTTAAAGTGAAATAAATTAGTATGCAATTATCAAAAATCATCATGACCTTTATTAGTGTTTTTCAGTATCGATAAACGTTTCCTTTATCATTTCCATTTAATCACTCATTATGTTTACCATAAACTGTGCTTCTTTGGACTAGTTATTTATTAATATACTGTTGTTTTTTTCAAAATCAAAAATCATGGATACCTTTATGAGTGATTTTTAAGTATAGTAAGTCTTCGGTTTATCAATATTTTTTAGCACTGATAAAGGGTACCCAATATAAAATAACTATCTAGAAATATTAAATCATCATAGAAAAAGAAATATTATAAATTTTATTTTCATAATTTATATAATAAAATATCATTAAAATTATATTAAGAGATATTTCTTTAAATAACACGTTAAAATACATTAGGAAAATGTTTGTAAATATACATATAAAATTGTATTTCAATATTAAAAATATTTATATATTAATTAATTTATTTAAGGTTAAATATAATTATATGTATATATATATATATATTGTTGTGACCAGATTTAGTTTAACATGGTCTTAAATGTGCATGGTGGGGTAAAATAAAACATGATAAAAATGGGGGGTTAGTGATAAATATAAATATATAAATATATATATGCACATTTTGGAAAAATTATATTTGAAGAAATTTTTCACCAAATAAACACACACACACACACAGGTATATAAATACCCACATAATGGTGTCACAGTATATATATATATATATATCTATATATATATATATGTATGTATGTATGTATGTATATGTATTAAAAACATATACATATACACAAATAAATACACACACACACACACACACACACATATATATATATATGTATATTTAAATACACCCATAGGTAAATACAAACACATATATAAATACATATAAAAAATGTATTTTATCATATATATTAAAATAGACACATACTTATTCAATAATATATATTAGTATACATGTATACACAAAAACACATTTTACAAAAAATATATATAATAATATTTATAAATATATTATTATTTAAAATAAATAAAAACTCATTCTAGTGTTATGTTTTCTCATCCAAAGAGTGTTGTGAAATTGTTCAAAACACATTGGAGTCCAAATGAATGATAATTTTATGGTGATTTCTTTCGTGGATGGGGTTACTGGGGCCTATACTTGTAGAAAGCTGGTGGAGTCCCTTAGGCCATCATTTAGGGGTAAAGGGTTTATTGAATATTATTTAATAAAACTGTTATTAGTGGTAGAAATATTCACATATAATGTAATACTTTATTTGTCATAAAAAAGAGATGTCAGAGGAAGATTATATCACTGTTAAGAATTGCTGATAATATCCACAGTCATTTAACAAAAATCATATTATAAGTTTTTTAGTGTGTATAAATATTTTTTAGAAATTTTAAATACCATATCTATAGTAATGGATAAAGATAAAAAAACAATGAATGATATATAAAATATAAACCCTAACTCAAATGCGTTTATTACCCTGAGAGAGTGGCAGCATCGGTAATCAATTTTGGTGATGGTATTTTTAAAATACATAAGACACATGATAATGACCATTTTTTAGTGATTTTTGAGAAAATGTATCTTGAATGGATTGATTCATCACTACTATAAAAGTGAGATAATGAGGAAGTTGACAAAAAGATACCATCATAGGTGGTGTCCAATATTTGCAGCTATCAAATGTGATCACTGTAATTCCCTGACCCAAGTTACCCAAGGTTGGTGCATTATTACATAACATTAGCATGATTATAAGGAATAATGTGTTGAATGACTAATCAGTTTAGAATTCATGGAAAATATATTACATACATGAAGTTCAACATTAAAACTTGAAAAGAAAAATGACAGTAATTCATGCCATTAGAAACGTCCAAGAATCCTAGATTATTCCTGCAAGTCACACATGACTAAATTCTTATATCGTAGGAAAATAAAACATAAGGAAGGGGTGAGCTCAGATGCTCTGTAAGGGTAAATAATTTAGCAGAAGCTATAAAATTTTACGGCAAGATGTGTAATAAAACAACATCCTTTTAAACATAAACGTGAACATAATATGGCAAAAATAAAACATAAAATACCATATAAAAATTCACATGTATATTCTACTAGTCTAATAATCACATGTAATAACTAATTTTATAATGAGGGAATGTAGAGTTCCTAACATTAATTTATATGTCAAGGCCTCGTGCCAGGACCTATGGGCTAACTGTAACTGGAACCAAACCCGGAGAGCCTCTAAAACCGGACTCCATCCCGGAGAGCCTCTGTAACTATACTCCAACCCAGAGGCTCCACTGTAACAGGATCCCAACCTAGAGGGCTTAAATTTACCAGTCCCCAACCCGGAACATACTAGTCCAATACATTCATCATAATAAAAGGTTTAAATATAACATAAACATTCGTATTAAAACTGGCATACTAAATGTCAATACTTTATCCATAAACCATGAATTGAATAAAAATAACACATCCACAGTCTAACATATCACAAAACATTCAATTAAATATTGAATATTTTTATCATAATAAATAAACTTATAATAAGTTTCAAATCCATTAAAATATTTTCACTTAGATGAAAATGATAAGTAAAATAATTTGAGATAAATACCCCTTTTTCATGAAATCATTTAAAATTCTCACAATTTATAAAGGTATTAATTTAAAAGATATTTTTGAATAAAAGTGTCCCATACCACTTTGAATCTTTTTAAAAGAATTTTCATTTCAAAACATTCATGCCTATATAAATAAATCCTTAAAAACATTTTGAAAACATGTACATTAATTTAAAAAAATTAGAAAGATAAATCTTTAAAACATTTAAAATGATGATCTAGTTAAATAGACCCTCCCATAAAACCTTAAAATATTAATTTTGAAAAATGTTTTATGAAATATGTGTATCAATGTTAAATATGTCCCTATAAATAGTTACACATAAACAATCCTGGATAATAATGAGATTGAAGAAATAACCCTTACCTCATTGTAATCAATCGAGTCGAATGGAAAACTGTTAATAAACACAAAATTAATCATATAATATCATGAATATAAAAATAATCATGATAATATATATCAAATGGAAGTAAAAAATACACCACATGCAACAAATAAGTGGTGATCAATATAAGTCTCACTGAATTAATAGTGAGATAAGAAACCCCTTACAACATGTCTGACTTGACTCGCTCGTATGTGCCTTGTTCTTTTTGAATAATAAACATAAGATAATTTCTTCCTTCTTAAGAATATTTTGATGTTTAGTTTTCCTTTTTTATCAATTATTACCTTTCTATAACAATTAGTTAATTATTTGAGTTAATATCATACATTTTGTCGATGTTCGGAACATGAGTAAAAAATGAACTTGTTATAATTATAAATTGTCCATGTGGTCAAAAGTCCATTATATATAGAATGATATTACACATTTATATTTCATATATATCATTTATGTCCATTATATATATATTTATAATACAACATAACATTTGTAGATAAGAAATGAAATGCACCGTTTATGGAGATGGTAAACCGTACATACACTTGAATGCTACTTTCATTTTTATTTTTGATTTTAAAGAAAATAAAAAATAATGATAAATAGGTATATTATAATTCTAGTATAATATCATATATAATATCATTAAACCCATAATTTATACATCCTACATAAGTCATTAACGAGTCATATCACTTTGAGGGGGCGGTAGTCCCCACTTCCTCAAATGAAATTATCGTGTTTTACCCATAATAGAAACAATAATGTATGATATAAATGGAAAACACAGAAGCACAAAGAAAACATAAACATAATATATATATATATATAATATAAATATATTTCCATATAAATGGCCACCATGAGAAGCGGTAGGAGATAATCGAACCATTGTCGATTCGTGAGGCGTTTGTTTGCCATCCACAGAAACAGTATGTTCTTCACGAATTACATGGAGGTGGGTGTAAGTGTAGTTTGAATTCATCTCATAAAGACATCCTATTATATTGAGGATACTGGTGTTTTCCTAAATTAATGGAATAAAAATATTTTAGGGGGTTGTAGAAGTAAAATAAAACAAAATAAATGAAAAGAATTTAAGAGAAACTAATACCTTTAATTTGGGTAACTTTTTTTGGTTTGAACCAAATTTTTTTTTAAAGTGACTTATTCCTAATTTAATGATTAGAGGAGTAATATAGGGATCACGAGAGCTTATGTGGGTGGGGGTTGGATGAGCCAAGGGGCATGAGAGGTTTGTGGAATGGGTTAGAAGTGATTTCCTTTTATAAGTGGGAAGAGGGGATCTTTAGGAAAGTGTGAAAATATTATTTTATTATATAGAGATATTCGGTTTCTAATGGTCCAAAACTAATTAACATCAAAGAAAAGGTGACTTATGGTCAAAATAAAACCCTCCACTAAGAGTTGGATAGGTTTTGGATTTATTTTTAATATTAATAATCTTATTTATTTAAATCATTTATTAATTAGGTAAATACTACATCATTATTATTTCATAAATTATTTAATTTATTTGATGTCTAAAAATTATAAAAAAATACATTAACGTAGGAAATATTATTATCTTTCCAATGAATATTTATAGTCAAAAATATTACTTATATAATTCTATGTAAAAATTGATTTAATAAAACATATTTGTTTATGTCATTTTTGCCTTTACTTAAAGTTAAATAAAATAATGTTTCATTAACATTCATAAGTGGCTCCTTGGGGTACCAAAATCGACACATGGATGCCCATGGTTGGACATGACTCATACAATAAGTTTAGGACACATGTTAAGGTAACTTGGTATTATTATAATTTTCTATTAACCTTGAATTACTATATTCACCTTTAACAGTGGAAAATAAAAGTTAAAAATTACTATTCAGGAAAAATTATTTTAATCTTATTGAACCACATTTTTACTTAATGAGGTTAATTGTGTCTCTTGGATTTTTGAAATTAAACTCACAAAAACAGTAAAATTATGTTTTATGTAAATTTGAAAATTCTCCTAGGAGATGGGTTAAAGACGGTATAATGTTTAATAAACTTTTTATATATCTATACTTATTATAAAATGACTCTAATTATTTATATTGAACTTATATATTTATTATGAATCTATTTTGATCTAAAATAAATTTAAACAAAATAAATAATTGTTTAAATAAAAAGTCTATTTTAACCAATAACTTAGTGTTTTTCACTATTCATCAAAAATTGAAAGTTTTCATAAAAATACCAAAATTTCACCGTATGATAAATTTTATATTCTAAATACACAATTTAAGTCTATTTTACCAAATTAAAAACATTTATGTTTCTTTTATTAATTTAAAATTAATTCCCATTGTCAAAACCATAAAACGTGGTTTTAAGAAATAATAACTAACAAAATATTGATACTTTTTTTATGCTAACTTTGAAAGTGAATTTATTTCCAATGAATAAAATTGGATTAAATGGTAAAAATATACTCTATTTATACTTCCAAACCATTAACATGTATAATTTAACACTAAAAAATATTTTGATTAAAAAAGTTGTTTTCAGTTAAAATATAGTATTTTTTACTATTCACCAAAATATGAAAGGTGTCATAAAAACACCAAATATTTATTGAAACTATATAATTATGTCCCGATTTTAATGAAGAAGGTTATTATGTAAAATTGAATATATAAATGTTTCAAATATTGGATTTAAAAAGGGTTCTCCATTAAAAGGTGGTAAAATGACATTTTTTTTAAAATACATCTTTTATCTGAAAAAAATGAATTTGTTTTTCCATTTTGTCTAAGAAACTCATAATAGGGATTATGAAATTATAAGGATTATATAATGTTGAAAATTTAGTTAATACAATTCATAACCTCTTTTGAACATCTAGTTTGGTAAGTCGTGGTGTGCTTGAACTCGATGTTGCGTGTAGTGCAAGTTATTGAAATACTATGATGAAATAACGCACTAAAAAATAGCAGCGTGTTAAATTCTTCCCTCCTTAAATAAATCGAATCCTTGCAATTTGAAATTTTTCATCGAAAATAAATGGTTACAAATAGAAAATACCTTTTTCGAAAAACCCACATCAAAAATTGTGTTAATAAAATTTATTATTAATAAGATGAAAAGGGAAATGAAAATGTCCTCACAAAAATATGATCAAGATTAGGAGAACACTGGTGGAAATTAGAGACACATAATTGGAGGAAAATTTAAATATTTATAGGGAGCTATTGAAGTCATCAGTCACAAACAATTGTAGAATTGAGGGCCTCAAAGCCATCAATCTACGATGATTTAAAATATCATCAGTTCAACAAAACATAAGGTATTAGGATAACACATTTTTAGTTTTAAGATACCTTACCTAAATTTTAAGAATAAATTTCTCCATAGAATAAGAGAAGAAAAAAAAGATACTTGAAAAGTATATTTCCATCCATTAACTAATTTCTACCACAAGCTCATCTTTCACTCAAAAAGATAATAAAACATAAAAATATATTTTTTTATCCTATTCGTATAGGGTTCCAAAAAGATGAATACATAATTCATCTACCAGAACTTTTAAAAAAACTACATTATTCAATCTAGGACATCACATGTGACCGTGGAAGGTGATACACCCTTGTCGCCCTTTGGTTGTGGGTTCAAGCCTCGTGACCTTCCCAGAAGCGAGGAGTTGCCGCCTGACCTCCAGGTTGTCCTTTTTTTGGAAATCCATAAATAATCTCAAACTCGACTTATACAAAATACTTCTATCCAAATTAACAGTACAAAATTTATACATATGGTAAACACAATGAAGATCCTTTTTCCATGAAATAACATGTGAACATCTTCATCATGCATTCTTTTAAAACACTGCAACATCCTGAATTACCATAAAACCATATTGATTAAATTCATGCTCCCTTATTCATTATAGAATCCTAGAAATACTCCTTCTATCAAAAAATATTGTAAACATCATCAATGATGGAATATACCGACCATTTATCAGTTTCAAGGTAGTCAAGAATATCTAATATAATTTATCTAAATCAATCGTGTATTTTTAAAAAATCACTACCTCAGTATCAGATCCGTATTACGGTTTGAAAATCTCTCAACCATATATTTTCAAAACATTTATCCTATTATAAAGTCAATTTAATTAGTTCCACACAATCTCAAGTCCTTAATGAAATAGTACTACAGTACAATCCTTATATACTCTATAATTCGTATAACATGTACATCATTAATACAACACTCAAATGACACAATACTTTAATAACAACATAAGAAATATAATCATTCCTATTCATATTCGGTAGTATCATAACATTATTATTATCCAATAGCAGCATTTGTGGTATAATTTGATTATTTTGACATTGATTCATGTAGTGTCCCAAATCCTTACAGATGATACATTGTACATTTAAGACTTTTTTTCTTACCCTTGAAATCACGTACATGGTGGCCATTTTCACAACACTTATAACAAACTCCCATTACCTTCAAGAATTCATCAAGGTGATTTTTCCACTGTTATTATATATGGGAATATCATTCTTTTCCCTCTTCCCTTTATCCATATTTCTCTCTCCAAACCTTTTTTTATCTTTCTTCCCTTCAAAGCCATAGGACTCAGAAAATTCTTTACTTATCTTAATAACACATGATATTATTTCTTCATTTGTTGAGATTAGATGGGAGACTATTTTCCTTTTAAATGTTGGATTAATACCGTGAAATATATGATCCTTATTACTCTTTGGATCAGACGTATTGTTGGAGTTCACATTCTTTCTACTAGGTACCTTTTCTATATAATGGAATACACTAGGACAGTTTTTGAAATTCAATGAATAATTCCACAGTTGTAAAATACGTAATGTAATTATAATAGTTTATGGATATATTCAATAATAATAAAAAAATTCTTTGAGGATTTATATACTCATAAATCCTTCATAATGATTTGTAATGAAAATGAGAATTATTCTAAGAATATCCCCAGGAGTGTCGTAACCAAGAGTTCTGCAAGACCCATTGTCATGCACCAGTTCCCATTCAAGACTAGATCAAAGTGGTGTTTTCAGGTTTTACCAATAGGTACATCTATCTCAGAGAAGCCTATACATTCCCGTATCCAAACAGGGATGCATATTCTTGGAAAACTCACAAAATTTCTACATTACCAATATTCTAAGAAGTTCTTCTTTGCTAATCCTCAAAGTATATTTTAGGGCAATGTTCTGTAATCTGATTTTATCTAAATCTAGTTTCCAAGGTTATTTATAAACATCCTGTGATACCAACTATAATTCGCCAACCACAGTTACCCAGAGTTGGTTCCTTATTACATAACAGCGGCATGATTACAAGGAATCAAGTCTCGAATGACCGATTAGTTTATCAGTCTTGGAAAATATATTACATACATGAAGTTCAACATTACAACGTGAAAATAAAAACAACAGAAATTTATTCCATTATAATCATTCAATCCTCCATTATTATTCCTAAATGTGACTCAAAAATAACTTCTTCATATCCTGGGAAAATAAAATATAAGAAAGGGGTGATCTCAAATGCTCAGTAAGGGTAAATAATTTAGTGGAAGCTGTAAACTTTTAAGGAAAGCTGTGTAATAAAACAATATCCTCTTTAACATAAAATTGAACATAATAATGTAAAAATAAATCAAACATTACCATATAATCATGCATATTGATTTTCTACTAGTCGAATAATCACATGTAATGACTAATTTCATAATGAGGGAATGTATAGTACCAGACATTAATTTCTGTTCCAAGGCTTCATACCTGAACCTGTGGGCTAACTATAACCGTACCAAAACCAAGAGAGCCTCTGTAACCGAACTCCATCCCGGAGAGCCTCTATAACCGGACTCCAAACAAGAGGGTCTGCTGTAACCGGACCCCAAACTGGAGGGCTTACTTTTACTTGAACCCATCCTAGAACATACTAGTCCAAAACATACATCATAAGAAATGGTTTAAATATAACATAATCATTTTTATTAAAACTAGCATACTAATGGTCAATACATTATACATAAACCCTGAATGGTATAAAAATAACACATCCAAAGTAAAATAGATCACAAAACATTAAATATAATGTGGACTATTTTTATCATAATAAATCAACTTCAAACATGTTTCAAATCCATTAATGGATGTTGACATCGATTAAAATGATTAGTAAAATTCTTTGAGAGAAATAGCATTTTTTCAAGAAATCGTTTAAAATTATCACATTTTATAAAGATTTTCATTTAAAAGGGATTTTTGAATCTCAGTTTCCCATACCACTTTGAAACTTTTAAAATAATTTCCATTTCAAAATATTCATGTCCACATAAATAAATCCTTAAAATAATTTTAAAAACATGGACATTAATTAAAAGGATTTAGAAAGATAAATCTTTAAAACATTTAAAATGATGGTCTAGTTTAATAGACCTTCCAATAAAACCATAGAAGATTACTGTTGATTTTTTTTTGAAATATGGGTATCGAGTATAATTATGTCCCAGTAAACACTTACACATAAACAATATCGGATAATAATGAGATTGAGAAAATAACCCTTACCTCATTGTAATCAATCGAGTCGTATGAAAAAAAGTCAATAACAACCAAATTAATAATAGAATATCATGAATATAAATAAAATCATGATAATATATATCAAATTAAATTATTCAACAAACCACATGATATAAATAAGTTGGGATCAATGGAAATCTCATAGAATTAAAAGTGAGATAAGAAACCCCTTACCATGTGTCCGACTTGGCTCACTCGTATGTTCCTTGTTCTTCCGGAATAATGAACTTAAGTTAATTTCTACATGGTTAGGAATTTTTTCAAGTTTATTATTCCTTTTATATCACTTATTTCCATTTTATATCAATTAGTTAATTATTTGAGTTCATATTGGACATTTTATCGATGTTCGGAACTTGAGACAAAAATTAACTTGTTATAATTATAAGTTGTCCATGTGGTCAAAAGTCCATTTTATATAAAATGATATTACTCATTTAAATTTCATATATATCATCTATTTCCTGTATATATATGTATTTATAAAATTTCATGTCATTTGGAGATAAGAAATGAAATGCACCGTTCATGGAGATGGTAAGGCGTACGTACACATAAACGCTACTTTCATTTCTATTTTGAATTTGAATGGAATTAAAAATAAATTATACATAGTTATATTTAAATTAAATTATAATATCATATATAATAACATTAAATCCATACTTTATACATCACACATAAGTCATTAACGAGTCATATAACTTTGAGGGGGTGGTATTATAAACTTCCTCAAATGAAATTATTGCGTTTTACCCATAATGGAAACCATAAAGGTATGATATAAATGGAAAATACAAAATAACAATGAAAAAATAAACATAATATATATTTATATATCATATATAAATATAGTTCCATATTAATGGCCACCATTAGAGGGTGTAGGATATAATTAAACAATCATCATTTCGTGAGGCGTTAGTTTCCCAACCCTAGAAACAGAATGTTATTCACACATTATATGGAGGTGTGTGTAAGTGTAGTTTGAATAAATCTCATAAAAAAATCCTATTATATTGAGGATAGTTTTTTTTCATAAAATATCGGAATAAAAAGTGTCATGAACCAACCTGGGTCGACCCCGAACCGGTCACCCGAGCCAATCCGTGACATGACCCGAGAGGCGTTCCCGATCCTCCCGGCCTAGCAACAAGCGCCAGGGCATCACATAGTACAAATGGGAACGATTTTCCCCATAAAAATTCACTAAGAAGCATAAATAAATAAACGATAATAAAATAAAACATCCAAAAACATAACTAACCTGACTACGAATCAAACTTCTCGTGACCCCAAGAGTCGATCGTCAAACTACAACCAACTCTCGTCCACGGCGATCAAGCTCGAGTCAATCCTGTAACAGAAACTAAAAACAAGAAAACACTATAGGCGTGAGTATTAAAACATAGTAGGCTAGCCCGATAAATCTATTCCCAAAGCACTACCAATAAAAGATGAATTTACCAACATCAAGTTTGAACTACATTATAGAAAATATGGGTTTTCCCACACACACACATTCCATTTTGAAAACAAGTAACGGTCCATTGCCCTTTTTAATTTAGAACAAGTTTAATGTTGAAAGAAACATTTAAATTTCATTTTTATAAATTTTGTGAACAATTTAAAAATCCAAACTTTAGTTGTTAGTCAAAAGGATAATCACACACAACACACCCTAGGGAAATGGGAAAAAGTGGCACACAAGGGGCGGTATCCAAACTCGACCTCTTAATCGCCTGACACATAAAACAGACACTAAAAGAGACATGGGTCGAACCTAGGAGATCGTGAACAAACCAGAATGTACTATACATGTGACTCATCCTGAAGGCATGCCCAAACTTGATGACGTCATAACGCCCAAATGCTCGGTATAGCCCTACCTGGCCTAACCGAGGGGCCCAATCCCCTAGCGACTCCAACCACACTAAGGGCCACTAGCTAATGCGTAATCTAAACTAGTGCAGAAATCATTCTCAGAGAATTCACTCACTATGCCAGGTTCCCATGTCAACACATATAATCATCAGGGTTGAGTCAACAATGTAAAACTAGTCACGATGCACAAGCATTACATACTCATCTCACCTAATCCACAACCACAAAAGATCACTCCAAAGAGACTTTTCAAAACATTAATTTCATTAAAAGTAAAAAACGGGCCTCATGTACTTATTCAATAGCAAATCAATTCCAAAAGAAGGATCAGACATCGCCACATTTAAAATCTCATTTAGGTAAACCAAATCACCATTTTAATTCTGAAGCACAAACATAAGGGCCAAAGGTGCATTTTCACTACTACATAACAACTAGTCATGAAAAAGCTTTCGGTACAATGAAAAGAAAGAAGAATTTACAATTCTAGCAATATAAATACTCTAAAAATAATATTTTAATACTACTTCCAATTTGATGAAAATTTAATAAATGACAAGAAAAAAGTAAACTCTAAATTCAAAGGCAAGTGCAGTGGGAACCTACCTCAACTCGCTACCCAAACCCAACGACGCGACACGCCTCGCACTAGCGAACATGAAACGCATGTCGACAGTTCCGATATCACGGGATTACCTCACCAGCGCGCTACAACAAAAGTAAAACATTTAAAAACACATAAACACTGAATTAAAATAACTCTAATGAATAAACAATGAACAACCATCCCGACACGTTTTCAAAACATAATTTGAAGCATCTGCATTATTTACTAAACCGCCTCAATGTTTAAAAAAAATTCCAAAGAATACCATATAGAAAACCACTCTTCACACACACGCGTCATTTTGAGAGAATTTGCACACCAAAGTACCCCCAAAAGACAATCTTCACCTCATTTCTAAGTCAACAAATCATTAAAACATTTAATAAAATAATTGTAAGTGACAATGGGAGAATTTCATATCAAGAACACGCCCAGAGACAACTTCAAGAATCAAACGCACACCAAAACACTATTTCAACCCAAACGCACACCCAAACTCTTAAACCAAGATTTGTATTTCAAAATTAATTTAATAAACCATTGGCATAGTTATTAAAACATTTCAAATGAACACAAAAATGTATTGTATCAAGATTTATATAATTTTATTTCGTGCAAAGTGCTCTCTAAAAATTACTCACATATCACTTTCTTCAAAACTACTTTCAAAACAAACTTTGCACCAATTTCAAAATTTCATAAACATGTTCCATAATTTATAAAATAGTTCCAAAAATCATCATTTTTCATAATACAATCCATTTCCATTTTTTTCACACCAAAGCCCCTTTTTACAAAACAAACGAAAAACACATCACTGATAAACCCATGTAAAAACTACACCCATTTTCCAATAAAACTTATTACAAACATATATGCACGCTACATAACCATTTATCATGAAGAAAAATTCTTTTCTAAAAGTAAATACAATTTCAATACACACGCATGTCAAAACATTTCTAAAAAACATTCTGTATCATGCCTGCACCACGCAATTAATCCATATAACTCATTTAAATAATCAAACAAGAAAATACAAACTCATACACTAACGTAAAAGCAAGGAAATAACTAAATTGACGATAAATCTCCCGAAATTGGGGCGAAGTACCATTCACACCCCAAACGCTTGTGCAGAAGACTAAAATCAACCTATAATATCAATGTAGAACCAGGAATTGGAAATTACCCCTAAAAGTTGAAACCCTTAATCTAGGGTTTGGGGTAAACTAAAACCCAAGAATTAAGAACAAGGGTTACCTGAGGGAGGGACACTGCCGGAGGAGGGTGCTGCGGGAGGCCGGACGACGGCGCGACCGGAGGAGGGTGCTGCTGGGGCGGCTCGGCCGAAAGAGCAGGGCGGGGTGAAGGGAGGCTGGTGGGTCGCCTGCTCGGTTTGAGGTGGAGAACGCGGTGGGAAGCCGGGAGGCCCGCTGGGCAGAGGGAGGCCGAGAGGGAGGCAGCCACGCAGAGGGAGGGTAAAAGAGGGGGAAGGGGCGGCCTGCGCGCGACAAGGGAGGGGGAGTGCGTAGGGTTAGAGGAGAGGAAAAGAGTGGAAGGAAAAGGAGGAGAAAAAAAAGAAAAAAAAGAATAAGAAAAATGAGAATAAAAGAAAAGGAAAAATAAAATTAAAACAAAACAAAGTAAAATAATTTAACTTAATACTAATACTAATAATAAATTTGTTAATTAATTATAATGGCAATAGTTATTATAAATATACATACACATATTTACTTATATCTAAACATATATAAAACATGTGAACGTATATATAAACCTATATAAATATATATATAAACATACATAAACATATTGATAATAAGAATATTAATAATAATTATTATTATTATAATTACAAACATATATACATATATATATATAAACATATATATATAAACCCACATGAACAAATTTATAAACATACATATATGAACATAAATGACATATTATAAACATATATGCATATATATACTCATATGCATAAACACATTTATGAATAAACATATAATGTTAAGAAATATATATTTATCAGCATACATGTATATATACACATATAAACATACAAATATGCACATTACATTAAAAATAATAATAATAATAATAATAACAATAATAATAATAATGTATAAACATATATACCCATATACATACACATATATAATCATATATATATATATATATTAATCCACTCAACGAGAGAATTTAATAACGTTAAAAGTAAATGACCGCGGGGTACGCGCGCACTGCACGGTACCCAAGAGGACTGCAATTGGGCTGCGCGTCACAACCGTATGGTGTTCGCACACTATTCCAAACCATAAACTCATACAAACATTAAAGTTTTAGATCGGGACTCGCCCGAACACATGCAAAATCACCTGATGCTAAGATAAATAAAATAAATAATATAAATAAAATAAATAAATAAAAATAGGTGTGACAATTCTCCCCACCATAAAGCTTTCTGCCCCCAGAAAGCCATAACAAGATTAAAACCCCAAACGAAAACCGAAATTTCTTTATAATTTAAATAAATATCTAAAGAACGACAACAAAGAGATTCTGAAACACCCCCAAAAAGGGGATCGATAAACCAAAAGAACTCATATAATATGAACGAATTACCCGCTAAGTGTCACCCGCCCCCAAATGTGTGACCACCTCCAGTTGATCGCATCAAAGGACAAAGAACATTAACAATGGTAGATCTAGGGCCAACATATACCCACCTTAACACCATTCAATAGAACTCAACCAATTCTCCATCTTCAATTCAACCTTAAAACACAACATCCGGAACAACGCCAATAAACGCACGGCGACTCTTTTGAAACCAACAAACTGGTCAAAACCACATCCAACGCGTATCTCTTAAAACCTTACTCCAATATGACACTGGAACTCTCACGCCCCAACTTCTTACCAAAAGAAGAAAATATAGTTTTGTGGTTACACATACCGAAACCTAGAACAAAACTGGGAGATTGACACGGGAAGTCCAAACAGACTCCCCACCATAAGAAACAAGCTAAATTGAATTTGGAGAGACCCGTGATGGTTATTTCCACCAAAAGTGTCAAGTCATTTCCCAGAATAGCACCAGAACGCCATCACTTGAGACAAAATTCATGATCACAAGAATTTTCAACATGGGGAGGTTGAATGGACTCCCCACTATAAAGCTTTCGATAAGAGGAGAATAGGAGGACCTCCCAGCATTATCACCAGCCATCACTGCCCACGGGTGGCAGGGGGGCCTCTCCAACACACCACCCCCACCCGGAATGTATAAAGTGAGGAACTCTTAATAAATGAGAGCAACGACATGACCAGGCAGTCATTACACATAAACTAGGCATAATGGGGAAAATGATTCCGACCACGCGCACATATTGAGAACAACACCCTGTCGCAAGACTTTACCTTTTGTTGGAGTTCCCCCGACTACGCGCTAGCTTCACTCTGAGACCTGTGGCTGGAGCTCTGATGAATGAAGAATCTTTCGGTTTCGCAGTCAGGTTTATGAAACCCCAGAAGCATGACACAAGAACCAGATTTTTTTTAAAAAACCCACATCCATAAGATCAAAGGTTTAATGAATTCATCCACAACCATTCTTTCAACTGTAAGAAAAGAAACCACAAAACAGTACGTGTAACGACTACTACATCTAAGAGACATCACAAAAGGAAAACATCAAGCTCATCCACCAACATCTCCCTACTCCTACTGACGGGCTAAGGTGACCTTCGACAATCCAGGTCTAGATTTAGTGCACTTCTTGGAAACACCTCGGTAGAATCGCTTCAAGTGACCCATACGTCCACAGGGGTGGCAGGGTCTGGGAGGACTCGGGCACACCGGCTTCATGTGACCCTGCTTACCACACTGGTGACAGGTCACGACATTACACTGCGAAGAAGTTGATTGAAGGCCTAAAGGCCTCTTGATTCCTCTATTAGGGTCACCATATTCAGGTCACTTCCCATTCTTCCTATCATCATCCTCCACACTGTTAGCCAAGATCGAGGAAGGATTTGCAACCTCATGTCCTCCTGGTAACTTAGATTCAGCCATAAAGGATTCCTCCACAACATCTGAGAAAGTGGTTATGTTGATCTCTTCCACTTTCGATCGTAGTTTAGGTCGAAGCCCCGTCTCGAAATTTCATTCCTTCCTAGGATCATTTGCAACAAACCATTGATCGTACGGAACTAGTTTTACGGAATGTCGATAGAATTCCAATACCGATTCAACGCCTTGTTGAAGACAACACAACTCCATCCTCTTCCTCAGCATTGTCAACTCATAGAATGTTGTTGAATGAATGATGACTTGAAAAACTCCCATGTCAGATCTTTCCAAGGCTTGTTCCGAGAAATGGACTTCCACCATTTCCGGGTTGGGACTTCAAGTATGAAGGTATCATACTTTACCTTTAATGACTCAGGTAGCCCGATGAAATTGAACTTCCTCTCAATCTTCTACAACCACTCCTCTGCCTCAAGAGGCCCTGGTTGTCCATAAAAGAGAGGAGGGTTCAACTTCCGGAACTCCAAAACATAATCTATGGGCTGATCAACTGGAGGATTAGCTGAGGATGCACCACTTGAAGCTGCACCTTGAGCATCCATCGAGCCTTCGTGGGGGCGAACACTACGTAACAAAGAAACGAGGAACTTGATCAAAACATAATCAATACCATTTTAAATTCAACATTGCTCAATGACCTTAAAAATGAATGAAAAACCCATTCACTAAAGGGGGAAACTAGTAATGATGGGTGACTCGACCATATGGTTGGCAACCATAAGTCAGCCATACCATCATCACTGAGGGAATTGTAGGGTAAAGTCTCCGGCTCCACAAGGCTTTCCAGGCCCTGCGAGCTCACAGAGCTACTTTCCCAACTCCCTTTTCATTTCCCAACATAAAACGATCCAAAAGACCCAAAAGACACTAACAACCTGGACATCTCATGGTAACTTGAGGTTAAGAATGAGTAAGGGTTCGTGACGTCTTTCCCGTTCCAACCCCTCAACTCCAAGCAACTTTACTCCCTTTACCATGAATACTCCAAATAACAATGGGCATTCTGAAAAACAAGGTCCGATCAGGAGCCAACCTCCCTCTGATAGCATTTCGTCATGAACCAACCTGGGTCGACCCTGAACCGGTCACCCGAGCCAATCTGTGACATGACCCGAGAGGCGTTACCGATCCTCCCGGGCTGGCGACAAGTGCCATGGCACCACAGAGTACACATGGGAACGATTTCGCCCAATAAAAATTCACTAAGAAGTAGAAATAAATAAACGATAATAAAATAAAACATCCAAAATCAAAACTAACCTTACCACGAATCAAACTTCTCGTGACCCCGAGAGTCGATCGTCAAACTACAACCAACTCTCGTCCACAGCGAGCTAGCTCGAGTCAATCCTGTAACAGAAACTAAAAACAAGAAAACACTGTAGGCGTGAGTATTAAAACTCAGTAGTCTAGCCCGATAAATCTATTCCCAATGCACTACCAATAAAAGATGAATTTAACAACTTCAAGTTTGAACTACATTATAGAAAATATGGGTTTTCACACACACACACTTTCCATTTTGAAAACAAGTAACAGTCCATTCCCCCTTTTTAATTTAGAACAAGTTTAATGTTGAAAGAAACATGTAAATTTCATTTTTAAACATTTTGTGAACAATTTAAAAATCCAAACTTTAGTTGTTAGTCAAAAGTAGAATCACACACAACACACCCTAGGGCAATGGGAAAAAGTGGCACACAAGGGGCAGCATCCAAACTCAACCTCTTAATCGCCTTCCACATAAAACAGACACTAAAAGAGACAGGGGTCAAACCTAGGAGATCATGAACAAACCAAAACATACTATACATGTGACTCATCCTGAAGGCATGCCCTAAATCGATGACGTCATAACTCCCAAACATTCGGTATAGCCCTACCTGGCCTAACCGAGGGGCCCAATCCCCTAGAGGCTCCAACCACACTAAGGGCCACTAGCCAGTGCATAATCTAAACTAGTGCAACAATCGTTCTCAGAGAATTCACTCACTATTCCAGGTTCCCATGTCAACACATATAATCATCAGGGTTGAGTCAACAATGTAAAACTAGTCACGATGCACAAGCATTACATACTCATCTCACCTAATCGAAAAACACAAAATATCACTCCAAAGAGACTTTTCAAAACATTAATTTCATTAAAAGTACCTAACGGGCCTCATGTAATTATTCAATACCAAATCAATTCCAAAAGAAGGATCAGACATCGTCACATTTAAAACCAGAGAACACATTTAAAATCTCATTTAGCTAAACCAAATCACCATTTTAATTCTGAAGTGCCAACATAAGAGCCAAAGGGGCATTTTCACTACTGCGTAACAACTAATCATGAAAAACCATTTGGTACAATGCAAAGAAAGAAGCAGTTCCAATTCCAGCAATATAACTACTATAAAAATAATATTTTAATACTACTTCCAATTTGATGAAAATTTAATAAATGACAAGAAATAAGTAAACTCTAAATTCAATGGCAAGTGCAGTGAGAACCTACCTCAACTCGCTACCCAAACACAACGACACGACACGCCTCGCACTAGTGACCAAGAAACGCTTGTCGACAGTTCTGATATCACGGGATTACCTCGCCAGCGCGCTACGACAAAAGTAAAACAATTAAAAACACATAAAAATGAATTAAAATAACTCTAATGAATAAACAATGAAAAACCATCCCGACATGTTTTCAAAACATAATTTGCATCATCTGCATTATATACTAAACCACCTCAAAGTTTATAAAACAATTCCAAAGAATAACTTATTAAAAACCACTCTTCACACACACACGTCATTTTGAGACAATTATCCCACCAGAGTACCCCCAAAACACAATCTTCACCTCATTTATAAGTCAAAAAATCATTAAAACATTTTATAAAACAATTATAATTGATAATGGGAGACTTTCATATCAAGAACACGCCCAGAGACATCTTCAACAATCAAACGCACACCAAAACACTATTTAAACCCAAACACACACCCAAACTCTTAAAACAAGATTTGTATTTCAAAATTAATTTAATAAACCATTGACATAGTTATTAAAACATTTCAAACAAACACAAAAAGTTATTGTATCAAGATTTATATAATTTTATTTCGTGCAAAGTTCTCTCTAAAAATTACTCACATAACACTTTCTTCAAAACTACTTTCAAAACATACTTTACACCACTTTCACTATTTCATAAATGTGTTCCATAATTTATAAAACAATTCCAAAAATCAACATTTTTCATAATACAATCCATTTCCATTTTTTTCACACAAAAGTCCCTTTTTAGAAAACAAAAAAAACACATCACTGATAAACCCATGTCAAAACTACCCCCATTTTCCAATAAAACTTATTACAAACATATATGCACGCTACATAACCATTTATCATGAAGAAAAATTCGTTTCTAAAATTAAATCCAATTTCATCACACACGCATGTCAAAACATTTCTAAAAAAACATTCTGCATCACGCCCGCACCACGCAATTAATCCATAGAACTCATTTGAATAATCAAACAAGAAAATCCAAACTCATACACTAACGTAAAAGCATGGAACTAACTCAATTGACGATAAATCTGCTGAAATTGGGGAGAAGTACCATTCGTACCCCAGCTGCTTGCACAGAAGACTAAAATCAACCTATAATATCAATGTAGAACCAGCAATTGGACATTAGCCCTAAAAGTTGAAACTCTTAATCTAGGGTTTGGGGTAAACTAAAACCCATGAATTAAGAACAAGGGTTACCTGAGGGAGGGACACTGCCAGAGGAGGGTGCTGCGGGAGGCCAGATGATGGTGCGACCGGAGGAGGGTGCTGCAAGGGCAGCTCGGTCGAAGGAGCAGGGCGGGGCGATGGGTGGCTGGTGGGTCGCCTGCTCGGTTGGAGGTGGAGCACGCGGTGGGAAGCCGGGAGGCCCGCTGGGCAGAGGGAGGCCGAGAGGGAGGTAGCCGCGTGGAGGGAGGGGAAAAGAGGGGGAAGGGGCGGCATGCGCGTGACTAGGGAGGTGGAGAGCGTAGGGTTAGAGGAGAGGAAAAGAGAGGAAGGAAAAGGAGGAGAAAAAAATATAAAAAAGAATAAGAAAAATGAGAATAAAAGAAAAGGAAAAATAAAATTAAAAGAAAACAAAATAAAATAATTTAACTTAATAATAATACTAATAATAAATTTTTTAATTAATTATAATGGCAATAGTTATTATAAATATACATACACATATTTACATATATCTAAACATATATAAAACATGTGAACGTATATATAAACCTATATAAATAAATATATATAAACATACATAAACATATTGATAATAATAATAATAATTATTATTATTATTATTATAATTACAAACATATATACATATATATATATAAACATATATATATAAACCCACATGAACAAATTTATAAACATACATATATGAACATACATGACTTATTATAAACATATATGCATATATATACTCATATGCATAAACACATTTACGCATAAACATATAATGTTAAGAAATATATATTTATCAGCATACATGTATATATGCACATATAAACATACATATATGCACATTATGTTAAAAATAATAATAATAATAATAATATCAATAATAATAATAATGTATAAACATATATACCCATATACATACACATATATAATAATATATATATGTATATATATATATTAATCCACTCAACGAGCGAATTTAATAACGTTAAAACTAAATGACCACGAGGTACGCGCGCACTGCACGGTACCCAAGAGGACTGCAAACGGGCTACGCATCACAACCGTATGGTGTTCGCGCACTATTCCAAACCATAAACTCATCCAAACATTAATGTTTTAGACAGGGACTCGCCCTCACACATGAAAAATCACCCAACGCTAAGATAAATAAAATAAATAAAATAAATAAATAAAAACAGGTGCGATAAAAAGAGTTTAGGGGGGTTGGAGAAATAAAATAAAATAAAATAAAATAAAATAAAATAATTTTAGAGAAAATATTAACTTTAATTTGGGTAACATCCTTTAGTTTGAGCCAAAATAACTTTTTGATGTGCCTTATTCCTAAGGTAAGTCTTTTAGGTGTGATATGGGGATATTGATAAATTATTTGGCTAGGGGTTGGATGATCCAAGGTGCTTGAGAGGTCTGTGGAATGGGTTAGATGTGGTGTCCTTTTATAAGGGGGAGGAGGGGCTCTTTAAGAACGTGTGAACATATTATTTTATTATCTAGTGATATTAAGTTTCTAATGGTCCAAAACTAATTAAAGTTGAAGATAAGACAACTCATGGTCGAAATAAAATCATCCAATAAGAATTGGATAAGTTTTGGATATAGTTTTAATATTAATAATCTTATTTCTTTAAATAATATATTAATGAAGTAAATACTACAACATTATTGTGTCATAAATAATTTAATTTATTTGATTTCTCAATTTTTTTAAAATATTTTAATGTAGGAAATCTATTTATCTTTCCAATTAATAATTATAGTCGAAAATATGAATTATATAACTCCAAGAAAAAATTGATTTACTAAAAGATATTTGTTTATATCATTTTGCCATTAATTTTAGTTAATTAAAAAATGTCATTAACATTAATAAGTGGCTCCAAGGGGTCCCAATATCTAACCAAGGTTTCCCATGGTTGGAGATGACTCATCCATTATGTCTTGGACAAGTGTTAAGGTAATTGTTTATTATTAGAATATTCTTTTAAACTTGAATTAACCTATTTATCTTTTACAGCGGTAAATAAGTAAAAAGTTACTATTCACCAAAAATTATTTTAATCTTATTTGACCAAATTCTACATACTGAGGTAAACTGTGTTTCTTGTATTTTTAAAATTCAACTCACAGAAATAGTATAAATAACTTTTATGCAATTTTTCAAATTTTCCTAGGAGGTGGGTAAAAGACGGTAAAAAGTTCTATAAATTTTTTATATATCTTAATTATAATAAAATGACTCCAATGAATTATATTGAACTTATATAGGTAGTATGTATCAATTTATACCTTAAATAAATTTAAATAAAATAAATAATTATTTAAATGAAATGATGGTTTTAAAAAATAACTTTGTGTTATTCATTATTCATAAAAAATTGATGGTTTTCAGAATAATACCAAAATATCACCGTGAGATAATTATGATATTCAGAATTAAAAAATTAGTTCTATTTTACCAAATTAAAAACATTGAAGTTTCACTTATTAATTTAAAATTACTTCCTGCTATCAAACCCAAAAAGCGTGTTTTTAAGAAATAATAACTAAAAAAAGATTGATACTTGTTTATGTTCAATCTAAAAGTGAAATTATTTTCAATGAATAAAATCAGATTAAATGGAAACAATATAATCTATTTATAATTCCAAACCATTAAAATGTATAATTTAACACTAAAATTACTTTGATTAAAAGAGTTGTTTTCAGTTAAAATATAGTATTTTTCACTATTCACCCAAATATGATATTTATCAGAAAAACAACAAAAATTTATTGAAAGTAAATTCTTATGTCTCAATTCAATAGAAGAAGTTTATTTTTTCAAATTGAATATGTTAAAGTTTCAAATATTGGATTTAAAAAGGGTTCTCCATTAAAAGGTGGTAAAATTTAAATTTTTTTAAAATAACTTCTTTTATCAGAAAAAAATGAATTTTTTTTTTCATTATGTCTAAGAAACTCATAATATGGATTCTAAAATTATAAGGATTATATAAAGTTCAATATATAGTTAAAACAATTCATAACCTCTTTTGAACGGCTAGTTTGGTAAGTCGTGGTACGCTTGAACTCAGTGTTGCGTGTAGTGCATGTTATTGAATTACTCTGACGAAAATAACGTACTATGAAATCATGGGGTGTTACAATCACCCTGTTATTATTAAAATCATGTCTCATTCTTTACACCCACCTATAAATCATAATATAGAGTTAAATTAGTACAAATTTTGGTTTAAAATTAAATAATATTCATCTTATTGTGGGTTTAATTATACATTTTAATTGATATATTTCAACTTTTCTAGATTTATATCTTGTTCTAGGATACTTTTCATTTAGTCCTCCTACATGTCCTATCGTATCTAGCCTTCATCTATTTTCCTAATTCACATCCTATATATGAGATATTTTTTTATCCATTGATTAATTTGATCGCTTGGAGGATATACACCATGGAGGGTTTTTTAGACCTTTAATTTGTACCTTTTCTTACTGAAAATTATATTTTTACAATATTCCATGCTCCAGTAGTTTTTTAGAACCACATCTAAATTCATCCATGGATTATAATCAATATTAATTTCCCTATATATTTTTCCCTACCTGTAGTTAAATGATTTTTTAGGATTCCTAGCTATGTAACATGTATTTTTCTTTGTGGTAGGGATTCCTTTGTGAGCTTCATCATATTTCTACGTGAGATGATTTCAAGTCCCCCCATCTGTAGTAAGATCATGTGGTACATCTAATAGAGCTATCTTATGGTTCAACTAACAAAGAATAGGGGAGAAGAATATCGTTATTACATTATTCCGAGATCTTCTCATGGTGGCTGGGGATCTGTCTTGGCACAGAAGGCGGTGTCATATCTCTGTGGAGCATTGCGGAAGGCTCATCTTGTGTTCGATTCAGTGTGGCAGTGCTGCGTATGCAGCAGCGTCGACTCTTGGTGAAGCGTTGGTGCTTGGCTCGGCTTGTGCAGTGGTGTCGCTTCCCAGTGGTGCTTCGGTAGTGGCTTGACTTGGGTTGCTTTCAGTGTGGCGTCACTGGTGCGGTGGAGTCGCATATTGGTGGAGTTCAGCAGTCGACTCGGTGTGGATCGCTCCCAATGTGGGTCAGCTACACTTTTCCTCAGCAGAGCTTCAGCAGTTGGCCCAGTGCGGTCTTCTTCCTTGGCCTGCGGTGAGGCTTGGTGTGGCCCCAATCGGCGGGTTCAGTTTGTTCAGCGTGTCTAGTGAGAGGTTCTGTTTCCAGTTTCTCTTCGGTATGATCCATGGTGTGATTTGCACAGCTACGGAGGGTGGAGGTTCTTCTGGTTCAAATTCTGTGGATTTCCTTTCATGCATTTCTTTTGGAATTGTGGTGAATATGTTCTATGGTTGGATCTAGTTTTGTCACGTTGGTTCATCATGATAGCTCTTCCTTGCTATTATCACCGTGAGGTTTGGCTAGAGTCTGGAGAGGGTGCATCTGTGGTTCTGATCGAATCAAATCCTTGCCCATAGTGGCATTTTTGTTTCAGGATGATCCAGATTCCCTCATTGGTGATTGTCCCTTGGTGTGGGGTTGGGCAATCCAGTCCTAGGTGAAGATGGAGTGATCTCATGTTCTTTGGATTGTCTTCTGGGCTTCTTTGGATATGGTGATGGGGTCTGAGGAGTTTATCAAGGATGGTATAAGATGAATTCTTCTATAGATACGGTGATGGGGTCTGAGGAGGTTAGACGACTACTTGTTCAAGGATTTTTACTGTGTTCTCTTAAAATGGTGAAAGGCTTTGTGAGGTCTGCTGGTATGGCGAGGCACCTGGACTCAACTATGTGGATTTTTCCCAGAGGAGGTTCCAGAGCTCGTTGTTCACCATTTCAGAGCTTTATGGATTTAAATTTTTGAGTGGGTATGTCGTTTGTCATCGGATCGGGCCTGTTCTTTGACATAGGACAATTGCTTGTTGTTTTTCCCTGCACCGGTGGAGAGCATTGTCATGTTAAATTTCTGGGGAGGGGTTGCTACACGTTGTCAGTTTTGTTGGACTTGCTTTCCCTTCAGTTCATGATTTGTTTTATGTCGATGATGTCTTCAGGGTTTTCCCCCATATTCCCTTAAAGGGGGGATTCCTTATAATAAAAAATATAGAAGTACTTTGGTCCATTTGAAGTAATAAACTTCTACACCAGTAATGGTGATGCTATGCCCAGGTAATAATGTCTTGTTCCATCATGTGTTTTTCCTTGGTAATATTTTGAAATAGGGTGTACAATTCTACTTTTTTCACAATGTGCATGTTTGTTTCATTGTACCAATTTTTTTTATGTCTCTATAATTTCTTGTAATTGACTTTTTCTCAATGTGAAATCATGTGATGATTCCCACACATATATGAAAATCAGTAGAAGAATGTAAATATTCATGTTCCAATTTTTCATATTTATTTTATTTCATTTTTTTCATCGAAATTGTTGAATGTTCAGATCTATTTAATTATTCATATCTTGATTTAAATCTATTTCATTTGATTTGTCTCACATAGTTTGAGTTTACATGCATAAAAATAAGTGGATTTATCATCAATTTTGTTTTTTAAACATCTTTCTGAATATTTTTTATTTTTTTTAATTTTGGACATCTGTTTTTTATAAGTAATATTATTATTTTTCTCAATTTTATAAATATATGTTAATTATTTTGATCTTTTATATTAGTTTAGACTAGTTATATACAATAACTACTACAGATCGTGTGATATTTAGTGCTAAATAAAAAGTGTCGTTAAATATCACAATGAATAATTTGATTTATATATAAATATTTATATATTTTTAAATATTATTTAAATGAAAGTAAGTATATATAAGTAATTATAATATATAAATATGATTTATATACCTTTTAATTATAATTGAATCTTATTATCATAATTTTAAACATATAAATTATGAAATTTATATAAATTGATAAAAATGTTTAATATCCTATATATTTACATTAATTCAAAAATGTGTATATAATTAATATAAATACGATTTTTGAATATTTTATTAAAAAAATTATATAATATAAAAATGAATATATTTATTTAAATATGTTATTAATAATTTAGTTAATATATTTATATTCATGTAGATAATTGAAAATATATGTACATGTATCTATATATTTATGCATGTGTATGTATATAGATGTCTGTGAACATGTATGTATGTGTTGTATGTGTGTGCATGTATTGTGTTGCCGTGTTTGTTTTGTGTGTGTGTGTGTGTGTGTGTTTATGAGTATGTGTATTTTATATATGACTCTGTATTTATATATGTCCATAGTTGTGTATGTAAATGTATGTGTATGTGTATACATATATGTATTTGAATGTGTATGTGTATGTATCTATGATTATGTATGTGTATTCATGTGTATGTGTATATATATGTATATGTATGTGTATGTGTATGTATATATATATATGTCTACATATGAATGTGTATGTGTACATGTATGTGCAAGTGAATGTGTGTGTATGTGTATGTGTATGTTTATATGTGTATGTGAATCTGTATGTGTATGTGTATGTGTATATACATGTGTATGTGTATGTTTATATGTGTATGTGAATGTGTATGTGTGTGTGGGTGTGTATATATATGTTTTTGTGTATGTGTATTGGAATGTGTATATTTTATATAGAATATATATATATATATATATAAATTTGTGGTTGTGTGTGCATATATAGATGTCTATGTTGTTGGGAATGTATTGTCTCAAAAATATTCTATAAATCTTATTGATTTTAATGCTCACAAATACCATTGTATGTTTTACTAATGATTTTACTTTAAGTGAATTTTAGTAAACTAATAGTATTTATATTCTTTATTTTGGTAATAAATTCAAGCTTATTATTCACGTGGAATTTTCTTCAATGTATTGGAAAACCTCCTAACTGTATTCCGGAAATATAGTTCATACCATACATTGAAGAAACGTAATGTAAGAAACAAACACTAAATTTGTGTTATACCTTATGATGAATGATCAATATTTATGGTTAATCAACCGTACATTGATAGAAACTAATGGATAAAGAGACTTATGATAAGATGAAACCTTATTTTTGACAGAGAGGAAAGTATGGTTAAAGAACCCTACATAAGTATAGAAGCCTACGTTTGAGGAAAAAATGTATTGATTAACAAACATAATTTTTTGGTCAACCTTATGTTCATAGAATGAATGTTGCGTTGTCAAACCCTATGTTTGGTATTTTTTCATTTTGAAAAGGAACCTTGAATTTGACTTCTCATCACCCGAGATTTGAATTTACGAATTTGTTGGAGATTCATCCAATGGTCTTTATGGAATATCAGGATGATTTGAAGCTCTTTTTCTAATGATTCAAATCTCATTAGGATTAATTTAAATAATTTTATTAAGTGGGAATGTCATGTCAAATTATTAAGGAAATATATGACTACGTTGAGTTGTCTCATGAAGTTGAATTCTTATGGTGAATCAGGCAATTTTGTTGGTTGTCATTTAAAATGACATGCTCTCTATTTTACTTCTATCGATCTACTTGTTCTATATATATTTTTGTATTATTCATTGAAATATTTATATATTGAGATATATATTGGGATTTATATTGTGACATGTAATCACAATTGAAACTACATTCTTGTGATGATCATTTACAGATCTAATGAAAGAATCGATCAGACATTGTTTTTTTATAGAAGAATCTCTAATGGAAATATACATAATCAAAATATAGTATTTTATGTCAGTCTTCTGCTTCTATTCATTGTTGTTTTTATTTTATATATCTATTAAAACGTGATCTCTTCAGAACTACTCTTTCCAAAATAAATTATTTTAGGAATAAGGAGATTAATCTATCATCAGTTGCTGTTCAACAGTAAAGATCTATCAGCACCATTTATAATCAATATATTTATATTGAGGGTTTCAACTGCATGTGCTCAATTTTAGTGGTGTATCAACTTCTTCATATATGAAGTGGTTTATGGGTTTTCTATTATATAACTAGAAGACTCTGTTTTTAATCTTTTTTGTAAAGGTGGGAACTAGTTGCACTAAGTTGTTGATTGGTCTTATGATATGACGACCTGACTAGTGAAATTCACCAAACTCACTGAGAGAGTAATTGGTGGAGTGGGCTAGGGCATCTTTATGCCCCAAACCACTATAAACAGCCATGTTCTATATTTCTGTTTTTATCTACGGCTCATTATTTCATACATATGACAAACACAACTCACCTGCATAATCATCAGTCGAAATCTAGATGCAGAATTTTAAAGAATTATGAAAATACCCAATTCACCCCCCTCTTGGGTATATTTTTATATTCCAACCGAACAATTGGTATCAAATTAGAGCTTTTCGAAAAGACTATAATAATATAAAATTATAAGGTCTATACAAATATGGAAATGACTGACCAGAGAGAAGGAATGTCAATGGTTTGTGCTCCTTTTTTCAATGGTGAATACTATGGATGCTGGAAATCACATATGATTATTTACCTGAAGAATCTGATATTCAAAGTATTCTATAAGATCAGTACTCCTTATATAAATTTGTAAAATTCTGCAACTTGGACTACTGCTAAGAGGCTAACTATAACACAAATTATAAAGCTATGAACTCTATTATTTGTGGTCATAGACCAGATGAATTCAACTGTGTGTCACAATTTCCTACTTGTTATGAAATATGGGAAACATTATAGTTTCTTTTGATGGAACAGATAATGTAAAATAAATGAGGTATCCAATAACAAAATTGAAATTTGATACCCTCAGAATTCATGTTGGGGAAATTATCGCTCAGATGATTAGAATGTGTAATGCCCCAACCCTAGTTACCCAGAATTGGTTTATTCTTATATAACATTGGAATGATCACAAAATATCAAGTCTGGAAAGACCTATTAGTTTAGTAGCCTTGTAAGTATTAGATACATTCATAAGGTTTACATTAAATTATTAAATGAAAAAATAAAACAACATTGTTTCCATAGACCACACACATATCCCCTCAGACTATCCCTAGAGGTAAGTCATAAAATACTTCTTCACATCCTAGGAGGAATAAAACATAGAAAGGGGTGAGCTCAGATTCTCAATAAGGATAACAATATAGAGGAATCTTTCATAGATAAGCATAGACATTTAAGGCAATCTATAACTAAATCAAAATCCTTTTAGACTTGAACTTCAACATAATATGGAAAAAAATAAAATGAAATAATTCAATTTACTTATTCACATGTATATTCATCTAGTTGAATAATCAAATGAATTATCAATAACCATTTTCATAATGATGGAATGCATAATTCTAGACTACCATAACCACATAATCAAGGCCTTGTGCCAAGACTACAAATAATATTTTGTCAATGCCTTGTGCCTAGACACTAGTTTGTCTCATGAGACCTACCGATGCCTCGAGGAGCTATAGTTGGATCCACCCATCACTTACTAAGTCCAATGAATTACTCATATGAAAATTTTGAAACATAACATATACATTCGTATTAAAACTAGCATACGAAATTTCAATACATTATCAAAAAACAATGAATGGTAAAAAAATAGCACATCCACAGTCAAACATAACTCATTCAATACAATATGGAAGATTTTATTGTAACAAATTAAGATCAATCAATAATAATGAAGGATATAGACATAGATGAAAATAACCATAAAAACTATTTGAGGGAAATATCCCCCTTTTTCTTGAAAACATTTAAAGGTCACACTATTTGTTAAGAAGTCGTTCAAAAATATATTTTTGGAATCTAAGTGTCCCATACCACTTTGAAACTTTTAAAAGAAATTTTAAAATCTAAAACACTAATTTCCATATAAATAAATGCATAAAACCATTTTTAAAACATACACATTAATGAGAAAGATTTAGAAGAATAAATCTTTAAATCTATTAAAAATGAAATTTTAGTTAGAGTTTCTTACAAAAAGAGAGACACTTGAATACAAATATTTGAGGTAATAAAAAAATTGTAATATCCTGAGAAAAAAGGGATTCATGATTTACTATGTCAAAGTACCTTATATACACCATATAAAAGTGATTTTGTGTAAAACAACAAATAAGTCTCAATGGAATGTAAATTGAAATGAAATCTCTTATAAATATGGTATCATTAGGTTAAGGGTAAATCAACAACATATTTATGTGTGAAGAATATAAATATGGTCAATATGATTGTATATTCATTGTAAATAAATCAGAGTACATTCACACATAATCTTGTAAAAACAACATCAATGAATTAGATATTTAACTCAACAAATAGAGATTGAGTGAAAATTACTCATATGAAGTTCATATCGATGAAATGAGAATTTATCAATGGAGTGATTATGTGTATCAAAAGTATATCCACAGAAAGGGGGGGTGGAAATTATGACATAAGAAAATGAATAGTGATTCCACACATAATCTTGGAGTAAAATAATCAATGAAGTATGAGTAAAGCCGAATGAGTGGAAATTTAAATTTAAAATTCCCTTATTGATTTGGTAACATACGAAACATACACCCATAAAATAAGGATCATATAATAATTATATAAATATCCATAAATTAATGTATGTTACACAATGAATATAATCATGGGTAGTACACACACCACATGCAATAAAAAAGTGGTGAACAATGGAAATCTCACAGAATTAAAAGTGAGATAAGAAACCCCTTACATTGTACTTTTTTCTTGGTATAGGGTAGGTTAAACTCCTTTAAAATGGTGAAATAATTGTTATTAAATTATAAAAAAATCATATAAATTAATATGATATCATATATGATCTTTTAACATTGCTTTGTTAATAGTATGTTAGTATTATCGTCGTTCTGTGTGTTAATGAATTCGATTTCCATTATACTCTTTGTTATGTGAGTCATATTTTTTATGAGTCGGATGTATATTATTCATATACTGAATTATATCATGTCTCTAAAAACTATTTTTAATCATAAAAAAAATTTAGTCTTGAATGGATATGATGGGGAATGAATCTTATCGCGTTCATAGAGACGATAATCCGTACATACGCACAAGCGAACATTTCATTCGTTTGATATTAAAATTATATATAATTGGATGGTATATCATATATAGAGAATCATTATCCTTATATATTTATTATTTAAATGAATTAAACATCATTATTATACCCATAAAAATAATAATGTATTGAATAACATTTACACCACGACGTGGAGACTGTAATCTGTACGTACGCACGTATGGTGACATGCCATTCGAAGGATGGATAGGATAATTAATATTGTTGTACCATATTTATAATAATATTACATTATATATAAGATAATGGATTTAATATTTTATAATGGAAATAACAAAGAAATAATAAGTGGAAGAATAAATGAACTTGAAAGAGGGTGGTGAAATTATTACCTCTTCTTCGGGTTCTTCCTTTTGGTTGGATAAAAAGGGCTCCTTAAGATGGCTTTATGACCAAAGTAGGACCTCTATGATTAAGGTAGGATAGTTTAGAGGGTGTTTGGGCTGGGGTTGGCCGATTCAAATGGATCTTACGGTGTGAATTAGAGAGAAGGGGGAGTGTCCTTTTATAAGAGGGGTGAGGGGAACCTTAGGAAAAGCTAGAAATATTATTTTATAATAAAATAATTTCCAGTTTCTAATGGCTCCAAAATGGATTATTTAAAAGCTAAGGTGAATATGGATAGAAAACCACTCAAAAAATAGGTTTTATACAGGTTTTAGTCACTATATTAACCTTAACATTTAGATTTAATTATTAGTTAAATAGTTTGACCTTTACCCTGTCTTTTTGTATTTTTATATTATATAGATCATAAACTTACTGTATACTTCCAAGAGAACCCCAAGTGGTTAATTATTGATACACCAATAATTATATAATTATTTTGTAAAAACCATATATTTTTAGAAAAATAATATCATTTAATAATATAATAATATTTTTAAAACTCTTTTATGTCATTTTTTACACTATTTGTTATTTTGCCTTTTCTAAATTCATAACAACATTATTACTTTAAAAAAAAATCATATAACCAACCATAATATGTCATATTAACTTAAAAAATAAATTTAATTCATAAAAAGTCTCAAATTACATTTATTTGGATATTTATAATATCATTTATTTTAAAACGTTTATTAATTATGTAATTACTACATCATCATTGTGTCATAAATAAATTTAATTATTTGTTGTCTAAAATTATAAATAAAATGCCATTATGTGGGAAATACTTTTAGCTTTCTAATTAATATATATGGTCGAATTTATCTTATGTATAACCCTATTTTAATAATATTTTAGTTATTAAACTCTTATTTTAACTCTTTTAACTCTTTATTAAATAAAATAATAATAAATGTCCTAATCTAATCCATGTGGACCAAAGAGGTTCAAATTTTTTTCATAAGATTTTTTTGGTCTAATTATACTTATCTAACAGAATTAGGATTTGAGTTAGGGTAATAATAATATCATTTTTACCCTCAATTACCCTATTTACTTTTAGTCGTGGTAAATAAAATTAAAAAGTTACAATTCACCAAAAAATATTTTTATCTTCTTGAACCACATTTTACTACATGATATTAACCGTTTCATTCATTGTTTCAAAATTCAACTCACAGAAGCGGTAAAATTATGTTTTATATGAATTTACAAATTATCCTAGGTGGTGGGTAAAAGACGGTGAAAAGTTCAATAAAATATTAATATATCTAAAATTATTATAAACAGACTCCAATGAATAACATTGAACATATATGGGTAATTTTTATCTATTTTGACCAAATATAAATTTAAATAAAATATATAATTATTCAAATAAAAATTTGGTTTTATATTATAAATCGGTGTTTTTAACTATTCATAAAAAATTAAATGTTTTCATAAACATACAAAAAATTCACCCTAAGCTAATTTTTTTAGTATGAATTAAAAATTGAAGTCTATTTTATGAAATTAAAAATATTTAAATTTCATTTATTAGTTCAAAATTAATTACTGTTGTCAAAACCTAAAAGCGTATTTTTATGAAATAATTACTACAAAAAGATTGGCATTTGTTTATGTCCAATTTCAAAGTAAAATTACTTCCAATGACAAACAATTGATTTAATGGTAAAAAAATAATATAATTATACATCCAAACCATTCATATGTATAGTTTAACACTACAAATTATCATGATTAAAAACATTGTTTTCAGTTAAAATATATTATTTTTAACTATTCAACCAAATATGAAAGTTATCTAAAAAAAATCAACAGTTTATTGAAACTAAATTAGTATGTCCCAATCCCAAAGAAGATGTTTAATTTTTCAAATTGAATATATAATAGATTCAAATATTGTATTTAAAAAGGGTTCTCCATTAAAAGGTTAAAAAATTGCATTTTTTGATAATTACTTCTTTTATCGGGAAAAAATGAATATGTCCATACATTATGTCTAATAAACTCATAATATGGATTCTAAAATTATAAGGGTTACATAAAGATAAAATTCTGTTAATACTATTCATAACCTCTTTTGAACAGCTAGTTTGGAAAGTCGTGGTGCGCTTGAACCTGATGTTATAGGTACTGTAAGTTATTGAATTATTTTGAAGAACTTATGTACTATGAAATATTTGGGTGTTACATTCTTCCCTCCATCAATAAATTACATCATCGCAATTTTTAAAATTGGGCTTGGGAATATAATGGAATGTCCCACATCAGAAAAAGAGTTAATAAAACTATCAGTTTAAAATAAAGAAAGAGAAGTAAAAAGGTCACCCAAGATAACACATACTAGGATTCCATGTAGTAAAACATGGATATGGAAGATAAACTAAGTGACAAGTTTTGATGGAGAGGGATAGAAAAATTTATTAGGGGAATGTTAACAACAAGAAAACCACAAACTTGTGATGGGACAAATGTTCATTAGTTTCCCAGTATGAAAAGTAAATGGACAACTTTTTGTTTAAATTACATTACATAAAGATGAGGAATTTATTTATGAGATTGATTAAGAACATAAATAGATATACATACTTTTTCAGTATATTTTCATTATTTAATAAATTTCTACCACTAAATAATTTTTTTAAATGATGTGTATTCAAGAAGACTTGGTCACACTGGAAGAGCTCGAATAAACATCTAGTGAATCAGATGATCCACAAAGGATAAACTATATATTTACCTTTTCTTTATAGATTAATCAAAACCAAAATGATTAGTAAAAGATTTGATGATCCACCAAAAGGATATTCCTTTAGAGAAAGAAACACTAATCTTAATTTCCAAAATTAAGCCAACAATTCTCGAAAATTAAATAAATACAATTCAATAAATAATTTTCCTTAAAATCTTTCGATATAATCGAAACTTATATTGAAACCCAAAACAAAGAAGAATTTGGTTATGTAGTCTTCCATGTTAAATTGTATCTCCAAATGATATCAACTACTCCTAAAGTCACATACTTAAAAATAATTAACCTATTCACATATTTTCTATTATAGGATAATCATTTCCTTAGATAACCCAAATCGGTATAAATACAAAATAAAAACATTGATAAAAATCCACCATTAATCCTCAAATGAAATCCCATAGTATTCTATTTTCCATGGGAATATAGTGTTCCCAACAAATATAACGTCTTCCAGAATAACATTTGTCACTTAATCACCAAATCATTTTCTTATACTAAGGGTTTTAATTTTATAAGACATTAAATCACAAATAATCTTATTATTGACCAATAAAATCATTTAACTAAGAATAATTAGTCACACAAACCAAGGACTTCACGTAGTCCAGTGGTAAGTGATAAATTCCAATCGCACTATGGTTGTGGGTTCGATTCCCACAGCTTTTTCTGACACGACAGGTTGTCACATGGTCTACGTGTTGTTCTTTTACAAAACCTATATTTTATAAAATTACCAAAATGAGATAAATTCCTCAAAATAAGCATAACATAATTTAGCCACAAATGTTATCTCACACCATGCATTTCCATCCCAAAATATATTAACTTGTAATTGACTCAACCCCAATGATCATATAAAAGAAAATGGTTGTTTATCACTATATCCTCAAGAGAAAAGATAACTCCTCCTAAAATATCATTTTCACATGAAAAACTGCAGGGTTACAAATACAAGATAGAATTATTACAATGTAATCCAATCAACAAGGAGCACTAATACCTTTAAACATTTCTCCATCCATTTATTTATACAATTCTTATTCTTTGACCAAGAAAATATTCTTTAGAATAGGGCATTCACTCGGGTAATGTCCAGGTCCCCTACATTTACAAAAAATGATTGTAAATGGATTCTTGAGACCATTTTTATTTTCTTCCATATTACTCTTCATTTTTCCTCGGCAATTATTCATTTTATGTCCTTCGTTCACACACTTAAAGAATTTATTTTTTCCATTGAGATATTTTCCTAGGTGTCTCCTTCCACATTTCCTGCCAGATGGAAATTGAGGATTCTTTTCTCTATGGATTTAAATAATGGATCTCTTATCATTCATCACCATTATCTTCTTTGTGGATTCTAGGAGTTGGTTAATATATATGTTATTGATCATATTTTTGGAAAAGTAAGTTGGCCTGAACATGATATCTTTTATGCCTATCAATATTCCATTTTGTTTCTCATTTCTACCCTTGTTCCCCCCTTGTACATCATTCTCAATGTTACTATGACTTCCTTGGAATCCAGCCATTGACTAAAACTAGAAAGCATTGTGTGAGTAACAGTTTTCATAAAATCATTTAGAGAATATCATGACACCATATTTTCAATTTGAAACACCTTAGGATTAACCATGTTCATTTATTCTCATATTATATTTAAATACATCAAATCAGTTTATAAAGAAAATGTAAATAATCCTAAGCATATCCCCTGGGAGATTCATAACCAATAGTGCATCAAGGCCAATTGTGGTACACCAGTTACCGTTCAAGTATAGTTCAAAGCGATGTTTTTGAGTTTTCCCCTAGGTGAATCTATGCCAGAGATGCCTCTACCTGCTCGTATCCAGACATGCATATATTGCTTGGAAAAATCACAAAATCACTACAATAACAAAATTTTAGGAAGTTCCTCTATACTAATCCTCAAAGTCTATCTTTGGGCTATTTTCTCTAATTAGAGTTTATATAAATCTAGTTTCCAAGGTTTGTTCTAATCTTTCTCAGATACCAACGGTAACAAGTCTTCCCTAGTTACCGAGAGTCAGTGCATTATTCAATAACATTGTCATGATCACAAAAGATCATGTCTCGAAAAAAAATTAGTTTAGTAGCCTTGGAAGTACTAGATACATTCATAAGGTTTAAATTACATCGTAACTTGAAAAAATACAACAACATTGTTTCCATAGACCACACACATATCCCCTCAGACTATCCCTATAGGTAAGTCATAATATAATACTTCACATCTAGGGAAAAATAAAACATAGAAAGTGGTGAGCTCAGATGCTCAGTAATGATAACAATATAATGGAAACATTCATAAATAATCAAAAACATTTAAGGCTGTGCATAACTAAAATAAAAGAATTTTAAACATGAACATCGGAATAATATGGAAAAAATGAAATGAGATAATTCCATTTACTTATTCACCTGAATATTCTACTAGTAAAACAATCACAAGAAATATCAATAACAAATTTATTAATGATGGAATAAATAATTCCAGACTATCATAACCGTATATTTAAGGCCTTGTGCCAAGACTACAAATAAGATTTTGTCAAGGCCTTGTGCCCAGACACTAGTTTGTCTCATGAGACCTACTGATGCATCGAGAAGCTATAGCGGTCTCCACCCGTCACTTATTAAGTTTAATGCATTCGTCATGTAAAAAGTTTGAAACATAACATAAACATTCGTATTAAAACTATCATAAGAAAGAAGGATCATACAATGATGATGTAAATATAGATAAATTAAATTATATTACAAAATTAATATAATCATTTGCAGTACACACACCACATGCAATAAATAAGTGGTGAAAAATGGAAATCTCACGGAATTAAAAGTGAGATAAGAAACCCATTACATTATAATTTTTCCTTGGTAGAGAGTAGGTTAACCTCATTTATAAAGGATAGGTAATTGTTATTAAATTATTCTAGAATCATATACATTAATATGATATCATATACGATCTTTTAACATTTTTTGTTAATAATATCTTTGTATTGTTATCGTTTCGTGTGTTAACGGATTCGTTTTCCTTTATATTATTGTTATGTGAGTCATATTTATTATGGATGGGATGTATATTATTTCTATCCAAAATTATATCATGTCTCTAAACATTATTTTTAATCATTAAATGAAATTTTTTCTCGAATGGATATGATGTGGAATGAATCTCATCGTGTTCGTGGAGACGGTAATCCGTACATACGCACGAGCGACAATATCATTATTTTGATATTAAAATAATATATAATTGGATGGTATATCATATATATATAATAATTATCATGTTATATTTTTGATTTACATGAATTAAACATAATTATTATACCCATCCAAATAATAATGTATTGAATAACAATTACACCACGACGTGGAGACGGTAATTTGTACGTACGCATGTATGGTGACATGCCATTCGAAGGATGGGTAGAATAATGAATATGAATATACCATATTTATAATAACATTATACTATATATAATATACTAGAGTTATTATTTTATAATGGAAATAACAAAGAAATAATAAGTGGAAGAATAAAAGAACTTGAAAGAGGTTGGTGAAATTATTACCTCTCCATCGGGTTATTCCATTTTATTTGATCAAAAGGGCTCTTTAAGTTGGATTTATGACCAAGGGAGGGCCTCTACGATGATGGTAGGACAGTTGAGAGGGTATTTGGGTAGGGTTTGGCTGATCCAAATGGATTTGAAGGTGTGAATTAGCGAGAAGGGAGAGTGCCCTTTTATAAGAAGGGTGAGGGGAATCTTAGTAAAAGCTAGAAATATTATTTTATAATAAAATACTTTTCGGTTTCTAATGGCTCCAAAACTGATTATTTAAAGAATGAGGTCGGGATTGGTCACAAAACACTCAAAAAATAGTTTTTAGATAGGTTTTGGTCATATTATTATTCTTATCTTTTAGATTTAACTCTTAGATAAATAGTTTGACATTTATCATGTCTCTTTGTATATCTATATTATATGGTTAATAAACATATTATATGCATCCAAGAGAACCCCAAGTGGTTAATTAATGATATACCTATCCTTATATAAGCCTTTTTTTTCGATCCTCATATTTTTTGAAATGGAATATCAAATAATAATATAATATTTTTTTTAAAACTCTTTTATGTCAATTTTGACAGTATTCGGTATTTTGTTTTTTCTAAATTCATAACAGCACTTTTACTTCAAAAAATTCATATAAGAAACCCTACTATGTAATATTAACTTATAAAATAAGTTTAATCCATATAAAGTCTCAAATTGCATTTATTTGGATATTTATAATATCATTTATTTTAAAATTTTATTAATTATGTGATTACTGCATCATCATTTTGTCATAAATAAATTTAAATATTTAATTTCTAAAAATTATAAATAAAATATAATTATGTAGGAAATAGGTTTATCTTTCTAATTAATATTTATAGTTGAATTTATAGTATGTAAAACACTATATTAAAAATGTTTTAGTTATTAAACTCTGATTTTAACTCTTTTAACTTTTCTTTAAATAAAATAATAATAAATGTCCTAATCTAATCCAAATGGACCAGAGAGGTTAATATTTTTTCATAAGGATTTTTGGGTCTAATTATACTTATACAATAGAATTAGGACATGTTTTAGGGTAATAATAATATCATTTTTACCCTTAATTACCATATTTACTTTTAACCGTGGTAAATAAAAGTAAAAAGTTACTATTTACCAAAAATTATTTTTATCTTATTGAACCACATTTTAGTCCATGATATTAACAACGTATCTTATATTTTTGAAATTTAACTCACAAAAGTGGTAAAATTATGTTTTGGGTGAATTTATAAATTCTCCTAGGAGGTGGGTAAAAGACGGTGAAAAGTTCAATAAAATATTTATATATGTAAAATTATTATAAATTGATTCCAATGAATTAAATCGAACATATATTTTTATTGTGTATCTATTTTGACCAAAATTAAATTTGAATAAAATAAGTAATTATTTAAATAAAAATTTGGTTTTAAACAATAACTCAATGTTTTTCACTATTCATCAAAAATTAAAAGTGTTCAGAAACATACAAAAAATTCACCATAAGCTAATTTTGATATTCAAAATTCAAAAATGAAGTCTATTTTACCAAATTCAAATCTTTGAAATTGCATTATTAGTTTAAAA
The DNA here is from genome assembly GCA_963277665.1 of Viscum album. NCBI lineage: Eukaryota > Viridiplantae > Streptophyta > Magnoliopsida > Santalales > Viscaceae > Viscum > Viscum album. The sequence continues at coordinate 1,058,708,882 of OY728129.1, forward strand.
TTAATTCTCGTTGTCAAAACTAAAAGGCATATTTTTATGAAATAATAACTACCAAAAGATTTGCATTTGTTTATGTCCAATTTCAAAGTGAAATTACAACTAATGAAAAACATTGGATTAAACGGTAAAAATATAATCTATTTATACAACCAAACCATTCATATGTATAGTTTAACACTATAAATTATTTTGATTAAAAAAGTTGTTTTTCGTTAAAATATATTATTTATCACTATTCACCAAAATATGAAAGTTATCTGAAAAACACCAAAAATTTATTGAAAATAAAATATAATAGTCCCAATCCCAATGAATAAGATTATTTTTTCAAAATGAATATATAAATGTTTTAAATATTGGATTTAAAAAGGGTTCTCTATTAAAAGAAGGTGAAATTGTATTTTTTTTGAAAAATACTTATTTTATCTTAAAAAAATGAATTTGTCCTTAAATTATGTTTAATAAACTCATAATATGGATTCTAAAATTATAATGGTTATATAAAGTTCAAAATTATGTAAATATTATTCATAATCGCTTTTGAACGGCTAGTTTGGTAAGTCATGGTGCACTCGAACCCGATATTGCGTGTAGTGTAAGTTATTGAATTACTTTGAAGAACTAACATACTATGTAATCTTGGGGTGTTAAAAAATGCCTATAAATATTATAAATAACAATACAACCATGTGTTATCCTATAAAACAAGAAGATCAATATTTGAATGTACTAGGAGTACTACCTACTAAATGTAATGGTATATCAGCTGTAATTCAACAATCATCACCTATTAAAAATATCATAATGATAGAACTGATTGGGACACTAATGATGTATGAAGATGAAATGGAAGATGAAGATGAAGATTATAATTTTTTAGTGGAAAAGGATAATACTTCTCTAAAGGTAACATCTCAGAAGCATATAAAATGAAAAAGCAGGAATTCAGAGAAGAAATAAATTTAGATACATCTCATTATGAAATGGAATTTTCTCAATTAGATATAAAGTTTATCAAGTTTTAATAGAAGAAAAGGGGATTCATAAATCCCTTCAAAAAGTATGATAAATACTCTAGGGATGTCTAATGGTACGAATGCAAGAAATTAGTTCTTATAAGACCCGATTGTCCCCAGCTAAAATGTGAAAAGAGAAAAATAGAAAAGGCATATTAGAAAAATTATTATTATGAACATATAGGAAAATATGAATTAAGGAAACATGGACTATCTTTGGAGACTCCATTAGCTCAAGAAAATCTGATTCAGAAAAGGAAGAATCACATTTAAATGAAAATATGTTCTTCATGGAAGAAAAAGATAAGGTATAAACCTATTATTCATATAATCCTGAATATTATTATTCCAATAAAAAATTGGCTTCCTAAAACAATATTCTTGATGAATAATATGACTCCTTAGAAAGGAAACAAAAATCAATAAAAATATTCACAATTCAATTCTTGGAGAAAGAGATATCTTAATTAATCACGATTAAGACTTAATTGAAAATTTTAACTCGTCTACCACAAACTATGCTGATCTTGAAAATAAGGTTAAACACTACTGTAAATGAACCCTTTACCAACAGTTCCTAACCATAGGTAAAGGCTAGATAACCATTGGTATAATATATACCAATAGTTATCCAAACTATAGGGAAGTAAGTTGTAGGAAAAACATATGACAATGGTTTCTAGAAAACCATTAGTATATGTTAGGAAATCTACATTATACCAACATTTATGTCATACCGTTGGTATAAAATTTCACCAATGGTTTGAAACTGTTGGAAAACATACTATTCCAATGGTTTCAAACCGTTGGAATATAGTTGTGTAAAGCTTTTTACCAACTGTTTTCACAAACGAATGGTATATCTAAACATTTCACCTATATCCCAATGGTTTTTAAACCGTTGGGAAAGTGTTTTTATGAATGGTTATCTTAGAACCATTTGTATAAAAAACATTCAGATCCCTATACCAATGGTAGTAAACCATTGGCATAGGCTTTGCTGTGCAATTCAGGCAGTACTCCGCTGCTCTGTTCTGCACTATGACTTCCATTAACAGGCTTCCCTTTCTGCATTTCCAGCTTCCCCAACCCCAATTACCATCAATAACCAACTATAATACATACATATATATAATTAATTCATATTGGTTTAACACATAATGCACCCTGCAACTGTACACATACAGAATTAAAGCATAATTCATAATTTAATTATAAACATACATAACTGATTTTGAATTCAATTTAGAATTGAGATGACAATTACATGTGCAATATGGAATTCAATTCATAATTGAATACTGAATTTAATACATACACAATTTAATTATCTATTATGAGTACAATACATAAAAAATTTAATACGTATTTATATGTGTTATACAAAATTATGAATACATACAGAATTTCATTTTGTATAACACATATTTGATTGAATTCAGAAATTAGAATCTAATAGTCCCAAAATAATGAAATTGATAAATGACTTGAAAAAACAAAAATATAATGTCCCATGGTTTTGGGCGGGTTCTTTTGAGCTTAGTGACGATGATAATGGGTGTGTGTGAATGAGCTTGTGTGACTTAGGGAATTTGGTTTTCCTTGGGGGTATTAAATGTCATGTGTTTCAGAATTGGGGTATGAGATCCTCACATGAGAAGTGGATTGTGTGAGTCTAGACCATGGATCCTTGTGCTAAAGTATTAGCACAAACCAAATATTTTTGGTCAGTTTTCGTATGCCAATTGTTTTTACATAAAATTATGTCCATTTTAAACAAAAGATAGACACATTGAGTGATAATTCCCACACCGTGCCTCATATTGAGGCGGGGTTGACTCGTAAACGTCACATATGACCCATGGATCATAGTTCTAAAGTATCAACACAATCTGAATGTGTTTGGTTGGTTTTCGGTATGCCAGAAGTTGTTATCACATAAAATGTTTACCATTTCAAATACAAGTGAGACACTTTGAGTGGTACCGGCCACACCATGCATCAAAATGAGGCGGGGTTGACTCGTATGAATCACAAATGACCCATGGATCATTGTCCTAAAGTATCAACACCATCCGAATATGTTTGGTCGGTTTACTATATGCCAGTTGATTTTACTTAAAAAGGTTTCCATTTTAAACAAAAAAAGACACTTTGAGTGATACCAGACACACCGTGCCTCGAATTGAGGTGGGGTTGACTCGTACATGTCACATATGACCGACGGATAATTTTTTTCAAGTATCAATACAATCTGAAATAATTTGGTCGGTTTTCAGTATGCAAGTTGTTTTTTCACTATAAATTATGTCCTTTTCAAATAAAAGTGAGACAAATTTAGTGGTACCGGCCACACTGTGCCTCGAATTGAGGCGGGGTTGGCTCGTACACGTAAAAACTGACCCGTGGATAATTTTAAAAAAGTATCTACAGAATCTGAATGCGTTTGGATGGTTTTCTGTAAGACATTTGTTGTTTTCAATTAAAATGTTGTCCATTTCAAATAAAAGTGTGACACTTTGAGTGGTACTGGCCACATCGTGCCTCAAATTGAGCCAAAGTAGACTCATAAAAGTCAAAAAAATTCCATGGATCCTTGTGCTATAGTATCAACACAATCCGAATACGTTTGGTCAATTTTCCATATGCAAGTTGTTTTTACTTAAAAGGGTGTCCATTTTTAAAAACGAAAGACACTTCAAGTGATACCAGCCAAACCATGCCTCATATTGAGGAGGGGTTGACTCATACATGTAACATATGACCCATATATCATTTTACAAAATTATCCACACAATACGAATGTGTTGTTCAGTTTTCTATATGCCAGTTGTTGTTTTCACTTAAAATGTTTTCCATTTCAAATAAAAGTAAGACACATTGACTGGTACCGGCCACACTGTGCCATTGATTGAGGTGGGGTTGACTCTTACACGTAAAAATTACCCATGGAACATTTTTCTAATATATCAACACAATCTGAATATGTTTGGTCAGTTTTCCATTTTCCAGTTTTTTTTACATAAAATGATGTGCATTTTAAATGAAAGATAGACACTTCGAGTAATACCGGCCACACTGTGCCTCTAATTGAGGAGGGGTTGACTCATAAACATCAAATATGACCAATGGATACTTTTTCTAATGTATCAATACAATCCGAATATGTTTGGTCATTTTTCTGTATGCTAATTGTTTTTACTTAAAAGTATGACCATTTTATTCAAAATAAAGACACTTAGAGTGATACCAGCCACACCATGTCTCAGATTGAGGCGGGATTGACTTAGAAATGCCAAAAATGTCTCATGGATCTTTTTCCTAAAGTATCAATAGAATCAAAATGCATTTAGTAAGTTTTATGTATGTGAGTTGTTGTTTTCACTAAAAATGTTGTCCATTTCAAATAAAAGCCAGACACTTTGAGTGGTACCGGCCACACCGTGACTTAGATTGTGGCAGGGTTGACTCATACATGTCAAAAATGAATCCTGGATCCATGATCTAATGTATCAACACAATCTAAATAGGTTTTTTTGGTTTTCTGTATTCCAATTATTTTTACTTAAAAGGGTGTCCATTTTAAACAAAAGAAAGAAACTTCGAGTGATACCGGCCACATTGTGCCTCAAGATTGAGGTGGGGTTGACGCATACATGTCATGTATGACCCAAAAATCATTTTCATAATTTATAAACACAATAAAATGGTGTTTGGATGGTTTTCCATATTCTAATTGTTGTTTTCACTTAAAATGATGTCCATTTCAAATAATGGTGAGACACTTTGAGTGGTACGGGCACCACCATGCCTCAAATTGAGGCGGGGTTGACTCGTACATGCCACAAATGAACATTGAATCATTGTAATAAAGTATAAACACAATAAGAATATTTTTTTATAGATTTTCCTTATTTATGTTGTTTTTACTTAAATCTCTATCCATTTTAAACAAAAGAGAGACACATTGAGTGATACCAGTCACACCGTGCCTCAGATTGAGGTGGGGTTGACTCGTACACATCAAAAATTACTCATGGATTGTTTTCCTAAAGTATAAATTCAATAAAAAAGAGTTTGTTCTATTTTCCATATTCAAGTTGTTGTTTTCACTTTAAATCATATCCATTTCAAATAAAAGTAAGATAGTTTGAGTGGTATCTGCCACACCGTGCCTCAGATTATGGGAAAGTTGAGTTGTACACGTCACAAATGATCCATGGATCATTTTCCTATAGTATCAATAGAATCATAATGTGTTTTTTTGGTTTTTTATATGCCAGTTGTGGTTTTAACATAAAATTTTGTCCATTTCAAATAAAAGTGAGACACTTTGATTGGTACTGGCCACTCCATGCCTCAGATTGAAGCGAGGTTGACTTGTACAAATTACAAATGAACCACGGATCCTTATTCTAATGTATCAAAACAATACAAATATACAAAGAGCTCTTAGGGGTGGATATCCATCGATCCTTGGGCGTTTTTAGTGCCGTCAAGTGAATATTGAAGATCCAAGTGAGTCTAATCCCCTCATTGATTCTTCTTTTAGATTAGGGTTTCCACATTTCTCCCATAATCTTCCGAAGCTCTAAAACCCTCTTTTTCATTGGGATATAGGGTGAATCATGAAATGTGATTATATTGGGATCTGAGGTGCTGAATTAAGAGTGTTATTGTCTCTGGAATCAAGGTAGTTGGTCCTTAGACTTTCGTTAATTGTCGTGATGTTTTATATATGTGGAATTTCCGCTCGACCTATGTTGGGGTGTCGAGTTGGGGGGTTTTCCGGGGTCTAGGGAGGAAGGTGGGGGCGATGTCTAGGGGGCTGTATGGTGTCCAGGAAGGAGGATGGGGGGGGGGTATCCAGGGTCTACGGAGGATGGAGGATGTCCATGGTCCAGGAATGAGGGGGGATGTCCAAGGAGATCCCAAAAACAAAAATCTCTACAAAAATACACAAGATACACCTATATAAAGAACAGACAAATAAAATAGCCTTGCATAACAAATAGACACATAAAAATAGCCTAGCCTGCGTAATACACTATATACACCTGCATAAAAACACACATAAAAAGGGAACAAAAAACAGAGACACTACATAACACACTACATAATACACTGCATACACCAACATACAAAATATATCAAAAAACATATAAAAACATACTTCAAACATCACAAAAAATACCTTCAATAGCACAAAAAAACACATATGTCCAGAGAGTGGGGTGGGTGCTGTCCGAGATCTATGGAGGAGGGGGACTGTCTGGGGTATAGGGATGAGGGTGGGGGCTCTCCAGAGTCCATGAAGGAGGGGAGATGTCTGGGGTCCTGGGAGGAGGGTGGGTGGCTTTTCGGGGGGCAGTATGGGGGGCTATTCGGGGGGATGTATAGGGGGTTGTCTAGGGGCTGTTCGGGGTCCTGTGAGGAGGGTGGGAGCTGTCTGGGGGGCTCTCCGGGGGGCTATCTGGGGTCCAGGGAGGAGGGTGGGGGCAGTTTGTGGGGGCTGTCTGGCTGCAGTCTAGGGGGATATCTTGGGGTCTGTCTGGGGTCCAAGGAGGAGAGTGGGGGGAAGGCTATTTGTGGGGGTTGTCTGGGGTCTAGAAATGAGGGTGGGGAGGCTGTTTGACGAGCTGTCTGGGGGGCTGTCTGGGGGGTTGTTCGTGGTCTAGGGAGGAGGGTGGGGGACTATCCCGGGGGGCTATCTCGGGTCCAAGGAGGAGGGTGAGGGTGTTGTCCAGGGGGTTTTCCCGGTTTCATGGGACGACATTTAGATATTTTCTAAGATAATTCATTCAAGGTTATTAAGATAATTTCTTTATATCAACTTATCATCATAGCACCAATTTTCTAAATTCCACGAAAAAATTACAATTTCATTAAAATAGGGGGATTTCACAACTTCCATGATTTTGAAAAATAAAACATTACTAATATATAAATAATCATTTAAATCATTTAGAATTTCTTTTACTATAAATCATTAAATTTAATGTTTCATTTATGGAGAAGAAATATTATGGAACCAGAAAATGTTTTATCAATGTTCAAATCAACACCCACAACTAGAAAACCCATGAATAGAGGGTGGGTGTGCTATCTATGGGGTGGGAGGGCTATCTACCGGGGTGGAGGGGTGTTCCAAGGGGGTACGGGTTGTCCAGGGGGTGGGGGTGTCCAAGGGGTTGGGGGCTGTCTAGTAGAGGAGTGAATCAGGCACAACAAAGCATCACGTCAATTTTTATTATTTATCGATAAAAAAAATAAAGAAAATTTGATCTACCTAATCAAACATATATTCAGGCACAACAAATCAATAAACATCAAAGGTCAGTAATATCAGTCAAAAAAGTAATGGATCAATCTATCCCACATCACCATCACTATTATCACCATCATCATCACCCTCACCCTCATCCTCATAGTCATCCCCATCATCGTCCCCACCATCCTCCTCTCCCTTGTACTCTGCCTCGACCTCCTCATCTCCCTCTTCCTCTGCCTCTCCCTCCTCCTCACCCTCCTCCTCTACCACGACCTCCTCCTCGCCATCATGTCAGCCAATATTAGAACTACCACCTGGTGCACCATATATAGAATGCATTGATGACATATATTAATCACAAGCAGTTTTGTCCTTTGGTGGATGTGTTGGATGTAATACTTCCATCAGTTTCATAAATGTAGTGTTTTCCCTAGTAGACAGTTTTTCCATCGCTGTGGACATTTTTTCATCTTGTTGTACATTTCCTTAACCTGCTGCAACACGGTGGCACTACAACTCGTACCTGAGGAGGGCCAATATCTGACCAGAACCGTACTCTTCCTAGATAGGCAATGTAATCTACCAGGGTGGTCATCTCCCATCACCTGATGTAAGTGATTTTTTGGCCCAAAATTGTCAGGTTCTTGGGCATCAATACCCTCTAAAGCAGCATGTTACAAATATAAATATATTATTAAGTTACAAAATAGAGATTAAAATTTTAAATCTACAAATTAAAACTTACAATCTCATGTCATGTCGGTTCATTAAACGCACTTCCATCTTTCATATTTCTACTCTAGAAAGACAGTTTTTCTCGAGGAACACATCCTTCTATATTAAATTTATGCCTCTATAATGACATTGAATGTAGGAAACCATAATTCAAAATAGGATACCAAGAAAACAGTAATTGCATAACTAAAATTATATATCAACTTTTGAAATCAAATAAATTGTGGAGGAAGCAATAGAAAGTGCAGGTTGTAAAGAATGATTATAAACTATCATACCAGCTATCTCTCATGATCTAACATCGTAGTACATCCCAATGTGTGGACATATTTCTTAGCATAAATGTTTTTTTATTTCTTCTAGATTCATCTTAAACAAAATTCAATAATTAGTATTAACGAAAAACATGAATATTTTCATTTAAATACCTCTAATTTGATTAAAACCATAAATTGGCTTGTCTTCCAATGAGTAATCATATGTCGATACGGTTTTAACAGACAATCATCCATGACAGGGACCACCTCTAACTATGTGCCCACTCTAGCAAGCCATCCAATGTACAACTCATGCTTATAATATCTCCAAAGCCCACCTAAATGCTTTAAACGTGCTGATTATGCACCCTCACCATCGGGGAAATTAAACCGCAGTTGACACCGAAATATTAATTCATATAAATACAAAAATTAATATATTGAATTAAATACAACATATTTTTTACCCATATCTCTACCCATGCTTTATCCTTGATTTCATTTGTTTGTTCTCTCCATGAGAGTGGGTTGACAATAATGATGTAAGAGTATTTGGAAATTGTCACAAAAAAAACTCCGACATTGCTGCCCTTATTTTTCAATCATCTGACTATCTTCATTGTAGTCCACCACCAACTGAATGTAGTTGTTCCACACCGCACACATGCATGTACACCTCTTACCCACCTCCTATCTATAAATGTATCTTTTATGAAATAAAATAAATATTTTATCAAGACAAGTTATAATGAAAACAAATAATGGTGTAATAATTTGTTAGGGTGGTATAAGTATACCGGTGGAGGTCTGATCAATGGGCACCGCTAGATATGCAGAAATTAAAGGAACACCCTATGTAGATGGAGTGGGTCCCAATGTATGCTTTGTAGGGACAGCCTCTTATGGAGCAGGAGTCGAAGAAGATGGAATATAGAAGACCAAATAGAAGGAAGGAGAAGTAAAAGAATATGACAAGGATGGTTGGCCAAGTGATGGATGGGGAGTGGGAATCTTCATCAGATATGGTACAGATGGGTGAGGAGGCTCAGATGTAAAGGGTGGTGAAAACATGGGAGGCCTAAATATCTCGTGTGTCCCTAACGGCACACCGGGATCAGAATGTGGGGTGGATGGTAAGCCAATGGGATGGTCAGGGTCTAATTGGGTATGCTGGCCAGATTTTCTAGTTCTCATACCACCCCCTCATAAGAATACCCTGAGTACTGGGACCACTAATAGACAGCTCAACAAATAACTGTCACCTAATATATGGATCCTAAAAAAATGTTTAAAAAATTTAATCACATGAAATTTTATTTTATTTAAATAAATTTATTTGAAATAAAATACTTACAGCAGGAACTACTGGTGGAATTCCCAACTCAGTCATGCGACAATTGTTGTCCATAATCTGTTTTCTTTGCCTCTCTTCAATTGGTTTCATTTCCTACATTTGAAAATAAATATGGAAGTAAATAGTAAAGAATACGTAATGTGTAACCCTAAAAACAAAATAAATGCTAGGGATAGGGGGATTCATGGATAATTTAACTAACCATTATTTTAGGTGAGATTGAACAAATATATTATGAATTAGATAAATCATACATTATATTATAAAGAAATTTAATTTTTAGTAGTATGATTATTTACTAAGTGTCATTAGTCTATTAAAATCATGGAACATGGATTCTACCATATTCATAAGTGGTAAAGCAGTTGTCAAAATTAACGAAAATTTTAATTTCTTTAGCTCAGGTACATGATGCAGATTTCAATACATTTTTTGCAGAAGAATACAAACCATAATGTTCATTAACTTTGTAAAATGTTAAAGAGAGGTCTTATAGTTTTACAAATTTTATACAAATCATAGTTGAATAATTGAAATGTTCCTTAAGTTAAAAAGGTTGGTTTCATAGTTTTAAATATAGTTCAATTCCATATTAGAAAATGAAATTCAAATTAAAATTCCAACTAATAAACATTGAAAATTCACATAACCGTCAAGTCAGATACAACATATTTTTAATCAATATTAAATAAATTTGAATAGTACCAACCTAAAAAACCCAACATGAGGTAAACCAATATAATTGATAACATGGATGAATGATTCTATATATTTTCCACCACAACTTTAGGTTCACAATAAACTCTGACAATTGAGCTATTAGAGTCATCAAAATAAATAAATGGATTGGTTCCAATGACAGTAGGGAAAGTGTCAATTCCACCATCTCCATCATAAAAAATATGTCTTGGAATTACTTCAACTATGACACAATATTCACGTTGAAGTTGGTCTTGGACATAAAAAAATTGTTTAGCCATTGATGCCAATACATATGGTTCTTTAGTAACAATATTGTGAGTCATGTTTTTTATTCAAAATCCACTATCATAAATAAATGTTCCATGTCTCTTAATCGAATCAAACCAATGTAATTTCATCATCGTGACTCATCCATGAGAGTAATAATCCATTATTATAATTTTTTCAACGACTCCATAATAACCCACATTTTCAAATCGCGGTCTACTATCTGATGCACTGGCATAACAATCTGTTATGGAAGTAACCATAACACCATCATGTTGTGTTCTCATGTTATTTTCTAGTTCCGAAAAAAAATTGTACCAGTTGAGAACAATTGAGTTACGGTCACGAACCATGGTATTAAGACCAAAAGCCAAAGCTCTTATTTCCCCAGAGATAGAGTCTACAGGAAAACTCAATACCTGCAATATAAATGAATAATAAACTTAATTAAATATTTATTTAATTATTCTAAACAGTAATATTTTTACCTTCAATTTTAACCAAGAATAAAACTATTCTATATAGAAAGTCTCCATCATTCTCTAAGACAAAGAACGATGATTTCTATTTATCATTTTATTATGTTCCCTGTAGATAAAAATATGAATAGTTTAACATATATATATATAAGATATACATATTCAATTTATTTACCTAATATAGACATCGAAAAAATTAGAGTTGTAAAAAACAGTGTGATATTCCATCTCCTTCTCTTCAAGGCTTAATGTATTCAATGTATACGATCCAGGAATTACAAATGTTAGAGGAAGTGATGGAAAACTAGGTTCAATTTTCTCATACTATTCTTATACATTTCTCACTGTTCTGTTCATTCTTGTAGTATGATAAGACAAATATATTGAGAAGAAATCTATAAATTCTTGAGCCAAGTAACCGTTCACAATAGAACCTTCGGGATGATTCATGTTTCTCATATAACACATTAATGTGTACATATTTATTTCAGTTCGATACATCCAATGAAAATAAACAGGTCCTCCGAGAAGTCTTTCAATGTGAATATGGACATTCATATTCAGTATGAATGTGAAAAATAAAGGAGGAAATATTTTCTCCAACTCACAAAAAAATTATTGGGGCATCTATCAACAGTTTTTTCAAGAAAGACTTGGACATCTTCTTAGCAAAAATATATATAAACAAATGGCACAACCGAATAATAGTCACCCATACATTATTGGAAAAAAGATGATGGATTAATTTTGGAATAATTTCATTCCTAATAAGTTGATAATAATGAGTCTTCAAAGATTTTAGATTCAAATATCTTCTATTGACCTGTTTAGATTTGTTTCTTGAATATCCATCAATAACTCTAATAGTCTCTAATACTTCCAGAAATTGTTTTTCCAATAGGTATCATCACATAAGAAGCACATGGAACTTTTCATTTATTTTCATTGATAGGCACAAGATGCAATTCTGGTCTGATTCCCCAATCCACCCAATCACACCGCGACCATATATCATATTTTGTCATTCCCTTAATGTTTTGTATTATCGAAAGAAATATTTCACATACATTATTTTCAATGTGAGTTATGTCTATGTAATTTTGTAACAAATTGGTTGACCAATAAGTAAAATAAAAAAAGATACTCCTCTTCCTCCAATAGTAACGGGTTTCAGTAGAAACATTCTTTCTCTTTCCATATTTAATTTGACCCATCCCAAACGAAAAGCTAAAATCTTTCAATTCATTAAGCACATAAGTTCCATACATATATTGAGGTGGGAAATTGTTCTATCTAGAATTATCAAATATTTTATCATTATTTCTATATGGATAGTCCATTGGAATGAATAATCGATGTCCCATATAATGGAAACTACAACGATTCATTAGTCTTCTAGACCGTGAATTCTACATACAAATATGACATGCTAGTTTTACTTTCATTCTATATCCAAACATCATTGCATAATCCAAAAATTCATTGATCTCCAAAATAAACGCAACACACATATGATATATGTCTTTTGAACATGCATCGTATGTGTGCACACCCACATCCCAAAAATGATTCAACTCTATTATTAAAGGATTCATTATACGTTAATATCTATTCCAGGATAAGAATATCTATATATGTGTATACACATGAAAGTGAAAGGTTTTTTTTAGACACAGCCCTGGGGAAAGATTATAAATATGTATAAAAACTAGCCATGTGTTGTGTGAAGTAAAAATCTTCCCAAATAAACTAAAACCGTCACATGAAAGAACTATCCTAACATTACATACATCAGCGGCAAAATCAGGATATCGAGCATCAAATCTCTTCAGTTTAAATCCATCTACAGGGTGAACCAACTCATCCTTAGTCTTCATTCTCATGGAATTATACCATGTCATTTTTATTGACATTTCATAGGACATAAAAATATTCTGGAGTCTGGGGATCAATGGAATGTGCCAAATTACTTTCTATGGCATACAGGATGGTGTTCCATCAAATCTTGACATCCAGCGGGATTTTCCACATTTTATACAATCATTTTGTTCAACGGTTTCCTCCCATAATAAACTGCAATCTTTTGGGAAATCCTGAATTTTTTTCTTGAAAATCCAATTTCCTCAACTAACTTCCAAGACGTAGAGTGGTTTGAGGTAATATCTGCATCATCTGAAATTAAATTGATCAAGAATGTAAGAATGTAATCGATTTATATATTAAAAACACCATACATAGTTTTCCTAAAAAACAATCAGATTAAAAAATCTAGCTTTTTCATTTTATCGCATTGTCAATATACTGGAGTCGTGGAAGCATCATTCAATTTTTTCAACCTAACAATATTATCATTTTCATTAGATGCATTATCTATCCTTATATCGAAGTCTTCTTAGGTCGAAATCCATTCTTTTTCAAGATGACTAATAAATTGAAAATGGTAATCTAACAAATTCTCTTGTCCAGTCCTTTCATTTCGATCATAAAAAATTTGAGATTTCATTTTATCCACATTTTGATACCACACATAATAGTTTTCTTGAAAAGCATATTTGGTTATGTGGTATCTGACTTCTTCACAGCTCAACCAAGGTCTACCAACACAATTAGAACATAGGCAGTGTATGAGACCACTATCTGAAGCATTATGAAATGAAAAATATAAAAATAACTCCAAATTATTTCAAAAATTTATTGAGATATGATTGGTTTCTTACAACCAACTTCTATCCATTCTTTAAAAAGAATTGTTATAAGTCATTTCGTCATAAGCAATTCAATAAGATTAATGTTTAATCGAAAATATATTTATGTAAACGATAAAGGATTGAGTTTATAGTTGATGTAGAGAAATACTAAAACTATGTAAAGATATACTAATTCAGTTATGTGTGCCTAAACATGAGGTGAGACGTGTTTTGTAATCTTTTCATTTATCACATACAAGAATACACTATAGATATGACAGAACATTAATCAAGATATAACAAAGTGACAGATTTTCATGAAAGATGCAGAATGTGTAAAGATATTTTTTTAAAATATGTTATTGATGTTGAAAAATGGGAATATTGTGAAAAGTTAGTACATTTCATAACACCCAAACTAAATTCCACAGAAAGTACCATATCACCCCACTAAAAAAAAGGAAAACAAAATACCCCACTACCCCATCTGTCCCTAATCCCTTCACATGGATCATCATTATATCCATTACCCAACTCGAGAAAATATGACTAAAGAAACCATTTACCATCTTTGAGTGGGGATACATCTCACCAGAATCTCCATTAGTCAATATGATCCACAAACTACATAAAATGATTGGGTATGAAGGCTTCAAATAAAGTTGATTCATATAATCATGACAACTGAATTGTAAATCAAAAATAGAAAACAAATAAAAATAAACTTATTGTGTATGTCATGCCACACACGTCACCACCTGGTAGAGGTCAAATCAAATATAAACCAAGAATAATAGATGAAAACATTAAATATAAGTTAATACTTATGGATTTGGAGTGTAGAACAAATGAATTTATTGACTTCAAATGGATTTATAGGGAGGAAGGAGTTCCTAGACTATGTAAAGAGAGAGGCCTCTAGTTTAGAATCCAAGTGGGACATTCCCAAGGCTTTATAAATCATAATCACTATGAATCCAAGGTATATTTACCATAGGTATTCTAATCCAAATCAACATGATTCCAAAGGGGTTTTCCAATGGAATTAAAAGAAATGTTTTTAACTTGAATCATTGGTATGATTCTTCAAGGAATACCAAATCATTCATCAAAGAGCAAGTTCAAAAAAATTAAATTAAAATTTATTTATATTCATTTTCAAATAGGTATCATATAAGAGGAACATTCCTCAGGTCCCATTATGTGTTATAGGGATCCCAAATCATTCACTCATGTTCAATAACTCACTCTTTGCACCACTGTGGTCATACATTTCATTACCCAATTTGTTCCCCAAGTCAAGAGCACCCCATTGGTGGATAATGTTTAGGCTTCTACACTAATAGGTTTTTCATGGATCATAAATAGTTTTAATTTCATAAAGTGTATACAAAAACATTTATTTTTAAATTTGAGATTAATAACAAAGTATGTCAATGATACTACACATCATAATGAACTCAAAATATTGATACTTTTAAGGGATTGTTTATAAACCATATTCTATATAATCACAGATATCTACAAATAAAGTATTAGTCATTGATTCAATATCAAATAGTGTTCATCATAAATTTTCCAAAATCCCTGGAAATGGGGAATAATGACATGATCTTTATAGATATTTAAATAAATGGATAAAGGTTGAGAATAGATGGATATCATTATAACTAGCTCATTGTTGGCCTAAACAACACTAGAAATGGATACGATACCTAATCTCACCATGTTAGCTCACAACGTTTTGTAGAACACACACCAACCATGTCAATTACCTAAATGAGGGATTATCTGTCTATATTTGGGAAGAGGTTAAAAGAGTATAACCTAGATGTGGGAGTTGCAGCTTATCGGATGGAAGTCCCTGGGTTAGGGTTCACCTTCATAAGAGATTTTGAAAATTAGAGGAAATGCAGAGTTATCTTCATTTGTGTAATCAGGGGTGGTTATGCTGCATTTGGGGGGAATTTTCCAAATGGTTTTTAAAAACCATTGGGAAAAGCTTCGAATTTACCAATGGTTTGTACAAACTGTTTGTAAAGGAAGAAAATTTTGTAGATTTCCCAATGGTTTCTTCAAACCCTTGAGAAACCCTTCACTAACTCTACCTTTACCAATGGTTTATTCAAACCGTTGGTAAAGGACCCCTATACCAACGGTTCTGTTGAACCATTGGTATAAAATCATTGGGAAAACCCAACTTTCCAAAAGTTAAAGAATTTCAAGATGAAGTCGAAACATAAAAAAGTGTTACTCTCTTCTTTAAAAAAGATAAAATATTTTGAACTAAATTCTTGGTAAAAATTTCATTAAAATGAAAACATATGGTTATGGAATTAAATCTGAAATATATAAATTATATAAGAATTATTTTTCCCAACTCAAAAATGGCTACATGTTATTTTTGTGGAAAAGAAGGGAATATAATAAAAAACTATTAATTAAGAAATCCTCAAATAAGCGGAATTAAATATTCTTTTATTTCAAATATTTTATATTAAGTAAATATGAGTTATAGAAAAACATTGGAGATCATGATTACAAGATCATTTCTAGCTAACACTTCATGACCCAAAAGAATATGGGTAACAAAACAAACTCTTGTTTAAATTTCCTTTGTAGGGAATAAGTCACATAGAAAAAAAAAATTGTATATGGACAGTGTATGCTCCATGAATATGAGTGGAAACTCGTCAAACTTCAATACACTAACTCAAATACATGGATGTTTAGTAACATTTTGAGATAATTCCAAATGAAAATAGAATTAGACTTTGAACTGTTGGAGATTGAAATATAGTATCAATAAAAAAGTTATTATATGTATAAATGATGAAGCATAATATGATATGTATCTCTCAACTCTGAGATGATGGATATTATGTTGATTTTTCTAACAATTCATGTTCTATGTTTAATGATAAACTGCATAATTTTACATCACCTAGAACAAATAATGTTTATACATTGTATTTAAATTACTTATTTAAAACGAAAGTGAGTTATTTGACTACTAAGATAAATGAGTCTTGGATAGGGCATATAATTATTGGTAATTGTAATATTTATACTTTACATAAATTATTTAAGAAATATTTCATTTCTAATTTACCTAGCCTTAAGTTTTATAGTGATAGATTTTTTGTTGCATGCCAAATTGGTATGAAAAACAAGTATTTCATCGAATCAATTAGCAAAATTTCTATATAAAAACCTCTAGAACAAATCCACATGGATCTGTTTAGACAATCAAGAGTAAGAGGTTTGGCTGGAATATTTTATGTATATGAATTAATTGATGATTACTCTAGATTTATTTGGATTTATTTTCTAAAATTTAAAAGTGTTGCTTTACTGTTTTTGAATGTATCTATAAATTACATCAAAATGAAAATGTTTTTAATATAATTTCATTAAGAATTGATCATGGAAGGGTATTTGAAAATCATGAATTCAATTCATTTTGTTAAAATCTGGTTAATAAAAACACCTTTGCTGCACCAAGATCACCTCAACAAAATGGAATTGTTGAAAGAAAAAACATATCTAGTTAGAAAATGTTTAGGTCTATGATGAATGTATACAGTCTACCTACCTAATTCTTGGTAGATGTTATAAGCACAAATTTCTATGTCATGAATAGAGATTTAATTCGGCCTATTTTTAAAAAGACAACTTATTATCTTTGGAATAACAGAAAACAAAAGGTAATGTATTTAAATGTTTTGGAATGTATGGTTGATATCCTAAACACCAAATATTATCTTGGTAAGTAAGATCTAAAAGATAATGAAGGAATATTTTTCGGATATTCTATTACCTCTAAATACTATAGAGTGTTTAATAAAAATTCATGGTTTCTTTAAGAATAATTCCATGTAATGATTTATGAAACTATCCCTTTTATTAAAGAGAATAATAAATGTAATGAATATACTTAATCCTCTAACAACATGAGACTTCAAAACATGAAAAATGATTTTGAAAATAACGTGAATAAAATTCAGTCTAGTTTAGGGGAATATGATAATTATGAACCTAAAATTGTTTTACCTATACATTCCAGAACCTTAAATAATTATCCTTTTGAAACTGTAATAAAAGACCTAGACATTGGAATAGTAACTAGAAGAAATATAGGAAACCTTATAGAATACTCTAACTTTCAATATAAAATAGAACCTAAATGTTTGAATAAGCCTTATAATATTACAGTTGTATGTTAGCAATTCAATATTTTATAAACCAATTCAAAAGGAATGATGTTTTGGAATTAGTTAAAAGAACATCAAATTATCCAATTATAGGAACTAAGTGGGTCTTTAGAAATATACAAGATGACCAAGAGATTATAACTAGAAATAAAGAAAGATTAGTAGCTAATAGATTTAGTCAGGAAGAAGGTATATATTATAATGAGACCATCTCCCCTATAGCTTGATTAAACGAAATTTTAATTCATTTATCTTATACATCATATATGAACCTTAAATTATATTAGATGGACGTTAAATATTCCATTTTAAATGGCTATTTAAAAGAGGATGTTTATTTTGACCAACCTCATGGTTTTTTAAACTCTCAAAAACCAGATCTTCTTTTTAAACATACTAAAGATCTCTATGGTGTTCAATAAGAACATATAGCTTGGTATGACATATTATGTTCTTTTATTTTAAAAAATGGATTTACTATTGGAATGGAAGTTCCAGCATTTTTTAATAAACAAATTTGTTCTAAAATATTATTAGTTTAAATATATGTTGATGATGTTATTTTTTCCTCAACCAGTAAAAAACATTGTAATAATTTTTCAAAAATTATGAAAAATGAATTTTAAATGAGTATGATGGGAGATTTGATCATTTTTTGACTTCAAATTTATCAAAAAGAATATCGAAATGTTTTAAACCAAAGTAAATATATCAGTTATTTATTGAAAACATTTGGTCATGAGAACATCAAGACATATACAAGTCTCATGTGTACCAATATAAAATGTCATTTGGGTGAAGTTGAAAAACCAGTGGACCACAAGTCATATAAAGGTATGATTTGATGTTTATTATATATTAATAATAGCAGAGCTGATATAATGTTTTCAGTACATTTATTTCTTTATTTCATCAAAATACTAAATAATCTCATCTTATTGTTATCAAAATTATTAATATATATTTAATGGGAACTATTTATCAATCTCTTCTTTATCCAGAAACTTATGATTTTAATTTAATATCATATTCTGATGCAGATTTTGGAGGTTATAGATTAGATAGAAAAAGTACCTCAAGAACATGTCTCTTTTTAGGTAAATCTTTATTATCATGGTCAATTAATAAACAAAACACATTTACTATGTCAATAGTTGTGAAATATTATGTATTTGTAGGCAGTTATTATGCGCAAGTATTGATGATGAAAAACACACAAATAGACATTGGACTGAATTTTAATAACACCCATATTTTATGTGATAAGACAAGTGTTATAAATGTTTCAAAAAAATCCAATAAATCATTTTATAAATATGATTATTGATATTATATATCATTTTCTAGGATATCATGTTCTCAAAAAGGATATATCAATAAATTTTTAAATATTGAATATCAAATATATGATATTTTTTCTAAACCACTTTCATCAATCAATTTTCATTTTATTAAGGGGAGTTAGGTTTATTTAATATCTAAAATTTTAATCTTTTTAATCTTTTTAATTTTAAATATTTATATTATTTTATTTATTTATTTATTCCAGTTTATTTATGTTAAAATAACTTACATGTTATTTTCAATCTATTTTGTTTTAATATTTTTCTTTTAGTATTCATTTTAGATAATATATTTTAATCTTAAATATATTCGTTCTAAGTGATATTAAAAAAATTTATTTATTATCTTATGTATTAACACAAGAAAAAAAGGATTTTGAGAAACATTTCGAATACCAAAACCTTTTAACTCTCAAACCCTTTTCAAACACTAAAACCCTTATTTACCCTCATCTACCTTTGCATACCTCTATTTTTTCTTCAAAACCCTAAAAACCCAAAAACCTTATAGATTTAATTTCTCAACAATGAAAAAAACTAAGAGAACTGAAGAAGGTGAAGCTAGTGACCTGAAGCGTCCGAATTATTCATGAAGAAATATTCCTTGGGGTAAAGTAGTTGATTTTGAATGGATCTATCAGAAAAATTTATTTATTAAGAAAGCTCTAGCCATTCAATAATTCGAATCTATGTCCAGTTAGGTAAAATCAAAATTACTTTATCAAGTTGAACTAAAGTCTTTCAATAATAGTATTTAGTTTATTTTTTATGATACTAAATATAATGTTTTTTCATGAATAAAAGATAAGGATTTTTCAGTTTCTTCGACTGAAATATCTCAAATCATGAAATTTCCCCATGAGGGAGTGTTTCATTTCAATTTAAGGTCTATTAGAGATATGGTCTACAAATTGGAAGATATTATGTCTTTTTTTCCTCAAAAAATGTTAGAAAAATGTTTTTAATGGATCTTAAAGCATACTATAAAATCATAGTTATGTTTATTTAAACATGAATTGTTCCAAGAATGGATGAGAAGGAGATGACTCTATATCCAGATATGTATATCATGTTTCTATTTTTGAGTAAAATAAATCTAAATTTTCCAAGGTATATGTTTAGATATTATAATTACTAATGCCAACTAGATTCTATGATAACTATTTATCTATATAGAAGGATAATTTCAGGGATTTGATTTAGTAAAGCAATTATTTGATTAATATATTCTTTAATTAGATGTCCTCACTTCGACATTCTCAATGTGGGAACCTTAAGGATTTTAGGTTTTTACTAGAGCACTGTCAAAGGAAAACTCTTACCAGTTGGTGCAGATGACCAACAAAGATCAGGATCTTTTTTACATGGGTAGAATAGTGCGATTGGGAATGAAGGGATTGGTGAAACCCATGAAAAAGGAAATTCTATGACAACCCAAAAAAATTAAGTCTTATTGAAGGAGAAGAAGAAGAAGAAGAGGTTGTGAAAGCATAGTTGGTTTCATAACCATGAAAATGAGTAGATCCACCTACTGTAGAACTAGTGTTGGGTTCACATGAGGCTGCCACGTCAGTTCATCTAGAAGAAAATTTTGTTGTGGAATATCAATAGGTTGAAATTCACAAAAAATATGTAACGCCCCAACCCTAGTTACCCAGAGTCGGTGCATTATTACATAACATTGGCATGATCACAAGAAAGATCAAATCTCGAAAGACCGATTGGATTAGTAGCCTTGGAAACACTAGATATATTCATAAAGTTTTACATTACATCATGAAGTGAAAAACTACAATAACATATTGTCTCCATAATCCACACTATTATCCCCTCATAATATCTCTGCAGGTCATTCATAAATTACTTCTTCACATCCTGAAAAAAAAACATAGAAAAGGGGTGAGCTCAAATGCCTAGTGATGATAACAATAGAGCGGAAAATTTCATAAATAGGAATAAACATTTAAGGAAATGTATATCTAAAACAAAATCCTTTTAAACTTTAACTTTAACATTGTATGGAAAAAATAAAATGAAATAATGCCATTTAATTATTCACATGGATATTCTACTAATCGAATAATCACATGCAATATAAATAACCACTTTCATAATGATGGAATGCATAATGCCAGACTATCACAACCTAATAGCCAAGGCCTCATGGCAAGACTACAAATAAGATTTTTCCAAGGCCTTATTCCAAGACACTAGTTTGTCTCATGAGACCTACCGATGCATAGAGGAGCTATAACGGGCTCCACCCGTCAAATATTACGTCCAATGCATTCCCATATGAAAAGGTTTAAACATAACATAAACATTCGTATTAAAACTACCATACGAAATTTCAACACTTTCACCATAAACCATGAATGGTATAAAAATAGCACATACATAGTCAAACATATCACAAAACCTTCAATACAATATATAAGTTTTGTATCATAATAAATAAACTTTAAATAAGCGTAAAATCAATCAAAGGATGTTGACATAGATGAAATCAAAATTCTTTTTAAAGAAATATCTCATTCTATTTTGAAATAATTTAAGAGTCATATGTTTATAAAATGAAACATTTTCTTTGAAAATATTCCTATAAGATTGTAAGGGAAGCTTCAAAGATATTTATAATGGTGAAAAATAGCTGCAGCCACCGTATAAGTTAAAAAAACATTCTTACCTTAATTCTGTCGAAAAGGTTAAAAAGCACCTTGTTTGGAAAATGACAAAATGATTCATTATAAAACTCTTATAAAAAGTCAAACACGGGTATAAATGACATTAACCCATATTCTAGTAAATAGTAAAAATGTTTTGAAATTCATTTTTAAGAAACATGGATGTGGATGATAAAGAGATCCCAGTAGATTATTACGTATAAACATCCTCGGATAATGAAGAGATTGTGAAATAAACCCTTACCTTGTACTTTTCCTTGGTTGGGGTAGGTCAACCTCCTGTATAATGGTGAAATAATTGTTATTAAATTATACAAGAATCATATACATTAATATGATATCATATATGATCTTTTAACATTTATTTGTTAATAATATCTTAGTATTATCGTTGTTTCAGTTGTTAACTTACTCGTTTTCTTTTATATGTTTTGTTACGTAAGCCATGTTTGTAATGGATAGGTTGTATATTATTCATAACCAGAATTATATCAAGTCCTTAAACATAATTTTTAAATAATCAAATGATAATTGCACTTGAATGGATACGATGGAGAATGAATCTCATCGTGTTCGTGGAGACGGTAGTCCGTACATACGCACGAGCGACAATATCATTCATTTGATATTAAAATAATATATAAATGGATGGTATATCATATATAAAGAATCATTAACATGTTATATTTATTATTTACATGAGTTACACATCATTATTATACCCATCCAAATAATAATATATTGAATAACAATTACACCACGACGTAGAAATAGTAAGCCGTACATACGCACGTATGGTAACAAGTTATTCAAAGGGTGGATAGAATACTGAATATGGTTGTACAATATTTATAATAAAATCACAGTATATATATGATACTGGAGTTATTATTTTAGAATTGTAATAACAAAGTAAGAAGAAGTGGAAGAAGAAAGGAACATGGAAAAGGGTGGTGAAATAATTACCTCTTCTTTGGGTTCGTCCTTTTTATTTGATCAAAAGGGCTCCTTAGGTTTGAATTATGATCAAAATAAGGCCTCTAGGTTTTATTGAGGAAAGTTGGGAGAGTATTTGGGAAGATTTTGGCCAAACCAAAAGTATTTGAAGGTGTGAAGAAAGGAGAAGGAGGAGTTCCCTTTTATAAGAGGGGTGAGGGGCACCTTTGGAAAAGATAGAAATATTAATTTATAATAAATTCATATTCGGTTTCTAATGGATCCAAAGTTGATTATGTAAATGTTAAGGTGGTTATAGGTCTAAAAAAACTCATCCAATATAATTTATACAGGTTTTGGGCATTATATTAACCTTCTCTTTAAGTATTAACTCTAAGTTAATGAGTTTCACTTTTACAATGTCTCTTTGTATTTTTATATTATATTGTTAATAAACTTACCATATACATCCAATTGACCCCCAAGTGGTCCATTAATAATGAACCTATCATGATATAAGTCTCTTGGCCGAACCTTATATTTTTAGGAATTTAATATCAATTAATAATATAATATTTGTTTTAAAAACTCTTTTCTGTCAATCTTGACACTATTCAATAGTTGATTTTTGTGAAACTCATAACAGAACAATTACTTCGAAAAAAGTCAATTACATCAATAAAAATATGTCATATTATCCTATAATTTTGGTTTAATACATTAAAAGTTTCAAATTATATTTATTTGGGTATTTATAATATCAATTATTTTAATGTTTCACTATTATCGTAATTACTGCACCATCATTGTGTCATAAATAAATTAAATTATTTAACATCTAAAAATTATAAATAAAAAATAATTATTTATGAAATCTTATTAGATTTCTAATGAATAATTACAATCTAATTTATCCTATGTATAACCCTATATTAAAAATGTTATAGTAAATAAACTTTGATTTTAACTCTAATAACTCTTCTTTGAATTAAATAATAAAAAATTTCCTAATCTATTCCAGGTGGACCTAAAATATAATATTTTATTCCTAAGGTTGTTTTTGGTCGAGATACACTTGTCCAATAGAATTAGGACACGTGTTATGGTAATATTAATACCAAAAATGAGGTCCATTTTGAAATATAATATATATATAATTTCAAAAAGTAGTTATTACTATTCATAACGGCTAGTTTGATTGGTTGTGGTGTGTTAGAACTCGATGTTGCATACGACACACACTATCTCATTATTTAAAGAGAAGTGTACCGTAGATGCTTGGGGTGTTACATTCTCCCCACCTTCAAATAATTTCATCCTCGAAATTTCCAGAATACTACCGCATGAAAAGACTCGGGTGGTTCTTCATCATAAGTTCCTCAGGTTCCCACGTTTCCTCTTCCATCTTATGGTTTCTCCAAAACACATTTACTAGAAGCGTCGTCCGGTTTCTTAGTACTTGTTCTCTCATATCAAGAATCCTGACGGGCTCTTCGCAATAAGACATTTCGGGTTCCAGTTATAATTCCTCGTAAGTGAGTACATGTGTTGGGTCAGGCATGTATTTCTTCAACAACAATACGTGGAACACATCATGAACTTTATAGAGACTTGGAGACATTTCCAATCGGTAAGCTACAAACACAATTTGTTCTATAATTTCGAAAGGTCCGATGTACCTGGTACTCAATTTACCTTTCATACCAAAACGTATGACTCCCTTCCATGGAGATACCTTCAGGAAAACATGATCACCGACTTGAAATTCCAAATCCTTCCTTTGATTATCTACATAGCTCTTCTACCTACTTTGAGATGCTTTGATGTGATTTTGGATTACCTTCACCTTTTCCATCGTTTCCTCCACTAGTTCTAGACCTACAAGTTTTCTTTCACCAACGTCATCCCAATAGGTTGGTGTGCGACATCTCTTTCCATATAACGCTTCATATGGTGCCATCTGAATACTCGAATGGAAGCTATTATTATAGGAAAATTCTACCAGAGGTAAATACTGATCCCACATACCCTTAAAGTCAAGTGAGTAGGATCTCAACATGTCTTATAAGGTTTGAATAGTCTGTTCTGATTGTCCGTCTCTCTGAGGGTGGTAGGCAGTGCTCAAATAATGTTCAGTATCCTGGGATTTCTGAAGACTCTTCCAGAATCTTGAAGTAAAACATGGATCACGATCAGAAACAATCGATAGGGGTACTCCATGAAGTCTCACAACTTCATTAATATATAGTCTTGCTAGACGTTCTAGTGGTAGATCTTCTCTTTTAGCAATAAAATGTGCTGACTTGGAAAGACGATCAACAATAACCCATATTGTATCGTTTTTTCTAGGAGTCTTTTGTTGCCCCATGACAAAGTCCATCGTAATATTGTACAATTTCCACTCCGGTTTGGGAAGAGGTTTCATGACTCCTCCAGGGTGTTTCCTTCCAGCTTTAACTTGTTGACAAACCATACATCTTGACACAAAATCAGAAATCTCCCTCCTCATGTTGTCCCACCAAAAATGTTCCTTCAAATCTCTATACATTTTGGTGCTTCCAGGGTGTATAGGGAAATTGGAAATATGAGCATCATCCAGCAAATCCATTTTTAGATCAGGTATATCGAGAACACAAAGTCTCTTCCCAAATTTCAAAATTCCATCTTCGTACACAAAGTCTCTCAATCTCTCATCATTCACAGCTTTAATCTAATTTTGAAATTCATCATCATCGGTCTGAGAACTCTTAATCCTTTATAGTAAAGATGGTTTGGAAACCATTTGAAAAAGCATTGATGTTTCACCTTCCCTGGTTATTCCCATGTCCATCTTCACTAGATCCATGAAAATTGGATCCCTTTAAATTCTCATATTGTTCAAAACTACATGATTTTTTCTGCTCAAAGCATCTGCCACCTTGTTTTCCTTCCCCGGGTGGTACTGTATTGTGCAATCATAATCCTTGAGTAATTTAAGCCATCTCATTTTCCTCATGTTGAGTTCTTTTTGTGAGAAAATATACTTCAAACTCTTGTGATAAGTATAAATCTCACATTTTCACCATAGAGGTAGTGCCTCTATATCTTAAAAGCAAAGATCACAACTGCTAACTCGAGATCATGAGTAGGATAGTTTTGTTCATGAATTTTCAACTGTCGTGATGCATAGGCAATAACCCTATCATTCTGCATAAGGACACAACAATGTCCTTTCTTCGATGCATCACTATAAATAACGAACCCATCATTCCCCGATGGTAGAGTCAATATAGGAGAATTGACTAATCATCTCTTCAGTTCTTCAATAAATTCTTCACACTCTTTTTTCCAAACGAATTTAACCCCTTTACGTGTGAGCTTCATTAATGGGTTAGCCAATCGGGAAAAATTCTGGACGAAACGTCGATAATAACTTGCTAAACCAATAAAACTACGTACCTCATTTATACTCGTCGGTGCTGGCCATTCTTGGATTGCCTTAGTCTTAAAAGGATCAATAGAGATTCCATATTTAGAGACAATATGGCCAAGAAAAGAAATCTCCTGAAGCCAGAATTCACACTTGCTAAACTTCCCATATAATTTTTTTCTTCTCAGAGTCTTCAAGATAATGCGCAAGTGATTTTCATGACCTTTGGAGATTTTTGAGTATACCAAGATATAATCAATAAATACCACCAAAAATTCATCGAGATACTCATTGAAAACTGTATTCATCAGATCCATGAATACAGTGGGTGCATTAGTCAATCCAAAAGGCATTACAGTAAACTCGTAATGCTCGTACCTGGTTCGAAATCCTGTCTTTGGAATGTCTTCCTTCTTCACACACATTTGATGGTATCCAGATCGAAGATCAATCTTTGAAAAGTATTGATCTCCATGCACTTGGTCAAATAAATCATCAATGCGAGGTAGGGGATACTTGTTCTTTATCGTTATAGCATTGATCTCCCTGTAGTCAATACATAACCTCATAGATCCATCTTTCTTTTTAACAAAATGAACAGGGGATCCCCATGGAGAAACACTAGGGTGAATAAATCCTTTATTAACCAATTAGTATAGTTGTTTCTTTAGTTCATCTAATTCTACAGTGGCCATTCTATAAGGGGTCTTCGATATAGGCCTTGATCCAGGAATTAAATCAATGGAAAACTCAACTTCTCATTCTGGAGGATGTCTAGGTAAATCTTCCGGAAATACATCTACAAATTCTTTCACAACAGGTACATCCTCTATTTGAACATTACTTTCCTCACCCACAGTTATTTCATTCTCTTCCTCCCCAATAATTGAATTTAGTGGAGCTACTGGGGGTGGATCTAGATAAGAATTAGGTGGTGACGATTCTGATCTAAAGATAAGGTGTTCCTTATCATCATCTTCAAGAATCGTAACCTCTTTCTTAAAACAATAAATCATCGCATCATAGTCTGAAAGCCAATCCATATCGAGGATTATATTAAACTAAATCATAGGTATGACAATGAGATCAGCGGATAAAGAACATTTATGTGCTCTAATGGGGACTGATTCACAAAACTTTGTTGCAATGATACCTCCCTTAGGAGTTTTAACTGACAACTCCCATGTTAAATAAAATTGGAAATATCTAATTTTTTTAGCAAACTGTGAAGATATGAAACAATGCGATGATCCAGAATCAAATAATGCATTTTCTAAACTTGAGGAAACCATTAAATTACCTACCACCACGTCTTTTGGAGCTTCTACCTTAGCAATAGTGATAGCATAACCTTGGCCTTGATCCCGTGGAATTTTCTGAGAAAAGTTCCCATGACACTTAGGACATTCATTTTCATAATGCCCCATCTCCCTGCAATTGTAGCACTGAACATTGGTAGCTTCTTTCTTCCCTTTGCAATCACGATCTTGGTGGCCTTTTTTACCACACTTGTAATAGACTCATGTTCCCTTCAAGAAAGTATCGGGGTGTTTCTTACCACATTTACCACAAGATAGATATTCAACCTTTCCCTTCATCCCCTTATTTCCATTCCCTGATTGATCAACAAGCCTCTTCTTCTCCTGCGTTGCTTTAAAGTCACAAGACTTAGATAATTTTTTTTGGTCTTGATAGCACATGAGAAAATGTCTTTGTACGACGAGAATGATTGTGATACTAATACTCGATGGAGAAATAGTTTTAACCCATCAATGAAATGATCAATCTTACTTCTTGGGTTACGTATATAATTTCCAGCATACCTTGATAACCTTGTAAAGTTAGCCTCATACTTTGTGACATTCTCATCCTCCTTCTATCTCTGACTCAGAAATTGTCTTTCCATATCTGCTCGATGGTCGTGAGGAAAGTAGTTTTGTAAAAACAGATCTTTGAACTCCCTCCATTCCATATTTGATACTTCATTATCTTCCTTCGTATTTTGAATCAATGACCACCATTGATCAGCATCTCCAGTGAGGCGGTAAAATGCCATGATAACTTTTTCCCTTTCACTACTCCCCAAAGCCTGAAATATTTTCTCTAGGAAAATATACATTGCTTAGATACTAAGCGATTTGTACTCCCATTGAACATTGGTGGTTGTTGCCTCATGAATCGATGTAACATTGATCCTCCATGCTGCAGATCATGGTGATCCATATGGGTAAGGTTATTATTCATAACCTGAGTGAGTTGTCCCAGTATGGTGATCAGCAGATCAGCACCAATTGCATCACCAGCTCCACTATAATTATCTTGAGCAAGAGAGAAATCCCTACATGGAGTGCATGCATTGATACAGTTTCCATTTCATCCACTAGGCGCCATTTCTAAAAAATGGCATAAACTAGATCAGTTTATGAATCAAAATACATAATCCCATACTTATAAAACACTTGACATAAATTGAAATAATTATAGATATAATCCATAATCATAAAAATGTTTTCTTTGAGGATGTATATACTCATAAACCCTTCATAATGTTTTGTAATGAAAATGAGAGTTATCCTAAGCATATCATCCAGGAGTGTCGTAACCAAGAGTGCAGCAAAGCCCATTGTCGTCCACCAGTTCCCGTTCGTGTCTAGCTCAAAGCGGTGTTTTCGGGTTTTACCCCTAGGTACATCTTTGCCAGAGCCGCCTCTACCTGCTCGTATCCAGACAAGGATGTATTGCTCGGAAAAATCACAAAATCTCTACAATACCAGAATTCTAGGAAGTTCTTCTATACTAATCCTCAAAGTTCATCTTAGGTCTACGTGCTCTAATTAGAGTTTATCTAAATCTAGCTTCCAAGGTTTGTACTAAACTTCCTCTGATACCAACTGTAATGCCCTGACCCCAGTTACCCAGAGTCGGTGCATTATTACATAACCTTGGCATGATCACAAGAAAGATCAAATCTCGAAAGACCGGTTGGTTTAGTATCCTTGGAAACACTAGATATATTCATAATGTTTTACATTACATCATGAAGCAAAAAACTACTACAACAACATATTGTATCCATAATACACACTATTATCCCCCCATAATATCCCTTCAGGTCATTCATAATTTACTTCTTCACATCCTGGGAAAAATAAAACATAGAAAAGGGGTGAGCTCAAATGCCCAGTAAGGATAACAATATAGCGGAAACATTAATAAATAAGAATAAACATTTAAGGCAATGTATAACTAAAAAAAAGCCTTTTAAACTTGAACATCAACATTGTATGGAAAAAATAAAAGGAAATAATTCCATTTACTTATTCACGTGGATATTCTACTAATCGAATAATCAAATGAAATATCAATAACCACTTTCATCATGATGGAATGCATAATGCCAGACTATCATAACCACATAGCCAAGGCCTCGTGCCAAGACTACAAATAAGATTTTTCCAAGGCCTTGTACCAAGACACTAGTTTGTCTCATGAGACCTACCAATACATCGAGGAGCTATAGCGGGCTCCACCCGTCACATATTAAGTCCAATGCATTCCCATATGAAAAGGGTTAATCATAACATAAACATTCGTATTAAAACTAGCATACGAAATGTCAATACTTTCACCATAAACCATGAATGGTATAAAAATAGCACATCCACAGTCAAACATATCACAAAACCTTCAATACAATATAGAAGTTTTGTATCATAATAAATCAACTTTAAATAAGCATAAAATCCATCAAAGGATGTTGACATAGATGAAATCAAAATTCTTTTTAAAGAAATATATCTTTCTATTTTGAAATCATTTAAGAGTCATATATTTATAAAATAAAACATTTTTTTTTGAAAATATTCTTATAAGCTTGTAAGGGAAGCATTGAAGATTTTATAACGGTGAAAAATAGCCGCACCCGCCGTATAAGTTAAAAAAACATTCTTAACTTAATTCTGTCGAAAAGGCTAAAAAGCACCTTGTTTGGAAAACGACGGAAGGATTCCTTTATAAACCACTTATAAAAAGTCAAACAAGGGTATAAATGACTTTAACCCATATTCTAGTAAATAGTAAAAATGTTTTGAAATTCATTTTTAAGAAACATGGATGTGGATGATAAAGATATCCTAGTAGATTATTACGTATAAACAACCTCGGATAATGAAGAGATTTTGAAATAAACCCTTACCTTGTACTTTTCCTTGGTTGGGGTAGGTTAACCTCCTGTATAATGGTAAAATAATTGTTATTAAGTTATACAAGAATCATATACACTAATATGATACCATATATGATCTTTTAACATTGATTTGTTAATAATATCTCAGTATTATCATTGTTTTGGGTGTTAACTTACTCGTTTTCTTTTATATGTATTGTTATGTAAGCCATGTTTGTAATGGATAGGTTGTATATTATTCATATACATAATTATATCAAGTCCTTAAACATAATTTTTAAATCATAAATTGATAATTATACATGAATGGATATGATAGAGAATGAATCTTTTCGCGTTCGTGGAGACGGTAGTCCGTACGTACGCACGAGCGACAATATCATTCTTTTGATATTAAAATAATATATAAATGGATGGTATATAATATATACAGAATCATTAACATGTTATATTTATTATTTACATGAGTTACACATCAATATTATACCCATCCAAATAATAATATATTGAATAACAATTACACCACGACGTGGAGACGGTAAGCCGTACGTACCCACGTATGGTGACATGTTATTCAAAGGGTTGATAGAATACTGAATATGGTTGTACCATTTTTATAATAACATCACAGTATATATATGATACTGGAGTTATTATTTTATAATGGTAATAACAAAGGAATAAGAAGTGAAAGAAGAAAGGAACATGGAAAAGGGTGGTGAAATCATTACATCTTCTTCAGGTTCTTCCTTTTGATTTGATCAAAAGGGATCCTTAGGATGGCATTCTGATCAAACTATGGCCTCTCGGTTGTATTGAGGGAATACGGGAGTGTATTTGGGCAGAGTTTGGCTGATCCAAAAGGCTTTTATGGTGTGAAGAAATGAGAAGGAGGAGTGCCCTTTTATAAGAGGGGAAAGGGGCACCTTTGGAAAAGATAGAAATATTAATTTATAATAAATTAATATTCGGTCTCTAATGGCTAAAAAGTTTATTATTTAAATTTTAAGGTGGGGATAGGTCGAAAAATACTCAACCAATAGAATTTAGTCAGGTTTGGGTCATTATATTAACCTTATCTTTAAGTATTAACTCTAAGTTAATTAGTTTCACTTTTACAATGTCTCTTTGTATTTTTATATTATATGGTTAATAAACTTACCATATACATCCTAGAGACCCCCAAGTGGTCCATTAATGCTGAACCTATCATGAAATAAGTCTTTGGGCCGAACGTTAGATTTTTAGGAATTTAATATCAATTAATAATATAATATTTGTTTTAAAAACTCTATTATGTCAATTTTGACACTATCCAATAGTTTATTTTTTTGAAACTCATAACAGAATTATTACTTCAAAAAAAGTCAATTAAATCAATCCTAATATGTCATATTATCCTCAAAAATTAGTTTAATTCATTAAAAGTCTCAAATTATATTTATTTGTGTATTTATAATATCAATTATTTTAATTTGTCACTATTATCGTAATTACTGCATCATCATTGTGTCATAAATAAATTATATTATTTAATATCTAAAAATTATAAATAAAATATAATTATGTATGAAATCTTATTATATTTCTAATGAATATTTACAATCGAATTTATCTTATATATATCCCTATATTAAAAATGTTTTAGTAAATACACTTTGATTTTAACTCTTTTAACTCTTCTTTGAATTAAATAATAATAAATGTCCTAATCTATTCCAAGTGGACCTAAATGATAATATTTTATTCCTAATGTTTTTTTTGGTCGATTTACACTTGTCCAACAGAATTAGGACATGTGTTATGGTAATATTAATATCATTTTTACCCTCAATTACCCTATTTACTTTTAACCGTGGTACATAAAAGTAAAAAGTTACTATTCACCAAAAATTATTTTCATCTCATTGAACCACATTTTACTCCTTGATATTAACTGTGTCTCTCGGATTTTTGAAATTCCATTCACAGAAGTGGAAAAATTATGTTTTATGAAAAAATTCAGTTTTTTAACTACCACTTCGTAGTTTCACTATCATCAAAAATTGAAGTTTTTCAGAACAATGCCAAAATTTCACCCTAATCTATAATTGATATTCAGAATTCAAAAATGATGTCTATTTTAAAACATTACAAAGATATAATTTTCATTAATTAATTTTATAATTAATTCCCGCTGTCACAACAAATAGTGTGTTTTTAAGAAACAATATATACCAAAAGATTGACAATTTTTTAGGTCCAATTTTAAAGTGAAATTAATTATAATGAACACCATTGGATATAATGTTAAATATATATTCTAATTATACTTTAAAACCACTCAATAATATAAATTATCACTATAAATTATTTTGATTAAAAAAGTTGTTTTTAAGTATCTTTCACTATTCATAAAAATTGGAAGTTCTCAGAAAAATACCAAAAAATCATCTTATGATAATTTCGATATTCTGAATCCAAAAATGAAGTCCATATTGACATATAAAATATATATATTTTCAAAAAGTAGGTATTACTATTCATAACGGCTAGTTTGATTGGTTGTGGTGTGTTAGAACTCGAGGTTGCGTACAACACACGCTATCGCATTATTCAAAGAGAAGCATACCGTAGAAGCTTGGGGTGTTACAAAAGATCTCCATACTAGTGACCTAACAATTTTCAGGAGGAATAATCGGATGTTCATGAAGAGTAACAGTTGTTCAGAACTGAAAATATGGCTACAAAAATTGGTGAGAATTTACATTTCTCTGTATTTGATCATGTGTATGAAAGAAATCAATCTTCAACTAAATAAAAAAACTACTATTCCTTATAGTTTGTCTTATTTAAGTGAAAAATCAATTGAAAATCTAGTGGATATGTCTATGAAAAAATCATTATCAAAATCTCTAGATGTTGTGGCAGTTGTTTAGTCACAACATCAAGATGAAGGGACATCTAATCCCTTGAAAAATCATGTTATGGATCTTTTAATTAAGTTTAATAGGTCCCAGGAAGAGAATTACAATCTTTAAAAATATTTTGATTTTTAAAAGAATAAGTTAAAGGATATTTATGGAAATTGTGCTTCCGAGAAATAATTTGATGCCTTCAAAACAGAGATAATGAATGAAGCTGGGAGGATAAGATATGAAGTTATTTCTACGACAAAATTTACTGATCCAACGTGGCATTTGGGAAGTCAGTTGGAATTGATCAAGAATACTATTGGTCAAACTAGTACATCTACCTCTGCTCCTACTACCAATCCATATATCATTCGATGATTTCAGGACATCAACTCTGTCATGGTTGATATGAATCATTGTCTTCAAAATATTCAGTGAAATAGTTCTCCTCTATCAGTTCTGTTGAAAAAAAAAACTTCTAGTTGGCCAACCAACATAAAGTTAACTAGGTATCATATTTCAACTAAAAAAATCAAAGAAAAATCAGATAAATTTATGTAGCAAGACGATAGTTTACTTGAATTTTTGAAAGTAAGTCTTGTAGTGAATTTGCATATTAGTCAATATTCCAGAATTTAAATTCTGCAATTGGGGGGTAGCCTGATGAAGAAGTGGTGGTTGTAGATGGATGAGTTGAAATATTTGTTAAAATATGATAAAACTACTTATAAAATTAACCAATCCAACTCCTACATAATATTTTATACCCAAACCATTTCATTTGGCGAAAATTGTTTCCCAATCATGATTTTTTTTATTTATAAAAAAATTTATCAATAAAATTATCTTTATTTTAGATTTTTATGTTATTTAATATTATTTAATGATTATATCTAGAAGCCAAAAATCCATCCTTATTTATTTATACTGATTATTATAACATTCACATATAGATATGTGCAAAATTAAATGTGTTTTATTCATTTCTATATTTCTTTTTGATCTCACAAAATGGGGGAGAAAATTGGATAACACAACATTTGTGTTTATCGAAATAATTCTTTAAAATCAAATTTTTAATTATATTCAATTCAATTCTTTGAAAAATTGAAAATACAATAACTAATTTTATGGTTTTTGTCGTTATAAAAAATGGGGTCATTTTTTGGAATTTATTGTCTCAACAATACTCTATAAATATTATTCTTTTTGATGCTCACAAATACCCTTGTTTATTTTGCTAATGATATTAATTTAATTATAATTAAATAAATTAATATTCTTTATAATCCTTATTATGGAGATATATTTAAGCTTATTATTCTTGTGTAATATTCTTCTATGTATTAAAAATGCTCCTAATCGTATTTTGGAATCATTGTTCATACTATATGTTGAAGAAACGTAACGTAAAGAAACAAACCCTATGTTTGTTTTATACCATATGATGAAAGATCATCATGTATGGTTAATCAACCAAACATTGATAGAAACATATGGATAAAGAAACTTATGTTTGGATGTAACCTTACATTTGGCAAATAGATAAAAGTATGTCTAAAGAACTCTACATAAGTATGGATCGTTATAATTTTGAAGCAAACATTTGGATCATCAACCTTAATTTTGTGATAAACCATACATTCGGATAATGGACACTTTGTAGTTGAACCCTACATTTGGTATTTTTTCATTTTTTGAAGGAACCTTACATTTGAATTTACATCACCATAGTTTTGAATTTGTTATTTTATAGGATTTTTGTGCAATGGTCTTTATGGAATATCAGGACAATTTAAAGCTCATTTTTGAACGATTCAATGCTCGTTATGACAAATTCAAAGAATCATCTTAAGTGGAATAATTATATCCTATTCTTAAGGAAATATTCAACTACTCTGAGATGTAAAAATAATTTTAATTCATATGATTAATCAGGTGATTTTCTTGTATCTGATTTAAAAAGATAGGATCTTTGTTTTACTTCTATTAGTGTATTTATTATATATATATGTGCGTGTGTGTTTATGATTCAATTAAAATGGTATATATTGAGATTTATATTGCAACATGTATTCAAGATTGAAATATAATTCTTGTGAATATTTTTTACAGATCTACTAAAAAAATCAATCGGACTATTTTTTCTATAGAAGAAGCTATATAAGAAATATTTATATTCAAAATTTATCATTTTTTGTAAGCCCGATGCTCCTATTCATTGTTGTTTTTATTTTAAAAATATATTTCAATTAGATATCTTTGTAACTTATCTTTCCTGAAGAATTTATTTTCTGAAGAAGAAGATTCATCTACCTTTAGTTTTTTTTCAACTGTACAGTTCAACCGAAACCCATTATAATCAATATATTTTTATTCAGAGTTTCCACTACTCGTACTCAGTTGTGGTGGAGTATCAACTTCTCGATCAAAGATGAAGTTTATAGTTTCTATGTTATAATAAAATAAGAACATGTTTTTAGTCATTTTTTTAAATTTGTTAACTGCATGGACTCAGTTGTGGATCAGTCTTATAATGTGAGGACTTGACTAGTGGAATTTACCAAACTCACAAAGAGAGTAATTAATGGAGTGGACTAAGAGATATTTATGCCCCGATCCACTATAAATAGTCATGTTCTATTTTTCTATTTTTATCTACTACTCATAATTTCGTAAAGAAGACAGACACTACTCACCTACATAATCTACAGTCGACATCATGAGGCAGAGTTTAATAATTTTGAAAATAACCAATTCTCACCCTTATTGTGTATATTTGTATATTCCGAAGTAACATATTTATGTGCATACACATGTGTGTAGTTGTATGTCTGTCTATGTGAATGTATATATGTGTATGTGCATATGATTTTTTTTGAAAATATGTGTATGTATTCATTTTTAATATAGATTCATTTAATTTTTTTAATATATTATTTTTTATATTTATTTATCTGTTTTTAAATATATTTAAATATATTTAAATAATATAATTTTTAATAATTATTAAAAATTATTATGTTTACTAATTATTTATAGTTTCTATATACAATCAATACAGTGTATAAATCAATAAATAAGAATATAATTGTAATTTATTTATTCATTTATATGTTCTTTCGATTCATGTAATTAATGTCATAAATTAACTTTTTTATATATTTTTTTAAATTTTTGTAAATTTTTTTATCAATTTTTAAATTATTTCATTAAATATAATTTTTTGGCCATTTTTTTTATTTTTTAGTTTTTAATATTTTTAGAATGTATTAATTTTTTATAATTTATACAAATTTATTGACTAACTTCAATATTTTCAATATGTTTGTAATTTATATGATTAATATTTATTCATTTTAATTTATTACATTTTAATATTTATTTAAGTTTTAATTATATATAATTGAATTATAAAAGACCATCTCTAACCCATACAATTTTTTCATGAAATTGAACCCCAACATCCACCATCCCTTGAATTATTTTTGTGTGTTTATAGATAATAACGTTATTAAATTAAATTCAATTTTAATATATTAAAAGTAAATTTCATTTGACTATTTTTTCATATTTTGTATTTGATTAATCAAATCATGTAATCATATTTATTTTAATATATTCAGTTGAATACATGTGTATATTTAATTTAATTTCATTCGATATAATTATTAATATTTCTGTACAGTCGATATAATTCATTACAAATGTTTTTGTTATTTATATAATTAAAATTATCAATTTATTCAATTAAATTCATTTTTTATGTCTGTAGTTCTTATAATTAATATTATGAGTTCAATTTTTAAAATATTTTTGTAATTTATTAAACTTTAATTATTATTATTTTAATATATTTTATTTAATAATATTTATTCAGTTGAAAATGTTATTACTTTTTATTAATTTTTGGAATTTATTCATATTTTTGGAATTATTTATAGATAACTATATACTATGTATTAATATTCTTATTATGTATTTAATTATCTTATTTATTTTTATTCAGGTTCATTTATTCTGTTTTAATGTTTTAAAAAAACGTAACTTTATTTAATTTATTTATTTAATGCATGTTTTAATATTCTCTTCATTTTTTAATGTTTTTACAATTAATGCAATTAATCTTGTAAATAATACATAACTATTTACTATGTTTTAATACTCTTAATATTTATTTAATTGATATGATAAATATTTATTCAATTTTATTTATTATGATATATTATTTTCAAAATGTTTTAAATCTATAGAGTTCATTTATTTAAATTCATTTTTTAGTATTTTCATATTTTTTTTAACTTGTTTACAATTCATTTAATTAATCTTAAAATTTCGTATATTTGGTATGTTACTACTATGTTTTAATGTTTTAAATATATATTCATTATATTTTTAATATATATTCATTTTTATTTTTAAATTTTTTTATATAATTAATAAAAAATTTCCATTTTTTAATTTTTTTGATTTTTTTCATTTTCATTATCCAGTTTCCCTCCTTTTTAACATTCATGCATTTTTTATTTTCTATTCATTAATATTGTTAATTTTATTTTATCTTTATAATTAATTAATTTTTAATATATAAATTCATTTAATGTTTCTGTATTTTATTTTAAAGAGTTTTTATAAACAATACAATACAAAGAGTTGATAAAACAGTAATTATTAATTAAAAAATTATAGCCTGGATAAAGGTAGATTTTATTAGCCTTTATTAATTTGTCGATGATAAAACTCATATTTATCATTTATTTTTCAAAAGTGCTGATAAAACCCTTCTGGGTCATACAAGTTAAACCTTATGTGCACTCATTTCTTCATGCCATTCATGCTCTCTCGTGTATGTTGACATGGGTCACCACTACACCTCAAACTTCTCAGACAGTCGACACTCTCAAAA
Source organism: Viscum album (assembly GCA_963277665.1). Classification (NCBI taxonomy): domain Eukaryota; kingdom Viridiplantae; phylum Streptophyta; class Magnoliopsida; order Santalales; family Viscaceae; genus Viscum; species Viscum album. Next base: position 1,058,747,222 of record OY728129.1, read on the forward strand.
CCTAAGGTATGTGAGTTATTCTCATGAAACTTCTTGTACATGTTTTTATTACCATCATGAGGAAAATTCTTCTTATGAAAGAACACTTCAGGTTCGATCCCCCTCTTACTAATTGGATTCTGCAGAAGCACCTATAATCCTCTAATTTATAGTATCAATTATATCTCAAATGATCGATACACCTTGAACACATCTTAGAAATGGTCATGTTATTGGATTCTATATCCCCGCTCTCACTTTGTACCACTACACTATATTATTAATCTACATCTCCAAGGTATACAAAATGTTGGACCCCAATATAACTCCTCAAAATTCCATTCACATTCAATTATAGGAATTTTCATCACCATATACTATAGGTTCTAACCTCTCATTTACACATATTTACCATGAGTATAACCACATCAAAAACATTTTAATTATGATGTATAATAAATTCCTTACTTCATGATTCATACATGGTTTATATAGGTAATTTCTCATACATCCATTTTTTAAAATGATTTAATCATACATGAGTATTGCTGAATTTTCTCCTACGTGATCCTAGTTGAGTCACTTACGTATAATAATATGGTATAATCAATAATATCCTATGATTAAAATTTTTACCAATAATTACAATTAAAATTCAATCAATTACAATAAAATATTTCATTTCTATTTTAATTTTTAGAAATGAAAGAATCCAAATTGCGATCCATTATTAGTTTTTTTAAAATTAATAGATCAATTCATAATTTTATTCAACTTATTCAACATCAACAAAATATTCTAGAATTACCAATGAAATATTAACATAGCAGTTCAACTTCATAAATATTTTATTTTTCCTTTGAACTGAATTTGTCCAAATATTTTGTTGTTGTAATAATCAGTCCAATTATAAGATTTTCATAACCTAAAATCCATAAAATTATTGGATGAGGACTATTTTCTCAATATTTAGAATTATCTTATTCATCCCAACCACATGAATCATTTCTATGATCCTACCTAAAAGGTAATCTAGTTTCTTTCCCCTATTGACATTTGGGTTAGAGTTGATTTTTCCCCCAGCATCTAGAGAAATCATAGAATGATAATTTTCAACCTGACTTAATTCACCTTCTTTTTCATTTGAAGTGTCACAATTTTTTAATTTTTAACTTATAATATTTTCTTTCACATACTGACCCTATTTTGGATTCCTTACTCTTTAATTCAAAACTAAGTTCCAGTAACTAAGTGAGTCTTTTTTTTCAGTTCATTCATGCTCTCGGCCCCACTTCCATTCATTCTAATCAATATAAGATTTCCATATGTCATCATTTTGATCATCTTTTATAGATGGGTTTCTCAGTTCATCCCATTAAGACAAACTGATTATTTAATTTAAACCCAGGTCACAATTATGGGGACTCCTAAAAATCTCTTTGAATCTCCACTCATAATTTCATTCACCCATTAAATTGTAATTATGAGAATTATTCAAAACATTCATATCTGATTACATCTTTTTTAATCTTCATTCAAATATTGCACTATAACATTTTTACATAGTTAGAACTCTCCATTTTTCCCATTTAGGATGAGTTTTATTTTCAGGTGATCCCATGTTTTCCAGCTTATACTTAAATAATTAGTTTGATATGAAGGATTATACAGATCTCATTACGATTCTTATTCAAAATTTGTTGATTTTTATTATTCCATCAATCCTTAATAATATTTTTTTTCGTTGTGGCTTCACCCCAACATGTGAATTTTTTAAATTTGAATCATTAATCTCACCTAAATTAAATTAGAGTTTTTCTTTAAACATTTTGTTCTCAATACTTGGTTATTGATACCTATTAATGTTTTCATCATCTGAAAAAAAGATCACTTTTGGATCCTAGGTATCCTATCCCTGAAACACCACATATCCCCCGCATAACAAGTGAATAATTGAAAAAACATTAGCTCCCAACCCCCTTATTGTTCTCACATAAAGAGAAGTTAAAAAAACCATCTTTGATATCAATGTTAAAGAAAAAATGACATTTTAATGGTATTTTTTGTAACATTATAGATATAACACATTACCTTCCTTCAATTATTTCCACCACTACAAAAAAAATTATCAGTATGCATAATTAAAATATTAGTATCTTAGGGTAATTGATTCATGTAACTTAAATGAATCTTCAATAATGACCTTTTATTGTTCTAACTCACACTTCATGTGTATTGATTTATTTTATTGAAGATAAATAATATTGAATTCCATAGGATGGATAATAATTTAAAATGGATGGATTCCAATTTTATGGAAAAATAGTATGACGGTTGGTTGGAATAGTTCATCAAATTTTCAAAAGATAATTTATGTGACCCTTATCAAATCCTTTTTCATGGTTGATCGTGTTATTATGAAAAAAAATTAGTCCAAAAGAGTTAGAAAGGCACTTAATCTATCATTAAATTTTTCTTTGTTATAAATGTTGTACTAAACTCAAGAAAAAAGTGAACATAGCCAGTGAATGAGACCACACTGATTGTTTTGGACCATCTAATATTATTACAAGGTAGAATAGTAATGAATATTGTATCAAGGATAAGTTGTAGGTGTGAATGATGACGAAGATCGTATTGAGGAAATGAAAATGATAGTTGAAGATAAACATCATGATTATCGAAAACAATTTTAGAAGGTAAATATTTGTGAAAAGACCCCATTATATATTAGTTGAACTAAATAATCTCCATTTCCATCCATACTAAAGATTTATAATTTAAAATATTGTAATATATTGAGTGACACTGACTTTACTGAACCAATCTCTCCCTTAAATGATATACTCCAATAAGTTAATAAGCTTAAATTATAAACATATAATGTTAAAATAATGATATTTATAATGGGTAAGATATCTGAAATAATACATACCTATTCAAATGACTATATAAAATTTCATAAAGACTATAAATCACATTAAAAATTGAAAAATATTTGTTCATCTCGATACAAGAATGATTAATCAATCCCTTCAATTATTTATGGTAATTTCAATTAATCACAATGTTTAGGTGCATATATAGAAGTGAGTAGATTGTAATACAATTAACATGGTAAGTAGATATGTGAAATAATGATGGGAAACTGTATTGCCCAACAGACTCCCTTTAATGGGAGAAAATTAACCCCGAGTATCCTAAATTTAGAAAGAAACCGTTGTCTTGTACTCTCTAAAAATAGAGTGAATCCATTTTTTTCAAAGAGGAAGTCACAATACATGGATTTTTATGTTTTAAAACATTAACATTTCATTTTTTTTGTGCATGAAGTGAAATTACATTATATTTTATGTTCTTATCTCTATACCAAAACAACTTTGTAATGATATTGATGTATATTTGGTTCTATTGATTTAGGAATTGAATTTAATGTTGGAGTCAAGTGTTATGTTGTATGATTCTTAAAAAAATTAATATGTTCACATTGAGATCCATATTATATGGTATGATATATGCATTTCCTAATTAAGGAAAAATTTTATGATATAGCATTAAATTAACTCAAAAGAATACCATTTGAAAATAAGGTACACACTTGGTTAAGGTAGAGTATTCATCAAAGACTATGTTTTTATGAAATAATTTATTTCTACCTATATGACATAAATATTGATCTTGGATGACATAAATTTATGGGAATTCAGAAGATGTTGTAACACCATCTCCACTGTTAGGTGCTGAACTATTTTAGAAAGTAAAATATATAGGCACTGCTTTGGTAAACCAAACGAAAATAGGTTGGAAAATGAGATTTGATTTTTTTAATTACTATACAAGAATTTTTTGTATGTCTCAAATTTTATTGATATCATGTATGTGCGAAAATATGTGCTAATTTCATTTGAATATTACTAAATTCACTCAATAAAAGAATGTATTATATTAACTCTAGGTTGGATATGGATTTCATGGGGATGTGGGAAGAGTTGGGGTTGGAGAAGGTTGAAAGTTCAATTTTTCTACCTCCAACCACATACATAATTCATAAGAAAGGTAAATACCATTTTTTTAACTTTTTTAACGATATAATGATAATATAGGGGTAATAATCAAATATAAATAATATTGTTATATTGATTGATTTAAATTTAATGGGCCCCAAATCCCATGGTTATAATTTTTGGATTCATGATCAAATGCAAGTAGCATTGCCTTTAATTTTTAATAAGAATAATCACCATACATTAGTCGAGATCTATATTTCTTCTAATAAATATTTAGTAAATTTATAAATAAAATGGTATTACCAACTTTGGAAAAGGAACTCATTGTTATATTATGTGAATTGCAAATGTTCGTTCTACTGGAATTCTTTGATATTATGGTTCACATGATGGTTTACTTTGTTAGATAGATTCAGCTAAGTGGTCCTATACAATATAGATGTATATAACCCGTTGAATGGTATATGATGATTATGAAAGGGTTTTCCAAATATCAAAGTTTCCCAAAATGTTGTGTTATAAATTTATATATTGTCGAGGATGTTGTTGAATTCTAAATCAACTACTTATATGATGTGGAAAGAATTTTTATATCAATATATCATCAGACCAGGTGGCTTGTGGAGAAGGAATTTCTAGAATAGTAATTTTCAGAATTGCTATAATATATTTGGAGTGGTCCCACATTTATTTTTATCGTTGTAGTTTAGAGGTTGTGCCTTATGATGAAACCCACTAAGTTACTCTAGAGAATTTGAATCCACTAAAGGATGAAATTTGGATATCCAATACAAATAATTGAATTCTTATAGCATATTCTCAAGACCATATATTTATGGAGTTAACCGAAAATATGAATTCAATTTCAAAATATATTTTAGTGCTAGAAAAAGGACCAAGTGTTCTTGTATTTTCTTATAATGGTTTTGTAATTAATGGTTATAAGTTCTATAAAAGGAACACAGTAAACATTGTACCATATAGAATAGTGGATTTATACTTGTGGAAGAGGAGATGAATATAAATAGAACATGGGATAACAATCAAATATATATGAATATTTTATTGTTTGGCATCATTAAAAAAATATGGGAGTCATATTATATGACATTCCAAGTGCTTATTTTTCAATTTTGGTGGATTTATAATAGGAGTAAACATAAGTTTTATGAATTGGGAATCATGAGAGTTTATCTGATAAATGAATGATATTAAAATATACCACTTTCAAGGGAATCATAGGAAGTACATGAATTTTTTTGTTCCAGATCCAATAGATAGATTATGGTCCATAGTTCTGTTATCAACCAAAATCACTGAAGGTTTTGATGTTAATTCAATCAAGGATATCCCATTAATTGGGACATCATAATCATTTCTTATTGTCCCCAGTACATACATAGCCATTTATTTTAGAGGATACCCAAATAATGGTATTTGTATACTCGATATAGGGTTCAAATCCCTTTATAATTTAATGAAAAAAACATATTTAAATAATAAGGTAATATTTTTTCAATATACATTGTGTTACATCATAATATTGTCTATTCACTTCCATATTATGGTAATGTAAATTAATTATTCAATCATTTCCACAAATAATGGATTATGAAAATGAGGAATTACCCAATATTGAGAAATAATAGGTTTTTAAGCATGATTATGGTCCCCATATAGAGGAATGGCATGTTTTTACACATGATGATTATCCTAATTCATGTGAAAAATTATGTTCTGAAACATACAATGATACTATTCCTAAGGAAAAATATATTGATGATGTTTATGCTGATGAAATGGTAAAAGGTGGACAACTTGTGTCCAATAAAATACAATATCATTGTATCATGTTAGTGTTAACAAAAAATTATTAATTTGATGATTAGACGCATCAATTTTGAGGCAAGATGGAATTTAAAAAACCATCAATTAAGCCCAAAAATTCCATGTTCATTTGTTACATTATACTCACCACTCTAATTCGCATGGAACAATGTTTTTTATATGCTTAAGTTGCTAATATGGGAAGAGATCAGGGTAACATTATCATATAAATTATTATTTTTTCAAAAAATAATATTGAAATACTGATTTAATGTTCATTATCCCTAGCATAGTTTTTTATACGAGATGACTGCTGAACCAAATTTTTATTAATGCTCGCTGGAAAGGCACATAATAGTTTTAAAAAAATTCATACAAAGCATATTATTAGGGATGTTGAAGGTAATTTAATCCCACTCCCACCAAAGATGTATGCACACTTGATTAACCACCAAATGTGTAATTTATTTATTGGTTGTTTTTTTGAGACATCATTTCATGTAAATTTCTATAGGAAATGCATTAAAATAATGTATATATAATAATTCATAAAATTAAATTTTTTTAATTTCTGAATAGTAATTAAATGTTGAAGAAAAGTAGCATATTTAAAAACCAATGTACCATAAACATAAAGAAAGGATGGGGTATTCTTAACTTGAGAAAAATGGTGTGTATTAAAAATAAATCTTAATACTTTTATATGGAATAACTGAAAAACATAATTGGATACCTTTATTTATATGAGGATTTATGAATCAAGATCCAAATATATTTTCATCCCATTTCATCTATTATGATTGGATGTTAGTGTAAATAAATATGTGATAGTAATATATGAAAGCATACAAAAATCATGGGAAGAATACATAAGTATGAAATAAAAAAATCCACTTTAAATATGTATTACATGACAATAATTAATTATTTTCCTATTATTTTTACCCAATTTTGACACATAAATCATTATTACATATACCAAAAGAATAACTATTATTAGTGGCCTTGAAGAGACCAGAACAATATGGTTGTGTTAGATGTCCATGTTTTATGGTGTCACCCCAAACATATTTTGAGAATGGAAATGAACATAGGGATAAAGATAATATAATGTATGATATTAATACATAAAAAACAAATTTTAAAGAAAAACATTGTTCTCATAATTATTTATTAGAGAAAATTATGGGAATATGTAAAACAGAATAAACAACACAACAACAACCACTAAACGATGACCCCCCAACTAGATTTGATTTGAGACATTCCCTCAAAGGTATGACTTATCAAAGGTAATAAATTTTGTGATAACTATTTCTATGAAATTTTAATCAGACTAACTATCATACCATTCATGTATTGATATTTTATAAGGTGAATGTTATTGTGATATGAATTTATAATCAAGGACCCATCACCTTATTTTGAGGGGTAAAATGTACAATATTAAAATAGATAATATAAACAAAAAACAATTTCCAAAATATCATGTGAGAGTGTTGATACATGTAGTTAACAAGACAGTCATTGAGCTATCTATTACCCTTGTTGATATAGATATTCATATGTTCAATATTTCTATTGTATCTTTTTTAATCATGGATATTTGATCTTGAAACAATATATTTTCACAATGACGTATTCATTTAAAATTTTATTTTATTTAAAAACATTAAAAATTAATGAAATATGGCTTCAAATAATGAATGTTATTGTAGATGGGGAATGTGAAGATTTTAAATTGAAGGCTAATTCCAAACAATCTAAAGGATTAACCAATCAATTAAAAATAACATCAAAAAGTACCTTTACCCACAAATTCAAACTCTTCATTTACTAATATTATAGGTTTATGTAGATACAACATTCAAAAATGTGGATATATCTATTATTGATTTTGAAGAAAAAATTTACAGAGAGTCCATTAGATAATTTTTAGTCTTTGAGAATGTTGATGAAATCCTCAACTGTGGATGTATAAGAGCCTCAGTAGTAAATTCATACATGAGGTGTATTTTAATAATTTTTTTACAATAGCTAATCTTCTATGTAAATTATAGTTAGATACTATTCCTATTTTTTTAAAGTAATTTATATTTGTTTTATTTAATGGGAAAAACCTGAGAATAAAAATATGGACTCATTATTCCTCACATAACATCTAAACACAAAAATCTCATTAAAATAAAAAGAATATTTAGTTAAAATGTAAAAACAATCATCAATTGAAAAGTCCTGGAAATTCATTGGAAATTTGTTTAATAAATTCTTGGTATTATTTCGAGTCCGTGAAAATTTACGGCGCATGATTCCGAGGCTCGGGGTGCCTGGAATCAAATTCTGAATTTTTGTTTGGGTAAGTTTAGTAAATTGATGAGAGGGATTTTATATATTTAGAACCGGTGCTCGAGATTGAAATAAGATGGCATCATTGAACTTGTAATGCCAGTATTCACTTAAGAAGGCTTCTACCTCGATGGCAGATAGTCGAGAATGGAAGTTTGTTTTTTGGGTTTTTAATAATGTTAAATAAAAAATAAGTGTTAACTTATTTATATTTTTAAGGTGGTTAAAACCTCTATGTGGTGGTTAGTTGATGGGGCCACCACACCCTAACACCCCATATGAGGTTATGGTTGTGTGGCCCACCCTCACATAATCTCCCTTGTGAGGATTTCATTGGTGGGGACCACACGGGCTTAAAACCATTGAACTTCCCTCATAAATGTGCCAAACCACGCAAATTAATTAATGGATTTAATTAATTAATTTCAAATATATTGAATTATTTATGCAAAAAAATTATGAAGATGTCATATTTTAATATTTTTTTATTGGTATAATCTCTTTGTGGAGCTTGGGAAGAAAAAGAAGAACTCTCCAACGAAGAATGTGAAGAACACAATATTAGACTTCGTCACTTTCCGACGCACGAGCTTGAGATTGGGAGTGCATGAAAAATGCGGTGAACAACGGATCAACGTCCAACCTTTTCCTGTGACTTCGCCAATGATCATCCACAAACGAGGTAGGGGTTGTTTTACTGTTGAGTTATACCCTCTGTTCTTTATCATTTGATTCTTTGAGGCCAATTGATAACACCATAACGAAGAGGACTCCGACTATAGGAGCACGACCCGACCCTCACCCATCATTTTCTCCTCACTTTTTTACAATGGATGTGGTGCAATGGAACTGTCGAAAGAGTGTGACATGGTGGATCAACGGCTGCCCATGACGGGCTGGCCACAAGAGGAACTGGCGGCGTAAGGGTCGACGGGTCATCGAAGGAGCACGGAGTTGTCGCGCCGCCCGGAGAACCGGATCGCAATGGTGCCCTAGGGGAGTGGTGACATCGCACCTTGTTAGAGGAAGGATCCATGCCAACATAGGTCGCGGCGGTCGGAAGGGCTGGACGCGGCGACGCCGTGCCGCACCGGAGATGATCCGTTGCCAAAGGGCGCGACAAACGGAGGAGGGATGGAAGCTGAATCGGCCGCCGGCGAGCACACCACAAGTGGGACCCTTCAGGTACCGCGGTCACCGGGTTGAAGCCACATGCCGACCATTACAGGGAGATGGGGGGGCTGACCCCCCCCCCCCTCTAAGTTAGGGCGGGCCTTGCGAGGCGCGGCCCCCGCTGGCTTTGGCTGGCGGACTGCCTCCCAGCCACACTGGCCACCACGCGGGCCCGGACGCCCATCGCGGGCAGGTCTTGGTTGGACCCCGATCAGGATCTGGACCCAGGGCGGGACGACCCGAACCGGGTCGGGTCGAGTCGGTCTGACTGGGCCAGACCAGCTCGGACCCAGTTTGACCCATTTTACAATTTTTCCCATATCGTGCGCTACGAGTGTCTGATTGATGAATCGTCTACTCCGACGGGAAGATTGGAATGATACTATTCATTTGTAATACTCCACGTGAGGTTTGGACGTAGTTTCGGTACATCCTAGTTAGATTGAACCAATATCAACCCGGGCCCTCGGAGAGGAAACACCAATAACTCATTGATTGGGCGTCTGATTGACGCACCGTCTGTTGCATTGTGCTACTTATGGTGAGATGGAACTATAGGATACATCAACTCGAGAAATCATGGAAGTTGATGTATCAACACTTGGATCGAGGATCAAACCCTCCCGAAATTGATCATGTTGTGTGCGGAAACCCTATAGCGGGCTGCGGCTGAGATGATAAGATCCTATTTGGACATACTACTATACCAGGATCCTCCGTGGGTTCGATAGCCACGATACTATTCTAGGATCCTAAATTGGTTCAACAATAATGACTATTATTCTAGGATCCTTGTGGGTTCGACAACGATGACTACTATTCCAGGATCCTTCATGGGTTCAACAATGATGATTTCTGTTCCAGGATCTTACATGGGTTCGATAGAGGAGATGATTTAATGGCTACATCTAATCATCTCTACCCCTCTATATGAGTTATATACTTGTGTGAGTTGAGTCTTGAAAATGTGATGTTATTATCAAGATGATTGACATTCTTCCTATGTGGAACAGGATGTGGTTGGGCCCGAGATATGGAGTAGGTTGTGATTGATAACTTAGGTATATGTATGGGAATATACCTATATAGGGATTGTTGTTACTTTATGTTGGTATCTTCCTATTGTGGTTTATCCTTGGTAAATTTTTGGAGTCTTTTGGGGGTCTTGGGGTCTCTAATGAGTATTGTTATACTCACCCCTGCACGGGCTCCTCCAGAACCTTTTTCTGTACTGTGCAGATGATGGTCAGTAGTGATTGAGGGTGAGGGAGACAGATGAGAGGTTGCTCAGAGCTGGACTAGAAGATACATACCTCAAGGAAGAGTTGTCCGAAATCTGTACCTACCCTTCAGGTAGGATTCCTCGGTGGATGATCAAGGGGCTATTTTCCCTCTTTATTTATACTTTTTGTTCAGTTGGGTTTTTCTTCTGGCCCACTTACTTTCAACAAACTTTTCTTTTCTATTTTAGTACTTGTTACTTATACTTCTTGTGTTCAGATTGTGTGTGGTACATGTTTAAAGTCAATGCCTTCCCTTTTTATCAGTGATTCGCATTTTGTGCTAGTCTCCATCCAACGGCCTATGGAAGGCAGGTTTGGGGTAGACACATCACGGGCCCCGAGGATGGGTAATGACATCAATGTTTGAAAAAAAAACCTTAAAATAAAAAACAATTCTTATTACCCACAATTCAAGGGTGAAACTCAATAATTTAATCATATCAATATATTTTCATTCCTTTTATTACTTATTAATTTTTTTAGGAATCATTCATTTCTCATTAAAGATAATTTGTATTCTATAAATAGTTATTTCATGTATTTTATGACGGGATACCCAATAAATGGACCACACGTAATGAGGTTTATCAATTTTTAATAGTCTACATACAACATTTTACAAATAAACAACGCATATTAAATTTTATATTTTGTTTTAATTTATATTTCAATATGATTGGTTTGTGTTTAAATATAATCAATGTTTTTTTATTAGGACATTCCATGAACAAAAAAATCATATAGACATCAACAAATGGATAATTATTAGGGTATATATAAGAATATTTGACTATCCAAACATATATAAAAATAATTACTTTATTTCTCAATTTATCTATATTTTACTAAATAATTTAATAAAAAATATTTTTGTTATTAAGATTAAAAATTTATGAAAGATATCATATTCGAACAAACAACATTCATCCCCAAAGAGTTATATCTGATCATAATGAAAATTTCATTTAAAACATTTATTAGTCCTTTATTTGATTATATTTTTTTGTACGGTCAGGACTATCGACAATCCTCGTATTCAAAATATGAAATAGATTTGTTTATAGAAAAATGGTTAGAATACATTGTGTCAAAATGTATACATACATTATGACACTTTGACTTGTTTCTAATAAATTTTTTAATTTCGTAATCATTTTATATATTATATGTTAGTTTTAAATTGAAATTTTATTTTAAAACACATGTGACGTACTAAAAATCAATAAAAACCTTCAAAATTATTTTAAAATTTTAATATAATGATATATAACTCATATGTGATGTATAGGAATTACAATCACCTCACTCTAATAAATGGTGTGACCCGTATGACTTGATATGTTTTCATTCAGTTTAAAATTGAAAATTCAGTTCAAAACAAATGTCACATACCTAAAACAATGAAAATGTATTCATATTTTTTGATACATTTTAAATAATGAACCATATTTCATTTTTGAAATTTAGGAATAATTCACTCCTCAATTCAATACATGGTGAGACCGGTATGAATCGAAGTTTGTGTTTCTAGTTTAAGATTAAATTTTAGTTAAAAATAAATTTCACTCACTAAAACCCTAGAATGCATTCTCATATTATCTAGAATGTTTATTACAATTATCCATAATTATTTCTGACATGTATGAATCAAATTAATCTCAATATGATACTTTTCATGACCAGTATGACCCAAAATGGTGTGTTTTTAGACTAAAAATTACATTATACTAAAAAACTTGTGACACTCATTGAAAACCTAGAATACATCATTAGATTTTGTTAATACCTTAGGAAAATGATCCTTAATCCATTTTTGTTATTCGGGAATCAACTATGTCTTAATCCAACACGTGGTGTGATTTATGATCAAAATCATCATTTTAGCTATTTGATTTGGTTTGCACTTGAATTGTCTCAAAAAAGTTTAAGTTTATTTTTTGGTTTTGTCTTTTGAATGTGCATTGAGGGAGTGATCAAGAAACTAGAATCCATTTTCGAAATCAAATTTCACTCCAATAAAAAGAAGATCTCAATATAATGAGTCTATGGATGATTTATAATATCCTTCATCAATTAAAGAAACATTTGTGCTCTGAAAAAAACTCTACCCACTTATCACTGAATAACATTTATCTGTTTGGGTTCATATAAACTAATTGGGTTTTCAAACATTTATTTGTTTCCTTGGCTAATAAATCCCCAGGAATGGATTCCTCCCATCTTGGAAGAAACATTTTGATGCATTTGAATAGTGTCATAACTCTTATAGGAGATGTAGAGGACATGACTAGATGGATATGAAGGCCCTTATATTGAAAACCCAATCCATCAATCAATTAATGTATAACTACAAAATACATTAAATCCTCATTTTAATCAAATAATAATTTTCTATAAAATTATATATATATATATATATATACATGGACATAAAAAAATTGGGTAAATTGATCCCAGATCTAATTTGAATAGTATGTAGTCCTTTGGACACCAATGTTGACTAGTCTAATTCCTAATCTAGTTAACCTATTTAATTCATTTCATAATATAATATAAGAATCCATACTTTTCCTAGAATTGTTAACAACAAGCTAAAAATAAATAAATTTATTCTTTTAGAGAGAAGATGAGCTTTATTTCTACTATAGACAAGCGGTAAATATAAAAGATGCATCCTCAAAATCTATAATCACAGTAATTTTATTCCACTCATTTTTTGAAATATTCTATGGTGTTCAAATAGAATCTCTCATCTACTAAGATATATACATCAAATAAATATAGAAAGTGTCTTTGTTTATTATTTAAATTAAAATAATCACCTATGAAGTGGTAGATATAGTTTATCTTCAAGAAATTTTTATTTAGAATCACTGTAGAAATATTTTTTGATAACCAATAATGTTGACTAAATTAAAAAATTAAAATACAATTATTGGTTGTAAAACGTTTATGTATGATTAATATTTCAATTGATCAATACCTAGTTGATAGTATCGATCAAAACCAAAATACTTTCCAATAAAAGTGAGTTCATATTTATACTAATAAGCCATTATTCCATGTTAATTGTCATCAATGAGATATATGTCACTAGTTTGTTTGGAAGTGCTCAAGCCCTGATAAAAACCCGTCAAATCATCCGGGGATTTTTCACCCTAGGGAGTTATCAGTCATTATACCTTTTAGGATATTAATGAAATCAATAATGGAAACTATATTGGATATTAAAATTTTAAAAAAATTATTTATTGAAAAGATATTTCCCTTATTTAAGGTATGTCATTCTTTGATATTCATATTATATTCACCAATATACTTAAATTATTCTCCTAATTCAAACCTCACTGAAATTTTATTTATAAAATTCTTGTATTAAATTATTTAATTATCATATAATACCTTCATAATTAATGTAATTTAAATAATATTATATTCACCTTTAAATATTTACCCCCATTGTGAGGAAGATTAAAATTATTGAGATAGAGGGTTATATGTAGAGATTTTTTTCAAAGAGTCCTTTAACTGATTCCCCTCTTTTACACATGATATAATCTTATAATAAATCATCAAAACCTCAATCTAATACATGGTGTGACTGCTAGGACTTGAAATGTGTGTTTCTAATTTAAAATTGACAATTTAGTTACAAATTTTTGTTACTAACTAAAAACTAGTAAAAAATGCTAGGATTGTCTGCATACGTCAGAATAATGATACATAAGTCTTTTAGATGTGTAGTAATCATCCATACGTTAATCCAACACATGATGTCAGTACTATGACTCAGAGTATTTTTTTCCATTTTAAAAAGACATTTTATTTGAAAACATGTGACACACATTGAAATCTAAGAAAACATGCTTTTATTGTCTTGAGGCTTCATAAAAATGATACTAATGTCATTTTTTCTATGCAAGAATCCATATGATGTCAATCTAACTCATGGTGTGACTGGTATGACTCTAAGTGTGTGTTTTTATTTAAAAATTACATTTTAGTTCAAAACGCACAGTATATTATCAAAACCAAGAAAATATATAAATATTTTTTTTCATACTTTAGGATAATAATCCATGACTAATTTCTGATATATATGAATCAAACACACATCAATATGATCCTTGGTGTGGCCGGTATGACTAAAAGTATATTTTCTTAGTTTATAATGGAAATTTTCGGTCAAAAAAATATAACATACTAAAAACAAATCCATCACATTTATATTGTTTTTATACATTATTAAAATTATCCATAAGTCATTTGTGACATGTAAGAATAATCTACACCTCAATACGATACATGGTGTGACCAGTATGACATGAAATGTTTATTTTCAATATAGAATTCGCATTTTAGTTGAAAACACATTTCACAAACTCAAAAATGATAAAGTTCATTAATATTTTTTTGATATATTTGGATAATGATATATAAGTCATATATGATGTATTGAAATTTTCCATACCTCAATTTCATACACGGTGTGACCAGTATGTCTCAAAGATCAAGTTTTTGAGTTTAAAAAAATCAATTTTAGTTAAAAACACGTTTCAATTACTAAATACCTTGAAAAAATACCAATATTATCTCGATACTTTATAACATTTACCAACAAGTCATTTCTGAGGTGTTGGAATCAAAAACACAAAAAACTTGTCCACAATGTTCCCAGTTTGACTCAAAGTGTTTGTTTTTAGTTTTAAAGTAACATTTTAATTCAAAACACAACTGAAATACTCAGAACCATGTAGTGGCCATAAATTTGATTTGATACTATAGGGAATGAATAAAAAATTCATTTGTAATGTGTATGAGTCTTTAATACTTCAATATTATATATGGTGTTCACGGTATGCCTCAAACTTCATGTTTTTAGTTGAAAATTTCATTTATGTTCAAAAGAAATATCATATACTCAAAAATTACAAATCAAACTCATATTATTTTGATACATTAGGACAATGAATCATAATAAATTTTTGATTTGTGTGAATTAACCATTCCTCAATCCAATACACTGTGGGATTGGTATGACTCAAAACATTTGGTTTTAGTTTAAAATTGAATTTTTATGAATGTATTATTTCATATTTATGGTGAATTTGTTTACTTATAGTATTATTGACATAATAATTGTCCTTTATACATGTTTACCCTTTTTCTTGAGATGTGTTGGACTATTCATAAATTGATAGCATGATCTCTCTCTTTTTGAGAGGGTTGGAGGGATTGAGATAATGAAACATTGATGTTTTTGAATTTCTGTGATAAATTTTACTTGTTAATGTAATTTTACAAACCAATTTTCGATATATCAATAATATAAAGTCTTTTTCTTCTATTTGTGATGTAAATTTTATTTCGTATATTTTTTTGACTACCACAATGTGCTTTAAATTTATAATCACACTAGATTCGTATAGAATTTATCAACATTATTTCCAACACACATAAAAGGGAACTTTATCAGATCGAAACTATTATCGATAAAGTACACCCCTTATCACTTCCTTTTTAGCCATGTAAATGGATTTTTTAGTAGCTCTATTTTTAGTGTTGATAAAGGGGGCCTTATTTTATCAATACTTATAATATTAGTTCTTTTTAGTGATAAAGAAGTGTTTTTCTGGAATTGATAAATGGTGGATTTACAGTAGTGTATAACAGGTGACTACAGTTTTTTTGTGAAAGTCTATTCAATTAATTTCTTATTATTCCTAAGAATGCACCATAGTGGTACACCCTAGGTTCGATCTCATGATGTCCGCCAACATTCACTGCTTTTCTATTATCATTATTATTATTATTCATATATAATAATAACTTATATAGTATATATGTGGGGGGATTTTATATCAATCATGAAATATAAATAATATATGTAACAATTTAATGAAAACACAGAATGGAGTTAGAAGTTTAAATGAAAGAACTTGTTCTTGGGAGTTTACGATTGTTGAAATCATTGTTTATAAGAATACTAAATATTTAATTCAATGAGGTGATCTAGATCTATAAAACCTCAAATTCTCATTTGAAATGTAATTACCCAATACTGTAATCTCTAAATATGGGGAAATCCTATTTGGAATAAAATCTAGGAGATCTCTTTGCCGACCATAACTACCCAATCCATACTCCATCGTATGCATGACATAGATAATGAAGGTAAGGATGATCGATAAATGAGATGAAGAATATGGATGATAGATAAAATAGGTGGATCACACACCATAATCAATTTAACCATCATCAATATTCTTAGAATTGAATAAATAGATTAGAAATTAAAGCACATGGAACTCAATCAAAGAATTGTTCCCTCCCTTGAACAAGTGTCAGGGTTAGTTCTCCATTTTTTTGATGTGAGAAGGTAAAAATGGTGGGATAACACATAAAATAAAATTTAAAGAAGGATATAAATGATGAATATTATTAATATATTAAAATAAAATAATTTTGACAAGATATAAAAAAAGTTCTGAAAGGTGCAGACCATGGCTATCCCCAAGTCGGTTCACCACAGAACGATTTGCAAGGGTTACAGAAGGAATAATTTATAGGACCAAAAATGTGATAGCTTTATACCTCACATTAAATTTTCAGAATCTTGAAGTCATCATGAAATATATAATGGTACTTTTCGTGTACTTTAGATATGTTTTCTCCTCTTCATGATGTTGAATATGTAGACGCTTCTTTGTCTTTTTGACCATGTACAGGATGTGTACTATAAGTTCACATTGTGTACACCCCTTATATGGCTGAATATCTTTCAGCAATCATCATGATACTTCTTAAAAATTTAATTATCTATTGATCCTGAAAAAGTATGATCATTTAGAAATGTGGTTAGATAGTAATAATTTATTCATTGAACATAATGTCTTCTATCTTGATGTTTCCTAACATTACTTGTTGTTTGACTCATTCAATGAATTTTTTAATGAATTAATTTTAAATTGAAATTTAACATGGAAGAGATTATATAATTTTCCTTCCAATACATGTGGAATAAATGAATTTTGACCTGTTAATTCGTATTTATGGCTCCATCACTAATATGGGGTCCACTATTTGTTATGAAAAACATTCCACAATGAACAATTTATTTATGTCTATAGATGTTCAATTAATGATCTGGACCATTTTACATATATTTAGCACACAAAATCAAGGATTATTAAAAAAAGGAATGACATGATTTGATTCAATAATTGAAATGATATTATTAATATCCCAAAGACATAAACATCTGTTAAAAATATAGATTTGGACTATTTTTTCATTTAAGCTCAAAATATATTAAGAACCTGTATATTTGATAAATTCCAATCAAATAACTCTATGGTTGGGTTAAAAACATTTAATTATATTATAAAATATGTGAACTTACTATCTTAATTAATCTCCCACATAATACCATTGCACCCTCAAGCAATTATCATATATTCAAATCAAAATCCCCACTAAAACAAAAAATGAGAAAACATCCATGATATTATATAAAATAGAATTCAATCATATATCCTATATGAAAAAAATCCATTTATTTTCATTCCACACATTTAAATTTCTTCAACCTCATAAATTCATCCATTTCCGAATCATAACTTACCTCACATTGAATTCTATGTCAGTCTTTACTCAAGAGAAATTAAATATGGAGTTATGCTCATACATATAAGTTTCATGTATCACCATAGGCTTGTGAAAATTCTCATTCTTATACATTGCGAAACATAAAAATTAATTAACTCATTAGGGATTTCATTAAAGGTTCATATTACTCTGTGTCTTGGGGTTGGTGGTTAAATGATTTAAAAATTCTTGTCTAGAATGAGGAGATTTGACTCCTAAGTCAAATGCATAAATAATCAAGTGAAAACACAATAATTCCCTCACTCAATCCCCCTCAAAATTTGAAACACAGCACCTCCCCATTTTTTGGTGTGGTAAATGTTTTATTAAATGATTACAAAGAATTATATCATCCAGTTTCTCCCTATTTTTTTATTTTTTTTATTTTTGTAATGCTCTAGAAAGGTAAAACGTTTTTTTTCACTTTTTTCATGGATAATGAGAAGAAAATTGAATAAAAATGATGAATGAAAATCATTCCCTTGATTTTAGAGAGGTACATGTGTCATAAATGAAAGTATATTAAGAAATTCAACCTCACCTACATTTTTTTAATTTTTTTTGGAAGGAGATGTGGATAAAACAAATAAAAAATAATGAAATAATGACCCATTCCCAATACATAGCTCAAAATGTGGACTAAAACATCATACCACCTATAAATGAAACACATCCCAATGAACTCACATAGAAATCCCTTCCCCCACTCACAAACATGAAATATCTAGGAAAAAATCAACAACTGCGGGTAGGTAATGAGAAATTGGCTTGTATTGTGTCTTAAACCTATATTAAAATTCATGGAATCTATGGAATTAATAAATATAGATGTAAAAGTTGGTCTCGAGATATTATGTGGCTATCCAAAGTATTTCCTCAATCATAATAAAAACATCCCATGAAATCCAATAATTCAAAAGAGAAAAATTACACATTCTATTTCTCACACAAAATCCTAGTTTCCCTCAAGAAATTATAGGTATTATAAAGAAAACATCTAGGTGGATTAAAATAAGTCATTTTATAGTTAAAATATTTCAATTTACTGTTTCATGGGCATGGATTTCAAAAAATAGTAATGAAAAAAAAATGATTGAAAATTCAATTCATGGAAAAAGTAGTTCAAATCAACAATAATTTAAAATCCTTTCCTTCAAAAATAATTGAAACTCTCTTAAAATAAATTGATTCATTATAAATGATCAAAATAATCATTTTAATCTCAATTTTTCTAAAATAAATGAAAAAAAAATAACAAATAATGAATACAATAACAATTAAGCAGGTTTACACACGCCCAAACTTAAATTTCACTACCAATCATTTCATCATTACAAAATATAAATAAGTATAGACTAACTAAAGAGAAGGAAATAAACAACCTGACATTATTTTTTAGCGGCACCATTGAGTTAAGATTCTAGATACTACCACTTATTCCTAAAAATAATGAAGTAAACAAATTCATTAGAAAGAAAAAGAAAAAATAAATAGAAACGGAAAGGAGAGTGATAATGCATGGTTTGCCACCTAAGAGGGTGCTAGGTGTTTACTTACCCTAGTCAGGCAGTTGTAATAGGTTTACCCCAATAAGAATTTGGATGGGGTTTCTTGCTCAAAAACCACCATATATTGTTTCTTTCAACATATGTTATTAGATTCCATAAGTAAAAACCCCCAAAGAAAATAAAAATACCACAAACTCCTAGAAGATATGAAGGATCAAATTTTAGGTGGAGGGGTTGGGGAATGAATATAGGAGTGATCCATATTTTTTTTCATTGTAATATGGGTATACACTAATTTAAAAGTATTTAAATAGGAATTGTATTCTCTGAGAGTTTAGGATCTTCAATTGATTCTTCATGGATTTCATCTTTTGTGTCATTGTCCTTATTTTCACCACAATACAACTCGACAGGCTCCTCTATTATCTCCTCAAAACAAGGAACTTCTTCTTCTCCATTATCTAGGGACTACATTAGTATTTATGAATATAAAAAATATAAAAAACTGAGATCAGTTTTCAATTCATAAATAATAATTTTTTAATAAATAGAATATTCAAAAATTAAATCTCCCTCAAAACCTTCATCTTGAAACTCCTTATCCTCAAGAAGGGTAAGTGGGAACGCATTTGTTGGAGGAGGAAGTTGATATTCTTGTTTTTCATAAACCACACCAATTTTATCTTCAATGTTTTGTGGAACAATCAATTCATTCTATTCATCTTGTAATTTTTTTATTCCATCCATTAGACTTTAAGATCTTCTACATCAGTGGCTAGTAATGCCATCATATTTCATGCTTTTTCATGATTTTTGAGATTATCTTGAAACATCAAGGAATTTTTCTCCATTTGGATATTCAATGTTTCTTACCTACAATCCTCCCCATAAAATTTCTCAAAAGGAAAATAATTTTAATAATCACTATAAAATTTATATTGGCTCACAAATGGAAGACATGTAATGAAATAATCATTTTTTTAGTTTTTTAAATATTTGATTTTTTTAAAACGAGTGTGTATATGTGATTGGCCTCCCCATAAATGGTACTAAATTCTTGACAGTAGTTTTTCTTGAACTTCTATTTAATTAATTTCATATTTTTTCTGAAGAATGCACCATAGCGGCACACCCTAGGGTCGATCTAAAGAATGTCACCAACACACACTGCTTTTCTATTGTCATTATTATTATTTTACAAATATAAAACTGAATTATATAATATATAAGTGGGGGAATTTTTTATCAAACATGAAATATAAATAATATATATATTAATGTAATGAAAAAAATGATGTTAGAATTTGAAATGAATTCACTTGTTCCTGGGATTTTACGGCGGTTTAAGTAAATGTTTAGAAGAATATTCAATAATAAATTCAATAAGGTGATCAAGATTTCTCACACCACACCTCCCCCATTTTAAATTTGATTACTCCATATCAAGACCTCTGCATACAGGGAAATCATCTTCCAAAAATCATCTAGGAGATCTCTTCACTGACCACCACTACCCCAGCCATACTCTATCTTATGAATGACTTAAATAGTGAAGGAAAGGATGATTGTTAAATGAGAATAAGAGTATGGATGATAGAGAAAACCTGTTGGTCTTACTCCATAATCAATTTAAACATCGTCGATATTCTTATAACTGAATAAAGAGATTAGAAATTAATGCACATGGAACTCAATAAAAGCATTGTTCCATCGCTTGAATATGTTTTGTGGTTAGTTATCCATTTTTTTAGAGTTTAGAATGTATCAATTATGGGAGAACACATATAATAAAAGTGAGAGATGGATATAAATGAAGAATATGACTAATATATTAAAAGAAAACAACTTTTAGAAGATAAAAAACACCAAAAGGTCTGAAAGGGGCTGACCAAGGCTGTCCCCTAGTTGGCACACCATAGAATGATTTGAAAGGGCTACAAAAGGCTCAATTTATAAACCAAAACCTGGAGGGAACATACAACATCAAATTATTTTTTCAACATTACAATGTCTTCACTACATGTATATAGGTTACACATCATGTACTTTAAATTCATTTTCTCCTCTTCACCGTGTTGAATCCACGTACTGTGGTTTGACTTTTTGACCATCTATACAATGTATAATGGAATTCCAAATTATGTACACCCCTATACTTATTTAATATACCTCTAGAATATTCTACAGACATGTTCAAAATTGATTTCTCTATTCACACAAAAAATTTCAGATCATTTGGAAATGTGGTTTGTAGTTATGACTTAATCATTGAACATAATGTGTTCTATCAAAGAGGTTTTTAACTTTACTCCTTGTTTCACTTTTTCAATGAATTCCATAATGAATTAATATTCATTAGAAAAGTAACATGGAGGATATTATATTAGTTTTATTTCAACTATATGTGGAATAAAATAATTTTTACATGTGTATCCGGATTTATGGCTTCATTATTAATGTGGGGACCACTTTTTGGTTAAGAAACACATTCCACAAAAACGTTTTTTTGGTCCATAGATGTTTTATTAAGGATCAGGTCCAATTGATATATATTTAGAAAAAAAAAATTAAGTAATCATTCAAAAAATGAATCATGAAATTTTAATAAACAATTTAAAAGATATAATTGAAATACCAAAGACATAATAATCTTTTAACAATCCATATATAGGCTATTTTTTCAATTAAGCTCAAAATTCATCAAAAACCAAAATATGTGATAAATTACTATCAAATAACACTATGTGATAAATTACTATCAAATAACACTATTACATTAAATATGATCCTTTTTTTCAAATCTATATGCAGTAATGTTGTAGGACCAATCAAATTTCAAACTATTAGAAAGAAGATTATTTTCATATTATATGAATTAGATATATAATTCATGTCTTAATTATTTGATATGATGGTTAACATGTTGGTTCACTTGGCTTGAGAAATTACTATATGTATCCCAATATACAATTGATTGATGTACCCACAGGATAGTATATGAATATTTTGAAAGGTTATATAAAAAACAAAGTAGACTAACTTGTTGTATTGTGACATGATATACTATTGAGGAAGATATTGAATTATGTATTGGATAACTGTCGTGTATTGACATCATTGGTCTAATAAAATATCATCACAACATCTAGCTTGTGGGAGAATGAATTATCCAAATATATGTTTTCATATTTATTGTTGTAGAGAAGTAGAAAAATTTCTTTTATTATTTTTAGAACATTTTATAGGTTTCACTATATGTTGAAACTCCAAAATTGATTTTTTGTAACTTTAATCCACCAATCGATGAAATCTATATATCAAATACTCATGATAGATAGATTATTGGGAAGTTTGAGACTGTATATTTCACAATCCTAAATCAAATATGGATTCAATTTTAGAATATATTTGATTTCTACCCATATGAATAAGTTTTCATGTATTGTCATATAATTAGTATGTAATTAATTTTTATAGATTCAAAAATATAACAAGCTGAAAGTAGTAACTTGGAAAATAGGGGAATTACACTTGTGTCTAAAATTAGTCATGTATATGGTATGAAGGATTAAAATAAAATTTATGTGAATATGTCATACAATGGTATCATAAAACAAATATAGACGTTGTATTTTATAATATTTCAATTTTTGATGATTAAATACAAGTGGGTTTATTACAAGAGTACAACTAAAATAAATGAATTGGAATTCCTAAAATAGATTTAGTAAGGAATGGTATAATGGAAAACCATTTATAATAGAACCACAGATAGTATTGGTATTTTATGTTCTATATCCTATTAAAATAATGGTCTCACCTTATTTATAATTGACAAAAACAAGTAATTGACTAGATATAAATTCAACTGAGGATAAACCATTCATTGGGATATCAAAAACATTTCGTAGTAGTACCAATGTAGATGGGGTCTTGAATGTTATAGTTGACCACAATGGTGGGATCTAGATACTTGATATAGGGGTCAAAACCATTCATCCATTAATGGAAATAATGATATTTCAATAATCATTTTATATATTTTGGTAATATACATTCTATTTCCACATATTATTTTATGTTCAAAACTTAATTTATTTAATCCATGTTATATTTTCAACCACTTTTACATATAATAACTATTGTACATGTTGATTCCAAAAATCCTCATGAAAAAATAGGTTTTTTAATAGGTTCATGTACCCAATATAGAGGAACAACAAGTTTCTCTACATCCCGATGTTACCTATACTAAGAAATTATATATTGATGATGTTGAATCTAATTAAATAGTATAAGTTGAACAAACTATTTCCTAGAAAAAATGAGTAATATAGAATTATAGTGTTAAGTAAACTAATTAAGGTGAAAAGAAGTGGCATCAAACTCAATGTTGGAAGGAAAGAACATGACCAGCCTATTAACCCCAAAAAGCCATTTTAATTACATACATTGAACTCTCTATCCTAATTTATGTTATTATTGATGTAGATGCATGGAAAAATGTTATGTTCCTGATAAGGGAATTGCATTGGTGAGATAATAGTAAAACATTATGATATGCATTTATTATTTTGTAAAAAACCAATTGTTGATTTTCTTTGAAATATCCCTTACATGGTTTATTTACACTAGATGAAGGTTGAATGAAATTTGTATTAATAGTCTCTGGAAAGGCTCACTAAGACTTTCATGAAATTATAATAAAGCATCATCTTAATTGTAACACCTCGAGATTTTATGAAAAATATTCTTTTTAATTTCATTAATGTCTTCTGTTGTACGCTGCACCAAAATGAGCTTTCAAAACACGTATCCTTGACTTGCCTTGCATTACACGCAATCACAACCTTCCTCGATAGCGTGTGTAGTATGCAATACCGAGTTTCACTAAACAACGGTATGCTATTAAAATATTATTAAAACTAGCCGTTATAAATAGTAATAACCACTTTTTGAAATTTTGTAAATTTTATTTTTCAAAATGGACTTCATTTATGGATTCGGAATATCAAAATTATCTTAGGGTGAAATTTTGATACTTTTCGGATAACTTTCATTTTCTGAGGAATAGTGAAAATTACTAAATTTTAATTAAAAACAAACTTTTTAATCGAAATAATTAATAGTGATAAATTATTAATTTGAGTGGTTTTAAATTATATTTAGAATATATTTTTACAATTTAATACAATGTTTTTCATTGGATGTAATTTCACATTTAAACCAGACATAAACAAGTGTCAATCTTTTGATAGTTATTATCTCCTAAGAACACACCATTTGTTTTGACGACGGGAATTAATTTTTAAATGAATTAATGAAACTGATATGTTTTGAATTTGGTAAAATAGACTTCATTTTTGAGATCATAATATCAAATATAGCTTAGGCCTAATTTTTGGTATTTTTCTGGAAACTTTCATTTTTTGAGGAATAGGGAAACCACTAAGTTGTAATTAACAAAAATTAATTTTTCATAAAACATAATTTTACCACTTCTGTGAGTGGAATTTCAAAAATACAAGAGTCACGGTTAATGTCAGTAAGTAAAATGTGATTCAATTAGATGAAAATAATTTTTGGTGAATAGTAACTTTTTACTTTTTTTACCATGGTTAAAAGTAAATAGGGTAATTACGGGTAAAAATGATATTATTATTACCCTAACACATGTCCTAATTCTATTGGATAAGTTTAATTAGACCAAAAAGAACCTATTGAATAAAATATGACCATTTAGGCCCACTTGTATTAGATTAGGACATTTATTATTAATTTATTTAAAGAAGGGTTAAAATAGTTAAAATCAAAGTTTAATAAGTATATCATTTTTAATATAGGGTTATACATAAGATAAATTCGACTATAAATATTCATTAGAAAGATACAAAGCTTTCCTACATAATTATATTTTATTTGTAATTTTTAGACTTTATATAAGTTAATGTATTTATGACACAATGATGATGTAGTAATTATCTTATTAATAAAATATTGACATAATTGATGTTATAAATACCCAAATAAATATAATTTGAGACTTTTTATGAATTACAATAATTTAATAGTTTAATATGACATGTTAGTATTTATTTAATTATATTTTTTCGAACTAATCATTCTGTTATGATTTTCACAAAAATCAATTACTAAATAGTGTCAAAATTAACAAAAAATAAATTTTTCAAACAAATATTATATTATTAATTGTAATTTTATTCTTAAAAATATATTGTTTGGAAAAATGACTTATACAAGGTTATATATATTAATAATACACAACTTGGGGTTCGTTTGGCTGATTATAGTAAGTTTATTAACCTTATAGTATAAGAACACAAGAAGACACGGTAAAAGTAAAATTATTTAACTTAATGTTAAATCTAAATGATAAGGATAAAATAGGATCCTAAACTTGTCTAAATTATATTGGATGAGATTATTTCGATCCCTCTGCACATTATCTTCGAAATATATCAATTTTGAACTATTAAAAACCGAATTTGACTTATAATAAAATAATATTTTTAGTTATTCCAAAGGTGCCCCTCTCCTCCCTTATAAAAGGGCATCTCCTCCCTCTCTTCCTCACACCACATTGAGCCTTCAAGCTCGGAAAAACCCTTCCAAATTCTCTTCTCCACTTCCATAGCTACATCTTAGAGGTTCTGGTCTTCCTCAAAGACCAATTTTAGTGCCCTAAAAGGAGATGTCAAAGAGGCGCTTCAAAGAAGAGGTAATGTCTGTTACTGATTCTTTCAACTTTTTTTCTTCTTCCACTTATTCTTCTTAGGTTGTTTCATTTTGAAGTAATAACATCAGTATCACTAATATAATGATATGTTATTATAAGTATGAAACAACCCTATTTCACCATCTATCCATCCTACGGAAAACGAAATCACCGCACGTGCGTACGTACGGAATACCGTCTCCACGCCGGGGTGTAATCTATTTTCCATCACCACCTTACATGGATGGGTATAATGGTGGAAATAAACAACTATATATGATTATTTTAAAGTGGTATTAATTCTGAAATAGTATTCATACACTCCAATACAATTCCACGATCATGAGAATGATATCATCGCTCATGCGTACATACGGAATACCGTCTCCACGACGTGATGAGATTCATTCTCCACATTAACCATTCATGAATGATTATAAAGTATATATAATAAGCAATAATGAAATATATGAAATAATAATGTTACTGGATTTATGTGTATATATATGTATTTCATGTACTTAATTCCATTCAACTCAATAAGGAAATGAAAATAGCATTCATGCGTACGTATGGCCTACCGTCTCCATGAACGGTGTATTTCTTTCCATTTACTGATCTATTATATATATGTATATTATGAATATATATTATATAAATCATGTTTTATATTCTTGAATTATGTAATCATGATCTATGTAATCATATGAATAATTACAAGTCAAAACACGGACGACAAATGAAACGATTTTACCCAAAACGCTCTTTAACATGGAATTTACAAAAGAACGGGTAAAATAAAGTCATAAGTGAGCCATATATGATATCATAAAAATGAGTATGATTCTGTAATAATTTAATGACATTATTTAAATCATTATATAGGATTTGCGGACACTTATGAAGCAAATCAGACCTAAGGTAAGGGAAAATATCACAATCTCATTTTTATCCGAGATTGTTTATACTTTGAAATTTACTG
Organism: Viscum album; assembly: GCA_963277665.1. Taxonomy (NCBI): domain Eukaryota; kingdom Viridiplantae; phylum Streptophyta; class Magnoliopsida; order Santalales; family Viscaceae; genus Viscum; species Viscum album. Next base: position 1,058,774,710 of record OY728129.1, read on the forward strand.
GGGTGTATTTTATAATCCACATCCATGTTTCCTCAATATGTAATATTATTTCCATCCACCTAAAATTGTTTAAAATCAATTTTACCCTTCGGTGAGTTTTTAGTAAAAGATAGGAAAGGAATCTTTTGTCATTTTTCTTACGAGGTACTTTTTCACTTTTCCGACAAAAGTACAAGAAGAATGTTTTTAACTTATACGGCATGAATGGATTTTTAAAACAATATTTACAAGAATCTTCCTTTACAAGTTCTCAAGTTTATTTTTAATCAACTTCTTTTAGTTTAAAATTGTATGACATGTTAAGAAAGGAAAATGTTTTTCAAGTAGAAATGATATTTTCCTCAAGAATGGAGTTCAAGTATTTTATCAAAATTATTTTCCACCTAAGATAATATAGGGTTATGTTTCTATCCCTATTTTTTCATTGTTTTGATTATGTTATAATGGAATTATTTTTATTATGTCCTTTTATCTTATATTGATTATGTTATGATGGCATGATTTTTAAGAATCCCATTTTTATTACATGGGTTATGCTATGATGTATGATTTATGGTTTTTGTGGCACACATAAAAATGGTATAATTATGAGATGGGTGGGACCTATATCTCCCTATAATTCATTGGATAAAGATTTTATATCTCATGAGATAGACATGGCTGGAACGGCAGGTTAAACCGGTTAAGTGAAATAGGTCTGAAATGAGGAGTGAACTCGGTTCAGAAATGGACTTTGTCCACTAAGAGAGTCTTGGCAGTGAGTCTTGACTAATAAGAAATGATTTTCTATGATTATGTGTGTAGGCCACAAAGTTTCATGATTTATGTTATGATTATTGGAATTACATTTCACTAATATGATTTATCCCATGTTATGATATTATGATCTGTTTTACAGGTTATGATTTCCAAAATGTTACGTTCTTATGAATATGATGTGCTTGATATTTCTTTTGATTACCCTTACTGAGCATTTGAGCTCACCCTTTTATGTTTTTTCCCCAGGATATAAAGAAAAGTTTTAGGTAAGAAAAAAATGGAAGATCTTTATGGGAGATGTTGAAGATCTTTCACCACGATTAGAAGATTATATTCCGAGTTTCCAAAGACACTAAACTATTACGGTCCTTGTGTGTGTGTTTTTGTAATGTACGAAGTATTCCGTAAAAGTAATGTAATATCCATGCAGGTCAAGCTTCGGGTCTCTACAGTTGGTATTAGAGGAAAGGTTTAGTCGACCTTTGGAGACTAGGATGCGAGAACTTTAGTGAGATCTCTAGAGATATTTCTAAGGTATGTCTAGGGATGTCCCTAAGGTTAAGTATAAGTATAGTTTATAGTACTAGAATTACGGTAACCTAAGATGTTAGATATTGAAGGTACTCCCCCTTTATTATGTTGTTTTCCCTAGCATAATTTTTGCCTCTCACACTATTCTTTTTAGGTTTTAGACGATGGCTGGAACACGAAGGAACCGTGTTGATCAATGCAATGGAAAATGCAATGATTGTCCTCCTGAACAAACAAATGGTATGGGAGATGGAGTGAAAAATCTTATTGCTATACTTACACAAGTTATGAATCATTCTGGACTTCCAAATGAGCATAGAAGGTAACAATATTCTATTGAGTCCTTCATGAGGAAATGTCCACCTTCTTTAAGTGGGTCTCTTGATCCACTTGTTGCTGAACAATGGATCAGTACCACTGTAAAGATATTTTCAGTTCTTCAATGTTCTGAATATGATAAAGTCATCTTAGCAGTATATCATTTGGAAGGTGAAGCTGATCAATGATGGAATCTTATCAAGAATATGAGTCCAAGAGATGAAATTGAGTCCATGGAATGGGATGAGTTAATGAACTGATTTTTCAATAAGTATTTCCCTCGTATTCTTCGAACAAAGATGGAGAAGGATTTTCGTGAACTAAATCAAAAAGATGATGAATCTGTTGGTGTATACCAAGCGAATTTTACAAGGCTTGCAAGGTATGCATCTGGATTTATCATCCAACCTGAAAGTAAAGTTGATCGATTCTTCAATGGCTTAAAACCAAATCTTCGAAGGGAATTAGATATAAGGGACTTCAGTAGATATGAAGAAATTGGGCATTGTGCTATTAAGGTAGAAATGGAAGTTGGTGTTACGTATTCATCTCATGGTTTTGACAAGAAAGGAAAGATGGAGTTCAAGGAGAAATCTCAGAATAATGGTGAAAAGAAGATGAATGTTTCCTTATGCTAAAAGTGTGGAAAGAAGCATGGTGGATATTGTCTTAAAGGGACTAGAAAATGTTTTATGTGTGGAAAAGTAGGTCATAAAGCAGATGAGTGTCGTAATAATGGAAAAAGTGTTTTTAATGGTGTGAATAAAGAAAAGACTACAGAGAACGTACCAACAACACTTCAATGCTTCAAGTGCAATGAAATGGGGGAATTATGCTAATAAATTCCCTAATCCAAGGGTTAATGATGATCTACATGGGCAACCACTTAAGGAAAAGGACAAAGGGAAGTCACATGCGATCACTATTGGCGATGTTGAATATGACAACGATGTGGTGGAATGATTGTGTGTTTATGTAATGGGATTCCAAAATAATGTTGTATATAGTATTGTGGAATATTGGAATATTTATGTATTCTTCTATTGTGGTTATCAACAATTTTATGGAACCTGTAACCATGAAAAGTGATTGAGATATTTTTGGTAAGCAGATGATATTCTCATAATGAAGGGATAATAAGATAATGGGATGTTTGATTGTATTCATGAGCTCATGATTGATATAAGGACTAAGTGATATCATGGTTTGAGTATAAATAATTTTGAGGATTTTGGTTTGTGGAAAGTGTTAACTTTTAACTACATTCATGTTTTCACTAAGGTTCAATGGGTATACATGATTAAGGTATTCACATGTTTGTAATTTGTCCAACAAGATATATCTTATGATATATGGGGGATAAATGATGGCATTCACGTGATTGTTATTTGACATTTCAAATAATCATTTTTATACTATGATCTTGGACCGATGTATTTTGGATAAGCCTAAAGATTGGGATGGATTATGTTGGGCATAAGTTAGTATTGTTTAAGGATAGACGTTTTTTTGATATTATTTATGGGATGTTATAGTAATTTAGTTTTAGAAAAAGGATAACCTGCAGGATGGGCGACAACCCATCGCGTCGGACAAGGCTGTGGGAATCGAACCCACAACCGAAGTGCGACTAGCCTTTATCACCTACCACTGGCCTACAGGAAGACCTTGTTTAGTAGAAACTCCTTTTATTATGATATAATAAGTATAAGTCCATTTTAGGAACCATATATGATTAATCTCACTATAGATCGACTTATGTATATTTAATAACATTTTCTATCCTTTTGTTTGAGACAGATGGAATGACCCATCATTCTATCACATGATCTGCTAACACTTCACGAATAAAAAATTCAACTTCATTTCTTTAAGAGATGAAGTGGAAATTCTTCAAGGCACAAACAACAGTGAGATTGTACCAAAATAAAGTAAGTATTTATTCTAATTCAAATTCTTCAACTTTAGGGAAATGATCTTGAAAACCAAAAATGTTGTCCTAGTGCTCTTATATCTGATTAATCAGATGATACCTTGGATCGTCCCAAATTTATGGCTTTGTGATTTCTGGCTTTTCCATAGCCATGTTCTCTACCACTCTCCATCAGAACATGATGGTTAGATTTCTCTTCCATATCCATATTTTCACCTATGTGGAAACCCAGTGATTAGTTTATTTGGGTAACCCTTATGTTTCATACTTTTGTTTTTAAAGATTGGTTTTGTTATTCCTTTTTACGATATAGGTTTCTATTAAAGAAACCTTTGAGTAGTAAAACATTTATAACCCCGACGAATTTCGAGGGCGAAATTCATTTTAAGGGGGGTAGAATGTAACACCCCGAGATTTTATGATTTTTTTTTAATTTCATTAATGTCTTGTGTTGTACGCTACACCAAAAAAATCTTGCAAAACATGCATCCTTGACTTGCCTTGCATTACACACAATCGCGACCTTCCTCGATAGCGTGTGTAGTATGCAATACCGAGTTTCACTAAACAACGATATGCTATTTAAATATTATTAAAACTAGCCATTATGTATAGTAATTACCACTTTTTGAAATTTTGTAAATTTTATTTTTCAAAATGGTCTTCATTTTTGGATTCAGAATACCGAAATTAGCTTAGGGTGAACTTTTGGTACTTTTCGGATAACTTTCATTTTCTGATGAATAGTGAAAATTACTAAATATTAATTAAAAACAACCTTTTTAATCGAAATAAATAATAGTGATAAATTATTAATTTGAGTGGTTTTAAAGTATATTTATAATATATTTTTACAATTTAATACAATGTTTTTCATTGGATGTAATTTCACATTTAAACCAGACATAAACATGTGTCAATCTTTTGATAGTTATTATCTCTTAAGAACACGCTATTTGTTGAGATGATGGGAATTAATTTTTAAATTAATTAATGAAACTGATATGTTTTTAATTTGGTAAAATATACATCATTTTTGAGATTATAATATCAAATACAGCTTAGGCCTAATTTTTGGTTTTTTTCTGGAAACAGTAATTTTTTGATGAATAGTGAAACCACTAAGTGGTAGTTAAGAAAAATGAATTTTTCATAAAACATAATTTTACCAATTCTGTGAGTGGAATTTCAATAATCCGAGAGACACGGTTGATGTCAGTAAGTAAAATGTTCTTCAATGGGATGAAAATAATTTTTGGTGAATAGTAACTTTTTACTTTTTTTACCACAGTTAAAAGTAAATAGGGTAATTACGGGTAAAAATGATATTATTATTACCTTAAAAATGTCCTAATTCTATTGGATAAGTTTAATTCTAACCAAAACAACCTTAGGAATAAAATATGACCATTTATGCCTACTTGGATTAGATTAGGACATTTATTATTAATTTATTTAAAGAAGGGTTAAAATAGTTAAAATCAAAGTTTAATAAGTATATCATTTTTAATATAGGGTTATACATAAGATAAATTAGACTATAAATATTCATTAGAAATATACAAATATTTTCTACATAATGATATTTTATTTGTAATTTTTGGACTTTAAATAAGTTAATTTATTTATGACACCAAGATGATCCAGTAATTATCTTATTAATAAAATATTGACATAATTGATGTTATAAATACCCAAATAAATATAATTTGAGACTTTTTATGAATTACACTAATTTAATAGGTTAATATGACATGTTAGTATTGATTTAGGTATCTTTTTTAGAACTAATAATTCTGTTATGATTTTCACAAAAATCAATTACTAAATAGTGTCAAAATTGACATAAAATAGTTTTAAAAACAAATATTATATTATTAATTGTTATTTTATTCCTAAAAATCTAATGTTCGACCAAATGACTTAGATAAGGTTATATACATTTATAATAAACAACTTGGGGTTAGTTTGGCTGATTATAGTATGTTTATTGACCTAATAATAGAAGAACACAAGAAGACACGGTAAAAGTAAAATTATTTAACTTAATGTTAAATCTAAATGATAAGGATAAAATAGGAACCTAAACTTGTCTAAATTCTATTGGATGAGAGTATTTCGACCCATCCAAACCTTAGCTTCAAAATATATCAATTTTGAACTATTAAAAACCGAATTTGACTTTATAATAAAATAATATTTTTCGTTATTCCAAAGGTGCCCCTCTCCTCCCTTATAAAAGGGCACCTACTTCCTCTTTTCCTCACAACAGTTTGAGCCTTCAATCTCGGCCAAACCCTGCCAAATTCTATTCTACACTTCCATATCTACATCCTAGAGGTTCTGGTCTTCCTCAAAGACCAATTTTAGTGCCCTAAAAGGAGATCTCAAAGAGGCGCTTCAAAGAAGAGGTAATGTCCGTTATCGATTCTTTCAACTTTATTTCTTCTTCCACTTCTTCTTCTAAGGTTGTTTCATTTTGAAGTAATAAAATAAGTATCACTCATATACTGATATGTTATTATAAGTATGAAACAACCCTATTTCACCATCTATCCGTCCTATGGAAAACAAAATCACCGCGTGTGCGTACGTACGGAATACCGTCTCCACGCCGTGGTGTAATCTATTTTCCACCACCACCTTACATGGATGGGTATAATGGTGAAAATAAACAACTATATATGATTATTTTAAAGTGGTATTAATTATGAAATTGTATTCATACACTCCAATACAATTCCATGATCATGAGAACGATATCATTGCTCGTGCGTACGTACGGACTACCGTCTCCACGACGTGATGAGAGTCATTCTCCACGTTAACCATTCATGAATGATTATAAAGTATATATAATAATTAATCATGAAATATATGACATAATAATGATACTGTATTTATGTGTATATATATGTATGTCATCTACTTAATTCCATTCAGCTCAATAAGGAAACAAAAATAACATTCATGCGTACGTACGGCCTACCGTCTCCATGAACAGTGTATTTCATTCCATTTACTGATCTATTATATATATGTATATTCTGAATATATATTATTTAAATCGTGTTTTATATTCTGGAATTAAGTAATCATTATCTAAGTGTTTATATGAATAATTACAAGTCAAAACACGGACGACAAATGAAACGATTTTTCCCAAAACGCTCTTTAACATGGAATTTACAAAAGAACGGGTAAAATAAAGTCATAAGTGAACCATATATGATATCATAAAAATGAGTATGATTCTGGAATAAGTAAATGACATTATTTAAATCATTATACAAGAGGATCGGACACTTATGAAGAAAATCTAACCTAAGGTAAGGGAAAATATCATAATCTCATTTTTATCCGAGATTGTTTATACTTTGAAATTTACAGGGGTGTATTTTATCATCGACATCCATGTTTCCTCAATATGTAATATTATTTCCATCCACCTAAAATTATTTAAATACAATTTTACCCTTAGGTGAGTTTTTAGTAAAAGAAATGAAAGGAATATTTTGTCGTTTTTCGTACGAGGTACTTTTTGACTTTTTCGAAAAAAGTACGAGAAGAATGTTTTTTAACATATACGGCATGAATGGATTTTTAAAACAATATTTCCAAGAATCTTCCTTTAAAAGTTCTCATGTTTATTTTTAATCAACTTCTTTTAGTTTAAAATTGTATGACATGTTAATAAAGGAAAATGTTTTTGAAGTAGAAAGGATATTTTCCTCAAGAATGGAGTTCAAGTATTTTATCAAAATTATTTTCCATCTAAGATAATATAGGGTTCTGTTTCGATCCCTATTTTTTTCATTGTTTTTATTATGTTATGATGGAATTATTTTTATTATGTCCTTTTATCTTATATGGATTATGTTATGATGGCATGATGTTTAAGAATCCCATTTTTATTACATGGGTTATGCTATGATGTATGATTTATGGTTTTTGTGGAACACATAAGAATGGTATCATTATGAGATGGGTGGGACCTATATCTCCCTCCAATGCAATGGGTAAAGATTTTATATCTCGTGAGATAGACATGGCTAGAACAGCAGGTTAAACCGGTTCAGTGAAACAGGATTGAAACGAGGAGTGAACTCGGTTCAGAAATGGACTTTGTCCACTAAGATAGTCTTGGAAATGAGTCTTGACTAATAAGAAATGATTCTCTATGATTATGTGTGTATTCCACAAAGTATCATGTTTTAAGTTATGATTATTGGGATTAAATTTCACTACTATGATTTATCCCATGTTATGATATTATGATCTGTTTTACAGGTTAAGATTTCCAAAATGTTATGTTCTTATGAATATGATGTTATTGATATTTCTTTTATTTACCCTTACTGAGAATTTTAGCTCACCCTTTTATGTTTTTTCCCCAGGATATAAAGAAAGGTTATTGGTAAGAAAAAAAATGCAAGATCTTTATGGGAGATGTTGATGATCTTTCACCACGATTAGAAGATTATATTCCGAGTTTCCAAAGACACTAAACTATTACGGTCCTTGTGTGTGTGTTTTTTTAATGTACTATGTATTCTGCAAAAGTAATGTAATGTCCATTTAAGTCATGCTTCGGGTCTCTACATTAATGATTTTGAAGGGAAAGTAGACTAGAGGCCACTATTAATGATGGAACACATGATAAACTAATAAACATAGAATAAATTTATTGGTCATTATGATGCATATATTTCCATTTAAATTTTTTTAAGTAATTAAATGACTAAAAATACATGTATTAATCAATTCGATAAAGAATTTTTAATTTAATAAACATCAACTATTTACTTAAAAATAATCATCGTAAAAAAATGAAACATGCCCCTACAATAAATCAATGATGGGTTGTGATTGAATTAGGAAATGATATGGATTTCAAATCTATAGTAATATTTTTATGTGGCATGAAAAAAACATAATTATGTTCCTTTTCATAATGTATATTGATGAATCCAAATCAAAATTGGATTACATCCCATCTATTATGTTATAAAAGGAGGCTCATGAAAGTATATATGGAATACTAATAGATTAAAACCGATAATAATTATTAGATCCATGTGTATGTATGATATAATTAAAAAAATATTCTTCATTTAATTAAAATTTTATAATAATGATTACTTATTTTACTATAATTATTAACTGGTGTATACATAAGAATCATCATTGAATATACTCTATGAATAACATCATTCAGTATCCTTGAAGTTGCTAGAATAATATGGATGCATCAGAGATTAGGGTTTTGGAGAGTATCCCCAAACATATTTTAAGAAGATAAATACACTGGGTAATAAATATAAAAAAAATGGAAGAGATTTAGACATGAATAGATACTCTAAAAGAAAAACATAATTGGATGTATGATTTTTTATATAATGTTAACTAAATTATTCAAAGAGAATAAACAACACACAAAAATTGATACATGCAGTCCCCTCACCTTTAACATGATCCATTACCCTCAATAGTCTTCCTTACATATAAAATCAATTTTTTCATAACTGTTTATATGAAATGTGAATCAGGTAAACACTAATACATTTCATGTACTATTATTGTAAGGAGTTAAACTGATTGGGATTTATATTTACTATCACCCAACAAATTCCCTGTTGTGATATTTATATTATATATTATCAATGGATATATTATACAAAAATATTCCAAAAGGTAATGCCAGGGAGGGGATTGACATGGATAACAATTTGAGAATGGAGCTACTTGTTTCCCTTGATGATGTGTAAATTCATATGGTCAAACATTCTATTGAAACATTCATATTTTGATCATTTTATATTTTAAAAAATATTGGTCTATAAGGAGGTATTCCGTTAAAATTTATTATTATTAAAAACCATTAAAAATTAGTGAAAAAGACCCAAACTAATGAATGTTATTACAAATAGTGAAAGGGAAGCTGAAACAGAATAAAAAATAAAAACAATATAAAGGGTCAAACAACTGATCAAAATACCTTCAAAAAAGTATTTTTCTTTACCAGTTAAACTGCATTATTTACTATTATTACAAGTTCATGTACAAAAAACATTTTAAAATGATGAAACAATCATAATTTATATTTATGAAAAAATTTATAGAGTGGCCACTACATATTTTCATGGCCTTTAGAATTTATATGAAATACTCGAGTATTAATGATGAAGAGTCTCTATTTTAAATGTATACATGATGTATATTTTCATAATTTGTTCGTCAATTAGTTGATGTACTATTATAATTATATTAAAATAATATTCATTTTTTTACAGGAATATATATTGGTAATATTTGATGGAAAATCTTAGTGAACATAAATTTCGACACATTATCCCCCACATCACTTATAAACAAAAGTGATCATTGGAAAAAGAGGAATATTCCATAAAATAGGAAAACTAGATGAAATATTTGTATAAAAAACGTACAAATGAGAAAATATTCATAATACCCATGATGAAGGTCTAAACCTCTTCAATTTAATCAAATTAAATATACAATTATTCCTTTCATTAATTTTTCATTTTTAAAATTTTAGGCAGCATTGGTTTCTCATTATAATTAGTTTGGACACTTATAAAATTTATTTTTTTAATTGAATGCATGGATTCCCAAACAAATCAACCACACAAGATGATATATATCAATTTTCAAAACACTACATGAAAATATTAACAAATAGTATTCAATTTATACATAATAGAATAAGTTTGAATTATTTTTTTATAATTTGACAGTATTTAAATATCATCAAAATCCTGGCATTAATATTGTCCAAGATCACCTGAATCATATTGACTTCTACACATATATAACTATTTGAGTATATATAATATGATTTCACTTTTAAAACATATATAAAACCCAATTATATAATTTTATCATTGTTTCTGCAATATGAGAAACAAACTAATAGAAAATATTATTGTTAATAAACTTATAAATTTATAAAGGATATCATTTGTCATAAAAAAATAGAATCCATGAAGAGGTATTTCATATGATAATTACAATTTCATTTTAAAAATTATTATTCTTTTATTTATATAATGTTTTTAGTACATAAAGGACTATAAAAAATCCTCCTATTCAAAAGAGAAAAATGATTAATATATAAATGAATGGGAAAAATACATGGTGCCAGTATTTATACATTCATCCTGATGCACTAATGTACTGTTTATTCCCTTCATAGAGATATTTTTTCATTTTTTATTTATTTATGTTTGGTGTTGTAGGATATTAGTTTACAAATGACTCCAAGTGTGTCTTTTTAGTATAAAATTTACATTTTAGTTAATAATATGGGACAGTCAATGAAAACCAATAAAAAAAATATATTGTCTTGATAAATTAGGAAAACACTCTATAATTATTTAGTGGCGTGTAAGAATTAGCCACACAAAAACCTGACACACCATGTGACTAGTATGACTCAATGTACATGTATTCAATTTAAAAATTAAATATTAGTTATAAAACGTTCCATTTAATAAAAACCTATAAAAACTCATATTGTTTTGATACATTATATAAAATGTATGTATGTCATTTTTGAAAAATGGGAATTAACTGTATGTTAATATAACACATGATGTGAATGGTATGACACAAAGTGTGTGTATTAATTTATACATTAGTAAAATTACCCATAAATCTATTGTGATGTGTAGAAATTATTCAAAACTCAAACTGATACACGACGTGACTAGTATGACACAAAATATGTGGTTTTTGTATGCAATTGGTATTTTTTAAATGGACACATGGAATAATCCAAATTGAGAAAACAATATATATATTTATTTTTGATATTTTATGGAAATAATCGACATGTAATTTGTGACATATAGGAATTAGCCATACCACAATCTAATACATGGTGTGACATTTATGACTTGTAATTTGTGTTTTCAGTTTAAAAATGAAATTTTTGTATAATACATGTACCACTAAAAGAGTACAGAGAGAATGCACTTTTGTTATCATGATACTTTTGTAAAATTATCCTTAAGTCATTTTTATATGTTTTAATCTACCACTTGTCAATATGACACAAGATATGACTGATTTAATTCAATGTGTGTGTTTTTATTTTAAAATGTTATTTTAGTTAAAAAGAAAAATGACATACTAAAAACTAAGAAAAAGATGTCTTTTTGTCTTTATACTTTATGAAAATGATATAGAAGTCATTTTTTGATATATAAGAATCAATCGTACCTCATACCAACACACAATGTGACCATTATGACTCAAAATGTTTATTTATTTGTTTAAAATTGAAATTTTAGTTAAAAATGTGTGTCATCCACTAAAAATAAAGGCTAAATTCTTTTAGTGTCTTGATATTTTAGGATAATGATCCATAATTAATATTTGTTATGTATGATTCAATATCACATCATTATGACCCAAAATGTGACTAGTATGACTCAATGTTCATGCTTGCAATTTAATAATAAATTTTTGTTTAAAAACATATTTCACTCATAGAAAACCTATAAAACAAATAATTTTTGTTGATAATTTTGGAAAATGATCCTCAATTTATTTATGGAATATAATATTAAAATATGAATGAATATGATACATAGTGATGCTGGTATGATTCAATGGATGTGTTATTATTTAAAATTGACATTTTAGTTCAAAAGATGCGTGATATACTGAGAACCATGAAAACAATGTAAAATTGATTTGACACTTTAGATAAATGATATATAATTTATTTTTGAGAGGAATTAATGAACTGGACCTCAATATAGTGAATGGTGTGGACAATATGACTTGAAATGTGTGTTTTTGGGTTCAAAATTGACATTCTAGTTAATAAAATGATTGAAATACTAAAAATAATGAAAAATAAATCAGATTTTTTTGATACATTATGAAAATGACCAATAATAAATTTTTAACATGTATTAATTTATGTACCTCAATATTATATATAGTTGGACCAGTAATCCACAAAATGTTTGATTTCAATTTAAAATTGATATTTTATTTAAAAACGCATTTCAATCACAAATAACCAAAGAAAAATGCCATAATTGTCTTTATATTTTAAAAAAAAATCAAAAATCCAGTGTGATATGTATGAATCATTTTCACATCATTCTGACACATGAAGATACTATTAGGAAAAAATATGTGTGTCTTAGATTTAAAAATGACATTTTACTTAAAAACATGTTCCACTCACAAAAAATCTAGAAAGAACACCAATGTTGTCTTGATACATTATAAAAAATATACTTTAGACATTTTAAACATATAGGAATCAAATTTATGATAATCATACACATGATGTGAATGGTGCCACTCAAAGTGTGTGTTCTTATTTATAATTTACATTTTAGTTCAAAAGAGGTGTGACAAACTCAAAACAACGAAAATTAGTAGAGATAGTTTTGATAGTTTAGTAAAATAATCCATATTTTATTTGTGACATGTAGGAATCAGTATGACCTCAATCTTATACATTATATGAATGGTATGACTTGAAAAGTGTGTTTTTAGTTTAAAATTAACTTTTTGTATAAAAAATTCACAAAAGTATCAATAATTATAAAGAAAAATAAGATTATTTTTATACTTTAAGGAAATGATCTATATGTCATTTTTGTGTAGGAATCATTCGTACCTGAATGCTATGTAGGGTGTGACTGGTATGACTCTAAGTGTGTGTGTTTAGTTTAAAAATTAACTTTTATTTAAAAGACTTGAGTCACTCATTTAAAACTGAGAAAACATGATCAATAAGTCTATATACATTAGAAAAATGATTCATCATTCATTTGTAACATATATGAATCAGTTTCATGTCAATTTGACACACAATGTGACTGATATGAATCAAGGTGCAGGCTTTCGGATTAAAAATGGAATTTTATTAAAAAACATGTTTCTTTAAATAAAAAAAATAAGAAAATAGAATCTTATATTTATTATACATTAAAATAATATTCCTTATGTCTTTGGAAATGTGTATGAACAATGACACATTAATCTGATAAATGGTGTGACTGGTATTATCCAAGATTTCTATTTTAATATAAAACTGATATTTTAATTCAAAAAGAAACTCATGTACTCAAACCATGAAAATGAACCCAGTGTCATGACCCACCCCCTAGAGCCCATGTTGTGACTACCCCAAGCTTTCCTTCCATATTCCAGAGGCTGGGGACTAGCACCGAGTAGGCATATCCCAAAAATGGGAGGAATTTCCTTTAAACCTATACACACAATCAAAGCTTAAACTATAGAAAATAAACACAATGTAAACCACAACTGTCCCTAGGGTACGCTCGCCTACTGGACCACTAAGGTCCGCTCGACACATCATTCCATTTGTGTCATTGCCACCCATAGGATTCTCACTCGGCAATGCACTTGATTTCGGGAGACTCTAACACTCAATTAATCAGTATTATATCAACTTCCATGAAACTCACCTATAGTATACCCAAATAAACATCTCGTCGCAAGGATCCCAAAACTGCAGATGGCATGCCAATCAGATTCCTAATCTGAATGATATTGGGGTTTAGTAAACATGGGTTGGTTGCATCTGGGCCCGGTCTAACATTGTTGGACTGACCCGACCCACTCATCCCATGGGTCCCACAAGACCTTCCCTAAATCAGTCGGCCCCACTCAACCCGGTTGGCTCTTTGCCGACCTAGTCCGGCCTAGCCTAGTGGCCAGGCATATTGGACCTTGCTGGACACAGACCAGTTCAGTCATTGTCCTGCCCTCTGGGTCGTCTAGTTACCCAGTTCTCATCTTTTCTAGTCCATCATAGTTGAACATATTCTGACAATATGGTCGGCCTGGTGGCTCGGTTTCCCATCTGGTTTGACTCACATCGGTTGACCGAGTAATCTCCAACACAGGCCACCCAGCTGCCCGGTTTCTCTTCTGTACAGGTCCGCACTGACAGGACAACTCCTCTCTAGTCCAAGCCACCCAGTGGCATGGTTTATTGCCATGGCATGGCCCACATCGGTAGACCATCTTGGGTCTAGCCAGGACGCCCACTGTCATTCGGTTCACATAACATCATGGACATCTGAGGCTACCCGGCTCCCCACATACACGATCCAACGTGGACCACATTCCAGTGCACACTAAGGGCTGCCATGTGGCCACTCCCCTTAATTTTTTTCATGACTTGCGCAACTTCCCTTTACAGCTGCATTCGTTACTGGATGCGGCCTCCGCATCCACGACATGCCACCGGAGCGCATTGACTTCCAACCACTACCACCTTTGGTGTCGGCACACTTGAGGTTCCTTCCACATACCACCAGACTTGCTCTGGTGGTCTCTTTTCTGTCCCATGAGTTTCTTGTGGAACCTGGGATCATCACCATCTTTGCAACGGGTTCAATGTATCCTCTTGTTTGATCTGGCAGTTCAGTCACGAAAAACATTTGAACGCCCACAGTAGAGGGATCTGGGAATTCTGTGTGTTTTCATTATAGCTACATGTTATAATTCATAAATATATTTGATGAAGATTTAATAATATAACATGGATATAATTTCACAAAACTCACCACATGAAAATCCAATTCCCAAAAAAACTTACGACCCATGGATCAACATGTTTGTGGTTTGGTCTGCGTTCGTTGTTTCTGAAAGAAGGAATGGGAAATAAAATCACAATAAACAAAACCCTAACTTAAAAATGGATCGATTGGTGTCAGGGTCCGATCATTGTTGGAAATATGTTAGTATACATCACAATTTCTCATCTCTTCGTCCTTCAATATGTGATCCATCGTCGTTGGCAACTCATCATTCATCGTCATTCATTCCCCCCCAATGGAATTCCTCTAGAGCCTCATAGCAATCTCTTGGGTCATACCATAATCCTTTATCTATGTTAATCAACCTAATAGAGGAAATTCATTTCATAATTTTGGTTATTATGACTCACCGCATCAATATGCTATTTCATTTATGAAATGAAAAAGCTACCTCATCTCTGTGTTGAAGTAAATCATTTTTGAATAAAATAAACTTTTGAATTTTATTTTATTTTTTCCATAAAATTCCCAAAAATTAACATTCACCCTCAATCTATGTCGGTCGATGTTATCCCCTACCAAAGGAAATCACACCCTCGTGAGCACAATGATACTTTTATATTTCCCATCTGAGATACCATTTATGAGTTATTAAAAATTAAATAATCTATATTTAATTATTGATTTATGGTCATATCCAAATACTAATTTCCATAGTTGGACCATATTGGACAATGTAACTCTCTTCTTACAGAAATCAATCCCTTACGAGCTCAACTGAGGTCTTATATTTTCACTCTCAGCCACCATTTTTGTGTTATATGTAGTTTAAAACTAAAATAAATTTACTTAATTACTTTAGTCATGGTTATTCAATTTTCTGTTTTTTCACTATAGAACCACGCCGACTAATATTAAGTCTCATCTAATTTAAATCCACAACTCTGAACGCAATAGTGATCTCGTATTTCTGATATGGGAAACTATTTAAGAGTTCTTCTACTTTTTCAGGAAAACTCCTCTTGCGTGCTAATTAAAATATAACATTTTTCAACAGATCATTCTGGGCACTCCAATCCTTAAAATCAAACTCCATCTCAGTGCATGTTCTTGAAATAATCCAATATAATTTAAAAAAATACCGTGAATTATGGGACATTCCATTACCCCCACCTTTAGATATTTACGTCCTTTTAATCCAAAAAAGGTCTAAACAGACAAATGGGGGTACTGAGCATGAATCTGAGCCTCCTACTCCCACCTTCTCTCCAAGAGATTTTCATGATTCCATCAAACACTTACCAGAGTAATCAACCATCCACGAATTATCCTCTTCTTTCGATCCTCTATTTCCACCAGGTAGAATGAAAATGTCACCATGTTGTTAATATCTATCTCTTCGTGGTTGATGAAATGAGAAGGGTCGTGCACGTATCTCCTCAGTTGGGATACGTGAAAGACGTTATGCACCCTCTCTAAATGCGGCATTGGAGCTAAGTGGTATGACACCCCTCCCACTCTATGCAGTATTAGAAAAGTTCTAATGATCCTCAGATATAACCTGCCACCCATGCCAAATCTATGTATCCCTCATCGAGGAGAGACCCGTAGAAATATGATGTCCCCCTCATTGAACTCCATGGGTCTCCATTTCCTATCATCATAGGAAATTTATCATCTCTGTACAGTCTTCATTCACTCACGGATGACCTGCACCATCTCAGTGATAGCATATACCTTCTATGGACCCATGAGTGTTGACTACCCTAGGTATATCCCACATAACGGTGACATACACGGTCTTCGGCACAATTTCTCAAATAGTATCATTTCGATGGAGCAGTGGTAGATTTTATTGCATGAAAACTCCACTAGTGGTAGGTGGTCCTCCCAACTATGACCAAAATCATGAATTGAAGCACAAAGCATGTCCTCTAAGGTTAGTATGGTCATATCTGTCTGAACATCTATATGTGGGTGAAAGGCTATGCTTAAGCATAGCTATATCCCAAATTCCTCCTACAATCCCTTCTACAATCGAGATGTAAATAATTAATCACGATCTGGGACTATCGTACATGGTAATCTATATAGTAAAACTATCTCATACACGTAGAGGCGTCCTAAGACCTCTACTAAACACTTCTCCTGGGTGGTTTGGAAGAGGGTCGACATGGAGAGTTGGTCAATGATCACCCAGATAGTATCATGTCTTTTGGACATATATGGTAAACCTATCATGAATTCCATCAATATCCCATCACACTTCTTTCCTAGTACCCCCATAAAGTGAATGAAAGACACACAAAACCAATTCATACAATCATTTAGATTTTTATCTCTACAAGTAATCTCATTATCAACCCATTCTATCATACCTGATGTCTACCTTGACACCCACACACATACTTTGATTCATCTCACCATTATAGTAAACAATACCACAACTATGTATCCTACGAAATGACCAATATTCTCCACACCTTTTTAATGTCCATCAGGGGTATTCGCTATTGATAACTTGGCACATAAGGACTCACAAAATATTTCACTGATTTGTACCTCCCTAAATCATTTATGAGTGAACGGGTAACAACCCATGACTAGATATAAGTTGCGTGATCCCCATCCAAGAATGATAACTCTAATGAGACCATCTAATCTATTTCTTCATTCAAAAAATTTGAACTGCATCTCCTACTGAGATCATCATCTACCACATTCCCCTTACCAAGAGTATTGACTACTTCGAAGTCATGGTCCAGTAAGAACTTTTTCCATCGACTTGGTCTGAAGTTCAAATCCTTCTAAGAGAATATATATTTGGGACTCTTATTATTATAGTAGATTGTAAACCATTCACCCATGGAGGTAGTGTCTCCAAATCATCAATGAGAAGACTACGAATGCGAACTCAACATTGAGGCACTCATCAAACCCTATCTCAATTGCTGAAAATACTATATACACATTTCCATTAATGCGGAAGGCTTCCCCTTTCAGATCATCAATGCATTCATAATCCCTTTGGTAGTGCGTACTCATTCTCCACGATCACTTGGATAATGGGCCAGTAATCCAAAAATATCATCACAAGTTGTGTCTTACTCATCCCTTACTATTCAAGTCCCCCAACTATACCGATATCTCGCAATGCTCTGTGAAATAAATTAGATATAGTATTGTTGATGTTAGTGCCATCTTTGGTGGTAGAATGATAAATAAGTCCATCTCCTTGCAGAGAGATAATCCTAGAAATATCTTCTAGAAAGACATCCTTGTAGGCTGCCACTATTGATTTGAAATAAAAACATAAAACATCAACTACCATGAGGAAAAGGATGGTTGAATCAAGTTTGATCGGTTGCACCCTTATATTCTTGAGTTTTATCCCATGCTTCCTAGGTTTCCTTTTTGTCCAACCAAATAAAACCCCAACACTGAGGACATACCACATGGTTTTTACCTAAAACAATCAATCTGACCATTAACTGTGAAGGACCAGTCCATTTCCAAACTAACATTGTCAGGCCTCGACACATCCACCAATAGGATCCAACCAGAACTCTCACGTCAAGGTTCAGATCACACCATATGCATAAGTTTTATTATTGAGAATCCTTCCATAATTATCTCCAAACATAAGTTTCATGTAAATGGTTTATCCAGAAACTATAGGTCTTGAATAAGATTTTTGTCAAGAAGTAATGATCAACACCTATTTTTATTAATTAGAAATCTAATAGTATACATAGATCAAACCTTGAATCATTCCTCGAGCCCTAGGGACATAATCTATGAATGCATGTGGTTACCCCATTCCCTTATCCCCAAGCTCTCTAAACCTAGAGTGGACCACATTGGGGTTGTGGTTGTAACATATAGAAATTTATTCCACCTCTTTCTGTTCATATATCTCTTCTACCATGTCTACCGCACTACAGATTTGCCTCTTCCTATCACTATCTCTACATCGAAGGTCTATCCACAATTTCACTATCAGCACTTTGGGATGGAAAATTTATAGAGAGATATCCCATACTATCTATTAAAAATCATTACCTTTGTTTGGGATTTCTGAACTCATCCTATGACACCGGACCTTTTAATCCCCTATCTTAGGACCTTTTCTCGAAACGTCTCACACGTCCAAGTCTCTGAGACTGATGTCAGATTCCTACATTCCCACTGTTGACATCCCTAGGAAATATCTACTCAGCCAAAGGACTTTCAACTAGAAGGGTTCTCGATATCACACAATAAAAATTAGTAATGTATATAGGAATGGATTTGTCCTGGATGTCCCTAAACACACCTCGTTCAAAGGTCTGATCCCAGAATCACTTGTCGTATATATTAATCGGGTACTTAGAATGGTTGGTATGCCTCAATGAATACTTAGCTACCAACATTCCATCTTGTAGAAGCTATAAAAGCTCAGGGGTATGCATATACCATATCTCTTATCATGATAACCCATTCTATGAGAAATGTTCTCATGTTTTGACCATGGAAGAGTCAAACATCTTTAGATCAGGTAATTTAAACCCCACTAACACCCTGTTGATCCATGTAGAAGGATCACATCCAGGACTACCATTTGATCAAATGGTGTTGTCAATAGATGGAAAAATTGGTCACCTACTCAAGACATTCCTTAGCCTCCCATGAGTCATGCTCACATCAGAACCTGAGGGGGCTATGTTGCTAAAACTAGTGATGTCGGCACATCCCATGCATCTCGTCCATTGGTACTACAAGTACCATGTGCTACTTTGTAGGTGGTAGTATAGTTGGTACACCCCCAGGCCGTGTTTTCTCTAGTATGAACCCCTATACCCATCTCTTCACCTAAATGATCTTCTTTGTGATCATGCAGTGGAATCCTATATGACATTCTACATGGAAGTATCTTGAAACAAAACACGATGTACCACAATCAATAGAGTATACCTAGTGAGAAGACTCAAGAATGACATGGAAAACTAAACCCATTTTTATATGATGCATGTACCATCATTTTTCCTGGAAAATATTGATTTCATGTACTGAGTTAAAAAGTAGAATTCAAGTTTCTGGTGTATGGATTCATTGGTTTCCACGATTCCTTTTCCGAAAATATGAACTTGAAACACTTAACACTATTTCCCCAACCAAACTCATAGACACTGGGTTATTAATGTAGAACTGAACTACTTTGATACCACTATTTCAGAACCCTTCCCTCTGGTCCCATGTCGTGACTACCCCAAGACTTCCTTCTATAGGCCAGGGGTTGGAAACTATCCAAAAGTAGGAAAATCTCAAAAAGGGAAGGCATTTTTTTTAAACTTATACACACGCACAAAGATAAAACTGCTAAAATTAAACACAAAGTAAAGAATAATTGTCATTGATACAGCCACTATGAGTATAGTAAAAACTAAATATATAAATGGTTCCAGAATACAAGCCCAAAAACACAAAGGAAAGTACAACTGCCACACTGCGTCCACTCAAGAATCTACCAGAAGGGTAGGCGAAGGGCAGCTGCCTACATCCATAGAATTATTCCCATTAATCATGTCTCACTAAGAACCACTTGGTCCTAGACCATAATGTTCTACCATGAAGCATCAATAATCTGCATGAGACACGACATGTATGAATAAATCCCGTGTAGTGGTGAGTAACACAACACTCATTAGGGACCCCAAACCAAAAAGGAAAGACCACAAAGAAAGTACAAAAAAGAAAATACATCTCACACCAGGTTTAACACAATGTAAACAAAGTAATATTATTAGTAAAAAATATGAATCATCTTGTACTACTGAGGGACTCATCCTTGATGAGTCACTAAGGTTCACTCGGCTACTAGACCACTGAGGTCTTCTTTGCTACTGGACCATCGAGGTATACTCAGCTACTAGACAAATGAGTTCTACTGGGCTACTGGACCACTGAGGTCTTCTTCACTACTAGACCACTGATGTATGATCGATTAATAGACCACTAAGGTCCGCTGAACTACTGGACTAATATGGCCTACTCTAATGCTGGACCACTATGGTCTGTTCATCATGTCATATCATTCTTCTCAAAACCAGACGTAAGATTCCCACTCTTGATTGTTCTTGATTCCAAAAGAATCTTCTTATCAATCCATCATTCATATCAATATTTCCAGAAAAAATCACATAGTTTATACCCAAAGGATAGTCTCATCGCAAGAGTCCCAACACCGTAGACGTCATGTCAATCGGATGCCTGGTCAGAATGATGTTGGTGATTTAATAAATTGGGTTGGTGGCGTCTGGGCCCAGATTGAGTTGTTCAGTCCGACCCGACCAACCCAGCCTAGGGGACCCGCATGAACCACCCTGATTTGGCCTAGATGACTTGACTTGGTTGGGTCTGGGCCAACATTGTTTGGCCTAGCCTAGTGGCCAGGCCCATTGGACTTTGCCGGACACGACCTGGTTCGACCATGGGTCTAGCTCATCTGGTTGCCGTACAACCCAGTTTTTATCTGGTTTAATCTTACATACTCGGACATGTTCTTATCAACTGGGCCACCCCTAATCCCGATTTCCCATCCAGCCCAGCCTGCATCAGTGGGTCGACTCTTCTCTAACCTGGGTCGGCCAGTAGCTTGGTTTTCTACACCAGATTGACCCGCATCGACAGGCCGACATGGGTCTATCCCAGACACCCACTGGTGTCCGGTTTTGGTAGAAACATGGCTGGATGACATCGTCTATCTCCCTCTACACGTTTTCTAGTTTTGACCGCATTCCGCTCCACTTGATGTAGTGTTTGACCGACACCTCCACCCTATACTATTGTGGCCCCTACTATGTGAATCCTTCACCGCCTCGGCGTGCCGCCTCCCCCTTGCGGCCGCCAGCTTGGTCTACTAATAAAGCGGTGGTGGATCCTTCCATAGACCACTGGACATACTCTAGTGGTCTTTTTTCCATCCTGCGAGTGCCTCTGTGATCCTTGGATCATCTTTGTAACTGCTACAGGATCAATGTTTCATCCCAGTTAATCAAAGGTTTTGGTCACAAAGAACATGGGAACACACACAATAGAGGGATCCATGCCTTATTTGTGTCATCATGATCTCTCTGTGTTATAATTCATAAATTGATTTGAAGGAGGTTTAATAATCTAACATGGATCTAATTTTACATAACTCCCCACATGAAAAACTCATACCCAGAACAAAAATCAACCCATGGATCAAACTATTAGTGAGTTGGTCCGTGTTCCTAGTTTTAGAAAGAAGTAACCAGAATTAAAATAAAAAATAATTAACCCATACTTGGAAAAAGTGCTGGTCAGCATCGGGGTTCGATCGTTATGGGAAATACGTTAAGAGACATCATTATCTATCATCATGTCACCCTTTGATCCATGATCCATCATCGTTGGTGATTTATTGTTCATATTCATTTTTTTCTCTCTAACAGAATTCATCCAAAGCCTCAGAGAAATCTCTTCGGTCGTCCCCTGATCTTGTATCTCCATTAATCAACTTAATCGAAGAAACAAATTTCAGTGTTTCCCTTACTCTATGTAATCGTGTTGTTACAATGTTTCATTTATGAAATTAAATAGCTACCTCATCGCTGCATTGCAGTGAATTTCTTTGAATAAAATAGACATTTTAAGATTATTTAATTTTTTCCATAAAATGCCGAAAAATTAACTTTCACCTTTGAATCACGTCGGTCGATGTTAGGACCCACCAAAGGAATCTGCACCCTCATGAGCTCAACGGTACTCTCAGATTTCTAACCCGAGTTACTGTTTATAAGTAATTAGAAATAAAATAAGATTTATTTTATTAGTTATTTACAGTCACATCCAAAAAAATATTTCCACAGTTGGCCCGCACTGGCCAATGTTAAGCTCTGCCTAAGGAAAGAAAGACCTTACGACCTCAATGGTGGTATCATATTTCAAATATGAGACACTGTTTGTGAGTTATAAGGATTTAAAAAATAAAATAATTTTATTTCATTATATTATTTATGGGTATTACATTTTCAGTTTTTATCACTAGAGATCTGTGCCAACTAATCTTAAGTCACTCCTAGACTAAACCAACTGCTCTTAATGCAACGATGCCATCATATTTCTGATCCAGGAAACTAGTTAAGAGATATTCCACTTTTTCATGAAAACTGCTCACATGTGCTATTAAAAACATAACATTTTTTGACGGATGATTTCGGGTACGCCAGGCCTAGGAATCACATGATGTCTCCACGTATATTCAAAAAATAATCCCATTTAATATTAAAAAATACATGGAATTCTGAAACATTAACCACATACTTTCTTCTTACATTATGAAAATTATCCATAAATTATTATCGATGTGTATGAATCACCACATATTAATATGACACACAGTGTTCCTAGTATGACTCAATGAGTATGTTTTTAGATTAAAATTTACACTTTATTTTAAAACACATGTAAAATAGATAAAATTTAACAAATGCACTTGTATTATCTTGATATTTTAAGAAAATGATCTATAAATTATTTTTCACATGTATTAATTATCCACATATTAATCTAACACACCTTCTGCCAAGTATCAATCAATGTGTTTGATCTAGTTTAAAAGTGACATTTTTTTAATGAATTATATTATATTTTTATTTATTTAATTTATTTATATTTTTACTAATATAATAATTGTTTTCTAATATAGTTGGACACTTTTTCTTGAGTTTGGGTGTTTTTTCTACAATTAATAACATGATTAGGCTCTTTTGAGATGGTGTGAGTTATAAAGACAATGAAAAATTAATTTTTTTAATTTTTTTGATGTTTGGTTATATCATATGTTCCAATATGATTATATAAAATAGTTTTCCAAATGTTTATAATATTGTTTTGTTTTCACTTCCAGTGTCAATTTAATTGAAATTGTTTTTTTTCTATAGTGTGTTCTAATTTCAACAGTGTGTTATTGTAACCAACCTTTTATCATCACTAGAAAAAATACTACTAAATGGTCACGTTATTAGTGATGAAAATGAACTGATAAATGTACCCCTTTAACTATGCTTCTTTTAATTCTAATTAATGGAATTTTTATAAGTGGTATATTTAGCATTGAAAAGATTCATTTCCTTTTAATAATTAATAGAACATTAGCGCTTTTTTAGTTCTGATGAAGGATATATATTGTTCTAATGAAGTCTATATTTTTTGTAGAGTGAGCTCATTCTTCTTTAACTTAAATTTTTCACAAAATCTGCACAAGGTTTGAAGAAACTAGCATAAAGAAATATGAGATGGATTTTCCACACATATTCTTGATAAAGGAAGCTATATATAAGTATAACATTCCTTATTTCTGCGATTCTGTAATGAATTTTCCAAAGGGATCTAGGTTTTCCCTCCACCAGACAAGGGAAAAGGTAATAAAGAGATGAACATATACAATGAGCTGAAGGGACACCATATTGGGTAGATCAATATTTTTAATTAGAATAGGAAAAAAATGACTGAAGCAAACAAATGAAGTCAGCATGGCATCTAATTTTGATTTATCTTCTTCAATTTTTCCCGGTGGATTACCATATCAAGAAGTGAAAATTGAACCAATCCTATCTCCACCATCATTGATCCACACAGACAATAAAAACTTGATACATAATAAATGGAATATCAAAAAATACAGAAATAAGAATAGTACAAGTCTAAATTATAAGATTGGGCTTAATTACCTAACACTGATACATTATTCTTTATTAAACCATAGTTGTATTACAGTAAATGACATGTATCATTGAGCTTGCATGATACTAGTATCTGCATCTTAACCAAAAACTGACATCTAATATTAAATATTCTGGATACCAACAACCAAAGAATAAAAACTCTAATACCATACCTCAAATACATTATTTTCCTTGAATTATTGGAAACCAAGACAATTTATAGTACTGATTAAAGAATTAAAATACCTTGGACATGTAAAAATACAAATTGTTTTATGAGATAAATCTACTTGAATGAATAAATTTAACACCACTAAAAATGAAAACAATGGGAGAGGAAACATGTGACCAGAATAAGTGGTATCCCACAATAACATTTTTATCTATCAAAGGTGATCGCCCGGTTATTAAAAAAACAGCTCTCATTCTTAATCCCCTACAAAAAAGTCTTATTCGTTAATAAAATTTTAATTCAACTTTTTAATCAAATTACTGATTTAATATTCATGTTAATATTCATTTAATTATTCATATAAATTTATATACATTTTATATTTGTTATATTTATACCTTGTGTTGGGAATATTTCTATTTGGTCCTATTGATTGGATTTTTTACATAAACACCATCATTTTTCGGCTCTCTCCGTATATGTGGCATATTATTTATTTTCTGATCCATTTGTTAAATTAATCATGTGGGGATATGACCTAGGTGTTTGTTTGTTAAGATCTTTCATTTGTGACACTTTCTTAACAGAAATTACAGTTTCACAATGTGCCTTGGATCATATAGTTTTGAAAACCACTTATAAATAAATCCATGGATTATGATACATATGATTGTCCCTCTTGATTCACATTTTCCTACATTGACTTCATTTGGGATTGGGATCAGTGGTGTATAACTTCATTTTAGTTTCATGATAGTGCTTCATATGGGCTTCACCTTTATTTTCCATGTGATGTGATTCCAGTCTCCCATATGCAGTGAGACCAAGTGGTACTTCAATTGGAGCTCACATTTGTATTTATAAAGAGAGAATACGGGTGAAGAAGTGCATGTCAGCGCTGCACCTTTCTATCCATGACTATAGTGGAATTTTAGATTTTCCAATGTTTGCTAACATATGTTTTAATAGATCGCAAAGAGGTGGATGGTTCAGGTTCATGATTCCATAGGGAGTACCATAATTCAGCCCTTTAATTGTGAACAAAATGGGTTTGGAAACTCTAAAAAGGTGTTATTTTCTTAAGCACCATTAAAGGGGACCCATTTATTAGCACTAAGAAATTTTTTATAATGTGGTACCTTTAACAATGTTATTTCTTATACTGATAAATAGAATCCTTTAACTATTATTTCATTAGTGTTGATGAAAGAGGGCCTTTATCAATGCTAGGAATATCACCAAAAGTGGACCAACTACTAGAGTGAGGATTTCGAATTATTATACACATCAACAGAAACCTATAAATGACAATTTCATAATAAGATTGTTTAGAAGAAAATTACAGCAAAAATAAATAAAAAACACAATATTATAGACATTTCAAACAATTTTTTATACAATTACATTACCAATATCTGTCACAAAAAAATAAAAAACATAAATGCTTCATTGACTTTGGAACCCACCCCTCTCAAAAAATAATGTTCTGGATATTAGTTTCAAACAAAACACCCCAAATCGAGAAAAATAATCCACTTGTATAAGAATTGTATAAGAAAAAAATATCTTATTCTAGTAATTCAATAAATAAATAAATGAAACATAATATGAAACAATTAATGAATAAAATGTTAATTTTAATTAAAATGATGCACTTATATTCAAACTAGTCACACAGTGCATCAGATTGAGGTGGAGTTGATTCCTAAAAATCACAAATAAAAGAAGTATCATTGTAATAAATATCTAAAAAATCAGAATATATTTAATCGTTTTTGAGTATGTCCCTTGTATTTTTTACTAAACTATCATATTAAACTAATAACATGAACTTTGAGTCATACCGATTACATAAAGTGTCATTTTGACATGATACTAATTTATACACATCAAAAAGGATATATAAATCATTATTCATATATTTCAAAAAAAATTAAAGTGTGTTTTATTTGTTTTCAATGAGTGACACATGTTTTGATGTAAAATATCAATTTTAGAGTGATAATGGTAACTTTGAGTCATACCAGGCACACCGCCAATCATATTGAGTTGAAGTTAATTACTACAATTCAAAAATTACTTATGGATTTTTTTCCTAAAGTATCAAATTAATACAAATTCTTTTTATTGGTTTTGATTATGTCACTTTTTTTGCTAAAATTTCAACTTTAAATAAAAATACACTTGGTTTCATGTTTGTTACACAACTGTTATATTTAGGTGTTGCTTTTTCGTTCATGTCACAAGTGACTTAGGGGTAATTTTCATAATTTATTAAAAAAATAAAAATGTGTTTGTTTGGTTTTCCTCATCCCATTTATGTGTTTTTTTTCTAAAAAAATTTTTTCAATAGAAAACACATGATTTTATACATACTAATCACATTAGGTATCAGTTTTACATGAGGCTAAATCATACATGTAAAAAAATAAATTATGAACAATTTTACTAAATTGTTAATACAATCAGATACTTTTCTCATGGTTTTCAATTAGGGACACATTTTTTAAACTAAAATTTCAATTTTAAACAGATAACAAACACATTCAGTAATACTAATAACACCATGTAATATATTGAGTTTTGGATGATTCCTACTCATCAAAAATAAATTATGGGTTACCTTCCTAATGTATCTGAATAATACTAATTCATTTTCATAGATTTATATATTTCACATGTATTTTTTTTAAATGTCAATGTTAAAAAAAAGAAACAAATGGAGTCATACCATTTATAAATTAAATAGGATTATTCTTTAACTAATTCTTATATGTCAAAAATTACATATAGATCATTTTCCATAAGCATCAATATAATATCAAAAGTGTTTTATTAGTTTTGAGTATTTAACTTTTGTTTTTTTCTAAAATATCATTCTAAATTGAAAACATTTATATGGGTTATATTGGTCACATAATGTGTTCTTTTAATGTGATTCTAATTTATACATACAATAAATGACTTATGAATCATTTTCCTAAATTATCAGGACAATCAGAGTGTGTTTTCATGGTTTTTTGTTAGTGACACATGTTTTAAGACGAAATTTAAATTTCAAACAAATAACGAAAACATTGAGTCATAACGGTTTCATTGTGTAGTGTATTTTTGTGAATATGATTCCTACATGTCATAAATGACTTTTTTTTCATTTTCCCACAGTACCAAATCAATCCAAATTTGTTTGCTTAGTTTTGAGTATGTCAATTGTCCTTTTTACTAAAATTAACGTCAGTCATAAATATAAAGGCACCCTTTGAGTCATACCAATAACAACATTTATCATATTGAGGGTAAGCTAATTCATCTACATAAAAAATTACTTATGCATTTTTTTCCTAAAGCAACAAAACAATATGAATGTGTTTTCTATATTTTGGGTATCTCACTTGTGTTTCTTACATATATATCATTTTAAACTAAAAATACACACTTTAAGTCATGTCTTTCATACAATGTGTCAGTGTTTATGTGAGACTAATTTTCACACATCAAAAATTACTTATGAATTTTTTTCATAAATTATCTAGACAATCTGAGTGCATTTGTTTTTTAGTGATTAAAACACATTTAGAACTAAAATATAAATATTACACTAATAACAGACACATTGAGTCTAACCAAGAACATCATGTATAATATTATTGTTTAGATAATTGAAACACACTAAAATTACTTATGGATCATTTTACTAAAGTAACAAAACAATCCAAATTATTTTTTTCGAAAAATAGGAAAAGAGGCTTCAAATTATTAAAAAATAGTTACACAAGACTGATGGATGAATGTTTAAATTTATCAGGTTGAAGTTTATTCATTAGCTTTCTGGGTATTCTGGTATAATTAATATAATTCCTTTCAGATTCTCCACTGTTAGCAAGTCGATCAGAAAGATGGCTTGCCTCACGATAGATGTGTTTGATGAAGAAGTTCATGGAGGCATGATTATTCATGCATTTGTTCCATTGGATTTTAATATTCCAAGAAAGATGAATCTGGCCCATCTAGATAGCTTCCACCATATTCATTGAATCACTTTCAAACCAGACGGAGTCCCAGTTTTATGTCGACCCATATCAACTGCTTTATTGAGGCCATGAATCTTTTCCTCAAGTGTTGTGGTAGTCCACAAATACCCTTTCCACCTCTAAAAATCACCATTATGATATGGGAACATGAAACCATAGCCCGTAGGTCCTATATTACCCTTTGAGGCACTGCCCGTATTTCACTTAATCTAAAAAAGGATTATGGATCATTTTACAGATGTATAAAATAAATTATATTATGTTTTCTATATTTTGAGTATATCAATTTTTGTTTTTACTAAAATGTATGTTTTTAATAAAAATACAATCATGGAGTCATACTGGTCACACCATATGTTAGATTGAGGTTTGGATGATTCCTATATGTCATAAATGGCTTGTGGATCAATTAACTAATTTATGAAAATAATAAAAATTCATTTTTTATATTTTTAGTATGTCTGTTTTTTAGCTAAAATGTATTTTTAAATAGAAAATACACACTTGGTGTCATACCAGAAACATCGTGTATAGTTCTAACATGAGACAGATTCTTATAAGTCAAAAATGTTTAATGTATAATTTTCCTAAATTATAAAGAAAATATTTACATATTTTATATGTTTTCATTGATTGAATCAAGTTTCGACCTAAAATTTCAATTTTAAAATCATAACAGAAACATTGAGACATATTGGGAGCATTTTGTATCAGATATACGTGATGATGATTCATAAATGTCAACAATGACTTGTGGATTGTTTTCAAAAAGTATTAATACAATATGAAAGTTTTTTCTTATTTTTGAGTATACTGCATTACAATTTTACTCAAATTAATTTCAATTATCAAAAAATATACACACTTAGAGTCATCTCCGTCACACAATGAATCATATTGAGGTGAGACTGATTCCAACACATCAAAATTGATATATATTATTTTCCAAAAATATAAGATCTATCAAAAATAATTTTCTTAGTTTTCATATGTAACTTTTGTTTTTTACTAAAATTTCAATTTTAAATTTGAAATAAGAACTTTGAGCATTACTAGTCACATAATGTTTCAGGTTTATGTGATACTACTTAATAAATGTTATATATGAGTTATAAATAGTTTTCATAAATAATTAAATTAATAAAAGTATGTTTTATTAGTTTTCAGTTTGACTTACATGTTTTGAACTGAAATGAAAATTTTATACTAATTACTACCACTTTTAATGATACCAAGCACACTGTGTATCAAATTATGTTGTGGATGATTGATACAGGACAAAAATAATTATCCATCATTGTCCTAATGTATAAAAATAACCTAAATCATTTTTTCTATTTTCATTAAGTCACTTATTGTTTAAACAAAAATTTCAATTTTAAATAAAAAGACACTCTTGGAGTTATACTAATCCATTTTTGTGTCATATTGAGTTGTCGATGATTCCTATACGTCACAAATGAGTTATGGATTATTGTTTTAATGTATGAAAACAATATGAATATGTTTTATCATTGTTTTGGTATATGATACATGTTTTGAACTAAAATTTTAATTTTAAACTAATAACATATAGTTCAAGTCACATTGAGAACACTGTGTATCAGATTGTGGTGTGGTTGATTGACCCATATCCTTGTTTCCATTATCATAGTTTCATCCTTGAAGTGAAATTTCTCACGAGAATGAGCATCTTTGAACTAACCACCCCAACTCAAGAAAAATAATCTACATCTATAATAAAACAACTCTTATGTTAGTAATAATATAAATAAATAAAATATACATCAATTTGAAATAGTCTTTGAATAAAAAGTAAATTTTTGATTGAAACCACGAAATTTGAGTCATACTGGGTAAACCATTTATCAGATTGAGATATGGTTGATTCCACCTTGAATTTTTATCCTAAAAATTATTCAAAATTCTTGGAAATATTAAAATATTATTATTTGATAACCAAGAATTTTGAATGCACTGGAGAATAAAAATAAAATTGAATCATCATCAGTTCATCATCCTTATTGATTACATGATCATAGTACATGAGTGAATCATCCTTGTAGACAAATTCATTTCATCATGATATCTATGATAATTCATAGAAAAAGTACCAAATAAAAATGTTATGGAAAATAAATAAAAGAAATAGATAAATTTATGATTAAATAAATTAAATAAGTATTAGGTAGTAACGTCTTTATGATATATATATGCAT
Source organism: Viscum album (assembly GCA_963277665.1). NCBI lineage: Eukaryota > Viridiplantae > Streptophyta > Magnoliopsida > Santalales > Viscaceae > Viscum > Viscum album. The sequence continues at coordinate 1,058,805,965 of OY728129.1, forward strand.
TCTGACAGCAGTTATGTTTCCAATCATTTCTAAGAAAAGTTACTTCACATTTTCAATACAAGAAATTTCAACATTCAATGTTTTACTGGAATAATATAAATACAAAATGATTAATAAATACCTTAAATGAAATTGTAATTATCTTTGAAAATACCTCATTGAGGATGCTAGTTTGTTGATGGTATATAATATCATTCATAAACTTACAAACATAATAAAAAAATATTTTCCATTGGATTGTTTTAGAAACCAAAGAATCATTGAAAATAATAATTATTATGTTTTGATTTATGTTTTTATAGTGAAATCTTTATATATATACCCTAGTACATATCCACTTATAGAATTCCATAAGCTCTTAGTAAGCATGGATTTTCCTCATTCTATGATTTTGAAAATATATACACACTAATTTATCTTAATATAATTATTATTAAAAAATAATATAAAATATTTTAATTTATGTTTATTTCGAACATGTTACATGTAGTGTATTAAAAATTTAAAAATGGAATCATGTGTGGTCATTTTTTTTATGTATCAATGCAGTGAGTCCTGAATATAAAACCATAGAGATTCAAATTTTCTGAAATAAGTACCCAACACTACATAAAAAACAAAAGAAAATAATTATAGAAATAAAAATATATTTTCTATTATTAAATTCTATATTTTTACAATTACAATATTTTAAATAATAATAGTTTTTCATCGATTTGTTTTCTTTCAAAAACTACAGCCATTGTACCCACTATTGCATCAATTTGATCTATTTCCATTGGGGATGTTTATGTAGAAGTGATGTGAGAAATAACGAGTCCATATTTATGCTCATTTGGTTTTCAATTCAAATAATATTGATATAAAAAATTGAAAAAAATATGAATTTTATTTAGTCCTAACTGACATAGTAGATTGGCTAAAAAATCATGAAAACATACCTCATGTATACATTAAAAACTAAGAACCCTATCCATTCATACTTGAGTATTTCATTAAAATTATCAATATAAATTTAGTTTTTAATGTTCTATATATAAATATGTTCATCAAAATAAACATTTACAATACAAAAACTTTTTATCATTTTATTCAAATGAAACATCTATGATAGTAAATATGGATGTATAAAATGTGGTGTAAAGGTAATTTTTGAAGATATTTTTGATTGGTTGTTTGACCATTTAGATTTTTTTGATTTAACATTTCATTTAATCCCCTTCCATTTTATCTTCTATAATAACATTAGTTAGTTTATACCTTCTTCTACTATTTGTTAATGGGGTTTAAAGAAAAATATATTCTAAATTAATACCTCTTTGTCAAAAAAAATTTACAAGATCTAACGGCCATGAAAAGAATGTTACAATATCATTCTATACATAATGAATATGTTCATCATAAAATGGAATAGGTATCTCATCTCATGATCTATGTTAATACCCACTCTCTAATGACATGTTAGAATTTGTCTATTCTTTAGAATATCGTTAGTGATAATGAACATGGTATCCCTCACAAAAAGGTGATGGGTGGGTGTTGATGGAAATAAATCACAATCATTTTCACCCTGTAGAATATCAGTACAAGAAAGGTATTATGTTTTTCTTAATCAAAATCTCATAGAATCAATTATGATAATATTTATTGCCTCATCTAAGATATCTCTTAAGGGTAAAAAATTTTCATAAAAGATATCATGGTGTGGGTATCATTACATAGTGGATGTAAATGATATTTTTGTTCTATTTACTTCCTTCCCATAAATTTTTTTTGAAAATATATTTTCTAATTAAATTTTTCTTCAAGGGAAATTATTCATGAATTAAACTTTTCCATTTTTAGCTTTATCCTTATTCATTTATATAATAAAAATATTTCCAGGGTGTCACCCCAAAACCCGTAACTCTGACACAACAAATTTCATTTCCAAAACATTAATTCCAATAATATTAGTTTTTCATATGTTACAATTGACAAGGTTTATGGTGCCTAAGTTCGATAAAAAAAATAGGAAAATAATTAGTTATTATTATGTAATACTGATTTAAATAAATGTTTTCTATGTCATTCTTCAACCCAATTAAAAAAATTATTGTGCATTTCCATATATTAATATCACATATAAATTAACATGTGCCTCCTTATATAGCACATGATGTGGGAAGAAAGTGGCTGGGGATTTGGATTCATTATTTTGTATATAAACATAGGAACATAATTTTTTTGATTCATGTCCAATAAAAGTATTATGGTATATTTAAAATAGTATTAATATTTTTTCAATTTAAACATAACCCATACACTCATTATAGTATAAGTACATTTGGTTTACTATCCATTATTTTTTTCATCACTAATTTGTTGTTACATAAACTATCAATTCATAATTGGAGTGATTAATAAACATATTATTAAAAATATATTACCATTGACAGTGTACATAAAAATATATCTCATCATGATGGCTAGTAAAAGCCTCCCACACTTCTTGAATTGTCAGGTATGCATGTGTAATAGCCCAGGTAATTATAAAATAATTTATTTACATTCTATAATTAAATAGATAAATTCGTTATAAATTTTAACAAAATAAGCAGTATTTATATATATTATGGAATTTATAAAAATATAAAAATAACATCACCTATGAAAGAATAAATAATATTTATGTATCTTATAAGTTAAAATATGAAATATTTTTATCATGGAATAATCAAATTAATGTTTAAAAAATTATAAATTATATATAGGTATTTTTGTGAAATAATAATGTTTACATAAAATTTTATAATTAATAAAATGCTTTCAAATAAAATTTAATTTCTTAAAATATAATCATAAATTAATATTTTGTTGTCTTATGATTATATTATAAATTTATGAGACCGCAATTAATTTTTCAAAGTAATGTAAATTTTTTTTATAATAATAAAAATAGATATTTTCAAATAAATAATGATTATAATTAAAATAAAATTTATCAGATTTAGAAAATTATTTTTAATAAAATTTATTCCATTTTTGAATTTTATATGTTAAAAAATGATTAGTCTGAATTTATTTGTTTTTTCTAAAATAGTTGAATTTTGTGATTAACAAAATACCGTAATTTACAGCATAAATGATTTAGATGAATTATTGAGTCAGGGGCAGCGTATGGCTAATACAATCCAATAAACTATAAATAAACTTCCCCTTTTACTAGTTTTAGTCAAGGGAATAAAACATATTCATATCCTTGATACGAATTAATAAACTAATGGAAACAATAATAAAAACATCCATCTCTTCCATTATAAATACCACCCCTCACCACCTCTTCTCCTCACACATAAAATCCTTATAGATTTTTTAATTTCTTCCAAATACACATAAAAACTATCTCCCCAATGTCCATGATCTTTTAGTCTCAGAAAAATACCAAATAAAATTTCCTTATGGAGGTTCTCAAAAATAATAATTCAAGAGTTAAAATCCTCTTCCTTTTTTCTTTTATTTTCTTCTGAATTTATTTTCTTTTATTATTCTCTCCTAAAATCCACCCATGAAAGTCAAATGATAACTCTAGTATCTTAAATGTAATATGATGTTTTTTTTAATTTAATATCATTCATTAAACCTCTCCTCTTTTCTTCTTATTATAGAAAATAAAAACATCATCTGTGATATTTCAATTCACCGCCTTCGTGGATGAAGATATTTTATTTTCATTTACCATCATTTTTTAGGGTTATAAAACCATTATTGTGGTTAAATAATATTTTATTATAAATATTATAAGTTATATAATGTTATTGAACCAATATATAACCACGCTTCTAAATAAAATGAAATAAGTTTTGACGGTCGTAGAACTGGCCAAAAAAATAAATAATTTCTTTTAATATTTTTTCAAATAAATCATCCCCATATCAAAAAAATGATAGATGGAATCATTTAAAATTTTGGAAACATATTAATTCAATTTAATTCCACATCTTTAGTTTTTCTTCCTTTTCATAAGAATATCCACAATGAAAAAACCATGGAAACCACGAATTAAATGCACATAAAATAATGTAAATAAAAAAATATTATTGATAAATGGTTGTATAATTTTTATAAAATGATCATATAATGATTTATAGATATGAATATATTTCTATAATATATTAATAAAACTTTTAAACTATTATACAAAATTTGTGAGCATGTTTTAATTAAGACAAACCCCAGGTACAATATTTTTCTTCTAAAATTCTCTTTAATGTCTTTTTTTATGAAATTTAAAAACAATGTTTATTTAATTATATAGAATGAGACCATTTTAACTCTTTCATGACACCTTGTTGCTTTAAAGGACTATTTAAAATAAAACATGATTATTTTAATATAATTTTTTTTCCATTGTATGTGTACAGTAGTCCTTTGGATTATGTGATTTTTTATAAAGAAATTTTTTATGACACAAGTGTTCGTGTTTTATAATTATGGGCTAGTTCTTTGGAATTTTTTATGAATATGGATGGGGCTGATATCTATGTTATTTTCATTGTTTATTTTTTTGATTAATTTGACCATAATGGTTTTCCAATTGTATCTTTTATGGTTACACCATAATGTAGACGAGAGGGCTGTATCATATGGTAGTTGTGAGGGTTTCATTGTAATTTTACCATGATGGTTACAAATCATATGGTAGAATAAGGGTTATAATCTTAGGTAAGTAATTCCCCAAGTTATCTAAACATTTTATTTCAGTTTTCTATGTTTTATTGAAATCTATTTCTTTCAAAAAGTAAGTATATGATACTTTAATGGTGAGTAGTATATCTTTGGGAAAACGATTTCATATGTTTTTAAGTATTCAAATAATAATGGTATGTTTTCTTCTTTTATTTCCCTTATTGAGTTTTTTGTTCTCAACAGGAGTTTTTAAAATTCTTATCATGGGTTTTAATTATGCATAAGAAATCATAATAATCCATGTTGAATGTTATAAAGATGTTTCATGAAAAAATTCGATTTTATTAAAAACATTATATTATGGAAAAAATGGATACTATTCTAGTGGCATAAAATTTTAATGATTGTGTGTTTTTATGTATGAATTATGAACTAATTATCCAAAAATGTAAACCAATAATATTTTTTGGAATGTAAGAAATGGAATTCTAGTTGAATTAAATAGATTATGCAATGTTTAAGCATGGGTCCTTATAATTTGTATTAATACATGGTTCCGATAATTTTACGGGTTAGTACGATGCTAAAACAATACCATAAATAATTTTTAACTAATTTTTATGTTGAAATTATATATAATTTGATGATTACCATGTTTCATCATGAAATATATGTTTATTTATAAAGGGTTCCCATAGAAGAAATAAGGATGTTAAAGTAGGAAAGCATCAAGAACGTGATATATTTCCAAATCCGCAACTATGAATGGTGGGAATTGGGACCAAGTAGTTTGTGACAAAAATAGAGTAGTTGAAACATTCCATAATAGGTGGTGTAATCCATGTAATAGAATATACTAAGATACCATAAAAGAATATGATAATGGTGGAACATTTTATGAGGCAACTCCATCCTTCTTTCAGTGGATCTTCTAGACTAGTGGTTATTGAAGGGTTGATTAGATCCATTGAAAATATATTCTATGTCAAGTGGTATTCATATAATCCAAATTTTAGCCTTTATATTTATCATTTTTTAGGTGAAGATGAATAGTGGTGGACAACGGTAAAAAAATATCATGTAAAGAGAATACTTGATTCCTCAGAATTGGATGAATTATAGAATATTTCCTTAGAAAGAATTTTCACAAGGTTGTTCGACATATGATGGAAAATAAATTACACAGGTTGAAATAAAAAGGAGTAACATTTGGTGGCTGTGTATGATTCAAACAACACTCTATTGTCAATGTACACTCCAAATCTTATTCAAGATCTTCATAATAAAATAAATCTATTTTACTCACCATTAAAGCTAAGATATCAAAAGTATTTTGACTTATATGAATTCAATGTTATGATAAACATGTTTGATGTGTTGAGAGGGTAGAAATTAAGTTTGATTATGAACGTTTTTAATTAGATAACATGTAGAAGAAGTTGTCAAGATACAAATAAATGGGTATGACTCAATCAAATTAATCTGAAGGTAAGTAAACTCAGTTTCGAGTTTGTGGGAAATGTGGTAATAACACAGTGGGGATTTCTTTATAAAATCCATGATGTGTTTTTATGTGGTATATTTAGAAATATGGACATAAATTTCAATTAAAAATATACTAGTTCCTGTATGTTTAATTTTGATAAGAAAATTATAAAGATTTTCAAATTTTGTGACATGGGGATTTATGAAAATATATTCCTAATTAATGATCTAAGTGGTGGGAAGTAGCATGACTATATGAAGAAAGGTTTATTGAAATATTTATTGACAACTTTAGTAGATTTTGGGTTATTCAATGAAGTGGTATCAGGTGCTTTGTTTTTTTACTTATATTTTTCTATCATTTTTTTTGATAGGTAGTCTACACATTTATTTGTTTCAAATGAATTTTTCATTAAATTGTAAATATCACCTCAAGTATTGATAGTAAATATAAGGTAGAAACAATTGGTGGAAATATTAAAGAAAAAAATTGAGTTTTTAGAAGATTCCTTTTTTATGTGGAAATATATTACCTAAAAACATTGTTTTTATCCCATAGTAGAGTTTGATGTTATTTTGGGTATGGATTGGCATTATGTTTACCATGCTATGATTTATTGTAGAGATAAAGAAGTTTTTTTCCAGATAGAGTTTATGTTTTTATACCATAATGAACCCATATCATTGATAACATATCAAGAAGATAAGAATGTATTAAAATATGAAAATGAAATTTAACTTCTACATATTATTGAAAATATGGGAACTTCCTATATTAATGATTTACCAATGATAAATGAATATCTCGATGTTTTTCCTGATGAGTTTCCTAGTGTTATACATTTCCATGAATTTAAATTTACCATTGAATTAGTTCCTTATGCTAATCCAATTTCAAAATCCCTTTATATATTGGGTCAAGTCGAAACCCTTGAATTGAAAAGGTAATTTCCATAGTTTCTTTATAAAGGTTTCATTCATCCGAGAACATCACTATGGGGTGATCCTATTTTTATTATTAAAAAGAAAGATAGTTCTAATAGAATTTTCATTCATTATAGATATTTGAATAGTGTTAATGTTAATAATATGTATTAATTGCCACATATTGATGACATGGTTGATCAGAACTAGGGAGCTCAGAATTTTTCATTTATTGACTTGAGATCTATGTACCATCAGTTGATGATGATGGAGGGTGATGATCTATATATAACATTTTGTACTATATATGGGCATTATGAGTTTATTTTTATGCACTTTTTTTATCAAATAATCCTTATATATTTATGGATCTTATGAATATAATTTTCCATGAATATTTTGATAAGTTTTTTGTTGTTTTTATTAATGATAATTTTTTTATTAAATTTTTTTCGAAGAAAATAAAAAACATATATGGATTTCCCTCTAAATTATTAATGAGAAGAAAACTATACAAATAATTTATCAAATTTAATTTTTGGTGACAAAAAAGTTTCCCATCCATGGGAACATGTTTAATAAATAATTCATAATAATTGATCCCACCAAAAATGTTTTTGGTGAATGACCAATACATACAAATGTTACTAAGAATCATTGTTTTCTAGGATTAGATGGCTATTACGAAAGGTTTTTTATAAACTTTTCATTGATATCTATCCTGTTAACTAAGTTAACCTGAACATCGGTTAAATTTATTTTGATATATGAATGTTAGGATTAATTTTAGGAACTGAAATGGAGATTGGTGGATTATCTATTTTTTACCATTCCATTTAGAAATGACAATTTTCTCATCTAGAGTGATGCTTAATTGAAGGGACTTGGTATTTTCTGATGCATAATTATTTGGTAATTACTTATGCATCAACACTGTAACGACCCAAAATTTTGAATAAACCTCGTTTCCTAATTTTGTGTTTCATTTTATTTTTGTACTCAACAAAACTTTTTCATTTGATAGCAAGAGTATAATTAAATTGAGACCATTGGGTTTCGACTGTTATATGACCATTGGTCAATATGACCATTTGAAACTAAACGTTTTGATTGTTGTCTCTAAATACAAGTGATCTTGGTTAATTAATATAGAATGAAGATTTTATGGCCTCATCCAGTAGTCTTGAGGCAATCGAAGCCCATATGATAGAAGTTGGTAAGGAGGTAGCACCACGGGGCTTTGCTCTGGACCAAACCCATGCCGAACTTCATCGTGTGAATCTAGAAAGGTATAGCCTTCGCAAGAAGTTCAAAGTGATAGAAATTACTACTCGTGCAATGTTGGTCGATCCGCCCCAATATTCTATCACTCTATCAAACCTTAATCTTAGGTCCTATGCTGGTGTTATAATGGGTTATGTAACGAGACTGTAACTGCCTTGTCTAATCCATTGATTTAAATAAAAATTTTTATTTCTTCTTATGATGATATTTTTGAATTTTCAAATGTTTGGATAAATGTAGCATCTATATTTTTGATGAATTTTAGAGAAATGATATTTTAAAATTGTTTATGTAAACCTTAAATAATTAAAAATGTGTAATTATTTTCGAAAAATGGTTTTCTACAATTATGCTTAGTACGAAATTTAGAGTCTAATAAGATCAACTTAATTTTTGATGAATCGTAAATTATGAATAGTTATTTTATGCTTAGGATTAGTAATGTGACCAAATGTATTAGTAATTTCACTTAAAGAAAGTATTAATATAATCTAGGCACCTTGATTTAATAATTTGATTCAATAAAATAGGTAAATAACTGTTTCAGAAATTATTAGTCAAGTATTAGTTTTTTCAGATGAATAGTGTTTTTTAATTAAAAATTAAATTAAAAATATTTAGAAAATTATTTATATAAAAGGAGTCCATTTTTGAAATCAATGCATCGATATTTGGTTAAGGTGAAATTTTGGGATTTTTCTGAGAAAATTGAATTTTTGATGAATAGTGAAAATACAAATATAAAGTTATGGGTGTTTAATGACGTCATTAAATGATGTATTAAGTATGTAATCAGTATGGTCAAACTTATGAATAGTAATATATGGTATGAGGTGTCCCAAGTGACCAATACCATGGGAAAATACCATGGGAAAGACCATGGTTTTTCCAATACCACTAATGTGGTGTCTCTTGGCCATTAATGCCTTGTCCCCATACATTCCCTATAAATACCCAACCTTTACTCATTTAGTTTTCACTCCCATCTCACCCCAAACTAATCTCTGGTCTCATTACCTCACAACGAATCCTCCCAAGGTTCCCCTACGCTCTCAAGGACCCGACATTCGAGTTTTAAGAGATACGTTTTTAGGTAAGGGATCATACCTCTCTCTTTCTTTCCAAGTACTATTATTATGTCAATTATATTATTCTTCGTGTTCTTATGTTGGGGATGTTATTTTATAATCATAATATTGTCCTTTTTATGTTCATATTATGAGATACCCCCTCTTGCTTTCATCAATTCATTTTAAGAATGTTTTTGTGGCGCCGTTAAGCTGCCGAATTTTTAATGGATGTTTTGACCCTTCCCATTTTCAAAATCTATTTTTATGTTAAGTCTTTAAATATAATTTTTATTATTTTGGGTTATGATATCTATATCTATAATACTTATCTTTTTTGTTCATATGATGAGAGACCCTATTTGACCTTTTCAGTTCATTTTTTTTATGTTTAAAGTGATGTTGTTAGGCTGCCGAATTTTCATAAGAGAAATCTTATTTTTGTCTTCCTTCAAAGTTTTTCATTTCATATGGTATGTATTTCAAATTTCATTACCATGTTCTTATATATATTATATTATCTATCTATACTGTTTTATATATCATTTATGTGTGGGTTACCCATGTCCCCTCTCTTTTCAATGTTTTCTAAAACCCTTCAACAAAGTCATTATGCTGCTGAATTTCCGTCTCAAAATGTCTCTCTCTTTTTCTCAAATTAATTTATTTTATTAAGTGAATACTCAAGGCTCTTTATTCTATATGGGTATTCACATATATATCAAAATGTTCTATTTTAAATTCTAATATTTACATACATGAAACCCTCTTTCCTTTTTTGTGGGTTTGAAGTGACATAAAGATCATGTCTTTAAATCAGTTTTTATAACGTTATGATTACGAAAGGAAACTAATTTATTTTATGCTATATGGTTTATTTATGAAATGTTTGATGATGATATATGTGTCTCACATGATAATATAGAAAAATTTATGGGTGCACCCTGATATCTCTACAATGCATTGGGTACAGACTTAATCTCTAGAGATGACCATTTTTAACAATGCCTTGGTGAATAACCTTGTTAATTTTTAATAACACCTTATGGATGGACATTGGTGAAACAAAAATGATTGTCTATGTTATATTTTGTAGCCACATATTCAAGTTATGAAACATGTTATTTTTATTATGATACGCCTCATGATATCTTTCTCATTCCTTAAATTATTTTTCATGACTTTTGTTGTATCGCAAGCTCTCATGTAAAATGTTTCCCTTGTTTCCCTTACTGGGCCTTCTTCTCACCCTTTCCATTGATGTATACTCCCAGGTTATGAGATATTGTAATTAACTAATAATGAACAAATGAATAATCCTTCCAAGAGTTTAAGAATAATGTTGTTTTTTGTTTTCATGTATTAAGTTCCTGGTTTCCAAGACACTAAACCTTAAAGATCCTCAGTTTTGTATAATGTAATGAAAGTTTATTTGATAAAAAGGTGGGATTCCATAGTTAGTATCAAAGTATGGTTTAATTATTTTTGGAAATTAGGATATGAAAACTTTAGGAAGAACACTATAGAAAATTTTAAATATAGGAAATCTTCCTAGTATTTTGGTGAGTACTGAGAAAGTGGTTTGTCAAGCAAATACATACTTGTCTGGATATGAGCTGGTAGAGGTGGCTATGGCACATATATACATAAGGGTAAAACCTAAAAACACTTCTTTGAGCAATACTCGAATGGGAACTGGTACACGACAACGGGCCTTGCTGCCCTCTTGGTTATGATATTCCCAGGGGATATGCTTGTTAAATTCATAAGCTTAGTATGAACCATTATTAAAGGAACAAAGATAAAATAAAATAAAGATTCACATAAGAATATATGATCATGGATAACCATGATTGGAACCTAGGGGATCACAAGTTAGGATATACTTTTCATCTACAATTTTATCCTTCTATTCTTAATGTTTCCTTTTCATGATTATTGGCTAAGTATTTGTGCCCCCCAATTATACTTTCTTTTATTAGTTAATGGAGGGAAATGGAAGAACATGTCCCATCCACCAATGTGATAGGAAATGTGACGATTGCCCTTTTAATATGACGTAGATGATGAGAGATCAAGTTGAACATATTGTGATTATGACAAACCAGCTATCAAAAATCACAATTAATAATTGGTACCTAGTTGAATTCCCAAATTGATCAAGGAAGAAGAATACGAAGTCTCAAAGATGTTCATATGATAAAGTTGGAAAGTGAAAGAAGACCCAATTTCTGTTATGCAAAAAGTGTGGAAAGTGGAACCCAGGAGAATGTCACAAAGGAATCAGGAGATGTTTTATGTTTGGGGTGATATGACATAAAGTATCCAATTGCATTAAAAAATGGATAATGTGATGAATAGAGATATGGTTTGATCTAATGTACCTTATACTTTTCAATGTTCTAAATGTGGAGAAGTTGGAAATTATCCAAGGCAATGCTCTCATAGAAGGGATGAGAAGCATGATGAGCATCAACAATCTTCAAGGACAAGGGAACAATGCAAGTCCTAGGCAGAGATAGATCATGATGACTAAAGTACATGCAACTTCATTGCAATAATTGTCTATGTCATGTTGTATTTTAGTTCATGCCCTATGAGAATATCATTAATGTTTTCTGAGAACATTGAGTCACTACCTAAGATGGTTTTATATCATTAAGGAAATCATCAATTGTTAAGTACCACATGTTGATGTAGTGAAGTTGTCTTCTTTAAAAAAAGGTGATTAGGGGATTAAACGATGATTATTATTTTGGAAGACATACACTATTTTGGGAACCCTATATGATTGTGGTAAATGGATTACTATGGTATTTTCTTTGATAATAAAAGGTTTACATATATTTTGAAGAATTAATGAATTTAAGGCGAACTTTTGGTAATTTAGGTTACATATGGAAATGATTAACCTATCTTGGGGAAAATTTGATTAGGTTAGTTACTTTTGTTATAAGATGATAAGAGTGGTTTATGTTGTTTGTAGATGAACACTAAAGTCTATTTTGGAAGACTATGTTATGAGATTGTTCTTATAATTGGGTTTCAATCTTTGTTTGGTTTATTTTGAGGAATTTTAAGGATAGTTATTTATGGAATGGTCTATGATGAACTTTGGGTTGTATCGTGGAATTTTGATGATTTAAAGAAGTTTCCCTTCTTATGGGATTATTTCTTTTTGAATAGTTGTTTTATATTACCCTTTATGTTTTTGGGATAATGTTTAAAGATATAAGAAATATATATATTATATTTTTTGGATTACCTGACTCTCTAGATGATGATTCTTGTGCTTTTGATGAGACTAAGGGTTTTTGAGTGCTCATCATTTGGAGAAAAGATTAGTTTTGGTAGAAACATATTAATGGAAGAAACTCTACTTGAAGATAGGTATATTTCCTTATGTTTTTATTCTATGTAGTAAATTAATTCCTCAAAATTATTAAAAGGATTTTAAAACAAAAATGTTGTTGGTTTATGTTTCCTACTGGGTAATCAAAGACCGTTTACACACATCATATGTTTGTGATTTTCTTGTGGTTAACATTCTCCTAATCATGTTTTCTATCACTCTCCCTCAGAACTTGACCTTTGTTTTTTCTTCCATATCCATGTTTTCCAACATGGAATCATAGTATGGGTTAACTCGGGTGACTGTTGTACTTCTATTTATTTCTTTTAAAGTAATAGTTTTACTGACTCCTTTTTTGATGTGTGACTTTCAATGAAATTTACAAGCCCATTTTTAAAAATTACGAGGATGCAATTTATTAAGGGGGGAATATTTTAACGACCCGAAATTTTGAATAAATCTTGTTTCTTAATTTTGTGTGTTATTTTATTTTTATACTCTACAAAACCTTTTCATTTGATAAAATGAGTAAAAATAAATTGAGACCAATGGGTTTCGACTGTTATATGACCATTGGTCAATATGACCATTTGAAACTAAACATTTCGATTATTATCTCTAAATACAAGTGATCTTGGTTAATTAATATAGAAAGAAGATTTGATGGCCTCATCCAGTAGTCTCGAGCCAATCGAAGCCCATATAACAAAACGTGGGAAGTAGGTAGCACCATTGGGCTTTGCTCTGGACCAAACACAAGCCGAACATTGTAACACCTCGAGCTTCCAGAATACGCTTCTCATTCCATAATGTAATAGCTTGCATTGTACGCAACATTGAGTTCTAACACACTGCAACTAATTAAAGTAGCCATTATGAATAATAATAACCACTTTTTAATTTTATATAAATTTTATATTTCAAAATGGACTTCATTTTTGTATTCCTAATATTGAAATTATCCTATGTAGAATTTTTTGTAATTTTCTTAGAACTTCAAAATTTTTATGAATAGTGAAAAATACGTAAAACAAATTTTTTAATCAAAATAATTTATAGTGATAAGTTATACTATTGAGTGGTTTTAAAGTATAATTAGAATATATTTTAACCATTTTATCCAATGGTGGTCATTAGAATTAATTTCACTTTCAAATTGGACATAAACAATTGTCAATCTTTTGATATAAATTGTTTCTTAATAACACGCTATTTGTTGTAACAGCGGGAATTAATTATAAAATTAATTAATGAAACATATATGTTTGGAATTTTGTAAAAGCGACATCATTTTTGAATTCGGAATATCAATTATAGCTTAGGGTGAAATTTTCGCCTTGTTCTGAAAAACTTCAATTTTTGTTGAATAGTGAAACCACTAAGTGGTAGTTAAATAACTGATTTTTCGTTTAAATGAAATATTACCACTTCTGTGATTTGATTTTCAAAAATCCGACATACATGGTTTTCATTAAGAAGTAAAATGTGGTTCAATGAGATTAAAATAATTTTTGGTGAATAGTAACTTTTAAGTTCTTAATCACGATTAGAGGTAATTAGTGTAGTTTAAGGAAAAAATAATGTTTTAATAATATGAGATGAGCTTGACCCATGTCCTACCCTCATTGGATGTGCCATGGCCGACCAATACAATCCATGGGTCAACTTGGGGACCCCATGGAGCCACTTTAGTTGGAAAATGACATAAATAACTTTTATTTATTGTTAAAGTAAAAAATGACACAAACATGAAATGTTTTACTAAAACAATTTTTACATGGGGTTATACAAGTCATAATTTTGATTATAAAGAGTCATTGGAAATCTAAAAAGCTTTCCTACATCATAGTATTTTTTTTATAATTTTTAGACATTAAATAAATTAAATTATTTATGACATCATGATGATGCAGCGATGACCTCATTATTTAACGATTTAAATAAAATGAGAAGATAATGTACAATACAAGGCTTAAAATTGTCCAAAGCCTATTGGATGAGGGTAGTTAGAACCCTTATCACCTTAGCCTCGAATTATACAAGTTTGGGACCTTTGGAATCCGAAAAGCATTGTATAATAGAATAACATTTCATTACTTTCCAAAAGTGCCCTTCCTCTCCACTTATAAAAGGCCCCCACCACTCCCACCTTATTCACACTGTCAAGACATTTGGCTCAGCCAACCTCTGCCACAATACTCTCCCAACTTCCCCCTCTTACTCCTAGAAGCCTCACTTTGGGCAGAACGCTTCCCAAGGAAGCCTTTGTCTCAAATCAAAAAGAGTTACCCGATTTTTACGGTAATGTCTTCTCTAATGTTGTTTTGTTTTATTTTGCTTCTCCAACCCCTTAAACTCTTTTCATTCATTTCTTTTGTAACAACACCAGTATCTATAATATACTAGGATGTTGTTATGATAAGGATTTGGTTTACAGTTACACACACCTTCGTCTAATGGTTAAAGAACATACTGTTTCTGTGGGTGGCGAAATACTGCCTCACGAAACGATGATTGTTCAAATTATTTTAACACCTATAATGGTGGCCATTTTGATGACACTATTTTCATATATGATATATATATTATGTTTATTTTTTCCTTATGCTTCTTTATATCTCATTTATGACATACTTTATGATTTCCATTATGGGTAAACGTGATAATTTCATTTTAGGAAGTGCGGACTACCGCCCCCTCAAAGTGATGTGAATCGTTAATGCCATATGTGGGATGTATAAAGGATGGAGTAAATGATATTATATATGATATTATACTGGAAATATATTATACCTTTATATAATTATGATTTCATTACATTAAATGCGAAATAGAAATGAAAGTAGCATTCATGCGTACGTACGGCTTACCGTCTCCATGAACGGTGCATTTCATTTCTTACCTCTAAATGTTACGTAATATTATGAATGAATGTATATACTTGATATATATGATATATATTATATCTACATCATGAATATAATTCTGGATATAATGGATATTTCACCACATGAACAACTTCTAATTATAAGAAGGTTATTGTTGACACAAGTACCAAAGATCGACAAAACGACCGTTATTAACTTAAATAATTACATAACGTTCATAACATTGTAATAAGTGATATAAAAAGTATAATGAAATTGAAAATGGTTCTTAATAAGGTAGATATTAACTCTAGTTTATTATTCAGGAGGTTAAAGAACGGTTGAGTCAAGTCGGACACGAGGTAAGGGAACTTCTTAACCCAACTTCCATTCTTTGGGTTAATCTCATACTTTCAAATTATGTCATGATATTATTATGTCTTATTTTGTATTTTTACTTTCTTTATGTGTACCTATAGTGAATACACATAATAGATCTATTTTATTTAATAAAATGATCTTTTTAAGGTAACTTCTTAACCCAACTTCCATTCTTTGGGTTAATCTCCTACTTTCAAATTATGTCATGATATTATTATGTCTTATTTTGTATTTTTACTTTCTTTATGTGTACCTATAGTGAATACACATAATAGATCTATTTTATTTTAAAAATGATATTTTTAAGGACTTCGTCTCAATCTCCTTTCATTGAGGCATATTTGATTTTATACACAACTTTATCTTATACGGTGTATAAACCCCTTTGACTTTTACGTTTATTCAAAAGGAATCTTTTTTTATACGAAGCGTTTTACTAAACGACAAAAGGGGAATGTTTTTATTGCCGTACTTATACGGCGACAACGACTTCTCCGCCGCCGTGACCATTATTTGAGTTTCGGCTTCCTCTACAAGCCATCATTTTTTTAATGAAAAATAATTACAAAGTTTTAACTTTCTTTTATTTTGGTATTGGAAATGGTTTTGAAAGCATTTTTATTATATCAATGTGTTGTATTGATATCTTGTGATTGAAATGTGGAAATGGTATGTTTCCTTTATCCATGTTTTATGTGATACGATTATGTTATGGTTTATGATATGTTTAAACCCATTCATATGAGGAATGCATTGGACTTAGTAAGTGACGGGTGGAGCCCGCGATAGCTCCTCGATGCATCAGTAGGTCTCATGAGACAAACTAGTGTCTTGGCACAAGACCTTGACAAAATCATATTTGTAGTCTTGGAACGAGGCCTTGGCTATGTGGTTATGATAGTCTGGCATTATGCATTCCAACATTATGAAAGTGGTTAGCGATTTTGCATGTGATTATTCGACCAGTAGAATATCCATGTGAATAAGTAAATTGCATTATCTCATTTTACTTTTGCCATATTATGTTGAAGTTCATGTTTAAAAGGCTTTTGTTTTAGTTATACATTGCCTTAAATGTTAATGTTTATTTATGAAAGCTTCCACATTATTGTTATCCTTACTGAGCATCTGAGCTCACCCCTTTCAATGTTTTAATATTTTCCAGGATGTGAAGAAGTATTTTATGAATGACCTGCAGGGATAGTCAGAAGAGGATATGAGTGTGGACTATGAAGACTTTGTTATTAGTTTTTCACTTTATAATGTAATGTAACACTTATGAATGTATCTAGTGTTTCCAAGGCTACTAAACTAATCGGTCTTTCGAGACTTGATCTTTTGTGATCATGCCAATGTTACGAAGTAATGCACCGACTCTAGGTAGCTGGGGTCGGGGCGTTATAGTTGGTATCAGAGGCAGTTTAGTACTAACCTTGGAAGCTAGATTTAGATAAACTCTTATTAGAGCACGTAGCCCAAATATAGACTTTGAGGATTAGTAAAGAAGAACATCCTAGAATTTTGTTATTGTAGATATTTTGTGAGTTTTCTGAGAAATACATCCCCGTCTGGATACGAGCAGGTAGAGGCGGCTCTGGCACAGATGTACCTAGGGGTAAAACCTGAAAACACCGCTTTGAGCTAGACTCAAATGGGAACTGGTGCACGCCAACGGGCCTTGCTGCACTCTTGGTTACGACACTCCCGGGGGATATACTTAGGATAATTCTCATTTTCTTTACAAACCACAATGAACGGTTATGAGTATATACTTCCTCAAATAAAACCTTTTTATGATTATGGATTATATCCATAAATAGTTCAATTTATGTTAAGTATTTTACAAGTATGGAATTATGTATTTTGATTCATAAACTAATCTAGTTTATGCCATTGTTTAGAAATGGCGCCTAGTGGAAGGAATGGAAACTGTATCAATGCACGCACTCCGTGTAGGGATTGCCCTCCTGCTCAAGATAATTATTGTGGATCTGGAGATACAACTGGTGCTGATCAACTTATTACCATACTGGGAAAACTCACTCAAGTTATGAATAATAACCTTACTCGTATGGATCACCCTGATTGTAACACCCCAAGATTTCATAGTGTGTTAGTTCTTCAAAATAATTCAATAACTTTCACTACATGAAACACCAAGTTCAAGCACACCATGACTTACCAAACAAGCCGTTCAAAAGAGGTTATGAATAGTATTAGAGAAATTTTAATATTTATATAATCCTTATAATTTTAGAATCCATATTATGAGTTTCTTAGATATAATGCAAGAACAAATTCATTTTCAGTATTGCACTTTTATCAACTTTAATAGTGAACCCTTTTTAAATACTATATTTTAAACTTTTGACTAAATGGGGACATCAAAATTTTAAAATGAAATATCCCAAGCTTCTACGGTACGCTTCTCTTTGAATAATGTGATAGCGTGTGTTGTACGCAACACCGAGTTCTAACACACCATAACTAATCAAACTAGCCGTTATGAATAGTAATACCTACTTTTTGAAATTATATATATTTTATATTTGAAAATGGACTTCATTTTTGGATTCGGAATATCGAACTTAGTCTAGGGTGAAATTTTGGTACTTTTCGGATAACTTTCATATTTTGATGAATAGTGAAAATTACTAAATTTTAATTAAAAACAACTTTTTTAATCAAAATAATTAATAGTGATAAATTATGAATTTGAGTGGTTTTAAAGTATATTTAGAATATATTTTTACCATTTAATATAATGTTGGTTATTGGACATAATTTTACAATTAAACCAAACATAAACAAGTGTCAATCTTTTGATAGTTATTATCTCTTAAAAACACGCTTTTTGTTTTGACAGCGGGAATTAATTTTAAATTAATTTCTGCCACTTCTGTGTTTTGAATTTAGAAAAATGGATTCCATATTTGGAATCAGGATGTTCAAATTGTGTAAATAGGTAACTTTTATTTTTATACATTTTGAATAATTACTGCGGTAAATATTTTATTTACCATGGTTAAAGGGTAAATCCGGTAAATAAGGGTTACAAAATAATATTATAATAATACGAAATTACCCTAAAACGTGTCCTAACCTTATTGGTGGACACATACCCGACCATGGGCATCCTTGGGTCAATTTGGGGACCCCTTGGAGCCACTTGTATGTGGTAGGGACACATTATATTAATAAAGTTAAAAAATAAATAAAAATGGAATAAGCTTACATCTTTTAGAAGAACAATTTTTACATAGGGTTATACAAGTTGGATTTTCGATTATAAATAGTCATTAGAAAGCTAAAACGATTTCCTACATAATGATGTTTTATATATAATTTTTAGACATTAAATAATTTATTTTATTTATGACACAATGATGATGCAGTAATTACAAAAATAGTAAAAAATTAACATAATTTATATTATAAATACCCAAATAAATATAAAATGAAACTTTTAATGAATTACACTAATTTTCTAGGATAATATGATATATTAGGATTTATTTAATTGACTTTTTTCGAAGTAATCAATCTGTTATGAGTTTCACAAAAATCAACTATTGAATAGTGTCAAAATTGACATAAAAGAGTTCTTAAAACAAATATTATATTATTAATTGATATTAAATTCCTAAAAATCTAAGGTTCGGCCAAGAGACTTATATTATGATAGGTTAATCATTAATGGACCACTTGGGGGTCGCTTGGATGTATATAGTAAGTTTATTAACCATATCATATAAAAATACAAAGAGACATTTTAAAAGTGAAACTAATTAACTTAGAGTTAATACTTAAAGATAAGGTTAATATAAGTACTCAAACCTGTCTAAATTCTATTGGATGAGTTGTTTTCGACCTATCCCCACCTCATCCTTTGAATAGTCAACTTTGGAGCCTTTGGAAACCGAATATGAATTTATTATAAATTAATATTTCTATCTTTTCCAAAAGTGCCCCTCACCCCTCTTATAAAAGGACACTCCTCCTTATCTTTTCCTCACACCTCTCAAGCCACTTGGCTCATCCAAACTCTGCCCAACTAAGCTCCCCAAATCCCTCTCCTCCTCCTTGAAGCTTCCCCTTAGGCAGAAAGCATTTCAAGAAGTCCTTTGGTTCCAACCAAAATGAGTTACCTAGATTAAAGGAGGTTAACCTACCCCAACAAAGGAAAAGTACAAGGTAAGGGTTTACTTGACAACCTCTTCATTATCCAAGGTTGTTTATACGTAATAATCTACTGGGATCTCTTTATCATCCACATCCATGTTTCTTAAAAATGTATTTCAAAACATTTTTACTATTACAAGAATATGGGTTAAAGTCATTTATACCCTTGTTTGACTTTTTATAAGAGGTTTATAAAGGAATCTTTCCGTCGTTTTCAAAACAAGGTCCTTTTTAACCTTTTCGATAGAATTGAGGTATGAATGTTTTTTTAACTTATACGGCAGGTGCGGTTATTTTACGCCGTTATAAAATCTTCAAAGCTTTCCTTACAATCTTATAAGAATATTTTCAAAGAAAATGTTTTATTTTATATGGATCTTAAATGATTTCAAAATAAAAAGAGATATTTCTTTAAAAAGAATTTTGATTTCATCTATGTCAACATCCTTTGATGGATTTTACGCTTATTTAAGTTGATTTATTGTAATACAAAGCTTCTATATTGTATTGAAAGTTTTGTGATATGTTTGACTATGGATGTGCTATTTTTATACCATTCATAGTTTATGGTGAAAGTATTGACATTTCGTATGCTAGTTCCAATAAGAATTTCTATGTTATATTTCAATCTTTACTTCATATGAATGTGTTGGACAAGTATGTTCCAGGTTGGGGACTGGTTAAAGTAAGCCCTCCAGGTTAGGGACTGGTAAAAGTAAGCCCTCCGGGTTGGTGTCCGGTTATTAGAGGCACTCCGGGTTGGTGTCCGGTTATTAGAGGCACTCCGGGTTGGTGTCCGGTTATTAGAGGCACTCCGGGTTGGGTTCCGGTTACAGTTAGCCCCAAGGTCTTGGGAAGAGGCCTTGAAAAGTAATTAAAGTTTAGCATTATGCATTCCAACATTATGAAAGTGGTTATTGATATTGAATGTGATTATTCGATTAGTAGAATATCCACGTGAATAAGTAAATGGCATTATTTCATTTTACATTTGCCATACTATGTTGAAGTTCAATTTTAAAAGGCTTTTGTTTTAGTAATTCATTGCCTTAAATGTTTATGATTATTTTGAATGTTCCGCTATATTGTTATCCTTACTGGGCATTTGAGCTCACCCCTTTTCTATGTTTTATTTTTTCCAAGTAGTGAAGAAGTAAATTATGAATGACTTGCAGGGATATTATGAGGGGTTAATAGTGTGGATATGAAGACTTTGTTGTTGTAGTAGTTTTTCACTTTGAAATGTAATGTAAAACTTTATGATTATATCTAGTGTTTCCAAGGCTACTAAACCAATCGGTCTTTCGGGATTTGATCTTTCTTGTGATCATGCCAATGTTATGTAATAATGCACCGACTCTGGGTAGCTGGGGTCGGGGCGTTACAGTTGGTATCAGAGGGAGGTTTAGTACAAACCTTGGAATCTAGATTTAGATAAACTCTGATTAGAGCACGTAGACCTAAGATGAACTTTGAGGATTAGTATAGAAGAACTTCCTAGAATTTTGGTATTGTAGAGATTTTGTGAGTTTTCCGAGCAATACATCCCTGTCTGGATACGAGCAGGTAGAGGCGGCTCTGGCACAGATGTACCTAGGGGTAAAACCCGAAAACACCGCTTTGAGCTAGACTCGAACGGGAACTGGTGCACGACAACGGGCCTTGCTGCACTCTTGGTTACGACACTCCCGGGGGATATGCTTAGGATAACTCTCATTTTCTTTACAAATCATTATGAAGGGTTTATGAGTATATACTTCCTCAAAGAAAACATTTTTATGATTATGGATTATATCCATAAATAGTTCAATTTATGTTAAGAGTTTTATAAGTATGGGATTATGTATTTTGATTCATAAACTGATCTAGTGTATTCTATTGTTTAGAAATGGCGCCCAGTAAAAGGAATGAGAACTCCAGAAACGCACATGATCCAAAGAGAAGGAAGGATCATATCTTTCATGGTCTTAAGCTAGAATTTATAAGATAAATAGTCTCCCATGTATTATCATCATATGAAGAAATAATATCATGTGTTGGTAAGATAAGTAAAGAGTTTACTGAGTCCTATGGCTTTGAAGGGAAGCAAGAGAAGAAAAGGATGAAAGAGAGAAATATGGATAAAGGGAATAGGGAAAAGAAGAATTTTCCCATATGTGGTAACTGTGGAAAGAAACACCCTGGAACTTGCCTGAAAGGAATGGGAGTTTGTTATAAGTGTGGAGGAAAAGGGCACAAAGTACGTGACTACAAGGGTAAGAAAATGGTTTCAAATGTACAATGCTTCATTTGCAAGGAGATTGGACACTACGCGAACCTATGTCCCAGTCATCAGACTATGCCGCAAATGATGCTATTGGATAATAATCAAGTTATGATACTACCACATATGAAGAGGAATGATTAGAGTTCTTATGTTGATTATGTCAATTGAGTGTTGTATCAACAATGTACTTGTTATAATAATTATGGAGTATATAAGGATTGTACTGCAGTACTATTTCATTAAGGACTTGAGATTGTGTGGAACAAAGAAAAGTGACTCAATAGCAGGATAAATTTTTGGAAAATATATGGTTGAGAGAATGATAAATCATAACATAGTTCAGATACTTAGGTAGTGATTTTGGAATAAAATGTGATTGTTATGGATAAATTATATTGGATGTTCTTGACTACCTTGGAACTGATTAATGATTTGTATATTCCATCATTGTTGGGGTTTAAAACATTTTTGGATTAAGGAAGTATATCCAGCATTCTATATGGAATAAGGGAGCATGAATGTAATCAATAAGGAATATGGTAATACATGATGAAGGTATTCATATGCTATTACGGGGTAAAAAGGATCTATATTATGTTTACCTTCCTTATAAATGTTGGACTGTGAGTTTGGACAGAAGTATTTTGGATAGTTCTAGTTTGGATTATTTTGGATTTCCATAAAAGGACAACCCGGAGGTCGGGCGGCAACCCGTCGCGTCCGGCAAGGCTGCGAGACTTGAACCCGCAACCGAAGGGCGACAAGGGTGTATCACCTACCACTGGCCCACGAGATGTCCTGTATTAAATAATGTAGTTTTTATTAAAAGATCTTGTAGATTAATTATAGATTCCTTTATTTTGGAACCCTATACGAATAGTGTAAATAGAATTTTTTTACATTCTATTATCTTTTAGAGTGAAAGATGAGTTTGTGGTAGAAATTTATTAATGGATAAAACTCTAATTATAAAGTAATTATATCTCCATATGATCTTATCCAATCTCATAAAAAATTCCTCAATATTAAGAAAAGCAAATTAGAACAAAAATGTTTTCCTAGATGGTACCTTAAATCATCACTAGTTTATGGCTTTGGGATTGTTGGCCTTTTCATAGCCATGTTCTCTACCACTCTCCATCAGGTAATTGATGGTTAGATTTCTCTTCCATATCCATATTTTCCATATTGAACCCTAGTATGTGTTATTTTCGGTAATCTTCATACTTTCCACTCTTTATTTTAAATAGAGGCCTCGTTAATTCATTTTTCGATGTGGGATTTCAACTAAGATATTTTGAAACGTCAAAAATGTGTTATCCTAATACCCTATGTTTTGTTGAACCGATGGTATTTCAAATCATCATAGATTGATGAATTTAAGGACCTCAATTTTATACTTATTTGTGATTGATGACCTCAATCACTACCTATAAATATTTACATTTTTCCTCCAATTATATGTCTCAAATTGCCACCAATGTTTTCCTAATCGAGATCATAATTTGGTGGTGACCCTTTCATTTCTCTTTTCCTCATATTAAGACTAAATTTTAGCAACCCAATTTCCGATGTGGGGTTTCCCACAAATATATTATCTATTTTCAACCTTTTAATTTCGAAGAACAATTTCAAATTGCGAGGACGCAATTTATTGAAGGAGGGGAGAATGTAACACCCCAAGATTTCATATTGTGTTAGTTCTTCAAAATAATTCAATAACTTTCACTACATGAAACACCAAGTTCAAGCACACCATGACTTACCAAACAAGCCGTTCAAAAGAGGTTATGAATAGTATTAGATAAATTTTAATGTTTATATAATCCTTATAATTTTAGAATCCATATTATGAGTTTCTTAGATATAATGCAAGAACAAATTCATTTTCAGTATTGCACTTTTATCAACTTTAATAGTGAACCCTTTTTAAATACTATATTTTAAACTTTTTGACTAAATGGGGATATCAAAAATTTAAAATGAAACATCACAAGCTTCTACGGTACGCATCTCTTTGAATAATGTGATAGCGTGTGTTGTACGCAACACCGAGTTCTAACACACCATAACTAATCAAACTAGCCGTTATGAATAGTAATACCTACTTTTTGAAATTATATATATTTTATATTTGAAAATGGACTTCATTTTTGGATTCAGAATATCGAAATTAGTCTAGGGTGAAATATTGGTACTTTTCGGATAACTTTCATATTTTGATGAATAGTGAAAATTACTAAATTTTAATTAAAAACAACTTTTTTAATCAAAATAATTAATAGTGATAAATTATGAATTTGAGTGGTTTTAAAGTATATTTAGAATATATTTTTACCATTTAATATAATGTTGGTCATTGAACATAATTTTACAATTAAACCAAACATAAACAACTGTCAATCTTTTGATAGTTATTATCTCTTAAAAACACGCTTTTTGTTTTGACAGCGGGAATTAATTTTAAATTAATTTCTGCCACTTCTGTGTTTTGAATTTAGAAAAATGGATTCCATATTTGGAATCAGGATGTTCAAATTGTGTAAATAGGTAACTTTTATTTTTAGACATTTTGAATAATTACTGCGGTAAATATTTTATTTACCATGGTTAAAGGGTAAATCCGGTAAATAAGGGTTAAAAATTAATATTATAATAATACACAATTACCCTAAAACGTGTCCTAACCTTATTGGTGGACACATACCCGACACTGGGAATCCTTGGGTCAATTTGGGGACCCCTTGGAGCCACTTGTATGTGGTAGGGACACATTATATTAATAAAGTTAAAATAAAAATAAAAATGGAATAAGCTTACATCTTTTAGAAGAACAATTTTTACATAGGGTTATACATGTTGGATTTTCGATTATAAATATTCATTAGAAAGCTAAAAAGATTTCCTACATAATGATGTTTTATTTATAATTTTTAGACATTAAATAATTTATTTTATGTATGACACAATGATGATGCAGTAATTACAAAAATAGTAAAAAATTAACATGATTGATATTATAAATACCCAAATAAATATAATATGAAACTTTTAATGAATTACACTAATTTTCTAGGATACTATGATATATTAGGATTTATTTAATTGACTTTGTTCGAAGTAATCAATCTGTTATGAGTTTCACAAAAATCAACTATTGAATAGTGTCAAAATTGACATAAAAGAGTTCTTAAAACAAATATTATATTATTAATTGATATTAAATTCCTAAAAATCTAAGGTTCGGCCAAGAGACTTATATTATGATAGTTTAATCATTAATGGACCACTTGGGGGTCGCTTGGATGTATATAGTAAGTTTATTAACCATATCATATAAAAATACAAAGAGACATTGTAAAAGTGAAACTAATTAACTTAGAGTTAATACTTAAAGATAAGGTTAATATAAGTACCCAAACCTGTCTAAATTCTATTGGATGAGTTGTTTTCGACCTATCCCCACCTCATCCTTTGAATAGTCAACTTTGGAGCCTTTGGAAACCGAATATGAATTTATTATAAATTCATAATTCTAGCTTTTCCAAAAGTGCCCCTCACCCCTCTTATAAAAGGGCACTCCTCCTCTTTTCTTCACACCTCTCAAGCCACTTGGCTCGTCCAAACTCTGCCCAACAAAGCTCCCCAAATCCCTCTCCTCCTCCTTGAAGCTTCCCCTTAGGCAGAAAGCATTTCAAGAAGTCCTTTGGTTCCAACCAAAGTGAGTTACCTAGATTAAAGGAGGTTAACCTACCCCAACAAAGGAAAAGTACAAGGTAAGGGTTTACTTTACAACCTCTTCATTATCCAAGGTTGTTTATACGTAATAATCTACTGGGATCTCTTTATCATCCACATTCATGTTTCTTAAAAATGTATTTCAAAACATTTTTACTATTACAAGAATATGGGTTAAAGTCATTTATACCCTTGTTTGACTTTTTATAAGAGGTGTATAAAGGAATCTTTCCGTCGTTTTCAAAACAAGGTCCTTTTTAACCTTTTCGACAGAATTGAGGTAAGAATGTTTTTTTAACTTATACGGCGGGTGCGGTTATTTTACGCCGTTATAAAATCTTCAAAGCTTTCTTTACAAGCTTATAAGAATATTTTCAATGAAAATGTTTTATTTTATATGGATATTAAATGATTTCAAAATAAAAAGAGATATTTCTTTAAAAAGAATTTTGATTTCATCTATGTCAACATCCTTTGATGGATTTTACGCTTATTTGAAGTTGATTTATTGTAATAAAAAGCTTCTATATTGTATTGAAAGTTTTGTGATATGTTTGACTGTGGATGTGCTATTTTTATACCATTCATAGTTTATGGTGAAAGTATTGAAATTTCGTATGCTAGTTCCAATAAGAATGTCTATGTTATATTTCAATCTTTACTTCATATGAATGTGTTGGACAAGTATGTTCCAGGTTGGGGACTGGTTAAAGTAAGCCATCCAGGTTAGGGACTGGTAAAAGTAAGCCCTCCGGGTTGGTGTCCGGTTATTAGAGGCACTCCGGGTTGGTGTCCGGTTATTAGAGGCACTCCGGGTTGGTGTCCGGTTATTAGAGCCACTCCGGGTTGGTGTCCGGTTATTAGAGGCACTCCGGGTTGGGTTCCGGTTACAGTTAGCCCCAAGGTCTTGGGAAGAGGCCTTGAAAAGTAATTAAAGTTTAGCATTATGCATTCCAACATTATGAAAGTGGTTATTGATATTGCATGTGATTATTCGATTAGTAGAATATCCACGTGAATAAGTAAATGGCATTATTTCATTTTACTTTTTCCATACTATGTTGAAGTTCAATTTTAAAAGGCTTTTGTTTTAGTAATTCATTGCCTTAAATGTTTATGATTATTTTGAATGTTCCGCTATATTGTTATCCTTACTGGGCATTTGAGCTCACCCCTTTTCTATGTTTTATTTTTCCCAGGTAGTGAAGAAGTAAATTATGAATGACTTGCAGGGATATTATGAGGGGTTAATAGTGTGGATATGAAGACTTTGTTGTTGTAGTTGTTTTTCACTTTGAAATGTAATGTAAAACTTTATGATTATATCTAGTGTTTCCAAGGCTACTAAACCAATCGGTCTTTCGGGATTTGATCTTTCTTGTGATCATGCAAATGTTATGTAATAATGCACCGACTCTGGGTAGCTGGGGTCGGGGCGTTACAGTTGGTATCAGAGGGAGGTTTAGTGCAAACCTTGGAATCTAGATTTAGATAAACTCCGATTAGAGCACGTAGACCTAAGATGAAATTTGAGGATTAGTATAGAAGAACTTCCTAGAATTTTGGTATTGTAGAGATTTTGTGAGTTTTCCGAGCAATACATCCCTGTCTAGATACGAGCAGGTAGAGGCGGCTCTGGCACAGATGTACCTAGGGGTAAAACCCGAAAACACCGCTTTGAGCTAGACTCGAACGGGAACTGGTGCACGACAACGGGCCTTGCTGCACTCTTGGTTACGACACTCCCGGGGGATATGCTTAGGATAACTCTCATTTTCTTTACAAATCATTATGAAGGGTTTATGAGTATATACTTCCTCAAAGAAAACATTTTTATGATTATGGATTATATCCATAAATAGTTCAATTTATGTTAAGAGTTTTATAAGTATGGGATTATGTATTTTGATTCATAAACTGATCTAGTGTATTCTATTGTTTAGAAATGGCGCCCAGTAGAAGGAATGAGAACTCCAGAAACGCACATGATCCAAAGAGATGGAAGGATCATATCTTTCATGGTCTTAAGCTAGAATTTATAAGATAAATAGTCTCCCATGTATTATCATCATATGAAGAAATAATATCATGTGTTGGTAAGATAAGTAAAGAGTTTACTGAGTCCTATGGCTTTGAAGGGAAGCAAGAGAAGAAAAGGATGGAAGAGAGAAATATGGATAAAGGGAAGAGGGAAAAGAAGAATTTTCCCATATGTGGTAACTGTGGAAAGAAACACCCTGGAACTTGCCTGAATGGAATGGGAGTTTGTTATAAGTGTGGAGGAAAAAGGCACAAAGTACGTGACTGCAAGGGTAAGAAAATGGTTTCAAATGTACAATGCTTCATTTGCAAGGAGATTGGACACTACGCGAACCTATGTCCCAGTCATCAGACTATGCCGCAAATGATGCTATTGGATAATAATCAAGTTATGATACTACCACAGATGAAGAGGAATGATTAGAGTTCTTATGTTGATTATGTCAATTGAGTGTTGTATCAACAATGTACTTGTTATAATAATTATGGAGTATATAAGGATTGTACTGCAGTACTATTTCATTAAGGACTTGAGATTGTGTGGAACAAAGAAAAGTGACTCAATAGCAGGATAAATTTTTGGAAAATATATGGTTGAGAGAATGATAAATCATAATATAGTTCAGATACTGAGGTTGTGATTTTGGAATAATATGTGATTGTTATGGATAAATTATATTGGATGTTCTTGACTGCCTTGGAACTGATTAATGATTTGTATATTCCATCATTGTTGGGGTTTAAAACATTTTTGGATTAATGAAGTATATCCAGCATTCTATATGGAATAAGGGAGCATGAATGTAATCAATAAGGAATATGGTAATACATGATGAAGGTATTCATATGCTATTACGGGGTAAAAAGAATCTATATTATGTTTACCTTCCTTATAAATGTTGTACTGTGAGTTTGGACAGAAGTATTTTGGATAGTTCTAGTTTGGATTATTTTGGATTTCCATAAAAGGACAACCCGGAGGTCGGGCGGCAACCCGTCGCGTCCGGCAAGGCTGCGAGACTTGAACCCGCAACCGAAGGGCGACAAGGGTGTATCACCTACCACTGGCCCACGAGATGTCCTGGATTAAATAATGTAGTTTTTATTAAAAGATCTTGTAGATGAATTATAGATTCCTTTATTTTGGAACCCTATACGAATAGTGTAAATAGAATTTTTTTACATTCTATTATCTTTTAGAGTGAAAGATGAGTTTGTGGTAGAAATTTATTAATGGATAAAACTCTAATTATAAAGTAATTATATCTCCATATGATCTTAGCCAATCTCATAAAAAATTCCTCAATATTAAGAAAAGCAAATTAGAACAAAAATGTTTTCCTAGATGGTACCTTAAATCATCACTAGTTTATGGCTTTGGGATTGTTGGCCTTTTCATAGCCATGTTCTCTACCACTCTCCATCAGGTAATTGATGGTTAGATTTCTCTTCCATATCCATATTTTCCTACATGGAACCCTAGTATGTGTTATTTTCAGTAATCTTCATACTTTCCACTCTTTATTTTAAATAGAGGCCTCGTTAATTCATTTTTCGATGTGGGAT
Organism: Viscum album; assembly: GCA_963277665.1. NCBI lineage: Eukaryota > Viridiplantae > Streptophyta > Magnoliopsida > Santalales > Viscaceae > Viscum > Viscum album. The sequence goes on from OY728129.1 coordinate 1,058,835,785, forward strand.
TTCAATTAAGATATTTTGAAACGTCAAAAATGTGTTATCCTAATACCCTATGTTTTGTTGAACCGATGGTATTTCAAATCATCATAGATTGATGAATTTAAGGACCTCAATTTTATACTTGTTTGTGATTGATGACCTCAATCACTACCTATAAATATTTACGTTTTTCCTCCAATTATATGTCTCAAATTGCCACCAATGTTCTCCTAATCGAGATCATAATTTGGTGGTGACCCTTTCATTTCTCTTTTCCTCATATTAAGACTAAATTTTAGCAACCCAATTTCCGATGTGGGGTTTCCCACAAATATATTATCTATTTTCAACCTTTTATTTTCGAAGAACAATTTCAAATTGCGAGGACGCAATTTATTGAAGGAGGGGAGAATGTAACACCCCAAGATTTCATACTGTGTTAGTTCTTCAAAATAATTCAATAACTTTCACTACATGAAACACCAAGTTCAAGCACACCATGGCTTACCAAACAAGCCGTTCAAAAGAGGTTATGAATAGTATTAGATAAATTTTAATGTTTATATAATCCTTATAATTTTAGAATCCATATTATGAGTTTCTTAGATATAATGCAAGAACAAATTCATTTTCAGTATTGCACTTTTATCAACTTTAATAGTGAACCCATTTTAAATACTATATTTTAAACTTTTTTACTAAATGGGGACATCAAAAATTTAAAATGAAACATCCCAAACTTCTACGGTACGCTTCTCTTTGAATAATGTGATAGCGTGTGTTGTACGCAACACCGAGTTCTAACACACCATAACTAATCAAACTAGCCGTTATGAATAGTAATACCTACTTTTTGAAATTATATATATTTTATATTTGAAAATGGACTTCATTTTTGGATTTGGAATATCGAAATTAGTCTAGGGTGAAATATTGGTACTTTTCGGATAACTTTCATATTTTGATGAATAGTGAAAATTACTAAATTTTAATTAAAAACAACTTTTTTAATCAAAATAATTAATAGTGATAAATTATGAATTTGAGTGGTTTTAAAGTATATTTAGAATATATTTTTACCATTTAATATAATGTTGGTCATTGGACATAATTTTACAATTAAACCAAACATAAACAAGTGTCAATCATTTGATAGTTATTATCTCTTAAAAACACGCTTTTTGTTTTGACAGCGGGAATTATTGTTAAATTAATTTCTGCCAATTCTGTGTTTTGAATTTAGAAAAATGGATTCCATATTTGGAATTAGGATGTTCAAATTGTGTAAATAGGTAACTTTTTTTTAGACATTTTGAATAATTACTGCGGTATATATTTTATTTACCATGGTTAAAGGGTAAATCCGGTAAATAAGGGTTAAAAAATAATATTATAATAATACAAAATTACCCTAAAACGTGTCCTAACCTTATTGGTGGACACATACCCGACCATGGGCATCCTTGGGTCAATTTGGGGACCCCTTGGAGCCACTTGTATGTGGTAGGGACACATTATATTAATAAAGTTAAAATAAAAATAAAAATGGCATAAGCTTACATCTTTTAGAAGAACAATTTTTAAATAGGGTTATACATTTTGGATTTTCGATTATAAATATTCATTAGAAATCTAAAACGATTTCCTACATAATGATGTTTTATTTATAATTTTTAGACATTAAATAATTTATTTTATTTATGACACAATGATGATGCAGTAATTACTAAAATAGTAAAAAATTAACCTAATTGATATTATAAATACCCAAATAAATATAATATGAAACTTTTAATGAATTACACTAATTTTCTAGGATAATATGATATATTAGGATTGATTTAATTGACTTTGTTCGAAGTAATAAATCTGTTATGAGTTTCACAAAAATCAACTATTGAAAAGTGTCAAAATTGACATAAAAGAGTTCTTAAAACAAATATTATATTATTAATTGATATTAAATTCCTAAAAATCTAAGGTTCGGCCAAGAGACTTATATTATGATAGGTTAATCATTAATGGACCACTTGGGGGTCGCTTGTATGTATATAGTAAGTTTATTAACCATATCATATAAAAATACAAAGAGACATTGTAAAAGTGAAACTAATTAACTTAGAGTTAATACTTAAAGATAAGGTTAATATAAGTACCCAAACCTGCCTATATTCTATTGGATGAGTTGTTTTCGACCTATCCCCACCTCATCCTTTGAATAGTCAACTTTGGAGCCTTTGGAAACTGAATATGAATTTATTATAAATTAATATTTCTAGCTTTTCCAAAAGTGCCCCTCACCCCTCTTATAAAAGGGCACTCCTCCTTCTCTTTTCCTCACACCTCTCAAGACACTTGGCTCGTCCAAACTCTGCCCAACTAAGCTCCCAAAATCCCTCTCCTCCTCCTTGAAGCTTCCCCTTAGGCAGAAAGCATTTCAAGAAGTCCTTTGGTTCCAACCAAAGTGAGTTACCTAGATTAAAGGAGGTTAACCTACCCCAACAAAGGAAAAGTACAAGGTAAGTGTTTACTTTACAACCTCTTCATTATCCAAGGTTGTTTATACGTAATAATCTACTGGGATCTCTTTATCATCCACATCCATGTTTCTTAAAAATGTATTTCAAAACATTTTTACTATTACAAGAATATGGGTTAAAGTCATTTATACCCTTGTTTGACTTTTTATAAGAGGTTTATAAAGGAATCTTTCCGTCGTTTTCAAAACAAGGTCCTTTTTAACCTTTTCGACAGAATTGAGGTAAGAATGTTTTTTTAACTTATACGGCGGGTGCGTTTATTTTACGCCGTTATAAAATCTTCAAAGCATTCCTTACAAGCTTATAAGAATATTTTCAATGAAAATGTCTTATTTTATATGGATCTTAAATGATTTCAAAATAAAAAGAGATATTTCTTTAAAAAGAATTTTGATTTCATCTATGTCAACATCCTTTGATGGATTTTACGCTTATTTGAAGTTGATTTATTGTAATACAAAGCTTCTATATTGTATTGAAAGTTTTGTGATATGTTTGACTGTGGATGTGCTATTTTTATACCATTCATAGTTTATGGTGAAAGTATTGACATTTCGTATGCTAGTTCCAATAAGAATGTCTATGTTATATTTCAATCTTTACTTCATATGAATGTGTTGGACAAGTATGTTCCAGGTTGGGGACTGGTTAAAGTAAGCCCTCCAGGTTAGGGACTGGTAAAAGTAAGCCCTCCGGGTTGGTGTCCGGTTATTAGAGGCACTCCGGGTTGGTGTCCGGTTATTAGAGGCACTCCGGGTTGGTGTCCGGTTATTAGAGCCACTCCGGGTTGGTGTCCGGTTATTAGAGGCACTCCGGGTTGGGTTCCGGTTACAGTTAGCCCCAAGGTCTTGGGACGAGGCCTTGAAAAGTAATTAAAGTTTAGCATTATGCATTCCAACATTATGAAAGTGGTTATTGATATTGCATGTGATTATTCGATTAGTAGGATATCCACGTGAATAAGTAAATGGCATTATTTCATTTTACTTTTGCCATACTATGTTGAAGTTCAATTTTAAAAGGCTTTTGTTTTAGTAATTCATTGCCTTAAATGTTTATGATTATTTTGAATGTTCCGCTATATTGTTATCCTTACTGGGCATTTGAGCTCACCCCTTTTCTATGTTTTATTTTTCCCAGGTAGTGAAGAAGTAAATTATGAAAGACTTGCAAGGATATTATGAGGGGTTAATAGTGTGGATATGAAGACTTTGTTGTTGTAGTAGTTTTTCACTTTGAAATGTAATGAAAAACTTTATGATTATATCTAGTGTTTCCAAGGCTATTAAACCAATCGGTCTTTCGGGATTTGATCTTTTTTGTGATCATGCCAATGTTATGTAATAATGCACCGACTCTGGGTAGCTGGGGTCGGGGCGTTACACTGATCCACAACATGGAGGATCAATGTTAGACCGCTTCATGAGGAAACAACCACCAACATTTAATGGGGGTACAAATCCATTAGTAGATAAGCAATGGATAAACTCCTTAGAGAAAATATTCCACGCCTTGGGGAGTAGTGAAAGGGAAAAGGTTGTCATGACAGTTTACCGCCTCACTGGAGATGCTGATCAATGGTGGTCATTGATTCAAAACACAATGTAAGATGATTACATATCAAATATGGAATGGAGGGAGTTCAAAGATCTTTTCTTAGAAAAATACTTTCCTCATGACCATAGAGCAGATATGGAAAGGCAATTTCTGAGTCTGAAACAAAAGGAGGATGAGAATGTCACAAAGTATGAGGCCAACATTACAAGGTTAGCGAGGTATGCTGCAGATTATATACATAACCCAAGAGGTAAGATTGATCGTTTCTTTGATGGGTTAAAACCATTTCTCCTTCGAGCTTTAGTATCACAATCGTTCTCAACATACGAAGATATTGTCTCATGTGCTATCAAGACAGAAAAGGAATTCTCTAAGTCTTATGACAACAATGTAAAGCAAGAGAAGAAGAGAACGGTGGAACAACAGACAGATAAAGGGAAAAAGGAAAAGAAGGATTTTCCATTATTTGATAATTGTGGGAAGAATCACCCTGGTACTTGTCTAAAAGGAATGGGAGTTTGTTATAAATGTGGGGAAAAAGGGTCACCAGGCGCGTGATTGCAAGGGAAAGAAAGAGGCTATCAATGTTGAATGCTACAATTGTAGAGAAATGGGTCATTATGCAAATGAATGTCCTATGCGTCAGGGAAACTTACCTCAGAAAAGGCCAAGGGATCAAGGACAATCTTAAGCTGTTACTACAGTTGAAGCAGAATAACTAATGTATTGGTGCTTTTGGACTCAAGGATTATATTCTGGTTATAATAATAATGTGATATATATAAAGATTGTACTGCAGTACTTTTTGATTAAGGTAATATGATTAAGGTAATCATATTTTTAGTATGTGACAATAATAGAATCTTTTCTTTGTTTGGGAAATCTGATGTTACAATTGATTTTGGAATTTAGAGACATTTTAGAGAAAGTCTGGACGGAGGTATTTTGGATAACTATTAAGGTTGGAATGGATTAAGTTGAACCATGTATAGTACTGTTTAAGGTTAAAGCATTTATGCAGATTATTTTTGGAATATTATGATACTATAGTTTTAGGAAAAGGACAACCTGCAGGGTGGGGAATAACCCATCGCATTGGACAAAGCTGCAGGAATCGAACCCACAACCATAGTGCGACAATCCTTTATTTCCTACCACTAGCCTACAAGAAGTCCCTGGTTATAACAAAATAATTTTACTAATCTAAATGGTATGTGTTAACATTTGGAACCTTATACAATTAGGATAAGTATAATATTTTTGAGTTCTATTATCTTTTTGAGTGAAAGATGAGTTGAAGGTTGAAACTCTAATTGTCAAGCATAAATATATATATACCTATCTCTTATTCAATTAATAAATTAATTCTTAAACTTTATTAAAGGGATATTAAAACAAAAAAATGTGTTATCCTAATACCTTATGTCTTGTTGAACTGATGATATTTTAAATCAACATAGATTGAAGTCTTTGAGGCCCTCAATTTGACAGTTGATTGTGATTGATGACCTCAATCACTCCCTACAAATATTTACGTTTTTCCTCCAATTATATGTCTTTAATTTCCACCAATGTTCTCCTAATGGAGATCATAATTGGGTGGTGACTTTTTCATTTCCCTTTCCCTCTTATTAAGGCTAAATTTTATTAATCTTATTTCCGATGTGGGTTTTCCACAAAGGTATTTTCTCTTTTCAACCTTTTATTTACAAAGAAAAATTTCAAATTGCGAGGACGCAATTTATTGAAGGAGGGGAGAATGTAACACCCCGAGCTTCCATGATACGCTTCTCATTCAATAACGTAATAGCTTGCATTGTACGCAACATCGAGTTCTAACACACTGCAACTAATTAAAGTAGCCGTTATGAATAGTAATAACCACTTTTTAAATTTATAGAAATTTTATCTTTCAAAATGGACTACATTTTTGTATTCCTAATATTGAAATTATCCTATGTTGAATTTTTTGTAATTTTCTGAGAACTTCAAAATTTTTATGAATAGTGAAAAATACTTAAAACAACTTTTTTAATCCAAATAATTTATAGTTATAAGTTATAATATTGAGTGGTTTTAAAGTATAATTAGAATATATTTTTACCATTTTATCCAATGGTGGTAATTAGAATTAATTTCACTTTGAAATTGGACATAAACAATTGTCAATCTTTTGATATAAATTGTTTCTTAAAAACACGCTATCTGTTGTAACAGCGGGAATTAATTTTAAAATTAATTAATGCAACTTATATGTTTGGAATTTTGTAAAATAGACATCATTTTTGAATTCGGAATATCAATTATAGCTTAGGGTGAAATTTTGGCCATGTTCTGAAAAACTTCAATTTTTGTGAATAGTGAAACCACTAAGTGGTAGTTAAATAACTGATTTTTCGTTTAAATGATATATTACCACTTCTGTGATTTGATTTTCAAAAATCCGAAATACATGGTTTTCATTAAAAAGCAAAATGTGGTTCAATGAGATTAAAATAATTTTTGGTGAATAGTAACTTTTAAGTTCTTAATCGCGATTAGAGGTAATTATTGTAGTTTAAGGTAATAATAATGTTTTAATAATATGATATGAGCTTGACACATGTCCTACCCTCATTTTATGTGCCATGGCCGACCAATACAATCCATGGGTCAACTTGGGGACCCCATGGAGCCACTTTAGTTGGAAAATGACATAAATACCTTTTATTTAATGTTAAAGTAAAAATTGACACAAACATGAAATGTTTTACTAAAACAATTTTTACATGGGGTTATACAAGTCATAATTTTGATTATAAAGAGTCATTGGATAGATAAAAAGATTTTCTACATCATAGTATTTTTTTATAATTTTTAGACATTAAATAAATTAAATTATTTATGACATCATGATGATGCAGCGATGACCTCATTATTTAACGATTTAAATAAAATGAGAAGATAATGTAAAATCCAAGGCTTACACTTGTCCAAAGACTATTGGATGAGGATATTTAGAACCCTTATCACCTTAGCCTCGAATTATACAAGTGTGGGACCTTTGGAATCTGAAAAGCATTGTATAATAGAATAACATTTCATTACTTTCCAAAAGTGCCCCTCCTCTCCACTTATAAAAGGCCCCCACCACTCCCACCTTATTCACACATTCAATCCATTTGGCTCGGCCAAACTCTGCCCAAATACTCTCACAACTTCCCCCTCTTACTCCTAGAAGCTTCACTTTGGGCAGAACTCTTCCCAAGGAAGCCTTTGTCTCAAATCAAAAAGAGTTACCCGATTTTTACGGTAATGTCTTCTCTAATGTTGTTTTGTTTTATTTTGCTTCTCCAACCCCTTAAACTCTTTTCATTCCTTTCTTTTGTAACAACACCAGTATCTATAATATACTAGGATGTTGTTATGATAAGGATTTGGTTTACACTTACACACACCTTCGTCTAATGGTTAAAGAACATATTGTTTCTGTGGGTGGCGAAATACTGCCTCACGAAACGATGATTGTTCAAATTCTTTTAACACCTATAATGGTGGCCATTTTGATGACACTATTTTCATATATGATATATATATTATGTTTATTTTTTCCTTATGCTTCTGTATTTCTCATTTATGGCATACTTTATGATTTCCATTATGGGTAAACGCGATAATTTCATTTTAGGAAGTGCGGACTACCGCCCCCTCAAAGTGATGTGAATCGTTAATGCCATATGTGGGATGTATAAAGGATGGAGTAAATGATATTATATATGATATTATACTGGAACTATATTATACCTTTATATAATTATGATTTCATTACATTAAATACGAAATAGAAATGAAAGTAGCGTTCATGCGTACGTACGGCTTACCGTCTCCATGAACGGTGCATTTCATTTCTTACCTCTAAATGTTACGTAACATTATGAATGAATGTATATACTGGATATATATGATATATATGATATATACATCATGAATATAATTCTGGATATAATGGATATTTCACCACATGAACAACTTGTAATTATAAGAAGATTATTGTTGACACAAGTACCAAAGATCGACAAAACGACCGTTATTAACTTAAATAATTACATAACGTTCATAACATTGTAATAAGTGATATAAAAAGGATAATGAAATTGAAAATTGTTCTTTATAAGGTAGATATTTACTCTAGTTTATTATTCAGGAGGTTAAAGAACGGTTGAGTCAAGTCGTACACGAGGTAAGGGAACTTCTTAACCCAACTTCCATTCTTTGGGTTAATCTCCTACTTTCAAATTATGTCATGATATTATTATGTCTTATTTTGTATTTTAACTTTCTTAATGTGTACCTATAGTGAATACACATAATATATCTATTTTATTTAAAAAAATGATCTTTGTAAGGGAACTTCTTAACCCAACTTCCATTCTTTGGGTTAATCTCCTACTTTCAAATTATGTCATGATATTATTATGTCTTATTTTGTATTTTTACTTTCTTTATGTGTACCTATAGTGAATACACATAATAGATCTATTTTACTTTAAAAATGATATTTTTAAGGACTTCGTCTCAATCTCCTTTCATTGAGGCATATTTGGTTTTATACACAACTTTCTTTTATACGGTGTAAAACCCCCTTTGACTTTTACGTTTATTCAAAAGGAATCTTTTTTTATAAGAATCGTTTTACTAAACGACAAAAAGGGAATGTTTTTCTTGCCGTACTTATGCAGCGACAACGACTTCTCCGCCGCCGTGACCATTATTTGAGTTTCGGCTTCCTCTACAAGCCATCATTTTTTTTAATGAAAAATAATTACAAAGTTTTAACTTTCTTTTATTTTGGTATTGGAAATGGTTTTGAAAGAGTTTTTATTATATCAATGTGTTGTATTGATATCTTGTGATTGAAATGTGGAAATGGTATGTTTCCTTTATCCATGTTTTATGTGATATGATTATGTTATGGTTTATGATATGTTTAAAACCATTCATATGAGGAATGCATTGGACTTAGTAAGTGACGGGTGGAGCCCGCTATAGCTCCTCGATGCATCGGTAGGTCTCATGAGACAAACTAGTGTCTTGGCACAAGACCTTGACAAAATCTTATTTGTAGTCCTGGAATGAGGCCTTGGATATGTGGTTATGATAGTCTGGCATTATGCATTCCAACATTATGAAAGTGGTTAGCGATTTTGCATGTGATTATTCGACCAGTAGAATATCCATGTGAATAAGTAAATGGAATTATCTCATTTTACTTTTGCCATATTATGTTGAAGTTCATGTTTAAAAGGCTTTTGTTTTAGTTATACATTGCCTTAAATGTTAATGTTTATTTATGAAAGCTTCCGCATTATTGTTACCCTTACTGAGCATCTGAGCTCACCCCTTTCAATGGTTTAATATTTTCCAGGATGTGAAGAAGTATTTTATGAATGACCTGCAGGGATAGTCAGAAGAGGATATGAGTGTGGACTATGAAGACTTTGTTATTAGTTTTTCACTTTATGATGTAATGTAACACTTATGAATGTATCTAGTGTTTCCAAGGCTACTAAACTAATCGGTCTTTCGAGACTTGATCTTTTGTGATCATTCCAATGTTACGAAGTAATGCACCGACTCTGGGTAGCTGGGGTCGGGGCGTTACAAACATCATCGTCTGAAACTAGAAAATAATCGCCTTCGGGAGAAGTTAAAACTAGTAGAAATTACTACTCATGTAATGTTGGCTGAGCCACCCCAAGATTCTATCACCCTAGCACACTTTACTCTTAGGTCCTATGCTGGTGTTATAAGGGGTTATGTAACGAGACCGTAAATGCCTTGTGTAATCCTTTGATTTAATTAAAAATTGTAATTTATTCTTATGATGAAGTTTTTGAATTTTCAAATGTTTGGATAAATGTAGGATGTATGTTATTGATGGATTTTATAGAAAGAAAATTTTTAAAATGTTTATGTAAACCTTAAATAATTAAAAATGTTTAATGATTTTCAAAAAATGGTCTTCTACAATTATTTTCAGTACGAAATTTAGAGTCTAATAAGATCAACATAATTTTTGAAAAATCGTAAGTTATGAATAGTGATTTAATGCTTAGGATTAGTAATGTGACCAAATGTAATATTAATATCACTGAAATAAAGTATTACTATAAGCTAGGCACCTGGATTAAGTAATGTTATTCAATAAAATAGGTAAACAACTGTTTCAGAAATTATTAGTCAAGTATTAGTTTTTTCGGATGAATAGTGTTTTTTAATTAAAAATTAATTTTAAAAAAATTAGAAAACTATTTTTATAAAATGGAGATCATTTTTTAAATCAAATCATCTATATTAGGTTAAGGTGAAATTTTGGGATTAGTCTGAGAATGTTGTTTTTTTGATGAATAGTGAAAATATAGTTTTTAAGTTACGGGTGTTTAATGATGTCATTAAATGATGTATTAAGTGTTCATTCAATATGGTAGACTTATGAATAGTAATATAAGGTATGAGTTTTCCCATTTTTCGAATACTATGGGAAAATACCCTGGCCAAGCCCACGGTTTTTCCAATACCACCAATGAGGTGTCCCTTGGTCATTAATGCCTTGTCCCCTCACTTTCCCTATAAATACCAACCCTTTCCTCCTTTATTTTTCACTCCCAACTCTTCCCCAACGAATATATGGTCTCATTACCTCCCAAGGAGTCCTCCCAAGGTTACCCCATTCTCTCAAGGTCCCGAGCATTGAGTTTTAAGAGATACGTTTTAAGGTAAGGGATCATACCTCTCTCTTTCTTTCAAAGTACTCACTTTTATGTCATTTCTTTTATGCTCCATGTTCTTATGTTGGGTATGTTTTTTTGTATTAATCCTACATTAATTTTTATTTTTATATGATGAGAGACCCCCTCTTTCTCTAATCAATTCATTTTGAGAATGTTTATGTGACGCCGTTAGGCTGCCAAATTTTTAAGGGATTCTTTCACCCTTCTCGTTTTCAAAATCTATTTTCATGTCAAGTCATTAATGTTCATTTTTATTATGTTGGGGTATTATATATATATATATATATAATTCTGATATTTTATGTTCATATGATGATAGACCCTATTTTATCTCGTCAATTCATTTTTTTGATGTTTTAAGTGAGGTCGTTAGGCTACCGAAATTTCATAAGGGAAATGTTATTTTTGTCTTCCTTCAATGTTGTTCATTTCATATGTTATGTCTTTGAAATTTAATTACCATGTTCTTATATCCATTATATTCTGTCCCTATAATTTTTTATGGATCATTTATGAGTGGGTGACCCATGTACCTTATATTTTCAATGTTTTCTAAAACCCTGCAACATAGCCGTTATGCTGCCGAATTTTCACCTCAAAGTGTCTGTCTTTTTCTCAAATTTTTTTATTTTATTAATTTAATACTCAAATATCTTTATTCTATAGGGTTATTTACATATATATCAAAATATTCTATTTAAAATTATGGGATTTACATACATGAAACCCGATTTCCTTTTCCGTGGGTTTAAAGTGACATAAAGATCATGTCTTTAAAGCAGTTTTTAAAATGTTATTATTATCAAAGGAAACCCATTTATTTTTTGTTATATGGGTTATTTATGAAATTTTTTATGATGATATATGTGGCTCACATGATAATAAAGGAAAATTTAAGGTTATTCCATAATAGCGCTCCAATGCATTGGGTAAAGACTTAATCTCTAGAGATGACCATTTTTAACGACACCTTGGTGAATAACCTTGGTAATTCTTAATGACACCTTGGGGATGGACCTTGGTGAAAGAGTAATTATTGTCTATGTTAAACGATGTAGACACATATTCAAGTTATGAAACATGTTATTTTTTTTTTGATATTCCACAAGATCTCTTTCTCATTCCTTGAAGTTATTTTTCATGACTTTTGTTGTATCGCAAGATCTCATGTAAAATGTTTCTCGTGTTTCCCTTACCGGGCCTTCTTATCACCATTTCCTTTGATGTATACTCCCAGGTTATGAGATGTTGTAATGAACATAGGATGAACAAATGAATAAGCCATTAATGTGTTTAAGAAAAATGTTGTTTTTTGTTGTCATGTATTATGTTCCTGGTTTCCAAGACACTAATCCTTAAAGATCCTCGGTTTTGTATAATGTAATGAAAGTATATGTGATAAAAAGCCTGGATGTTAAAAATACAACTATAACCTCATGATTTAAATTATATGAAATATTATTTGGAATTAGGAGATACTTTATTCTCTATAAAAATTTGGAGGCATCATTTGTATGGAGAAAAATGTGAAATATATACTAATTATAAAAGTTTTAAGTATATATTTACTTAGAAGGAAAGAAAAAATAAGAAATGAAGATGGATGGAATAAATTATGGATTATGATTGAATAATAAATTATCATCCTAGAAAATTAATAAAAGTGACGAAATTATTGTTTCAAAAACATCACACTACATTAACCATGTTACATTTGGAACAGGCCCCCTTGGTTAATGGTTTGGAGAATTTTTTCTTGGATTTTTTTGGCACAGGAAATTCCACTATTTTGTTATAAGTTTTAGTGCATGTTTCTATCTCATATAGAATTAATAAAGAATAGTATGAAGACAATGAGTAAAAAAAGTATATATGGTTATGAATGGTAAGATGGCTAAATTTAATACTGATATGGAATGTGCCTTGATATTTTTAAATATATTATGTGTTCCTTGTGATTCCCAGCAGAAGAAATAATTGTCAAGTGAAGATCATAGTTCACCATTTTCAGTGCATCCTGGAAGCAAAGAGTTGTATATAGAGCGTAGAATGTATTACTAGTGGTATTAAATAAAAATAGATATTACAGGTTTTACCATGAAATGTTTTCCATTTCAACAGGTTAAAGTTGATTGAAGTCTACCAAGGTGTTGTTTCAGACTTTTCTAGTGCCAGAATGAAAATGGTAAAATATATCTATCGATTTTTTTTAAGAAATACCAAATAATTTTCAAGGTGACAATGTAATTTGGGTTATTTTTAATCGAATGAATAAATATACAAATTTCAATCCAATTCAAGACAGTCTTTATATATATATTTTTTCTCAACTATACCTTAAAGATATTGTTAGGTTACATGGAGTTCCCCTCTCTATTTTATATGAGCATGAACTCAGATTTACTTCTATCTTTTGTAAAGGCATTAAAGCGTCATTGGAAACTGAATTAAATTTTATCACTTCTTTTTATACTCAATATTATGGATATTCAATGAAAAACATTAAATATTAGAGGATATTTTTTGAGATTGTTCAATATATTTCTATGAAATTTGAAATCTGTAACATTCCTTAGTTTAGTTTTCTTATAATAGAAATTTTGTTTATAGTATAAAGATGGAACCATTTGAGGCATTATATAGAAATTATTTAGGGTAAGGAAGTTTATGGGACCAAAATTTTTAGAGGAAGTGGCTGACAATGTGAAGACGATCTGGAAATTTATGAGGACGACTCACAGCAGGTAAAAAATATTTTTATATAATAGGAGGAATGAATTTTCATTTGAGGTAGGATATCATGTTTTCCTTCAAATACCTCCATCGATAAGTGTTTTTTGTTTTTGTAATAATGGAAAGCTAAGTCCATGGTTCATTGTGCCTTTTATAATCTCGATGAAATTTGGACCAGTTTCCTTTCGAGTAGCCTTGCCTTTGAGTTTATCTGATATACACAATGTTTTTCATGATTCAATGATAAACAATTATGTGCTACATTTATCCCATTTTTTGATCCCAAACATAGTTAATCTAGACAATAACCTTTCTTATGATGTAAAACCAATTCAAATTCTTGATCATAGAAATCAGTTATTTCAACATAGGTAATTTACCATGCTAAGGTTTTGTGGTGAAACCACCTGATTGAATAAGTAACATGGGTATCTTAAAATTCTAAGCGGGAAAGGTATATTCACTTGTTTAATAAGCGCATGGAATTTTTTTGGACACAATTTCTAGAAATTTGGGGGAATCTAACAACCCAGGTACATATAAAATAATTTTTTTAATTCTATAAATGAATAGAAAAATTCATAGGTAATGTATAATGAAATAAGTGGTGATTGTAGAAATTAAGAATATAATCCAAATAGAATAGTTACCCCACCTATGAAAGTATAAATAAAATATATGTATTTACATGTTAAAATATTATATATTTATAGCATGGAATAAGTAAATAAAGTTTTTAAAAATGATAAATTAATTAGTCTTTTTTTCTGAAAGAGAAATGTTTATTTACAATTATATATTTAATAACAATATTTAAATGAAAAATTATTTTCATAACATAGTATAATAAATTAATATTTTTTTCATCTGATTATAATATAATTTTATGATACCTTATTTTTTGGAAATGTTATAAAATCAGTTATAATTTTAAAAATTGGTATTTTTTGAATGAATGATGATTTTAATTAAAAATTACATTTATAATATTTAGGAAATTATTTTCATAAAAGGAATACAATTTTATAATTCTATATTTTGAAAAAAAATTAGGGTTAATTTTTTTTGATTTTTCTAAAATATTTGAATTTCTGGTGAATAGTGAAATACAATAATTTGTAGAATAATCTGAATACATGAATTTTTGATTCGTGGATGATGTAGTGATTATGTAACCCCATAATCTTGAAATATTATTCCCCTTTACTTTTTTTCATGGGAATCACAAATATTTATTTTCTTGAGCCAATATAAAAAACTAGTGACTAAAATAATCAAAGAAAACACATCACTACTCCACATTAAATACCACCAATCACCACCTATTCTCCTCACACATCATATCCTTATAGATTATTTAATTTATACCCAATCCTCTTCCCAAAACACTCACCCAATTCTAGGATACTTTTTTCTTGACAAAATACAAGACACATTTCTCTAGATAGGTTCTCAAGGAAAAGAAATCAAGAGGTAAAATCTTCTTCCTTTTTTAATTTTTTTCTTTTCAATTTCGTTTCATTTTCATTTATTTTGTTTTTATTTATCACCTACCCTCATAAAAGTGACATAATAAATCTTTTATATGACATATAATATAATTTTATTGATTTAATGGAATATCCTTCATCAAACCTCTCTTCTTCTCTTCTTATTCTAGAAAATGAAAATTGGGTCTCTAACATGTAGCTTCACCACCTTCATGGGTGATGATTTTTCAATTTCCTTTTACACCTTATATGACTGGTTAAAACCCATTATTATTAACAAATAAGATTTTATAATACATATAATAAGTTTTATAATGTTATGTAAACAATATAAAAACATGATATTAAATTAAATGATATAAGTTCGTGATGGTTGCAAAAACCATCAAAATAAATTATATCTTTTTCATTAATGTTTTATCTAAGGAATCATACTAATATCATAATTAAATGAAATATGCTATCAATCAAAATTATTGAAAAATATTAGTATTATTTCTTTCTACTTCTAGAGTTTTCTTCCATTCGATATGAAAATCCATAATGAACATACTAGGGAAACCATGAAATAAATGAACCTAAAACAACAGAAATAAAAAAAATTATAAAATAGGATGATAATAGTTATAAAAATATAATATATTGTATTATAAATATTAATATAGTTATTAAATATATTAATAAAACTCTTTAAACCATTTTACAGGTGGTTTTAACATGTTTGAAGTCAGATGAACCCATGGTAAGGGATATTTATTCTAAAATCCTATTAAATGTATTTTTTAGGATATTCCAATAGAAGGTTTTTATAAATTATAAATCATCATTATAGTTTATATATTTTATAACAACTTTTAGTTTTGAAGCCTTATTTATAGGATTACATGATTATTTTAAAAAAAATGTTTTATATTTAATTTGTGCAGTATTCCATTGAATTAAGTTGGTTTTTTCAAGGAATGATATTATGATGCAAGTGTTAATGTTTTATTTATATGTTCTGGTTCCTAGGAATTGTTTATAATTATGGGAGTGACCTATATCTCCCGCTAACGTAATAGGAATTTTTGTGTTGGATGTTTACCTTAATAGTTATTCTAAGTGTAACTACAATGGTTACACCATAAGGTATCCATTAGGCTTGTATCATATGGTAACCATGAGGGTTACATTTTAAGGTAGCAGCGAGGGTTAAAAATCATATGATAGTCACAATTGTTAAAATATTATCAAATTAAGGACTCAAGTTACCTAAATTGGTTATTTTTATTTCTTTTATTTATGGAAATCTTATGTTTTCAAAAATTAATTATATGTTGCCTTAAAGGTGATAATTATATCTTTGTGAAAAAGATTTCATATGTTTAAAAGTATTCATGGAATAATACTTTCATTACTTAATTTAATACCCCTTACTAATATTTTTTTCTCATCCCATGTTTTTAAAAAAATCAAAGGGTTTAAGGATGGGTATGAAAAAGTAGAACAGAAGAATAATTTTTTGAATATGTTTCGTGAAAAGAATTATTGTTTTATTAAAAAAAATTATATTTTGGATAAAATAGATACTATTTTAGCAGCATCCACTTTGTATTCTTTTGGGTTGTAATGTATGAACTATGACCTAATTATATGAAAATCAGAACTAAATACTTATTTGGGTATGTAAGAATGACAGTTCTAGTTGAATTAACTAGATTTTGTAATGATTAAGGTCGGGTCCTTATAGAATACATCAATAGTGGGTGTGAATTAATTTTTTTTCCATATGTATAATTGATATGCGACTTAATATGAATTGGGAGAAATCCTTTATGTGAAATTGTTTAAAGCATTAATACCAATATTATTCATGATTCATCTGCTATAAATTCCCTCTTAAAGGGATAATGATGAGTACGTTAATGTTTCATTGTTATTTTTTAGTAAAATAAAGAAATTATATAATAAAGTTACCCTAATATCATCTCAAATCAGTAACTTTATCATGTGAAAATTATTGTTCTGGGAATCTATTTCAATCATCATGATCTATTGAGTGGTGATCCCAACGAAATTAATGAACATGAACAATTTCGTATTTACATCCTGGCCACGTTCATTCCATCCAATATAGAATTTGATGCCTTCATTTGTCACCATAATAATTTTTCTAGCACAATCACACTACGAAACAACTATTTTTTACAGTACATCAGTTGTTGACCAAATATTATTGCCTAAGGTTCAAAATCAATAATATGTTGTTCCTCTTGATTGGTAGCATTGGAAAGTGTCAAAGGTTATTGTTCCTCAGCATTGGGAAGAGAAATAGGTAAGGAAACTGAATTTCCCTCAATATAGGGAGTATCTATATGTGTAGAAATAATTATCTATAGATGTGGTTGAACATTTTATTTAGATTATGTACATTTAGTATTCAATATATAATAATATTAGCTAACAATATTTATATTAAAAACATGACATTTATGTAATTTTATACACATTAGCTTTAAATCAGTCATTGATATGATATTTTTGATATTTGATGAATACCCCTTTGAAACCTTTACATCATTAAGGAAGTTGAAAAATGGATATCTGTTATACAACTACTATACATATTCCCTTTAACATCCTGAAAATGGATTTTAATAGTTCAAAAAAATCATTGTTAATTGCAGTGATGATAAAATGTGGTTCTCTTTACAAGTGCTCGATATTTCACTAATAAAGGCCTTGATGGCAGAAATGTGTTGTTAATATAACAACACCCCAAGAAAAAACATGCAAAACCTATAATTTCAAACAATTCTATATACATTTAATGTGACACGAGTAATAAACAAATTTACACCGATGGTCTATATAAAATAAACAGCTATATATGATTCAAAAAATTTGTATAATTATATATCTAATTATCCAAAAAACATTTAAAAATAATAATGTTTTTCCTTTTGACTCTTGGGATCCCCTCTATAAAATATTATCCCATGGTATCAGTTTCCCAAAAAATCATCTCTACCTGAAAAAAATATTCGGCATATATAAGAAAATAAATATTATGTTACTAATATTACAAATAAATAAATTAAACTCTAATATGAATGAAAACATTAATATAATGTCAATATTTAAAAAAATGAACATATTGATTTATATTGGTCCCACTGTGCATCCTATTGATGTGGGGATGATTCCTTCATCTCACAAATGTGTTATGGGTCGTTTTCCTAAAATATCATAACAATCCAAATATGTTTTATAGTTTTTGATTATTTCACGTGTTTTTTTTATTAAATTAATGTCAACTTTAAATAATGACACATTTGGAGTTATACTGGCCACATCATGCATCATATTGAAGTGATTCTAATTTCGACACATCACAAATGACTTATTTATAATTGTCCTAGAGAATCAAAACATTCTTAATATGTTTTCTCAATTTTCAGTGTGAACGTTTTTTTTAATAAAATTTTATTCCAAACTAGAAAAATGAATTATGAGTCATACCAGTCATATCGTGATTTGGTTTTATCTGAGACTACATCATACATGTCAAAAATGACTTATGAATCATTTTCCTAAATTATCAGTGAAATCAGAGTGTTTTTTATTGGTTTTTAGTCCCTGGCGTGTTTTTTTCTAAAATGTAAATTTTAAACTAATAACATACACATTAAGTCATAACGGTCACACCATTCATTGTTTTGATGTGGGATTGATTATTAAATTCCACCAATGACTCATGGACCATTTTTGTAATGTATAAATACAATCCGAATGTGTTTCTTCAATTTTTAGTATGTCACTTGTTGTTTTTTACTTAAATTAATGTCAATTTTAAATAAAAAGATACAAATTGAGTGACACTTACAACAACATGTTCCATATTTAGGTTCTTCTAATTTCTACACATCAAAAAATAATATATAGCTCATTTTCCTAAAATATCACAACCATTTGAATTTGTTTTATCCTATTTTCAGTATGTCACTTTTTTTTATTAAATTAATGTATTTTTTATTCAAAAAGAGACACTTTGAGTTATACCGGCCACACCATGCATTTTATTGAGGTGATAATGATTTATACTTGTCAAAAATGACTTATATATTGTTTTCTTAAAGTATAAAAATAATATGAATACATTTTATCAGTTCTCAATTTGATTTTTTTGTTTTTAACTAAAATGTCATTTCAAACTAGAAACAAACATTATGAGTCATACTAGTCACATCATGAATTGGATTAAAATGAGACAACTTTTTACATGTGAAAAATAACTTATGAATAATATTCCTAATTTAGCAACATAATCATAGCACATTTTCCTAGTTTTCAGTGAATAACACGTTTTGAACTAAAATATCAATTTTAAATAGATAACAGACAAATTTAATCATTCCAGTGAAACTGCATGTCAGATTGAGGTGTGGTTAATTCATATAAGCCAAAAATGACTCTATTTTGTTTTTACAAATGTATAAAAAACAATCCAAATTCTTTTTTTCAGTTCTCATTATGTCACATATTATTTGCTTACATAAATTAATGTCAATTTTAAATTATAAGATACAATAGGAGTTATATTGGAACACCTTGCATCCTATTTAGTTTGGGTTTTTTC
Source organism: Viscum album (assembly GCA_963277665.1). Classification (NCBI taxonomy): domain Eukaryota; kingdom Viridiplantae; phylum Streptophyta; class Magnoliopsida; order Santalales; family Viscaceae; genus Viscum; species Viscum album. Next base: position 1,058,855,469 of record OY728129.1, read on the forward strand.
CTACACATCCAATATTACACATGGATTGTTTTTCTAAAATATCAAAAAATCAGAATCCATTTTCTTGGTTTTAAGTATGTCACTTGTTCTTTTTACTTAAATTGATGTCAATTTTAAATAAAAAGATACACTATGAGTGATACCGGCCACACCTTATCATGTATTGAGGTGAAACTTATTCCTATATATAAAAAATGACATACAGATCATTTTAATAAAATATCAAAATAATCTGAATATGTTTTCATAGTTTTTAGTATGTGAATTGTTGTGTAAACTAAAATTAATGTCAATTTTAAATAATAAGAGACACTTTGAGTGATAAAGGCCACATCGTGCATCTTATTGAGGTGAAGATCATTATTACACATCAAAAATAACATATATATTAATTTTAAAAAGTATCCAAATAATCCTAATTCATTTTATTTTTCTTAGTACGCCAGATGTGTTTTTTTTCTAAAATGCCTTTTTAAAATTAAAATGGGCCTTAGGAGTCATAACGGTCACATAATGCATCAGTTTAACATGAGAGTAATTCATAAACATAAAAAATTAATTCTGAATAATTTTAATAAATTATTAATATAATTAGAATATTTTTTCTTATTTTTTAGTGAGTGACATTTATTATCTAAAATGTTGATTTTGAAATGATAATAAACACTTTTATATAAATTGGCCACACCGTGTCTCAGATTTAGGTTTGATTGATTCCTCTAGGTCACAAGTGACTCATGAATCATTGTAATAATGTATTTGAACAATCTGAATGTGTTTTCTTGGTTTTCAATAAGTATATTCTCCTTTTTACATAAATTAATGTCAATTATAAATAAAAAGACACACGTAGAGTCATATCTATCACATCGTCCATAAAATTGAGGTGTGGTTTACTCCTACCTTTCAAAAATTATACATGTATAATTTTTATAAAATATCAAAACAATCCGAATGAGTTTGGTCATTCTTCAGAATGTCACTTGTTGTTTTTACTTAAATTGATGACAATTTTAAATAAAAAGTGACACTTTGAGTGATACTGGACACACTGTACAATGTATTGAGGTAAAAATGATTCATACATGTAAAAAATGACTTATAGATCTTTTTAATAGTGTATTAAAACAGTATTAATATTTTTTATCTATTTTAAATATCTCACTTGTGTTTTTTTAACTAAAATTTCAATTCAAACTATAAACATCCATTACAAGTAATTCTGATCAAATCATGTATTCATTTAATGTGAAAATGATTCATTCACCTCACAAATGACTTATGAATATTTTTACTAAATTATCAAGAAAAGAAAAGTGTTTATAATTAGTTTTCATTAAGGAACATGTTTTAAACTAAAAAAATCCATTTTAAACTGAAAAAAAATTCTTTTCATAAAACAGATCACACCATGCATTTTTTATGAAACATACAGTTTCTTCTTCCACCATAATGGAACTTGTTCTCTCTTTTCTAGCTTGTAGTACATAGTTATAATTTAAATTTTAATTCCCAAAAGATCTATATAATATGCTAAAAATTTTCTATATACAAATGATATGTAAACTAACATACTAGTAGTAGATAAAATGATAACCAAATTAATTAATTATATAAAAAGACACACTTTGAGTCATACTGACCACATCATGTGTTACCATAATTTCCATTTTCTTTTTTTTTGAAAACAAAACACTACATTCTTGACATTTATCAATTTCCTTCAAGTTCCCTCCAATTCCATTGAATGAAAGTGATAATTGTTGACAATGCAGGGATGATAAGTTATGGGGGGAGAATAAGTCTATGGAGTACATTGTTTACTTGAGGTTTTAATCATTTATTTTGTATTATATTAATGTAGTAGATAATAGATAATATTTTGAAGTAAAATTTAGTATATTAAAAAAAACATTTCCTTCTCATTTAATTCTGAGTTCCATTCTTGAAGTCCAATCTCTCTTGACCATGATCTATTTCGAATAAACCAACCTGACTCAATCAATGTAATCCACCTATATGGCAAAACAATTATTATGGGACTAAATCTAAAAATAAATATGTTATACATAAATATAAAACAATATACTACTTATATAGAAGACACATCTTCATGCTATTTTTGTACATTATTCCATCAGGTTTGATGCCCATTCATTTATAAGCAAATCTATATCATCTAGGGAATATGTGTCTCTTCGACCATCAATGAAGTACTTTAAAAATATAAATACATGAATTACTCATACTTTTTTTAAATAAAATAGTAATTATATTCGAAAATACCTCTTCAAGGATGCTAGTTTTTTTATGTAATATGTTCTTTCTCATAAATTTACAAACATAATAACCACACTCTTTTACATTATTTTGTTTAATGAACAAAAGAAACATTTAGGAGAATAAGTAATTTTTATTGGTATGTTTTTTATAGTGAAATATTATTATATATACCCTGATACTTTTCCAGTCATAGAACATGTCTTCTTTCTTACCCTTATCCTCAGACCTCATTCCTTGTTTTTCATGTTATTTATTTATCGTTGTATCATAACAGAATCCTCATTAAAAGATCATAAAAAATATATAAATAGATATTTAGTTTTAAAATATTGGATATATTGTATTAAAAATTTATGAACACCATAATTTGTGGATGGTTTTTTTTATATTGAATATTTGAATATAAAAAATAAATCTTTAGAGTATCCAAATTTACTACAATGAGCATCCAATGCTACATAAAAATATAAAAAAGAATAATTAATAAAATAAATTAAAATATATTTGATATGATTAAAATGTTGATTTTCACCCATGTATCATTGATATTGACTAGATTATGTCATCCAATATTTTTCATTCAAACAGTTTGACGAGGCCAACCACTATTAAATCCTTTTTATTGGTGTCTATTTTTGGTTGTTTTTTAGTGGTAAAGTGAGGAATAATGAGTCCAAATTTTTTTATGGGGAAATACCTTCAATTTTTTCATATATATTCTTGTCAAAAACATGAAATGTATTTAGTCGTAATTGACATAGTATATCATCTTTTGTAAAATAAAATCGTGAAAAGATACCCCATGTATACATTTACAACTGATTTGACTATCCAATCATAGTTTATGATTTCACTTACACTCTAAACACCAATAAAGTATCGATGATTCTCTATATATATATTTTATTCAAATTCAACTATGTGATTATGACCATCTTATAACTCTATATCCACATGAAACATCAGTACTGGTAAATATGGATATATTACGAGTGGGGAAATAGTGATTTCAATAGATCTTTTTGATTGTTTGGATGATCCTTTAGATGTTTTTGAGTTGGTATTTCATTTCATCCACATTATATTGTCTATCTATAATAACATTCATCAGTTAAAAAATCATTAATTATTAATGGATTCCCATGAAAAACAAATTATAAATGGATACCTCTTTATCGACATGTTTTTTACAATATGTGACCTTTAAGAGATGAATGATCCAATAGCTATTTTGACCATATGAATCTCTTCCTCGATAATTGGACTAGATAGCTCGATGCTCAAATAATAGGCTACACTAATTGACACACGAACATTATCTGTTGGAAGTGTTATGTTGTGTAGCATGTCTTTTTGGATATTGAATAGTACAACCCTCACTTCCAGGTGATGGGTAGGTGTTGATATATATAAATCACAGTTAGTATCCCCCTATATAATATAATTACAAAAAACGTATCAGTGTATGCCTAATTCACAATCCACAAAAACATTTATTATAACATTTATTACCTCATCTAATAAATCATTTTCATGGTAATGGATCACCTTGTAGCTAGTGGGGTGGGGCAGGATCTCCACGCAGTGGCTATTCATGAGTTGCTTCTTTTCAATACCTCCACCCCATAAAAGTTTCCATGGTCTCTCTCTACTATTTGAATTTTTATTCAAGGGTTGATATTCTTTCTCTCATATATTTTATTAATTTACTTAGATCATATTCCTATTTTTTCCTCAAAATATGTTAGGTTGTCACCACAAAACCCACACCTCTAACATGACCCTACTATTCTAGCCACTTTAAGGTCACTGATCGTATGTGTTCATCTAGTAGATGTGTTATCGATTCTTGTGACTTTTTTGGATGGAAAATATAGGAATATAAGTAACCACTGATATATAATAGCGATTTAAAAAAAATTATATAATCAATAAATTTGTCTCCCACACATTATGTGTGTTTTCTTCTATTAGTATCATATCATTATTTTCACATTACTCCTTCTATAACACATTGGGTGGGATGGTAGTGGCTTGGGATTTGGAGTCATCAATATATATATAAATAGATAAACATAATTAAGATTGTGTTTTATGTCACAAAAACACATTATGGTAGATTACGATTATGTACCATTTTCTCAACTAAATCATACCTCATCATTTCTTTTAAGTAGGGGAATAATGGTTTTGTTGATTGTTACATATTTCTAGCACTCAGTTGTTGTTAAAAAAAATAAAAAACTATGAATCAATGTGATGAAAACACATATCATCAAACAATATATTACTAGCTATAATGTACCTAAAAAGACACATTAGTATGACAACCAGTAAATACATCCCACTCTTTTTGTATTGTTAGGTGTGAATAGATAAGCGGTGGGTGCGAGTTTATTTTCCCATCAGCAGATTTAAGATGATGTCACGTTAGATTTTTAAAAAATGATAATTGAATCCTTCCAACAATAATTAAAACTTATTTATTATGGGATTATTAGACAACAAATTCACTCGAAAATGTATTATGTAGAGTAATTCAATATTTCATTATTTTTTTTAGTTAAATAAATAAATGATATCATAAAGTTACTATAAAATCTTCCCATATTAGTTTCTTAATCTTGGGCATAAAAAGGTTCCATAAATCTACATAAATTGACACACGTTGCTGAGTGATGATTCCAATATAACTGCTAAACAAGGACATGTTGGGTTTAACATGATGGGCCCACACATTCCATCCAAACTCATATTTGATTCCATTTACATTTTCCTTAAGTATTTTTTTCTAACACTATCAAACTATGAAATTCCTATTTTTTCTGCATCATCTGTCCTTCTTTGCCAACCATTTCCCCAAAATCAACTTCGTTAATAATTTCCTCTATGGGGTATCATAGACATGTGAATATGGTCATTGTACCTCTACACAGAGAACAAAAGTAGGTTGAGAACAGTATTTTTTCTAATGAATACCAGAACGTGAATATGGTTTTTCCTCTACACTTCAAGTAGTAGCTGGTTAAGATACCTAGTCTGCCTCAAGATTGGTAGAACCAAGACATATAAAACGGCATTGTACCTCTATACTGTGAATATAAGCAGGTTTAGAGACTATTTTTCCGATGTATTTAGAGCACCAGCACGACTTTAATTCATTATCTACAAAAGTGAATTAACATTTGATTTAGAGTACATGAATGAAGAAACAAATAGATAATAACATGAGGTAACATGATGTATATTAAAAAAAACATATAAACTAATTATTAAACTCACTTTTTTAAAGGATTAAGGGATTTTACTCTTCTATATACTATCTAAATCCCTTCATTGTAGTCTCATCATACATAAAAAATGATTTCTTCATTAGGAAAACTGCGAAATGATTGCGATGTCCCAATGGAAGGGTCATCCTCTATTGAATTTTCATCTGACGCTTTAGTGGTTTTGGTCAATAAAAGAAAAATTGAATACTTATGGTTTACAGGATCTTGAAAATAAAATACTTGTACTACTAGTGATTCCATTATAAATGGAATGTCTTTATACCCTTACTTAGTGAAATAAACCTTTAAAAATCCCAATTAGTATTTTTTTAACAGCACTCATGTTATCAACCTAATTTACTAGAATAATCGGCACTTGGAATGTTGTAAAATCCACTCTCATATTTTTTTATAGATGCCAAAGTACTACACATTTTCATATATTTGATTTATATCATTAGTACCAAGAACATGCATCTCCCTAGTCCCAAGTATAATCAAATATTTTTTTGTGGTTCTCTATTCACCATGAACATTTTAATAGAAGATATTACCCTTAATTACACAATCACTGTATGATCATAAATACACACTTGGTCCTTCAGATATCCATTGAGGTAGTTTTTAAAATATGATCCAGATTTTCATCCAACTCTTCAGAAATATCATCCTGAAACCATCATACAAACTATTGATTATTTGTATTTTATATCGATATTTCATCTCTATAAGGATTAAACTATTTACGTATTTCTTTATGGGATTAAATATATGGGTAAACCTCCATAGTGATACAAAAAGCATAAATTTGGGCATGCTCCCATTCTATAATATTAATTTTGAAAACATCTATTCCATAAATTTATTCACCGGCAAGCCACCTAGTGTGATGAGATTTTAGTAGACCAATGAATAAATCATCGGACATGTATTTAATCCAGAATCCAATGGCTCCCTCAACAATATACTTCTCTATAATAGTACCCTATGGATGAAATCTATTTTTTACCTAACTTTTTAAATATTCATATACAATTTAATGGGGTACATCTATCTATAGTGTATAGGACCACATAGTCGAATCTATCTCACCTAGTAAACCATCAAATAAACCATCATAACAAAGAATGTTGGTGGTAAGAACATTTCAATTCACATAATATGATATTAGATTCATTTTCCATAGTTATCAATTTCATCTTGTATATAACTTTGTTGCATATTACATTGAATAATAAATAGATATTGGTTAATATATGATGGACATTATTGGAAAAATTTCAACATAAAACTATAGGCATTAGATCTTGAATAAACACCTAGAATTCATGTGATTTTAGACCCTTTAACTTTAAATTGTTCATTGAAACAATGTTATTTAAATTTGATGAATATACCTATAGAACCATTATGTCATACATGAAGTTGAAAAAATGATATATCTCTTTCTTGGAATGAGTGTAAGAAGATAAAGGGAGAAAATTTCATTTTTCACCCTTCACTAGCACCAACTTTTCTCATATTCCCATGTCAACCATGTCTAATCAAGCCTTAATTGCATCATTTGTAATTCCGGGTACATTTAGCAATGTGTTTATGAAACTATCACCTACATTATTTTCAACATTAATAACATTATGAAAATTTTGGACGTACTATCAATTCTAATATGGTAACAAAAAGAATTATATCTTTTTATAACATGTTCTTGTAAGGACATTTGAAAATGGTTTACCAAAATCAGTTTCCACACCATTTACTTTCTCAAACAGCTGAACAACTTTTACTAGAGATGGTGTTGTATGTTCTTATGAACATCCTTTCAATTATGTCACCCAGGATCGACACTTATCCCATCAAGGTAGAAATCTGTGATGTCCTTGAAATAAGATTTTTTATGAATGCTTCAACCTAACTAAATATGTAACTTCTTTCATATTGGACACCATTGAGTTCCTATAATTATATATCATAAAAATTCTCAAATAGAAGGAAATTAATTTATAGTCCCATGCAACATGGCTCTCAATGTGAAATATTCATTTATGTGAGCATCATTCAACGTAACACCTGAATCCAACAATAATTTCAAATCCTTGATCAATAGAGCCAAATAAAAATCAATATCATTACCTAGTTTTTTTGTCATGATATATGAATAGATTACATGATGTATTTTCATTTCATTCATAACTACTATAGAAAGTTATAATTTACAAACATAATCAGGCATGTAATGTGAGTACTACTTTGAAAACCAAAAGGATTCACTCCATCTATAGATAATTTAAGAGGAATGTTTCTTGTATCATTTCGAAATTTAGGATTATCATGATCAATTTTCTTCCATTAAGGGTAGTTTTCTAGGTTTCATACATTCCCAAATTTATTTCATATATCTATGTGCCAGATATATTGCCCTGTAGTCTTCTCCCTTCCATATATGTTTGTATACCATGGAATAATTGGAAAGTACCATTAAATTTCATAGTACTAGAGTCATTTTCCTTGTATCTTGGAGCGCCAAACATTTCTCATTACGTAAGTTATTTTGGTCATTTTGAAATAGTATACAACCATTCAAGAAAGTTTTTATTCTTTCCAAGATCATACTCATCGAGCGTAGCATTTTTTTGGTGTCGTATGTTCGGATCGGGACATCATTTTCTTCTAGGATCATGTCATTCAAGAGATCAAGTAGTTTTCTAAAATTGGAATCACTCCATCTATTTCTTACTATCAAATTATACGGCCTTAGTATGGGTGACAATGCAATATATTTAGTGAAACCAACATACAATGGTGTCTTTTTACAACTATTTAATATCTCAAATAGTTTTGGTTAATCACAATGTTCATATCCAACTTCCCTTCTCTTTTCCTCGATATGATCTTCATCATTATTCACATTTCTAATCACATCCTCGATACAGTATTCATTGATGTGCATAGTTGTAACCATATCAGATGATCTATAAAACGCAGTGTCTTCACAACCACTCATTATATTTTATTTTTTCTCATGTTAATTCCATTATTTATAACTTCAATATTTTCCACAATAGATCAACTATTCTTCCAACTCATATATACAAACATGTCTTGAATATAAATAATGTAAACATTGACAATGGATTTAACAAGGTTTGTATGCATGATCTTTTCCAATCATAATGAAATATTTCACTCTATCATAATACTCTATTATGAGATGATTGGATTCCATCCACTCTTTATTCTTATCCATCCTATTTGATTCAATAATATTAATGGTTAAAAAAATAAATACATGGAAATAATATTTCAAATAAGAGGAACTCAACATTTTAATGATATTAATTATTGAATTTTTTTGCCTATGAATCATCCCATTTAAAGGTAACACCAAATTCTTTTAAAAGATATCAATAAAATCATAGTTTAAATCCCACAAAACAAACCATGAATTTTAAATAAATGACTCTTTAAAATAGAACACCATTTTTTAAATGAAATAAAAATTAAATACAATTTCCAAATATTCACATCCCTTAATGAAAGTAAATTGGGCGTGTTGAAAAACACTGGGCCTAAAACCTAAGTCCATTCCAATTGTTTACATCATTTTAAATCCATTTAAAACCAGAAAAGGTTATTCTTAACAGATATAATTTTTTATGAATAATTTCAAAACACCTGAATCATTTTAGAAGTTCCCCTTTGAAATTTTCAAAAAGACATAAATCCCAAGAGAGAAACATTACAAAGGATACATGAATCAAAATTAACAAAAAAAAATTAAAATATAAAGCTATAAAAGGTTTATCATGTCTATAATGAATAAATATTATGAATCATATAGTTTAATCTCGTAACACTACTATAAAGTGAATAAGCAATAAATAAAGACATAAATGTCCCTTGTCTATGAAAATTTTGAATAAAAAGTCAAATATATTCAATGTGGGAAACCATATTTTACTTGATTCTTGAATCATATACTACCAAAGCTTGATCTTTCCAATATGGTATATTAGAAAAAAAATTCCCCACTTCTTGAGGGTATACATTAGGAAAATGTTATAGAACTATAGGTACTCAAACCTTCTCCACTATCATTCGTTCATTTCACTTTGTGATTAAATATATTTCAAAAAAAAATTAGTGTAATCCTAAAATATATCACCATAAAGATAATACCAATAACCGGTCATAGAAATAACCACTATTTCCAAATCTAGAAATGGATTTTGGAATTTTCTCTTATGTGTACTTAACTATCTGGACACATAAGAAACCACATGACCATCATGGACTAGAACTATTAAAATCCTGACACCTAAAACATCACAATATAATCCATACTCATTACCCATCTCATTTATGGTTAAAATTGTTTTTTCATCAATCTCCCAATAAGATCATGTAAGGATATCTCGTGAACATCTATGAAAATAATCCATACCACATTCTGGGTTAAGGTCTACTTAGAGGATCTCGTCTAGAAGAATCATGGGCGACCCTCTGGTAATAACTGGAAATTCCCAAAAACATTTGGACCTAAAGAACATTATTTGGCCTCTTTAAATAAACTATGACATCAAAATTCTCAGGTCACAAAAATACACTATACACATATTTCACAATCCCCATGAAGTGTACATTATCAATCCAAAACATACACTTTGAGATCATGTAATATATTTTATGCTCCCCATATTTTATCAAAATGATCTCCATATATCAATCATGTTCCTCCCTCAACTAGGAATACATGATGATATGATTGGAAAATATGGCTAAAAAATTATCTAAATAATGATGGAAGGCCCAATTCATCTCAACTATAAACACTGTCATTTTTTTTCAAAATGAATGAAATCACTAGATACCCATACAATACATAAGTACTCCTAAATATAGTATGTGTTATATCAAAATACCTCACCATAAACTGATCATAAATTGAAATCATATCAATCATAGAGAACACTTTATGACCTCCAAGTTGATCAAATAGTGCATCAATACGTATAAGAGGATATTAGTACATTTTTATCAATAAGAATAACCTCTAATAGTCCATAAATAGTCTCAATGACCCATTTAAAATTTTATGGAAAAAAGGCATCCCAAGGGGCCATGATCGTTTATATGAACCCCTTCACCTAGAAGTAGTTCAATTGATCTTTCTTATCTCATAGCTTTACATGACCAATCTTATGTGGTAGAATAGATATATGGTCCACAACTGGTATGAACACAATCATAAACACATCCTATACATTGTGTATTAACCTAGAGTAGTCCTTCGGAAATAAATCTTGGAACTGGTCGATGACTGTATGACATACAGACTATTTTTCTTCTCTATCAACCAAAATAACTCAAGAAAAATGGGCTATGATTCTACCCATCTATAGAAATATAGGTCCTACAATACTAGTTTTCCTATCCAACTCTCCAATATAGACATAATCATCACCCTAAATAAATATAATTACACACATCAATGAAAACAACTAATATAGTAGATCAATCACTACATTTGGGTTTTAACTGTAGTAACAAACTAGACTCATAGTTTTCAGGTCACTCAATTTTATTATTTTTCAGTTATTATTATTTTTTATTGTTAAAAGTATATTAATATAAAATTTAATTGTGTAGTTCATTTTGAATGGAATGAAAAATTGACCAAATTATATGAATTATCCAAAAGAAATAATAACATTATAGAAATAAAGATGCAATGTAAAGAAAATTTAAGAAGGAAACATTGAGAATCAAAAATATTCTAAAAACATATCTGTTACCAATATAATTTCAATCAACTGTTAATGTTTGATTTACCCAATTTATTTGGATGATCTATAGAGTTGATATTTGGTATCCTACATCCACACCCAAAACATACTTGACTATATAACTATTGCAAGGTATCAAGTTATAATCCTGAATAATCATTAATTACTATATTTTTGGTGGAAAAAGGTATCTAATACACCAAAACCCATTTTAACATGGTGATAAAAGATAACTCTAAACAACAAATTTATCAAACAAGATGATATGGACAATAAAAATTTTATCCTAAAAAACACATCAATATCCTTAATCAGAAATAGAAGAGTTATAGACATGGAATTGATCATAGAAATTTGTAAAATGCTTAAATACAAAGGAAATACTAAAAGCATTAGAAGAATTATCAAAGTGGTCACACCTGATAAGACAGGTTCTGGGAGGAGGTGGCTTCAAAGAGGATAATGGATTCACATCAGAAGTTGGGTTTGGAAACAGAGGTGGGGTACACGGAGGAGGTAGATTCACGAGAAATGAAGGGTTCAGAGCGTAGGTGGGGTTTGGTGTGTTGTGGAGGTGAGGGTTGCAGCATATGGGGTATATTGGAGGATTTGATGTTCATAGTGGAGGAGGGCTTCAAAATGGTAGAGGAGGGATTCATGGTGTAGGAGGATAGATTCACGGTGGTGGATGATATGGAGGAGTCGGGAACTCTGGAGGAGGAGCTAGCGGCATGGTATGACTTTTGTGAGATCTTGAGGTTTATGAGGTAATGATGATATTGTTAGTGTTAATTTATTAATGTGGGTAAACCTTTTATCAAATCTAGCTAAAAAGCGTTGATAAAGGTAAGTTTTAATGGTGCTAAAATAGAATGTGCTGATTAAACAAGCCTTTATTAGTGCTAAAAAAGAACTGATAAAACAATATTGATAATAAATTATTTATATTTTTTATATATTTAAATTTTTATATGTATAATAAATATATATTTTTTTATTTTAAATAATAACTATAATGAAGGGTTTCGATTTATTTCAAGGAAAACGGGTACTCTACATGAATCACCTAAAGCTGATGAACATGAAATTGATCCGGTAATTGTCACTGAGGTCAAAAATTTTAAGGATCTTGCTTCCCTTAATGATGATATATGTAACAGGTCCAATGATATAGGTTTTTACTGAAAAGTGTGATCATGATGTCACTATGCATTAGCAGACTTGTAGAAGGGTAGTCACCCAAAGGTTCGTGGCCATAGACGTGGCTGAGAGGAGGTAACTCAAGCACATGGATGAGGTGGTTCTTATAGATCTTCCAGACTCATGCTGGAGCAGTTGACAATTAAGGACAAGTACATTTCACTTTTCATCCAAAAGATCACATAGTAATATTATGAATTTTCTAATGTTGTTGACTTTTTTCATAACTCGAATCATGATTATAGTGATGTATGAAATTTTATTTTTTATGTTTGTCGGCATGCCCTTATCTTCTTCCATTTTTCTCCCCATGCACTTTTTATCATTTCATTAATTTTAATAAATTGTTAGGAGCCATGGCTTCTGGATGGACTAGCTTTGATATATTTATAATTATATATAATTAATATCATTATTATAATTTTATAATTATTTAAATATATCTCTATTTATTTTGAATTATAATTGTAAATATTTGTATATATTTATTATAATTTTATAATTATTTAATAACTATAAATTTATATATATTTATTTATAGTTATAATAAATATATATATATATAGAGTTATAATAATATATATATATATATATATTTATATTTATTTATTCAAATAATTATAAAATTATGACAAATTTATTTATTACATTTATAAGTTTATAAATATATATAATTAATATATTTATTATAATTTAATAATTATTTTAATGTGTCTATATTATTTATAATTCTAATTATAATAATTTGTATTTATATATATATATATATATTTATTTAATTATATAAATTTTTAACTTTATAAGAGTATCATATATATTTATTATAATTTTATTCTTTATATATATAATTGTACTAATATGTAAATATATCTTTATTTATACTTATATATATAATAAATTTATATTTTTTTAAAATTATAAATTTATCATAAATAAATTTATTATATTTATAATTAATAATAATAATAATTATTTTTTAATTTTATAATTATTTAAAAATATCATTATTTATTTAGAAAACCCCATTGAAAAGTCCAATTAGGGATTAAACACTTTTCGAAACATAAAATGAGGATACTTAATTTAATAAAAGTAAGAAAAAAATATTTATAAATATATTAATATTATTTTATAATTATAGATATATATATATATATTTATAAGTATCATTAAAAATATATTTATATAATTATAAATATATATAGTCATATACCTAGTAAAGTATAGATCATAAGAAATGTGTCATCACATATATATGGACAACATGAATAGTAATGAGGGTGAAATGTGTAAATGAGAATTCATGATGAATACATAATATATGAACATCAATTAAATTCATGTGTGAATATATTTATTGACGAAATTAATTGGAAACATATATTTATCTAAATATATATATATATTTAAATAAATAAATATTTATTTATGTTTATAATTATATAAATATTTAAAATGTATTTGTATATAATTATAGATATTTAATTATAAATGTTTAATTATAACCACAATAAATATAAAAAATATATTTATTATTTAATGAAATTTTTTATAATCTTACAATTTCTTAAAAATATATATTTATATAATTATAATCATATACAATCATTTTTTGAAACATTTAAAATATATTTGAATTTTTTGAATGTATATATTAATTATAGAAATGTATTTTTTATTTAATGTATACAAATAAACATTATTTTTTGATATAAATATAATAGTTTTATATAACATAATAATATTTTTGTTAAAAACTTCTATCAGAGCTAATAATAGCATTGATAAATCTACCCTTTATAAGTGCTAAAAAGTGCTGATAAAGGCCCCCCCTTTTCAGCACTTTTTAGTTAGCAGTAATAAAATCTGATATATTCCTTGCCTGGATCTGTGATAGTGTGCCTGGAAATAGTGTATGAGGCTAGGGAAATAAAATTATATTTTCACCCTTCAATAGTGCCAACTCTTCCCATATTCTCATGGAAATCTTGTCCAACTTAGACTTAATTTCATACTTTTTTTCTAGGTGAATTTAGTGACATGCCAAGGACACTATCACATTATTGTTTTTCAATATTCTTATCATAAATATAATGACCAATGTACCAACAATTATCATATGGTATATTAAAAAAAACTGATCTCTTCTTTCAATTAGTTTTCATAAGGTTTTTCAAAAAAGGATTACCAAAATCAGTTTCTATATATTTCACTTTTAAAATTAGTTGATCACATGTTAGTGGAGATAGTGTTGTATGTTCTTTGGAACTCCCATTGAATGATTTCGTCCAAGATCAATACTTCTATTATCCAGTTAGTAATATGAGATTTCACAGAAATATATTATTTAAGGATTTTTTCAACCTAATTGAATATGTACCTCATTCACAAATGGGACACCATTTAGTTCCTTTAATTATATAACATAAAATATTTCCATATGCAGAAAATTCATTTATCCACCCCCCCATAAAACATGGATATCAATGTAAAATCTTTATATATAAAAGCATCATACAATGAAACAATTTAATCCCACAATATTTTCAAATCATTGATCATTGGATCCAAATAAACATCAGTATCCCTACCCCGTTTTTTTGGTCATCATATATGTATAAAGATCATAGTGTATTTTTTTCATGCATAACCACAAAGGTATGTTATAAATTACCAACATAACCATATATATTATGTGATTACTACTTTGATAACCAAAATGATTTCCTCTATATTTATATAGCGCAACACAAAGGTTTATCGACTTATTTTGAAATTCATGATACTCGTGATTAATTATATTTCACTGTGGAAAGTCTATGAGGGGTGAACTTTCGCATGTTTATTTATTTTTTCTTGTTTTAATGTCAATTTCATTTCAAAAACATCACTTTCATATAGTGGTCTAAACCTTGAAATGTTTGGAAAGTACCATACAACATTCATAGGACTTGATTCATCTTTCATGTAAGGAGAAGAACCACACTTTTGGCATTATTTAAGTGATATGTGGTCCTTGGAAAAAATTATACAGTAATTTTTACATGAAAGTATTCATTCAATGATCTTACACATTGAATGTAGCATTCGTTTAGATTCATATATTTGTCTAGGAATCTCATTATATTCTGGTAAAATACCATTCAAAAGAGAAATTAGTTTCGTACAATTGGCATCACTCCATCCTCTACTAGCTTTTAAATTTTACAGCTTCTTTAAGGATGATGATGCTATATATTTAGTAAAACCGTCATATAAGGGAATATTTTCAGAGTTCTAACCCCAAAAATAAGTCGAAAATCATGAAGTTCATAGTAAAATATCATTTTCATTTCCTAAATATAATCTTCATCATCATTCACACCTGTAATCACATCATCGATATGATCTTATTCATTTTCCACACTTATAATCATATCAGACGATCCATAAAACATAGTTTCATCCAAGTCACTAGAAACATTCACTTTTTCCCTGTTTTTATTCCACCATTTATAAATTTGATATATTCTGTGACACATCAGGTGTTATTTTAACTCATCTAGAATAATTGTTCTAAAAAACACCCATAAACACAGAAAAATGATATTTTTTATGTATCTTATGAATGATCTTTCTCAAACTTAATGAAAATTTTCAACCCATATTCATACTCAATTTTCAAACGCTTGACATCCATACATTTTCAATTCAATTCATTTAAATATAATTCGGTAATATTAATATTTAACAAAATAAATAATTACACAAAAGTGTCCTTTACTCCATTGTGGATGGTGTTATCCTCTAAATTCATCTATAATAACCACTAATACCTAGTATGGGTTGAAAACTGGTTAGGTTTGTTCAAGGAACATAGTTTCATGTCATGAAGATATGGTGGATGAGTCTCATGGAAAAAAGTGCAATAATAACTATTTGATATATAAAGATAATAATGATGATCATTGTCTCCTTAAATATAAATATATTCAAGCTGGGGAGTTGGTGAAGAAATAGGCACCATTTCTTTGTATCCTGTCTAGATTTGAATAAAGAAGTAGCATCAGCTTGATCCCAAAAAGTGGCTCCCTGATTGGTGTGACCAAGATAAGGCTTAGCAGGGTGTTCTTACACACACTCATGCTCAGAACCATTAAAATTTTAATATTCAAAGCAGGACTTCAAATACTACTTGAAAAAGAAAAAGGATTTTGGTCTAAGGAATGATTTCCAGTTGCACATAGATTTCTTTGAGGCAATGAATGTGGGAGTGGGGTCCTTATTTATATCATGTGGGTTTGATGGATTTATTGGTGTTCCCTTTCCATGGTATTATTATCAATATATATTATGTATAAAGTGAGATTGTATATATTTATGAAATTTCTAAAAGGAAATATTATCATATAAATATATAACACACGTTTTTTCTTTATACTTTTATATATTTGTAAATATATATACCACTCATACCGTGTCATTTATAAATATAGATACCATAACAATTTTTGACATAAATTTTAAGGAGTCTTCGAATAGTAAAAGGAAATTAGTAAGTGACTGAATCAAGACATTAGTCAATAATAGAGGTTAATTTCTAAAATATAATTGTAAAATAAAAATTATATCACTTATTTATCACCCCTTCATAGATATAAATTATTATTTAATTATAATCTTCAATAAAGGATATTCCATAGAAATCTAATCATGTATTCTCTCCTATAATAATATTCTTCAAATTATACTTTTTATAGTATCCCTTTGAATTATAATCTTATATAAAGCCATTGAATATTTTTCGATCCTTCAATGTTCCTAAGGTTTGGTTAGAGTGTATGCTTTTCTTAGAATATTACAATGTAATCCAATTGTTCCTTTTTATATTTTCATACATCATATAAAATAAAAACTAGTACCTAATTTTATGGAAGTATTTTAATTACAGTTTAGTGACCAAAGATAAAATATAATTCAAGTGGGTGATGTGGGAAATTCATTCAACATATTTCTTAACATAGGAAGCCAGTTATAGAATAGAAAAATTGATCATCTTAGCCAAAAATCATTATTTGGATAACTTAAGGATAATGTTTTTGTGACGTTCCAATATTATAAACAGAAAAGAATATGATGTCCTCAACTTTCCTAATGGTAATTTTTTTTACTCTTCACAGAATAATATAGAGATACAATATTTCAAATAATAAAATATCATCTATTTATTTAATTATTTGATAATGAGGTAGTATTAAAAAAATTATTGAATTATAGTATTTTTGTTATTAATTAATTTACCTAAATTAAATATATTTTATTGGTGATACATAAATCACAGGATCAAAATATTTTTAAATATTTTAGAAGAAAATAAATGAAGGATTATAAATTCTCTTTATACATAATCCAAATTGATAATGGGGTGTAATTTATAAGGGAAAATTTAGGATTATTTTATGAAGTATTCTATTCACCATGAACTTATTTTACCACATACCGTATAATAATTATTTTAATAGAATATTATAATTTTAGTTGAAAAGGCTCAAAAATTGAGGATAGATCATAATACATTATAAAAAATTAGTCTATTTACTCTAATTTCTAATATAAAATCATCATTTTAAAGTTAATGTGAAATTTAAAAGATCCTTTATTAAGATCAGCATTGAATTCAAAAATATCATCCTCATTCTTTAACATCATAAAAATAAAATTTAATATCGTTAAAAACACTCCTTTTCCCTTAAAATCAAATTGTTATTATTAAAAAAATGTATCTTTTCTTAATAAATCATCAAAGCACATTTTATTAGTTTTTAAAAATGATTTTACTTACAAAAAACATGTATCCTTTTATTTTTAATCACTTTTTTACAAATAATTTTACCAATAAAAAAATTATTTTTTTCTAAAATAAATCACCTAATCCATTTTCAAACTTCCTTAGAATAAAAAATCACTATTTCCAAAACCAATCTCTTTTTGTTTTGACCTAGGATTTCAAACTTTTAAAATCGTACATCCTTTAAATAACAGGATCATTCTATAATCAATATAGTTTGGAAAAGTCCTAGTGAATCTAACTATATATATAGTATCCATAATCTAAAGAAAGTTTTATGTAAGAGACTATATCTAAACATGTAGAAAAATATAATTCACATAATGGTTTTGATATCAGTTATATTAATAATCGATATTAAAACCCTTTATCGATGTGTTTTAACATTAGTTAAATAAAAGATTAGGGATAAAATACAAATGGTGTGAATTTTAATATTAGTTATTATATAACTAAAATAAAAATGATATTATTGTTATTTTTATGTGTAATTATTCATAAAAGTATTTTTTTATCGCATAATTTTGACTGTTCAAAGAGAAAATTTTAATGGTAATTTTTAAATTTTATTATATAATAACTAGTGTTAAAAAGTGTTTTAAAATTGTGTAACAAATAAATAGTGTTAAAGTAAAATGTTTTAATGTCAGTTATATAAATAAAAAAACATTAAAAGAAAAATTTCAAATCATCAACTCATGAAGTTTGAATTTATTCACAACACACCCTTTCAATTTATTTTCTGGCCCATAAATTTATAATGTCATGGTAATACTTTTCAAAATACCTTATATAACATTCCCATCCAACATGTTCTTTATTCATGATTTACACCTCCTTCTTCATTTTAGTTCTTATTCATTCAACCATTTCTTCATTTCATCGCATTGACATGATATTTATAATATTTTATCATTATTATTTTCTTTCACGGTTTATTTTCTATATATATATATTTTTTAATTTTTTTCTAATAAGATAAATTATTCTAATCTTGTAGAAATGTTAAAGAGTCTGTATGATATTTTTTAAAATAAGTATAAAGTTTATCATGAGGTCATCCTTGAAAATAAAATGAGTATTAATAAATGATATTTAGATTCAGAGGAAACCAACACAACAAAGAAAAGTAACCCGAACATTGTTTTTTTATATGGTTTCTATAATTTTTTATTTTGTTCATCATTTTTTTATTACAAGGGGTTATGTGTATTGAAATATTTTCTAAATACATATATATATTTCATTTGAAATTGGTAATTTTGACAACCATCTTTCAAAGTCATCTATAAAATCAGTTATAAAAATTATAAATGTTATATGTGATTTTTTATTCCAGTTCTCAAAATAACTAATATTGAAAGCAATGTTTGAAAATATTTGATGTCAGTTCTCAAAAAAATATTTTTTTAAAACCTTAACTATTACTCAAAATAATGATATGGATGTTGTTTATATAATCGATGATAAAAAATAAATATAATTTTATTCCTATTAACAATATCTGAAAAATAACATTAAAATAAAAAATGATGCTAAAAAGCATTATTAAACAAGTTCATTTAGAATAAGAAAATTTGGAAAATGACATAATACAATTACCATGTATATGAACAAGTAACTAGTTCTAAGAAGACTGAGGAAAATGTTAAATTCCTTGAGAATAACTCTCTCTATATATAAAAATGACAGTCGCAAAAAATTAGTTATATGTAGAAATGGGAAAACCTTCAAGGTATATGTAAAACTAACATTTTGAAACTTACTAAAAATTATTCTTTATTAATCAAACAGTTTTAAGGAGAAGTGAGAAATCATTAATTAAACCATAGATGGAAAAAAGAACCATTGAAGGAAAATTTCAGTGTATTGTAATTATTCTCCCTAAAAAAAATTAAGACATATTACATACCTATTTGTTGGGTTCGTCCATTAAAAATCTTCAAACTCAACATCCATGTTATCCCATAACTGTATGTAATCCTCAAGGTTGTTATTCCCAGTATTGAAACCCCCAATGATAACCATGTTCGGATTTTCAATCCATGTATATTGGTTCTCATTAAGACTCACCCTAAATGACCTCACCATCATTATGCCAGCTTACACTTTCTTATCATTAATCAAAAAAACATATTCAACCACCTCTTCTTCCAAGCTCATGAGAAAATACATGGTTTTCTCAATCACATAACCTGACTTATTCAGATTACCCACAATATAAATGTCATTTTTCTAGACATTTAACTTCTTTGTTGAACCTATCTCTATTTTTGGTGGCAAGGAGGAGTAGTCCTTCCATTCGTTATGGGTTCCCCTCTAGTTCTTATTTATCCCCGAGCTCAGAGACCTACTTCCCATGGCCTATTCCTCTATTTCGCCTACAATGGACTCACACCCAATGACTTTCTATCCATTCATGGGTTGGCTAAATAGATCAACCTCGCACTCTTTATCTAATTCGTCAATCAGAAATTTGTTTGATGTGGTTACCCAACTCAATGGCTTCTACCTACATATTGGGGTTTGTCCTAGTACCACCCCTAGAGCACACCACATGGGCATATGATTCACCCAATGGAGACTTGGAAGGTACCCCAATAACTTCAAAATACCCATATTAAGTAGGATTAGATTTAAACACAGTATATTTAGTTTCATGAGATGAACATATATCCCATTCCATCACAGATTGGGTTTCAATAACCCTTTCCATCCAAGAATGAGAAGCATCAACCAAATCCATGCAACCACTGACTACATTGCCCTAAAGAACCACAACCATAGAATTCTTCATTCCAAAAATATCACCCATAAATATTATGAATAAATCCATGACCCTCAGCTTAGGGGTAGAGGAACTGACTACTTCTGCCTTCCCATTATAGCTTCACTAGAATCCAAAACCCCAACATTTTGGCTGGTCTATTTAGTTGCTAAAAAATCAAAACATCACAAGAGGAAGAACACCTTCCACATTTACTCCAAAACCACTATCAAAAGGTCTCCCCTAGGACTACATAGAATATTTTCCCTCAAACTACACACCTTTCCATGACTATAGATCTCAGCCTTATATACTATGTGGTTACACAGTGAACAAAAGTCATACCACAACTCAATTTTTTTTACCTATATTCCTCACCAAAAACCACTGAAAAGGAATCCATAGGTGTATTATAAAAAAAATTCAATACATATTCTTAGTTAAATGGGGTAGCAAACATCCCTAGCCCAGATATCAGAACAAAGATAATATCTTAATAAATTTCCTAAAATAAGCAATATAGCTAGATATTGAATGAGGGTCCTAAAGTTAGGGAACCTTTTCCAAATATCAACTAAAAGAGAATTGTACCTCATGTTTAAATCTTATGACCAATTAAAGTGGATAATATGAGATCCAATAAAGATTCACAGTGCGCTAGAATAGGCCAGGAATAGATCATCTTAGGAAGTGAACCTCAACAAGATATTATTGGAGTCATGAAGACTAACAGTAGCACACTCTTGAAGACCCCGTGATCAAAAAACAAAACGATCAAAAGAATAAACCGAATGTTTAAATTTCTTTAATCAGGAAAAAAGTGTAAGATGAACTAGAGAGGAAGACTTTGTAAACTTTAACAGTGAGATTGAAACTAGAGGGAACTCGTCGAACAGATCTCGAAATTTCAGGTAGAGTGAAATAGAAGGGAAGGTGGAAGGAATTACGGGTTTGAGAATACGAATAAACATGATGGTCGGGATCCATTGAGGTGAAAAAGAGGACCCTCCCCCACTGATGGGGGAGGCACTGGCTTGAATCCCTTATCCACCTAGGTCATCAGAAGAGGTCGTGCAGGAGAGCTCACCATTTGCATCATGTTAAAAAGTAACATTTTAAATCTAAGAAAAATTAGAGAAGTATATAACCACACAAGGATATGTAAGTGTAAATATGGAATTTGTAGAAAAGGTAATTTGTTGGTATTTAAGATTCATTTACTCTAATTAAGGATGATATGTAAGACTCATGGGTGATGCATAATATTCATTCCTTTACTTTTTGAGGTAAAGAGTTGGACAATCCTTAGATTGATGTCCATAATATAATGGAATAAAATTAAAGGATTATCAATCATAAAATTTGATTAACATTTAAGAAAAAAGTTCATAGAAAACAAAGTGATTTTGAAATGACATGTAATCCATTTAACTAGGTGTTGTGGAAGCAATAATTAGTGGTGCAATGTGGTGAATGGGTGAAGTACCTAGCTATATGGTGCATAATAACATGAAGAAACTCCATTTGTAAATTATGCATTAAAGGAATATGATAAGTGAACAATTTTGGACTATAGATGAGTAATGAATAAGTAGAAAATAGTGGATCTTAAGGTGCTAACAAAAAATATTGGCACATACCTTATATTTTTGGGGATCTATTTTTTGATAATTTCAATGAAGAGCCATAGTGGTTCCATCAGTAGGTTTTCATGAGTGTTTGATGGCGTGATAGAAGAGACATTGTTAGGGTTCATTTTATTAGATCATGTATGGATTTTATAAAGTATTTCAAAAAAGAGCTGATAAAGAGTAGTTTTATCAGTGTTAATATAGTAATAATTGGTAAAATAAGTCTTTACAAAGGCTTTTTTTGCATTGATAAATATCTCATATTAATAATATAAATAGTGATTTATATCAATAATTATAATAAATGTTTTTAAAAAAATTCGATGCATTTATAAATATCATTATACATTTATAAATATATTTACAAAAATTATATATGTTTATATTATTATATATATTTACAGTAGTTTAAATATTATAAATATATTTATTATTTAATTATATTTATAATTATTTAAATATATATTTTTTAATAATAATAATTTTAAATAAATGTTTTTATAAATATTTTTAAATAATTATAAGTATATATAAATATAATTAGATATAATTATATAATTGTAAATATATTTATTAATATATTAATATACTAAAACAAGTGTGAACCATGGGTTATGACCCATGGTCCTAAAATATATTATAAATAAAAAAACATAAATTACAAAAAGAGATGGAAAGACAAAAGTGGTGAAAACCCAATGTCGCAATGTAATGAAAATAGAAATTGTTAAGAAAAAACACATTGGTCTTGTTGACTGAGATTTTCCATAATCTTTTCTTATCATATAAGGACCCCTAATTCATATTTTAGGTTGTATCAGTGCCTTTGCATCATCATCTTGATGGTAAAAGGTGTCATTCGTAGGGGTGGGTTCATCAAGAGTCGGAAGGTCCTTCCTTAGAGGAAGGCCTAAGCCCTATAATACCTCCAAATTTTAATTACTCCATGACTTGATTCCCTTATTTCATGAGGGTTTCCCTTAACTCAAAAAAAACATTCTTGTTTCCAAATTCATCCTTGGATGCCTGCTAACTATTATATCTATCAAAAATATCAAGCTGACTAAAACACTTTTTACTTGAACTAGATTTTGATATGGTCATCTTGACCATAGAAGAAACAATGTCAATAACAAATTCTTCCTCCAATCTAAGTTCGACTTGTTTATGAACATAGATAGGATAATTAGCAGTATCTGTTATTTCTCCCATAGCTTGAACAATTGTCACACCCTAGGTAAAAGTTGTGTCAATGGTCACACTGGTTGGCTATGGGCTAGAGGAACCTTTGTGTACAATATTACACTTTTGATATTAGAAAAAATAGGTTTCTTTCCCTTTATAATTACCAACATTGAGATATTAAACCTCTAAGACGTTTGAAAAATCAACCCCATCATTAAAATATGATGAACATGCCTGATGAGTGTCATGAGATCCTCTACAAAGAGCATCCAAAGACCTATCCAACATAATAGTAGCCTTACTTACACTCACATTGTGGTGAGAGACCTTATAATGGTCCTCATGGTAAAATCCAATAACATCTATATTTTCATCATCAGATTGATTCATCGTTGATACAAGACCTGATTTCATGCCATCAATCACCTTGTAAAATGAAACAAAATGGTGAACCTGGTTATCTCACACATATCTATATCTTTTGAGAAATGGGGGAACCACTTCTTCCTTCCCCTATCCTCCTTCCAATAAATTGTCACCTCCTTGAATATGAGATGATCCCTATACATTTTTACTCCCAATGATAACAACTGCTTAGTTTTTAACTGAATGATTATTCCCATTAATAAAGGGAAACATGATCTTACAAGCTTCAACACAATGTCCATATCTATTGAAGGTATAACTCCTCCAACCCCTACAGTAGTGATTTTCTACTTGTCCAATATATGTTAAATTGGAACAAAAATTATAGACATATTCATATTCAATTGAGAGATCAAATTTTAAATCCCCAGAAACCAAATATAATGATTCAATAAGAGTCAATCAAATATCAAACTCAACAAAGATTCAATCATAGTGACCATACCTAGCCATATTAGTCTCTTTATAAAATTTAATTGGATATCGAAAAACTTGTGCAACATCCCATAAAATTCGTGGGTTCCAAAAAACAAATTAAAAACATTAATATTAATCCAATACTATAGAACATACTTCTTTTCCTAAAATGGATCAATCCAGGGATACCAATCCAAAAGTATTAGGATCCTAATTTTTAGATTGAAGAAACAACAACTCCAAGATTTTAACTTAAGATATTAGGAAGGGAAATTAATTTGAAAACCCATACAAATATACACTAAGTACCAGCCCTCATATCCTGAAATTGTGAGCAACCTCTTCTTATAATCATCCAGTTTCTGACGATCATTCATCGATGGTAATGTTAGTCAGGCAACAATCAAATTATAAAAATATTATAACTACTCTTATAATAATTTATGGTCTGCTTAAACGATAACACATGTACCATTTCATGATATTCGATTATGTGAAGTCTCTGAATGATATCAAAGGCCTGGAAAATATAAACCTCAAATAGCAGTACCTTCTCGTGCCACATTATGAGCCAGTCATCGATAAAACCATATTTTTCCGAAGGGCGAGTTACGAAATCCACAATCACCAAAGTCTTATCTATCTCTCCAATAACTTCAAAATTAAGTGATCTCTAGTCAATATCCATGTCACATATAGAAAAATACAATTTCAGATGAGTAGCCGGACCTGATATCTATGGATCAGAGATTTCCATCATAGCCTACATAGAGGAAACCCTAAATCCATTCTCTTCAACCAAGAAGACCCAAACCCCAACTTTTAGTTCCCCAGTGTTAAGGTATCATTCAAATGAAATAATAGTTCCATGTCATCCTTGAATCAACTTCAATCGTATCTATTGATGTAAATTTCCCTAAGGTCACCTCACAATCACTATGGTGTCATCAGGAGCATCGGGAGAATTGAGCTCTCTATACATGGTATATATATATAATTATAATAAATATATTTTTTATTTAAGTATATATATATATATTGTAATTTTATAATAATTTAAATATTTATTTATTTATAATTATAATCATAAATTTAACTATGAACTATGAAAAATGTCTAAATTGTTTTAATATATATTGCTCTACTGGCCACTCAAATGATTAATATAGGAAGAATCACAAGGGGAATGTGTCAAAGGGCATGAAGTTTCTTACTACCTCCAATTTTATTCCCAAACGAGAAATGGTTAATGAAAATAATGGTCACAATGATTCCATTGTTTAAGGATCTATTGTACTATTGGGGCACTACATACTCAATTTTCTTGGGCAATTATTGAGAAGCTCGATCAACAGAATTTTGATGAGGCTATTTGTGATACAAAAGACTTCCCTCCTACTTTTGAATATCCGATATATGTTGAAACTTGGTGGTGGAATCAATGCGCACACATGATCAAGAGGATCTAGAGATTGATCAAGATGGGGATGACGAGGGGCCAGCTACGTGCCAGAAAAAATCATGGACCGAGATTGCAGCTCAAGTGCTAGATATTGTCATGAAAGAATGCTCCCTATCAAATAGTGGAAATATTCCAATTGGGAGAGATGTCTCCCCATATTTGAGGAGTTTTTATCATAGGGGACTACCTATTTTTTTATTTAAGGTGATGCCTCTCGTAGAGAGATCTTATTCATAGTGGTAAGAGATGGAAGAGGCTTGGCATAAAACTAAGACCTGGAAACGAGGTCGTTACCCTAAAAACTATGGTCGCAGACCTGGAAAATATGATCAAGTATGGAGAGGCTAAGATAATCTCACATATAAGAATATTATGCTCAGGGATAAGTGCTTTGAACATTTTGATCATAAAAATTTTCAATCATAATGTTAATTTGCTGATAATATCTTAGAGTGTGATTATGGGGATGGTCCTTAGTCTCCTCATTTGTAGTTTTTGATTCTGGATGAGGGGTCTCCTTTGTTTGACCCTTTCCTCTCCCTTCATTATGTTTTGTCTTTATTTTTCCACAAATTTGGTAGGAACAGGTTTGGCTGGCTCCTGGACAGCATTGGTAAATATATTTAAAAATTGTTTATATTTGATTATAAATATATAATTATAAATATAATAAATATATTTATTTTATAAAAATATTTATTATCTAAATATATTTATTGTAATTTTATAATTATTTAAATATGTATTTATTTATTTGTATTTATAATTAATAATAAATATATTTATAAAATATTTACATATAATTATAAAATAATTTATATAAATATATATTTATTAATATATAATTATAAATATCATAAATATATTCATTATATAAATTTATTTATTATAATTTCATAATTATTTAAATAAATATTCTCATCTATAATTTTATAAATACTCTTTTAAAAAATTATATTTATTTAATATTTTATAATTATATATTTAATTTACTAAATAATTGAAAGGTTTATTCAAATAGATAAATTATATAGATTTCAACCATACTATTAATGTTTAAAATTATTAAAAAAATTCATTATTCATATAAATCTAAAACATATTAAAAATATTACATGTATATAAAATAAATATATGTGTAAATAAAAATTACTAAATTATTAAATATATTTTTAAAATTATTAATGAATATGCAATAAAAATTTAATCAATGAAATTAAATAAATTTTAAAAGTATTGAAAAGTGAATTCATAACATTAACATAAATTACAGACATACAAATGTACACATACATATCTACCAACACACTAAGAGATACTTACAGACATGCATATCCACACATACACATACATACATGAAGTTATGCATGTACAAATATTTTTAATTATTTAATATCAATATAAATATATGCCTAAATATATATATTCATTTATATATCATATAATTCTATAAATAAAATATTAATATTATATATATTTTTTAATTATAGACACATTCTGTCATTGATGTATATAAATACACAATTTAACATTTTGACTAACATAAATTTGATAATTTTTTATATATAGAATTCTGAAAATAAATTATTTATTATTAAAATTATATAAATCAATTTATATGTTAATTTTATAAATATATATTTTTTATATGAATGTAATTATAAAAATATAAATATTTTTGATATTTATAAATATAATTTAAAAAATATTCTTATAAATATTTGTATATAATTATAAATATATTTATCTAATTATATATAATTATATAATTATATATATAATTATAGATATTGATGATGTGATGTTTTGGTTCAAGAGTCTCTCTCTCTCCTCGACCATGGTGATTAGGGAAATAGCTTCTAAAGATGTTCATCTTATATACATACATCAATCTGATGGATTCTTTAATTGGCCCCTCAGAGAAGGTTGGTGATGATTCTGGCTTAGACAAAATGTTTTTTCCTTTATTAAGAGAATTTTCGGATCTAGTAAGGGATAAACCTATTTCTCACTTATTAAAACCAAGGGATCTGGTGAAGTGTGATGCTCAAAAAGTTGTGATTACGTTGTCAGAAGGTGTTGCTACAGAGGAAAGATGGTTTCCTAGCCATTGGAGTGACTCAATAGTTACTCACAATCGATTCTCGGGGAATAGTTCTCTTTTATTTTGGAAAAGAATTTAAGATATTTAAATAATGGATTATGTATTATAATCACTTCATCATCATGAATCTTACATCACAATTGAAGTATGTTGTTCTGAATCTTAAAGATTTGAAGAAGCGACTACTATTAGTATGGGGTTTTGATGGTCCACACATGGTGTCTATCTATTTGGGATATTTTTTTTATAAATTTACATTTCAAGAGTTTAAAATAAAGGCATGGAGTAGTGTATATTCCAACTTGAAACCACAGGGCCATAGATTTTAGTACTAGGACCCTAGTTTCGATATGTTTTAATCTATGAATAGAATCACACAATCATGTATTCATGTTAAAGAACTGAATTGGTTTTTTGGAATTTGAGTACACACTGGGATCTTTCCCTAGATATTAGAACCCCAATAATGTTTGATTAAGAGACTTAAATGAACATGTATGAGCATTATTCTTGAGTTTTAGATGAATTCGTTCTTAGTTTAATGGTTTTTAAAACAGTGTAATTGATTGATGGTGATTTTAAATTCAAACATTCTATATTGTATGAATATTGACATGGTTTTTTAAACTACATGTGTATTTGAAATGTAAAATATAACAAACATAGGGGGTTGAGATACTCTAATTGTATTAAATATGGTCATTGTGTTGATTGATTCAAGTTAACATTTTGCACTGCTAATGGTGACAAATAGTTAGGTGATAGGCACTCAATGACCCCAATTGGGAAAGATTATGTACATGGTGAGGTGAAATGAATGAGGATTTTTTCATCTCCATTGCCTCATGAAAAGTTTACCCATCTTTACTGGCCTATAAGGATGGCATTTACTCTTCTAGTTCAAGGATCCATTTTATTTTCTGGTGTGGTAGTTGGCACTGGTTGGACAGTATGATCTAGGATTATCTAAGATCTATTTAAGGTCAGTGATTTATCTCCTAAATTTGTTGATATTAAGGAATGTGATAATGTACCTCATCTATATTTGACTGGTTCGAGAAGCCAACTGAAGGATGATGTGGCTGATTCCCAAACCTCACATTAATTAAATGTGTTATATGATTCTAGGAATTAGACTAACTCTGCTAACGTTATTGCAAAAGATTTTATGAATTTTAGTAACAACAATGAGAAGACATCCCAATTATTTAAAATTCAAAAGTTATATAAAATCTCTCATGTTTTAGTTAGTTATTATACTGTGAATGTTTAGTTTATGTCTTACTTCCATGCTTCTACTCTTCCACCTCAGAGTCATTAAAAGGAGGGTTCCACTAAAATCTAGAATATGAAAAGTTATCTGACTGCAAGTTGATCAAATCATAATGATGATGTCGTAGAGGCAACAAAAAAGGGAGTTGTTAAAGAGGAATTTTTTACTCTAGGAAAATCATTGGACAACTTAGCAACGGGTGGTCCTTTGATATGGAAAGGTAACATCTTTTCATTATGAAGTCCATTAGTAGTTTCGAATTTGATCAACTCTGTGATGATGTCCTGGAAAAACATAGTGTGAGAAATAAAAGGACCACTTCATCTAATGGAAATCCAGACACATACAAAGTTTTTTAGAATGTTCAGGGTTATATGGATGCTGCTTCCCTCCCCATTATTATTATAATGGTCTCGGATTAAGTGTAGTGTTGTGGAATGAGATCTATGTAAGAACATTATAGTGTAGCTAAACTTCTACCTCATCAACAAAGAGTCTTCACTAAAGTGGAGGTAAGATCAATGGATAAAATTCCTCAGGGGAATCTGGCTGCCTTAATAATGTGGAGCTTGATAGAATGGCCTCTTCTGGTCAAGAGGCACGAAAGGATAGTGAAGAGGCTTGAAAAATTCGAGAAGAACAAGGTGGCCCTCAGGTTACTTCTTAGTGGAAGAGGAGACACCATCCTCGGGGCTATGGTAATGCAAAAAAATGTTATAAATTGGGTTGACCAGTTATTTCATACTCTATTTTTATTTCATGGGAATTAAAACGTATTTTGGAGGTTGGATTGTAGGATTCTCCCTCTATTTTCTTATGGTGTTTTTGTTTTCACTTCTTGTTGCTTCCTTTGTATTTCATGTTTCTTTTCCTTAATAAATTTTCAGCACCATGCATCTTTAACCATGATTCCCACTATTTTGGATAATTGTATTTATGTTGTAATATATAATTATATATAATTACAATTATAAGAAATATAATTATTATTTAAATATATTTATTAAATTTTATAATTATTTAAATATTTATTTATTAATTTTTATATATAATTTTAAAAAAGGGGGGCTATGACCTGCCTTTCGAGCATGTGTGTGTAGTGTGTGGGTGTTTAATGTAATTATACCCATAAGAACCTAATATATACAATTTTAAATAAATATAATTATTCCTATTTTTAAATAATTATTCAAATGACTAACATATTAATTATTTAAATATATTTGTTATAATTTTACAATTATTTGAAAATATATTCATTTATTTTCAATTCTAATGATAAAAATATTATATAATTTTTTCAGATAATTATATTTATATTTATATAATTATATCATAATATATATTTATGTAATTATATTTATAAATATATATATATATATATATAATTACTAATATAATAAATATATTTATTTAAATTTTATAATTATTTTTATTTATTTATTTATCTATAATTTTCTTAATACATTTTTAAAAAAATATATATATTTGAATTATTAATAAATATATATATATATATTAATATATCGTATATTTATTAATTATATACATGCATTTTTTAATTAACTTATATAAAGAAACATAAAAATTTTAATATAAATATAGTAATCTAATTGAAATAATAATATTTTTTATTAAAACTTTTTATTAGTGTTAAGAATAACACTATTAAAGATCCAACCTTATCTGTGCTACAAAAACACTGATGAAGTGTACATCTTTATTAGTGCTTTTACCTAGCACTAATAAAAGTTTCTCTTTTATCAGTGCATTTTGATTAGTGTTGATTAAAGTCAAAACTGGGTAATGTGTGATATGTGGTAGTGAGGGTAAAAAATTGATGATGAACATGATAAAATCTGGAAAACAAGAATATAATGACTATAGTGATTTTCAGAGACCTTATTCATAAAAAAAAGTGAGTCCAAGTGCTGGTATGGGGGTTACAATTAAGTATTATTTATTTTTCGGGTTTTTGAGGTCTGGGGAACTCTTTATATTTTTTCAACATGTGTGACATGTATGATTCTTTCACCACATTTGATTGTGCCTATCTTATTTCTAATACTAAATTATTTTCAAAATAATGAATAAATAACCCATATAAACTTGAAGATAATGTGACATAACACATTTATTCATTGGGCTACCATGAATTCCAAAATAATCAATTAAAAAATAAATATTAAAACTAGAATGGCATAATAAAGACAATAATTGAAGCTCATCTCATAAATATAATGTATACATAGTGCACAATAATGAAGTACATGAGAATTCTAAAAGTGAAACAAATATAATCGGTCAAGGTGGCCTCAGTTTAAAATATTTAATTTTTAGAAAATCTGTATAACAATTCATAATGTAATATTTTATTAGTAAAATGTTTTACCAATTAGTGTCAATAAATTGTGGGAAAACATTTTCAATAAATTTTATAGAGATAGATTAAATAATTATGTTTCAATTATAATAATACCAATAGGTAATATATGTGTCAGCCAAATGTTTAACAATAGATTCATATGATATATTTCTCTACATATAATATTTCTCTCAATAGAAATACGCAATACCAACTATGAATTTATATTATTAAATTAAATAATAAATAAAATATTAATTATTGGTATTTCAGTATTTGTTGTTAAAATTGTAAATTATATTTTTAATTTAAATATATAATATATTTTTAATATTTTTTACAAAATAATTATAAAATTAGATTATATGAAACTACAAAAAACTAAGTCTTTATAAGAAAAAACCTGTTAAAAATAATTTAAAATCTTGTTCTAAATCTAAGAAAATACATGAAGCACAAAGAAACATACTACAAAAAAGTTTAAATATTATATAACTCAAATATACATTACATGAATATCTATCAGTCTTCATCTTTAATCTGTCTCTCGCATATCAACTATAACCATAATGGTTTACAAAGGCAATGGGTAGAAGGATTGTAATTCCCCCACTCAGTCAGGACATGTACAAAAAGGTGGTGATCACTTATAGTTGGATCACATTAGAAGGATAAAGTGGTTCACTATAGATTAAACCCTATATTAATTGTTTGGTTTGATCAATACACTCGGTTAATCATTTCATTCCTTATGGTGTAGGTTGGAACTATTGGGAAGAATTTCAACCTTTTAATCATTCAAAAAATGCCCTACATAACCACTTGTTATTATCATTATTTCTCATTGCACCTAATAGTGTGTCCCCAATTTTATATGTTGACATATAGAAGTAGTTGATCATCCACACTCATGTTAGAAGGTCATATTTCTTTCACTTGTGTATGGAAGCAATTCATCCCCATTCTTACCCTAGCGGTAAAGAGAATATGTGGATAAAATTATATTACAGTCTATATTATTATTGTATAGTTATAGAAAAACTATAATAGATTAATAATATTGTAGTCTATGTGTGTAATAACAATATACATATATTTTTATAATATAAGACAAGTCACTAATCATATATCTTGGAAAATTTAACTACAACATGTGCATGATCCATCTCTCCTGATATGTGTTGTAATGAACGTATGATAATTCTACTATAATTTGTGTGTGGATGTTACTATTAAATATATGTATGTGTTTATTAGCACAAGAGTAATCAATCAGTCTATGTTTGACTCAATAAAATTTTTATATGATAGCTAGCATTATTTATAATTAGGAACACTCGGAAAATGTCAATTATCCCACCAAAAAATCTACACAAGAACACCAATAACACTCTCTTAATTACATATTATATATTAAATATAAAAAAATTACCATATAAATATACAAGTGTTATGTAATTACCAAAGTTACCTCAAGATCTAATTCCTTATAAGACTACAAAATTCAATAACTGGAAGCCTAAACTCATACTACTTCACTTTCTAGAATCATAAAAGGATAAGTAACCATAGTAAATTTGAATAGTTCTCCAGAAACATGAGAAAATATAGGATTTTCATGCATGAAAACATATTTTTTAATAACATATCACTCAACATATTAACTAGTATGAGAAAAATAATGGAGAAAATATATTTTGCAGAAGCATTTCTAATCTTTAGACGAAAAAATTGAAGTACTTGAACATTGTAATTTGGATACATATTTCTCTATATGTTGATATTTTGAGTTGTAGTGGATATGTTTAGGGGGTGAATTACTTATATTCAAATGGATAAAAATATTTCACTTGTGCGGAATGTTTTTTCTATAGAATATTATAAAATATGAAAAACATTAACCTCTACCTGAATCCATTTCCAAAATATCAAATAAAATTTGAATGAAAATGTGTTTTCCAATATTAATTTTAAAAAAATTAGTATTTATTTTAAATATGATGATGTTTTTTTCCAAAAACAATTTTAACTAAATTAAAAAACCTAATTTTCACTTGTGTGGAAGGTTTTTTCTAGAGTTCATTTTTACAAAATCTTACTTATTCAAAACCCAAAGAATTAAAAATTTGACCATAAGAAAAAACACCAAACTCTAAATGAAAACATTTATTAATAATCTAAAATCTCTCAAGGTGGGTCCAACAAAATTGTAGTAAATTAAAATAATTTTAAAATGATAACACATAACAACAACATTCGAAATTGTGGTATAAAAAGTTGTTGATTTATATATAGTTATTAAGGTATTAAAACACTAATTCCATCCTATATAGATTCCAATATTACCTAGAAAGATATCTTGATTTTATTCAATCATTTTGGGACATGAAATCTATAAAATCCTCAGTAGTTCCATAAATAGAAATTCTTGGTATTTCATGACATACAATCTCAATAAAAATGAATTTATAATAACAACCATCTCCCTTTAATTATATTCAATAATTTATACCCATAAATCTAATACTTTTTGAATGAATAATAGAGATTAACTAAAATCTAATGTAACAGCTTGGGTTTTCATTTTCAGCAATGTATTATATTTTATTAAGGACATCACTAATCAAATATTTGAATTGTTTCTTCCTCATTAAGACCCATATTTCAACAATATGTTATTTTTAGAAACAATTCCTTGGATACATCATTTCAAGAAATGGATTATCCATTATGGTGAAATTCCTTTTGCCTTTAGAAAATCATAGTGCATGTATAATATGGAAATAAACATTCGATGATTGAGGTGAATTACCTTTTTCATCCAATAATGGTATTATCTATAAAATAAGGAAATGAACATTCAAATATAACCTTCTATTTATCATAAATGTATAATTGGAATTTATTTTGATATAATAACTTCTATAGGTTATATATGATTTAACATTTTACTCATATGTAATCGTATGTGAAAAAATAACTTGGGTTATGAAAATCATCTCCAACGACATTATAGTAAAGGTGTAAACATATTATTTGGTTGCCAACTAGTCAACCCATTCATACTCTGTTGAAAAATATCTAGAGGAAACTATTTTCATTGTAGAAATATGGGTCGTATAACCAATTGGACCAAGCATGGGAGAACTCAAATTAACGATCTTTGGATTGAATTCCTCATCCCAAAATATATTCGATTCATTTAAATCATGGACTTTTAGTTTTGATTATTTTTTATGGTAAAATGGGAAGATGATTACGATAAAGCATGTGTGATTTAATAATTGCGTACCAATCTCAAACACATGGAATTTAAATTCAATGGTGTACTAGATTGTGCAGAATTATATAAAATTGTATAGGCAATGTGTCTAAACCTTAATTAGCTAAAAACATAGCCTATATAGAATTTAACACACCAAAATTAGTAATATATCATGATGTATAATATTGAATGGGCCATGTGATTGGCCATGATATATTCTTGTATAGACCAAGACCATGTTTCATGATATCTGTCAAAAGTAATATACCATGATGTACAGGACATTATAGGCCATGTGTGATGTTTTTAAAGAATTGAACATAGGGGATGTACATATACATGGGTGATTTCAGATCAATAAGTCCTATAAAATTCATATTAATCCCCCACAATATAATATCACTATTATAGAAACATGGGTCTTATCCCTTCATCTATTCTTTCCAAAGAGTGAGGAAGTTTGTTCTTGTATGTGTTGATATTTGTTATGGATGACTTCAAAGTCATCCATGTAATAAAATATTATTTTTTTTCTTTTAGAATCATCATAATATAAAAAAATTTCATGTTTATATAACTTTATTTACATATAGTTAAACTTTACCCCAATTATCCAAAATATAACTTTGTTCTTGTAATATATCTAAAACACCTGGTTGGATGCCTTTCTTTTTGGGCATTATATGGATATTCCTTCATGTTTTTGATCGCCTTCAATATCATTATTTATTATAGATAGATTTTCTCTTATTTAAATACCATTTAAATATCTTGAACAAAAGTACATAAATTCTCCAATAATATATCCTTCAAAAACTGATCATTATATATTTCTTTAATTACTAATATATATTTTCAAGCTCGTTAAAAACCAAAAATCTCTTAACAAAAATAAGATAATTATTTTTTAAAAAAACATTTAATTGAAAAAATATTTTTTCACTTTTCAATTAGATACATCTAAGAATAATAAAAGTATCAATAAATCATAATATCCTAAACCAAACGAAAAATTTAGTCTTCAATAAAGTCAATATTGGATGTTGATAATTTTTTACCAATTGAAAAGTTATGATGAAAATAATATTTATTTGCCTAAAAAAATCCATAGTTATTTCAAAATTTGAGCAAAAATACTAATAAACAATTAATCAACTCAATAAAGAGAGAAATTTCCACCTTATTTTTCATTTTCCTTATAACTAAGGGTACTAAATGTTGTAATATAACATGGTTCTCAAGTATTTTTAAACCAAATATTTTTTCATCAAAAAGTTCTCCATTTATGTTCATGGAATACACATTTTTCTCTTTAATGGAGGCTAGTTCACAATTATTTTCTTCTTTTTCATTATCTATTTATGTGAATCGTACTATATGTAAATATATCATCATGATGTTCATAAAATAAAGAAAATTTAATATAGATATAAAATTTTATACATATGTCTACTATGTAAATTTTTGAATGAAAACAATATAATGTCAAAAACTCATATAAGTACACATACACAATATGATGTTAAATGATACACTAAATTGTTATGTATTTTCACATATAACACAACAGGAATTACAAATTAATTTAAGAATACACAATATCAGAACTTATCATATGTTAAGTCAAATATTGAATCATAACTAAATAAAAAAGCTAAATAACATTTACAAAAGTTGAATCCCCTTTTAATTAAATGATTGGGGGTGTATTCATGTGTAAAATAATAAATCCCCACCGAATAAAGCAGTATTATTTCAAAGTGGACTGTATATTTTATTATAATATAGAAAAAATACATTATAGTTTATTTAAAATTTTATTAATGCCAAGATTGATACTTACAGAAGTGTTTAGTCAATTTAGAATTTATAATAGTACTCATTTATTTTTTCCCCTTTAATTTTGTTAAAAAATAGAAATGGTTTGAAAAAAATAATACTAAATTTTAAAGAGTTGAGTTATTTTCAAAGAGGTCGATATAATTTAAAAAAAATATGTCAAATATGTCGCTTAATTTTGGTTAATTGGGAAACAAAATCCTAAATGTGGTCGATATATAAGTAAAATGGTATGGGAACCCAGGACATAATTTCCATATATTCCCCTTAAATATTGTTCTTCATAATCCAATTCATTTAATTTGAATAAAAAAATTAATTTTTCCTTTGTTTTTTCAATTATTTTTGGGGTGTAAAAGAAACTGATCATTAATTTAAAAATTACATCCTAGTAATATATGACGGGGCAGTAAAGGTATGCATGTATTGAAAGAGAAAAATATTGTATATCAAATATATCAACCTAGAAAAAGGGTGATATAAATCGAAACTAATCATGTATACACCTAAATAGGAAGAATATCTTATATGAACCTAATCATATAGGTAAATCAAGGCCAATATAAATATAAAATAATCATAAATTCTGTGTGGTATAACTATTCATACCATAATACTACTTTCATACTACTATTATAACACTCCCATGTTTTTTTGTCTAATAGTTATATTTATATTTAAAAATCTATCAAATAAATGAATAGAATAATAATTTATTGAATTCATGCATTTAGAAATTGAATTTTTAGTATATAAAGTATGAAAAGTTTTCATTCACATTACATAAAGAGAAAACGAATAAGAAATATATAGTTAGTGATGAAAATGAAAATATAAATATTACATGTATTGAAATGGTCACATGAATATTTCATATGTATCAGTTTAATGAAATAATGAATATGTGCATGAAGAGTGTTGAATCAAAATAAAAATAAAAATTATAATAATGTTACAATATTTAATAAAAATGTGAAAAAATAATCAAAAATGTAAATATTATATGCTTAAAATCAACCCATAAGGAATATAATAATGGATGGGGCATGTTATCTCTCTAATATATAAATTCCCATGAATAAACTACATACAATTTATAGGTTTTAATTGAATTCATATGGAAAAGAAATTGCATCAACTGATATATTGAATACATATTGAGGATTAATTTCATATTTATAATATATATTATAAATAAGGTTGCATCCAACTAAATATTGAATATGATACATTAGATAAAAAAGATATAACAAATTCATAGTATATAAAATCATGCAGATTGAATATAATAATGATGGGATTAAGATGATCCAATTTAAGAGGTTTTACCTACTCACTTGATCAATTGAATTTGAAAGTGATTCTTTGTAGCCACAAAAATCCCATG
This sequence comes from Viscum album, assembly GCA_963277665.1. NCBI lineage: Eukaryota > Viridiplantae > Streptophyta > Magnoliopsida > Santalales > Viscaceae > Viscum > Viscum album. The sequence goes on from OY728129.1 coordinate 1,058,893,958, forward strand.
GTCATTAAATGTACATAACTCATAATTACCATGAAAAAGGAAGTAAGTCACACATATCTGGTTTATGAACACTAAAATGGGTAGTCGTATATTTCTTCAAAATTCAATTAAAAACATCTAATAAGTACATCATAAATATATTGATGAAAATATGCAACCTAACATTTCTCATCAATGACTACTAATTATTAATAACATACAAATACAATTTTTCTATTAAAAATTTAAATTAAATTCAATATAACTATAAATTTTTTCTATAGTTCATCTAATTAAATCATTGACCATAAGGCATGAATTTTAAATATCATAGACGTATAGAATATTAATATCAAATTCAATTATAAAATATTTTATTAATGTAATAAAATGAATATAATGAATTTTTACATCACACGGAATGAAAAACATTCAATTATTATGAACAAAAACAACATTGATTCATCCACATAACAACTCATTAAAATAGAATTTAAAAAAACAATAAATGGTAAAAAAGTATTCAAAAAGGGAAGAATGAATATACTTATAATTAGACTATTTTGGGTACATTCGTATTTGTAACATTCTATATCCACAAATTTGAGTTGTAATTTTTATATTTGGATTGTATATTTTACAACAATTTCAAACAGAAAAAAATTAGGTTCACATAAAATCGTACTTTTACCTAAAATGAGAATTTAAATGTTTTTTTACAACCTATATTTCAAATAACTACCAATTTATCACCATGAATCCCTTTTCCTTGTTTAAAATCAAATATGATGTGAAAAAATTAATTATCAAGGGTAATGAGTCACATTATTTTTAATATAACCATTATATTATAAATATCTATATTAAATTCACTCCTTGATAAATACTATTTATAATGGGTTTATCACTTTTCTATTGACTAATATTTTATTTTAATCTATGAAAGATATTTATAATAGAGGAATTTACACAACATTAAAAACAAAAAATTGGGAAATAGATATATAAATTTCACATCATTTTTCTTCCAATATGTTCCTTATAACCTATTTCATTTAGTTTTTAACTGAAATTAAAAAAATTCACTGTTTCATGAAAATGTTTATTGTATTGGAAGAAAATGACCATAAAAATAATGATTTCTAACAAATTTTGAATACATTCACAAAATATGAAGAAGGAAGAACATCGGCGAACCAAAGTGGTGGCTAGTGAAGGGAAACGTACATCGTTATGTATGGTGTGACTTCAAACAAGTGATGAAATAAGTATTTTAATTAATTTAATATTTTACATTATGATGTTATGTAATATTTATTTTACTAGATTTATATTTTTAAAACATTATTAAAAAATAATATTATTAAAAAATTCATATAAGTTAATTTTGAAACATTAATCAGATAAAACACATTTAAAATGTGTTTGTGTGTGTTGAAACATATATTATAATAGTAAAGGGATTTCTATAATGCACTGACCCCAGTTTCCCAGATTTGGTGCGTTATTACATAAAATTTAAATGATTAAAAGGAATCAAGTGTCGAAGGACTGATCAATTTCATAGTCGTGGAAAATAGATTACATACATGAAGTTCAACATTACAACTTGAAAAGAAAAACAATAGTAATTTATTCCATTAGAAACATCCAAGACTCTTAGATTATGCATGAATGTCACTCAGAACAAACATATTTATATCCTGAGAAAATCAAACATAAGAAAGCGGTGATCTCAGATTCTTTGTAAGGGTAAATAATTTAGCGGAATCTATAAACTTTTATGGCAAGATGTGTAATAAAGTAACATCTTTTTAAACCTAAATGTGAACTTAATATGGACAAAATAAATCAAACATTACCATATAAACATGGACGTGGATATTATACTAGTCGAATAATATCATGTAATAACTAATTTTATAATGAGGGAATGTATAGTACTGAACATTAATTTATGTGTCAAGGCCTCAGGCAAGGACCCATGGGCTAGCTGTAACCAGACCCAAACTCAGAGAGCCTCAGTAACCAGAATCAAACATGGAGAGCCTTTGTAACCCGACTCCAACATGGAGGGTCTACTGTAACTGAATCCCAACTGAGAGGGATTAATTTTACAGGTCCCCAACCCAGAATAAACTATTTCAATACATTCATCATAAGAAAAGTTTAAAATATAACATAAAACTTCGTGTTAAATCTAGAATAAAATATGTCAATACTTTATCTATAAACCATGAATGGTATAAACATAACACATCCACAATAAAACATATCACAAAACATTCAATACAATATAGAATATTTTTATAAAAATAAATCAATTTCAAACAAGTTTAAAATCCATTAAAGGATGTTGACATAGATGAAAATGATCAGTAAAATGCTTTGAGAAAAATACCGCTTTTCATGAAATAGTTTAAAATTTTCACAATTTATAAAGGCAGTCATTTAAAAGGTAGTATTTAATAAGAGTGTCCCATACCACTTTGACACTATTTAAAAGTATTATCATTACTAAAAATTCATGTCCATATAAATAAAACCATAAAATCATTTTGAAAACATGGACATTAATTAAAAGGTTTTAGAAAGATAAATCATTAAAAAAATTTAAAATGATTATCTAGTTAAAAAGACCCACTCTTAAAACCTTAAAATATTCCTTTTGAAATCATTTTATAAAATATGGATATCTATTATAATTATTTCCCAAAAATAACTTTTACATGAACAATCTCAGATAATAATGAGATTGAGGAAATAACCCTCACCTCATTGTAATCAATAGAGTCATATGAACAATAGTAAATAACAACCAAATGAATCACAAAATATCATGAATATAAAGAGAACAATGATAATATATTTCAAATAGAAGTACACAATACACCACATGTAATAAATAAGTGGTGAACAATGGAAATCACAGGGAATTAAAAGTAAGATTAGAAACCCCTTACCACGTGTCTGACTTGACTCACTCGTATATTCCTTGTTTTTCCTAAATAATATAATTAAGTTAATTTATACTTGATTAAGAGTATTTTCATGTTTATTATTCCTTTTATATCACTTATCACCTTGATATAACAATTATTTAATTGTTTTAGTTCATATCAGACATTTTGTCGTTGTTCAGAACATGAGTAAAAAATGAACTTGTTATAATTATAAATTGTCCTTGTGGTCAAAATTACATTATCTATAGAATGATATTACTCATTTATATTTAATATATATACTATAGTCGAGTATATATATTTATTTACAATAGTACATAACATTTGGAGATAAGAAATGAAATGCACCATTCATGGAGACGGTAATCCGTATGTATGCATGAACGCTACATTAATTTATATTTTCTGTTTTAATGGACTTAAAAAATAATGAAACATATTTATATAATAATTACAGTATAATATCATATATAATATCATTAACTCCATACTTTATACGTCCCACATAAGTCATTAACGAGTTATACCACTTTGAAGGGGCGGTAGTCCGCACTTCCTCAAATGAAATTATCGCATTTTACACATAATAGAAACCATAAAGGTATGATATAAATGGAAAATAAATATTCAGAAAAAAAACATAAAAATAATATATATATATATATATATAACATATAAATACAGTTCCAACTTAATAGCCACCATGAGAGGCGGTAGGAGATAATCGAACAATCACCGTTTCGTGAGGCGTTAGTTTTCCAACCACAGAAACAGTAAGTTCTTCACCCATTAGATGGAGGTTTCTGTTAGTGTAGTTCGAATAATTCTCATAAAAACAACATAGTATACTGAGGATACTGGTGTTTTCATAAAATAAAGGAATAAAAAGTGTTTTGGGGGGTTGGATAAGTAAAATGAAACAAAATAAATGAAAAGAATTTAAGATAAACCGATAACTTTAATTTGTGTAACTTCCTTTGGTTTGAACCTAAAGGCCTTTTTTAAGTGAATTCCTCTTAAGGTAAGGCTTATAGGTGTAATATAAGGATCTTGAGAGCTTATTTGGGTAGGGTTTGGACAACCAAAGGGGTTGAGAGGTGTGCAGAATGGGTTAGAGGTGGTGTCCTTTTATATGGGGGATGAGTGGCTCTTTAGGAAAATGTGAAAATATTATTTTATTATATAGTGATATTAGGTTTCTAATGATCCAAAACTAATTAAAGTCTATGATAATATGACTCATAGTCGAAATAAAATCATTCTATATGAATTGGATAGGTTATGGATATAGTTTTAATATTAATAATATTATTTATTTAAATCATTTATTAATTAGGTAAATACTACATCATTATTGTGTCATAAATAATTTAATTATTTGATGTCTAAAAATAAAAAAACCCTTAATGTATGAAATATTTTTATTTTTCCCATTAATATTTATAATTGAAAAGATAACTTATATATCCGCATGTAAAAATTGATTTACTAAAAAATATTTGTTTATGTCATTTTTTCCTTTACTTTTAGTTAATTAAAATAAAGTGTCATTATCGTACATAAGTGGCTCCATGGTGTGCCAAAATCTTCCCAAGGATGCCCATGTTTTTCCATGACTCATCCAATAAGTTTAGGACAAGTTTTAAAGTAATTTTTTATTATTATAATATTTTTTTACCTCTACTTTCACTATTTACATTTATCCATGATAAATAGAAGTCAAAAGTTACTATTCACCAAAAAATATTTTCACCTCATTGAACCACATTTTACTTAATTTGGTTAACAGTGTATCTCAGCATTTTAAAATTAAACTCACAGAAATGGTAAAATTATGTTTTATGCAAATTTGCTAAATCTCCTAGGAGGTGGTTAAAGACGGTAAAAAGTTCAATAAAATTTTTATATATCTAAACATATTATAAAATGACTCCAATGAATTATATTGAACATATATAGGTTTTATGTATCTATTTTGACCTAAAATAATTTTCAATAAAAAAATTATTATTTAAATAAAAATTCATTTTTAACCAAATACTCAGTGTTTTTCTATATTCAACAAAAATTGAATATTTTTAGAAAAATACCAAAATTTCCCACTTAGATAATTTTGATAAAATGAATTCCAAAATTAAGTCTATCTTACCAAATTAAAACATATAAGTTTCATTTATTAATTTTAAATTAATTCCCATTGACAAAACCAAAAAACGTGTTTTTAAGAAATAATAACTACCAAAAGATTGATACTTGTTTTTGTTCAATTTCAAAGTGAAATTTTTTCCAATGAATAAAATAGGATTAATTGGTAAAAATATAATCTATTTATACATCAAAACCATTATAATGTATAATTTAACACTACAAATTATTTTGATTAAAAAAGCTGTTTTCAGTTAAAATATAGTATTTTCACTGTTCACCCAAATAAATAAGTTATCAAAAAAACACCAAAAATTTATTGAAACTAAATTCCTATGTCCCAATTCTAAATAATAAGTTTATAATTCCAAATTTAATATATAAAATTTTCAAATATTTTATATAAAAATGTTTCTCCCTTAAAAGGTGGTAAAATTGCATTTTTTTTAAAAATACTTCTTTTACATGAAAAAAATTAATTTGTTTTCTATTCATTATGTATAAGAAACTCATAATATAGATTCTATAATTATAAGGACAATATAAAGTTCAAAATATAGTTAATACTATTAATAAACTCTTTTGAATGGCTAGTTTGGTAAGTCATCATGTGCTTGAACTCAGTGTTGCGTGTAGTGAAAGTTATTGAATTAATATGATGAAATAACGTACTATGAAATATTTGGGGGTTACATTCATCCCTCATTCAATAAATTTCGCCCGCGCAATTTTAAATTGTTCTTTGATAGGTAGAAAATAGAAAATACCTTTGTGGGAAAACACACATCGTAAAATGGGTTAATAAAATTTTCCCTTAATAAGAGGAAAAGGGGAATGAAAAAGTTACCACGAAATTTTGATATAGATTAAGAAAACATTGGTGGAAATTATAGAAACATAATTGGGGGGAAACATAAATATTTACAGAGGTTGATTGAGGTCATCAGTCACAAACAATTCTATAATTGAGGGCATCAAATCCAACAATCTATGATGATTTAAAATATCATCAGTTCAACAAAACATAACGTATTAGGATAAAAAAAATTAGTTTTAAGATCCCATACCTAAAGATTAAGAATTAATTTCATCATAGAATAAGTAAAGAAAAAATATATATTCTTGACAAGTATAGTTCCATTGTTTAACTAATTTCTACCACAAACTCATCCTTCACTCTAAAAGATAATAGAACATAAAAAAAATATTCTATTTTTCATATTCGCATTGGGTTCCAAAAAAATGAATTTATAATTTAACTATAAGACCTTTTAAAAGAATTACATTTTCAGTCCAGGATATCACGTGGGCCTGTGGTAGGTGATACACCCTTGTCGCCCTTCAGTTGTAGGTTCAAGTCTTGTGGCTTTGCCGAGGTGACGGGTTGTTGCCCGACCTCCGGATTGTCCTTTTTATGGAAATCCAAAAATAACCTCAAACTAGAATTATCCAAAATACTTCTGTCTATAATCACAATACAAAATTTATAAGGTAGGTAAACACAATGAAGATCCTTTTTTCCACATAATAACATGAGAACACATTCATCATGTATTCTTTCAAAACACTACAACATCTTAAATTACCATAATACCTTATTTATTACATTCATGCTCTCAAATTCTATATAAAATGATGGATATACTCCTTCTATCCAAAATTTTTTAAAACTCCAACAATGATGGGATATATAAATCATTAATATATTTCAATGTTGTCAAAAATATCCAAAATAATTTATCAAAATCAATCATGTATTATTCCAAAATCACCACCTCAGTATCAGAACCATATTATGGTTTATCTTTCTCTGAATCATATATTTTCCAAAAAATTAACCTACTATTGAGTCAATTTTCTTGGTTCAACACAATCTCACGTCCTTAATTAAATATTACTGCAGTACAATCCTTATATACTCTATAATTCTTATAACATGTACATCATTAATACAAATATCAAATGACCCAATACTTTTATAACAATGTAAGAAATCTAATCATTCCTCTTCATCTTTAGTATTATCATAATTTTGTTATTATCTAATAGCATCATTTGGGGTATAATCTGATGATTTGAACATTGATTTGCGTAGTGTCCCAACTCCTTGAAGATGAAGCATTATAAATTTTTAAAAAAATCTTACCCTTTCAATCATGTACTTGTTTTCCTTTTTCTCTACACATATAATAAACACCTATTCCCTTCAAGAATTTACCAAGGTGATTCTATCCACAGTTATCACATATGGGAATATACTTTTTTACCTCTTCCATTTATCCATATTTATCTCTTCCATCTTTTTCTTCTATTATTTACCTTCAAATCCATAGGACTCAAGGAATTCTCTACTTATCCTATCAACACATGATACTATTTTTCATATGTTGAGAATACATGGGAGACTGTTTCCCTTCTAAATGGTTGCTTAATACCATGAAATATGTGATCCTTCTTAATCTTTAGATCATACATATTTATAGAGTTCATATTCATTCTACTGGGCTCCATTTCTATAAAATGGAAAAACCTAGGTCAGAATATGAATTGCAATTAATAATTCATGTCATGAACCAACCTGGATCGACCCTGAACCAGTCACCCAAGTCGGTCCGTGACATGGCCTATGTGGCGTTCCCGATCCTCTCGGACTAGCGACAAGTTCCATGGAATCAACGGAGGCTGTTAGAACAATTTCCCAAAATATAAATAAATAAAGTAGTAGAAATAATAAAGAGCAATGCAGAATAAGTAAACCGAACAAAATTACTAAACAAGAAGAAAAGAAAAATAAATCTAACCAAACAAGGCATCTGAACTAACTCCATGTGACCTCGCCGGTCACTCTCTGACTTGACAATCAAGTGTCTCCCTAGGCTCACTCACTCAAGCTGTAACCTGCAAAAAAACCAAAAAAAAGAGCTATAGGCGTGAGTATAAAAACACAGAAGGCTAGCCCGATATCTATTCCCAAAGCACTACCTTTAAAATGAAAGAAACATCATTTCAAGTTTGAACTGAAATTTATTTTAGTTTTTCTATGTGTTTTTCATAAAAGAAAATTACAAACCATTTCCATTATCCATTTCCGAAAATGGGTTCATTTTATTAATGTCAATGTCTTTTTAGAAAGATAAAGTGATGTTTACATTTTCAATTTGTACAAATAGGATTAAACAGGTTCATTTGGAAACCATTTCTAGAAAACAAATCAAAACCAATTTACCACTTTCCAAGGAAAACAAGATACAAAAATGCGGAATAGTTAGTACACAATAAAGGAAATGTAGAAATACATTCAAGTTCCAAATCATCATTGCAAGTAACAGAAATGTCATAGACATGGGTGAACCTAGGAGATCAATAATAAAATAGAATACACCAATACATGAGATATCATTCTCGTTGACATGTCACACACGATGAAATCAGAACTCACAATACGCTCGACCATCCTTTCTCAAGCAGGCTAAGGGAAAGTCCCATAGTAATAATCCTAATATATCCACCTACAATGGGAAACTGGTCTGCACCATAACCTACCAGTGCATCAATCATTCATAGAATATTCTCTTAATATGCCAAATTCCCATGTCTCGGGTATTTAGAAAAGGGGGTGAGCCAACTGATGATGTCCGAGCATCCAATCACATACATACATACATATATATATATATATATAATAATGCACAATATGAATCACCCCAAGCCACACCATGGGACATCCTCTTGCATTTAAACCATTCGAGCACTCGTGAGCCTCTAATCGTGGGCTCCCAAACAATTAGTCGCAACCAGGGAAGGAGAGTTATCCTAGGATGGTTTTCATCAAAACAACCACATCATTTTCCAAAAACTGTCAAAATGGCATTAAAAACCTTTCAAAATCCCCACTTTGGAAAAAATAAAACTTCTTTATAATACCAAAACCAATTTGAATCCATTTAAGAAGGCCCAAAACACTACTTCACAGGCTGCCAATATTTTTATAAATCCAAACCAAACCATTTTATTTTTCCAAATAAACTGTAAGATCCAACAGGGAAATTTCTTAAGAGAACCAAAATACTTGTTCATGCTTTAGAATAAATCATTTATCATTAAACCAAAACTACATTTTATATTCCTTGAATTATTTCTAAAATCAAAACGGGAATTCATTCACTATTTTGTGTCCCTTCATTAAGAAAATATTTCAAGTGTTGTGTATAAAATAAACAGCACTTTGTACATCGAGTAATTATTTAAAAACTAAATTTATAATACTTTTTCAAATTTATTAATATGAATTAAATATTTAATTCAAAAATTATCATGTGAAAATATAACACAACGACACCATTTGCACACCACAAGAATTGAATTAAAATTTTTACAATAAATGAATTAATTCTATGTTGTAAAAAAATATTTTGCACATATATATATATATATATCGCAAATAACAGGATGTAATGTAACATAAATTTTAAAATCAGTGCAATGGGAACCTACCATAGGACCACGTCGTGACGACAGTGTAATCTCAAAAACAAATCAAGGCGATGGCGCTCACTCCGAAAGGCCCCGCACGGGTCCTAAAAAGTCAAACCAACCCAAAACAATGCTTAATTAATAAAACCCCTAATCAAACCAGCATAATGTATATATGTATATAATAAAAATATCAAAAGGGTCATAAAGAAAAAGGGTATACCAACGGGGGGTTGTGACTAGAAACACACTGCTGGAGGGCTGGTTTGGGCAACGCTGACAATGTGGGTGTCGGAACCAAGCAATGCGGGTTGTTGCACTCATGAGAAGATGGTGCTCCATCATGGTAAGCACTGTCAAGAGAACACTCTTGTAAAGGAGAAGTCTATGGATCAACCGGATAAGTTTTTGTTCATCAAATCAAAGGATCAAGGGGGTTGGAGGTTAGTTGGAGATGGGTTGCGGACATGGTCTGTGCTATTGAAAGTAGGCCAACTGGGGGGGCTAGTTTGCTTGAGCGGAAGCCGAGGGGTGTCAAGCCGGGGGGGGTTGGTAGGCTCACGTTCCACAATGGGAAAGCGTCGGGGGGGGGGACAACATCCGCTTGCCGCTGAGTAGGGGAAGGGTGTCGGGGAGACCGCTAATGAGGGAGACGACTGGGGGTTGCAGTCAAGCATTTGTGAGCTGCTTATAGGAGGCAGAGAATGAGATTTGGTCCAGGGTGGTGCTACAAGTTTGCCTCGTGCAATTAATAGAGAAGAGAGATGGTTAGGTTCACCACACAGTACAAAGAGGAAAAAGGGTTGGGACGGGGAGGCTCACCACATGTAGGGGTCGAGACCGGAGGAGCGGGGCGGAATAGCATATTGGTGTTGGCTTACTGCGTTGGAGGAGGGAAGATTAGTGGATCGGCTGGGTGCAAGAGGCAGGAGCTGTAGGGGGGTCGCAACCGGAAAACACTACAACAAGGTGCGCATCTGCCAAGCATGGAGCATGGGGTGCCTCGGGGTGCGGTGGGTGAGTTGCAGTATAGGGGGGGTGGGAGTTTTTTTTTATACAATTTTTCAACAAAATTTTTTGAAAATACATCTACTTTAAAAAAAATTATTTTTTTACCCCCCAAAGGTGGCACCTGGTGTACCGCCTTTGGGGGATTTTCCGCCCAGGGCATGGCGGCACATGGTGTGCCGCCTTTGCCCAAAAATTAACCATAAAGGCAGAACACCAGGTGCCTCCTTTGCATAAATTTTTTTTAAAATTTTTATTTTATTTTTTTTATTTGTTTTGTTAAATATATATATATATATATATATAACAAAACTTTTCAGTAGAATTTTTCTGCTATTTAATATCCAGCGGTTCTGCCATTACAGCAATCTGGATGCTGACTGATACCCTCACCCAGGACTCCCTTTTATAAGGGGGTTTTCCCTGAAAACAACACTACATTTCCGATGTGGGATTCTGGTTCTCCTTTTCCTGCACAGTTGATTCTACATTTCCGATGTGTGATTCTGTTTCAAGTACGCGACTTTGAAAGACTATAAAACATAAACTATAAGACCAATATAAATGAAACATTAAACACATATTAAACATTTAAGAAATAGATGAAAACAAAAAAAATTCATAAAAAATGTTGATACAGATCAATTTATAAGCTTTCAAAACCACCTACTTGAAACTTAAACATATTTCAAGTACGTGACTTTGAAAGCTTATAAAATATAAACTATAATATCAATACAAATGAAACTTTAAACATTGATTAAACATATAATAAATAGTTGAAAAAATTAATTTCATAAAAAATGTTGACCAAAAACAATTTATAAGCTTTCAAAACCATCAACTTGAAACATAAAAATGTTTCAAGTTCCCGACTTTGAAAGACTATAAAACATAAACTATAAGACCAATAGAAAAGAAACATTAAACATTGATTAAACATATAAGAAATTGTTGAAAACAACAAAAACTTCCTAAAAAATGTCCATAAAAATTAATTTATAATCTTTCAAAACCGTCTACTTGAAACATAAAAATGTTTCAAGTACGCGAATTTGAAAGACTATAAAACATAAAATATAAGAACAACATAAATGAAACATTAAACATTGATTAAAAATATAATGAATAGTTAATAATTAATTAGTTAATTAGTAATATAATTATTAATTATATAATACTTAATTAGTAATATAATTATTATAAAATATTTTTCATCAATTATAATTATTAATTATTACTTATTAATTATTAATTTTTATTTATTAATTATTACTTATAGAATAATTATTTGTTTAATTATTCATATAACTATTAATTATATAATAATTAATTAGTTAATACGTAATATATTTATTAATTAAATAAAAGTTAATTAGTTAATTAGTAATATAATAATTAAATATAATTATTAATAACTAAATATGTCATAATTAATTAGTTAATTAGTAATATTATTATTAATTATAATTAATTAATTAGTAATTATTAATTATTAATTCTTAATTAGTTAATTAGTAATATAAATACTCATTATAATTATTCATTATAATTATTAATTTGTAATTAATAATTATTAATAAGTAATTATTAATTATATACTAGTTAATTATTAATTATTAATTATTACTCAATAATTATTACTAATATAATAATTATTTAGTTAATTATTAATATAACTATTAATTATATAATTATTAATTAGTTAATTAATAATATAATTACATTCTTTTAATGTCACGCACTAGAAACATTTTTAAGTTTCAAGTATACGGTTTTGAAAGCTTATAAATTATTTTTTATCAACATTTTTTATTAAATTATTTTTGTATTAAACTATTTCTTATATATTTAATTAATGTTTAAAATTTCATTTATATTGGTCTTATAGTTTATGTTTTATAATCTTTCAAATTTTTGTACTTGAAACCTTTTATGTTTCAAGTAGACGGTTTTGAAAGATTATAAATTAATTTTTATAGACATTTTTTAGGAAGTTTTTTTGATCTCTACTATTTCTTATATGTTTAATCAATGGTTAATGTTTCATTTCTATTGGTCTTATAGTTTATGTTTTATAGTATTTCAAAGGTGGGAACTTGAAACATTTTTAAGTTTCATGTTGATGGTTTTGAAAGCTTATAAATTGTTTTTGGTCAACCTTTTTTATGAATTTGTTTTTGTTTTTAACTATTTATTATATGTTTAATCAATGTTTACAGTTTCATTTGTATGGTATTATAGTTTATATTTTATAATATTTCAAAGTCACGTACTTGAAATATGTTTACGTTTCAGGTAGGTGGTTTTGAAAGTTTATAAATTAATCTGTATCAAACTTTTTTGTGAAATTATTTTTGTTTTCAACTATTTCTTATAATTTTAATCATTTTTTAATGTTTCATTTATATTGGTATTATAGTTTATGTTATATAGTCTTTCAAAGTCGCGTACTTGAAACATTTTTAAGTTTCAAGTAGACGGTTCTGAAAGATTATAAATTAATTTTTATGGACATTTTTTAGGAATTTTTTGTTGTTTTAAACTATTTCTTATATGTTTAATCAATGTTTAATGTTTCATTTCTATTGGTTTTATAGTTTATGTTTTATAGTCTTTCAATGTCGGGAACTTGAAACATTTTTAAGTTTCAAGTTGATGGTTTTGAAATCATATAAATTGTTTTTGGTAATCATTTTTTATGAAATTATTTTTGTATTCAACTGTTTATTATATGTTTAATCAATGTTTAAAGTTTTATTTGTATTGGTATTATAGTTTATCTCTTATAAGCTTTCAAAGTCACGTACTTGAAATATGTTTATGTTTCAAGTACGTGGTTTTGAAAGCTTATAAATTAATCTGTATCAACATTTTTTATGAAATTATTTTTGTTTTCAACTATTTCTTATAATTTTAATCAATATTTAATGTTTCATTTATATTGGTCATATATTTTATGTTTTATAGTCTTTCAAATACACGTACATGAAACATTTTTAAGTTTCAAGTAGATGGTTTTGAAAGATTATAAATTAATTTTTATGGACATTTTTAGGATGTTTTTTTTGTTTTCAATTATTTCTTATATGTTTAATCAATGATTAATGCTTCATTTCTATTGGTCTTATAGTTTATGTTTTATAGTCTTTCAAAGTCAGGAACTTGAAACATTTTTAAGTTTCATGTTGATGGTTTTGAAAGCTTATAAATTGTTTTTGGTCAACATTTTTTATGAAATTATTTTTGTTTTAAACAATTTCTTTTATTTGTAATTAATGTTTAATGTTTCATTTCTATTGGTATTATAGTTTTTCTTTTATAAGCTTTCAAAGTCACGTACTTGAAATATGTTTAAGTTTCAACTAGGTGGATTTGAAAGCTTATAAATTAATATGTATCAACATTTTTTATGAAATTAATTTTTTTTGAAACTATTTCCTATAAGTTTAATCAATATTTAATGTTTCATTTATATCGGTCTTATATTTTAGGTTTTATAGTCTTTCAAATTCGCAAACTTGAATCATTTTTAAGTTTCAAGTAGACGGTTTTGAAAGATTATAGATTAATTTTTATGGACATTTTTAAGAAGTTTTTGTTGTTTTCAACTATTTATTATATGTTTAATCAATGTTTAATGTTTCATTTCTATTGGTCTTATAGTTTATGTTTTATAGTCTTTTAAATTCAGGAACATGAAACATTTTTAAGTTTCAAGTTGATGGTTTTGAAAGCTTATAAATTGTGTTTGGTGAAAAAAATTTATGAAATTATTTTTGTTTTCAACTATTTCATATCTGTTTAATCAATGTTTAAAGTTTCATTTTTATTGGTCTTATAGTTTATATTTTATAATCGATCAAAGTCACGTACTTGAAATATGTTTATGTTTCAAGTAGGTGGTTTTGAAAGCTAATAAATTAATCTGTACAAACATTTTTTATGAAATTATTTTTGTTTTCAACTATTTTTTATAAGTTTAATCCATGTTTACAGTTTCATTTATATTGGTTTTATAGTTTAGGTTTTATAGTCTTTCAAAATCACGTACTTGAAACAGAATCACACATCGGAAACGCAGAATGTACTATGCTGGAAAAGGAGAACCAGAATCCCACATCGGAAATGCAGTATTTGTTTTCAGGGCAAACCCCCTTATAAAAGGGAGTCCTGGGTGAGGGTATCAATTAGCATCCAGACTGCTGTAATGGCAGAACCGCTGGATATTAAATAGCAAAAAAATTATGCTGAAAAGTTTTGTTATATATATATATATAACAAAAAAACAAAAAAAATAAAAAAAAATATTTATGCAAAGGTGGCACGTGGTGTGCCACCATTGCGTTTAATTTTTGAGCAAAGGCGGCACACCATGTGCCGCCTTGCCCTGGGCGGAAAAACCCCCAAAGGCGGCACACCAGGTGCCGCCTTTGGGGGGTAAAAGAATAAATTTTTTTAACCTAGATGTATTTTCAATTTTTTTTTGAAAAAATGTATAAAAAAACTTTTGGGGGCGTTCCTGGAGAAAGGGTTGCGCACAATGGACAATAAAAAAATGGGCGGGAGAGGAAAGGGTTCTTGAAAACCCTAAAAAAAGTAATAAATAATAATAATAATAATAAATAAATAAATAATAAACAACTATAATATTATATATATCTATATATATTTGTATAAATATACTTTTAAACTCATAATAACTAAATAGTAATGGATCAAATAATACCAATTTTAATTCAACAATAAAATAGTTTCTAGAAATTGCTTTAATTAACATCAATTTAATTGTAATGTATAGAAAAGCAAGAATAATAATAACAACAATAACATGATAATAAATTTATAGATAAGAAAAAAATTATTTCTTTTCAAGTATATTAAAATCCTTAATTACAATAAAAATTCTAAAAGAAAACAATTAATTTTTTTCATTACCACATGCTTTATTTTTTTTCATTTTCAATGAATGGGTGGTCGCGCCGCTACCCGGGAAGAGCCATGTAGGGTTCTCGAAACTCTCTCCACTCGTGCGCCCAACAACGTCGAGCATAAAACATACATTTTTTCTTAACACAAATTCAAAACATCCTCCAAGACTCACCCCAGACCGCAAGAAAAATATATAAAGGCCAGAAAATAATTAAAATAAAATAATCTCATAGGTCGGGGTGTGATAATTATCCCCACCATAACACTTTCCTTCCATGGAAATCCACGACACCATCCATTCGATCGATCAAAACCAAAGGATTCAACATAAACATGATCAAACTTCTTAACCCAAGGACATCACATCGTCTACCAGTGGGATTGAACCTCATTTTCAGAGACATGTCTCTAGTAAAGGGGAGGTCCAATCAGACTCCCTACCATAAGAACTCAACTATAATATGATACCCACTTAAGTGAAAACCCAAAGAGGCTCACGGTGGGTCTCCCCACCATAAAGAATCGACCTATCAGTGAACAACTAGAAAACCAACTTAGGCCAGAACTGGGCCTTACTCAAGCTATAAAAAGTATAGAAAAAACATTCAAACCACTCACTCTCATCTAAAAGGGATAGAAGTTGATCCGAAAAGTCTGCACAAACCAAAAACCCTTACCCCATGGGCAGGGAGGGAGGTCCCAAGGATTGATTAACTAAAACATGGATGGAAAATTACTCACGACTCACCACTTAGGGATGGACACAAACGAGGGCCACAAATAATTCACTTGGGTGGTCCATGCAAGGACACTAATCATCACTTTGCATCCCATAAGGCATAATTATTGATATTACGTGAGGGATAAAGCCATTGTGCTCATTTCGACTAGAGGAAAGTTAAAATGACAGAGAAACTACAACAGACATGATGAAACAGACTCACTCCAACAATAGAGGCACACCCTTAACCAGACTCCTTAAAATCCCCCAGGGGTTCCTGACTGTGCACTAACTTCACTCCAAGGACATTTTACTGGAGCTCAGATGGATGAAGCATCTTCTGCCTCATAGTCAGGTTCTGATAATACCAACAGGAAACATACATCTTTTGCTCCGATATAAGAAAGGACAATATTTTAAAATAAAAACTATAATGGCAATGAAAACTGGAGTTCATCAAAAGACCCACAACATTCCATTCTTGTCAAAACCCAAAACACCATCAGTACACTGCAACTCTAAGAGATCCCTTACACCAAAAGGGAATATACATACGAATCTTTAAACAAAAACCCAATATCACATCACTTCTGAGAACTTCATCCGTGACGCTTTCTAACAATGCCCCAATAGAATAGATGAAAGTGACCCAGAAGGCCACATGCCTGGCATAGCTTCGAAGATCATGGGAATGACCACTTCTTGTGACCCAGCTTGCCACAATAATAACACACGAGTATCTCTCACTCTGAAGAGGTTTATGAAAGATCCTGAGGCATTTTGAATCCACGACCTGCACTATCCAATTTCAATTGCTTACTCATTTCTTTTCATGAACCCTCACCATTTATCATAGGGATCAAATGAGATAAGACTACTTCGAGTACTCCTGTCATCGCAGCTTTGACAAAAAAATATTGTTGTGACACATCAACAAATAATGTAAGGTTTTACTCCGACACCTACGATAGAAGATCAGGGCAGGACTCGCCTTGAAGCGTCGAGCCTTCATGGGGTCATCTGTGGCACACCCTGAATCATGAGAGACTAGATCCCCAAAGCACTGGAAATATTACAACACAAATCCATCACCCTACTACAGACAACACATCACCATCATCTTTCTCATCCTTTCTTCCTTAGAGAAATACTGACGAATTAGCAAAGCCTTCAAGACTCTCAGGTAAGATCTTGATGGGGCTTCTTCTGAGACACTGACTTCCACCACATAAATGGTGAACCTTCATGCATGAAGATCTCAAACATAACCTTCAACTACTCATGAAACTAAATGAGGTTAAAGTCCCTTTCAATTTTCTACATCCACTCCTCTACTATGGAAGTTTTTGGTTGTCCATAAAAGATAGGTGGATCTAGCTTCCGAAACTCAAGCATAAAATCCTTAGGTTGATCAACTATACTACGATCACCCATCAAAACTCAAGGGGAAAACTGTTGTAGAAGAAAATATAAGAACCCAACCAAGGCCAACTAAATAAAAAAAACCTCAAACACAATCGTTTCATAGGTGACCATCTTGAAACACAATAAATAAAGTTAGCATAACATAAAAACATTTATATTTGAAAACATATTTAATTAAAAACAAGCTTGGTGAGTTAAACCCTCACCATTGGTAACCCTTAGAGTCTCACTCACATGCATGTATCTACGCCACCCTGGGAATGCATCCATCATACCAGACATCCGCTCATAATCCAACATACTACTATTCATGTGAGCACTCCTAGGAAAACCAAGTCCAAAACAAAGAAATTTCATTTTCCAAAAACTAATCATTCGTCCCATTTTTTTAAAACAACCATCAAATTAAACAAGTCATTTCAAATAACTATTTTTCAAAACCAACTTTCATGATTCAACAAACATTCAAAAATTAAATGTAAGCGAAAACAACTCAAACAGGGAACTAGTGTCAGTGGATGACTTGACCATATGGTTGGCGGCCATATTCCAAACACGTCACCGACACAGACAACCTTTTTGGACCATTCCCCTATCTCCAAATGGATTGAAAAACCATGCATCTTAGGATGACTATTATCCCAACTCCCTTTGTCGTATCCCAATCGAAACACATTTCCATAAAAACCCAAATTTAAAATTAAACCAAACTTCCCATGGAAACCCAAAGATCAGAATGATCAAGAGTTCACGACGCTCTTCTCACACCCACCCCTCGAGTCCCAAAAATCCTTCTCCATATACCTTGATATCCCAAATAACAAAGGGTGCACTGAAAAGAGAGTTCCTCTAAAATCTGACCTACTCTGATACCATTTTGTCATGAAGGAACATGGGTCGACCCTGAACTCTTCAACCGAGCTGGTCCACGACATGGCCCGAGAGGCGTTCCGGATCCTCCCAGGATAGCGACAAGTGCAAGGGCATCAACAGATGTCGTAGGAAGGATTTCTCCCTATATAAATAAATAAAGCAGCAAAACTAATATAGATAAACGCAGAATAAGTAAACCGATCAAAAAATCTAAACATTAACAATAGGAAAATAAAACTAACCAAACATGACATCCGAACTAACTCTATGTGACCTTGCGGTTCACTCTCTAACTCTACAATCAAGAATCCCCCTAGGTGAGTGAACTCATGATGTAACCTGCAAAAACACTAAAAAAAGAGATATAGGAATGAGTATAAAAACTCAGTAGGGTTACCCAATATCTATTCTCAATGCACTACCTTTAAAATAAAATAAACATCATTTATAGATTGAAGTACAATTTATTAAAGAATTTTTTTTCTAAGTGTTTATCTTAAAAGAAAAGTACGAACCATTACCCTTAACCTTTTCCAAATTTGGGTTCATTTAATTAGAGTCATTGTATTTTTAGAAATATAAATTTATGTTTACATTTTCAATTTGTACAAAGAAGATTAAAAAGTTTCATTTGAAAACCATTTCTAGAAAACAAGTCAAAACCAATTTATAACTTTCCAAGGATAATAGTATACAAAAATGCATAAATGTAAGTACACAACATGGGAAATGTATATATAAATTCAAGTACATAATCATAACTATAAGTAACAGAAATGACAAAGACATGGGTGATCCTAGGAGATCAAGAATAAAACAGAAGACAAAAATACATGAGATATCATCCTCGTTGACATGTCACACACGA
This sequence comes from Viscum album, assembly GCA_963277665.1. Taxonomy (NCBI): domain Eukaryota; kingdom Viridiplantae; phylum Streptophyta; class Magnoliopsida; order Santalales; family Viscaceae; genus Viscum; species Viscum album. Next base: position 1,058,913,345 of record OY728129.1, read on the forward strand.
TGAAATCAAAATTCACAATACGCTCGAACATCTTTTCTCAGGAAGGATGAGGGAATATACCAAAGTAATAAACCCAATATATCCACCAACTATGGGTCACTGGTAAGTACCATAACCAACTAGTGAAGAAATAATTCTTAGAATATTCTCTCAATATGCCAAATTTCTATGTCTCAAGTATTTAGAGAAGTGGGTGAACCAACCGATGCTAGTTGAGGATCCAATCAAAAACACACACACACACGCACACACACACATATATATATATATATATATATATAATGCACAGCAAGCATCACCCTGAGCCACTCCATGGGACAAACTCTTGCCTTTAAACTATTCGAGAACTCGAGAGCCTATAAGCGTGGGCTCCCAAACAATCAGTCTCAACCAAGGTAGGAGAGTTATCCAAGGAGGGTTTTCATCAAAACAATTACATCATTTTCTATAAAGTGTCAAACGGACATTAAACACCTTTCATAATCACCACTTTAAAAAAATTAGACCTTATTTATAAGACCAAAACCAGTTTGAAACCATTTAAAGAGCCCCAAAACACTACTTCACAAGCTGTCAATATTTTCATAAAAAAAAAAACAAAACCAGTTTATTTTTCCAAATAAACCGTAAGAGCCATCCTGGAAATTTCTCATGACAACCAAAATACTTCTTCACATTACAGAAAAATTATTTTTCATTAAAAAAAATACAGTTGATATGTCGTGAATTATGTTTATAAGCCAAATGGGCATTCTTTCACTATTGTGTGTCTGTTCATCAAGAAAATATTTCAAGTATTGTTTATAAAATAAACATCACTCTTATACATTGAGTAATTATTTAAAAATTTAATATCAAATATCATTTCACATTTATTAAAATTAATGAAATATTCAATTCAGAAATTAGCGTGCAAAAACCTAACATAATGACACCATTTGCACACCACAAGAATTGAATTATAATTTTTCATCATAAATGAATTAATTCTATGTTGCACAATAATATTTACGGCACACACACACATATATATATAGGGCACAAACAACAGGATGTAATGTAACATAAAATTTTAATGCAGTGCAATGAGAACCATCCTCAAGGCCAAGAAATGACAATGGTGCATGCTCAAAAACAAAGCGCCGCGATGGCACTCACTCGAAAACGCCCCGTGCAGGTCCTAAAAAGTCAAACCGACCCAAAACAACGCTTAATTAATAAAACCCCTAATTAATCCAAGGTAATTATATATATATATATATATATATATCAAATAGAAATATCGAAAGGGGCATAAAGAAAAAGGGTATACCAATGGGGGTTGTGACTAGAAAAAGACTGCCAGAGGGCTGGTCGGGGCAACGCCGACACTGCAGGCATCGAAACAAGGCAACGCAGGTTGCTGCCCTCACAAGCAGAGGGTGCACCAGTGAGGTACACTCCCTCAGGGTGTACACTCTGGTAAAAATAAAATGTTGTGGGTCTGCCAGAGAAGTATTTACGCACCAAATAGAAGGTCTAAGGGGGTTTCGGGTCGGCTAGAGATGTGTTGCGGACAAGGTCTGTGCTGCTGAAAGCAGGCCAACCGTGGGGTTGGTTTGCTCAAGTGGAAGCCATGGGGTGTCATGCCGGGGGGTCTCATGTGAAGTAATGGGAAAGCGTTGGGGGAACCGAATCTGCTGCCGCTAAGTAGGGGAAGGGTGTTGGGGTTGCAACAACTGAGGGAGACGGCTAGGGTTGCGGAAAAGTTGTGTCGAGCTTCTCGTAGTATGCAGAAAAGGAGATTTAGTCTAGTGCGGTACTACAAGGTCACTGCATGAATGTAAGGGAGAAGAGAGTTGGTCCAATTCATTGCACAACACAAGGAGGAAAAAGGTTCGGGACGGGGAGGTGCACCACATGCAGGGGTCGAGTCCGAAGCAGTGGGGCAGAATAGCATATCAGCGTAGGCTTACAGCGTTGGAGGAGGGAAGATCGGCGGATCGACTATGTGCAATAGACGGGGGCTGAAGGGGGGTCATGACTTGAAAACACTACATTAAGGTGGCCCGTCAGCCGAGCTTAGAGCTGGGGGTGCACTGGGAGAGTTTCAGTAGAAGGGCTGGTGGTGCACGGAGAACGGGTTTCAAGTAGAGGAGAAGAAAAAAACTAGGGGGGAGAGGAAAGGGTATCTGAAAACCCGAAAAAACAAATAATAATAATAATAATAATTAAATATTATATATATCTATATATATGTGTATTTATATACTTTTAAACTCATACTAACTAAATAGTAATGGATCAAATAATAATAATTATAATTCAACAATAAAATTGTCTCTAGAAATTGATTTAATTAACATTAATTTAATTGTAATGTTTAGAATAACAAGAATAATAATAATAACAATAACATGTTAATAAAATTAGATATAATACAAAAATTTATTTCATTTCAAGTATAATAAAATCCCTAATTACAATAAAAATTTTAAAAAAATTAATGTTTGTTTTAATTACAACATGATTTATTTTTTTTCATTTTCTATGAATGGGCGGTCGTGCCGCTACCCAGGCTGAGTCACGCAGGGTTTCTGAAACGCGCTCTGCTGCTGCGCCCAACAACATCTAGCATAAAAGTTGCATTTTTTCTTAAAAAAAATTCAAAACATCATTCGAGACTCACCCCAGACCACATAATAAATATATAAAGGCCATAAAGTAATTAAAATAGAATAATCTCATAGGTTGGGGTGTTTCAATTCCAAACATGTAAAATACCTAACGTAAATTGAATAGTTTGTGGATATAAACCATAATCATAAAAATATTTTCTTTGAGGATTTATATACTCATAAATCCTTCATAATGATTTTTAAATAAAATGTGATTTATCCTAATCATATCCCCCAGGTGTGTCATATCCAAGAGTACATCTAGGCCCGTTGTTGTGCACTAGTTCCCATTCGAGTCTATCTCAATGTGGTGTTTTCGGGTTGTATCCCTAGTTACGTCTGTGCCAGAGCCACCTCTACCTACTCGTATCCAGGCAGGGATATATTTGGTTCGAAAACTCACAAAATCTATACATTACCAAATTTCTAATAATTTCTTCTATATTAATCCTCAAAATCTATCTTAGGGTAATGAGCTTTAATCAGAGTTTATCTAAATCTAGTTTCAAAGGTTATTTCTAAACATTCTCTAATACCAATTTTAATGCCCTGACCCCAGTTAACCAGAGTCAGTTCATTATTAGATAACATTGTCATGATTACAAGGAATCATGTCCCAAAGAACCGATCAGTTTAGCATTCTAGGAAAATATATTAAATACATGAAGTTCAACATTACAATTTGAAAATAAAAACAACAGTAATTTATTCCATTAGAAGCATCCAAGCCTCCTAGATTATGCCTTAATGTCACTCATAACTAACTTCTTCATTTCCTGGGAAAAATAAATCATATGAAACGGGTGAGCTCAAATGCTCAGTAAGGGTATATAATTTAGCGGATGCTATAAATATTGAAGTCAAGATGTGTAATAAAACAATAGCCTTTTAAATATATACTTGAACATAATATGGAAAAAATAAATCAAATATTACTATATAAACATGATCATGGATATTCTAATAGTTGAATAATCACATGTAATAATTAATTTCATAATGATGGAATGTATAGTACAGGAATTTAATTTTTGTGTCATGGCCTTCTGCCAGGACCTATGGGCTAACTGTAACCGGACCCAAACTTGAAGAGCCACTGTAACCGGACTCCATCCCAGAGAGCCTCTGTAACCGGACTCCAACCTAGAGAGCCTCTATAACCAGACCCCATCCTGAAGGGTCTACTGTAACCAGACCCCAACCAGGAGGGCTTACTTTTACCGTTCCCTAACCTGTAACATACTAGTTTAATACATTCATCGTAAGAAAAGGTTTAAATATAACATAAACATTAGTATTAAGGCAATCATATGAAATGTCAATACATTATCCATAAACAATGAATGGTATAAAAATAAAACATCCATATTCAAACATATCACAAAATATTCAATACAATATGGAAGATTTGTATCATTATATATCAACTTCAAAATAGTTTTAAATCCATTAAAGGATATTGACATAGATGAAAATTATCAGTAAAATTCAATGAGAGAAATACCCACTTTTCATGAAATTTTTTTAAATTCTCAGAATTTATAAAGGTAGTTTTTAAAATGAATTTTTGAATCAGAGTGTCCCATACACATTTGAAACTTTTTAAATTAATTATCATTTCAAAACATTCATGTCTATATAAGTAAATCCTTAAAATCATTTTGAAAACATGGACATTAATAAAAAGGTCTTATAAAGATAAATCATTAAAACATTTAAAATGATGATCTAGCTAAATAGACCCTCCCATAAAACTGTGAAATATTAATTTTGAAATCATTTTTATAAAATATGGGTATCTATGATAAGTATGTCCCAGAAAGTACTTACACATGATCAATTTTGGATAATAATGATATTGAGGAAATAACCCTTACCTCGTTGTAATCAATCGAGTCCTATGAACAATAGTCAATAACAACCAAATGAATCAAAGAATATCGCGAATATAAAGAGAATCATGATACTATATATCAAATGGATGTAATAAATACACCACATTCAATAAATAAGTGTTGAACAATGGAAATATCACAGAATTAAAAGTGCGATAAGAAACCCCTTACCATGTGTCAGACTTGACTCGCTCATATGTTACTTGTACTTCTGGAATAATAAACCAAAGTTAATTTCTACATGCTTAAGAATATTTTCAGGTTTATTATTCATTTTATATCACTTATTACCTTGTTATAACAGTTATTTAATTATTAGAGTTCATATTGTACATTATGTTGATGTTCGGAACTTGATTAAAAAATGAACTTGTTATAGTTATAAATTGTCCATGTGGTCAAAATTACATTATCTATAGAATGATATTACTCATTTAGATTTCATATATATAATATATGTCCTGTATATATATATATATATATATATATATTTACAATAGTACATAACATTTGGAGATAAGAAATGAAATGCACCGTTCATGGAGATAGTAAACCGTACGTACACATGAACGCTACTTTCATTTCTATTTTATATTTTAATTGAATTAAAAAATAATGATACAGAAATATATTATAATAACAGTATAATGTCATATATTATATCATTAACTACATACTTTATATGTCCCACATAAGTCATTAACGAATCATATCACTTTGAGGGTGCGGTAGTCCGCACTTCCTCAAATGAAATTTTCACGTTTCACCCATAATGGAAACTATTAAGGTATGATATAAATGGAAAATACATAAGCACAGAGAAAAAAAAAGCATAATATATATATATATCATATATAAATATATTTCCATATAAATGGACACCATGAGAGGTGTTAGGAGATAATCAAACAATCATTGTTTCTTGAGGCGTTAGTTTTCCTACCACAGAAATTGTACGTTCATTACCCATTAGATGGATGTGTGTGTAAGTGTAGTTCGAATTATTCTCATACAAAAATCCTAGTATATTAAGGATAATTTTTTGTCATAAAAAAGAATAAAAAGATTTTAGGGGGTTGGATAATTAAAATAAAACAAAATAAAAGAAAATAATTTAAGAGAAACTGTTACCTTTAATTTGGGTAACTTTCCATGGTTCGAACCAAAATGACTTTTTGAAGTGACTTCTGACTAAGGTAAGGCTTCTATGTGTAATATAGGGATCTTGAGAGCTTATTTGGGCATGGTTTGGATGAGCAAAGGAGCTTGAGAGTTGTGTGGAATGGATTAGAAGTGGTGTAATTTAATAAGAGAGAGGAGGGGCTCTTTAGGAAAGTGTGAAAATATTATTTTATTATATAGTGATATTCGGTTTCTAATGGTAAAAACTAATTAAAGTATAATATTAGATGACTCATGGTCACAATAAAATCATCCAATAATAATTGGACAGATTTTGGATATTGTTTTAATATTATTAATCTTCTTTAATTAAATCATTTATTAATGAGATAAATACTACATCATTATTGTGTCATAAATAATATAATTTATTTGATGTCTAAAAATTATACTATAATGTAGGAAATATTTTTATATTTCTATGTAATATTTATAGTTGAAAAGATGACTAATATAACCCCAGGTAAAAATTATTTTACTAAAATATATTTGGTTAGGTCATTTTTGCCTTTACTTTAAGTATATTAAAATAAAGTGTCATTATCATTCATAAGTGGCTCCCTGAGGTCCCAAAATCAACCCATGGATTCCCAAGGCCATCCATGACTCATCCAATAAGGTTATAACAAGTGTTACTATTCACAAAATAATATTTTCATCTTATTGAACCCCTTATTACTTACTAAGGTTAATCGTGTCTTTCAAAATTTTGAAATTCAACTAAAAGAAATGGTAAAATTTTGTTTTATACAAATTTGAAAATTCTCCTAGGAGGTGGGTAAAAGACGATAAAAAGTTCAATAAAATTTTTATATATCTAAAATTATTATATAATTACTCCAATGAATTATATTGAACATATATAGGTATTATGTATCTATTTTTACCTAATATAAATTTAAATAAAATAAATAATTATTTAATAAAAAAGTCGGTTTTAACCAATAACTCAGTGTTTTTCACTCTTCATCAAAAATTGAGAGTTTTTGGAAAAATACCAAAATATCACCATAAGAGAATTTTTTTTATTATGAATTTTAAAATTAAGCCTATTTTACCAAATTAAAAACATATATGTTTCATTTATTAATTTAAAATTAATTCCTGTAGTCAAAATCAAAAGGCGTGTTTTTAATAAATAATAACAAATAACAGATTGATACTTGTTTTTCTTCAATTTCAAAGTAAAATTATTTACAATGAATAACATTTCATTAAATGGTAAAAATATAATCTATTTAAACTTCGAAACCATTACAATTTATAATTTAACACTACAAATTATTTGGATTTAAAAAGTTGTTTCCAGTTAAAATATAGTATTTTCACTATTCACCCAAATAAAAAAGTTATCTAAAAAACAACAATAATTTATTGGAACTAAATTATTATTTCCCGATTCTAAAGAATATGTTTATTTTGACAAATTGAATATATAAAAGCTTCAAATATTGTATTTAAAAAGGGTTCACCCTTAAAAGGCAGTAAAATTTAATTTTTTTAAAAATACTTCTTTTGTCTGAAAAAAATAATTTTTTTTCATTATGTCTATGAAACTTGTAATATGTATTCTAAAATTATATGGATTATATAAAGTTCAAAATTTAGTTAATAGTATTCATAACCTCTTTCTAAAGGCTAGTTTAGTAAGTCGTGATGTGCTTGAACTCGGTGTTGTGGGTAGTGAAAGTTATTGAATTACATTGAGTAAATAACATACTATGAAATCTTGGGGTTTTACATTTTCTGGTAACAATAATTAATAAAAATTATTGTATTTATTATTAATATGTATTTTTTTATTTGTATGATAAATTAATATATCTTACTGTTTGAAAAAGATTTGTTAGTATGGAAGAATTAATATCGATTAAAATATTTATTAGTAAAAAAAGTGTTGCTAATTTTAATTGATATAAAAACATTAAATCTAATCTAATTAATTTTTTATTGTAATATTTGTTTTATTTTTAAATAATTTCATGTTGGTATAGTTCATTTTATTTTTAGTGAATATAAAAAACATATCTTAACTTTCAATACAAACCCAAATAATAGAAAAAACCCATTTCTTTTTTAACCATTACCACTAAACACCTCCAAAAACATCACCAAAAAAGATAAAATAAATAAATTAATATGGGAAAAATATGGGAACATAATTGAAAATCATAAAATTTTTATACCACCAAAGGTGTATGCATTGTGTGAGTGAAACCTAAGCCCAATAAAATCACTCCAAAGTGACTTTTTAATTTTTTATAAATGACATTTCAATAATGATAACTTGAACGACATTTAGAAAATTGGATTTTACATGCATCTGTATAATAGGAATCAATGAACCCATAATCTCTCTTTTTGAAAAACATTTTTCAAATTCACTTTCATTTGAAATTTAAAAAAAAATACATTAAAAAACAACACCTCTATAGTATGGAAGGTAATAAAAAACTTTTATAAAACCATGTATTTTTTTCAAACAACATTTTCCCTTAGATAAACTTTTCTCATAATATAAACCATAATTTTATGTAAATACTTATTTAACATAACCAAACCATATAAAAATTAATAAATAAAAGAAACTGGAAACACACAATAATGAATAAAGAATAAAAAATAGTAGTATCGGGCTGGCTTAATCAAATAAACAAGGGTATAAAATGAATATAATGTATGAACACCCTAGATAGTGTCAACAGTGATGAAAAATGTGCATGGGAAACATACCGGGTCCTAAAATGAGATGTTCTAAGATAACATCATGAAATGAGGCCCATTTTAGCCTACATTTTATCGAAAATTACACAAGCCACCCAATTATCCCACACCAACAACATCGGACAAACATCTCCCCTATATATCTCACAACTAGGGGGACACGATTAGTGGGTTTACAAACTTTTATTGGAATTTTCTAGACCAATATCATTTGGTGTAGAGTTTTATTCAATAAATAAGTCAGATTGGTAAATAATCATGAAATGGAGAACACATGCATCAATAAAGAATAATCAATAAATCTCAACACACTATTAAAATCCTCACATGCAGTATCTCCTTTCACATCCATAAAAATGAATATATCATAATATATTAAAAATAATAATAAAACTACATACCATAACGGGGGAAAATCCAATACAAGGACTCTAAAATAAGGGTTTTCAATTTTGAGGGCATCCCAAAATATCAATTTTAATTCCATTTTTATAAAGTGTTAACTGGGCGATTAAAAATTTTCTTGGTATTTAAAGATATAGTACTAATTGTTGAAATCACAACTATAAGGATAAATTTTAAAATACATTAGGAAATCATTTATAAATTCACATTCCTATTAGAGCACATTTTTAATACTAAATCTTATTTGAAATCCAGAACTTCTATTAAGTTATTTCTTAAACCAAACCTCTATTTATTTGAAAAATAATTTTATAAATATCTTACCAGTGACAAGTAGAGAGTGAAAATTTTGAAAAAAACTACAAAAATATAGATAAATCAATGTTTATGTCATTGGTATTTTTCACTTACCTGTTTCATCAATAATGGTGAGACCGAGCCCAGGTTAGCAGTTCTCAGTCCTGTATTATTTCTAATTTTCAATTACAAAATTCTAGAGTGTGCATCATGTTTTTTCATCTTGTGTGACATGTATGATTCATTGTCCTACTTTTTCTAGGTCACAAAAATTTCAAATAATTATTTATTTCCAATATGAAAGCATGTGATGATCTTTTCCCCTAAACTAACACAAATTACTTATATCATTGAAATATGCATGGCCTCATTTTAATTCATTATTATTTCACTTTTGGACACCTAAATTACTGATTGTCCTCTTTTATTTTTTATTGGGTTGATTAAATCTATTTCTTTGACCTAGTTTTATCCAAGTTTGAGTATTTATATATGTACTTAAGTAGAAATGTCTTATTCTATTTCTTTCAACATCTTTCTAAAGCTTTTTTTCTAGTTTTGTAAATCAGTTCATATATTTTTAATAATCAATATTTTTGTCAGCTCAATTTTATCATTGTATTCTTTTAATTTTTATCTTAATTACTAGTTTATAATGTTTATATATAAGAACATATTTATGTTCTAGTATTTTAGGTATTTTCAATTTAAATTCATATCTTTTTTGCTTTTATTATTTTTATCTTCCTAGAAATATATATATATTCTATTATGATAATTTTTCATGCATTAATTATTTTAATCTACACTACTACTATGAATAGTACACTTGATTATATATTTTATTATTCTATATTTTTAGAATATGCATATAGATATACTATTTCATGCTTATTGGTTAAAAATTTTCTAGAATAAACATCTATTTTAGTTGTTTTTGGATTTTATTGAACCAAGATTAAACCCAAAAAACATGTTTTGTCATTGAATGTGGACTTTACAAAAAACTTCCCACATTAATTTGTATCAGAAGAAAATTATTAATAATTTTGTGTTTTCATAATTTTTATTAAATAATCACTTATTTGTATTATTATTTTTATACTTTTTTACTTTAAAACATGATTTGATTTTTTTAAAACTAGATTTTCCCTCTCTTTGGCTATAATTTAATTATTTTTTCTTTATCTGTTTATTTATTATTTTTATCATTAATACTATACTTTGAAGTTCAATTTGAGCATTATATAGGCCTTTGGATATGTATTTTCCGGTTATGCCTTGGTTTTGAGGTGGTAGTTGTTAGTGTGGTTGTCCTTGGGAATAGAGTTGGTTAGTAGTGAGGTATGGTTGTAGGGCCATAATTTCTTAGGTTTTGTCTCTTATTTACATGACTTTTCTTATAAGTGATATATTATTTATCATATTGTTTTAAACTATTTTATCTTTGAGTTTTATCTAATGCCTTTAGGTATTTTTGATCTATTATGCGGGGTGATTTTGTTTGGGATGTGTTTAGAGTGGTAGTGCCAGGAAAATATGTTCCATGGAAATTCGTATTAATTGAGGCCGTTCTGTTATATCTCTAGTGATGTTTATTGGTACCTATATTTAGTTATATGTTGTAATTGGTTTTATTTCACTTGGTCAGTAGTTAGCTGACATAGTTTAATGACATTTTTTGGAATTATATATATTATCCTTAGGACCCTGGTTTTTTATCTGAAATCTAGTGATATTTTATCACCCTTGGATTTAGGTAATTTGCAAACATTTTATGTAATTTAATCTTATAGAATGATTGATTCATGTCTGGGATGTTTTCAAGAGGTTTGGATTGTTTTTTGATGTGTATAGTTTCATCATGATTATTATAAATTGTTCACTATTTCTAGGTAATCATGAAACCTTTTCTAGGATTCACTAGGTAGTGACATGATTAGTCACACATGTATGAGTTCCTAGGGGATAAAATGAAAATTTAAACAGATGTTAATACATTATTTTTGAATGGTTTTTATAACCATGTGAGTGTAGAGACCCGGTTTTTTCCCTGTAAGACTTTGGAATATTTCTACATATAGTTCCCGAGCTAGGCATGAAGATGGCGAGCGATTCGGAGGACTGGTGTGCCCGGAAATAATTTTATAAAAATATTAAGTGTTTTATTTTATCCACATGGTGGGGTTGTGTTTTCTCCTAAATGGTAGCTCAGATCGGAAAGATGAGGACACGGTTGCGTCCAGAGCATGCCATTTACCTTAGATGGGTTGTAAAAGTTGCAGGTGTGGCCCTGCTGTGAGAGATGTCACCTAGGGGAAAACTGTCTTTTTGAATTAATGACATAGTGATTTTTTTATCACTCATGATCTTTTAAAATAACTCTCTAACGAAGCCTCAGAATGGAAATCTGAGACTTCCGTTGAGTTCAAAATTGGGAATTTTTCCAAGCCGCAACATAAAATGAGAGGGCGCGGGGAATTCAGATTCGTCGCTAAGTGGAATGCCTATAAATAGAGTTAAGTTATTAGGGTTAAGGAAAACCCATTATTCACACACACTCTCTCTCTCTAACATGCATTCTCTCTCTGTCTCTCTCTACCCGTTCTTCTTCGTCCTTCGTTGGATCAAGGATAAACCTCTCCCTGAACTTCGGTGGCTCGAAGAGGTGGTGTCGTGGACGCTTCGCAAACGGCAAACGGGCAGATCGTGGTTGGATCCTTGTTATATTTCTATGATTTTGTGAATTTCACAAGTTTTTTCCAATTTCATTGTTTATTTTCTATAATTCTTGAATTGGGACAATAGTCGAACGAACACGGCCACCATCTGAGCTCGTTCTAAATTCTTATTCATGGTCGTTCTTTGTCCCAATTTTCAGACGCACAAATATTTAATGGATCGTCGAGAAAGGGGTTACATTGTGAAGCTCCAGCCCTGAGGATCCCGAAACCGGTGTCAAATAATTTTTCTAACCACCAGAGTGGTCAGGGGGACCAAACGAACATTAGGCTCCAGTGAGGTCGGCGGTCGGAGGTCAATCCAGAGGTGCGACCGAGCACAGCGACCGGAGGAGCCAGGCCGGGGTTGCGGCGGCCCCGTAGTGGAGCTCAGAGGGAGCAGCGGGCACAGGCTACGTGCAGCGGGCCGCAACATTCGGAAGGGGCGTGGGTGCATGCGGTGACATTCGACATGAATCCGGTAGGCGGCACGAGGAGGCCAGAGCGAGCGGGAGCCAGTGGTGTGGGGTCGGCGAGGAATGTCGTGGCGTCAGCGGTGATCAAGAGGACCAGGCAGAGTCGGCCCGTCACGGTCGAAGGGGGAAACCCTAGGCGGTCAGCACCTCAGGTGTGTGGAGGAGACTAGGACCAGCACTTTGCGGGTCTTGTTGGAGCAACGCGGAGACCAGCTTTGGGTGGTCTGCTTGGGGAACTGTACTCGAGGGGTCTGGGGCGGCTGACGAAAGATGCGTCTAGTGGGCCGCAGTAGTTCAGGTCAGACCCACGGCTGGGACACGGGCCGGTCATTCGATTCGAGCGGGATGGGGTGAACCGGCCCGGTTGGGCCCCCTTACATTCGTGGGGCCTTAACTTCTAAACGGCACGTCTGTTAGATGCACCGTCTCCGGCTATGGGTTGGTGTCAGTGATTCAAACATTTCAAAGTGAGTTTTAGAGTATTTGGGGTTTGGCACTCGAAGAAGGGTAACCCAAGGATCATTAATTTAATAATAAGAAATTATAATTAAAGTTGGGACGAATGTGGCTCGCGAGCTGGACGTCTGTTTGATGTGCCGTCAGAGGCGCGGTGGCCCTGGAGCTGAGACTGTCCTTCCAAAGTGGTTTCAGAACCCTTGCGAGTTGGTTTCATTGATCGGTGGCATGAGACGCTTAATGTGAATAATTAATTAATTAATTAATGCGTCGGACCTAACGCCTGCTTGGGATGTCCGATTAATGGGTCGTCTGCGGCAGCGTGACCCCAGTCCTCGTCCGGAATTTTTGAGATGCTCTCTGAATCGGTCAGGTTGGAGACATTGTGCAGGCCCCACATGGCCTAGTTCGAACCTTTTACAGTGAAATGCCACTTATTCACCTGACATCTGTTTAGGGTGTTTGAGTACTCATTTATGAGTGTTTTTTCGAGGGGATTGAAATGGCACAATCCGACCGCCTATATGCGGGCCCGGGATGTGGGCCCCATGAGGTGGTTTCGGACGTATGATGCCATTTTACGACTTACGCCTCGTAAGTCCATTCATGGCAAATAGATAGCCTAAGCTGTGTTGTTATCTGCAAGGAACACAATGGATCGATCTATGTGATGTGTTTCAGGGTCGAGGTGTGGGCCACACAAGGCCTTGTTGGATTATAACACAGGGAGTTGTAGCTTCTGCATCCGGAGTCCGTTTTAGGCACCGTCAACAGTGTTGTCACCCTGGTATCAAGGCGAAGTTGAGTGAGGAGGTTTCAGGCATTCAATCCAAAGTTGAGGTGTGGGTCCCACATGCAGTCTTTTATGCTGTGAGCATCGTTTTGCGACTTTTTAACCCGACATTCGTTCGGAGTGAATGGTTAGTCATTTTCTCTTGTTTTCCGGAGAGCTTCACGATGGTGGAGTTTTCCATACCTCTTTCGATATTGAGGTGCAGGCCCCATGAGACACAGTATGGTCATAAAGCGGTCTTGAATAACATTTCCACCGGGAGCCTGTTTCTAGCGAGTAATTAGACTATCTCGGGTGTTTTTCTGCAACGATTACAGCTGTGTAATCTATTTGGGCATGCATAGCCTTTTTCAAGATCTCATTAAATTTGGAAACATGAAAGGGCATTGGTCGGAGGTTCCTTTGATGCACTCCGAACCTGTGCACGTTAGCGGTGCTAGTTACACCCAGTGATGGCATGGGCAGTGCAGAGTTATTGGACCAGTTCTGGGTTTATCCTCCTGCGAGGCTGGGTAGTGAGTTACCCGTTGACCTCTTAGGGTTTACCTTCCAACGAGGCTGGGTAGTGGGTTACCTATTGACCTCTTAGGGTTTACCCTCCATTGAGTCTAGGTAGTGGTTAACCCATTGACTTTAGGTTTTACCCTCCATTGGGGCTGGGTAGTGGGTTACCTGACGATCTCTTGTGGTTTACCCTCCAGCAGGGCTGGGCAGTGGGTTACCTGAAGACCTCTTGTTGTTTACCCTCGACTGGGGTTGGGCAGTGGGTTACCTGAGGACCTCTTGTGGTTTACACTTGAGCGGGGCTGGGCAGTGGGTTACTTGACGACCTCTTGTGGTTTACCCTCCAGCGGCACTGAGTAGTGGGTTACATGATGACCTCTTGTGGTTTACCCTCCAGCGGGGCAGGGCAGTGGGTTACCTGACAACCTATTGTGGTTTACACTCCAGCAGGGCTGGGTAGTGGGTTACTCGATGACCTCTTTCAGACTTGATCCTTTCTATGAGGCTATTCAGTGACTTTTATCCATGATTACCAGAGCGGGACCCTTGGTTGTATGGTTCAGTGATGGGTCAGCTTGGGATTTCAGGATTATTGGGAATTAGTGATGGTTACCCTTAGAACTGTTGGAAATTTCTCCTGGGATGATCTTGGAGATAGATATCCCCTTACACACTCTTTCAAGTTTCTTGTTGAGCACATATATATACACTCTACTAGTGTTCCCACTATTTGTGTTCAATTACTCTCCTTCTAGGAGGGGAGAATATGTAGAGGGTATGCCACGTGCTTTTCATGTCTAGATCCTCTTGGAATGGATGAGTATACTTCCTTCCTTTTTTTGGGTTTAGCTGCACTCTCTCTTTTGTACTCTTTCTCTGTTCTTTATCATGTCTACTGCTCACCGTTTTAGTACCTCTTTTGTTTCTCCCTTGAGCTTTCAGGGCATGCTACTAAGTATCATTATACTCACCCCAGATTGGGCTTTTCCCGCACTTGGTGTGCCCTTGTAGACGACAGAGACGTTGGTCGAGACTATGATGGAGAATAGAGGACACAATAGCTTGGGCAGTGTAAAGTAGCCATTGCAGGACTCTCCGGGTGTGAGACTTTCTAGCTCTTTACTTTCGTTAACCAGTTTTCGGGTTGTGGAACCTTTCTGGTTGGGCGTGGGTTTTTCCCCTTTTACTATTCAGTTTACTTGTTGGCATTGTACTTGTACTGGATAGAGGTTGATGCATGTATGTTGGTTTCTCAATTTGTAGCAGTTTTGTATCTTGATTTCTTTTCTCTGCGATTTTTCATTGAGTTGGTTATGTGTGTGTTTACATTTTCTTAGGAAAAGGCCTCCCCTAGTATGTTGTGCCTCCGGTGCAAGTTTCCAGCCCCTGGCCTATATAGGTGGGCTTGAGGTAGTTGTGGCTCGAGCCCCGGTACGGGTCGGGTTGTGACAATGTGGTATCCGAGCTCTTTCATTCCCTGGGTCATTGTTCGGACGTCCCTAAAAAGGAATTCGTTGAGTTTTTGGGAAATACTGTCAACCTGTCTCGAGAACAGCACACAGGCCAGGGAGTCTTGTGATTGTGCATCAGCTGATGTATCTATTCACAAGGACCCTGATAACCTTCTTGTTGACTCGACACACTGAGACACTTGCTGCAAGGAATTTGGTCCATGCATCATATAGGATTGAGTCATTAACTATCCTTCTTGAGTCATCTCCCCATCATTGTAGATATATATATGCTCATTTGACTGTGGTAATTCTTGATCGGATTCAGGATGTCTCCAAGAGGAAGGCCAGCCAGGATACTAGCTTCGTTCAGTGACGACGATTCCATGAGAGACAAGGCCTCAATTCGAGACCCATCATATGATTACCCTTTCTCTTGGAGGACATGAAGTAACACCTCCACCAGTGGAGTAACATGATAGTACCGACAGAAAGGGCCAATGACCAGTGCATTCTGGGTGAGCTACATGAATTCCAGCGTTAGAGACCGCTGAGGTTCCACATTGACCCATACCCTCAGACAGTGAAGGGTTGCCTAGAGTTGGTGGTTCACCTCTTCAGGCTTGTTTGGAAACTGATAGGTTAGATGGTGGCTTTGACATCCAGTTTTTCCAACAATAAATTTGTTGTTAGTAGATCGAGGGTTACTCAGATAAATGATGAGTCAGCACCCTCATTGGATGACTTATAACAGTTTTTTCATAAGGAGTACTACCCGTCTTACTTAGGCTTTTTACAGTTTTGGGAGCCGTTGGGGCTTCAGCGGGGAGTGATGGAGGTGGATGAGTACGTGACTGGGTTCACAGACCTTACTTGGTAATCTTTGGATGTGGTCCATGATGGAAACTTCCAATAACATAAGGTTGAGAGAGATCTCTATAGAGGAGATTCATTTCAGTGTAGATCCCTTGTGCATCCATACCCATCACAAGGTGCTGGAGCAGGCACTGGTGACAGAGAAATTTCTGTCAGAGGGATGTCAATTGGCAGGGCCTCGGCACTAGAGGTCTCCCCCTTATTGAGACTCAGGCACAAGGTTGGGGTTAGTGTAGAGCACTGAGATAGCCCAAGGAGGACTAGTGATATGTTTGTGATGTGCGAGGTCACATGGCATGAGATTACCCGACCAAATGTGCTGAGTTTCCCAGATAGTTGGTAGATGCACTGCCACGACAAAGGTAGTGTCATGATCAATGAACCCCCAGGTCAGGACAGGGTTGTCCCTAGGGAGGTGGTGTTTGAAAAAAATCAGGAAGAACTGTGCTTTGCAGATGACATTTTGAGGTCCATCCATCACCACTAGGCATCCCATGTCAGGCTCAGGGAGCTGACGGACGGGGCTGCGGTCCTCTATGTGCTACGGATGTCTACAATCTTGCAACACAAGAGATGATACGAGTTATGCTCTATGTCATTTTCTACTTTTCTCATTAGAAATTTTTATATAATGCATGAGGTACAATTTTTGTCTAACTCCTTTATAGAGGGGTTACCGAGGGTGACACATGGCATCGGTGTAACACTGTGTTGGTGTTGTCCAACGTAGCATTGAATGAACGAGAAAGTGGGGTTCTTCCCCCCCTGAGATGGGTTTTTTTGATGCAATTAAAACTGTGAGGGGGATTCAGTACCACCCAAAGAGGTTGGTAACGAAGTGTGGTGGATGTGTCCCACTAACATGTGCACTCATGGCAGGGTGGTGCGGTGGAGTGTCAGAGTAGGTTCTGGGTTTTCCAGTGGGGCTTTTTTGCTTGACCTCCCTTTTCATGAGGTGCCACTAGTGGGTTTGGCGGAGTTCCTATTTTGGGGATTACTCTCCTTCCGAAAGGGGAAAATAAATGTGGGGTATGTCATGTACTTCTCGTGTCTATACTTTAGCGGTTGGATGAGTTTCATCACCTACCCTATTCGTTGGTACCTCGCGTGCTCAACATCAACCTTGATACAGTTATCAATTACATGTTGAGGTTATGGATACCCCATAAACAGAACTACGCATTTCACTATGTGGTGCTGGTAGTGGTGGTTTTTGTGCTGAAAAATTGGAGATGCTATCTCATGGGAGAGCGATTTTTAGTTTGCTCAGACCACCAGTGTCTCGGGTGCGTCCTCACCCAGAGATTCTCGGCTGTGATGCAATGATGGTGAAATCTTGTGTGACCAGATATACTTGGGTGTTTTACGAGATGGGTATTCTAAAGGGGGAATTATGAGACCATGTTCCAGGAATAAATCCTGATTTTGGTCTCAACGTGGAAAGTAGAGGTTCGGCCAGGGAAGTCTCTTGAGTTTATTTGGGCCGTTTGGGAATCGTTTAAGAAGTTGAGAGGTTTCCTACCAACCTACCATACCATCACAACAGTAGGAGTAGGTGCATGATGTCTTACATGTGTCGCAGATGATGTGGTGCGTGCATGTTCTTATGCATTTCATCGAATGTGGAAAACCTTATGAGTAAGAACCATCCCTTTTGTTCTCGTGTTGTGCCTACATGGGGTTGTGCAAGTTTTCTTATGAGTGGGAGAGCTAGGTGTGAGGTCTGTATCTCAAGATTTATTTTCTAGTTTTGCTTATGGGGGACAAAAATATTGATGGAGGGAATAACATAGAGACCCAATTTTGCCCTGTAAGAATTGGTAATATTTCTACATATAATTCTAGTTCTAGGAATGAAGACGGAGTGCGATTCCAAGGCATGGTGTGCTAGGAATTAATTTGATAAAATTCTTATGTGTTTTATACTATGAACATGGTGAGGTTGTGTTTTCTCCTAAATGGTAGCTTGGATCAGAAATTAGTGGGAACGTTTGCATCTGGAGAAGGTCGTTAACCCTATGAAGGGTGTAATAGTTGTGGGTGTGGGCTTGCTGTGAGAGATGTCACCCAGGGGAAAAACTGTCTTTTTTGAATTAATGGCTTCATGATTTTTTATCACTGACGATCTTTTCGAATAACTCTCGAACGAAGGCTAGGAATAGAAATCCAAGACTTCCATTGAGTTTAAAATGGGGCATTTTTCCTAGGCGCGACATAAATGAGAGGGTGCGGTGAACTCGGAATCTGTGCTAAGTGGAATCCCTATAAATATAGTTAAGTGTTTAGGGTTAAGGAAAAACCCTAATTCACCCAAACTCTATCTCTATTACACCCATGATCTCTCTATCTAGCTGTTCATTGCTGTTCATCATGGGATCATGGAGAGACCACCTCTAGAACTTTGGTAGATCGAAGCAGGGAAATCGTGGATGCATCGCTAGCGGCAAACAGACGGATCGAGGTTAGATACTTGTTAGATTTCCATGCCTTCATCAATTTCTCGAGGTTTTGTAAATATCATTGTTTATTTTTCTATAATTCGTGAATTGAGATGATGGCTGAACGAACACGAACACCGTCTTTGCCCATTCTAAATTCTTGTTCTTGGGCTTTCTTCGTCTCAATTTTCAGACGAGAAAATCTTTGACGGATTGTCGAGTGAGGTGCGCCATTGTGAAGCTTCTGCCCCGAGGATACCAAAACTGGTGTAAAATAATTTTTCCAACCACCAAAGTGGTCGGGGGGACTGGCCAAAGGTTCGGCTCTGGCATGGGGCGGTGGCCGGAGGTCGAGCCGGAGCTGCGGCAGAGCGTGGCAACTATAGGAGTTGGGCTGGGGGTGCTGCGGAGTTGTAGCAGAGCTCAGAGGGAGTAGCGGACGTAGGCGGCATGCTGCGGGCTATGGAATTCAGAAGAGGCGAGGGTGTATGAAACGACATTCGGTGGGACTCCAGCAGACGGCACGAGGAGGTCAGAGCGAGCGGGAGCCTGTGGCGTGGGGTAGGTGCGGCGTGTCGTAGCATTAGAGGCCAGTAGGAGGACTAGGAGGAGTGGGCCTGTCGTGGTCGAAGGGGGAAACCCAAGGTAGTCAGTGCCTCGGGTGTGTGGAGGAGACCCAGACTCACACTTTTTGGGTCCTGCTGGTGCGACATGGTGACCGGTTTCGACCGGTCTGCTGGGTAGAACCGGACCCGAGGGGTTCGGTGTAGCTGGAGTGGGCCGTGGCCAGTGGGATGCGGCTAGCGGGCCGTCACAGTTTGGTCCGGACCCGCAGCTGGGCCTGGGCTGGCAGTTCGGTCCAGGCCGATCGGGGAGAACCGGCCTTGTTGGGCCCCCTTAAATTTGGGGGGTCGTATCTTCTAAACTGCGCGTCTGTTTGATGTGCCGTCTGCAGATGCGGGTTCGTATCGGAAAGAAGGAACATTAAATGTAAGTTTCGGAGTTTTGGGTTTCTGCACCTGATGACGGGTGAACCAAGGAGCTTTAATTTAATTATAATATATTATTATAAAATTTGCAACGGACGTGGATTGTGAGCCGGACGTTCGTTTGACGTGCTGTCAAAGGCGTGGTTGCCTCGAAGATGATACAATCCTTCCAATGTTGGTTCAGAACCCTTGACAGTTGGTTTTGTTGCTCGGTGGAACAAAAATCTTAATGTGAATAATTAATTAAATAATTAATTAATTAATTATTGTGTTGGACCTAACTCCTGCTTGAGATATCCGATTGACACACCGTTAGTGGTAGCGTGACCGCAGTCCTTGTGCGGAATTTTTGAGATTCTCTCTGAATCATTCGCGTTGGAGACATGGTGTGGGCCCCACAGGGCCCAACTCGAACGTTTAGCGGTGAAACACCACGTTTTCACCCGACATCTATTCGGGTGTTTGAGTACTAGTTTCTATGTATTTTTTGGGGGGGATTGCAACAGCGCAATCTGCTTTCCTCAATTCATGCCTGAGGCGTGGGGCCCACGTGGTTGTTTTCAGACGGATGTTGTGTTTTTATGACTTATACCTCATAAGTCAGTTCAGGGAAAATGTATAGCCTAATCCACATGGTTATCTACAAGGAATTCAATGGTACGATCTGTGTGACGTGTTTCGGGGTCAAGGTGTGGGCCCCACAGGGCCTCGTTGGCTTATAACGCGGGGAGCTTTAGCTTATGAATCCACAGTTAGTTTTAGGCACCGTCAATGCTGTTGTGACCCTGTAATCAAGTCAATGTCGACCGGTGTGGTTTCAGGAGTTGATAATGGAGTTGAGGCATGGGCCCCACAGACCGTCTTTTAAGTTGTGAGCAGCATTTTGTGACTTTTTCAACTGATGTCTGTTCGGGGTGAATGGGTAGTCATTTTGGCGTGTTTTTCAGTGATCATCACGATGGCATAGTTCGCCTGACCTCTTTTGGGACCAAGGTGCAGGCCCCATGAGACGTCGTATGGGAATAAAGTGATGTTGAATAATTTTCCACCGGGAGCCTGTTTCCAGTGAGTAAGTAGTCTATCTCACGTGTTTTTTCATGAGGATTACAGTGGTGTAATCTATTTGGGCGTGTGGAGCCTATTTCGAGATCTCATTAAATGTGGAAACATGAAAGGGCATTGGTTGGTGGTTCCTTTGATGCACTCTGAACCTGGGCACGGTAGCAGTGCTAGTGACACATAGTGATGGCATGAGTTTTGAAGAGTTATCGTACAAGTTCCAGGTTTACCCTCTAGCAAGGCTGGGTAGTGGTTACCCATTGACCTCTTAGGGGTTACCCTCTAGCGAGGCTAGGTAGTGGGTTACCCATTGACCTCTTAGTGTTTACCCTCTGGTGAGGCTATGTAGTGGGTTACCCATTGTCTTTAGGATTTACCCTCCAGCAGGGCTGGGCAGTGGGTTACCTAAATACCTCCTATTGTTTATCCTCCAGTGGGTCTGGGAAGTGGGTTACTTGATGACCTCTTATGGTTAACCGTCTTACGTGGTTGGACAGTGGGTAACCTAAAAACCTCTTGTGGTTTACCCTCTAGCGGGGCTGGGTAGTGGGTTACCTGAAGACCTCTTGTGGTTTACCCTCTAGTGGGGCTGGGCAGTGGGTTACTTGATGACCTCTTTCAGACTTGATCCTTTCTATGAGGCTAGTCTGTGACTTTTCATCGTGATTACTGGAGTGGGAGCCTTGATTGTATGGTTCAGTGATGAGGCATATTTGGCATCTTAGATTGTTGGGAATCAGTGATGGCTACCCTTAGAACTGTTGGCAATTTCTCTTGGGCTGAGCTTGGAGATTGAGATCCTCTAACACACTCATTCAGGTTTCTTGTTGAAAATATATATATATATACCATACTTCGGTTCCCACTCTTCGGATTCAGTTACTTTCCTTTTAGGAGGGATGAATATGTGTGGTGTATGCCACATGCTTTCTGTGTCTAGCTCCTCTTGGATTGGACGAGTCTATTTTCATCCTTTTGTTGGGTTGAGCTGCACTCTCTCTTTTGTACTCTTGCACTGTTCTTTGTTCTGTCTACTACTCACTATTTTAGTAACTCATTTGTTGCTCCCTCAAGATTTCGAGGTATCCTACTACGTATCTTTATTGTCACCCCTTCTTGGGCTTTGCCCACACTTGGTGTGCCCTTGCAGACGATGGACAGGTCGGTCGAGACAATGAAGGAGCATAGAGGACACAAGAGCTTGGGATGCATACAGTGGCCATAGCAGGACTTCTTGGGTGTGAGACTCACTAGCTGTTTACGTTTGTTTACCTATTTCCATGTTGTGGCACCATTCTGGTAGGGCATGTGTTTTTCCCCTTTTACTGTTCAGTTTACTTGTCAGCACTTTACTAGTGCTGGTTAGAGGTCGATGCATGTATGTTGTTTTCCCCTTTTTTAGTAGTGTTGTATCTCACATTATATTCTCTACACTTTTTCATTGAGTTGGTTGTGTGTGTGTGTGTGTAGTCTCTTAGGCAAAAGCCTCCCCTAGATTGTTGTGCCTTCGACACTAGTCGCCATCCCCTGGCCTATGGAGGTGGGCTTGGGGTAGTTGTGGCTCGATCCCCGGTACGGGTCGGGTCGTGATAGTGAGCCTACCCTATGACGGGTTAGATTGAGACATAAGAACTGCATGGCTGGCATAGAGTTTCTAAACTATGGTCCCAAACAGTATGGCCCAAACTATATGACTACTTGTCTAGTCTAATAGAACATACAAGGTAGGCAGATGGATTTAAAACCAAGTGTTCTAACCCTTTTATGAGTATTTAATTGCAAAACAAATTGTGGTTTTAATAAGAATTAATGACAGAAACTCTCACTAGAAACCTAATTATAAAGGATATCAAGTTCCCTTGTCCCTAAAGGATCCTTTGGCAAATCCTTATTATCTAGAGTCATCTTTTTTCGAATCAAAATTCATTAGAAATCTGGATTAATCGGTAATTCCTTATTCCTTACCATTCTTCATAGATCTACTCTTCTACTATCTTCTAGAACAATAGATATATACTGTTATGTATTTATCTATGTTATATAATCAGAATATTGATGACATGTGGTTGAATATTTTTAATGAAAGAATATCCAAGGTTCTATATAGTTTATTTCAATGTATTTATTTGTTTCCACCCACTTTTTAGAGTTAAGTGAATTCTATCTCATCTCTACAAGACATAGAACTTAAAATATTAGTTTTATTTAATTTTTTTTGCTATAATTTTTTGTGTGAATAGTGTTTGATTCTTAAAGGAAACACTTTTTATTTATATAATTGTAATTGTGGGAAATTGGATTGTATTAGGAAACCCCTCTTTGTTTATAATATTAAAATGATAGTTTTAAAATTAAGGAATTTTTTAAATGCACGGTAGTTTTTTGATGAAATTTTTTCTTAAAGGAATTAGTTTTATTGGAAATGGAATTTGACATGGGTTTTGGTATACCTAGATGGAATGAGATCTTTATTTTGACATGACCCATGATAAAGGGAGTGTATGATTAGGGAACCGTTATTTCATATATATAATCCTATAAAAGGGGTGTGTTCCATTGGGGAACCTAGACCTTGGTCACCATGTGAAGACATGGTGAATCGGTGAGAGACCACTCAAGAGTATGGAACTATCAATTGTAATGCATGTGTGTGTGTGGAATCATGGTACTGGGTATGAAAATTATAAGAAATGGTGTTGAGGAAATTTTTATTACTCTCCAAGGAACTGGTTTTGGTTTTGATATAAAATGATATATCTTCTTTGAATCTATTTTATATAAAATGTGATAACATGTTTTACCAAAGTGATGTGTGTTGGTAATTATTTGAGGAAACCCCACATAGTTTATACTCACCCATTCTTGGTCACTTTGTTTCATTAAAAAATTTTATCTACCGTGATACAGGTAAAAGGAAGGTATCTTATTTCTCTAGTGATGTACTTTGATACTATGGTCATGAAAAGTGATGTTGTAATTTGTAAATAGTGTGGTAGTGGATTTGGATGATTCTAAATTGGTTTAATTTAGTTTTTTTGTCTACTTTTTCCTATTGGTTATGTTTTTGTTTTTGTTGGTACTATAATTTTTTTTTTAATTTTGGATATTTCATTGGATTTAAATTTTATTCTTGCTTCATATACTTGAGTTGGTTGTTATTTCTGATAATAGAAGTTATTATTTCTTAATTACCCGCCAATGTTCATTGAATACCATGGCATTTAATCATAGTATTTGGTTTCATGGGGATGTAACCTAAGTCCAGTAGAACCATCATCCATTCTCAAGAAAATAAAGAGGGGTGGGATGTTTCAAATTTTATCAGTTTTTTTCAGTCTTTGAGTTCAGAATTGTATCAGTTTTGTTCATTCCTTATGTTGGAAATAATATCAGTCTTTTTTGGTCCATATATTTTTGGGTTGGTAGAAAGGATAAAAATAATTTTAACAATAAATTTACAGCATAAAAAGACAAATCTATCCTTTTAAAACTGAGCGTCATGTTCTGAGGTTCATTTTGGTACAATTGTGTTTTATGAACCTTCTAGGTGAGTTGTCATCTCGTTGTGGTGGTTTTAGATAATGACGATTTCATTTCATGTATTGGTGGTAATGTTTTCCACTAAGAATACGTTGATCATATATGGTTTTATATTTTATAGAGAAAATAGATTTTTTACAATGGTTGGATTTTAAAAAGAATGGTTGTGTTAAATTTTGATGAGGGAAATTGGAATTTCTATTACTTCAGTTACTAGTTTGTTAGACTAAATAAAGTTTGGTTAAATTCATAGCAAATTGAATTGAATATAAATTTTTAGACTCAACAAAAAGAGATATTTGGAAATGTGGTTTCACTAGAGACACTTGTTAACCAATATTTGCTACAAATAAAATTTCCTAATTTTCAAGCTGTGGATAGGGGTATTCATAATGACGATACTTTATTGGTGGAACAATTGATCCAGTTTCAAAAGAAAAATAAGACTATTTTTTAGGGGATTGGGAACATAATAATGTAGTGTTATGTTTGGATATGATTAATGAAATATTAAATTTCCATTGAACACCCCCTGAGTTTAATTTTAAGATAAAAAATTTCATGTTGAAGGATCCTGAGAACCAATGTTGGGATTTTGCTGTAAAAGATAAACATGACCAAGACATTACATGGGAATATTCTGAAGAGTATTATAATATAAAATTATATCATAAAACCTTTAAAATTTTATAACTATAGTTTTCTTCAACATAAATCAATAGAATCTCCTAGTGACATTGTGTGTGGAAATGTTAATGAACTTGTTTATCCTTACACCAGAAGTAGATTCATGTGCATCCTTGAAGGCTTTAATTTTTCAGTCAGATATATGATTATATATTCATTAAAAGACATTAATCCTACAAATTTAGTACTATATAGAGATGGAAAATAGAGATAATTTGGAAGAGAATTATATGTCATGAAATATAGCGGGAGGGATCATATTTATCACCATTGTAACAAATGGGATCTAAAATTCAATGAATAAATAGAAGAAGGAAACATACATTCAAAGTGGTTGGATATCTCACAATCTTACCATGGGTTGATTAAAAATTCCTCCTCGCATGAAAAGTAATGCCAGATGATTCAAATGTAGTTGTTTTGATCATATCAAGTGAGATTTTATGAAACCACCTAAATCATGTCACAACTATAACTATATAGGACATCTCCAACATTACTTTCATATCACTCCAAATAATGGTCTTGGGAATACATCTCATGTCTCTCAAAAATATTATGATTCAATATGTAGATATCTACAGAATTACGCCATCCATAGATATAAGTGAGTCAAAATGTTTCTAAGAACACCACAACTCCTCAATAAAGTTAGTCTCAATAAGTAATCAAAGAGAAATACATAGTGACTATGAAATTGGGTGGAGTTGAGAAGGTGATCAGGAAAAATCAATATTTTTTTGATAGTGTGAGGTATGATTGCTGTGAATTCTACAATTATATAGGAATTTTTTGATATAGTCTCATTCCACTCTTTTATTTCTTCTCACATTATTGATCTAATGGGTTTTTGTGTTGAGATTTTGCCTTCAATTTTCAAAAGAAAAACTCTTCTTGGACGATTTTATTGTCAGGAATGAAAGTGTGAGCCATGTATGATTAATACTAGTGGGTGGAATTATTGTGGGACTTCTCTATCCTTGATATAGGCATCTAAGACTTTATATTGAGAATGGATTGGTTGATTTAATCAATATCACATATTGACTTTTATGGGTGAAAATTGAGTTTCATATCCTCATGTGGTGTCAAACATTTCTTTAAAGGAGATTTGGTAGTTGATACAAGTAGAGGAGGGCCATTGGTACTAGTGTTTGGAACTATTTCTAATCGGTTAGAAATGGTGATGATAGTAGTTGTGGATGATATTTGAAATAGATACTTTCCAACCATAGTTGACCAGTTTACTAATGTGATTCAACGTAACTGTTTTAGTTTTCCACCTAAAAGAGATGTTGATTTTATGATTGATCTCATAATAAGGACTAATCCTATTTTCCTTCCAACTTGTTGGATGATAATGATATAATTGGGTTAATTTAAATTATAGTTGGATGAATTGTAAAGATAATAGTTCATTTTAATCAGAACATCCCCATGGGAAAAACCAATTGTTTTTATCAATAAGGCATATGGAACTGTTACACTTTGTGCGGGTTATCATAATCATAAAAATGTTATGATAAAAAATAAGTATCCACTAAGATAAATTGTTGACTTTTTTGATCAATTGAAGGGAGAATAATGGTTTTATAGAATTGGATTATGATCATGATATCACCAACTACATGTTCGGAAAGAGTGTATTCGAAAGATATATTTTTGAGGTCATTATGTCCATTATGAGTACATGGTAATTTGATTTGGACTTATTAAATAACCAATATTTTTCAGGGAACCAATGAATTAAATATCTTAGAGGTATTTTTATTATATTTTATTGGTGTTCATTGACGATATTATTTCCTATTCTTGGACTAAATCAATTCATGAGAAACACCTTGTTATCATGTTTAGGTTAATTTTTGAAATCAAATTATTTAATTCTTAGGGTTTGTTTCCTTCATCATTTCATTTCTAAAAAAGAAGTATCAATGTATCTATAATTCATAGAAGTTTTTATCTCTTGGAAACCACAAAAGTATGACATTGAGATATGTAGTTTCATAGGATTATAGGGATATTACATACACATTGTTTATTATTTCTCTTGTCTTACGTCCCCAATTAAATCTTTGACAAGGTATGTAATTCCATTCCAATTGTAAGATCCTATAATTTTTTTGAGTTATATCAAGAGAATTTTTAGGTACTTTTTATATTTTTTATGTACCTTTGTTTATGATTAGGGTCTTGGGGTTCATTTGGGTGAACATTTAAGGTAAAATAAAGGAAATTGGGTTGTGCATGGTTTGTTCATGGTTTTACAAAGTGTGTGATTAAACCTTTCCAAGCATAAAAAATTGGACAGAGTGGTCCATACTAATTGTGCATGGTTTGAAAAACTATTTGACTAGACTGTTCCAACCGTGCAAACCAGGATAGAGAGGTCTACACAGTTGGAACACATTTTTCCCTAATTGTGCGCCCCTACCTAGGAAACCATGAAAACGAGTTTATTTATCCTAAAATCTATTATAGAACCACTTGAAGCCCCCGAGACTCCCATATTTCAACCTCAGACCAAACATGACAAATTATTGGTGATCCTAGAGCCTTACAAAGGGATTCCAAGGAGATCCAAAAAATTTTATTCAATATCGAAATCCAAGATTGAAGATATTCTCTCTTACCGGTATGTAGATTTCATCCTAATATTTCTCCCATACATTCCTCTATATTTTCTAAAACATTTCATGGAAGATATCCACCATTTCCATGGATATAAACTTATATGTTGAGATCAATATCTTGGATTGTGGAATAGATATAGATTTAAAAGAGCTTGAGGTTTATGATTTTAATTTTGTTTTAGGGATTTAGATTCGGATCTTGATCGATGTTGTTGTGCTGCTCAGAATTTGGGGATTTCCGTTGGGCTTGTATCCATCAATAGACCGAGGTAGGTGGTCTAAATCATTCTCCCATAGTCATGGTTTTGATATGTGAGTGCGAGTTTCTGAATTTATAGCTTCCCTAAATAATTGATTTCTTCTATTGGAGTAATTTGGAATTGGTTTTGATTTGTGATTGTCGTTGTGATTAGTTAATAATTGAAACATAGAACAAATGAAGGGGGGTTTCCCAAATAGATATTTTTTGGAGATTTGTTATGGGTTGAGGTAATTTAATGTATATATTGAATTGATAATGTTAAGATGATTAATTGGGGAAAAAAATTATGAAATGATGATGGCTATGAAATAAAATTAATTGTGATAAATAATTATGTTCCATGACGTTGATCAAAGATAATTAATTGTGAGAATTAATTATGACATGTTTAGATTTTATATGGATAGTTAATTGTGAAGAATTATTTATGGAATGAGAATTGTGTGGATTGACTAATAAACTGATGAATTAATTAATGGGTTCTGTGCTTAGTTAATTGATGAGTTAACTAATGGATTTTGAAATGTTTAACTAATTGTTGGATTAGTAATGGAATGATATGGATAATTCTTTTGAATTAAATAATGATTAAATGGATGAAATTTTTTTTGTGTTAGACATGGTGTTATATACCAATTAGAAGTTAGTACATGGAAATAGCGTCCCCCCCCCAATAGTTATCCAAGCTTGATATTTTATGGTTCAAGTCATGAAGACCTACACCGAATGAGATATGGAGTGATAGGCATGGAAACCTACACTGAATGTGATTTGGGGTGCGTAACATGATGTTCAACACCAAATGAATGATAATAATGAATGACGATTCAAATGGAAAACAAGAATTGAAAATGGTCCTAATATGATGATTAAATATTTATTGAATATTTGATAACTAATTTAATTTTCAATTGTATTTTTTGATTTATAAAACTACATACACTATCCTTTGATTGGACATGTTTTAGACATCAAAGGTGGTGGCCTACTGAGTTTTACTTGCACCCAATTTGGGCCACCTGATCAGGACCCGAGTATACATTATTGTTGGAGGACATGTGTTGACGCTCCTTTCGTCACAGACTCTAAATATTGGAAAAGGGGAATATCTTAGCTCAATGTGAATCAAACTTTGGACAAATATCAATAAATTGACAAAGGAAGGAATAAGAAGAACATTATGCAAGGTTTGAGCAAATTCTACCATGTTCACGCATGTACACTTGCTCATCGAAGTTGTTCACGCAAGTCACTTGCGCGCCCTAAGGGATAACTGCCCCGGGTCTTCTCAAGCCTACAAATAGACCCTGAAGGCCCCCCATTTTGAGAGGAATTTTCCCAGAATTCAGATACAGAGCTCTGATTTTTCAAGTCTCTTCGTAAGGTATTCCGAACACTTCTAAGGTAATTATTTACCTATAATGGAAGGTCTAAACAAGATGAGTAAGGATTAAGTGTTAGAATTCACTAACACATGCATGCCCAAGTGTTTTACCCTTATGGGAAATGGACACACTTGCGCGCCGACCTACTTCTTCATCATAACTTGCGTGCAATCTTCTGGAAAGTCTCTAGGGATGATTCTAAAGGGTTTGATCAAGGATCGCCCAAATATTAATCTAATAGATGAAAATCATGCAAGTACCCATGTGTCACGCAGGTATACCCATGGGACCAGGACTTGCGCGCCCACACAGTACCTACACGCCTGCCAGGACTTGCAAGCCCCTACATTTTTGGGTGTATTTCATGCCCATTTCACCCCTCTTATGTCATTCCACCTCTTCTATTCAAGATTATGTTTTTAAGACACTCTTCAAATCCATTTATGGCATGATTTCATGATTTGGTTTCCTTATCTGAAATAAAGTCTGTGGAACATCTCTCAAAATATATTGATTTACACATCTTTATGTCACTAAATATTGTCTTTCATTTATTTACCCTCATCCTTTAAGATTAGATAACCCCTTAACCTGGGACTCCTTTTCAGGAGTAAGACCCAGTCTCAAAAGTCTGAAATATGGGCATCCTCCTTAGGAGTAAGCCCCAACCATAATTCTCTTAACCTGGGCCACCTTTTTAGGAGTAAGACCCAGTCTCAAATATGGGCCTCCTCCTTAGGGGTAAACCCCATGTCCCATTAATTTCCAAATCCCTTTAAACTGGGCCTCCTTTTCAGGAGTAAGCCCCAGTCTTAATTCCCATTTGATCTGGGCTTCCTTTTCATGAGTAAAACCCAATAATTAGATCCCTCCTAACTTGGGCCTCCTTTTCAAGAGTAAGCCCCAGTCTCAAAACTCTCAAATATGGGCATACTCTTCAGGAGTAATCCCCAACCATAATTCTCTTAACATGGGCCTCTTTTTTAAGAGTAATCCCTAGTCTCAAATATGGTCCTCCTCCTTAGGGTTAAGCCCCAAGTCCCTTTAATTTCCAAATCCCTTTAACCGAGGCCTCCTTTTCAGAAGTAATCCCCAGTCTTATTTTCCTTTTGATCTGGGCTTCCTTCTCAATAGTAAAACCCAATCATAAGTTCCCTCCTAACTTGAGCATCTTCCTTATGAGTGTTTCGGTGCGGATGTGCGTCGGGTTACGCTGTTCCGCCAGGACGCGTTCGCGCGTGCACCCGTCAACCCGAGGGGATAGGCGCGCGGCTTGTGGTCCGCAGTCCCGCTTTCCAAGGGCG
Organism: Viscum album; assembly: GCA_963277665.1. NCBI lineage: Eukaryota > Viridiplantae > Streptophyta > Magnoliopsida > Santalales > Viscaceae > Viscum > Viscum album. The sequence goes on from OY728129.1 coordinate 1,058,944,078, forward strand.
GGCGGCATCCGTCCCTTATTCAGGGGCGTCTGCTCCTTGATCGAAACTGGGATGATGGGATGTCGGCTCCTCCTTCCGTGGACGTCTCCTCGGAACTCGTCGCCTAATCCGGGTCTCCCTCATAGACTTAAGAATGTTCGTGAATCTCGTTCCCGGCGCCATATCTTCATGGACACCGGTTAATTACGCTGCTTCCGCTCGGACGTTCCAAGGAGTCCGGTCGGGGCAGCAACCTGCGGTGAGGAGACCAGGTGGATCTGGGTGCTGGGGGCGTGTCGTAACACTGCGGCTCTGCACATCTGTCTTCCGTCCCTAATAGGGCTTCTCGAAGGCATGATGGCCTGAGGCATCCCGTACTGGGTGCGGGGAACTGTGTCACCTGAGGTTTTCCTCAGCTTCCCATGTTTAACACGGGGTATGCCGCGAGTTTAACGTCCAGCGGGGACGGCATCGGACTGATCAACACGAAAAGTGGATCAGATGACAGAACCCCTTTCGGGGAACCTCCGACGCTGGGGCCAGCACATGGGCGGCTTCCCAAGTAACGTGGAGTGGAGTGAAGTGGCATGACCTCACCGGGATGTGGCGGCCCGGGTAAGGATCAGGATGGATGATGGAGTGAAGAGCTTGGACCCCGTAGGGGCTTCCTACGTACCCTGTGTAGAAGACAGGGATCAAAGTCAACGTAGTTCGGGTATACAGTTTAACGTCATGCTGGACGTCGGCAAGCCGACTCACGAAGAGGTCGAGGCCGCCGGGCGGAGGATTGAACCGAACCACCTCGCACAGAGGGGGATGGAACGGCCGGGTGGATCACAGTTTCACGTCATGCTGGACGACAAAAGGAGAAAAGGGGCTGTGGGGAGGCACAGTGGAGATACACACGGGCAGTCTCCCACAGTGGCGGATTCATAGGTGAATCGACGCAAGTGTGAACCCAGGAGGGGTCCACTGATGGACGAACCGACGTGGATACGACCGGGACGACCAGGTGGTGGGCTTGGACCTCAGGGAGGCTTCCTACGTACCTTGTATAAAAGACAGGGATCAAAGTCCACGTAGTTCATTCTGTCAGGACTTACGCACTTGGGGCGGCCCGGATTGCGGCAAAACTCAGTTGGAAGGGGCTTGGACCGAAAGTAGGAGACACCTCGATCCCAGCCACACCCTCTACTGGCTTCAGCAGTGGGGAAGCGCAATGGAGATACACATGTGCATCTCCCCACAAGAAACTAGGGGTTTGTGATACCCTGCCCCCGTAGGGAAAAGCCACTCCCATTAAATCGTCCCAAAAGCGGGGCAATCCTGACATCCCTGCAGAGACGAGCGGGTGGGGGCCACATCCAAACCGGGGGGACCCTGCGTGCGAAGCACGGGATCAGGTTGCGGACGGTTTAACGTCTTGCCGGACGAAGTACAGTTTAACGTCATGTGTTGAGGACGAAACACTTGGCAGTTTAACGTCTTGCAGCGTGGACGATGGGGGCTAGGTAGTTTAACGTCATGCAGCTTGGACGTGGTACAGTTTAACGTCATGCTGGACGAAACACTTGGCAGTTTAACGTCTTGCAGCGCGGATGTAGTACAGTTTAACGTCATGCAGGACGAATATGCAGTTTAACGTCATGCTGGACGATTGCGCAGTTTAACGTCATGCTGGACGTAGCACTTGGCAGTTTAGCGTCTTGCAGCGCGGACGATGGAGGCTAGGCAGTTTAGCGTCATGCAGCTTGGACGTAGTACAGTTTAACGTCATGCAGGACGAATATGCAGTTTAACGTCATGCTGGATGATTGCGCAGTTTAACGTCATGCTGGACGTGGCACTTGGCAGTTTAGCGTCTTGCAGCGCGGACGATGCACTTAGCAGTTTAACGTCTTGCAGCGCGGACAATGGTGGCCGCTGATGGGTCCATGTCACTTCGCGCGAGCCTGGAGGGCCGCACGGGAAGACAACGCACGGTGCGGGCACCCAGGATGAGGATCATCGGGCACCACGCGGGCGGGTACCCTCAGGGGGTCAAGGGGGGCGACCCTGGCGGTTTGCGCGCAAAAGAGGAGCTTTGCGCGCAATACCGCGGGTCGGCGCGCAAAAGTGGTGGGCTGGCGCGCAATTGGGCCAGCGCCTTGCGCGCGGAAGATTGGGATTGCGCGCACCGGGCTTCGGACAGCTCGCGGGGGCAACGGCTCATTCTCTAACGAACGGCCACTTTGAAAATGGGGGGTGCGCGCAATCGGGCTGGATTGCGCGCACCCGGGGGCAATTGCGCGCAAGCGGGTTCTTTTGCGCGCAAAGACCTTCGGGTTGAGGATTTATTCAAAGAAGATGAGCCAAGGGGATTGCGCGCGAAGGCGGACCCCAAGGCTCTATTGCGCGAAAGAAAGGAGGTTACCTGAAGATCGGCATTGCGCGCGGAAGGGGTTGGATTGTGCGAACGAGCGACGCTTCGGATTCTGGCAACCTTCAAAACGTCGGGGGTCGCCTTATATTTATAGGCAACCCCGGGCGCGGAATCCGGTCTCGGGCGCGGAATTCTCTTCGCGGGCGCGAAATCAGGACCCGGCGCGCAAGGGAGCCGCGCGGGCCACGGGCGCGCAAAATAGCGCGCCGGCCCGGCGCATTGCGCGCATCCCGGGAGGATTGCGCGCCGCAACTCAACTTTGCGCGCGGACCTCTGAAATTTCGCGCAAGTCCTCCGGGCCCTCCGGAACGTGCCTCTGACTCCAAATATCACTTCGCTTTCCGCATCCAGAGCTTCGTTTGGGAACAACGGACTTTTCCGGCGTCTACAAAAGCCCCCCCTCGGAATTTGATCGGCGAGAGGTCGCAACGATCGGGTTCCGAGGGAGACGCCGGAATGCCGAAGTCCTGGGCTGCGCGGGACTTAAGCGCGCAAAAAGGGGCGTCGGGCGCGAAATTCGCCGCTGCGGTCGCGCAAAGCGCTTTCCGCGCAGCGCGGACCCCGGCCTTGCCTATAAATCGGGGCCCTGGGTCCCGCATTCCATACTCAGGCCTTCCGCGCGATAAGCTCCAAGCTCTCGTGCGCGAAATTGCCTCTTCTGGTCGCGAAATTCGCCCGATCGGCGCGCAAAACCGTCCGGATTTCGCCTGTCTTTGCGCGAAAACCCGGAACTTTGCGCGACAGTCTTCCCAATTGCGCGCCGTCCACTTGGATTGCGCGCCACCTCTCAAACTTCTCTACCAGCCTCGTCCGATCCCGCACGCTTCATCCCTTTATCCGTACGACTCCCGAAACTTCTGAGATGGCCGCGCGTCAAGGAAATGAGGGGGATGCCGCCACTCGCAGAGCTGAGATGGCGACGAACGAGGAGGTTTACGGAGCCAAGGATATTGTTTCCAACAATCAATCCTTGTTCGACTTACTAACGCCGGCCCAGAAGACATATCCACTGTCGGACAACCTACCGCTCTGGAACTTCGGCATCCTAGATGAGGTTCCGGTGCCAGGGTTCGAGATTGATGCGCCGCGGACCTGGGTGACCCGGGAGGACGAGCTTCTCCGCTATAACATCACCAACAACGGGCATCCTGCCAGGGAGACCAGACACTTGGATGTCTATGTCCTGAACCCGAGGACGCGAACCATTGACGGGGGTGAGCCTACTGCGGAGAATTCTCCAGCCCTCTACTCGAGCATATATCGCCAGAGCGTCACGGACGACACCAAGGGCTGGCTGAAGGACTGGGACTTGCGGTCTGGGGGCAACTTCACCAGTGAGTGGGCCTGGGCGTTCTGGGTACGCCACACTTGAGATCACTTCGCAGAGGAGCTGCGGTACATCGGCCTGTTCGAGGCGGTGTGGACGTCGCAGTTCCATTTCTACCAGCAGTCCGAGCTCGGGCCGGAGCTGTTCACCCGCTGGTCTCCGGATACCAACACCTTCCATCTTCATCATAGGGAGGTCGGCATCGGTCTCTGGGACATCCACTGCATCGGAGGTATCCCGCTGGAGGGCTACCAATACGATGAGTTCCTGCCACCGAAGAACACCTGGGAGGACAGGTCACGGACTCCCATCCTGACCTGGCATCTGCTTGACCTGGCTACGCAGCGGCTCGGGATCAAAGACTTCCAGAAGGACATAGCCTACAAGGAATGGTTCGGCCAGTTCCTGGAGCATGACCCGGCGGTCAAGATGCCAGGTAGGGGGAATCGGTGCCCGACCGCAGCTCAGAGGAGCCGGAACGGGTCGTACTGGCGGGTCCTGGAGACGGGCGACTACCGCTCATGGGGGTATCGCGTCATCGAGGCCCGGGACCCAAATGTCCGGTACGCAGCGTTCCTGGCCGCCTTTCTGAGTGGGTGGCTCCTGCCAGTGCGGGACGCGAGAATGGGCGTTCGCCCGGCGACTCTGGCGATGGCGGGCGCTATGGCCGCCAACAAGAGATACAACCTCGGGTTCCCAGTGTTGGCGAAGCTGTATGCCATCCTGGGACGCATCTCACGAGGGGGGTCACCACGAAGGATCTGTGGGCCCTTTCAGTTCTTCCACGGCTGGGTGGCTGCTCACCTCGGTGGGTACACGTTTCCGAACGCCATCATTCCTCTGGACAACGGCCTGCGACCCTCCCTGCTGAACATCGCGGGGGTCGCTCCGATGACCCTAAGTGAGGAGGGCGTGCGGATCCGGATTGGCAATCATGCCAACTTCAACTTCAGTCCGTTCTCCACTCCCGTCGGCCAGATGATCGACAACGGGCAGGGTCCGCTGGAGCAGCATGAGTACTTCCTGAACATGCGGGGCGGGGTGCTCGTGGCTCGGATCGACGGGAAGGTGATCTGCGAGCCTTATGTGCCAACCCGGTTCGCCAGGCAGTTCGGGTGCCTTCAACAGATGCCGAAGAGGGTATTCACTGCTGTCCGGGAGGAGACGAACCCTGGCGTCCTTCGTCAGATGTGGCTGATGTTTGCCGCTTTCGGCTCTGGCGACGTCATCACTCTCCCTCCTACCGGAGTTGACGCAGGCTTGGCAACCGAGTACGCCGAACACTGGGCCATCGCGTACCCCGAGGGGCTCTTACGGAAGCTAGTTCGGCGGCTCGAGGTTACCCGTGCGGAGACCGGGCGTCAAGGAAGGAGGCGAGGCGCCGCCACACGGGGGAGAACGGAGGCGCGCCAAGCAGCGGAACCGGCGCGAGCAGGGACTTCGGCGGCGGGTACATCGCAGGATGCCGCTACGACCTCGTCGCCCAGAGAGGGGGCACGTGAAGTGGTCGAAGAGCGGCCCGGGAAGCAGGTAAGGCGTCTGCTCGAACCCTCCCACGATGCAGTCTTCCCGGCGCTGTGGTCGGCCTGGATGACCCTGCGGCAGTCACTGGGGACCGACGTCATCTGGCGAAAGATACTCAGAGAAGGAATCTATCTGCCAGAGGTCGGGCGCCTCCAGATCGCCGACAGGGTGGACTTCAACCGGCAGTACGCGTATCTGACGGCCATGGACGAGTACGCGCGCCAACGTGGTCAGCGTGCAGAGCCATCCCTTCTGGTGAAGGTGATGCTCGGTCTCGAGCCCGCTCCAGAACAGATGCCGCCGGGAGAATATGACAGTAACGACTCCGAGGAGGAGGAGGAGACGGGGGAGGATGAAGGCTCCGAGGGAAGGTCCCATCGGGGGAGCCCACGGGAGAGCGGCGAGGTGGCCAGCTCTGACAATGTTGATGTCACTGAGCTCCTCGAGGTCCGCTTCTATCCCTACTCAACCTGCTTCATCCATTCTCTTATGCAGCTTCTAACCCGTTTCTCCACCTTTCTCAGGAGCGCACGGATGTTGGTCAAGCATCTTCAGCGGGAGTAGGAGAGGCTCCAGCAGGACAGGGCGGGGGCCAAACACCCATCATTGAACTGACAAGCGCTGAAGGGTCCCCTGCTGCAACTGTTCCTACGGCGGCCGAGGCAGCGGAAGATGACGCTTTGAACCCCCGTAAGTCTCTTTACCTTACTGCTGGTGCTTGCCATTGACGATCCGTGACTAACCACGACATGCCATGCGCAGTGATCTCAGGACTGGAGGCTCGTCGGGTTGCCGAACCCGGGCCATCTACAAGTGGACCAGTGGCAGACATGCCGCCTGCTCCGGAACAGACTTCCCAAACCGAGCCGGCCCCACCAACTGCTGATCAGGGGGCTACGGACGTCGGTGGTGCTGCCGTCGGAGAGGTGTCAGGGGCTGACAAGGGTGCCAGCGCCGCTGGGGAGAGAGAAGAAGGTCTCCCAGATGTCGGGGAACCTATCCCTCATGAGGACATCCCAGGGGCGGACCCTGCAGCAGACCTGCTGGCTGCCTTCCCTGCCTACCGGCCTGCCGACCCCGAGGAGATGGATGACTCAGACATGGAGGCGGTCGAGGAGAGCCGGATAGCGCGCCGAAGGGGGTGGAAGTGCATCCAGCGCTTCCTCAAGCGAGACCCGTCGGAGTGGCTGGGGCGCATGGGATCACTTCAAACCTGGCTGCGCTTCCTGTGTGCCGGGGGAGCCGATGCTCAACTCCTCCATCTGACGGTCCGTGATTTCATGGCTGAAAAGATGCGCGAGAGCTGCCGGCGTGCCGACGTCGCACAATGTCGGGACGTGTCGGAGAACACGCGGGCGCTCCTCGCGGCGGAGCAGGAAGTCCGGCGCCTCGAAGGGCAGGAAGCAGAGAAGGAGGCCCTCGTCGCAACGTGCACCGAGCTTGTGGAGCAACTAGCAGCCCAGCTGGTTGACGCCCAGGTACAGTTGACGGAGGCGGGCCAACAAATGGTCACCATTCAAGTCGAGCGGGAGCGTGCACAGGCCAGAATCGACGAACTGCGTGCTGCGACCGCCGACGAGGAGAGGGCACGCAGAGAGCGAGAAGCAGCTCTGGAGGCTGCCAGCCAAAGGGTAGCGGCGTTAGAAAGACTTATCCAGCATGCTGATCCCTAGGGGCTTTGTTTTCTTTGCCATTCCCAGAACATTTGCTTCCGCTACTTAATATTTTGATCCACTTGTATGAATCGCCATATTTATCTGCGTCATTTGGTTTAACATGCTCAACCACAAATTGTCTCGCGGGAGCGTTAACCAAGCTTCAGGCATCCATAATCGGGCCTGGATTTCTGGAGAAAAGAGGGAGGTCATTCCTAAGAAAGGAGACCTCAGACCTAATCAATGTATCCCCCCAACTTGTTCCAACACACGAGCGGGACAACGCTAGGGGCGTTGAGATTTTATCCGAACATAGGGAAATGAGAAAGGGTGAATCGCGTGTCCCGAATCTAGACATCCACAACGGTCGGCCTTCCAGGAAATGCCCAAGACGGTAGGCGGACAGTGGATCGACCATAACAACTGCAATAGACGGACCGAAAAAGGCCATCATTCATATTGCAGGAGGCGGACCACATGTCATCATGAATACCGCTTTGGGGTTCCTTCAGACACAAGGGTGGAAATCCCGATCAATAGGGCATGCGAAGTGTGGGGCGAAGTGACGATTTGTTCGGATAGAATCCAACGCTCTCAAAATTGCGCCACCGTGGGGAAAGCGTATTAGGCGGATGCACTAATCTGGCCGTGAATCACCCCAGTTTTCAGACAGAACTTCTTTGACGAGGAAACTGTCGCTTCCCATCATTGCGATGGGGCATCCCGTGCTGAACCGGGGAGAATATTACGACTGCACCACTCTACCCGAAGTCGGGCCAGACGGCCGGCGACGAGGAGGGGCGGGACATAGCGATCCCTGAGGCTGGACCCGAGTTGGAATGCCCGGGCGTTCCTACGTACTCCATCAGGCTGGAGATCAAGCCACACGTAGTTCTGAAAGTGCAGTTTAACGTCATGCAGGACGTAGAACCCCGTTTGGGGAGATCTTAGTTTAAGGTCGTAGAGCTCGGACCATGGGGGTGGATCTTAGTTTAAGGTCTTAGAGCTCGGACCATGGGGCTAGATCTTAGTTTAAGGTCTTAGAGCTCGGACCATAAAAGGGGGGGATCTTAGTTTAAGGTCTTAGAGCTCGGACCATGGGGCTAGATCTTAGTTTAAGGTCTTAGAGCTCGGACCATAAGGGGAGATCTTAGTTTAAGGTCTTAGAGCTCGGACCATAGGGCTGGATCTTAGTTTAAGGTCTTAGAGCTCGGACCATAGGGGGAGATCTTAGTTTAAGGTCTTAGAGCTCGGACCATAAGGAGAGATCTTAGTTTAAGGTCTTAGAGCTCGGACCATAGGAAACCTCAAAGCACGCCACATTGTGGTCCTATCCCCTGGATATGCGAAGATGCACTGAGGGATAGTGTCAAGAGTGTCGAGGTTTCGCCTGGTCAGAATGGGAGGTGGAAAATGTGAATCATGCGGCCATTCACTCAAGGACTGGTGGCACCGGCGTGACGATATGGGAGTACTGCCGGCCGTGGCGGAAAAGCAGCATCAATATCGCACTAACCGTTGGTGGAATGAGGCAGCAAACGAGCATCGACCGCTTAATCGCAGGATTCATATCGATTTGCTGCCCGAGGCCATTGGGGGTACCGGCCCGAGTCGGTGGGAGAGCACTGAGGCATTGTGTCCGAACCGTTCACGGGGGCTCCACCCAGGGCGTAGACGATGGGTCCGAATGAAATGGGGCACGAAGCCTGAAAAGCGGAGGGAACCTGACCAAGCGGATCCTGACCCTCCTGGCAATAAACCAGAGTACTCTTGACACCAGTGGACCACTGCAAGGGGTCGGGGAACACGCCATGAGGGTGACCTGAAGGCGGCGGATTCCCCAGAGAAGGGGGAATCTCTAAGAGGTGGGGGGCTGGACCCGAAGTTTCAAACATCCGGGCGTTCCTACGTATCCCATAAGGATGGGAATCAAGCCACACGTAGTTCTTGAAGCGCGGCGCAACACAATCGGGCACCAGCGCGGGGAAGAGTGCGGGTCTGATCCTCGCACACAGAAGGAGCGGCATTTGATATTTCGTGTTTGTCCTTAAAGATGAATGGTTTTTTTTTGTGCGGCGACATGCCTGTGATTGAGAAATCTCTGGCGTCGCCACAATAATCAAGCCATGGAAGGCATTGATGAATGGCGTGGTCATTAACCAGCGCCCAACATGAGTGTCCCCTGAGGAGGACATCATGATGCAGTGCCGTTTCTCGTCGGGCGGCCAAGACGATCACAGTTTATGGTCGTGTGGTAGGACCAGACAACACAGTTTAAGGTCGTGTGGTTCGGACCATGGAGGAATCCGCTTATCGCGGTACGGCGGACACGGCGGAGGTGGGAACATACCCAGCCATGCGGTCACGCACGATTCCAGGAGAAGAGTCTTGGGATAGGGGTCTGCGTATGTCCATCACCCGAGGGGCAGAGATGCTAGCCTCCAGATATACTGGGCCCAGAACACGATTGTTCGGGCGACTCCCTCCTCCTCATGGGGACTAGGGTCCAGCTACGCATGGCCCTTAGGGAGGACATCCGCATACCTCCTTGGTGCTCAGATCATGGGATCCTCGAACGACATCATTACCCTGGTCGGTCTACCTAACGTGTAGAGGTGTACTAAAGGTCAGTATGAAGAGAGTGTCGAGATTCAACTACAACGCACAAAGGCGGAGTGGGATGAGGACTGCGCAACCAATGTTCGGAGCCTGAAAGAGAGCCGACATGGCGATCAAGGATGTTGCTGACGCATTCGCAACACAACATCCGATCGCGTCAGCCTAAGACGGGGCAAGCAAACGAGCATCAACCGCTTAATCGAAGGATTCATATCGATTTGCGGCCCAACACCCGCCGGTAAATCGACCCGGAGCGGTGGGAGAGCACTGAGGCATCGCACCCAAAACGCTAACGAGGATCCCTTTGAGTGAAGGCTCAAACAAGATGAAGCGCGAGGCCTGACAAGTAACACAGGACTTGTCGGGATTGAATCTGACACCACGAGTCATAGGCCGAAGTACCGAAAACATGTTAACAGATCACCGGAAAGGATCGGAGGACTCACCCTGAGAGCAACCAAAAGAGGGCAGATCCCTGTAATCAACCAAGAGACAGGGCTGGACCTGAGACACAAGCGTCCAGGCGGTCCTACGTATCCCATAAGGATGGGAATCAAGCCATACGTAGTTCTGGAGAGGCAGTTTAACGTCATGCAGGACGATGAGGGGTGTGAGGTAGTCTCACACACGGGGGGAGGCATACGGCGCGGCCAGTAGACCAACGCGAATGAGGACATAATCCCCCGCTCACGCGATACGCCTCGCACAAAGAGAAGGGGGACTTGGGCCAGAGGCCCAACGCGGGATAGATTCCCGGGAAATGGGGCTGGGCCTGGAACATGAATGTCCAGGCGGTCCTACGTGTCCCATAAGGATGGGAATCAAGCCGCACGTAGTTCTTGAAGTGCAGTTTAACGTCATGCAGGACGAAAAGAGAGGAAAAAAAGGGGGAGCCGGAGGCATCCCCAAACGTGGGGGGGCGTACAGTGTGGCGAGCAAACCGACGTGAATGAGGGCGTAGCCCAGTGTCAACACCATACGCCACATACCTAGGGGCAACCGGGCCAAGGGCCCAAGGTGGGATGAAAATTCCCGAAGGGTGGGGCTGGGCCTGAAACATGAATGTCCAGGCGGTCCTACGTATCCCATAAGGATGGGAATCAAGCCGCACGTAGTTCTTGAAGTGCAGTTTAACGTCATGCAGGATGAATGTGCAGTTTAACGTCTTGCGGGACGAATGCTGAACAGTTTAACGTCTTGTAGCTCGGACGTAGTGCAGTTTAGCGTCATGCAGGACGAATGCTGAACAGTTTAATGTCTTGTAGCTTGGACAAATGCAGTTTAACGTCGTGCAGGACGTATGATGCTTGGTAGTTTAACGTCTTGCCGCGCGGACGTATGCAGTTTAACGTCGTGCAGGACGTATGTGCAGTTTAACGTCTTGCGGGACGAATGCTGAACAGTTTAACGTCTTGTAGCTCGGACGTAGTGCAGTTTAGCGTCATGCAGGACGAATGCTGAACAGTTTAACGTCTTCTAGCTTGGACAAATGCAGTTTAACGTCGTGCAGGACGTATGATGCTTGGTAGTTTAACGTCTTGCCGCGCGGATGTATGCAGTTTAACGTCGTGCAGGACGTATGTGCAGTTTAACGTCTTGCGGGACGAATGCACACTCAGGCAAAGTACTGCTTGAGGAAACTAGCGTTGGTGGGAGGAGTGACACGCTCACCATCCATAGTCGCTAGGGAGTATGCGCCATTGGGATAGACCTTGTGGACAACAAAAGGTCCCTCCCACTTGGGCTCCAACTTGGGCGGCTTCCTGCCGGGGATCATCGGCGCTCTTAGGGCTAGCACTAGATCACCCTGCAGGAAGGAGCGGAGGCGAACCTTCTTATTGAAAGCTCGAGCCATTCTGCTTTGATGCCTCTCCAAGTTGTGCAAAGCGCGAAGTCTATTCTCATCCAGTGCTTCCAACTCGACTAGACGGGCTTCAGCAACTCTGTCCGGTGCTTGCTGGTCGTAGACCGCAGTGCGCAAGGACGGTAACTGGATCTCGATGGGCAGGACGGCCTCAGCTCCATACACCAGGGAATAAGGGGTCATCTGGGTGGAATTGCGAGTCGTCGTCCGATAAGCCCAGAGGGTGTTGGGGAGTTTGTCCGGCCAACTCTTCTTGTTCTGACCAACCATCTTTTGCAGAATGTTAGAGAGGGTTTTGTTGAACGCCTCGATCTGTGCATTCGCCTGCGCATGATAGCGAGATGTATGGTTCGAGCGAATGTTATACTTGGCGTACAACTTCTTCAACTCGGCTGCTCGGAAATTGGTTCCGTTATCCGTGAGGATAGCGTGAGGCACTCCAAATCGATAGATGATGTTGGAGGTCACGAAGTCAGCGATCGAACAGGATTTGACCTCTCTGAGCGGAATCGCCTCTGCCCATTTGGAGAAGAAGTCCGTGGCGGTCAGAATGAACCGGCACTGGCGAGCTGTCGCCGGCGGGTAGGGTCCCACGACGTCAATCCCCCAGACTGCGAAGGGCCAGGAATACCTAGTGGTATGGAGAGGCTCCGGCGGCCGATGCACAAAGTTCGCATGAACCTGGCACGCATGGCACCTCCTGGCATACTCGATGCAGTCATGGATCATAGAGGGCCAGAAGTATCCCAACCTCCGAATCTGGTGGGACAGCTTCGGCCCAGTCTGATGGGCGCCGCATGAACCAGCATGAACCTCTTGCATGACTCGCGGGATCTCAACTCCCTGAAGGCAACGGAGGAGAACACCATCAAATCCGCGTTTGTAGAGGATCTGCTCCAAGCCGGGACTGCTCTGGAGGACGAACTGCGATGCGCGGCGTCGAACTCGCTCGCGCTCGGCCCGATCCGATGGAAGAAGAATGCCATGTTGGAGGTACTCAACCAAAGGCGTCCTCCAATCAGGGGCTGATCCGACCGTCATGTCTGGGGTACTCGGGGCTCCGGGCATAGGGGCAACCGTGGTGAGGTTACTTGCCAACGGGCCGCGATCTTCTTCCAGGATAACGGGAGCGATGAGCCTGCGGTGCGTCACGCGGACGATCAGGTTATCCTGTTCAGGCTCTACAAGTGACGCAGCCAGGCTGGCCAAAGCATCTGCTCGACCGTTCTGCGACCGGGGAATATGGACAATTTCTGGCCGAGAAGGGAACCGGGCCATCAGCAGGAGGGTGCACTCCAGCAATGGCACAAGTTCCGGCTTCCTGACAACATAGTCGCCATTGATCTGCTTAACAACCAGCTCGGAGTCCCCTTTCACGCACAGATGGGGCACGTCGATCTCGAGAGCTAACTCGAGGCCGGTGATGAGGGCATGGTATTCCGCCTCATTGTTGGTACAGCCCTCTGACAACAGGAAAGAGTATGGCAGCACGGCTTGCTCCGGGGTGACAAAGACGATGCCCAAGCCCACTCTGTTGAGCTTAGGATTATCGAGTCTTCTACCGGTGGGGCTCCGGGAGGCACCGTCAAAGTGCATCTGCCAGCATGGATCGGCTCGATCAACCGAGAGAATGGTCTCATCAGGAAAGCCTAGATCCAGCGGCTGATCCGCGGAGGTTGGATGAGCAGCCAGAAAGTCTGCCAACGCTTGCCCTTTGATGGCCTTCTGAGACACATACCTGATGTCGAACTGCTGGAGAATCACAGCCCACCGCGCTAGGCGGCCAGTCAACATAGTCCGGCTCAGGATATATTTCAACGGGTCTACCCGAGAACCCAACTGTACCTCATGGTGCTGCAAGTAGTGCCGTAATTTCTGTACGGCAAATACGAGCGCCAGGAAGCTCTTCTCAATGGGGGAATATCTGACTTCCGCATCGAGGAGCATGCGACTGAGGTAGTAGAGGCTATTCTCTGTTCCCTCGTTGTTCTTCTGGGCGAGAAGGGCGCCAAGGGACCGTTCCAGGGCGGTCACATAAAGGACCAGCGGCTTTCCGGATACGGGCGGCATCAGGACCGGAGGGTGAAGCAGGTACTGCTTGATTTCCTCGAAAGCGGTCTGACACTCTTTATCCCATACATAGGTGGCACCTTTCTTCATTAGCCGAGAAAAGGGCTTACACTTGCCGGCCAGATTCGCGATGAATCGGCGTATATAGGCTAAGTGGCCTTGGAACCCTTGCAGTTCCCGGACGGTACCTGGGGGAGGCATTTGGCTAATCGCCCTGATTTTCTCTGGGTCGATCTCAATACCCCGGTATCTTACCACAAATCCAAGGAACTTTTCGGAGGTGACCCCAAAGGCACACTTCAACGGGTTCATCTTCAGGCAGCGAGACCGGAGGAAGCTGAACACTTTCTCAAGATCTTTGAGATGGTCCTGACGCTGGCGCGATTTGACAACCAAGTCGTCGACGTAGCATTCCACCAGTGTGCCGAGGATTGGCTTGAATATGCGGTGCATCGCCCGTTGATAGGTGGCACCTGCATTCTTCAGGCCGAAAGGCATGACCCGGTAGCAAAAGGTACCTTGGGGGGCCCTGAAGGCAGTGAACTCCTCATCCTCAGGGGCCATCCGAATTTGGTTATATCCGGAGTATCCATCCATGAAGGAGAGGGCTTGGAATCCTGCCGTGGCGTCAATCAACAGCTCTGTCACTGGAAGGGGAAAATCATCCTTCGGACAGTGGCGGTTGAGATCGCGGAAGTCGATGCAGACTCTGATCTGCCCGTTCTTCTTCCTGACCGGCACAATGTTGGCCAGCCATTTGGGGTACTGGACTTCCCTCACGAAGTTGGCTTTGATAAGCTTGTCAACTTCGGCCTCGACCATGGCACCGTGGGATGGGTGCATCTTCCTGGGAGGCTGCTTGAACCCTCGATGGTTCGCCGGGAGACCAAGGCGGTGGACGGCTACCTGAGGATCTAGCCCCGGCATCTCGTCATAACCCCACGCGAACACATCACGGTGCTGCCTGAGAAAGTCCACGTACTGCTGCCGCTCCTCAGAGGGCATGGCGGCACTGACCAATGTGGGTCTTGGATCGGCCTCGGTTCCAAGGTTCACTTGTATTAACTCATCGACCGTGGCGGGGACGCCCTCCTCAAAGGCTGGGGGTGCATCTTCCATGTCCTCTCCACTCGGGGAGGGATCGTCCACGGGAGAGACTGCGTTGGTAACTGCATTGGGGCTACCAGATCCTGCTGGGCCACTGGTGCTGGCGCGGGCGGTCGCGGCCATCTCATCAGGAGACTCGCGGACCGTCAAGACCATGGCGACGTCCTACCGGTGAATCGGGAGGACGTAAGCGTCATCCAGACTTGCCCAGGGATCGCTTGCAACAGCGACAGGCTCAACCTCACCTTCCAGGATCTGCTTATCCTTGCTCTTGTAATAGTCCGCGTCCAGATAGCGGGCTTCACATGAGGCAAAAGGAGAGGCATCTCCTTGAAGCACGCCTACTCGACCGTTAAGGGAGTATTTGAGGCATTGGTGGTATGATGAGGGAACCGCCGCGTGAAGGTGGAGCCATGGCCTGCCCATCAATGCGTTATACGTCGTGTCCTGAGAGACCACCATGAATTCGGGGTTGGCAACCAAGTCACCGAACTGGGTCTTCAAACGTATCTTGCCGACCGGAGTTTGCTCGGTGCGGTCGTACCCCTGGATCCTGAGGTCGGAGGGAATCAAATCATCCTCAGACAACCCCAATTTCCGGAGCGTCCGAGTTGGAATCAGGTTAATCCCAGACCCCGTGTCGACAAGACAGCGCCGGACTTCAAGGCCATTGAACTGGCCAGTGACATACAGTGGACGGATATGTCCCTGTATAGGAGGGTCTTCATCCTTACCAGAGAACGAGATAACTGCCTGACATTCGGCGTCCTCGATCGTTTCGGCGTGAAAGGCCTCTGCAGCCGCAACCTCTGTTTCAAACTGGAGGGGGCTTTTCAGGGCTTCCGCGAGTGCCTCGCGCATCTCAGATGACATGCGCAGAGCCTCAAGGATGGAGAGCCTTGCTGGGATGTCGGCCAAGTGCTTCAGGACATCATACTTTTTGGACAAGCACGAGCCCCTGGTTGCAGGAGGTTGCTCTGCGGTTGGTGGCATGACGGGCCTTGCCGGTTGGATCGGCGGCCGACTGGTACTTGGCGCATCTCGCTGTTCACTGGTTACAGTCCGGGAAATGGTCACCGTACTGGGGTCAGGAGGCCGGGATGGACTTGTGGCAGGGCGGAGCTGATTGCGACGCGGCTGAGGCGGCTCTGCCTGGTCCCACACCACAAACAGTGGCGGAGGCGAATCCGTCATCCCCAGATGGGGGGCCTGTGCACGCTGAGCTCGATCTTGAGCCTGCTGCCTAGTCTCAGTGGCGTGCATGGCCTGGCTAGAGGTACCAACTGCTGTGCCCCGGCGACTCCTGTTGTTGCGGTTCTTCCGACGGTAGCGACGACCGGGGACACTAGGGAGGTCCACCTGGCGTTCTTCAACGTCGGGAACCGAGAAGGGATTTACCAGCTCGACGGTGTTAACCGAAGCGTACCCAATACCGTCATCGGACGAATCATCCATCACCGGGCGGATCCGAGGAGGGACCCCCATCTCCGGGGGCATGAAATCGCCGAGAGTGCGGGATAGTGGCGGAACCGGCGGGGCGCGCTCTTCCTTCTTGCGCTGCTGCCGTTTGCTCCTCTTGGAAGAGGCAGGCTGGGACGACGATGCCGAAGCAGCACCCGCAGCTTCTGGGGGCTCAGGCTGATTCAAGCGCGCACGGATGATTCCATGGGCGCGAATGATCGTCTTGCGGGCCATCCAGTTTTTATACTTCTGGGACCCGCGGTCGGAGACCAGCTGCCATTCTTCCTCATCGCCACCATCGTCATCTGATCCCACGAACACGCCCGCTACCTGTGCTGGAGCTGGGCCCAACCTGATTACATTGTTGTTAATCTGGTCTTGGAGCCAATCCTTAAACACATAACACCGCTGGATGGTGTGCCCCAGGGCTCGATGGTAGGGGCAGTAGCGGGGGTTATCTGTGAGATGTGCCTCCTCTGGCTTCCAACACTCAGGCAGTCGCACAATCCTCTGCTCCAGGGCACTCCGGAAATAACCGGGGACCTGATCCTCATGGAATGAGTAAGTCAGGTGTCGCGGGCCCCTAGGAGCGCGGTCTTGACGAGGGGCTGGAGGGGCCTGCCGAGGAGGTGGACCCTGATTATCTCGCCTGGGTTGCGGCGGTACATTACGCGGAGGGGCCGGCCGGTTCTGAGGCTGCCGCTGCTGGGCCGGGAACTGAGCCCGTGGAGGCGGATTCCGGTGAGGCTGTGGAGCTGGTCTCGCCGGCAGCAGCTCCAACGGCCTGGGAGCCTCTATCTGGGCCACAGCAGCGGGCTCAGCCCTGCTGGCTCTCCTTGCAAGAATCATAGGAGGCAGCGGGTGTGCCTGGCTGGCCTGTTGCAGGGCTTCCTCAAGTCGTTGAGCTTTGTCTGAGAAGTCCCTGAACCCTCTGGGGTAATTCTGAGTGATCAGGGAAGGGACCAGCTCGGTCTTGACGTTCCCGACGCACATTGTCAGCAACTGCTCCTGAGTCAATGGCATGTCAAGGGAATACGTGAGACCCTTCCATCGGGCGACGAAGTCCGCGACTCGCTCATCAGGCCTCTGCTTGCACTTGAAGAGGTCTGCGATACTCGTCTTCCGGGTCGTGGAACTGAACTGGTAGAGGAACTGTCTACGGAGGTCCTCCCAGCTGGTTACCGACCTGACGGGGAGCTGGCTGTACCAGACAAATGCTGGCCCTTCCAGTGTCTGAACAAAGCAGCGAAGCTTAGCGGCCTCCTGCTGCGTCGGAGTCCCCAACATAGGCCCGCACCTCGAGTTGAAGTGGGCCAAATGTTGTGGCGGATCTCCAGTCCCGTTGAAGGGAGCGAAAGTGGGATTCCCGAATCCCGGAGGCGCCGACATGTCATCCACCCATGCTGGGTAGGGCTTGCCGTCCGGTGGGATCGCCACCTGCCGAGTCTCCAAGGCTTCCAAGCGGGCAATGAGTGCCGCCATCGGATCGTCCGGACATGGGTTCCAGTCCTGGCGAGGATCTCTAACCACGAGCGCATTGCATGGCCCTTCAATCGGGTCGTCGACCGGGTCGTCGAACTCGGCAGCTCGTGGGATGGCGGGCGGAGCGGCCCTTGGGGCAGCGGGAGGAATCCGAGCGGGATCTCTCAGGTAGTCACGCCACTCGGGAGGGTGTGGCGAAACATACCACGCCCTCTTGCCATAGGCAATGGCCTCTCTCCTGTCGGCGAACACGGCGTAATCACGGTTGCCCGGGAGAGTCTCATCGAGGAGCGGTTGTTCCGGTCCCTGCTGTCCTGGCCTGGGATCACCGTAGTCAGGCCGCCGTTCTGCAGCGCGCTCGGCAAGGAGCTGGTCAACCAGCTTCTTCTGTTCGGCGAGCTGCTGACGTAGCGTAGCCTTCTCGGGATCCTCCTATGCCCTCTGCATGGAGGCAGATGGGTCGGCGGGCCTTATAGCCTAGCTGTGCTCTTTTCCTTTGCTGACGTTTCGGCTCAACGTCAGTGCTTCAGTGGGTGCGGGGAGCCCCAGGAGGTTCCTCTGATGACGAGTGACTCTCACCGATGGCTCTGACGACGGCTTGTCTTCGGGGGGGAAGCCCCCGTCGAGAAGTTCCAAGTCGTTCCCCTCTCCCGACAGGTCAGCCATATTGACCGTTTCTGTCCCTGGGGATATACCCTCAGGGCCACCCAGCGAATCGGGCTGTCGGCGAATCACACTGAAGCGTAGGGCAGCGTACTGCCCCCATCCACGGATATACACGTGGGGAGTGGCTTCCTCGATAACTTTGCGGAGTACTTGAAAACACTCGACGCATCGTTGTTGGAGGGCCTCGTGATGCCCAAATGACCCGGGGTGCCGAACCGCGGGGAGCATGGCCAGGTCAATTTGACGGCACTGCTCACCAATATCCTCCAGGTGCGCTTGACTCCCGGGGTATGGCATTTGTAGGCGGTGAAGACAGGAGCGAGTCTCCCGGAGAGTTCGGCGGAAGCATTCGAACTCATCCGGGGTGAGCGATTCGGGTGCATCAAAGTCTGGTCCTGCGACTGGCCAAAACTTCTCAGGGAAGTGGCCCTCTGCAAGGACGGTCCAGAAGCTCCACGACTCAAACTCGGGACCCAGATCTCCTTGGTCCTCTTCAAAGACTGGGAACGGACGGGGAACCGGCAGTGGTGCCGAGGCGGGACGCCGGGCCGACGGGTTGGCCGGCGGTGAATACGGCGAGCAGGCCGATTGGCCTCCATATCCCGGGCCGCCCTCTGAGGGTGGCGGTGCCCTGGCTACCACATCACGATAGGACGGGCCGGCGAGCGAACATCCCGCCGTAGCGTCGGTGCTCGCCGAGGGTGCACCAGATCGTGGTTCGACCGTCGGCCCCCAGAAAAGGTCTCCGGGTTCTCCGATCGAGGCAGAAGGCGCTTCCAGAGGGGCCGGTACCAACCGCAAGTTCGATCCTTGGGGGTCTACCAGGCCCGTACTACTCCGGATATACCTTCGGAGAGAAGCGGGGATCACATCGATCTCGCTCTCGGGGAGCACGAGGCTGACGTGCCGCATTCCTACCCCTGCCCTTGACTGGCGGGATTGGGGAAGGGGCTCTGTCGCCGAATCGTACTCCGCCTCTGAGTCAGAGAAGCAAACCGGTCGGATCTCTGTCCGGAATTCCACAACATTCTTCCCTCGGCGTCGACACCTTGCCTTCCTGCCCCTGGGCAGTTCTCCGGGGCAGGGCTGATCTCTGTCCTGGCGTCCTCCGGCCGCACTGGTGCTGGGGCCAAGAGGACTGGAAACCAAGGTGCGAGGGGCACCGGGACAGATATCAAAGGGGACGCGGGGAGAGATGATTCCGGGCGGGCCTCCGGGCCGAGATCGGGAGGTGGGATGACCCATGCCTCTTGGATCGGCCACACGGAGTAGCCCCTGTTGGTGAATAGCGCTACCGCGAGGTGGTCCGCGGTGGCTATTGTCAGTGCCAGCAACCGGGAGAGTCGACCCAACCTGCCTTTGGGGCGGTCGGGGCCTCGATCCAGGTCGGGCATAGGAGTTCCCCTGCTCAGGATGCGCAGAGGCCTGGCGACTGGAGCCAGCAGTGGCTCGGGCCAGTGCGGCCGCTGTTGCTAGAGCCCCAAGGTGGGCATCCTCTTCCGCTCGTGCCCGATGTTGGCGTCGAGACAGACGAGTCGGGATGAGCGGCGCGGGCAGGTGGAGAGCCTGTTCCTCGACTTGAGGGGCCTGGCGGCGGTGTCTCCGTGGCCTGGCGGGAGCCCTTATCGTGGATCCTTGGAGCGAATCTCGGATAGGGTAGTCCCGGGAATCTTCCACTTCATCCGCATAGGGAAGGGAACTGTCAGAGTGCTCCGGGGATAAGCTCCTGAAGCGGTTGGACGTTGAGGTAGGCAGCGGTGCCTCCCTGCGCGGCCCTCGGGGGCGGCGTTGGCGGTGAGGTGCAGCCTCCTCAAGGTCTAGGCGAGCCATTTCCCTAGTGGGGATGACTCCCTCTTCCTCGTATCTCCGCACCAGGGTGTTGATCACCCTTCTCTGGATGACTTCCGAGGGGGAGAGAGGGCGTGGTCGTCCCGCAATTGCGGCTGCTGGGACGACTGTGGAACGGGCAGGACCGCGCGGAGTAGCCGCGTCGGTGTTTCCCCTACCCCTGCGCCAGTGGGCGGGTGGCGATCGGGCACTGGATCGGGCGACTCGACTTCTGAAAGCAGGGAGAATGACCCATTAACACTGACAGGAAAAAGGAATCGACAACCAACCATTAGCGCCACGACGCCTTCCGTGGGGGGAACCCAGGCCCTCGACGTTGCGAGACGGAGTGCCCGGTGTCCTTCCCCCAGCCCCTGGCGGGTAAGACAGAATGCTTGGCCGGGCAACATGCCGGTCTTCCAACACCTCTGAAAGCCATCGGTCTTCGTATCGAGGAGAAGAGATTCACGTCGGGTTCACCATTTTTCTGTTTCGGTGCGGATGTGCGTCGGGTTACGCTGTTCCGCCAGGACGCGTTCGCGCGTGCACCCGTCAACCCGAGGGGATAGGCGCGCGACTTGTGGTCCCGCAGTCCCGCTTTCCAAGGGCGGGCAGCATCCGTCCCTTATTCAGGGGCGTCTGCTCCTTGATCGAAACTGGGATGATGGGATGTCGGCTCCTCCTTCCGTGGACGTCTCCTCGGAACTCGTCGCCTAATCCGGGTCTCCCTCATAGACTTAAGAATGTTCGTGAATCTCGTTCCCGGTGCCATATCTTCATGGACACCGGTTAATTACGCTGCTTCCGCCCGGACGTTCCAAGGAGTCCGGTCGGGGCAGCAACCTGCGGTGAGGAGACCAGGTGGCTCTGGGTGCTGGGGGCGTGTCGTAACACTGCGGCTCTGCACATCTGTCTTCCGTCCCTAATAGGGCTTCTCGAAGGCATGATGGCCTGAGGCATCCCGTACTGGGTGCGGGGAACTGTGTCACCTGAGGTTTTCCTCAGCTTCCCATGTTTAACACGGGGTATGCCGCGAGTTTAACGTCCAGCGGGGACGGCATCGGACTGATCAACACGAAAAGTGGATCAGATGACAGAACCCCTTGCGGGGAACCTCCGACGCTGGGGCCAGCACATGGGCGGCTTCCCAAGTAACGTGGAGTGGAGTGAAGTGGCATGACCTCACCGGGATGTGGCGGCCCGGGTAAGGATCAGGATGGATGATGGAGTGAAGAGCTTGGACCCCGTAGGGGCTTCCTACGTACCCTGTGTAGAAGACAGGGATCAAAGTCAACGTAGTTCGGGTATACAGTTTAACGTCATGCTGGACGTCGGCAAGCCGACTCACGAAGAGGTCGAGGCCGCCGGGCGGAGGATTGAACCGAACCACCTCGCACAGAGGGGGATGGAACGGACGGGTGGATCACAGTTTCACGTCATGCTGGACGACAAAAGGAGAAAAGGGGTT
Source organism: Viscum album (assembly GCA_963277665.1). NCBI lineage: Eukaryota > Viridiplantae > Streptophyta > Magnoliopsida > Santalales > Viscaceae > Viscum > Viscum album. The sequence continues at coordinate 1,058,965,549 of OY728129.1, forward strand.
GTGGGGAGGCACAGTGGAGATACACACGGGCAGTCTCCCACAGTGGCGGATTCATAGGTGAATCGACGCAAGTGTGAACCCAGGAGGGGTCCACTGATGGACGAACCGACGTGGATACGACCGGGACGACCAGGTGGTGGGCTTGGTCCTCAGGGAGGCTTCCTACGTACCCTGTATAGAAGACAGGGATCAAAGTCCACGTAGTTCATTCTGTCAGGACTTACGCACTTGGGGCGGCCCGGATTGCGGCAAAACTCAGTTGGAAAGGGCTTGGACCGAAAGTAGGAGACACCTCGATCCCAGACACACCCTCTACTGGCTTCGGCAGTGGGGAAGCGCAATGGAGATACACATGTGCAGCTCCCCACAAGAAACTAGGGGTTTGTGATACCCTGCCCCCGTAGGGAAAAGCCACTCCCATTAAATCGTCCCAAAAGCGGGGCAATCCCGACATCCCTGCAGAGACGAGCGGGTGGGGGCCACATCCAAACCGGGGGGACCCTGCGTGCGAAGCACGGGATCAGGTTGCGGATGGTTTAACGTCTTGCCGGACGAAGTACAGTTTAACGTCATGTGTTGAGGACGAAACACTTGGCAGTTTAACGTCTTGCAGCGCGGACGATGGGGGCTAGGCAGTTTAACGTCGTGCAGCTTGGACGTGGTACAGTTTAACGTCATGCTGTACGAAACACTTCGTAGTTTAACGTCTTGCAGCGCGGACGTAGTACAGTTTAACTTCATGCAGGACGAATATGCAGTTTAACGTCATGCTGGACGATTGCGCAGTTTAACGTCATGCTGGACGTAGCACTTGGCAGTTTAGCGACTTGCAGCGCGGACGATGGAGGCTAGGCAGTTTAGCGTCATGCAGCTTGGACGTAGTACAGTTTAACGTCATGCAGGACGAATATGCAGTTTAACGTCATACTGGACGATTGTGCAGTTTAACGTCATGCTGGACGTGGCACTTGGCAGTTTAGCGTATTGCAGCGCGGACGATGCACTTGGCAGTTTAACGTCTTGCAGCGCGGACAATGGTGGCCGCTGATGGGTCCGTGTCACTTCGCGCGAGCCTGGAGGGCCGCACGGGAAGACAACGCACGGTGCGGGCACCCAGGATGAGGATCATCGGGCGCCACGCGGGCGGGTACCCTCAGGGGGTCAAGGGGGGCGACCCTGGCGGTTTGCGCGCAAAAGAGGAGCTTTGCGCGCAATACCGCGGGTCGGCGCGCAAAAGTGGTGGGCTGGCGCGCAATTCGGCCAGCGCCTTGCGCGCGGAAGATTGGGATTGCGCGCACCGGGCTTCGGACAGCTCGCGGGGGCAACGGCTCATTCTCTAACGAACGCCCACTTTGAAAATGGGGGGTGCGCGCAATCGGGCTGGATTGCGCGCACCCGGGGGCAATTGCGCGCAAGCGGGTTCTTTTGCGCGCAAAGACCTTCGGGTTGAGGATTTATTCAAAGAAGATGAGCCAAGGGGATTGCGCGCGAAGGCGGACCCCAAGGCTCTATTGCGCGAAAGAAAGGAGGTTACCTGAAGATCGGCATTGCACGCGGAAGGGGTTGGATTGCGCGAACGAGCGACGCTTCGGATTCTGGCAACCTTCAAAACGTCGGGGGTCGCCTTATATTTATAGGCAACCCCGGGCGCGGAATCCGGTCTCGGGCGCGGAATTCTCTTCGCGGGCGCGAAATCAGGACCCGGCGCGCAAGGGAGCCGCGCGGGCCACGGGCGCGCAAAATAGCGCGCCGGCCCGGCGCATTGCGCGCATCCCGGGAGGATTGCGCGCCGCAACTCAACTTTGCGCGCGGACCTCTGAAATTTCGCGCAAGTCCTCCGGGCCCTCCGGAACGTGCCTCTGACTCCAAATATCACTTCGCTTTCCGCATCCGGAGCTTCGTTTGGGAACAACGGACTTTTCCGGCGTCTACAATGAGTAAACCCCAAGATTAGAGTATCCAAATATCCATGAAGTACATATACCGTTATGGACCATGTTCCTATATTTCTCCCCTAATGTAAATCTTAATCCTCATCAATTTGGGCAGTTATACACACATAAGCCCCACATCATTGCGTCTTTCGTGGCACAATTGTCTGGTTTCACCAATACCACTTGTTTCTCACACCAAGCAAGATTCATGTGAGCTTAGAGTGTAAAAGTAATCATGAAATCTTTCTTTGAGCCATCAATCATGCATAAACATCATACTCCCTTATTCAAACTACGTGGGTTCTGATTCCTCTTTTTAAAATAAAGGATACGTAGGTAGCCCATCAGCGGGTACGATCCCAACTCTGAAATAATCCATATCCTCCCGAAAGATAATAAACTTCAAGTGCCCTACTGAGTGTCTTTAAAACTAGTATGGTCATAATAATGACCAAAAGACTTTTATGTATTTTAATGATACCATCAACTATGAATCTCTTACAAATACAGATGATTCTTTATCGATGAAAAACCTCGAATACATATAAAAGATTCTATGAATTTTTTACATATCGATCATTGATTATCAGACTAAAGGAAATCCCATTTTATACATGGTAATGTAATATGAATTCACAAACATAAGTTAAATCTATAAATAGAGTCCTAGAGTAGACATTAATTCCCCTCAAAATGGTATGATGAGTCCAACCTCTCATCCTCTCGACCAATGAAAATTTCTAAGCCTTATCAGTCTACAACTAATGAGCGCCTACCTTTGGAAAGTAGGTCCAAATGTATATGGAGTCATTTGATGTTTCCGGTTCTACGAATAAACCCTTTAGAAACCAATTGGAATGTTTGAACCTTCAATCAACTAGCTCATCCCCAATTCCAGAGGGAAACAAAAAATGGTGAACTAGACGTGAATCCTTAACCAAGTTAAAATGATGTTTTTCTTATTTGTTAGGCCCCTATTTAAACACAATGAGAGGGTCAACAAAAAACAACCATTGACATATGTGCTCATCCAAAAGATGTAGTGGTTGAATTTATCTTGATTACGTCTGTTATATCAAACATGCACTCTTTTCCAAGATTTTCTGTATTCTATGAAATGGCTGCTCTCAAGTTCACAATTATGAATACTGCTGCTGCAAATGCCACTACTGCTGCTCCTGTTGGATCATCGTCCATTCTGAGGATGACATCACCTACTCAGCATCTTCAACACTGGGTATCAAATGCACTGGTTAAGGAGTACCTTCAACATGGTACCATTCCAACTCTGGAGGCTGCTCGACCAGCCCTCAAGGTGAACAATTCACCCTGGTCATCTGGACAGCGACAACTAGCGATCAAGAAGCAGGCGGTGCTAACTACGGTCTCCAACCGTTTCAGGTCATTATCCCCGGAACAAAATCACCATTCGCTCACTTATTATAGGTAAGTGGATGAGAAGGTCCCTCATGGCCTTATTCAAGGAAGGAGGAGTCCTTCTCGTGGGATCCCATCAACCATCACCGCCAATGTCATGCGACAGTGCGCCCTCAACATGATGAGGGTGTCGACTCCAGGCATTCATCTCAGGTTCCTCAAACCCGAGGAGGCAAGAAGAATCACCAGAGGCCAAATCTGGTTAACAGTGAGCAGGTTTTAATCTATTCCATTTCCAGAGAAGTCCACCAACCTAACTTGGTGGAAAGCAACTAGCAGGCACACACACCTGCCCATTTCAATTCTGATGTCCAGCTAACTCGTCTGGCAGCAACATGCCAATCCCGCTAGGAAATTCCAGCGGAGTACTATAGGTAGGAACAAATACCTGTTTATACATCATCATCTAGTCAGAAGTCTCGTCAGACTACATATGATGGAGCTTGTCAACCACGTTCGGCGAAGTACAATCAGCAGGAACATACACCTGCTAGTATTGATCAAGCCTACCAAACGTCTCGCGTGGTAGCACATAGATAATTCAGTCAGAAAGCTCCGACGACAAATAGGAGGCAGAATCAACTCTCTACCCCCACACTTGAGTACTGTCATGATTCATTGACAGGAGCAGGCACATACACCTAATCCAAGCACGTAATGGACGTATATCCCCATTCTGGTAGCTGAAGTCACGAAGAATATTCTATCAATGGTGAAAGAGCAGAATCAAATCCCTGCTCATATTCTGGATGCTTGCTAGGATATTATAACAGCTTCAGCAGCATCTCATGGAAAGACATATAAATCTATCCCTACCAGTGGAGTGACACAACAACAGTTCATTTCGGAACAGACACACACATCTGTTCCAGTCCAAGAGGGTTGTGGGGCATACTACCGCATATCATATGGACAACCATGTCAGGCACATTCACCTGATTTGTGTAGAGATTGTCAGTCTAACCTGGCCATCTCTCCTGATCAGGCACATATACCTGCTTAGAGTAGCCACTTTCATCAAGAAGTGGTTTCCAAGGTGAGTAAGAAGGCATCTAAGAAAAAGACCTGCCCAGCACAGGAAAGAATTCAAGATCCAATCTGTAACAAGGCCAAGCTCGATGATAGAGTTTTTGAAGACCTCAGATAGTTATCTGTTGTAATGCAAGATTCTACTCCCTCATTTCCCAATAGTGGGAACATAAATTCCGAAGGTCTTCAACAAACACTTCCTCATGAAGGCTTTCTTCATCAAAATTTGGTCGATCTCGATGTTTCATCTTCAGATGAGATCCACCAGAACCCTCTGTGTGGTCAGAAGACCAAGGAGCAAGAGATCTCATCTTTTGTTATAACCCACCATGGTGGTCCTCCCCATGATGATTAATTTTACTATGAAAGAACTCTCCCTAGTAGTGATACACATTTCCCGAAAAATGCTCTAGTGGACAATGTAGTGCTGAGAAAGCCCTCTTATCTTGAGGCACTTGAAAATGCGAAACTAGTCATGTCGGATGCTTCATCACTAGAAGGTGAAATACATTCTCAATCGGAAGATAGCCCAGGGTGTAGGTCATTCTCCGAACCACCCCTAAGTCATGCATATTCTAGTTTGATTAGTGGTTTCTCTACCAATCTTGTTGAATCCGATGAAGCAATAAGGAAGCACCAACTCTGGTCAAATCAGGTAGAAGAATTTTCATTTAATGATAAAGAGGAAATGCTTAACATGAGAAAACACTTGGCAAATGGTGAAGTGCCAGTCATGTTTTGGCCTCTAGGTGACTCTCAGTATGACATTCCAGAGATGATGATGGAAGATGGGATTCATGATATTCGTCTCAACATATGGAAAAATATTTGTCATTTGAAAAAGAAAGTATTATCTTATGATGAATATGAATATCATGCTAAGATAATAGAAGGGTTACAACGTCAAATTGACTTGACATCTCTATCAATCTCTCGATATCCAAAGGCTGAAAAGAAGTAGAGAGCCCTTCATCATTCATGCCTTGGCACACTAGGAAGACTGCTCTAGTTAATTTCCAATGCCCCATCTGGTATTCATGTCAGAGGATGGAGTGTTCATGGAGCACTATATTTCATTGTGCTCTCCATTCTGAAAATCCCACAAAAAATAGTCTTATGCAATGTTATTACCTGTGGTCGGCCACAATCAACTGGCTTTGTTTGTAATCAAAGGCTTGCCCAAGTACATGCTTCAACTAGTTCCTCTCAAAATCAAGAATACAAAAAACAAGTTGTTGAATTACTCCTGCACCAAGCAAACAAGAATATTGAATAGGCCTCCCATATGGAGCAGACACATCATCAAGTGACATAAGTGTTGGAAATCATCCAACGGTCTTTCGAGCCGGGTGATAAAAGTGGATGTCGATTGATGCATCCAGCTAATTTCAGGACTAAGGTCTACAAGATCAGGAGAGCTTTTAAGAAAGTCTCAGACATAGCATGTCAAGAGCCACCCCTGCTCTCCTGACTGGGGACTATTTTAAACCAACCCTCGGAATCAATAAATAGGATTCGAGGAGTTGAGAAAAGGCAGCAGGAATAGCCGCAGTCCACCAGACTGGGGACTTTTTCAAATCATCAATCCCCTCCTCAGATAATTTCGATCTTCTCTCGATTAGGGAAGAATCCCCAAAAGGAACGAAGATCCAAATTATCACGAGATTCTCTCCAAATTATGGTTCGCCAAGAAGTTCCTGAGGGATCGAATCAATGAAAGGAAATGTCTCATCAGAGACATGGAAGAAGACAATATCACATAAATGCTGAAAGAAGGGATGCAATGCATTATGCATCAATTAATTTCATCAATGTCGTTGTTGTTGATCCACCAGATGAGGCTCATTCAGGGGACTCAGATGAAGAGGTTCCTTCTCATGAAGTTGTACGCATGAACACAAATGAAGAAGGTGTGCATACATGAAATCAAAGGTTTAACCAAAATATAGGTGTTCCTTCAAATAACTCATGTCCCCCTCTCCGATAGGGATCATGCCAGGGGAAGGGAATGAATCAGGTTACATATCCTTCCTCTGGTGAAGGCCAATCTCTCTCACTAGAGCAAAGATTTGTGCAACAGGAGGAAGATATGAAGGAATTGAGGAGATTGAATGCAGAACTACTTCATGGTAGTATTCTTCCTAAACATGCTGGAGTCAGTCAGCTAAGGGAGTTTGTTGTAGCTACAGAAATGGATCAAGAATATACTCCTTTATCATTACACCCTCCCAGGTCTAATCCTACGGGTCAAGTGTAACAACAATTGGTAGTGCAACCATCAGTTGTAGTAGCAACTGCCATACCTGTTCAAACTCCAGTCATTGCACTTTCCCAAGTTCAAGTTCAACCGAATGTTTCTCAAAAGTGAATAACTACCATTGATTCATTAACATATTGGTTAGAGACTATGCAAGGGAAGCGTGTGCAGGTTCAACCAGAAAAGAAAGCTTACCCTGAATGGGTAGATTCTATCTCTCCACTATCATGTTTTGGGAACCGTGTATTCCCTATTTTCAATGGATCAGGTAACCCTGAACAACATTTGACGCATTATGTGTCTTGTTTTGATCTTCTGATAGGAACTCCGGAGCAGTAACAAGTAGTGAAACTCAGATGCTTTGTGCGAACCTTGCAAGGACCATCTTTTGTCTGGTATACAAGCTTGAAATCTTTGTCAATTGCCGGATGGGATGATCTTCGTCTACAATTCCTTCTCTAATTCCGCTCAACGTTTCCAAAGACAACCGTTTTTTATCTTAAAAAATGTATTCAAAGGGAGAATGAAAGGGTCTCAGATTTCATTTCTCGCTGGAAGGGATTAACATATTCCCTGAGCTTAGCACTCCCTCAAGAGGAACTGTTGCCAATCTGTGTGGAAAATCTGTGTGATGAATAATGCACACCACTAATCCCTGTGAAATACACAGGAGGCTTTCGAGACCTTACCTCAATAGCTCAACATATTGAAGATTCTCTTATACAGACTAAGGCTAAATCTCGTGTAATTCCATCATCTCCATGAAGGAGAATAGGTAAAGTGGAAACTACTACAGTTATGATTAAGAAAGCATCTATTACTGCTTCTACCTCAAAACATTCATCTTCTCGAAGGGCTCCACCTCCTATGTGTCAAAAATATAGGCCATTTCGTCAAGGTGATAAAAGAGATCAAAGATGAAAACAATTTGATGAGTTGAAGAGTAAATTTTATTCTTTCCGAAATGAACAAGTTTCGGGTTACTTCGTTTCGGCCCTGGAGAATAATATGGTTCAGCTACCAAGGCCCAAGAGGCCAAACAAGGAAGGAGATGAATACCATCCCAATTATTGCCCATTTCATCAGATGCTGGGACATCCCAATCAAGAGTGTTTTTTCTTCAAAGACCTCCTGTAAAAGATGGTCGACTCAGGACAAGTCATACTGAAAGGCTCTTCAGCCCGGGTAGCATGTGTTACTGCTATAGTTCCAGAGGAAGAAGGTGAGTTCCATGAAGTCAAAAGCAGACATGCACAAAAATATGATGATTTGATGGTCAGAAATACGATCAACCGAACTCATGCTATTTTGAAAATGCAATTGAAGAAACCAATTGTGCCTTTTGCCATGAATGTCGCACCAATATCCTCTTTAGAGGGAAAATCCTCAAAAGGGCAGCATAATTCCAAGAAGGAAGAAAAATCATAAGAAGATGAGTATGTGTCAAAGCCTATGTTGTCTTTGACTCTAGAATATTTCATTCCATCTACATCGAAGCAATGAGCACCACCCCACCAAATGGAATAGCCTAAATTGTGTAGTCTTGCAGAGTCCTCATCGGATGAAGAGTTGATTTTCAGTTCTATTAATATGATTCAATTAACATATCCATATGCCATTTGCAGTTTCAATTATAATGAGACTGAATTACCTATATCAAATAGTGGAATTAGAGGAAGTTCCAAAGGCTCAGGATACTGGGGATGATGTGGAACTTTCAGAAGCCACTATTCCAATTCTACCCCTGCTAGAACAGTGTACGCAATAGAAACTCGTGGTAGAGCCCTTCAGCGAGCTCAGCAAGAACAAGCAATTTCTTCTACCAATAGAAAATTAAGTCTTAGAACAGTTATTTTGGAATACCGGTTGAAGGTTCCATCTTCTTCCACTCACCGTGTAAATGGATCTAATCGGTCTAATCTTACAAAACCTGGAATATTACCGACACCTATCCCAATACAAGATGCATCAACTTCCAAAGCATCTACTTCCAAGGCACATTCTAAACCACATGTTCCTGTTAGGAAACGAAGACCTCTGGATCAAAAATATGATGTATTGAAACACCTGGCCCAAGTACCGGCCAAGTTATCAATTCTAGATGCTTTGAATCTGTCAAAGGATCTTCAGGAGGCACTCTTCGAGGCTTTGTCATGTCCTCAGGAGTTTAAAACTGAATGTGCAGCAGCTGAAGTCTATCACGTAGAGAATAATCCTGTGGAATAACATGCAGTGATATCTTTCACAGATGAAGATGAAGATGATGTCGTGCATGGACATATTAGACCTTTGTACTTATCAGGAAAGTTCAATGGTGTAGGCATCTGATGATCTTTCATTGATAATGGTTCAGGAGTCAACCTCATGCCCATTCATACACTTTAGTGATTGGGCCTCATGGAATCTGATTTATCCCCTTCTACTATGATGTTTCAAGGATATGATAAAAATTAACAAGAACCACTGGGCGAGGTTACACTCAGAACTCAGTTTGGAGATCTTGTATCCAATTCAGATTTCATGGTTGTTGATCAAGACTCAGCATTCAACATCTTTCTTGGAAGACCCTGGCTACATCAACATGTTACTATCCCTTCATCATACCATCAATGTCTCATGTATTGTTTCGATGGTCAAGTTGGGACATTGTATGGTGATAAGGCCCCATTCAAGACATGGGAGTCTCAATATATTGAGGCGGAATTCTATCACATGAAGGGAAGGGAGAAATCCATAGCAAAGGAGATAACCAAAGTTAGCGCTCCATATGGTTTGGAGAAGATTCCAGTAAATCCATTTACACATGTCAGTAGAGATTATGTGTTTCCTATCAGTCAAATTGGCAAGACAGAACCAAATAAAAATACTCTTATGGAATGATCCATAATGTCAATTATGGAAATCGAGCCAGACAACAAAGGAGAAATTGGTAACCCACCAAGCAATGATGAAATCACAAATGGTGATGTCTTCATTTCATCTACTGAAATCCAACAAGTCTATACTTTTCCAATCACGCAAGAAGAAGTTATAGAAACATCCGAGGTGAACAAATATGTTGATTCTCAATCCATTATCTCATCTTTATTACCCAACGAATACCCTTCATCATCAATCGGGTTAGAAATGGAAGCTTCTTCTTCAAGATATGCAAATTTTGACATCACTTCTGATCATGAAAATTCTTCTTCATCATCTACTATGCAAGTAGAAACGGTAGAATTAACAAATGTTGAAGAAGAAGAGGAATATCTCCGAGATGCTCCTCCATCATTTGAAGAGGATATCTCTACCACCGTGGATGAACTCAAAGAAATAAATCTGGGTACACAAGAAGATCCATGCCCCACTATAATCAGTGAGGCCATGACTCTTGAAGAACAAGAGATGTATATTTCCTTTTTAAAGAAAAATCGAGACATATTTGGTTGGAACTATAAAAATATGCTCGAGCTTGATCCTAATGTTTCTAATCATCATTTGGGTTTACCCGAAGAACATCGAGGATTTAAGAAACCCACAAGAAGAACACACCCAAACTATGCTTCCAAAATTGAAGCTGAAGTGGATAAGCTTATCAAAGATAACTTTGTCAGAGAAGTTCAATATCCAATTTGGTTGGCTAATATTGTCTCTGTAAATAATAACTGACAAATTAGAGTTTTCATCGATTTTAGAGGTCATAATCGGCATTGTCGTAAGGATGATTTTCCAGTTCTGATTATAGAACTTTTAATTGATGCAATAGCTGGCTATGAAGAACATTCCTTCATGGATGGATATTCCGGATATAATCAAATCCGAATGGCCCCAGAAGATGAGGAATCCACAGCCTTCACATCCCCTCAGGGTGTGTTTTGCTACCAGGTAATGCCCTTTGGCTTAAAGAATGCTGGTGCAACATATCAGCATGCCATGCATCCTATCTTCAAACCCTTTTTAGGGAAGTTTTTTGAATGTTGTGTAGACGATTTGGTGGTTAAATCCAAACAACGTTTTAATCACTTGGATGATTTGGAAGTCATATTATGCAAGCTTCGACAACATAATTTGAAGATTAACCCATTAAAATGTGCTTTTGGGGTATCATTAGGAGAATTTCTCTGCTTTTTTGTATGCCATCATGGTATTGAAGTTGATCCTGAGAAGAAAAATTCAATCCATAGTATGTTAGCTCCTTGAAATTTGAAAGAATTAAGAGGACTTCAAGGACACATATCCTATATTCGGCGTTTCATCTCCAATTTGGAAGGAAAAAGTTTACCCTTCACCAAATTGATGAAGAAGGGAGTCACTTACCAGTGGACTAAAGAATGTCAAGCAGCATTTGATATTCTTAAGAAATACCTCTTGAGTCCACCGGTACTCATGCCACATGTAGATGGAAGGCCACTTATCCTTTATGTGATAGATCTAGAGTGATCATTGGGTACCTTTCTTGCTCAGAAGAATGATGCTTGGAATGAAAACAGCCTCTACTACCTCAGTCGGACTATGCTGGAAGTACAAACCCGGTATTCAAATATTGAGAAGTGCTACCTAGAATTAATCTTTGCAGTTCAAAAGTTGAGACACTACCTGCAACATCACGAGGTCCAATTGGTATCTCACAATAACCCTCTCAAATTCATCCTTAGTCGTCCAATGCTTAAAGGACGTCTGGCATGGTGGGAAGTTATTTTGCACCAATTCAACATTCATTATGTGTCTCAAAAGGCAATAAATGGCCAAGATCTGGCTGATTTCATGGCTGAACACCCTTCAGTGGAAGACACATATTCAGATATTGAACTCCCTGATGAGGAAGTCTTCTCTATTCAAGAAATTCCTCATGCATGTGAAATGTATTTTGATGGTGCTTCTAGAAGTCCAACAGGGAGGAATATGAAAAATCATAAATTCAACAATGTTTTCTTAGGAATTGTGCTCATTTCTTTAGAAAAAGCAGTGTTACCTTATTACTTCTTATTGTGGGAAGGTGGAACCAATAATGAAGCAGAATACCAAGCTCTCATCGCAGGCTTGGAATTAGTGCTTCAAGCACAAGTGAATCACTTAATGGTGAAAGGTGATTCATACCAAGTAATTAAACAAGTCAATGGGGATTATTATATTAGAAAAGAAGAACTAATCTCATTCTATGATTACATTAGAGAGTTAATGGTGTAATTCCATTCGGAACTGACATTTTCTTATGTCCCAATATCACAAAATTCCCAAGCTGATGCACTGGCTAATATAGCCACATCTCTGGCAGATCCAAATTGGGATGAGAAAACCATCAGTATTTCCCACCATCGTACAATTTCACCTAATGTTTGAAGTAGAAAAGAGGAAATTAATGAAATTAGTCTCATTCCTGAATCGTATGGTAATACTACAAGATGGATGTCACCTATCAGGGAATACCTTAAAAATGGAACATTTCCACCTGATAGAGCCGGGAAAGAACAAATCTGGTGATGTGTGGTCAATTTTACTCTTTATGATAGCCCAGATCACCTAGAGAAATTTCTCTACAAACGTGGTTTTTATGGAGTTCTCTTCAGATTAATTTATGGTGAAGAGAAAATGGATATCATGAAAGACGTTCTTTCAGGAATCTGTGGTGCCCACGAGTCTGGACATAGACTGTCTGATCAGATTTGAAGGCTTGGATTCTTTTGGCCTTCAATGATACAAGATTGTGTTGATTTCACAAAGAAGTGTCATTCATGTTGAGTACACGCCAACTTCCTTCATCAACCTCCAGAGTTTCTTCATACAGCTAAATACTCGTGGCCATTTTCCACATGGAGAATGGATGTGGTGGGACCTTACCCTCCAGCTACGACCAATAAGTTTAAGTATATTCTTACTGCTACTGATTTATTTTCCTAATCGGAAGAGGCAATACCTCTTAAGGAAGTCAGTTCTAACTGCATTGTTAGCTTCATCATGTCTAACATCCTTACTAGATTTGGTGTCTCTCATACCATATTGACGGACAATGGCACCAACTTCTGTTCATATGAGGTGAAGAATTTTTTATCAAGAATCCAACATCAAATCCCACCATTCATCTCGGTATCATGTAGCGGGTAATGGCCAGATAGAAGCTTTCAACAAGAATCTGTCAAATATACTGCAAAAGATGGTGCATAAAGATATGAAATCATGGCCTGATAAACTCTTTTATGCTTTATGGGTTTATCGGACTACCACCCGCACTGCAACTCGGTCAACTCCATATTCACTGGTATATGGAACGGAAGCTGTCTGGCCCATTGAAGATCAATTTCCTTCACTCAGAGTTGCCATTTGTGACTAGTCATCTACAGATGAACAATCTAAAAAGAAATTGAATGAATTGGAATGATTAGATGAGAAAATATTGTTTACATTGCACCACATAAATGTCTATCAGAATCAAATAGCGTAAGCTTTCAACAAAAAAATTTCATCATCGTTCATTCACTCAGGGAGAATAGGTATTAGTTCTCAGAACTCCAATGATACTAGGAAAGAAACCTCCCAAGATAGAGCTAAAATGGGAAGGACCTTACTCAATACATAAGGTCTAATCCAATGGAGCTTATTCATTAATCTCAATGGATGGAGAACTCATCACTACTCCAACCAATGCTAGATGTCTGAAGAAATATTTTGTATGAACACAAAATACATCCTTGGTCCATACATATAACCTTAAACTATTTTTACATTCTTCCAACATGATGCTAAACTGTGACGTCCTAACTACATGACAATAAACTATATAAAAGTCCTTTACGTTCGGAAAGACGTTAAACTACATAACCAATCGTCCATGCATATGACCTTAAACTATTTTCACATCCCTTACGTCTAGCATGACGTTAAAGTGCATCATCCACGGTCCATACATATGACCTTAAACTATTTGTGTTACTTTCGTCCCACATGACGTTAAACTATGAAAAAGTTCCCTAATTCATCCAATATGATGTTAAACGGTGTCCCACTTCATCTTCCTTGCTATATGACGTTAAACTATATAGAATCCCTTTCCATCCATCAAGACGTTAAACTGCATAACCAACGGTCCATGCATATGGCCCTAAACTATTTTCACATACGTCCAACATGACGTTAAACTGTGTCCCCTTCATTATCCTTGCTATATGACGTTAAACTATATAGAAGTCTCTTTCATCCAACGGGACGTAAAACTGCATAACTAACAGTCCATGAATATGACCATAAACTATTGGCACTTATGTCCAATATGATGCTAAACTGTATCATCCCTTTTTCTTCCAACATGACGTTAAACTAAGAAAAAGTCCATAATACGTCCAACATTAAGTTAAATGGTGTAATATTTTGTCCTTACTACATGACAATAAACTGCACAATCCTCTTTCTGTCCAACATGACATTAAACTGTGTTTTCCCCATTGTCTTAACTACATGACGCTAAACTGTACAGAATGTCCTTTGATACGTCTTACATGAGATTAAACTATACTTTGTCCCTACTACATGACACTAAACTATGCAGCACTTATTGTCCTAACTGCAAAACTTTAAACTACATAGTCCCTTTATATGTCCTACATGACATTAAATTGTGCATCATTAAGGTTGTTATTACCTCTTGTTTTTCATACCGAGTATGACTCATGTGAGCATAGAGAAAAACTCAACCATAACAGTATCTCTGGGATACTAACCAAGTGTATGTCCCAACACTGTCATTCCATTAGGTCATTTTCCCCAATAAGAACTTGATTATTAATTCATTCTTTAATTGAACTACACGGGCTCCGATCCTTGCCCTCCAAGCTGGGTACGTAGGCAACCTCCCAAGGTTCAAGCCCAAAACCAATCTCTTCACATCGGTTCACCTCCATCTCATACGATGTTGATTCATGAAACCGCCCCTAGAATCAATATCTTTACATTGGTTAACTTTCAACCTTGCTATATGATGTTAAAATGTATAACACTTTTTTTCCTATACGAAAATAAAACTAAAATATTCTTTGATACCCTCACCTGAGAGGGAACCATTATTTACATTGATTTTTCAATCATGTTTCATTCCACAGACTACGTGCATACATGGCAATGCCCAAACCATTTATCTTGGTCTAAACCATCATTCCACTAAAGTCCCCTTTCACCCTTCACATGTAAGAACCAAATTTTTACAGAGGGTATTTCTAGAACTACGTGGGCTTGATTCCAATCCTTATAGGATACATAGTAACATTCGAGTGTCCCTCGAATCCAACCCCAAGTCTTTTGGGCCTAACCCTAAATTTCCCTTTCAGTCCCTTGGCTGAAAAGTCCCCATGAAAACACACACTGTGTATTTCTTATAATGGTCCAATATCTATGACGCTAAACTAAGATCTCCATTCCTTTTTTCCCGCACGACGTTAAACTGTAGTTTAATAACTATGTATGGCTTGATTCCCATCCTTATGGGATACGTAGTAAAGTCCAACATTTCCATTCAGGACCCAACAATAAAATGATTATGGTTAACATTGATGTATCTCTGCATCCATTGAACAATACCCATCTTTATGTTCCATAATACTAATCTTGAATACTTCTAGATCATCATAACCCTTTTCTTGACTTCTAATCACAAAAGGCCTGAAATTCTTAGAGTTCTTTTGCCTGACCATGCATCATGTGCCCTTAGGCGGCCTTGCATAAACAGTCTACATAACGGACCTATCAGCCAAAAGATGCTATTATTTGATTATGTAGCCAATGCCCTTAGGTGGCCCTTCATAATTCAACCCCCTAACGGGTTTGTTAAATACTGGTAACTTCATTATTGGGATGAAATATTATTTTTTCCTTATTTTGTCATAATGACAATATGTAGGGATCCGCAATAATAGCCATCCTTAACATACTTGTCCCATATCCTTTCTCATGATATGAAAGTATTAAAGTCTATGGTTTATATGCTACTTCCCTACGTTTGGCTCAGACCTTCGTAGGAGTAATATTCATCCAGTTTTTTGATAATCATATTTGGAAATATCTTCTCCATATTCAAGTACATCTTTCCATACAGAAAACTCTATACTTTGGAAAATTAGAATCTTCATAAACTTTCACTGGCCTTTTAACACTAGTAAAGTAAATTTCTGAGAGTTCTTTGGCCTAACAATGCAGCACGTGCCCATAGGAAGCCTTGCAAAAACAGTCTACATAACAAACTTATTAGCCAAAAGATGCTATTTATTTGACTATGCAACCAATGCCCTTAAGTGGCCCTGCATAATTCAACCTCCAAACTCGTTTGTTAAATAATGGTAACTTCATTCTTGGAAACTACTTTTTCTAATGCCTTTTAGCTCTTTTTCATATCATTCTTCAGATCCAAATTTTCATAAGTTATAGTTTACATATTTTCCCTCATACTTGAGTATGGTAATAGGTTTTCAGATAAATTTTCAAATAATTGAGTCAATTTTAATTCATTTGGTCAAGGCTATTTCGACCTTAAACAATAGCCTCTTTATTTCCGACGTGCATGACTTTAAACTACCCAAAAAGACAAAGGAATTCTGAATAAAAGTCAAGTTCCAACTCACTAAACATACATTTTGTATGATTTAGGTAATATTGATCAATTAAATGATTCAAAGTTTGTAGGGTTATTTACATTAATCCTAATAAAAAAATCAAACTATGCTTACTAGGCCCTCTATTTATAGACAAGGTCATACCCCTGCGCGCTAGACCCTGCGCGCCCCTATTTTTTTTTTTGATTCTCGATTTCCTCAGAGTCAAATCCTCATTTCTTTTGGATCCAACTCTGAGGGGGGGCTTTTGTTGACACTCCTTGTGTCACAGAGTCTAAATATTGGAAAAGGGGAATATCTTAGCTCAAAGTGATTCAATCTTTGGACAAATATCAAAAAATTGACAAAGGAATGAATAAGAAGAGCATTACACAGGGGTCACGCAAATTCTACCATGGTCGTGCAAGTACACTTGCGCGCCGAAGTTGGTCGTGAAAATCACTTGCGCGCCCTAAGTGATAACCGCCCCGGGTATTCTCCAGCCTATAAATAGACCCTGTGGACCCCCCATTTTGAGAGGAATTTTTCCATAATTCAGATACAGAGCTCTGAGCGCCCAAGTCTCTTCTTCAGGTCTTCCAAACACGTCAAATGTAATTCTTTACCTAGAATGGAAGGTCTAAACAAGAGGAGTAAGGTATAAGTGTTATAATTCACTAACACTTGCATTCATAAGTGTTTTACCCTTACGGAAAATGGACACACTTGCGCACTTCCCTAATTCTTTATCATAACTTGCGCGCCATCTTCAGGAAATCTTCTAGTGATGATTTCAATGGATTTGATCAAGGATTGCCCAAATATTACTCTAAGGGATGAAAATCGCACAAGTACCCATGTGTCGCATAGGTATACCCGCGTGACCAGGACTTGCACGACCACATAGTACCTGTGCGCCTTCCAGGACTTGTGTGCCCCTACCTTTTTGGGTTTCTTTCCTGCCCATTTCACCCCTCTTATGCCATTCCACCTCTCCTATTAAAGATTCAATCTTCAATACACTATTCAAAGCCATTTATGGATTGATTTCTTGATTTTTTTCCTTATATGAAAGGAAATATGTGGAACATCTCTCAAAATCTAGTGATTTACACATCATTATGTCACTAAAGATTGACTTTCATTAATTTAACCTCATCCGTCAAGATGAGAGAACCCCTTAACCCGGGCCTCCTTTTCATGAGTAAGACCCAGTCTCAAATGTCTCAAATA
Source organism: Viscum album (assembly GCA_963277665.1). Classification (NCBI taxonomy): domain Eukaryota; kingdom Viridiplantae; phylum Streptophyta; class Magnoliopsida; order Santalales; family Viscaceae; genus Viscum; species Viscum album. The sequence goes on from OY728129.1 coordinate 1,058,982,993, forward strand.
TGGTCATCCTCCTCAAGAGTAAGCCCCAACCATAATTATCTTAACTTGTGCCTCCTTTTTAGGAGTAAGACCCAGTCTCAAATATGAGCCTCCTCCTTAGGGGTAAGCCCGAAGTCCCTTTAATTTCCAAATACCTTTAACTTGTGCCTCCTTTTCAGAAGTAAGCCCCAGTCTTAATTTTCTTTTTGTTCTGGGATTCCTTCTTGGGAGTAAAACCCAATCATAAAATCCCTCCTAACATGGGCCTCCTTTTCAGGAGTAAGCCTCAGTCTCAAAAGTCTCAAATATGGGCATCCTCCTCAAGAGTAATCCCCAACCATAATTATCTTAACCTGGGCCTCCATTTTAAGAGTAATCCCCAGTCTCAAATATTGGAATCCTCCTTAGAGGTAAGCCCCAAGTCCCTTTAATTTCCAAATCCCTTTATCATGGGCCTCTTTTTCAGGATAAGCCCCAGTCTTAATTTCCTTTTGATCTGGGATTCCTTCTCAGGAGTAAAACCCAATCATAAGTTCCCTCCTAACTTGAGCATCTTCCTTAGGAGTAAGCCCTAAGATTATAGTATCCAAATCTCGATGAAGTACATATACCTTTATGGACCATGTTCCTGGATTTCTCCCCTGAAGTAAATCTTAATCCTCATATATTTGGGATGTTGTACACACATAAGCCCCACATCATTGCATTTTTTGTGGCACAATTGTCTGGCTTCACCAATACCTTTTGTTTCACACACCGAGCATGACTCACGTGATCTTATAGTGTAAAACTAATAATGACATATTTATTTGAGCCATCAATCATGCATAAAGATCATACTCTCTTACATGAACTACATGGGTTCTGATTCCTTTTTTTAAAACAAAGGATACGTAGTTATCCCATCAGCGGGTATGATCCCAACTCTGAAATAATACATGTCCTCCAGAATGACAATAAACATAAAGTGCCCTACTGAGTTGCTTTAAAACCAGTATGGTCATCATAATGACCAAGAGACTTTTATCTATTTTAAGGATACCATCAACTAAGAATCTCTAACAAATACAGATGATTCTTCATCGATAATGAACCTCAAATACATATAAAATATTCTCTAAATTTCCTACAAATTGATCACTGATTTTCAGACTAAAGGAAAGCCCATTTTATACTTGGTAATGTAACAATGATTCACGAACATAACATAAATCTATAAAGAGAGTCCCAGAGTAGACAATAATTCCCCTCAAAATGGTATGATTAGTCCGACCTCCCATCCTCTCAACCAATGCAAATTCTTAAGCCTTATCAATCCACAACTAATGAGCGCTAACCTTTGGAAAGTAGGTCCAAATGGATATGTAATCATTGGATGTTTTCAGTTCTACAATAAAACCCATTAGAAATCGATTGGAATGTTTGAACCTTTAATCAATGAGGTTATCCCAAATTCCAGAGGGAAACAACATGATAAGGGAAAGACCCTGGGATAGGTGGTTTTTTGGGATTGGATCGTGGGAGAGGGACCCAGAAATGGTTCCAAAACTGCATAAGAATTTTTGTGCCTTTACATTTAGTTTCATTGCAGACAATTAACATTTTCATTTTCATAAAATATTTTGCCTTTTAGTTGAGTATTTTATTTCTCTTATTTTGAATTTCATATGTTATGGTATTATTCTGGATATTTATATGCTTCAACACTTGGTTATTTTTGTTTTCTCTTGTTGGTGTTTTATTCTAAATAAAAGGGTATTGTCTCCCAAAGACGGACTTACTAGACCCTCTAAGCTAGCTAGAACCCTCTGGAATAAGGAGATGTGTGAATGAGGGCATGTGGCCAACCATCTCAGGGCACCATTTAGTGGAACCCGGGTCGGGATGTCGCAAAGTGGTATCAAAGGAGTTTATTTTCTTTCTTATTCATTTGTCTTACTATTTTTGGAAAGGTATAAAAGTGACCAAGGATATTTGAGTCTTGGTAGTGAGTTAAAACATGGGATTTTTAAACCCATGTACAGGGGAAAATCTAAGTAATCAGGGTGGGATTGTTGTGATTGTTGTTTATTGTTACAGTTGGATATTTTTTCACAATGGGTTATGCACTTGTGGTGTGATGTGATATTTGTTTTGAAATATATGGAATTTTTATTTATATCCTAAAGAGGCATGATACATGAGTCTACATGCATCATTCTAGGCACTTAGGGTTGTTATGACATTCATTATTCTAGGTATTCATGGGAAAATGGGTAATGGGTATGTTGTTGAATGCAAACTATTTTTCCATCTTGTGAGATTGAAATAATGTGGAAAAATGAGAATAAATGGGTTTCTAGTGGGAACCTTTATTTATGAAATTGGTATTATTAATGAGTTAATTATTGAATTGAATTATTTGAGATAATGTGATTAATTAGTGGCCGAATTATTTATTGAGAATGTATGTATACTTGTTAACCAAGACCTAGGAGTAGGATGGTTAAGGGTAGTGTTAAGGCCTCAATGTTGACCATTTGGTTAGAAAAAGTAGAAAAGGACATGATTAAACTTTTTGTGTCAGTTCCTCCTCTTGAATAAATGTTATAAGGTTTCATTATGAGACCTAATACATGTGTTTGGTTTTGTAGAGATATGCCTCCATGAAACTTGTTGAGGGAGAGAATGAGGGGTACAACCTAGAACTAACTTTTAGATAGGGATATTGAGGTAATATTGGTGAAATTTGAGGTGGAAGGGGAACAATTATGAGAGAAATTTTCTCAGTTCATAAAATTTCCGTAGAGAGATATAGGGAGGGTTCCGAAAAGCATGTTGGAGTTGACAATGGAGTTTCAGATAATGTACCCTCCAACATTTATTGGATAGTGTGAACCAGATGGAGATGAATTCTGTATTGAGTCCATAGAGATGATACATGACCATTTGGAGCCTCCAACTTGGAGGAGGGTCAAGGTGTCTTCTTATATCTTATGTGGTTCATCGAACCACTAGTGGGACATTCAGGTACGATATGGGCAGACTGATGATATGTTATGGATGGAATTTCTAGAGGAGTTCTTGGATAACTTCTATAAAGAGATGCTAAGACACTAGAAGGCTTCAGATTTTATGGATTAGACACAAGGAATCATGGAAATAATAAAAATTGTTGATCATTTCATAGATTTACAATGTTTTTCTCTAGCTATGGGAGATAATGAGGCTTCTTTGGAAAAAACAATTTCATGATGGACATTGGTGTGAAATTGAGTCCTAGGTAAATATCTTTAGGCTGGATAAATTATTTGAAGAGGTTAATCAACCTCTAATTTTAGAGGGTAACATGAAGGAGGCTTCCAGTATTGGATGGGTAGCTATCACTAAATGATCAACGAGTGTGCCTTCTGAGAGCAGGAAGTGTCGTTACAAGAACGGTAGTCATGAAAATTGAAATAAAGGTGGATAGTCATGAGGAACAGTTGAACATGAACTTACTCATGTTCTTTGCCATTAGTGCAGTAGACTAGGGCAGTACCATACACATTGTCCTCGACAACTAGTAGAGTTCTGGTTTTATGGCAATATGGGGCACCAATAGAAGTTCAACATCACGTAGAGATAGGTTGGTGCTGAGGGAGAAACTACTCAGTGTCAGAGTGTGGGAAGGGGATCTTCTAAACCATATGGGTCTGGAAGCTAATGTTCTACTGGAATAGGTTGTAGATGTAGTGGATGTGATACATCAGGGTATGATCACTTGTATCACTAGAGTGGGGCTACTCAAGGGATTCAGATGACACCACATAAAAGAGGGGTACACCAGTTACATGTAGTACAACCTACACATGTGGAGAGAATGGTTGGTATATCGATAATGGGAGGTACTATTCTAGTTGATTCGACTTTATCTACTACCATGTTTGATATTGGTGACCTTTATACCTTTATATCTTCAAATCTTGTTAATGTATTGAGCTTAGAGGTGGAGTCTATAAGTGGGGTGATGAATATTGATACACCATTGGGAACACAGTAAATGGGTATCTATTTATGCAATGAATGTTTTCTATACATAGGAGAGTATTTTTTTTTATTTGGGATTTCTATGTCCTTGATATAATGGGATTTTACCTGATTATGGGTATGGGCTAGCTTGTCATATACCGAGACAACATAGATTTTTACCATAGGATATTGGCCTTTGTATATCTTGAGGGTGAGCAGTATGTTCATCATAGAGAATTGGATATCCATGTAGGCCGATCTAGGAAAATTACTCATCATATAGAAGACCTCACAACCCATGTTTCTAGTCTTTTTGTTGATGATAGGAGTGGTAGGAAATACGTTCTTCTACCAATAGTAGAACCGCTCCATGAAATCTTTCCGGAATACTTCATAGGGGTTCTTCCAGGGAGAGATGTGTAATTACCTATTGATCTCATGCTGGGGGATGAGATGATATCTATTACACCTTACAGAATAACACAAACTGATCTTCAAGTGCTCAAAACCATGTTGGAGGAGTTCGAGAATAAAGGGTTTATTCGTCCAAGTACGTCACCTTGGGGATCACCTGTATTGTTTGAAAATAAGTTTGATGTGCATTTACACTTGTGTTTCAATAACCAGAAGTTGAATAAAATGACCATGATGAAGCGATATAATATTCCGCATATCAATGATCCATTTGACCAGCTGAAGGGGGCATCGGTGCTCTCAAATAACAATCTGAGATCAAGGAATCATCATGTGAGACTTTGGACATCTAATATACCATTAAATTCATTCAGAAGAATATATGGACTTTACATATTTCTTCTAAAGACTTTTGGATATAAATATTCTCCCGTAGTATTTATGACCATGATGAATAGAATATTTCATCTGTACTTAGATCAATTTGTAGTGGTTTCGTGGAAAAATCATGGTGTACTCTAAGAATCATGATTATCAGGCCCAACATCTTGACATCATACTGGGTACACTAAGAAATCATGAAATATATGTCAAGTTATCTAAATGACAGTTTTGTATTTATAGGGTATACTTTTTGGGGCATATCATCTTGGAAGTAGGTGTGGAAGTGGGCCAGGAAAAGGTGATGGTAGATATTTTTTATTAGTAACCCAAGAATGTTTTTGATATTCGAAGCTTTTTGGGAATAACAAGTTTTTAGAGGTGGTTCATCCAAGACGTTTCTTGATTGGAAGCACTGCTTTCAGGTTTGACAAAGAAAGCAATAATTTTTTATTGAATACAAGTATGAAATAATTATTTCACGGAGTTTAATATGTGCTTGACATCAACAAAAATTGTAATCTTACATGAGTCGGGTGAGGAGTACACAGTGTATTGTAATTCTTCTAGGATCTTACTCAGATCCATGTTGATTCAATGGGATCATATTGTTTCTTATAGGTATCATAAGTTGAGACCATATAAATAAAATTATCCTACGCAAGACCTCAAGTTGGAATTAGTGTTTTCTGCTCTTAAGTGTTGGCGACACTATCATTTGGGTGAAAATTTTATAGTTTTTACATATTGAAAAATCTTGGAGTATATATTTTCACAGCACAACATGAATCATTGGCAGTAAAGATTCATAAATTATATGCAGTCCTTTGATTTTGAACTGGGATATACACCTGGAATGGGGAATAGTGTGGCTGATTCCTTGAGTAGGAAAACAATGACTCAGATGGTACTTGAGTCAAGTTCATAGTGGAAGATAATGTCCTTGCTGGTGGAAATTCATGTGAGAGTTCTATAGAGTCACGAGAGGATGACTCTGGTTTCTATAGAAGTGGACTCTACACTCTTGAGACAGATTAGGGATAGGAAGTACGAAGATCCTGAGTGTTTACCATTAATTAAAATCCTTAAAGGTGGAGATACACCTTTAGACTGAATAATAGATGAGTATGAGATCATATATGAAAAAATTGGGGTTTTGTAACTTATAGTATTCGGAAGGGACTCAGGAGATAATTTCATGCCTAAAATTGGGTGGTACATCCAGGTGTAAAAAAAATGCACCATGACCTTTGAGGATAGTTTTGGTGTCCAAGTATGAAAAAGAATATAGCCTGGTTTGTAACAATATGTTTCACTTGTTAGTTGGTGAAGGTAGAGTATTTATGACCTAGAGGCCTATTGCAGTCATTTCCTATTCTGGAATGGAAGTAAGATGATGTGACTATGAATTTCATGGTTAGACTTCCAAATAATCTTAGGAAAAATGAAGTTATTTTGGTCATTGTGGATCAACTAATGAAGTTAACACATTTCATACCTATAAGGGAAACCTTTAGAGTAGAAATGTTGGTAGAAATGTCTATATGAGAGATAGTTCATTTAAATGGGGTGTCACAGACAATTGTTTCAGATCACGATTCGTTCTTTACTTCATGCTTCTAATTGGGCTTATAGAAGGCACATGGTACACAGGTTTTTTATGTAAGAACTTCCAACCACAAACTGATGGGTATTCGGAAAATACATTATAGGTGTTTGAGGATATGTTGTGAGGATGTGTACTTAACTTTGGTGGTTCTTAGGAGAAGCCCTTATCTTTACAAGAGTTCACCAATAACAATAGTTATTAGGAAACTATAAATATGGAACCATATGAGGAACATTAGGGAAAACCTTTTAGATCATCTCTATATTGGTTAGAGGTGGGTGAGTCAGAGTCGTTGGGATTGAGTCTCCTTCAGGAGACATCAGTGTAGGTGCAGTGGATTTGGAAATGTATGGCTACGGATTATGGTAGTTAGAAGTCATATGATGATAGACGAAGATTACCCCAAGAGTTTTCAAAGGTCGATCGTGTATTCCTTATGGTGTCTCCATTATTGTGTCACCACAGGATACAGAGGCAGGGCAAGTTAGCACCTAGGATTGTAGGATTGTTTGAGGTTCCAGAGATAATCTGGTCAGTGGTGTAGCGATTATCCCTTTCTCAGAATTTCAGTGCTATGTATGATGTTTTCCATGTGTCACAACTACGGAGGTGTCACCCAGACCCTTCTCACCCGATTTATGAGGAAGAGGTTGACCTCGATTTTGATGTGTCCTTTATGGAGCATCTGATATGTGTGTTGTATCACAGTGGGATAGTGTTATGGGGAAAGATCGTTCCATTATCCCATGTGTTTTGGAAACATGGAAGTGTTTAATAAGAAAAAAAGTAATGTGAAGTAGACATGAGGGCTCAATGGCCCAAAATTTTTGGCTCACAACCTTAGAAAATTTCAGGAGTTCATCTCGATGTTGAGTTGTAATAAGGTGGGTAGATTGTAAGATCCCATCCTTTTGGAGTCATCTCAGGCACATTTTCAAGTACTTTTTGATGTTTTTATGTACCTTTGTTTTGGATTAATGGCTTGGGGTGCGTTTGGGTGAAATGTTAAGGAAAACTAAAGGATAGTGGGCTATTCATGGTTTTTGAACAGTTTGACAAACTGTACGACGAAACCATGCCAAGTGTGCAAAACTGGAAAGAGAGGTCTGCATGATTTTCACATGGGTTTAAAAACTAGGTGACCAAACCATTCCAAGCATGTAAATCTAGATAGGTAGGGCTACACGGTTGGTACACTATTTTCCCTAGCCATGTGCCCCTTCCTAGGAAACTGTGGGTGGGGGTTTAATTATCCAAAAATCAATTCTAAACCCACCTGACCCCCCCCAGGACCCCAATATTATGAACTCCTCTTGGGATTTGAAACTTAATGGTGATCCTATAGCCTTCTAGAGGGACTCCAAGGTGTTCCAAACATTGTTCATCAATATTGAAAGCATGGATAGAATATTCTCTCTCTTCCTGGTAAGTGGATTTCATCATGTTGCTTCTCTTGTTCATTCCTCTATCTATCCTTGATCTTTTCATGGAATATCTCCACCATTTACATGGATCAAAACTTTTGAGTTGAGATGTAGATCTATTATTGTGGATCTAGAACTAGATTTGAAATATATTGATGCCTTTAATTTTAATTTGTGTTTAGGGATTTAGATTCAAATCTTGATCGACGTCATTGCGCCGCTTGTATTTTGGGGATTTCCATTGGGCTAGCATTCAATAATAAATAAGGGTATGTGGTCTAAATCAAACTCTTGTGGTTTTGGTTGTTATATGTGAGTGTGAGTTTATGAATTTCTATATCCCCTTGATAATTTATTTCCTAAATTAGAGTGATTAGGAATGTTGAATTTACTTGTGATTGCCTTGGTGATTAATTTATAATTGAAACACAGAACAAATGAATGGGGGTTACAAAAATGGATATTTGTTTTGTATATTTGTTATGTTTTGAGATACTGTATTGTGATATTGAATTGATTTTGTTAATAGAATTAATTTGGAGAATTTAATTATCAAATGATGTTTTCTGTGAAAGATAATTAATTATGATAAATAATTATGTGTGATGATGTTCATAAAAGATAATTAATTTTGAGAGTTAATTATGAAAAGTTGAGATTTGATATAGATAATTAACTGTGGAGTATTAATTATGTAATGAAAATTGTGATGACTGATTAATTAATTGATGACTTAATTGATGGGTTATGTGCTTATTTAATTGTTGAGTTAACTAATGGATTTTGAATTTTTTTATTAATAGTTGGATTAGTAATGTAATAATATGGGTAATTATTGTGAATTAAAGAATGACTAAATGGATGATATTTTGTGGTGATAGACATGTAATTCTATTTCAATTTGAAGTTGATACTTGGACATAGAATCCATCTCTAATAGTTATCCAAGCTTTAGATATTTGGGTTATAGGAACAAAAACCTACACCGAATGATATATGGAGTGATGGGCATAGTGACCAACACTCAATGATATTTTGGAAACATGACATGAAATTCAATACCAAATTAATGATAGTGATGAATGATGATTCAAATGGAAAACATGAATTTAAACTGGTCCAAATATGACGATTAATGAATAAGTGACAATGTGATAACTATTTTAATTATGCATTGTATTTATTGCTTCATAAAACTACATACAATATCTATGGACTGGACATTTTTCAGACACCATTGTTGGTGGCCTACTGAATTTTACTCACATCTTATAGAGGCTGCCTAATCGGCAACCAAGTATGCTTATTTGTTACATGATATGATAAGGGAAATGCCTTGGGATAGGTTTCTATTTAGGATTGAAGCATGGGAGAGGGAACCATACATAGTTTGGGACCTTCTTGGATTTTTTTATGCCATTACATTTAGTTTCATTTTAGACACATGACTATTTCATTCCCATATAATGTTTTACCTTCCAGTTGAGTATTGTATTTTTCTTGTTTTGAATATCATAAGTCATTGTGTTGTTATAGTTATTTATATGTTTCCTCACTTGGTTATTGTTGATTGATTCTATTGGAGTTTTGTTCTGATAAAAGAGGGTATAGTCTCCCCATGACGGACATACCAGACCCTTGCTTCTAGTTGGCACCCTCTAGAATACAGGAAGGCATGCTTTAGCACATCTGGCCAACTAGCTCGGGGACCATTTAGTGGCACCTGGGTTAGGATGTCACACTAATGGAATTCTGAAAGTCATAAATCATTCCAAGAGCTAATAGATCAACTAGAAACAACACCTATCTCTAAATTTCATGGGTCTATATAGGGTTATATGGTTTTTTGTGACACATTAAGACTTGGGTTGGTTTTTTACTCTGGAATAGAGATCATGTTGTTTCTTATGACTCATAATAATTAAGAGTGTAGGAGAATGATTTCCCAACACTTGATTTGTAATTTTCTATCATAATCCATGCATTGATGTATTGGATTCATTATATTTTTACTGATAATATTTCATTTTTAGGGAGCATAAGATTTTGAAATCTATTTTCTCAAAAAGGTTCAAGTATTTAATTCAATAAAGATGGATGAAATAACATCAAATTTTTTATTTCAACTTGATTAATAAATTGACTAAAGGGAACTCTATAGACAATACATTAGGTAAGGTTTAATATGAGAAACTATCTAAATGAGGTACTGATAAGTGGTAGTAGATTTCTATTATAGAAGATATGTATTTGGAGTGTGCTGAAAAAGATAATGTTGAAAATTTCTTTCTAGTTTTGGTTATTCCAATTTTTGTTGATCATGTGAAAGAGGCTCATATATTCAATACTAAATGTGTTACTAAATGTTCCCAACTCAATTGTGGGGAGACCAATGAGGTATGGAAGATATATGGGAAATATTTGTTTCGATTTGGTGATCAGATAATACATCCTTTAACCTCCTAGGAAAATATTCTTAATGCCTACCACCATTAGATATGGGTTTCTCATCTAAGAATATTGAATACGTTAAAAGCATTGAGATGCTATTATTGTGGGCTATCATAAATAGAAATTTGGAAAATTTGGTTTTGAGATTCCTTACATTTCATAAAGTCAAGGAATCTCATCAATGGTTAGGTGTTATGTTAAAATATTTACTAATACCAATATAGAAATGAGATAAGATAACATTGGATTTTATGACATGTTCTCTATGAATGGTTAGGAAAAATGATGTCATATTGGTGATTATGTATTGACTTGCAATGTCGACTCAATCTAAAATGTCTGAGGATTTTCCAAAAATCTATATTCAACAAATAATAATCACAAATAGTATTCCAGTGTCAATTATGATGGACTGAGACCCCATGTTTACATCTCAATTTTGAAATTCCTTGCAACAAGACCTAGGAACTCAATTTACCATGAATGAAACATATCATCATCAAATGGATGGATTATATCAATGGAAAATCAAAACATGGGAATAAATTATTTGATATTATAAGTTAGATTTTGGAGGCTCATGGGAAGAGAACATACTGTTAATGGAGTTATTATACAATAATAGTTATTACGCATTGTTATATATGGTTCCTTTCAAAACATTGTATGATTTTACATGTAATTCTCCAATTTGTAGGGTGGAAATAGGTGATACTTCACTTCAAGAGACAATAGTTACATTTCAGATGAACATAAAGAGAAGATTATTGATTCAGAGTCATCATAAATCATATACTGATCAACATTAATGAACTCAATTGTTTGAAATAGTTGATCAGGTTTTCTTGATGATATATCCTCGGGTAGGGAATCATCGTTTTGGTAAAACTTTTAAGTTTTATATATGGTAAATAATCCCTTTTATGTTACTTGAATAAGTGGTTGATGTGGAATATTAATTGTAATTACCACAAAAGTTTATTTATATGCATAACATGTTCCATGTATCTGAATTGAATAAGTACAAGACTGATCATAGCTATATGATTTTATGGGACCATATTGATCTTGAACCATATACTGTGTTGATTCATGTTCCATTGATGATTTTGGATAGGCAATATAATCTATATCATGGTAAAACCAGCAATTTAGTACAGTTTCTGTGTTAGCACGGTAAGATTCAGGAAGAAATCTTGGATCATGAAAATGATATCTTAGAATATTTTCTTAAATACTTTCATGATAACAGTGGGTTTCTAATTTTTGGGGATAAAAATAATGGTCATGGGGAGAATATATCACCCTTGGATTTATATATTTTACCCTTTTATATATTTTTATCTTTAATAATACTTTGGTCAAGTATGAGATGTTTCTAATAGTTTTCTGATTTTTTTGGACTGTTTTTGAAGGTGGACATTTTTACAATGGTGAATATTGTCCATGGATCATATCTATCAAACCATGAAACTTTGTTTTGAATCTAATAGGCAGGATTATTGTTGGTGAACTATTTATCTAAAATGTGTGAGTGCCTTGGGGAAACAATACAATGTGAACAAGTGTGATAAATACATCGGGAACATAATTTGTCAAATTTTGATAGCAACCAATGCATGGGGTTTTATTGAGATAGAAAAAAAATAGGGGTGGAACATGTTTTTTAAAACGGTGTGGCTACAAGAATTATCCAATAGCGCATACACAATTGGTGCTTGATTTGAAAAATGGTGACCACAAACCAAGCGACGTGATGTTAATTCTCTATAACCATTATCTTAATTATGGACCAAAACCCTCATTATTTGATGAATGCTGAATGATATATAATTCAATTTTATCCCAATTAACCTTTTCAAAATACTTATAATCTAGAGATATCATTTATCAAATTAAAGCATGTTGGAAATCTGGATTCACTGGTAAGTCATTGTTCTTTCTAATTATTCTTAGATCTACTCTTCTACTCTATCTCAAATACATATATCTAGTCTATTATGAATATATCTATGTTATATTATTATATATGATGTAATATTTTTAAGAAATAAAGACACAATTTTGCATCAATAATATCTTAGTGTAGTTTTTCATTTTTTTCCCATGGTTGAAATGTAGGTGCATCCTCTATCATCTCCACATGAATTATAACATAATGGAATGGTATTGATTTAATTGTTTCATAAAATTGTTGTGAATATTATGTCTGATTTTTAATGGATCATCTTTTTTGGTTACAGACATGAATTTTTTTGAAATCTAATGGGTTTCACAAAAACCCATTGTTTGTATATTTAAAATGATAGTTTTAAAATTTTGGAATTTTTTTGATGCACACAAGTTTTTTAATGAAATTTTATTAAGAAGGAATTTGTGTTTTGTGAAATAGAATTTTATATAGGGGTTTTCATATATTTTTGGTGTTATTTGATTGATTTAACATGACATGGGATAAGGGTATTATTCCATTATGGAAACATCATTTCAGGGATGTGACACTAAAAAAGGGAGGGGTACCATTGGGGAAACTGAACGTCAATCACCTTGTGAAGACTCAGTGAATAAAGAAGATACTTCTCATGAGTATTGACCTATCTCCAGAAATTCATGTGTGTTCGTGTTTGCACATGAGGAAGAAACATAATAGGTATGCCAAATTATGATAATTTTTTTAATACATTATATTTATTTTTCAAGGAACTACTTTTTTATGTAAACTAATTTATCTTCTTTGAACATTTTTTATATAAAATTTACTAGAAAGTTTTTTCCTATTATTGTGAGTTGGGAAGTCGTTGACAGTATATCCTTTGAGTTCCTATATGGGTTTCTATGATACACATTTCATTTTTCCCCAGTTTTGTGTGATTGGGTGATCCCTCAAATATATTTCCTATATGAATTTATCAAGAGATAATAATGGAGAATATGATAATTACAAAGATACTTTTTAACTAGATGGAGTTGGAGACAAGTTCCAAAAGACCCTATTTTGTTAATTCTTGTGTTGGTAGATTTGGAATGGGGGATATTATTATCCTTCATGAACCATGAAGTGAGATAGATTGATATTGAACCAAAAAAATATAGAGAACTAAATGACGATGAATTCAATACACAATATTTTCCTACATCATCATAAATGTTTTAATTTATCTAGGTAATGTTTGTAATAGTTTTTTATTAGTTTTCCCTTCATCATTGTTTTATATATTGTTTGTTCTTATTATTTGTTTTCTTCTGTGTCATGCATGTTTTTTCCTTATATTTATTTATATCTCTTATTTATTATAATATTTATTTTTCATAGTTAATTCCTGTAATAAAATTTCCTTTTGTATATTGTTCAACTTTTAAAAGTTAAAAAATCATTGTGTCTTCATATTAATAATTTATTTTATCACTGTTTTGACATTTCAGTTGCTGATCATTTACTTCTATTTCCATTTCATTAACATTATTCAGATATGTTTCATTGATTCAGTTTAACTTAGTTTTGTGTGTCAACCCTTTTAATAATGTGGTTTTTTCTATAGTTTTTTTATTTGATCATATTACTAAATATGTTTTCATTTTATTCAAGTATAGACTTGTGTTTTTGTAATCAAATTTTTTTTTAACATTACTTCCATTGTATGCTATTGTCTTGATCTTTCATACCGGTTTAGACATGTTTTGAACGAGAACCTTTTTCAGTTCTGGAAATGTATATATTTCCTTCTTAAATATCATTTTATTTTATTATGACTATTATAATATTTTTAGATAGATTATTTCACTCTATTTTTGGAAACCAACAAGATTTAATTGTCGTAAAATCAAATACCATAAAGTATAGTACACCCAATTTATTTAAATTATTATTTCTCAGTATTAGAATATATTTCTATGAATATTATATACATTTTTTAGCAGTAAATCTAACAGAATAAAAAAATATAGAATTTATTTTTGTATTTTACCAAATAAAAGGTATTCCAAATATCCTTGTTTCTCTGTTGAATGTGGAGTCGCACACAAAGCATCTAATGACCTCTTATTTCCCCAAAACAATTCATATTGCTACCCCTATTCCTCATATATAGCTTTACACTTCTTTTACTCTCCCATCACTACCCATGAAAATTACACCCATAACATAGCCCATGCTTGATGCATATAGCCATCCACCCCAAATTGAGGTCTATAAAACATTACTCCATCTTAATAATTACCTCTCACAGCCTACTGTCACTTAGGAGCTCTGTGTTCATCCCCAACATCCTACTTATTTTCTCTAACCCAATCATTTTTTGTTCCTATATGTCTACATATTTTATCCCATTTTTAGTGTTCGTTCCCTGACATCCTGCCTAGTGACCCCAACCACTTTATATTTAAAATATATATATTTTTAATTTATTTTATCTCATTTTTTAATATTAATTTTATTGTAAAATTTTAGTATTGAATGCCTAAATTCTGTTTTATATTTCATTAACTATCAAAGTAACATAAAAAATTAATGTCCTATTTAGTTTTATCTTACATAATATGATGGTTTAATTGGGTAATACATCCATGATATTTATCATTAAAGAGTAGTGAAACTTTAGAATTTTAGTATTTGGGGTTATTTTGGTTGTTATTCATTACTATATGTCCATGAATGTTTAAATATCATTTTTTTCTACTTTAAAATAGAATTTTTCAAAAAAAAATAAACTATAAAAATTTTGTATTATTTAATTTTTCATATATTAGGTTTCTTATTTAACAAGAATGAGATGTTATCCCTTCGATCACATTCAGTTATTACATGGATTTTAAAGTAAAATATTGGTTTCTTATTCTCAAGGGAATTAGTAGAAGAGTATAAACATAAACCTATGATATGAAAAAAAGTTTATTAAATATTTTTGTATAATATTTAAGGTTTATTATATTAAAAACATATATTGGAGATATAATAAAATTTTAAACAATATAATAAAAAAAATATTGAATGATTTTCTAAATATATAAACACAACCTTTTATGAAATTATAAAATTTAAAAAACCTTGGAATTGGATTTAGTGTAAGTTACTAGTTTTCTAGTTTATTATTGGTTATTTTTAACACCAACATCCACCCATGTTCTCTTCCAAACACCAACTAATTTAACCATAGAAGCACTAGTGATGATTCCTCCCCCATCCCTATTTTCCTCCCACCACAGCCCCATCTAAAATTCATTACCATTATTTTCTTCACAATCTATTTTAATTTCATTTATTTTTTTAGTTTATTTTTATTTTAAAAAACAATAATATTCTATCTTTCATATTATAGACTTTTGTATTGATTAAAGAATAGAACATATTAGAACTATGCATGATATGTGGTTGTTTAACTTTTGGTTCTTAATAGTGATTGTTGATTAAATATACAAGTGTTATCTATTTCCTAGTTTAATTTTAAAGGGTCTTCATTCAGGCTCATAAGGTACTTGATTTATATTTTATATTGAATTATATCAAATTTATAGTTTAAATCCTATAATAATTATTGACACATTTTCATTGTTAGTAAATGATACTATAGGGTGACCCAAAAAAGAATAAATATTTTTTAAAATATCATTTAATTTAAATCTGGTTGTAAAACTATTCTATTTTAATTTACCTAAAGATTATTAATTTTTTTCGGAGTCATATTCAGAACTTTGTTCTAACATTGTTTAAAATTTTGGATTGATTTCTATGTAATGTTTATTTTTGGAATCATTATTGGTTTAGTTAGACTAATTATTACAAGGATGATTTTTTTTTATTTTTCAAAGAACTTTATCCTCCCCTATGTCATTTCTAATGTGATTTTTTATGAGTTTATTATTAATGTATCTTATTAAAAATTACCATACATTAGGACTATCAACATTATGTTATATCAGGCCATGTTAGTTTATAGGGCTATAAAAACTACGTCGACATAAGAATTTAATTTACATTAAGTTATCAGCAATTGTGGTATCACATTGATCATTAAAATAACATTTGGATGATTTATTTTTCATGTTTTTTATATTCATTATTTTTAAGAGACATTAATTATCTTAAAAAAATGAATATTATTAGTATTATTGATGGCCATGTATAACATTAGTCATGTAATAATGGTAAAATAATATTTTTGGAGGGTATATCACGCACCATATAGAAGGATTTCTATGAATTCATTGTATAAGTGTTTGACCACCCACCAAATAAATTGATGTTCAAACTACTTCACATGGAATCTATAACATCCTAAACTATTAGCCACTAAACTGGTACCCCAATAATACAACATTTATTTCCCATGGGTTAGATATCATATAAAAATAATGGGTAAATAAAAAATACATTAGGATACAATAAAACTATTGATCTGTAACACAAACCTAATATCCAGTACCCTGTCAAGCAGATCTAGATGGATCATCAGAATATACATGAGAAACACACTCAATCATGAAATTATAGGCCTTCACCCTATCAATCATGTATATATAATAATCATGAATACAAGAATAAGGTATTCATGTTAATTGAGCTTTACATACAAGGGGTGGGAATTAAATTTCAGTAGGTCACCCCCAATGAAGAACCTATAACCATCTACCATAAGTGAATGATAATGAATTATTCATAAACTACCCAAATCATAACTAAAATAATTAAAAATCATCATTCATATTTACATATATGACTCAAATCAACCATACCTACTTCATCCTGTGTCTAGGTGTCTCTGAACATGTCTCGATAACGATCCCTCTTAATTAAAACGTGTGTGCAAGAAACATAACTGTCCAAACAAAACCTCACACCATTAATCTATATCATTTATTGGGTACCTTGTTGCATTAATTTGATACATAAATCACAGATTCAGCATGTCATCCTACCATCCCCATGCCATATATAATACATGGTGCCTAGAAAATGAGTCTGGAACCTAAAACCTGGATTCATAACATCATTCCAAAATCTACAAACAATATTTAATATATTGTTCCTAGAGATTTAATATAGAACCAAAATAATGGTTCCTAGAGAATCAGTTTTCACCTAAACCATGATTCATAGGGAGTCACTCTTGCACCTAAACCACATATTCGGAGCTTTATTCAACCATCCCCAAACCACAGTTCCTTGAGTATTAGTTTATCTCATAAACAATAAAGTATACTATCAATATTAAGAGACTTATTTTCACAAATCCTTATAGTATACTAAAAATTCTGAAGGCATTATTCCTACATCTCAACCACATATGTGCTTCACTATGTCTATTGTTCACAAAAAAAATATCTAGGACCACTCATCTAGACCACAATGTCCAACTCTTTCGTAAATGGAATCCCATATATTAACATAGCATCCCTAGGGGAATAAACTATGTATTAACCCTAGAAACAAGGGTAAACATATCAAAGGATGGATTCACACACATACTATTCATAAAAATTTTAACCCCATCGGCTCATACCTCAACTTAGGTAAAAAAAACATGTAACCATTACTATCTAACTCCCATACCCACTCAGAGTTGGTATATCAATTGTTCAAACACAAGTTCCTTTGGGTTAATTCATAAATACAGTCATCCCTCTTAAAATCCTTAGTCTCAATGAAATTTTGGTTCAACACCTGTCTCGTTTTGTCACAAAGCCCAAACACCATTGTCTAATATCACA
Organism: Viscum album; assembly: GCA_963277665.1. NCBI lineage: Eukaryota > Viridiplantae > Streptophyta > Magnoliopsida > Santalales > Viscaceae > Viscum > Viscum album. Next base: position 1,059,000,945 of record OY728129.1, read on the forward strand.
AGGCCTCACAGGTCATAAAGGGATAAACCTCCCAATAAGGATGTACTAATAAGTCTTCCATAAGATCATGGCATATAAAAACATTCATAATCATCCCTTATAAATATTATAAAACATTTATACTTGATCCCCCAAGGTAGTCTTCAACCAATCAATCTAGTTATCCATTAAGCTAAATTAGGATAAGCTAATAAACCACCTATTATAAGAAAAGAAATATTACACCCCATGTACATCCAAGGGTTTGGCCTTTTTTAAAAACAATCGAATAGATGAGTTCCATGTAAATTCTAGATTATCCATTTAAATTCCAAATCCACTTACTCAAACCAAGGATACAATTACATAGTACATGGGCTCTAAATCACATACAGTATACACATGTAAAGGAATTAAAAAACTATATGTAAACCTATAATACCACCTACCTCATAAATGAATCTCTCAATAACCTTTCCAAAGATTGTATGCCTTTACAAGGTCCATCCAAGTCACATATATACTCTTAATCAACCAAATGAGATCATTTCAAACCCCCAATCTCTTACCACATTACAAAAACAAGAATTAATTAATTATAACCTATATGATCAATAAATTATCCCAAAACCATCTTGGAATATTTATAAAAACAAATAGGGTTCTTACCACTTTCTAAACTCTACGGAACTACCACAACTGGCCCATTATTTATTCTTAACATCAATCTAGGGCAACGAACTAAGAGGATATACCATTAAAACAATTAATTTGATTAATACATTAGGTAAAACCTAAGAATGTTCACCAAGGTCTCATTCAATAATAAAGAATTATTCAAAAACATGAAAACTTCTTCATGGGAATTCCTTTATGTAATATGACCAAAATCTCCTTCATATTTGGGTGATTCCACCATGATTTTGTGGAATCACAAAAAAATACTCAACAAAATAATTCTAAAATTAGAGATAAAGAAAAAATTTCATGGGGGGGGGGGAACTCACCTGAAACACCATGTAATCTCTAAGAGAAAACCCCAAGTCAAGGGGTTGGATAAGGAGTAAGAGTGTAGGAATCCACCTAGATCATGCACAAAAAATTCTGATAAAGGTGGTGGAGTGGCTAAAAATCTAGAGGAGGAATTTTTTTAAAATCCAAATTTTAATAAAAATTTTAGTAGCCACACTGTTTTAACCATGGTTTTCTAAACTCTACACTAGCCATGTTTTTGTAATTATTCAATACAACACACTTGTACAGTTGGAAAAAACCCTACACTAATTTTTCACACCTCACTAGATCCCTTCTATAACAAGGCACACTATTTTTTTCTGAAACTGTGTACCAGTCATGCACCAAGTTACAAAGCCACCTTATCCTCACATGGTTTTCCCTTAAACCTTGAATGTTTTTTCTTAACCATGAATTAACCATACATCACAACTTTGATCAGTTCAAAATATATGAAAAACATCTTCAGCATCAATATGTCACAATGTTTATCCTAAAACACTCACACCAAACTGTGAACCCTAATAAAAAATTCCAAAACACTAGAAACATAACCCAAATACTCCAAATCTCATTAAACACATGAGCCACCCTCCATGTATTAATTTATTATCTCAAATTAATACTTTTATAATTCAAAGTCTTGAAATTCCATTCTAATATTTGTTCCAAAATGTGACCCATCCAATAATCATGAATTCAAATTATTTCTATGAATTCAAACTCATATGGTTGTGGAATCTTATAGAATCTAATAACTGTTTATAATAAACACCAAATATAATTTATTTTTTCTATTTATACTTAAAAAACATTAGTGGCGTTATCCTTTTTCTAGAAAACAAATCATATAAAAATAATATCCATTTTTAATGAATATCATTATTTTTAGTGAATTCTATTGTTATTTTGATATTTTTTTTATGTAAGAGTTTTATCTTCTACAAATATAACAGGTTGAAATTTTATTCGTGGTTAATAATGAATGATGTTATGTTAATGAGGAGATTCCAATATTTGATTGGAAGTTGGGAATAAATGAGTAAGTGTCTTCTATCATAAATGTGAAAGGATACTTTGGAATTGGTATCTCCTTGAACAACTTACTAGATGGGGTCAAGGATCATACCTTTTACATAATATGATTATTGTGATAATATTCATTTAATTCTAGTAAATTTTTTATAGGATAAAAAGACTTGTCTATAATAATTTTGTAAAAGTTGAGATGATACATAAGGGGGAGTTTGATGGTACAAATATTAAATAAATAATATCTTGATTTTTTTGTGGTTATTGAAAATATGTCTACTTCCCAAAATTTTTGGATGATTAAATTATAATAATATGTTCATATATATAGAAGTAATTATTTAATTTTTAGGAGTAATATTATATTAAAGTAAATGTGGGTACGAGTGATTGAAAACTATATAAAGATCATTCAGATCTATATACAAGTCATATAAACTATATATGAGTGATTTTCAATCTATGAATTCATTGTTTAATCTATCAACAAGTGATTATTGATATGTATGTGTCATTGAAAGGATTCATATGAGTTGTTGGAATATTTATATGATTCATATATACACTATATGATTCATTTAATTAGTGAAAATGTAATATTATTGTGATGAAATAATCTAAGAGACTCATAATTAAATTTTTTAAGGGGGATAGTAAAACCAAAAAATCCTCAAAACCTTAGATTCATGGTTTTAAAATCATGATCATTCAAATGGATAATGATTTAAGTATAGATAATGAATCTAGATGAAAACTTATATGAGTTAAACATTTCAAAGGGAAGTTCAACATCACACTTGAAGATTCCATTTATGCATGGATAAATATTTCAAAAGATTCCAACATAAAAGTTTGTGGATATTAAAAGAATGAATATATTAAACCTTATTAAGGATTACATGGAATACTAGAATATGATTTAAAAAAATTTTGAATTATGAGATAATTTATTTTTTTAGAGGATTAATGATTTTCCAAATAAAATACATAAATGAAATATTAACGATATAGTCAATCTAATTATAAGGACTGAGTTGTGTGATAGGAAAAAAATAGTGGGACTTAAGGAACTATATGACATATTAAAATGACCCCCTATAGGGATGTTCGATAACATGAATGGATTTCATGTAACCTTGGTGGGATATTATGTCACGTAGAAACTTTCCTTAGTAGTGGAAATTGTTTTGGTTGTGGTGTCAAACCTATCATCACAATGAGTAGGATTTTAATTATGGACCTTGTAAAAATGCTTATTTTCTTATTATTTTTATCTTCAACACCATTATGGTATATCCAAGAGATATAAAAAGAGTAGATCAATACATTAACCTATCTGAGATGATGAACTAAAAAGGAATGTTCATAAAAATATATCAATATTTCTCTCCCCCTCTAGTTATCACCCAAACATGGAAACTTCAATTGGAATCATCTTTCATATGGTATCCTCTAATTAAATATAGTATTCTAACCCATCTGTTTAATTATACACACATGAAATATAGATTTAAAGAAAATTTTGAATTGTCTTATATGGAGGACACAGTATCTTTCCAAGTCAAAACTGAAATAGTGTTTTGGGTCATAATATTAAAGATCCTTAAGAAATGAGAGGTAATGAAATAGAAATAGGATTATAAAGAAACTAAGGATCAACCACTAATTGATATTTCTCAAATGTATAACTATTAAAATACTAAATCTATAGAAAATGATATTTTTTTGAATAAATTAAAATCCATAGAGATTATGAAGAAAGTTGAGACTAGTGATGTAATTTAAGAGATCCACTCTGATGTTAAAGGTCCCTAGAATAAAGTTCCTCAAGAAGTTGTCAGTCATATGTTTTCGATTATCAATAAATTGTATGATGATAAGGTATATCTATAAGATAATTTTATGAAATGGATGATGCATTAATAGAGAAGTATCAAAATATCATTTCACTTATAAAACCTATGGAGGAGAAGATAAAATCCTTATAACTTTTCAATAAAATATTTTCCTTAATTAAAGAAGAATAATAAATTTATGTTTGGGATAAAGTGGTGTATGAAATAATATTTATGGAATTTATCCATTAATTTTATAATTTTTACAAAACCAACATGAATTTTAAATATGACATAATAGTGGTTAAAGTAAAAATTTAGAAAATATATTGATAAAAATTTACAAAAATATTGAAAAATGCATGAAGAACATATCATTAATTTCAAGAAGTATTCGGAAAAACGTTTGAGATTATATAATGATGAGAAATCCCTAAAAATTAATTTTATTAAATATAAATTTAAATTTAAGGATCTTAAATCTTTCATTGATAATCCTACATTAATCTCTTGGAAAAAGGGAAACTTAAATTCTAGATAAATCTATTTTTTAGTGTATTTGTGAAATATAATGTAGTTTTAAAATATAAATTCTGATATGTTTATATGGATAAATTTTACAAAATATTTACAGTCACATGAATGGTGGATATTGGAATATCATATAAATCACCCACCCAATAAGACCTCAAAATGGTTGTGTTTCCACTTAAAAATACAGAGTAATAAAATTTGGAAAGACTACATCCACAAGTAAAACATAAGTGATTTATTGGAAATTTTTTATGTTATTGGAGGTTTGAGAAGATATTAATCACGTTTTGGAACAATATTTCACTCTCTTGAGAGTATAAATGACCTACAGTACGTGTAATAAAAGATAATATCACCAGATATGTATCACTATCCATATAAAAAATAAAATTCAGTTCACCAAGATAGATTTTAGAGCTTGAAATATTTCTATGATTATTGAAAAGTGTGGACAGAATTCTAATGAATTATAGAAAATTATAACCAATTAGAGTCATATGTTTATGGAAAAAAGAAATCCAAAATATATACAGAATAATTTTAGAAATAAAGACAAATTTTAATCCAAATAAAAGTAAGTCAAAAATGTTATGCTACAAAAAAACAAAGATAATAAAGGAACTATAAATAATAATAAAATAAAATATGAAAAGGATTTAAATTTTAAATAGAGGTTATTTTATTTTTGGAAAAGGGCCACACCATAGACAACTACAAGTAGGACTTATAGATTAAATTTATAGGAATTAATATGGATTAAAAAAGAGAGTCTGTATGCAAGAGAAACACAAATATTATTTTGGTTGAAGACATTATTGGTGAATAAATAAAGGAATTTTCAAAAAATGTAACTCAAAATTTATGATGAAACAAAGTGATAACTCCAATAAATCGTGGTATGTCAAGAAGGAGTGAGTGAAGGTTTTTTCAAATTAGTTGAAAATGGAAATACTAATAGATAAAGCATTATAAGATGCCCATTCTAAAGGGAAACAAGTAGTTTCACATAAATAGATTTAATTCCACGATATTTTTTCTAAGTGTGATATTAAAAATAATGAATAAAATCTTTATAGAAGGTGTGAAATTTTTTGATATGGTACGAAAAACTCTATGACCATTCCACCAGCTCGAAAAGTGTTTATTATAAAAATAATTAATACTTCATGTAATAAATTTTCCATCACATATATTATTAAATATATCATTAAATATAATGATAAATCATAAATAAATAATAAAATGTATATAATACCATAATATGTTTAGAGTTTAATAAATAAAAGTGGATCCAACATGAATTGATCTTCTAATGTCAATGTTCGAAAAGAATGGAAGATCTTGGTTGAGAGATAGTTTTCCACCAAACTGCAATTATTTAAGAGCAAGTAAAACACCATCCTTATTCCATTTACCTCATAGGTTTTTATTAACATATAATGAATTTATGTAGGAAATATAAATATGGAGTTTGGGATTATTTTAATCACTGTATATAGTAATAAAAAGGAGTCCATTGTGGACAAATTGAACTTCTAGGATGAATAATTAGTGAGTATTATAAATTAACAATAATATAATAAAAATTTATGTCTACCATATGTATATTTTTATAAATATGGATTTTAGAATATTTCTAGAGAAAAGTTAGAGAGCTTTATCCAAATCACACTTTCAATCCTTTTTTTATTATATCAATCATGCTTATAAAGGGTGGTGTTAGTTGATGGAAATTAGGATAGAGGGAGAGTTATCTATTATACACTTAAATAATTTCTAAATGTTTATTTATATGATTAAATGATACATTATTTCTTTATAAATTTGATCAAACAACCCCATTAATGAGATATTGATAATGGTATCACATGATAGATTGGTTTGTCAATAGTCTTGATGTATAGGTTAAATCTATATACATTTCTATAGAAAGCTAGTCAATAGATACATAATGTTGAATAAATAAAGGCTAGTTAGTAATAAATGTGTGGTATCAACCTTCTCTCAAAATAAGATCAGGTTGTAAAATCGGATAACGAGGGAGGGGAGGTTAGTTTAAGAATCCTAGAAAATTATTGAAGATGAGTGTGATATATATCCGAATATCCTTTTATATTTAATTTCAATAAGGGTTAGGAAAAAGATTTTCATTGAAAACACATATTAATAAAGAGTTTTGATGTTATTTCTAAGAAATTCAATGGGTAAAATGGGAGATCCCAAGAGAATATTGTATTTGATGTCAATAATTAAGGTTAGTATATTAATAAGGTGTTGTCAAATATGTGTTGGGAATTGTGAAGAGATGAGTGAGTTAATGCCATCATAAATGGAAAATGATAATTTTAGTTATATCTAATTGATAGTATCAAGGATTACCCCTTTTATATGTGATTATTATTGATGTAATATTTAAGGAAATATAGGACATGTGTTTTTGGAATAAAATAACCTTCTAATTTTTTTTTTGAAATTTGAGAAGCTAGATAAAGGGGCTACTAAAGGCTCTGATATTAATTAAAGAAAGTATATAATTTTTAGTGGTTATTAAAAATATAACTAAGTATTATACTCTATCTATGATTCAATTATAAAAAGGGGGAAATTTTTATGATTCATTCTGGACTCATTATGATTCATCGTTCACATAATGAAATCTGGGAATGAGTGATTATAAACTCTATATTGGTTATTTTTAACATATGTAAGATTCATATGAACACAGAATATAATACATTTACTAAATTTAATTCTATGATTGTTGTGATGATATAGAATACAATATTCAGAATTTACATTTTGAAGAAAAGGTAAATCAAAATCTGATAATGTTAAAGATCCATTCTTCAAGGGATTTAAAATCATGATCATCCAAACAAACTGTAAATCAAGTAGAGATAATGAAAATTTTAGATATTGATATGATTTCAATGTTTCAAATGGAATATTCATTTCATACTGTATGAGTCCATTCTAACATGGATAATTATTTCAAAATATTTAAATACAATGATTTTTTAGTGATTAAAAGTAGTAAATATTCTTATTTTTAAAGAGGATTTGTATGAACACTTGAATAGGATTTAAAATAAGTTTTAATTATGATATGTTATTATATTTTAGGGTCTTGAAATGTTTATAAATAAAATATGAAAAAATATTAATGATTTTATGAATATAAGAAAGAGAACATGGGGAAGAAGATGAGTATGATCCAAAACTATTATTACATGAAGAAATACATTAATGTAGAAGATGGGGCACCCAATATAAACTTGATAATAGAATATATACCTAAATAAAAGAATTATAAGAATTTGGATAATGATATAAATATATCATGGAAGGAAATAAAATGAGGTATTCTTTATAATATTGGGAATATTTCCCAGATGACATGTTTTTTTCCAAAAAGGAACGGTTGAAATCATACTCAATATTTCATGAAATGATCCATTTACTAACTATGTGAGGAACTCAATTTAGTTGTGTAAGATATCAATAAATAGTGGAGAGATGGGAACTATGTGGTATTGTATACAGACATTTTAGTGGGATATTATAATATGTGATTTGATATCATATAACCATGGTAAGAGATTATGTTGTTTCACTATCTGTATTAAAAGTAGAATAATTTATGATTGTGTTTTCTAAATAATCTTATAAAGGAGTAGGATATCAGCACTAAACCGTGTAAAAATACATGAGTTATTTTTTTCACTTTAATTTACTTCATTATTAAGGTAAGGTTGAGAGACGTAAGAAGAGTGTATTAAGACTTTAATCAGACTAAGAGGATGAATTAATGAGGAATATCATAAAAATATATCACTAATTCACTCCCAATATTCCAAAAACCAAGGAACATCCCTTAGTGTCATATTTTTTATGTATCCAATAATTATAACTATTATTTTGACCTAGATTATATTATCATACTTGTGTGATGTATACATTTGAAGAAATTTTAGAAGTTTTATAAATGCAGAACTCAATCTATATCCCTATCAATACTAAAATATAGGTTTCAACCAAAACATTGGAGAAAAATAATAAATGAGAGGCAATGAAATATATAAATAACTATAAGGATAAGAAGGTTTACCCACTAATTCATATCTCTCAAAATGAAAACAATAACACCAAAAAACTATAATATATTATTACCTTTAAATAAGTAAATTTGTTTATTATCTTTCTCTGTACAAAACTCTAAACATAAAAAACCTATGATATATTTAGATAAAATATAAAAAAATTACGCATAACTGCTAAAAATATAGCTTTTCAATTAATTTGAATGAATAATATAAACCTCTTTATGAATTACTTATACATAGAAAATAAATTCAAATTTAAATATTAATTAAATTCAAATGGTTTACCTAAAATGGGTAATAAGATCATTTATTATTTATAATGGTATATTTTCTGAATTTCCATTGGTGAGATACAAATATATATTTCAAAAAACATGAGATTAATGATAAACTGTTATTTCTATTAATAATTTGTTGACACCAATTTATTTAGTAAATTATAACAAATAAGAAAAATAAGAATTAATATTTGAACAATTTCATTTCTTAATAAAAAATTGTTTTTCATTAAATTTTTTTATTTTAATAAAAATATTATGTTATGTATTCTGAAATTTGAAATTAAAAAAAATTAATTGATTTTTTTATTCTTCTTATTAATATTTAATTAGTATGTACTTTTGAGTTTTTTTGGAAAATGTCATTTCTAGTCGAAAAATAAGGTTTCCATGAAACTTGTAATTTCTATGAATTCACCGTTATATAAGAATGACCTAAAAATTATAAATACTTTCATGTAATAACATATGAATATTTATAATATAATTATTCTTTTTAAAATGTTCATTGAACATATAAAACCTATGGGAAAAATTTTATAACTAATTAAAATGTTACTTTAATATAATGATTTTTTCAGTATTTTCTTTGAATCAAATATTTTTTATGTTTGATTATGTTTTTTTATTCTTAAGACTTATACACGTTGTTTTATAATTAATGAATTTATGTCATTTAAATTAGTCTCAAATATATATTTTCTCTTATGTATAAATTTATAGCTTAAAACGTGATTTATCTAAAAACTTGTTTTTGGGATTAACATATTTTAGTTTGAATTGACTTTTTACACCTTTAAAATTTTTATTTGATAAAATTATTTTCAAATTTGAAATTAAAATTAAAAAATTAGGTAAAAATTTCAATCTTACTCATTATCGTTAATTTTTTTTTTCTAAGGTAAAAAATTAATTACCAAGGTAAAATTAAATTTTGGTAAAAGAAAAATGGTAAAAAAATGCCATAAAACACTAAATTTTATCTCAAAAAGTATTTTTTTAGGTTATATTCTTTCCAAACTCATTTTAATATCAATTTTATATATTTTGTGGCCTTCTTTACTTGAATAGTAACCTTACATTATTGAAAATGCAAGGGTAACGTCCCAAACTACTCTTCCCTTCACTTATAAGAAGGTAACATGTTCACCACATCAATACACACCATTCCTTCAAATTTATACTTAATAATATGGAAATATTCTCATCCTATAACCCTATCACACATTTAAAATGCTTTTGTAAACATTATTTATCATAAATATTTCATTTCTAAGGATACTCTCAAGGAAAATTCAACTCCTCGATGTGAGTATTATCAACCACATAGAATTACCCTTCATTTTCTTCTTTTAAACATATTCTATAAACTATAATATAGTGATATAATAATAATTTATATAATTTAATTTTACAATGTTCACTTTATTATCATTTTTATTCATATACCCCAACCACTAAGAAAAACATTGCTTTTGTTTGAGCATTGTGAAGACTACGACATATAGGATGTAACAGGTTTAATTTTCCTTCAACATATTAAACTGTTTTAAATAAGGATGTGATTAAATGTTAAAAATTATTATGATATCATTAAATTCAATTTATTACAAATACAAGAACCTATTAATGATTAAAAATGATCATCGTTAATTTAATCGTATAAAATTAACATACTAAGAGGATAATATTTTATTAAAATTGAGTAATATTTCGATATCCATTAATTAATTTTATAAATACTAATCATTATTATATATCAAACAAATAAACACTGAATAAAATTACTATGATTCGAGTATAATAAAATTACCAAAAAAATCAACATGTAATCATTCACTAAATCAGGTTATGTTCATGTTTGGGTCGGTTTGACCACCTAATTGAACAATACTAAGAATTTATATAATGAATTAATATGGGAGAATAATTATTCAGATAATGGGATATAAACTTTTAAATAATAATTTTTTTGTGTCGTACATGTTATATCAATATTAAATTCATTTATTAATAAAACACACTTTGATAATTAAGAATCATTGAAACACGTTTTTATTGATTTAATCTTCAAGGATAATGACTAAGTAGCTTGTGAAAAGAGTTTTAAACATCATAAATATTTATAAATAATCTATAAAACTATTTTCAATGATATATTATTTATTTTATTATATGTAATATTGATCAAAAACTCCACTACTTTGAGACTAGTATAAAAGATCAAAACTATAAACACCCAAAGTGGAAAATTAATAGATTACATATTTATAATAAATATTTTTTATGAGTATAAATAAAAAATCTATGATTAAGGTTATAAGTCAAGTGATTATGATTTACATTTTTGTTATACTGAAGGTTAAAGTACGCTTTTAATTAAATAACCAGCAGTAAGGGTGTTTCACCTCAAATTCCTATCTTTGATACATGTTGGGTATTATAAAACTATTTTAATTTGTATGGTTTATATAATTCGTATTTAAGATATCATATCTTGAATTATATTTAAATCTTGATATTTGAAGTTTAATTAAAGTCATATCATTCAAGGGGATTTTACAAAAATGTTGTTGAACATGTATGTGTTTTCTTGGACTTAATTTCGAATCTTCCAGATATGTTACCGGTAATATATCATGATCCCTTTGTATTGTGTTATATTGATTTACTATCCCAAGAATTTAATATAATTTATTTTCATTAATTTGATGGAATTTAGTATTCAAATGATTTTCCCTTATTCAATTAGTTGTTGATTTAATTGCTTCCCCTATAGTAAATCTTTTTTGGTAACTTTATTTTCATTTATTGAGTGTTTATCATTATTTGAACTTGTTTCATATAAAGTTTTACATTATTCCATTTAACAATATTTTGTGTTATTTTATTTTTATTTGATATACCTTCCTAACACAAAAATAATTGGAAAAATATTTCTCAATTGATGGGATATGTTTATTTGAAACCATAAACTTTATTTTTATGAATGGCTTATGATCATGTGATTCTATTATTTACATATTTGTATACACTTTTATTGATATTGAGTGAAAATTTTATTTTAAATATTTTATATTGGATTATTTTCACATAGAAATTATGCTATTGAATTGAAATGGAGAAAAATATTGGTTTTTTATATGTTTTTATTCTGATACAGACGATTATTGGAAAGTTGACTATATATCATTTGCGGATCCACCTTATTTTTATAGGTGAGTTATGATCAGTTTATGTATTTTATTGATATGTGAATTTTTCTAAAATTCATGATGATTATCGACTGTAAATGTCAATTTATTTGGTATTTATTTCTGTATTCCTCATTTTATAGAGAGACATGTTTTTTCCCTAATATTTCCTTCAGGTAATGTTATGAAAGGTCTTGATGAATCTTATCGTGACTTAATTAGACATAATTTTGTGATGGGGGGGGCCTAGAATTATGTATCCCCACAAATTATTAACATGTCTAATTAGAAACACTATATTGGGAATTTTTTCTATGGCTACCCACTTCATCAATATATCTTGACTACAGTATTAATGGTAAGTATTGTTTCATTGAAAAGGGCCTAAACAACAAGTTTTCGATTTCTATAATTATGAATTTTATTTGTAAAAGATTACAATTATTGATATCCATGATTTGATATATTTTCATGGATATATCATTCTCTTCGTTTCACTTTGATAATATCTTTATGTTTTTAAATATTCCTTCCATAATATTTATTCCATTTTTATTCCATGATTGCTTTAGTTATATGATTCACTTACTGGGTGTTTGAGATGGCCACTTATTATGTTTCCATTTCAACATTTTATGAAGAAAATTGGTACACCTAACATGCATAGAAGGATAACACAGGTGAAATAATTTATGGCAGATATTGAAAAGACATTATGGATTAAGTGGTTTAAAATAAATATATATATGAGAAAATTCCATTTCATTAAAATAATAAAAACTATTTATTAGTTTAAGAAGTGTCCTATTTATTTAATGCTATAAACATGAAAAAACCTTCATATGTAATATATTGAATATTCATTTTTTTAATCATGGATGGTTATATTTAGGCTTTTACAACTAGTATCAAAGTGAATATGTAAAGTATTTGTTTATGGAATTGGATCCTAGAGTGTGGGTATAAGGCATCATAATTGGTATCAAAGGACATGTTTAGATAACATTAGTGATTAGGATGTTTGTTGGTTGTAATTTAAAGGTTGACAAGTTAGGGTTAATAATTAGTTGAAATGTATAGGTAACCCTTTTGGACAAGTAATCAATTTAATTTTATGACAAAAGTGCTAATTTTATTTGGGTATTAAGATTAGAAAACTTCTATAAAAACCCTAGGAATGTGTTTAAGTATTAGATAACATCCTAATGATTTGGTAAAGTATATATTATGTAGTTTTTCATAGAACTACATCCATGTCAAGATACTAAAAGGTTGATGTAGTTATAGAAAAAAATATAACAATTAGGACCTATTGATAGCACCGACACCCCTCCTTAACATAGTCATTATGTCTTGGCCTGCCAAGTACAACCAATTTCTCCACAGACATGCGGTCCACTCCCTGGGACCCACCAATATGCATGAATGGTTCATCAGAATAATGATTGACCCCACAGACCAACAAATTTTATTTATAATGTGATTTTTCTTCACTCACACTCACCCTAAGAGACTTCATAGGTGGTCACCCATCCTGATCATTATTCCAAACCAAGAAACACAAATAGAAAATTATTTATCTTTACATCCTTTTCATTTCACTTATTAATTACCAATATCTAAAAATGAATTTATTTTTATTTATCATGTGATATATTTTATAAATAAATTTATAAAGTAGTTTAGATTCCTTTTCTATCGATTAATATTTAAATGTCTTGAAAAAGTCAGGTTTTTTATTTATAAAATTGATTTTATAATAACCAATGTGATAAATAGAGTTAACCTCCTCATCACATCTGTTATTTTCTAATCGACATGATATAGTAATTATCAATACTTATTGACGAATGTTATATGATAACCAACAAGAAAAATAGTCTTTCTCATGTTGATTATTATTTAATTTATGTTTGATACCATTTAAAATTTTATGACTCATCTGTTAAAATCAATTTGTTATTATACTCTCCCACAAAATCTAACTCTTTTCTCTCATGTAGAAGTTATAACCCTCATTTCTTTGATATGGTGGACTCAAATCTTAGTTTTTTAAATTCATATATCCATGGGTTTTGTTAGCCTCATTGTTGTACATTTTATTTTCTCAACTCTCAGTTAAGCCTCACACATCGATCCTACCTTTTGGTTGTTCAATGTCACTGAAGACCAAGCTATAATTTTTTCTTATTCACTGTACTAAAATATCACATTACCATCTTCTTTAATCCTCATATTCTGTTGGTATCATTGATTCACAAAATAATTTAGGTCTTTTCATCTCAAATATCACATTACTATCTTCGTATACCATAATTATACATTGATTTAAGTAAAAAGTGCGTGGATTTAATTATATATTAATGTTCTGGGGTTTCTTTATAATGGAATGGAATTTCCACTGAATTGTTTCACATCTGTTTATATTGAATCCCCTATTAAATTTCTACATTAAATATCAAAAAATTTCTTAATTGGATGATTTTTGTAGATCATTAATTTTTTATGAATACTCTACCATCAATATAGATAAATTTAAATTGGAATTATAAACATATTTGTGACATAGAAAGATTAAAATATAATATATACATAAATTTCAATTTTCATGTAGTTCATTGTAAAATATCAAATAACTAGGGTATATGTATATCAACACTTATCTTTTGATGTGATCATGTTCTTTCCTTGAAAAATCATATAATATATATACAGTCTTCATATTATAAGTTACATTCAATATAATGTTTCCATTATTGGTGAATACATAATAGGAACTATCAATTAGTTCGTTTAAAATTCACTATTATATTCTGATAGATATATCTTCATGGAATTATTCATCCATTACATGGTATTCTCACTGAAATAATTTTTTTCCCAATAAATTTTTATTTTTATTTTATCAAATGATGTGGAATATAATATTTAAAATATGGGTTTTTAGTGTGTTACATTCAAATAAGATATGTTGTCATTGAATAAATAATACGTAATATTATTTACAAAATTATTATTATATACTAGAAATAAATAATAAATAATATTAATTCTATAAATATATATGTACCGTATTAAAAATTCATCATTGTTTTGTTTGAACATACCAATACAATTATATTAGAGTATGAATTAATGTTTCAATAAATAATTATTGTATTTTACAAGAAAAAAATTCTATACAAATGATTGATAAAGATACTAATAAAAATGTAAAATGTTCACATTATTTTGATTCTATTCAATAATATTCGATTCGATGTTCAATATAATCTCATTTAGATGAAAATTAAAAATGAGAGAATGGATTAACTATATTTTCATTTTTAAATTACTTCCTTGAATTTATTTTTATGATTTAACATTTATATTTAAACTTATATTACATTATTGTCTATAATTAATAATTATAATTTTCAAATATGTGTATATTTGTTTTATATTTAAAAATTTGGTTAGTTCCAAATTATAGAAGAATTGAGATAAATTTAAAACTAGTTTATCTAGAAAATTAATATGTTTTTTATATTTGTGAATGATAATAATGAGTAAAATTTAGATTATGGTACTTCAAATAAGTGATGAAGATGAGACAGGAGTTGATACTTTTTTTTTAATTTTCTAAATTAAATATTCCAAACAATGCCATGTTTTTTCATCTATTCCAGAAATATTGAAATGTGAATAAGTTGAAAAGAAGGGATATCAATGATCATTTAATTTTTCATGGTGTAAATTCTTCTTATAACCCTTGGATAACGCATGGTAAAATTAAGCCTAATTTTGGATCTCTTGATGTTGATACTTTTCAATATGATAAGTCTGTTTAAATTGACAAAATGATTCGTGATATTAAAGTAAAGGAAACTGAGAAATAATTAACAATTGATTTTCTATATAGTGATTCTAAAAAACCATTGTATCCAGGTTGTACATGACTTTCAATTTTATCAATGGTTTTAAGAGAGAATTAATTGTAGGAGAAACATGGATGGAGTGATAAGAGTGTAGTGAGTTTCTAAATTGTTGAATGATATTCTTACTAAATATAGTGATCTTCTATCTGCACATTATAAAGAGAAAAAAAATACTATTATTGAAGGTATAATGGTACATAAATTTACATTATTTATCAAATAAATATGTGGTATATTGGAAGGAATAAGAATTTCTTTTAGGGTGACTTAAATGTGGGACCTCATAGTATATATTGAGCGAATAATCACAAGGTGATTTTGCCATTATAGAGACCCTTTTTATAGAATTTTGGTATCTTCCTGTAATTCCTCATTTGAAACAATTTTCTGAAAATTCACATGATACAAAAAGGTTAATATCAAATACAGATGAGAGGATATGTGATTGAAAATTATAGCATCCATCTGATTGTCCAAACTGGAAAAAAATTGGTTATTAGTTTTCTACATTCGAAAATAAAGTTAGAAATATCAGACTTGGACTATGATATGATGGAATGAATCCATATAAAAGACATTATAGCATGCATAGTTCATGGTATATTTTATTGGTAGTTTATTACTTATCTTATAAATTTTATATGAAGTAAAAAAATGTTATATTGAGTTTAATGATCTCTAGACCAAAACAGCCCAGAATTGATATTGAAATTTTCTTGTCACCATTAATTAATGATTTGAAACTGTTATAAGATTAAGGTATAAGGTTGTGTGATTATTATAAAATGGAATATTTTTAACTTCCTGAAATGATTATGTTCATTATAAATGACTTCAAAACATATGTAAATTTGACTAGATACAGTGTTAAGGGACATAAATCTTGTCCAATTAGTGGAAAATAGTTTTCATATTATCAACATCATCATGGGAGAAAAATAATAGACATGGGTTATCAAAAGTTTTATTCCATTGATCAATATTATATATGATTAAAAAAGGTATTCAATGGAAAATGTGAAATTTTATATTTCTCTAAAACACTTATCCACTAATCAAAATTTTGAGAGGGTGAAAAAAATTGATGTGAAATTTGGAAAGGAATAAAAATTTGGTAATTATAGAAATGTGTGGAAGAAACAGACAACATTTTTTTAGCTACCATATTGGAGATATCATGAGGTCAAACGAAGCATTGAAGTCATGAATGTGGAGTAGAATATTTTTGAAAGATTTACTGGAACATTTTCATATATTAATATAAAGACTGAAGATGGATTGAATTCTATATTGGACTTACGCTCAATGAGAATTCATTTAAAGTTGGATCCCACAACTAATTGAAGGTTAACATCCCTTCCCCCGAATTGTCATAAATTATCCAAAAGGGAGAAAATTTTCATTTTTCTATGTCTTCATGATATCAACGTGACATGGTCTTATTCTTCAAATGTAAAAAATTTTGTTTCATTAATGTCTTTGAAGTTGAAAGGTGTGAAATCTCATGATTGTTAAGTCATGATGCAACATCTTCTACTAGTTGCATCAGATGGAATATTTCTCATCCATGTCAGAATGACTATCATGATGGTTTTTTATTTATTAAATTTAAATTTTAATAATGTGATTGGTTTTAATTCTTGGAACACTTTGGATAATGAAGTGGTTTATATAATTTCTCAATTAGAAATTTATTTTCCGAAATCTTTTTTGATATCATGGTGAATCAAATGGTTTAATTAGTGTGATAAATAAGGATTTTCATAGTTTCATATCTAATTTGGATGTATCCTTTTGATATTTATAGGAATATATTGAAGGTGTATATAAATAATCTATATCTACATGAATCGTTCATTATTGAGAATAATATTTTTGAGGAGTTTTCAGAGTTTTGAATAAGCTATTTGTCTGTAGTGGAGCACATCGGTTTTCATACATCTCATTATGAATGAGTTAATTATGTGGGAAAGGGGATCCATGTATTAAAATTTAAATCTTTTACAGGTGGAAAGACAAATAAGGTACATTTATACATATTTAATGTCCTTTATGACGCTTATCCCAATATAAAATTTATTATTAATGAGTTGCAATAATGTTATCCAACGATGAATGATATGTTGATTTTAAATGATCATAATAAAACTTTTCCTCAATGATTTCAAGATACCATTATTAGTATATCAGATGCATCATAAACATTAATATGGATAGTTGGTGGTCCAATTATAAATTTTATAAAATGTCTTGGGTATAACATTAATGTCTATATATTTAATACAAACGATTAGGAAAACAAAAGTGCTATACATAATAGTACTGTATTAATGTTTTTATAAGTAATAAATTTTTTGTGCGCCAAATATGAAAACATAATATCTAAATCAACTACATATTATGGTGTCATTGAAGAAATATGGGGGTTTGATTACATTAAAGTACATGTTCTATTGTTTAGTTTCCAATGGTTTATCAGTAAAAATAGTACTAGACATGATGAATTTGGAATAAATCTACTTAATCTAAATAAATTGGAATACGCAGTTGGTCCTTTTATCATTGAATATCTGGAAAATATAATTCTATGTTCTTAATAAATCTAATATGTAGTGTTCTATGGTTTTATATTTAAATTAATAATATATTAGTGATGATGAACTTGATAGAGATGTTGATTTATGTTAGATCCCTACATCTATGGAACGATTGATAGATAATATTTATGATCATTTCATAGAAGAGTTTTGTACCATACAGAATGATCATAATAAAGGAATTTGGGGAAAACAATACTTTATTTTATTCATAATATTGAAGGTAACATATATTTATTTATATTATACAATTAAAAATTTCATAAATTTTTAGATATTTTAATTTGATTTTCTTTATTGAAACATTTATTATAACTAATAATAATTATTTTTTGTTTATATTAGTTTTGTTTTGTTTTTTCCACCATGTCTACCCTGAAGTAAGTTATCTATTAATTTATTCTTTTGAAACCCATTTACATTAAATTTAATATATTAAAAAACTATTTTATAAGAGTATATTAAAATAATATTTTTGGTTTAAAAATGATTTATCGGGTTAGAGAATTTTTACTATTCACACACCATTATTGGATTTGTATTAATTAATTTATATCATTTCATACCTTGTTAATATTTTTATCATTTTAGTTAACATTAACAAATATGAATAAAAATCTGTTAATTTTAGTTTACCCTACTTTTTGTTTGATAAATATATATTTTTTATATACATTTGAATGAAATAGATGGAATTATATATATTTTTTTACAAATTGTTTTTGATTTGATTTGAAGGATAATGACAGATCAATCATATGATACAACACATAATTCTAGAGATGACCAAACTCATACCTCTTGGGTGGAATGTACATAGGCTCCTATTGATGATCCTCCTCATCCTTCTTTACATGAAGAATTTACTTCTCTAGTAGAAAAGAGTTTGAAGTTAGGTTAACATGGCACCACATGTATACAAAAAAATTTAGTTTCCAATATTCAGGACTAGAGGATACCATTAAGATTTGATGATAATGATATCAAAAATTTTCCAATATCAAACAAATTCAAAAAATTTGTATAGTGTAGGATAAAATAAAACATAGTATTTTTTATGATTAGAGATGTCTTGAAAAATGTGACATTATCACAATTATGAGAGTCCATTTTTGTGATCTCATTTTCTATTATTTTAATTATCTTAAAATTTTAATAGTAATATATGTTTTATCCCTTCTTATCAAGAGACATATGATATTCCTAATAATGCATGTGTTAGGAAGATGTTTTGATCATTTGTTAGTAGGTGATGAAGGGATTTTGAATCAACCCTAACATCAAATATATTTTTCAGGAATAGACAACATCATAATACATGTGATATATATCCATTTATATATGAATATACATAAAAGAAATTTTTTCATAGTATACAATGAGAAGTGTTTTTTGGTTTGTATAATGTTACCTTTTATAATATTTTTTATACTAATGACCATGTTAATGAATTATTTATTCTTAATTCATACATTTTAGTAATCGAGGAGATCTCATTAGGAGATCCAATCTAGAAATTCATACCCTTGTATGTTATATTTGGGTGGGTATAGATTATTGGAAGAACAAATGGTAGTACAAAAAACTTCAAAAACTGATATTTGAGTCTGTAGGGTCTCTAGAGGATTCCCCTCCACCCCCACTAGACATAAAAAATGGAAGAGGGATTGAATGGGAAGAAAATGAAAATATCTTATAGAAGATTCAAAGTTTGTAGCTAATAAGATTGTAGGAAGTTTAATTAATTAATTAATTTATGTTAAATAAAATTTTTATATATTGTGAATCATTACATAATTTTTAAATTATTCTATATAGGATTCTCTTAGGAGAAGAGCATATAGGGGGTATTTAAAGATGAGGTTAAAAATGATATTTTAGCTACAACAATGGGAAATCCCAAACACTTGGTTCATATTTGGGGACACCCAATATGTTTATCGGAAAAAAAATCTTTTCCTACATTTAGAATCTTTTTTAGAATTATATGTTTCTAAAAAATGAATATTTGGAATCTAATGTTTATGATATTCATTTGATGATGGATGATTGGATCAAAGCATCCATACGGTCTATGCTTGTAAAAAATTATTGACAGTTTCAGACTATTGATCCAACTCCTCTACCTCCAACAACAGATGTCACTCCTCCAACTTATCCTACCCATACATCGCCACCTATAGACCACACAATGTCTTATCCTAACCCTACACCCCCACATCTATGACTTCCCATCTTTTTTCTATTATATGTTGATGATCTCTATCATATTATTTCATATGGGATGATATTTTATATCAGAACTACCATTCATCATCAATATATAGATATAGAGCATTATAGGATCACTATACATGATATAATAGATATATCAACAAAAATAATATGCCATAAAGATGAAGTAAGTATATTTAGACAAGGTATAATACTTTTTATCATCTTTAATTATTAGACATATTACTATATAGTTATGCATATAATTTATCTTTTATTCATTTCTCTATTAAGTTTTTTTATCAATTTAATGATTATATTTTTATATAATTTTTTACAACAATACCTTAATAGTAAATAATTGTTTAATAGACATTAAAAAATACAACGTTTTATGAATTCTGAGACTAATTTTACTACTCTTGATAGATTGTAAACTTATTAATATATGTTATTAGATGTACATGATATTCCAGTTGAAATTGATATTTTTTGGTGTGACATGACTGTGGGGATTTGGAAAAGGTATATCATAGATATTGTAGCTAGATATCATTTGGGCATCACTATGATGAATATTTTTTCCATTTAAGTCAATTAGTAAAATTATTCAACTAATTTAATTTTTTTTAAAAAATTATTATTACGTTTTTTATTAAGTATCATTATTGAATTTTAATATATGATGAAAAGATATATGTGTATGAATTTATGGACATAGATTTGACTTAACATGTATCTAGGAAGATGACCAACGTGGAATGAATAGTTTATATTACTGAATGATTTTAGATGTATGTAATTATTCAGTATTGGATGTTTCCATATGTTCAAGAGTATGAAACATATTTCTCAAAAAAATGTTATATTTCTCTTACCATAATAACAACTCACATTAAAGATTATTATATATTAGTGTCCATTGGATGTGGGTTTTTTTTCCAATAATAAAGACGCCTATTAGTTATGCTCTATCCATGGTGAAGTGGTGGAAAATTTTAAGAATGTATTGAACATGTATGTTTTGAATATTTTAATACTTTTTTATGTTATGATGAATAAAATTTATTTTCTTAATTCAATTTTCAAATATGGTATGGATTTTATTTAGAGATATGATAAGAAAGAAAAGTGACATGGTGAAATTTGTACATGCTCAGGTGTATTTTCATTTAAAAATACTAAATTTATATATATTACGTAAATTTTTTATTTTGAATTAAAATTTATTTTGAAAAACATTTTCTTCAACAAGAAGATATAAAAATATTAGATATTATGTTTTAAATATTTTTAATGAAATCATTTCAACTTGGATAATTATGAATTTCTAGAATTTTATATTTCTTTATAAAATTTTCCTTGATATTTTATTTAATTTATGGAAAATAAAATTAAAAAATTTTAATTTATAATTTTAATATTTTTAATGACCTAAATCTATATAGTGAACATGATTGGAGAAACATACAAAATGAATAGGGTATTCATTTTATAGCTTCCATTGATTTTTAGTTTATTTGAAATATATTTTGTAAATTTAAAACTTCAATTTAAGTGTCTTTTACAGGATGTTTTACTAGTGTTTCTGCTACATTTTCTAATAGATGTTTTCTCTTGTATGTTGTAGAGATAAGGAATTAAAATAAAATTATTAAAAAAAATTCAAGTCAGTTGTTGGATAACCGACCTAGAATAGTAATTATCCTGGGTTTTTCACCTTAGTTTTCCATTAACCAATGTAAAAACCCTAGGGTAATTTGTTTCTCTGGTTGATTGTCGAATAATTGGTGTGAAAAACAAATACAATTGGGTTTTTCACTTATTTATCTAAAAAATTATATAAAAAACTCCAATATATATTTATTTAAATTATAAATTTCAACTAATTTATAGTAAAATATTATTTACAACACCACCTTAAAAAATATCGCCAAATAATTAACATCAAAAGGAAAAAAACTGACATGAAAATTAGTTTCAACCCATGTAGTGCCACTACACTTTAGAATGGTTCCTTAATCTAATAAAAATGTAAAAATTATGTCCCATTGTTATTATATACACCCCTCCTTTACATGACACTTAGGTGTAGACCTTCCATTCCCCACAAATTTCCCCAAATACGTGTCTTCCCCACCCTAGGAACTACCCACCTACCTAAATGGATCATAAAACAATTGAATGTCGCCAAAAACCGACACATATTCTTTTTAGTGTTTTTTTCAATCAAACAAACCATGAGAAACTTCCATGGAGGTCACCCATCCTGACCATTGTTCTAGGACAATCATTCTTAACTTTTTAGTTCTAATTAGGTATGCTCCATAAAAGAAAGGTACACCTCGTGGACATGAGTCATATCATTTATTCCATTAAAACATTATCATTCAGGGGTTTTACATTCACCCCACCCCCCCAGAGCACAACATACTCATTATAGACCCTATATCTCAACCTAGGTAGTTCCATTACACTTAAGGATGGGTTTCAACTCTTATATCAATGTAACAACCATTACCCACTGATAACATAGACACCACTCCTTAAAAAGGTCATTAGGTTTTGGCCCTCTAGGTACTAGTAGTTTTCCCATAAACATGTAGTCCCCTCCATGGGACCCACTCACAATCCTAAATTATTCATCCGACTAAACACTATCTCCACAGTCTAACACATGTTCTTTCCAATGAGCTTTGTCGTCACTCACACACACATTGAGAAACTACCCTGGAGGTCACCCTTACTGATCATTACTCTAAGAAAATCATGCATAGGTGTGGAATTTAAATTCTGTAGGATCCTAAAAATAATGTTTCACCTTATTGTCATGATCCATATTATTTATACATTTAACCATTTATCATTATAGGGTATTACACAAGTGCATCTAGGGGTAGTCATCCTAAAAAACGGTTGGGTAAAAATTGACTCAATCATCACTATGATTCACAATGAGGTGGCCTAGGACTCCAGAAATTGAGAGACCCTCCGAAGGGATATTAATTAGTAATTCAAAATACCCATCAAACCCATTATGATGGATTTAAGAAATATTTAAACTAATTATGTTAGATAACCTAATAAAAAGATAACCATGGATAACCAAAGTCTGAATAAAGTGGGTCACATGTTTATAAAAATTATCATATTTATAAAATGGTATTAAAAGGTAAAAATATTCATATTGATGTTTTCATGTACATATATTAGATATTATCATAACCATTTTGGTTATAGTATTTTATTGAAATAGGATACTGAAAATTAATATGATAAAGGTATGTACCTAGAAACCACTATGTCTTATAAGCAAAGAAAGGAGCATTCTTAAATGGATTATAATCTTATTGCATTCTAGTTGTGATGTAAAATTTGAACTTCTCAATATTACCTATGGTGGTGAGGTTGACATCATAATAAAAATTATTAATTAATAATCTAACCTATTTTAATTAGTGAAGTGTTATTTATCGATTGCATCATTGTATATTCTATATTTTATTCTAGATTATAAGAAACATCTTAGGATTATTATTCATTATCTCTTCCATAAATATTTAGAAAAATATATTAAATGTTATAATTAATATTAAAAAGTGATTTTATTTCAAGGTTATATTTTGAGGATAACTATTAGATAACACATGATTGAGGGATGGATAACTAGTTTGTTTAAAATATTTTCTAATGTTTATATAATAATGTGTGTTTTGATTTTGAATAAGTAAATTAGATAGTAATTGGAAACATTGGGATTGATAATTAATTAATGATATTTTTTGGAGAAGTTCATATCATTTTTTAGATAATGATATATAGGGACTTGTGTGTGAACATATGAACTAGTGGTTAATACCATCTAGGAGGTAAAAATATAGTTAAATTTGGAGGAATATATAAACTCATTGTGGTTTAATTTAATTGAGATTCAAATTGGTTATAAAAAAGGTGTTTTATTGAGATTATATTATTAGGGTATATACATACTTGGGTATAATATTATAGGAATGAATAATATTGTTTAATGATAAGTTTGATTTTCAGAGCACAGATTTAAATTATTATTGGGTTTATAATATTTTATGAAAGTTTATGATAATTTGGTATCTCTGTTTTAAGGATTAGGTAAATAAGAATGAGATAACCCAACTCAAATGTAACTAGGGTTAAACCAATAATGATATATGATAAATTTAGAGTGATTTTGGATGAAATGGGTTTGATACATGTATAGTTATATGAATTATTGCATAAATTGATAGTGTTATAAATAAAGGCATATTAAGGTTAAATTTCTCCATTTTTGTTTATAATAATTCCCTTAAAAAGTTCACCACTCATTATTTCTATTTTTTTAGTAAGGTATAGAACTAGAAGGAACTATGGGTGTGAGGGGCAATGAAGAGATTTCCTTAATGAACAATCCATAAAAATGGGAGATATAGTGAGAAACCTTATGATTATTCCAAACTGACTATCATGAAATATGATTTATAGCATGAAGATAGTCGATGTCCCAAAAACAACAAGAAATAGAATGATAGAGTCTCAAGAAATATCGGTTGATGAATATGATAATGGAAGGAGGATTAAATTTCCTATATGTCAAAAATGTGGGAAGAATATTAGGGTAAATTGTATTAAAGGAACATTTATGTTCTATATGTGTGTATATGAATGTTATTAGACTCACGATTGTAAGGAAAAGATCCAAGATACAAAAATATATTTATATAATTTTTTGAGTGTTGGTTATTATACAACTCTAGGTCCAAATTCAAGGATTAATGAGGGAGATAGTGACCAATAACCATCTTGATAAGGGAAATGCTATGAAAATGATCCTAATAAATCAGATAGTAATTTTTCAATCTACATTTTCTGGAGTCCTTTTTCATTTATGTTTTAACCAACTACTGGATATAGAGTTATAAATAAAAATAATTTATTGTATGATTATCAAAAAAATCATTTTTAGGGGTTTTGGGAAGCTATTCATTATGGTTAAACATCAAAATACCATTGTATAATTCTATGTGAAATTAGTAATGCTTTATCTCCATTTATAAATAACTTATAATAATTTTTCATATAGGTAAATGAATTTCTACATCATAAATAAATCAATTTTCATCTAGTCGTGTATTGTTAATTATGATTTTTATATACAAATTACTTTAATTTTGTGATTCAAATTTAAATTATGAAAATTATTTTAGGATAGGATAATGTAACACCCTAAAATTACAATATATTATAACATTTAAATAAGTAAATGTTTTAATAGCTTGCTCTACAGACAACACGTAACATTATATAAAGCACATTATATTTTGATAAAATATATTTATTTAAGTATAACGACTAAAATCCTATCCATTTAATTTGATATAATGAATAGGATGGACCACTTTAAGAATTATATATACATATGACATTAATTATACTTTTAATATGACTGAAATTAAAAGAGTTTACCAAAAATAACAAATAAGATTATTTATTGTGTATAAAATTATTTTTTTAAAATTAAGTTTTAGGTGAGACACGTTTATAATTAAAAAAAACTTATAATTAAAAATAATTTATATTTGATATTATTAATTTGGTGAAACCAATTTATATTGTAAAATATATGAAATAATAATAATAATTAAAATTTTAAAAAGTCATTTTCCAATAGAAAATTATTTTTATGAATTTTAATTTTTTTGGAAAATGGAATTTATAGTTTTAAATTTTCTAAATTAAAAAATTTAACATAATTTATTAATTCCTCATATCAAAATTTACTTAGTGGGAATTTTTTATCTTTTTTTAAATTGGTTGATTTTTAGTCGAAAAATATAGCTTTGAAGAAATATATAATTTTTATTAATTTAGCACTATAAAATAACAACCTGGAAATTTATAAATCATTTTAGTTGATAAAATATTATTTTTTTAATAAAATTATTCATTTAATGAAATTCTTTGAAATTATAAAATGTACTAAAAACATTGTTATAACTTTTTAAAATGATACTTGAATATAAAGATTATTTCTAATATTTTCATTTAATCAATTATTTTTTAAGGTATATTCAGTTTTTTATATGAATTATACTCATAATATCAACTATTTTATATAATAAATCAATTTATTTCATTAAAATTAGTATCCAAGATAATTTTATCTTAGATATAAATTTAAATCATAAAAAAATTATTTTTCTAAAAACTTTTTTTACTTCGTTAAGTGTGTTTAGTTAAAAAATAAATTTTTAAAAGATAATATATGTTATTTGATAATTATTTTTTCAAATATGGTATTAAAATTATCAAATTATTTAAAAAATTTAATCGTAATATTTTTCATTGAAATTAATTGATGAGGTTAGAAATTATCTTCCAAGGTAAAAGTAAATTTTGTTAAAAGAGGCAAATATAAAACAAAATACCATAGAATAATAGAAGGTTCCCGAAAAAGAATTGGTTAAGGTTATTTTTTACCCAAAATCATTTTACACTCATATTTCTTGCGCATTTTTATCATTTTTTAGTTGAATATAAAACTTATATTATTGAAAATTAAAGGGTTTCTCCTAAAAACACCCTTCACTTCACATGAAAAATTTTATAATATTAACCACTTCAAGACACACCAGCATATAATTTACTCATTAAAATATAACACATTTATAATTATAGAACCCTATCCAACTTTTAAAATATTATTTTTACCCTTAGTTAGAAAAATGCTTTCATTTCCAAGGATACTACTAAAGAACAATCAAGTCCTCAACATGGGTATTATGAACTAAAAACATTTCTCTATTATTATCTTAATTAAAATTTATTATATAAAAAATAATATAATTATTTTAGTTTCATTTATATACTATGATGTCACTTTATTATGAGTATTATCATTTTCAATTCATATACCCTATCCATTAAGAAAACGAATCTTTTCATTCATTTGTTGTGAGGACGATCGCCTCAGTGATGTAACGTGTTTAGTTTTCCTTCATGTCCTTAAAATGATGGATATAATGATGTTATTAAAGACTATATTTTTATTTTATGATATAATTAATGTTATGGTATGAAAAATATAATAACCTATTATTTATATGATCAAAAAATGATCATTTTTAATTTAATTATTTAATATAAACATACTAAGAGGATAATGTTTTTTCCAAATTGTGTAATATTTCCATATCCATTAATTGTTAATTTAAAATAATTACAATTATTATATATCACACTATTATGTACTAAATAATATCATAATTATCATATTATAATGGTATTGTTACAAAACCATCATAAAATCTGTCACTAAATCAGGGTTTGTTCATGTTTGGGTGGGTTTAACCACTTAATAGAACAATACTATGAATTAATATCACAAATTTCTATGGGAACATAATTAATGATATAATGTGATATAAATTTGTAAATAGTTATTTTTTTGGTTCTTCAGATGTTATATCAATATTTTATTCATTAGTTATGAAAACACACTTTGATCATCAAAAATCACTAAAACATACTTCTTATCAATTTCATCATCAAGGATAATGACTAAGACACAAATGAAATGAGTTTTAGACATCATAAATAATTATAAATAAATCCTAATTTTAATTTTAATGGCCAGTTAATGATGTACATTGAAATAAAAATTTACATGTACATCACTATTATGAAACTACTAAAAATGATCCAAACTATAATCACCTTATGTAGAAAATCAATAAAATTTATTAGATAATACATATTTATGAAGAGTATAGATGAAAATGGATATGGGTATGGTTTTAAATTGAGTGATTTTAATTGACATTTTTTTGATACATGTGGTTAAATCATGTTTGTGTATGATTAAAATAAAAGGTAAGTGTATTTCATCTCAAACTCCTCACATGGAGATACGTATTGTATTATATAACTAATTTCATTTTCATGAGTAATATTATACCGATTTGTGATTGTGTTCAACAATTTCACCGGGGAGAGTGTGTCCGTCTTGTTAGAGTATGGCGGCTCTGTTTGTTACCCCACATTCCCGCATTCCAAAGGCGGGTGGTATCCATTACTTTTATAGGGATGTTTACTCATTGATTGAAACGGGATGATGGGATATCATTTCTTCCCTCCAGGGATTCCTCCTCAGAGCTTGTAACCTATTTTGGGTCTCCCTTATAGATTTAATACATTGTTTTTGAAACTCTACTTAGTGTAATATCTTCATGGACACCCGTTAATTACACATACTTCTGTCTGGACATTCCAAAGGGTCTGGTCCAGGAAGCAACCTTCGGTCCGGGGAGTCGTCACGTTGGACATCAATGGCGTGTCGGGATGCTGGGACACTGGTATGTCTTGGTTTCTTCCCTTTATTTTAGGGCTACCTGAGGGAGTGAAATCCTAAGGCATCCCACATAGAATGTGGGGAATATTATATCATAGGCATGTATCTAAGGTTTTCCTCATCTTCCCATGTCTAACACAGGGTATGCCATGAGTTTAACATCTAGTGGAGACAGATTAGACTGGTCAGAGCACTTATTAGAGTGGAACATATGGGTGCAACCCCTGGAGGGAACACTGATGTTGGGGCCAATGAGTGGCTAGCTTACCAGTTGTTGTTAAGGGGAATGTGGAATGAGGTGGAATGATCCCACTGGGAAGTGGTGGCCCTGGTAAGAATCAGGATGGATGATGGAGGGTTTAAGGAAGTTGGGGGAGAATGAGAAGGAGTTGACTCGAGGATGATGGTGATGTTGGGTGTGAGTCTCAAAGAGACCTTCTATGTATCCCCATTGTAGGGATTCAATCTCCTCATAGTTTGGTGGGACTATGGGACATCTGAGGAGGTGACCCACAAGAATGGACACCTGGATGGGATTTAGATGAAATAGAACCTCCAGGTTGGGTCATGACCTTCTCAAAACACATAGTCATGAGGCAGAGATCAAGATGAGACATGAGTGAGAAGATTGAACCTCAGGGAGGCTCCCTAAATATCTCCATGGTAGGGTATCAAAGTCCACATAGTTCATTTGAAAATGGATTACATTCGAAATGGGTATACAATGAAATACCACTGAATGGGGTCACAATGGCTTGCCACTGGATGGGGGACGCAATTTAACGTCATGAAGTATGAAAAGGGCTAAGTAATTTAAACAACATATGGGAAGAAGGTGGCCTGATGTGATGGGGGTCAAAGCTAATGGATGTTGGTCTTGAACCTTAGGGAGGCTTTAAAGACACCTTTCCTTGGCATGGATCAATGTCCACGTAGTTCAGGTTGGGTGTTGATGAGCTGACATGAAGATGGTCGGGACCAATGGTTGTTGGGCTTGAACTTCCAGGAGGCTTTTTATGTTCCTTAACTTGGAAAGGATCAAAGACCACATAGTTTAGGAGGGGTGTTTTCTAAACCGACATGAAGACGGCCGAGACCAATAGATGATGGGATTGAACCTCGGGAAATCTTCCTACATACCATGCCCTAGAAAGGATCAAATTCCACATAATTCAGGTTGATTGGGAACCTACGTGAAAGGGGTATGAACCAATGGATGATGGTATTGAACCTTATAGAAAATTCCTACATACCTTTCCTTTTCATGTATCAAAGACCATGTAGTTCATGAAGGTTTGGGCGAACCGACATGAAGGGGGTCGGAGCAAATAGATGATGTAATAGAACCTCTGGGAGGTTTCCTACATACCTTACCATGGAAAGGATCAAAGTCCACGTAGTTTAAGTGTGTTTGGGTGAACCGACATGAAGGGGGTCAAAGAAACCGGGTGTTTTACATGAACCTTAGGGAGGTTTCCTACATATATTACCTTGTAAAGGATCAAAGTCCACGTAGTTCGGGATGGTTTGGGGGAACCGATGTTAAGGGGGTCGAAGCGACTGGGTGTTGGGCTTGAACCTCCTGGAGGATTCCTACGTACCATACCTTGGAAATGATCTAAGACCATGTAGTTCTGGATGGTTTGGGTGAATTGGTGTGAAGGGGGTCTGAGCCAATGGATGTTGGTCTTGAACCTCGGGGAGTCATTCCACGTACCTTGCCTTGGAAAGGATCAAAGACCATGTATTTCAGGATGGATTGGGTGAACCAATGTGATGGGGGTCAGAGCCAATGGATGATGGGATTGAACCTCCGGGAGGCTGTCTATGTACCTTTCCATGAAAAGGATCAAATTCCAGATAGTCTAGGTTGGTTTGGGGCTTACACTCTAGGATTCCCGGAGAGGATGTCATGGTCGATGCTTTCTCTAATCCCACATGAGTCATGCTCGGTGTGAGAAACAAGAGATAGAAAAGAATGACGATCATGTCATGGAAGTTGCGTCTATGGGAAGTAGAGTGGGGATGATGCGTAGGTAGCGAGCCAAAAAGGAAGCAGGGGCTTACATGTGGTCTGCAACCCGAAGAGGAAACAGGGGCATACATTTGGTTAACAGCCCAAAGAGATGGATATTGGGACTTATTGTAGGGTGGTGTAACGTGTGGTGACAAAGCCCAACGGGAGAGGGATTTGGCACCAAGGAAAAGAGGAGGAGCAGGGGTGATTACTCCTATAGGAAAGGCTATACACCACAGTGGTTGCCCTTTCCCCGCGGACATACACTACTCCGATAAAGAAAATATCATTCCATGTGAGGAATGTCCTCGCTTTTGTGGAGACCAGTGGGCGTAGATAATGTCTGAGACGAGGCACCCTGACTGTATTACATAGGGTGAGGCCATAGTTTAAAGTAATGTGCTGAGGACGATGGCACTTGGAATTTTTACATCCTGCATCTCAGATGAGGTGGGTTTGCTTCGAACCCCTAAGACTTACATAACTGATACCCACCATCCCATGGGGGAAGTATGGAATCGAAAATGTTGTGACTGGGGTGTGTCGAGAGATGATCACATTGGAGGTCCACATTAGCATGGCTATGCGAAGAAGCAATAGTCGTTAGCATCCATATGCGAAGAAGCATGAGGCAAAGCAATGCAACAGAAAGCATCGCCCAATGGACATTGAAATTGCTCTGTGCAAACCTGAGGGGCCACACGGGAAAAGTGTGTGAGTCACAACTGTGTCGTTCATAATAGAGGATCAAACAGGGTGTCTCAAGGTGAGGGCAGCACATGGAACGTGCATAAGAGAATGGACCGGGGAATGATAGGAGGTCCTCGTGTAAGATGAAAGGTTTTCATGCAAGACTAAGAGGTTACACGCAAGAGGTATAAGTGGTGTGCAAGCTGGAGGGGTTGAGCCCAAGGCGAACAGTTTGTGCACAAGGTGGACTGGTGTCATGCAAGCCCGAGGGGTGTGCGTGAGATGGATAGTTTGCGCACAGGTTGGATGGGTTGCATGAAAGAGCGCTGACGTAGAGGGAACCTACACACAAGATGGAACCCCTTGAGTGCAAATAAATTCGGGATGAAACGAAATTCCTGATGATTAGAGGGCCCATGCGAAGGCTCCCCCAAGGGACTTATCGCGCAACAACCAATACCTGAAGTTCATGGGTTTTTCATGTGGTTGCAGAAGATATGGTTTCTGCACTGCAGAGCATCACTTTGTCTTCAGGTTACCATCTCTGAAAGGTGGTGATACAGTTTGTTTTATAGCCAGAGTCCTCAGAGTGGCATGTAGGAGCATAGTGCACAAACTCTGGCCGGTGTCAGCTTGGGCGCGCAAAGGGGGTGGGGAGAACAAATGCCCCATCAACGTCGCCTTGTGCACAGAAACGGGTTGGGCACAAAAATGAGTGTTCGAAGTCATCTTCGGCGTAGAAATGGGGCTGGGCGTGCAAAGCCCTATTCTTCATCGACTTTGGTGTGGAAATGGGTTGGGTGCGGAAATGGTCATTCGATGTCGCCTTTTGTGCAGGAACAGGGCCAAGCATGCAAAGCCCCGTTTGTCATCGCCTTCGATGCAAAAATAGGGCGGGGGCGAAAATGCATGTTCGACGTCGTCTTCAGCGCAGAAATGGGGTCAGGTGTAGCCAGTCATAGAGGAAGGTTCATTGGGCATGGATGCGGAGGCCAACGCACAAGGGTTTGCGTGATCGATGTCATCTAGCACGCGTCTCTCTAATATTGTGTGTGCTCGCCTCTCAGGCCCTTAAATCTCCTCATTTTCATCCTGGATTCATTCATTGCTCTTTTATCTACCCAATGCGGCCCTTCTCCAAATTTCAAAATCAACAAACTCCCCCCTTAGAAATAGATCTGAATGGAGACCCAATTGTCTGATTCTAAGGGTACGCTGAAAAATAGAAAAGGCTTCTTCAATGGTGCGTAAAAATGCTTTTCACATGCGCAAGAGTGTTACACACACACCGAAGATATGTCAAAGCTTTATAAATAGGCCAAGGTCCCCCCTAGGACCTACATTGTATTTTTACATGTGACAGGCTTTGTTGTTCTCACACACGGAAACAATACTAATCCACGTGTAAGATTCCGTGACTGACTCCGAGTTTTTCATGCCATACAAATTTTTTCTTCATGCATCGACCTTATTTTGTGTCACCACCTATTTTGCATGCTGAATCTTCCATCTTTCATGCTGATCCCTTTGATGTTCTAAAAATGGCCACTCAATAGACCAACGTCGAGAGGGATGTTTTCACTCCGGCAATAAGAACCCAAATGATCGCAAACCATTAGATTATTCATGCGAGGAGGGTTTTTTCTGATAACCAAATACTTTTTGGCATGCTTATTCCAGCTCAAAATTATTACGTCCTAAGTGGTAGCCTACTGCTATAGAACTTAGGTTTTCTGGAAGAGATATTGATGCATGGTTTCGAGACGGACACACCACGGTCGTGGGTGATGCACGAGGGTAGTCTTCCACAATTAAACATTACCATAAACATCCATAATACTAGGGAAGCAAAGATCACAACCATCTACATCCTAAATCTGAAGGCTAGGATGGTTGTGGGAAGTGATTCAATTCCCGAGGAATCTCTTGCTACTTATGCAAGTACTTTCAAAAGTAGCATTACTGACTAGACGAAGGGCTAGAAGGAGTGGGATTTCAGATCCAGGGGAAACATTACTAATGAATGGGAATGGGTGTAGTGGGTAAGTTATACATGTAAGGAATTTGGGCAGGAGATGCAGACCATTGGGATTTTATAGGCCCTTTGGACCTCTCAATTCCACTTTTACCAACAACAGGACTTGGTAGTAGAGTTGTTTAGTCACTGGTCACCTGAGACCAAAATTTTTCACCTCCATCATGGGGAGGTGGGAATCAGTCTGTGGGATATTCATTGTATCAAGGTAATCCCCTTGTAGGGGTATCAGTACGATGAGTTCTTCCTAATGGAGAATGTCTGGGGGGATTGGACCCACACCCCAATCCTGTCATTGAACCTGCTGGAGGAGGCTAAAGAGGAACTCAGAATAAAATATACCCTAATGGACATACCCTATTTAGGGTAGTTTAGTCTCTTCCTGAACCAGGCCACGACTATAAACATGCGAAGCCGAGGGATGTAATTCCCAAACACATCTCATTGGGGAAAATCCGGATCATATTGGAAGATTTTGGAGATGGGAGAGTATCGATCATGGGGATTTGGAATCAATGAAGGTTGACACCCGAATGTGTGATA
Organism: Viscum album; assembly: GCA_963277665.1. Classification (NCBI taxonomy): domain Eukaryota; kingdom Viridiplantae; phylum Streptophyta; class Magnoliopsida; order Santalales; family Viscaceae; genus Viscum; species Viscum album. The sequence goes on from OY728129.1 coordinate 1,059,035,292, forward strand.
TAACAGGTTCCTCACTGTGTTCTTGGGTGGATCGTTGTTACCTTTGAGGGACACAAGGATGGGTGTCCACATTGGGATTCTAGTGATGGCCAGGATTATGGAGGAAAAGAACAAGGTTAACCTAGGGGTACTAGTGTTGTTAAGGATATATAGTATTATAGGGTTCATTTCAAGGGGAAGTATGCCCAAAGGGATATGCGGTTCATTCTATATCCTCTACGGTTGGGTCGCATCCCACTATGGTGGGTATGACTTCACGAATTCCATCTGCCCCCTTGTAATGGGATGCAACCATCCCTCTTGTACATCGATTGGATCTGCCCATTGATGCTTTGGGATGATAGAATGAAGCTCAAGATCAGTAGTCAAACTCATTTCTACTTCCACCCATTCTAAAACCCAGTCTCACAAATGGTAGACGATGTGTGGGGTCCACTAGAGTATAGGGATTACTTGTAGAAAATCTGGGGAGGTGTGCTGGTTGCCCGATTTGTTGGAAAATATTATGAGAACCATTTGTGCTGAACAGGTTCTTGAAAAAGTTAGGTTTCATGAAATAGATGCCCAGTTAAGTATATAAAGAGGTTTGGGAACAGCTTAAACCATGTATTCTCCACCAAGTGTGGCCTATGTTCACGACGGTAGGCCTTGGAGAAATCATCACTCTTCCCCCCACCGATATTAGTGTTTTACTGTCAATAGAGTATGCTGAACACTGGACAAGAATGTACCCTGAGGCGATTATTCGAAAACACAATCGACAGATCAAGGAAACTAGTACAGATCCTGAAGAGTATGAAGGTAGGTGAGGTGTCACGAGGGAAGTGAGGTAAAGAACAGGTCGGGGAGCTAGTGCGGCGTAGGCCGGTAATTCATGGAAGAGTAGACCTAGAACCTGCCTCTACCCTTCGGGGAAGGGTGGTCTCATTCACATCTTTAGGTTCCGAATAGAGAACTCCCATGAAAGCAACTATGGTAACTCCAGATGTCGTCTGCCAATGCTATCTTCCCTTATATGTGGTCTTCTTGGAGAATGTTGCGACAATCCATGTCCGCCGAAGAGTAATAGTGGAGGTTGATATGTTCCTGGATCGATCTACAGGACATATGGATCATCTAGATATCAGATAGATTAAACATTCATCATTGACATGAATACATGATATCCATGGACATGTATGCATGCTAGATAGGGCGGTATTAAGAACCACATCTCTTGGTGAAAGTAATGCATGGCTAGTAGCATGACCCAGAGAGGCTTCCATCCAAGGATGAATGTGTAGAGGATAAATAAGAATAATAATAATAATAATAAGGACTAGAATAAGAGGACCATGTTGAGGATATTGGTGTTGAGGGGCCTTCAAGAGATCCCACTCACGAGCAGGGTTCCTGAGAGAGTGGCGAAATAGTTGGCTCCACTGTAGAACTGGAATATGGGCTTGAGGTATGGTTTAAACCTTATATCAGGCTTCATAATTTCATTATCTCAATCCATCAATCAATCCCTATCCCATTCGAGAACACAAGGGTGAGGGTCCCCATGAATCCTTCCCCACCGGGGCACATGTACGCCTATGAAGACCGAGGAGCAACATCGGGGGTCAGTCCTCAGGACCAGGCATAGTGCGACACCAATTTCAGTTGGATTTATAAATAATGAGCCAGAAGGAGAGCACCATACCATCCCCATTGTCCTAGAGAGGCCAACATTTGTAACTGAGTTCACAAGCCCCGATGGCTCTCCCGTGGTAGGGCCTCCCTCCATGACACAGGCATTGGACACTGCTGCACTTGGATCCTGAAAGTCATTTCTATTTTCTTTTCCATATTTTCTAGAAAATTTAGCTACTCACGATGCTGATTCCTGATGAAGTGATCGCAAGGTTGGGGGAATGAAAAACCATCGAGTCTAGGACATCTGCAAGAGTAGGATGGGAAGTGACCACATTGACCTTTATAAAAGCCACCATTCTAATGACTCTACCCCAGTACTTGGTTAGCCAGAGATCTCATTGAGGGATAGTAATGTCGTTGGGGTGGAACTCCAGCCCAAATAGAGTGAAGTCCCTGATGAGGTGGAGGATCCCAAAGATGACCATGCTGTTGAAATCCTCACGGCTTTCACTGACTATCATCCTGAAGATCCTAAGGAGGTCGATGATTCAGATTTGGAGGAGGCCAATGAGTGCCATCTAATCTGGCACCAAAGGTGGAAGTGTATCAAGCGCTTTCTAAGTCAGACTTAGATGGAATGGATAAAACCGATGGGATCTCTCCACACCTTTCTACGCTTTCTCTTAGCTGGAGGGGTGGATTCCCAACATATTCATTCAAAATTATGCGACTACATGGATGAGAAGCCTCGTGAGAGCCGCCGATGCTCCGGCATTTTCCGTTTTCAGAAAGATTCAAGGAGTACCCATAAATTCCGGAAGGCGGAACAAGAGGTCCCACACCAAGATGAACAAGAGAAAGAAAACGATTTATTCATTGCAAACTATTCTGATCTTGTTGAGAAATTGAGGGCCCATCTAGAGGACGCCCAAGAGAAGCTAGTGGAAGTGGGTCACCAAATGACTGCACTCTAAACTGAACAGGCTCATGCATAGTCTAGGGTCAGTGAACTGCGCCGTATGGCCGCTGATGAAAAGAAGGTTCTCAGGGGGCGGGAGGCAATCCTGGAGGCCACAAGCCAATAGGTAGCGGCACTAGAGAAATTTATCCAAGATGTTGATCCTTAAGGGACCTATTTTGGTTGAAATCATAAACACATTTATTTTTACTACCCCTCATTTGGAACTACATGTATGAATGGGTTTATTTACATGTTTGTTAGGTTAAATGCATTTAAACCACAATCATGAAATAAATATCACTCCATTTAAAAGCTCACATGGGTCATTCTCGGTCTGAGAAATAGGGGATGCTCATCCTATTACTTCATTTGAATGCAGGAATGAAAACCAAGCTTCGATCACTCGTATTTTAAACAACCAACTCGGATTTCTGGGATGAAATGGGAGAGGGACGATTGGTGGATGAGGACCTCATAACAATCAACACGCCACCCTTCCAATGTGCTCTAGCGCATAAGGGGGTAATTCCAGGGGTGTTAGAATTAACCTGGACATAGGGGATTGGAAATTGTGAATCATGATGCTTGAGATCTGGACCGCAATGATGGTGGCATGGTGATAGGGGATAATTGTTGACCATGTTCGAAACGCAGTATCCATATCGACTTAGCTTGGAATGGATAAGAACAAATGAGGGTTGACTGCTGACCATGATCGGAACACAAGACCTGTTGCAAATGTCATCTAAGGTCCTTAGGGACGTTGGCTCAAGACGGTAGGTAAGCTAGTCTGGCATGAGACCGTGCTCTAAAGGGGGTCCCTTCAGACATGTAAGAGGATGAGGATCCAAATTACGGGCTCACGAAGCATGGACATGGAATGAGGGGAATTTCACCGTGAAAACTCCACACTTCTGGCTCATTTCCAAAATGTATCTGAATACAACTATATGTCATATTAGATAGAGGGAGTTGAGACCCTTCCCTCCAAGGAAAAGGGTCCCGAGGATGCACACTTCTAGATTAATGGTCATAGGATGATCTATTATGGTGGATTAATTTAATGGACTGTGCACAGGGTGGCAAAATATCCAAACCCAATGTGTAGTTCCAATAGGGATATCTTCATTTAGGGTCATAGAGCTTATACCAGGTGGTGAAAATACATGGGAGTTATATGGTGTAGCATTTTCGAAACCTGATATGGATGAGGGTGAAATCCCATAAGGTACATGCCACCCCATACGTCCCTGAAAGTGTTCGGACCGAGGGGCCGAAAGATGGGGGAAATGATTTTGGATTCCTAGGGTTGGACCCGAAGACAATGTGTCTGGGCTTTCATTCATATCCCATAAGGATGGGAATCAAGTTGTACGTAGTTCTACAAGGGAAACGGTATGATACCAGTGTCATAGATAATGAGGATGTGCGGGTCAGGACATTGCATCAAAAAAAGCAGTATTTGATAGATCTTGTTTGTCCATTAGGATGAATGTGTTTTTTTTATGAAGCGATGGACCTAGGATTGAAAATCCAGGTATGCCATAGGAATCAAGCTGTGTTCCAGCATTGAAAAATGGTATGGTGTGTGACTGATACCAAACATGATGCCCCTTCGAGTGAGGATATCACGACGCAGTTCTATTTTTCCTAATGTGGTCAGGATAATAATGTCACAGTTTGGGGTCATTTGATGTGACTGACCATGCATTTTAATGTCGTGTAGTATGGATGCAACAATTTAATGTCATGTGGGTCTAGTATTTCATGGACATATATACGAAAGATGAGGTTCAACAGATAATGTGTACGACATGATAAATCATACGTGTAGTAAATGAGGACGAGGTCCACATCATATCTTGCGTGATTTTGAGTAGGAAACCTCATGCTAAGTGACCCGAAATTGTTAGAGGATATGGGATAGGAGTGGCTAGCCCCTAGTTGAGATGGACTCGAAGAAGTGATGCTCGGGTGTTCCTACATATCCCATGGGAATGGGAATCAATCCCCACATAGTTCTTGAGGGTGCTTTTTAAAGTCATGGGGGACAACATATATTTTAATGTTATGTGGGACAGAAAGTAGGGGGACAACTCCTAGAAAGGGGCATACATGTTGTGGCTAATGCAAACCCGACGTGAATGAGGAAATAATTTAATACCACTCTATACAGTCCCATAATAGTTAGAGCCCCAAATGCAGAACAAAAGAGATAAATTACTGGATCTCGAGCTGGAACCCAAGACAAGATGTCTAGGTGAACCTACGTATCCCTTGGGAACATGAATCAAGCTGTACGTAGTTCAAAAATGGATCATATATTATGGTCTTAGAGCTCGGACCATGGAGATGTGGAATCCTTACACGTAGGTGCAGACCTCAACCTGATTCATGAGCCCACATGAGTCAAACTCGGGGTGGGAAACAATGGAGGAAGTGGTTTTTGTAATACCCATAACTCACACCAAAGGGAATTTGCTGTGGAGCCCCGAATTAAGCCTTCAGCAGGTCTTTTGTCCTCCTAAAGTGAAAATGCACAATGAGGGCTAGTTCTAGGAGGGTCGAAATTCCACTTAGACATAATGAGGTGGAAAATGATGTGAATCATGCGACCAATATTTTGGGCTTAATTGGGTTAGTGTGACGACGTAGTATAACTATTGACCGTATTCGAAGAACAGTATCCATATCGTGTGACCTGAAATGGGAACAAAAAATTATCATTAACCACTGACCATACTCTAAACATGGGACTTGAATCAATATGTTGTTTGAAACCCACATGGATGTTGGCCCATAATTTTTAGGAGGTCCCTTGGGCCAAGCATCCATGCCATTTGGGGGTCCCTTTGGATGTGAAAGATGATGAAATCCCAAATAAAGGAGAACACGTAGCCTATATGGTTGGTGGGAACATGCCCAGGTAAAATCTGACACTCAAAGATCCAAACCAGAGTACTCATGGGCACATTAGTGAACCACCATAAAGGGTTTAGGGGCTCAAACTAAGAGCATCCAATTTGAAAACATGATTATAGAACAAAGAGATGGAGAACTCTTAGGAGATTGAGGTACATGGTATGGTTTTTACAAAACTGACTTCAATGAGGACATAATCCCGTACCACACCATATATCTCGCTCATGGAAGATTGTAGGCCCAGGGTCCTATATAATAGTGATATTTCTAAGAGATGGGGTTGGGACAATAGAAAAAATGTATGTCTATTATTATGTATCCCATGATGGTGGGAATCAAGCCCTACATAGTTTTGGAAAAGGGACAACACGAATAAGGTTCAGATACCCCAATGAGGGGCATGTACATCACATCGAGTAACCCAGTGTGAATAAGGATGTGAGTCCATACTGTACACCAATAAGTGAGAACTTGTTTAAGAGCCCAAAACGGCCAAGGGGCTTGAGGCTGGACCTCGGACAGAAAGTCCCATCCAGTTTGTAGTTTAACGTCTTGCAGTGAGGACGAATGTATAGGTAAGGTATCTTGTCCAAAGATGTGTATGACATGGTGAGTAACCCTACATGAATGAGGACATAATCCCACACCACACCGTAATATCCTAAGTGAGGACTTGGGCCAGGGGCCCGAGAAGGCCAAGGGTCCTGAGGCTAGGCCTCAAACGGATTTTCCGGACCAGTTTCAAGTTTAAAATCATAAAGTGAAGGAAAAGGTGATCGTATTTTAGGTTCATATAACTCGGATCGTATATGGATAGTTTAATGTCATATGCATGGGACCGAGAGGGCAAATCATCGTGCTTATGGAAGACCACAAAGCTGCAACGATGATGGAGGAAAGATGTTGACCAGGTTCACAACACAATATCCACCCTTGTGTCACTAGAAGGGGGACAAACAATTGAGGGTCAACCGCTAACCATATTCTCAAAACGATACTTATATCAACTTGTCACTCGCAATCCTTGAGGGCGTTAACTTGTAATGGTAGGAGATAGCATTGGATGAGTATCCATGCCATTCGCCGGCCCCTCTAGATATAGAGGGTTAAGGAAACTCAAATGATTGGTCTTGCTGAACATGGAAGGGCCTATTTATAGCATACCACCTTTTTATAACATGAACTTTCATTAAATTACACAAAACTGAGGATCTTTAAGGTTTAGTGTCTTGGAAACAAGGAACATAATACATGAAAACAACATAAAAAAATTCTTCTTAAACACTTGAAAGTATTCTCCTTAAGTTCATCCTAGGTTCATTACTACATCTCATAACCTGGGAACATACATCAAAAGAAAGGGTGAGTAGAAGGCCCAGTAAGGTAACAAGAGAAACATTTAACATGTGAACTTGAGATACATCAACTATGTCATGAAAAAGAACTTTAAGGCATGAGAAAGAAATCATGTGGAATATCATAAGAAAAATAACATTTTTCATAATTTTAAGATGTGGCTACATCATTTAACATAGACAATCATGAAAATATCACCAAGGTCCATCCCCAAGGTGTCATTTGAAAATTACCAAGGTTATTCACCAAGATATCGTGAAAATTGTAATCTCTAGTCGTTACATCATTACCCAATGCATTGGAGCGCTATCAAGGAGCACCCTTAAATTTTCCTTTATTATCATGTCAGCCACATATATCATCATAAATAATTTTATAAACCACCCATATAGCATAAAAGAAATGGGTTTCATTTCATAATCATAACGTTTTAAAAACTGCTTTAAAGACATGATCTTTACGTCACTTTAAACCCACGGAATGGGAGAGCGGGTCTCATGTATGTAAATCCCAGAATTAAAAATAAAACATTTTGGTATATATGTGAATAACCCTATTTAAGAAAGTTATTTGAGTATTCACTTAATAAAATAAAATTACTTTATAAAGAGAGAGAGACATTTTGAGATGGAAATTCTGCAGCATAACGACTATGTTTTGGGGTTTTAAAAAACATTGAAAAGAGAGGGGGCATGGGTCAAAAACTCAAAAAGGACCCATAAAACAGTATAGGGACAGAATATAAAAGATTTGAGAACATGTTAATGAAATTTGAAAGATATACCATATGAAATAAGAACATGAAAGGAAGAAAAAAATATGATTTCTCTTATGAAAATTCGTCACCCCAACGGCGTCACTTAAACTTCAACAAAAATGAATTGACGAGATCAAATAGGGTCTCTAATCATATGAACATAAAAGATAAGTATGATAGATATAGAGATAATAACCAGACATAATACAAAAGTAACTTTAAATACTTTACATGAAAGTAGATATTTGAAAAATGAGAAAGGCAAACGAATCCCTTAAAAATTCGGCAGCATAACGGCGTCACATAAACTTCAACCAAAAATGAATTGACAAGATCAAAATAGGATCTCTCATCATATGAACACAAGAATTCATTATGATAGATATATAGATCATACCACAAAATAATAAAAAGTAACTTTAAAGACTTGACATGAAAATAGATCTTGAAAACGAGAAGGGTGAAAGAATCCCTTAAAAATTCGGCAGCCTAACGGCTCCACTTAAAACATCAAAATACTGAATTGAAGAGATAAAATGGGGTATCTAATCATATGATAATAAAATATCAGTATGATAGATATATAGATAATACCCCAACATAATAAAAAGGAACTTGAAATACTTGACAAGAAAATAGAACTTGAAAATGATAAGGGTGAAAGAATCTGTTACAAAACTTTCGGCAGCCTAACGACACCACTTAAACATTCATAAAATGAAATGATGAGAGTAAGAGGGGGTATCTCATCATATGAACATAAAAAGGACAGTATAATGAATATAAAAGTACATCCTCCAACATAAGAACATGGAGCATAAATGGAATGACATAAAAGAGATTACTTGAAAAAAAGAGAGAGGCCGGATCCCTTACCATAAACGTAACTCTTAAAACGCAAAGGTTGAGACCTTGAGGGCTTGGGGGAACCTTGGGAGGACTACTTGGGAGGTACGGAGACCAGAACTTAGTTGAGGATGGTTTTGGAGTCGAATGGATGAGAGGAGGCTTGGTATTTATAGGGAAAGTGAGGGGACAAGGCATTAATGGCCAAGGGACACCTCACAAGTGCTTTTCTCAAAACCATGTGCTCTCCCATGGAATTTACCATGGAGTTATGCCACATGGGGCCCCCAATACAATAATTCATCACCTTTGGTCAGCCAACCCTTAAAATATCTCATGACATCATCATGACATAGTTATGATGTCATTAAACATACCGAAACCCTAAAACTGTATTTTTACTATTCACTGAAAATTCAACATTCTCAGAAAAAATCCCAAAATTTCACCTTAACCAAATATCAATGCTCTGATTTCAAAAATAAACTCCATTTTATAAAAATAATTTTCTAAATATTTTTAATTTATTTTTTAAATAAATACACTATTCACTGAAAATTCATTTTGTTCAGAAAAATCCCCAAAAATTACCATAACATAATATCGATACTCTGAGTTCAAAAATGAAATCCATTTTATAAAAATAATTTTCTAAATATTTTTAATTTAATTTTTAATTAAAAACACTATTCATCTCAAAAAACTAATACTTGAATAATAATTTATGAAACTATTTTTTAACTATTTTATTGAATCACATTACTTAATCAAGGTGCCTAGATTATATTAATACTTTTTTTAAATGAGATTACTAATCAATTTGGTCACATTACTAATCCTAAGTAGAAAATCACTATTCATAATTTACTATTCATCAAAAATTATGTTGATCTTATTAGACTCTAAATTTCATACTAAACATAATTGTAGAAGACCATTTTTTGAAAATCATTACACATTTTTAATTATTTCAGGTTTACATAAACATTTTTAAAATATCATTTTTCGAAAATTAATCAAAAATATGCATACTATATTTATCCGGTCATTTGAATATTCATAAACCTCATCATAAGAAGAAATCAAAATTTTTATTTAAAACAAAGTATTACACAAGGTAGTTACGGTCTCCTTACATAGCCCCTTATCACACCAGCATATGACCTAAGTGTAAGGTGTGCTAAGGTGAGAGAGTCTGAGGGAGGCTCGGCCAACATCGCACGAGTAGTAATGTCTATCATTTTGAACTTCTCGCGAAGGCGATTCTGTTCTAACTTTACACGATGAAGTTCATCTTGGGTTTGGTCTAGAGCAAAGCCCAGTGGTACTACCTCCATCCCAAGTTCTGTTAGATGGGCTTCGATTGGTCCAAGACTACTGGGTGAGGCCGTCGAATCTTCTTTCTATATTAATTAACCAAGATTACTTATATTTAGAGACAATAATCAAAACGTTTAGTTTCCAGTGGTCATATTGACCAATGGTCATATAACAGTCAGAAACCCAATGGTCTCATTTTAATTATACTCATGTTATCAAATGAAACATTTTTGTTGAGTATAAATAAAATAAAATAACACACAAAATTAGGAAACAAGATTTATTCAAAATTTCGGGTCGTTACAATCTGCCCCCCTTAAGAAATTGCATCCTCGCAATTTTTAAAACTGGGTTTTGAAATTTCATTGAAAGTCCCACACTGGAAAAGGAGTCATTAAAACTATTACATTAAAAGAAAGAAAGGGAAGTAAAAAAGGTCACCCGAGTTAACCCATACTAGGATCCCATATAAGAAAACATGGACATGGGGGAAAAACAAAGTGTCACGTTCTAAGGGAGAGTGATAGAAAACATCATTAGGTGAAATTTAACAATAATAAAATCACAAACTTATGATGTGTATAAACGGTCTTTGATTACCTAGTAGGAAACGTAAACCAACAATGTTTTTGTTTTACGTTCCTTTTCATAAGTTTGAGGAATTCATTTACTACATAGAACAAAAACATAAGAAAATATACCAACCTTAAAGTAGAGTTTCAATATTTTCTCCAAATGATGAGAATTCAAAAACACTTGGTCTCATAAAAATCACAGGAATCATCTTCTAGAGAATCACATAATCCATAAAATATTAACTATCTATTTATTCTATCATTAAACATTATCCCAAAAAACAGACAGGTTAAGGTAAAACAACTGATCAAAAAGAAATAATCCCATAGGAATGGAACCTACTTTTAAATCTTCAATGTTCCACGGTACTACCCAGAGTTCATCATAGACCATTCCATAAGTAACTGTCCTTAAAATTCCTCAAAATAACCCAAACTAAGATTGAAACCCAAATACAAGAAGGACTTGATAACATAGTCTTTCAAGATAAACTTTACTGTTCATATCCAAACAACATAAACCACTCCTAACATCTTATAACCAAAGTAACTAACCTAAACATTCTTTCCCAAGATAGGTCAATCATTTCCATAAGTAACCTATAATACCATAAGTTCACCTTAAATTCGTTGATTCTTCAAAATATAATTCAACCTTTACTCGTCAAAGAAAATACCTTAGTAATCTATTTACCTCGATCAAATAGGGTTCCCAAAGTAGTCAACATCTTCCAAAATAATAATAATCTTTTAATCCCCTAATCATCTCTGTCATATTAATACGGAAATCATCACATTTTCTATTGGTTGTTGGGACATGTTATTCAATTTCCCACCATTAACTAAGAAGAGAAAGTATAATTAGGGGCTTAAATACTTAGCCAATAATCATGAAAATGAACTTAAATCATATAAGGATTACATGTAGAAGAAAATTATACCCTAAATTGTGATCCCCTAGGTTTCAAACTAGGTTATCCATGATCATATATCCTTATGTAAATCTTTATTTTATTTTATCTTTGTTCCTTAAATAATGGTTCATACTAAGCTTATGAATTTACCAAAGCATATCCCTCGGGAGTGTCATAACCAAGAGTGCAGAAAGGCCTATTGTCGTGTACCAGTTCCCGTTAGAGTCTAGCTCAAATCAGTGTTTTCGAGTTTTACCCCTATGTACATCTGTGCCAGAGCCACCTCTACCTGCTCGTATCCAGACAGGGATGTATTTTCTTGGCAACCCCTTTCTCAATACTCACCAAAATACCAGGAAGGTTCCCTATATATAAACCTATCTATAGGCTTCTTCCTAAATTTTTCATATCCTAATTTACACAAATAACTAAACCATCCTTTGATACAAACTATTGAATCCCACCTTTTTATAACATAAACTTTCATTACATTACACAAAACTAAGTATCATTAAGGTTTAGTGTCTTGGAAACCAGGAATATAATACATGAAAACAACAACAAAAATTCTTCTTAAACACTTGAAAGGATTCTCCTTAAATTCATCCTAGGTTCATTACTGCATCTCATAACCTGGGGACATACATCAAAAGAAAGGGTGAGCAGAAGGCCCAGTAAGGGAACAAGAGAAACATTTAACATTTGAACTTGAGATACAACAACTATGTCAGGAAAAAGAACTTTAAGGCATGAGAAAGAAATCATGTGGCATATCATAATAAAAATAACATTTTTCATAACATAAAGATGTGGCTACATCATTTAACATAGACAATCATGAACATATCATCAAGGTCCATCCCCAATGTGTCATTTTAAAATTACCAAGGTTATTCACCAATATATCATGAAAATTGTAATCTCTAGTGGTTATATCATTACCCAATGCATTGGAGCGCTATCTGGGCGCACCCTTAAATTTTACTTTATTATCATGTGAGCCACATATATCATCATAAATCATTTCATAAACAACCCATATAGAATAAAATAAATGGTTTTCATTTCATAATCATAACATTTTAAAAACTACTTTAAAGACATGATCTTTACGTCACTTTAAACCCACAGAAGGGGAGAGCGGGTCTCATGTATGTAAATCCCATAATTTAAAATAAAACATTATGGTATATATGTGAATAAACATTTTGAAGAAATATCATTGAGTATTCACTTAATAAAATAAAAGTACTTTAGAAAGAGAGAGAGACATTTTGAGACGGAAATTCTGCATCATAACGGCTATGTTTCGGGGTTTCAGAAAACATTGAAAAGAGAGGGGACATGGGTCAAACACTCATAAATGACCCATAAAACAGTATAGGGATAGAATATAAATGATTTGAGAACATGGTAATTAAATTTTAAAGATATACCATATGAAATGAAGAACATGAAAGGAAGACAATAATAAGATTTCTGTTATGAAAATTTAGCAGCCCAACGGCGTCACTTAAACTTCAACAAAAATGAATTGACGAGATCAAATAGGGTCTCTAATAATATGAACATAAAAGATCAGTATGATAGATATAGATATCATAACCCAACATAATTCAAAATGACCTTGAAATACTTGACATGAAAGTAGATCTTTGAAAAATGAGAAAGGCGAACAAATCCCTTAAAAATTCTGCAGCCTAACGACGTCACTTAAACATCAACCAAAAATGAATTGACAAGATCAAAATAGGGTCTCTCATCATATGAACATAAGGGTTCATTATTATAGATATAGAGATCATACCCTGACAAAATAAAAAGGAACTTGAAATACTTGACATGAAAATAGATCATGAAAACGAGAAGGGTGAAAGAATCCCTTAAAAATTCGGCAGCCTAACGGTGCCACTTAAAACATCAAAATACCGAATTGAAGAGATTAAATGGGGTCTCTCATCATATGATCATCAAATATCAGTATGATAGATATATATATCTTACCCCAACATAATAAAAAATAACTTGAAAGACTTGACCGGAAAATAGAACTTGAAAATGAGAAGGGTGAAAGAATCCGTTACAAAAATTTTGGCAGCCTAACGGCGCCACATAAACTTTCATAAAATGAAATTATGAGAGTAAGAGGGGTTATCTCATCATATGAACATAAAACTTACAGTATAATAAATATAAAATAACATCCTCCAACATAAGAACATGGAGCATAAAAGGAATGACATAAAAGAGTTTACTTGAAAAGAAAGAGAGAGGTCGGATCCCTTACCTTAAACGTAACTCTTAAAACTCAAAGGTTTAGACCTTGAGGGATTGGGGGCACCTTGGGAGGACTCCTTGGGAGGTAAGGAGACCCGAACATTGTTTTTGATTGTTTTGGAGTCGAATGGATGAGAGGAGGTATTGGTATTTATAGGGAAAGTGAGAGGACAAGGCATTAATGGCCAAGGGACACCTCTCAAGTGCTTTTCTCAAAACCATGTGCTCTCCCATGGAATTTACCATGGATTTAGGCCACATGGGTCCCCCAATAAAATAATTCATCACCTTTGGTCAGCCAACCCTTAAAATATCTCATGACATCATCATGACACAGTTATGATGTCATTAAACATACCAAAACCCTAAAACTGTATTTTTACTATTCACTGAAAATTCAACTTTCTCAGAAAAATCCCAAAATTTAACTTTAACCAAATATAAATGTTCGGATTTCAAAAATGAACTCAATTTTATAAAAATAATTTTCTAAATATTTTTAATTTGTTTTTTAAATAAATACACTATTCACCGAAAATTCATTTTTTTCAGAAAAATCCCCAAAAATTACCATAACATAATATCGATCCTCTGAGTTCAAAAATGAAATCCATTTTATAAAAATAATTTTCTAAATATTTTTAATTTAATTTTTAATTAAAAAAAACTATTCATCTGAAAAAACTAATACTTGAATAATAATTTTTGAAACCGTTTTTAACCATTTTATTGAATCACATTACTTAATCAAGGTGCCTAGATTATATTAATACTTTTTTTAAGTGAGATTAAAAATCCATTTGGTCACATTTCTAAACATAAGCAGAAAATAACTATTCATAATTTACTATTCATGAAAAATTATGTTGATCTTATTAGACTCTAAATTTCATACTGAACATAATTTTAGAAGACGATTTTTTTAAAATCATTCCACATTTTTAATTATTTAAGGATTACATAAACATTTTTAAAATATCCTTTTTCTAAAATTAATCAAAAATATGCATACTTTATTTATTCGGTCATTTGAAAATTCATAAACTTCATCATAAGAAGAAATCGAAATTTTTATTTAAAACAAAGTATTAAACAAGGTAGTTACGGTCTCCTTACATAGCCCTTTATCACACCAGCATAGGACCTAAGTGTAAGGTGTGCTAAGGTGAGAGAATCTGAGGGAGGCTCAGCCAACATCACACGAGTAGTAATTTCTATCAGTTTGAACATCTCATGAAGGTGATTCCGTTCTAACTTCACACGATGAAGTTCGGCTTGGGTTTGGTCCAAAGCAAAGCCCAGTGGTGCTACCTCTTTCCCAAGTTCTGTTAGATGGGATTCGATTGTTCCAAGACTACTGGGTGAGGCCATCGAATCTTATTTCTAGATTAATTAACCAATATTACTTGTATTTAGAGACAATAATCAAGAAGTTTAGTTTCCAGTGGTCATATTGAACAATGGTCATATAACAGTAAAAAACGCAATGGTCTCATTTTAATTATACTCATGTTATCAAATGAAACATTTTTATTGAGTATAAAAAAATAAAATAACACACAAAATTAGGAAACAATATTTATTCAAAATTTCGGGTCGTTACACTATGCTCATGAAACGAATAATAAATGAAGGAAGGGATATCTCAATGGGATATATGTGGTGTGGAGAAATATCCCGACGTGAATGGTGACATTAGTCTGTCCCACACCACAACAATCCTAAATGAGAACTTGGGCATGGTGTCCGAAGGGGTCGAAGTACCTGAGGCTGGGCGTCCTAGCCAACTATATCCATATGAACTCTTGTGTGGTTACCGCCACATCATAGCTCCTAAGCCCACATTATTAGTGCTCAGTGTGGGAATCAAGGAGATGGATTTAGAGTTCCCTATCATATAAGGGGTTGATACCTGGAATCACCAGAAGGGAATCGTAACTTGAAGATATAGTGGGAAGGATGAACTACCACACTCAATGTTTGGGATCTACAGGGGTGGTGAAAATGACAAAGGATCACCACTGACCATGTTCTAAACACAACATCCTTATAGTGTGACAGAAATTGGGAACACAAATGAGCATTAACTGCTGTCCATATTCAGAACACGGGACTTGTATCAATTTGATTCTCAACATACTCAAGGGATTTTTCCGAAAATGGAAGGAGAGTCCTTAGGCCGAGCATCCATGCTAGTCAGGGGTCCTTTTGGATGTGAAAGATGATGGAGTTCTAATCAAAGGAGTGGGTGAAGAATAGCTATGCCCAGGCATTTTAAAGTAAATAAGGGTGGTGAAAGTGATGAAAATCCCCTGGGAGCGGGAATGTATTGCGGGATCGAGATGATCTCAACTTGAATTGGGGAAAAAGCACGTACTATACCATGTGTCCCAACCCGATGGGGGAATTCTGATGTTTGGGCTAGGCCAATGGAAAAAATATTTGGGCATTCTTCATATCCCATGAGGATGGTAATCAAGCCGTACGTAGTTCTTAAAGGCCATGCATTTTAACGTCATGCATTCTGGATGTGGGAGAATAGAAGAATGAGGAGGGATAATAGAGTGTGATCATCATAATCATGACATATACAGGGCTAAAGAAGCCTTCACTATGCCGTGTGAAGATCCTCCAAGAGGTCTACCCCCATGGGGGTAAAGTCAGAGAAATGATTTTGGGGGCTGGACTCAAGATGAAATGATTGAGCATTCCTATGTATAACATGTATATGGGAATCAATCTGTACATAATTCTAAAGATGCAGTTTAACATCTAGTAGGATGACATAGAATTTAAGGTCCTGTGGGACATTTTATAGTTCAATGTCATGTAGGACCGGGCAGTTTAGGGTTGTGTGGGACCAAATGGTTTAGGTTCATGCCGGACCCACTGCCTTAGGAAATGTATTACATGATAAACATGGCATTTGTGGGAGGAGTTATGTGCTCACCATCCATGGTTCCAGTGAGTACGCACCATTGGGTTAAATCTTTCTAACAAAGAAAGTCCCTTCCCATTTAGGCTCCAACTTGGGTGGTTTCCTACCAGGTATCATTGGTTTCCTGGAAAACCTTCTTGTTGAAGGCTCTAGATATTCTATTTTGATGCATTTACATATTGTTCAGGGCATGAAGCATATTCTCATTAAGTGTATCCAATTCAGCCAGATGGATTTTAGCTACCTTATCTGGAATATGCTGGTCATAGAACACTATGCGTAATGATGGAAACTAAATCTTTATGGGTAGGACAGCCTCAGTTCCATATACCAGGGGATATGGGGTCACCTGGGTGCAATTATGAGTCATTGTCTGATAAGCCCAGAGGGTGTGGGAGATCTTGTCCGGCCAACTCTTATTATTCCGACCAACCATTTTTTGCAAAATGTTATAGAGGGTATTGTTGAATTCCTTGATCTGTCTATTTTCCTGCACATGATAGCCAGAGGTATGGTTAGAACTGATGTTGTACTTAGTGTACAACTTCTTCATCTCAGATGCTTAAAAGTTCAAGTCGTTATCAGTGGGAATGGAATGAGTAACTCCAAATCAGTATATGATTTTGGAACTCACAAAGTCAATGATGGAATGGGCCTTGACCTCCTTGAGTGGAACTGCCTCTACCCACTTGGAAAAGAAATCTATAGCCGTCAGGATGAATCTGCACTGGTGAGATGTCACCGGTGGATATTGTCCCATGACATCGAGTCCGCATACCTAAAATGGACAAGAGTACTTGGTGGAGTGAGAGGCTCTGGTGGCTGATGCATAATGTTAGCATGAATTTTGAACACATGGCATCTCTTGGAGAACTCGATGAAATCATGGATGATGGGGGGACAAAAGTACCCCAGTCTCTGGATCTAGTGAGATAGCTTCAGCCCAGTCTGGTGGATTCCATAGGAATAAGAATGAACCACTTTCATAACCTGAGAAATATTAACTCTTTGAATTCAACAGAGGAGAATACCATAAAACCCGCACTTGCAGAGGATATGATCCCGACTAGGACTATCCTGGAGGGTAAACTGTGACACGTAGTGTCAGATTCACTCTTGATCGACCCGATCATCTAGGAGGTAACCATTTTGGAGATATTTGATAAAGGGGGATCTACAGTCAGGATTCACTTCAACCGCTGCATTTCAGGGTCCTGATGTGGAGGCTCCGATAGCAAGATGGATCACCTGCAGGTTGTTGTCATCATCTGGTGATACATGAGCAATGAATCTATGATGTTCCATGTGGATAATTAGATCATCCTGCTCAGGTTCTGCAAGTGATGCATCCAAGCCTGACAATGCATCAGCTCGACCATTCTAAGATCGAGGGACATGAGTAACATTCGGTCAAGATGGAAACTGGGCCATTAGCTGGATTGTGTGCTCAAACAATTGTACAAGCATTGGATTTCTGATGTCGTAGTCACCATTGACCTGCTTGGAGAATAGTTTGGAATCCTCTTTCACATGAAAATGGGGAACATCAATCTCAAGGTCCATCTCGAGGCCATTGATAAGAGCCTGATACTCTGCCTCATTATCGGTGCAACCATCTGACAACAAGAATGAGTAAAGTAGAATGGCTTGTGTCGGGCTAATAAAGACGATACCCAATCCATCCCTGTTGATCCAGATATCATTGAACCTCTTGCCAGTAGGGCTTCAATAAGCACAATCAAAGTGCATCTGCCAACACGACATGGCTTGGACCACCAAGAGGATCACCTCATCTGCGAAATCGAGATCCAAGGATTGGTCAGCAGGGGCCGGATGTGCAGTAAGGACGTCTTCCAATGCATACCCCTTAATAGCTTTTTGAGGGACAAATATGATATCGAACTACTGGATAATCACTTCCCACCAAGCAAGACGACCTGTCCAATGGGCAGTTTGGAATGTACTTTAGTGATCCTACCCTAGATACTAGCTGTACCTCATGGTGCTGCAAGTAAATTCACAATATCTGTACTGTTAATTCTCGCAAAGGGAAACTCTTTTCGATGGGGGAGTATCTGGTCTCTGTATCGAGGAGGATACGACTGAGGTATTAAAGGTTTTTCTCTATCCCATCATAGTTCTTCTAGGTGATAAGGGTGCTGAGAGATCATTCCAGTGAGGTCACATAAAGGACTAATGGATTTCTGGAGATGAGTGTCATTAGGATGAGTGGTTGGAGCAGATACTGGTTGATCTCCTCAAAAGAAATCTGACACTCTTCACCCCATTCGTAAGTGGTTCCTTTCTTCATTATCCAAGAAAAGGGCTTACACTTGCTACCCAGGATCGTGATGGATTGGAGTATATTGGCTAAGTGGACTTGGTAACCTTGAAGCTCCTGAATGTTGCTCAGAGTAGACATCAGGCTAATAGCCTTTATCTTCTTTGGGGCTATCTCAATACCTCTATATCAGAAAATGAAGTAGTGAAACTTTCTATAGGTGACCTCGAAGGCACACATCAATGGGTTCATCAACAGGTGATGGAAACGGAGGAAGACAAACACTTTCTCAAGGTTTTTGAGATGGTCCTGACACTGGTGAGATTTAACCACAGATTGTCCTCATATCATTCCACCAATGTCCCTAGGATCAGCATAAATATGAAGTGCATATCCCATAGGTAGGTGGCACATACATTATTTAAACTGAATCACATGAATTTTTAACAGAAAGTACCTTTCCGAACCTAGAAGGTTGTGAACTCATCATCCTTGGGTGACATTCAGATATGGTTATACTTGGAGTACCCATCCATGAAGGAGAGGGCTTGGAATCTAGTTGTAGCATCAATCAACAACTCCATAATAGGAAGGGGAAAATCATCCTTCGAACAATGATGATTGAGATCATGAAATTCGATGAAGACTCTTATATGTCTATTCTTATTCCTGACTAGCACAATGTTGGATATCCATTTGGGGTACTGGGAATCCTTAACAAAATTAGCTCTGATGAGCTTATCAACTTCTGCATCTACCATGGAACTGTGAGAATGGTGAATCTCTCTTGGAGGATGTTCGAACCCACAAGGATTTTTAGGAATACCGAGACGGTGGACAGCTACCTGAGGATCTAGTCCTGGCAACTCATCATAACACTAGGAGAACACATCATGGTGTTGTTTCATGATGTTTATGCACTATTGTTGCTCCTCGAGAGACATGGAGACACTGATCAATGTGGTTCTCAGGTCTGCCTTGCTACGGAGGTTCACCTGTACCAACTCGTCAACTGTGGAAGAGACTCCCTCTTCAAAGGCACGGGGATAATCCTCTAAATATTCATATTCACTTGTAGAGGGGGGATCCTTAGTGAGAGAAATTTCTTCTAATTTTGCAGATCCCAATGGGAGGCTGGTACTAGCCAAAGCGGTAGTGGTCACCTCATCGAAGGACCCATGTGCTGCAGCAATCATAGCGATGAAGGTTGTTGATCTGATCCCATCGGGCCTTCGGCCCAAAGGGCCACACATAATGATATAAAATAAACAGTGGTGTGTTGGCTTGAGCCAATTCATTCCTTCCTAGAGGAACAAGAACGTATGATTAATTTTCATTTCCATGGGGTTGACATCCTGATACCTTTAGGGAGTAGGAGGCTCTAGTATCACTCGAGCCTAATTTTTATCGAAGTAGGAGGTGATCTTCCGGCGGCGTCACTTAGACTTGGTAATGTGTTCCCCCCTCGTTCCGGACATAGCGAAGTATTTTCCTAGGTCTGGGGTTTTATCCATTAATGAGTGTATTGGAATGATGTTGGCATCATCTAGATCTATCCACATGTTGTTCTAAGCCATGGCATGCTCGACCTCGTTGGTCTGAATCTGGTTTTCCGTGCTCTTATATTAGATGGCATCCAGATAGGGGCCCTCAGAAGATGCAAAGGGAGATGTGTCACCGTGAAGCATGCCCACTTGACCATTAAAAGAGTATTCGGTGTCCTAGAAGACTACCAAAAATTCAGTGCTAGCAAAAAAACCACCAAACTGGGTCTTCAAATGGATCTTACCAACCAGAATCTATTTCGTCCAGTAATAACCTTGGATTATTAGGATAGAGAGACTCAGATCATCTTCAGACAATCCCAGCTTTCGCAGTGTTCGAGTTGGGATTAGGTTTATTCTAGAGCCCGTGTCAAAAAGACAGCGACGAACCACCCCACCATTGAACTGGTTGGTGATGTACAGTGTGAGAATGTTCCCATATATGGGGGAGCCTTCATCTTCTATATAGAATGAGATAATGTCGTGGAATTCAAAATTCTTGACCGCTCCAGCAAGAAAGGCTTCTACGGCTGCTACTTCCATCTCAAACTAGAGGGGATTTCTTAAATACATTAAAAGGGACTCACACACATCTGAATATATGTGAAAGGCCTCAAGGATGGAGAGCCATTCTAGAAAACTAGAAATATTATTAAGAACATTTTACTTCCATGCGATGTGGGAACTTCTTCTTATAGGAGGCCTCTCTATGACAGGAGGTGTGGCGAGCCCTACTAGCTGGATTTGTGGGTGACTAGTGTTGGGCATGTCTTGACGTTCACTAGTTGAGGCATGTAGAGTGGATATTGTTTGAGGTCTAAATGACTAATACTTTCCTGTAGTAGGGGGCGGCTAGTTGTGGCATGGTCGAGGTGGTTCTTCCTGATCCAGCAATAAGAACGACGGTGATGATGGGCATGATGACACCAGTTGAGAAGTCATGCAGGCGGAGATCTGCGCTAAGCGTGTTGCCTAGTTTCTATAGCATGCATAGCTTGGCTTGAAGTGCTGACAATAGCACTCAAACGGCCCATATATCCACATCTCTTTCGACACTGGCGATGACTGGGGACGTTGGAAGGACCCACCAGATGCTCCTCATCGTCAGGAATCATGTAGGGATTTTCCATCTTTACGGTGTTAACCGAGGCGTACCATTGACTGTCACTCGAAGATTCATCCACTACTAGACGGATTCATGGATTTATTTCCATCTCTGAGGGCATGAATTTTCCGAGGGTACGAGATGATGAAGGCATCGGTGGGGGACATTGCTTTCCCTTACGTCATCGGTGTTTGACCTTCTCAGAAAAGGTTGGCTGAGACGACGATGCAAAAGTGGTGGATATAGTTTCTAATGGCTCTGGCCGATTTAGTCGTGCCCTGATGACCCCATGGAAATGGTAGAATGTTTTGTGATCCATCAAGTCATCATTCTTTTGGGATCCACGATTGGAAACCTGATGCTAATTGCCCTCACTGTCGTTGTTGTTGTTTGGCCTCACAAAGACACATGATACCAATGCCGGGGCTGGGCCCAGCCAGACTATGTTGTTGTTGACCTTCTCTTAGAGCTAGTATTTTAACACATAGCACTTATTGAGAGTGTTACCCATGATCTACCTATAGGGGTTGTAATTAGGGTGGTCAGTAAGGTTTTCCTCTTCCGGTCTTCTACGCATAGGCAAACACACAATCCCATCTTCCAAGGAATTTTGGTAGTTACCAGGGATCTGTGTCTCGTTGAATGAGTACGTCCAGTTTCTCCTATTCGGAAAGGACGCCCTTGGAGCCTAACCATGACTGGGACCTGGAGGAGCTAGTTTAGGAGGTGGAACTCGGTTATCATGCTTTGGCGGTGGCAGCACATTTTTCGGGGGAACCTTCCAATTCTAAGGTGGACACTGCTGGGCTAGAGGCTGCCCCTGAAGTAGAGGGCCTCTATGAGGCTATGGAGGTGGCTCCATGGGAAAAAACTCTAATCTCCTAGGGGCCCCTATTTGAGCCACTACAGTAGGCTCCACTCTGGCATCCCTTCTTGCAGGGATTCCAGGAGGGAACAGACGTGCCTAATTAGCCAGCTGTAAGGCTTCCTCTAGGAACAGGTCCATATTAGAGAAGTCCTGAAGTCCCAAGAGATAGTTCTAGGTGATCAAATATGGGACCATCTCCATCTTGGCATTCCCTACACACATCGTCAGCAATTTCCCCTGAGTCAGCGACATGTCAAGGGAATACATGAGTCCTTTCCACCGGGCAACAATGTCGGTGATGTGCTCATCAGGCCTCTATTTTCACTTGAAGAGGTCTGTGATACTCATCTTCTGCGTGGTGGAACTGAACTGGTAGAGGAATTTCCTACGGAGGTCCTCCCAACTAGTTACTGATCCGATGGGTAGGTGGCTATACTAGACAAATGCAAGCCATTCCAACGTCTTCACAAAACATCAGTACTTGGTGGCCTCCTGTTGTGCTGAAGCTCCCGATATGGGGCCACACCTTGAGGTAAAGTGGGATAGGTGCAGTGGTGGGTCCCATGCCCCATTCAAGGGTGGGGGGGGGGGAATGTGGGATTACTGAATCCCAGGGGTGCTGGCATATCATCCAACCACACCGAATATGGATTTCCTTCAGGTGGGGGTGCTACCTGTCGTGTTTCCAATGCCTCAAGGCAGGTAATGAGTGATGCCATTGGATAATCTAGGTAGGGTTTCTTGTCTTGACGCGGATCCCTGACCACCAGAGCATTGGCAAGTTCTTCAACATGATAATGTGGCCCAGTTTCTCATGGGGAGAATTGTGGAACAAACTATGGGGCAGCTGGTGGAGCCCGAGATGGATTTCGAGGGTCATTACGCCGTTCAGGAGGATTTGGAGATACGTATTGCGCCCTCATTTCATAAGCTCCGGCCTCAGCCCTGTCTGCGTGGGCAGGATGGTCAGGGTCAACATGAGGCAATTTTCGAAGGGGAAGCTATGCTTGCCCCTGCTACCCTGACCTAGGATCACTGTAGTCTTTCCGGTGCTCTGCAATTCATTCAACGATCAGGTCATTGACCTACTTCTTCTATTCTGCAAGTTGCTAATTCAACACGGCTTTCTGAAGGACTTCGTCCATATTCTGCACTGAGCTAGATGTGTTGGAGGACTTGATAGCCCCAAGATTCTCTTTACCCGTACCATGATTTTGGCTAAGGACTAACGCCTCGGAGGGTGTAGGGGGACCCAGCTGGCTTCTCTGTAGATGAGTAACCATCCCCGATGGATCCAATAGTTGTGTCATGTCTTCAAGAGGGAGGTCCCCATCTTGAAGCTCGAAATAATTTTCTTCTTCCAATAGGGTGGCCATATTGACCACGATTCTATCTAGGGAATGACCCCAATGTCTCCTAGAAGGTTAGGTTGTCGTTGAATATGACTAAAGATAAGGGAATCGTATTTCCCCCATCCATGGATCTCTAGGTGGGGGGAATATTCCCTGAAAATCGTGCAAAGTACCTTGAAACTCTAAACACATTACTATTGGAGGGCCCAATGGAGACCTGGTGACTCGGGGCACTGGGCCATAGAATGTGCAGCCAAATAATTTATATGGTATTGTTCACCAATATCTACAAAATTTTCATAGCACTTTGGTTAAGTCACTCGCTGGTGACCAAAGAGGATGTGCATCGCCTAGAGGGTTTGACAGAAACCCTCAACATCCCCTAGGGATAGGGATTATGGCTATCAGAAATTCGGTGTTGCTATGGGCCAAAACAACTTACTGAAGTGGTCCACTTTGGGGATATTTCATAAGTTTCTTGGCTCGGATTCAGGGTCTGGCCCTTCATTGCCCCACTCGTCAACCGTAGGTGTTTGAGGAACCAGCAGCGAAACTGAAGTAGACCGCTAGGACGATTGGATGGCTGATGGAGAATATGGCGAGCAAGCTGACAGACTGCCACATCTCGGGCTATCCCCCGAAGAGTGAAGTGAGTTAGGCATAACGTCACAGAAAGACCGGCTGACAGCCGTAGTTCCTGGCATAGAGGCTAGGGATACTGGTGATAGCCCACACTACTTCTCTACCATCATTGGTCCCTAGAATAGCTCTCTGTGATCTATAGTCAATGTATATAGTTATTATGGTGATGACAGTGGTGATTGCATGGTCATAACCTACAGGGTTACCAAATTTTATTTCTCCTGTATATGCCTACAAAGGGAGGTGGGAATCCGATGGACCTCACATTATGGTAGAATGAGGCTGATGCACCCTGGTCCTTCCCCAACCCTTGACACGGAGGACCTGGTTGAGGGTTACAGTGTTGATTCTTATTCAAATTCGGAATCTGAGAAGAAAATTAGTTTGATATCAGTTTGAATATTCTCAGTGTTTCTTTTTTGGTCGTGATGACCTGCCCTCCTTCCTCGGGATGGTTCTTCAGGACAGTGTAGATTTTTAGCATGATGAGGTCCTTCGGCTGTAATGGTGCGTGAAAGAGGAGGACTTCCGCCCGAGTAAGCTAGGGTGTGAGGAGTATTAGGACAGATATCAAAGTGGACATGGGGAGGACATCCATGGGTAGCGTTGGAGCGGGTATGACCTCCACCAGAGCCGATTGGATCATGGGTGAGACACCCATGGTTGTTTCCCCTGGTGACATCAGTGCGAGGAAGAGCCTTGTACTGGTCGAGCCTAACACGGTGTAGGACCTCCATGATGGGTGATGGTGAGGTGAGGCTGGCCTTCACCCCTCTGATTACTAGGTCTAGGATGACCTTTGACAGCTGCTACGAGGACACGAGGAGGTTCCCCACATTATAGAGTGACCGGATGTGCAAAATTCCCATACCAATAGTCTTTGGATGGAGGAATGACTGTATATCCCATGTAGTGGGCATGGGAGAGACTTTTGTACTGAGCGTCACTTCCATGGGGAGGACCCTCATTTGGATTGAAGGTGGCACATGGCAGACCTCCATACTGGGCGGCATCACTGCTGGTTAGTCTGCGGCATCCCCTGCCTGTGTCAGCAACCAAGGGAGTCGACACAGCCTACCTGTGGGTTGGTTGGGGCCTCGATCTATGTTAGTTATATGAATTTCCCTTCTCAGTTTACACAAGGAGTTGGTGATATGCGTCAGCAGTGGCTCGGACAATAGTAGCCACTGACGTTGATGCCCCTTGGCAGACGACCTCTTCGGCGTGCGCCTGATGCTGGCGTCAGGTCAGATGAACCAGAGCCGGTGGTCTAGGTACATGTCTTACCTACTCCTCGGACAATAAGATTGGGGGGCGGTGTTGACACGGCCAGATGGGAGCCCTTGTTGGGAGCCCATGAAATGTGATCCAAGCTGGGCTGACCCAGATATCCCCTACCTTATCACTGTAGGGAAAGCAGTTGTCAAGAAATTCAGAGGAGAGGCTCCCAAAATGGTTATATGTTGGAGTGGTGAGGATTGGCTCCCTATGCGGCCCTCTAAGGAGTCATTGACGATGACGCACAGATGCCTCTAAATCTTGGTGGGCCATATCCCGAGTCGGGATATTACCCTACTCCTTGTACTAGCGTACAAGGTCATTGATCACCCTTCGTTGGATGAAATCTGATGGAGAGATGGGGTGGAGGAACCCATTGGTCGTGGCCATTGAGACCATTGCAGAAGAGGTGGAACCACATGGGACTACCACGCTGGTACTTCCCCTACCCCGGCATCGGTGGGCAGGTGGTGATCGTGTTTCGGGTGCAACATCTTGGTAATAGAAAGCATGGAGATTAACCAATTAGTGTTAAAAGAAAAAGGTAATAAATGACAAGTGCCCTAATTCCATTCTGTCATCCATGGCTGGTAAGATAGATCCGCAATGACAATGTCATATACTGGGACATACAACGTTTTGATTGCCCCATCTTCTGGTGAGTTTCACACTACGCCCACTATTTTCTTGGCTGGACCCAGTGACAAATAGTTAGAACCGATGACACGCTAGTCCATTGATGTCTCGAACGCTACTAATCTCCATATTGAGGAGAATACCATCATTCCGGGTTCACCATTTTTGTTTCCAACGCTTTCGTCGGGGCGCGTGCGTCCCACTTATTCAAGGACGGTGGCACAGTTTGTTTCCCAGCATTCTTGCTTTCCAAAGGTGGGAGGAATTCATTCCATGTTCAGGGATGTTTTCTCTTTGATTGAAATGGGATTATGGGATGTCGTTTCTCTCATCTGGGTATTCCTCCTCAGAACTTGTCACCTTGTCCGAGTCTCCCTTATAGATTTAATAAATTTTTCGTGAAACTCTTTCTAGTTCCATATCATCATTGACACCAGTTAATTAAACTTCTTCTGTTGGGACATTCTAAAGGGTCCGGTTAGGGCAGCAACCTTCAGTCAGGGGATTAGTCACATTGGAAATCATTGGCATGTTTGGACGCTAGGAAAATGGCGTGTCTAGTTTTCTTAACCTTATTATAGGGCTTCTCGAGGGCGTGTAAGCCCGAGGAATCCCACATCGAAATCAAGGAATTTTACGCCATAGGCATGTAGCTGAGGTTTTGATAAGCTTCCAATGTTTAACACAGGGTATTCCGCGAGTTCAAGTTCTATAGGAGATGGGTCAAACTGGTTAGAACACTGATTAGAGTGGACTAGATGGGTGCAACCCCTGGAGGGAACACTGATGTTGGGGCCAATGTGTGGTTAGCTTTCAGGTTGTTGTTAAGGGGAATGGGGAATGAGGCGGCATGATCCCACTATGATGTGGCACCCCAGCTAAGAATGAGGATGGATGATAGAGGGTTTAATGAATTAAGTAGAGAATGATATGGAGTCAACTTGAGGACGATGGTGATTTTGGGCTTGCGTCTTGAAGAGACCTTCTACATATCCCCTTGGCATGGAATCAATGTCCTCATGGTTCTATGGGACGATGGGACATATAAGGAGGGGAACCGTGAGAATGGACACATGGATGGGATCTGGAGGAAATATAACCTCTAGGTAGGGTCATGTCCTTCCCAAAACACATAGGTTCGAGGGAAAGATCAGGATGATACATGAGTTATGGGATTGAACATCAGGGAGAGTTCCTATGTATCCATGTGGCATTGAATAAAAGTCCATGTAGTTCATCTGAAGATGAATTACCATCAAAATGGGTTCACAATGGCATACTGCTGAATGGGGTCATAACGTCTTGCCACTAGATGGGGGATGCAGTTTAATGTCATTCAGGATGAAAAGGGGACATATAGTTTAAAATCACGTGGGACGAAGGTGGTCCAACATGAAGGGGGTCAGAGCCAATGGGTGATGGGCTTGAACCTCCGGGAGGCTTCCGACGTACCATTCCTTGGCAGGAATCAATGTCCACATAGTTAAGTTTGGGTGTTGAAGAGTCAACATGAAGATGGTCAGGACTGATGGGTGTTGGGATTTAACATCAGGGAGGCTTCCTACGTACCATTCCTTGGAAATGATCAAAGATTGCATAGTTCAGGGGGTGTTTGTTTAATCTATGAGAAGATGGTCAGGACCAATGGATGATGGGCTTGAACCTCGGGGAGGCTTCCTACGTAACTTTCCTTGACAAGGATCAAAGTCCACGTAGTTCAGGTTTAGTGGGAACTACATGAAGGTGGTCAGAACGAATGGATGATGGGCTTGAACCTCATGGAGTCTTCCTACATTCCTTTCCTTGGAAATGATAAAATACCATGTAGTACAGGATGGTTTGGGTGAAGAAACATGAAGGGGGCAGAGCCAATGGATGATGGGATTGAACCTCAGGGAGGTTTCCTACGTACCTTGCCTTGGTAAGAATCAATGTCCTGGTAGTTTAGGTTGGATTGGGCGAACCAACATGAAGGGGGTTAGAGAGACTGGGTCTTGGCCTTGAACCTCAGTGAGGCTTCCTATGTACCTCCCCTTGTCAAGGATCAAAGTCAACGTTGTTTAGATTACTTTGGGTGAACCTATGTGAAGGGGGTTAGAGAGACAGGGCATTAGCCTTGAACCTCAGGGAGGTTTCTTACATACATTGCCTCGGTAAGGATCAAAGACCTTGTAGTTCAGGATGGTTAGGGTAAACTGATCTGAAGGGGGTTGGAGGCAATGGATGATGGGCTTGAACCTCATGGATGCTTCCTACATACCTTGACTTGGTAAGGATCAAAGACCACGTACTTTAGGATGGTTTGGGTGAACCGATGTGAAGGGGTTAGGAGCCAATGGATGTCGGGCCTGAATTTCAGGGAGGCTTCCTACCTACCTTGTCTTTTCAAGGATCAAAGTCAACGTAGTTCTGGTTTCTTTGGGGATTACACTCTAGGATTATCAGATAGGATGTCATGGTCGATGCTTTCTCTAAGCCCACATGAGTCATGCTTGGTGTGAGAAACAAGAGGCAGCAAATACCTGACGATCACATCATGGAAGGTGCGTCCGTGGGAAGAAGAGTGGGGCTGATGCGCAGGTAGCATACCAAAAAGGATGTAGGTACTTACGCATGGTCTGCATCCCAAAGAGGAATCAGTGGCTTATGCATGGATAGCAGCCCAAAGAGATGGATATATGGACTTACTTCAAGGTGGAGGCATGGGCGATGACAAAGCCCAGTTGGGGAGGGATTTGGCACCCAGGGAGAGAGGAGTAGGGGTTCTAACTCCTACAGTAAAGGAAAGGGGCTTACACTAGGGGGTTTCCCTTTCCCCTTGGACAGACACCGCTCCGATAAAGAGGATCTCATTCCACTCGAGGAATGATCTCGCTCCCGTGGAGACTAGTGAGCATAGAGAATGTCCAATAAAGGGAACCCCATGTGAACGACACATGGAGAGGCCATAGATTAACGTCATGTGCTAAGGATGATGGCGCTTGGTAGTTTGAAATCATACATCTCGGATGAGGTGGGTGTGCTCTGCACCCCTAGGACACACATAACCGATACCTGCCCACCCATGGGGGAAGGAAGGAATTAACAATGACGTGACTGAGGGGTGTCGAGGGTTGATCACGTTGGGGTCCACATTAGTGTGGCTATGCAAATAATAAATAGCCATTAGTGTGCCTATATGAAGAAGAATGATCCAAAGAAAAGCAACGGAAAGAATCACCCAAGGGACATTAAAATTTCTCTATGGAAACCTGAGGTCCGAGACTATAAAAGAGTGCATGATGTAGGTGTGTCGCGCATAAGAGAGGCTCGAGAATGGTGTCTCAAGGTGAGGGAAACACCTGGAGTGCACGTAAGAGAATGGGCCAAGGCAAGATAGGAGGTCTTCATGAAAGATGATAGGATTGTGTACAAGACAAAAGGGTTGCGTGTAAGAGGTACAGGTGGAGTGCAAGACAAATGGGTTGGGCACAAGACAGATAGTTTGCATGAATGTTGGACTGGTGGTGCACAAGCCTAAGGGGTTGTGCATGAGATGGATGATTTTCATGCAGTTTGGATGGGATGCGTGCATGAGCGCTTGACGTAGAGGAAACTTGTGTACCATATGGGACCCCTTGAACACAAATAACTTCTTGAAGAAAGAAATTCATGAGGATTAGATGGACTATTTGATGGATCCCCTGAAGGACCTATCGCGCAACAACCATTACCTGAAGGCCAGGGGTTTTTCGGGCGGTTGTGGAAGACGTGGGTTTCGCATACCAGAGTGTCGCTTCGTCTTCAGGTTACCATCTCTAAAGGGCGGGGATACAGTTAATTTTATAGCCGGAGTCCTTGGAGTAGCGTGTAAGAGACTGGTGTGAAAACTATGGTCAGTCATCAACTTGTGCGTGAAAAGGGGGTCGGGTGTGCATATGCCCGCTCGACGTCGCCTTATGCGCGGAAACGGGTCAGGAACGCAAACGCCCTTTTGAAGTCACCTTCGATGTAGAAACGGGGCTGGGCGTTCAATGCCCCAATTATTTTCACCTTCGGCGCAGAAAAATGATAGGTGCGCAAATTCCCATTTGATGTCACCTTCAGCACAGAAACGGGGTTGGGCCGGCAAATCCTTGTTATTCATCACCTTCAGTGCAGAAACGGGTCGGGCGCACAAATGCTCGTTCGACGTTGCCTTTGGCACCGAGACGGGGCCGGGCGCGGCTAGTCATAGAGGACGGTTCTTTGAACGCATAAGGGGAGGCCAAAACACAAGGTTTTGTGCACCAATTTCCTCTTATGTGTGTCTCCCCAATCTTACATGCACCCGCCTCCAGGGCCCCATAATATCCTCTTTTTCATCCTGGTTTCATTCTTTGCTCTTTTATCTACAGGATGTAGAACTTCTCCAAATTTAGGCATCAACAATGATATAATATCTTGAATCATATTTTAATCATGGTATTTTATGTTAAATTCAATTCCCTATACTTCAAGGAGTTTTGATTAAAATTTTCTTCAAGTTGTATAGTTTTTCTTGGCCTCACTTCCAATTCATTGAGACATGTTACATGTTATGCACCATGTTACGTTTGTATGGTGATATATTGATTTACATTCTTATGAATTTTCTATACATTATTTAAATTAATTTAATGGGATTTTGTATCTAAATTTTTTTCTAATATTCAAGTTTATATTTATTTATATGTTTCCCTGATAGTAAATATTTTAAGTAGCTCAATTTTTATTCATTGATTTGTGGTCAGTTTTTGAACATATTTCATATAATTTGGGTACATTCTTCCCTTTTATTGTATTATTTTATGTTCTATAATTTTTAGGCGGACATAAATTCCTTCCACATTAATCCTTCTACAAATATTTCTCACTTCTTGGGATATGTTCTTTTGAAACCATGCACTTTCTTTCATTGATGGATTTTGATAAAGTCATTCGAGTACTGACATAATGAATACATTGTGGTCTCGGTGACAAGTAAAGTGTCTTTCCACATGGCCTTGAATTAATATTTTTGATGTATGACATTATTCTTTCAATCAGTATGATATCCGTATTATTGATATACGTGCTTTTATTTATTTTAATAGATTTAACATGCCCCCGTTTTTATATTTATAATATATTTATGTTTTTTAAATATTCCAACAATAATATTTATGCCATGTTTATACCATTATTGATTAAGGTGTTTGTTTCCCTTGTTAAGTGTTTGAGATCACCCTTTATTATATTTCCATCTCCCTATATTATTAAGAAAATTGGTACATGTGACATGTTTATAAGGACAACACATGTGAAATAATTTATAAGAGATGTTGAAGACAAATTGTAGATTAATTTATTTGTATATATAGTGGGGGAAAACCTATTTGATATAAAGAAAATGGGATATCTTAGTTTATGATGCATCCTAATTATCTAATTTTATACAACTGAAAAGATCCTTTGAATATAATAGAATCTATAAGAATTATTTATTATTTAATTATGGATGGTTATATCTAGGCTTTCACTATAAAGACATAGACCTCAATAGCCCATTGCCAGTGGTTTCTTTGTTATATTAGCTTAAGAAACAGGTGATCACATACCAAATGACTAAATAGTTATGTAGTCATGGTAAATTATATATATACTTTAATCTCACATTACATTTGAAACATAAAAACAAAGCATAGTATAAGAAAATATTCTACATCCTTGGACTCATTTAAGGATTCCTTCTTTATACCCTGGGAAAGGAAACAAAATACGGGGTGAGCTTAAATTCTCAGTAAGTGTTATGTACAATGGAATATATAATGAGTAAATAAGGAAAAATCAATATGAAAAGGTAAATAACTAAAAACACATATCATTTTTTCAATAACATGAGCATAAACAATAATATGGGAGGGATAAATGCTAATTAAATAATGTAATATAACAAATTTATTGAACATGAAATTTATCAATGGATGTCATAATTCATCAAATAATCTAATGAAAATCAATAACTAATCTCATAGTTATGGAATGCATAATACCATACATCACAATCATACAGTCGTTGCCTTGTGCCAGGACATCTTACCTAAGTGGGTAAGGCCTCATCCAAATACCCAAACTAGTTTGTCTCCTGAGACATACAAATGAATCAATGGGATATAGTACTCCTCTCATATCACTTAATATTTCCAATGCATTACTCATTCCAAATGGGAGAATAAAAATTCAATTCATAATCAACATAAACATTCATATTGAAAACTAGTATACAAAATGTTTGTATTTATCAGAACATAAAATATCATAGAATATAAAAAGAAATAATAAAGTTGGAATTATTACAAATTATCTTTAGTGGAGTATTTTTATAATAAAGGGTTGTTTTTATTAATATAAATTCAAGAAAAATATCATTAAATTCATTAATGAGAAAAATACCCTTTTCAATATTAAAATAACCTTTAAAAAATAAGAAATTATGCAATATTTGGGAATAAAATTATATGAAAAGAATCTTCTAAACCTATAAAAGATAAATCAAATCATTTGGGATGTCACGCTAGTGGGATATTTCATTTATGTAGAGTATGTTAAATAAAATAACCCTTTCACATTTTTATAATAATAGTCGAAAGTTACCTCATTGGGAAAATTATAGGAAGATTCCATTTATATCATTATGTAAAAGTAAAAAAGGGGTGAAATTTTCTTTAATAATTCATTGGATAATATTAAAAACATTATTGAAATCATTTTTAGAAAAAATATACATGGAATTAAAAATTCTAGACTAAAGATGAAGTAAACACAATTTTACATTAAACCATCTATTATGATTTTGAGAATATAAAAGAGGAAAATGAAATTAAAACATATAATTTTAAAAACTAAAGTGGTGGTAATAAAATATATTTTATTAAAGAGTGAAATATCATATAATTTCTCCAGTAGATACTTAATCATAAATGATCCTAAATAATGATGAGACTGTAAAATAAACCCCAGCCACATTAGTAGATTTTGAATCATAACCCCCATGAAATAAATAACCTCAACTTAAACATTAAATATCATGAATGTAAATTGATTTATGATATAATGAATCAATGGGGTAGTATATACACCTCAAAAAATAAGATAGGTGAATAACATAGTATATGTCTCATGGAAAACAATTTGAGTTGAAGATCCCTGACAATGATCATAATATCGAAGTGAGAATTAATAAATTAATTTATTATTTGAATAAATTTTAATTTCAAAAAAAATAGGAAATAAAAAATAAAATAATCAAAATTAATTTCACAAATAATCTTATAATATCAATGAAAATGAATAAGTAATATAACCTAATAAAAAAATGATGAGTTATGAAACCCCTTAGAACATGGTAACATTTTAGTGAAATCTCTTTAGATGAAATAAATTGAATTTTAAATTATGATACCATAAATTATGAAGTATTCATGATATTAAATATAAATAGTTAGTATATATAACATAAAATATAATATGGTTCATAACATTTAAATATTCCTCAATGAAAGGAGATTGAGACAGAATCTCATACCTCAAGTCTGAATCATCACGTACATTATTTATATGATCTAATAATAAACTAATGTTAATTAATGACATTAATATAAACACTTTTCAATTTTATTATTTATTTTATTATTTATATTATAAATTTAATTTTAATTTCTTTATCAATTAACTTTACATCAAATATTTTGACTATATTCAGTTCATATATCAAAAATGACTACGATAAGTTAAATTTGGTAAAATTGGTCATTTATCATTAATATATAGAATAATAAACATGGAAAAACTCTAATTTTTATATAGATATTATACTTCTTAAACCAACCAATAAATATGTTTATGAAAAATTAACTGTATTACAATTATGAAGATGGTAAGTCATACGTATGCAAGAGAAAAGTTTCCATTTTTCAATGATAATTATGGAAATAAGGAAAGCATTATTTTTATTACTATAGAATTTTAATTAAACAATAAATTACATTTTATTTATTTAAATATACTTTTATATATTATCCATGTGACTTGGTTATAAATTATGAATCACATCACTTAGTTGAGGTGGTACTCAACGCATACAGACGAATGAATTTATCTTTTTTTTGTTAATGGAAAGTTAGTAATTTAAATTATATATTATCTTTTAAGAATTAAAATATTTCATTAATATAGTATTTATTCATTAAATACATTGTTATATCTATCCGTGATAAGTGGTGATGGAAAACAAATTGCGTCAGTTCGTGAGGTGGGAGTCCGCCACACACATAATCGACAGTTTAATTTACCATTTTATGGAAGAGGATATGGATATAGGTTATGAAGTAAAAATAATAATAAATCAGTATATATTAGATACTTTTGTTATTTTATTGTAATTATCCAGAGATTAATTAATGAAGTAATAGAAGAAGTAAAAAATAAAGAACTTAGTAAAGGCAATTACCTTCGCTAAGAAAACCGTCCTTTGGACCTCTTTTTATGGACACTAGGTTTGGTAATTTTTCAACACCATAAGCTATAAAATGTGTATAAGGATGTTTAGGAAATATTTTTTAAGGTTTTTTAGATCTAAATTACCTAATAGGTCTGAAAAATGTGAGGGGAGTAGTAGTCCTTCTATAAGAGAGGAGGAATGACATTTTTGTAAATACCCAGAACTATTCCATAATGGGAATTCATTTTCAACCTAAGTATCAAAAAAATTGATAAATAATTGATTGTATGGAATATACGGTTGATCTAATACTACACCACTAAAAATGAATTTTTTTTACACATGTTATTCCCTTAACTTCTCTGATAACTGACTTTAACTATTTTATTTTTCACCAAGATAATCATTGTTTTTATGTATGTAAAATATCATTTAAGACTAAAAATTAAATGATACTTATTAGATATTTTGGAAAAAACAATTATAAATTTTATATTTTATTTATCAAGTATAAATATAGTTTATGTGGAAAATTAAATTTAACACAAGTATATGTAGTGCACAAAAACAAGGTTTTAACCTTAACTCTAGAAATTATCTTTTACTATTTTTAATAATAATTATAACAAAATATTAAGTTAAATTTTTTAAATAATATTAATTATTTATATTCCAAATATGGAATCTATCTTACAAAATTAAATTCAAATAATTAATTTAATTTAAAATCAATCACACAAAAACGAAAAAATAATTTTTCCACGAAAAAGTTTTCTTATGTATAGAAAGTTTTTATATCAAATTTAAACCTAAAATTAATTTTAATGATATAAATTTTATTAATAGTATTAAAATATAACTAATTATAATTTTAATACCATTTAAAAAGATTTATCATTGTAAGGCCTTTATATAAAAAGACAATTTTTAATAGAAATCCATATTTTCACTATTCATCTAAAAATTAATATTTTCATACGATTCTCAGAAACACATTCTAAGATAATTTTAAAATATTTATTTCAAAATTTATGATCATTATTTCAAATAAATTTTATAATTTTTTTAATTTATTTATAATATGTGATTAAAATGTGACAAAAATGATTTTTGGAAGAATACTTCTTTTACGTATGAAATTGGATTTATTATTTTCTCATGACTAGAAAAAATATAATATGAATGATAAAAAGATATTGAATATATAATATATGAATTTCCTTAAAGTTTTCACCAATAGTGATTAATTTAATACATTAATATAAAAACACATTGTTGAATAAAAATAGTTTTTTAGAAAAACATTGCTTTTACATTAGAATGATTTTTATTTTCATTTATAATCAATTGGTAAACAATTAATTTTTCTAATACATGTGTAGACCATATACATTTAATCATTTATATATTCTTATTCATACATGACAATAAAATGGCTAGTTTATAATGGTATATTATATTATGGTTCATTTTGGCTCGGGGTTGTGTGTGTCTCAAGATATTAATGAGATTAAATTTATTTAAAAAGAAATATATTGTAAAGTATTGGGGTGTTACATTTATAGCTGGTATCAAATTTAGTTTATAAATTATTTTTTATGGAACTGGATCGTGGGTTTTGGTTCTAGGGTTTCACAATAACTTTTCTTTTAGAAAATTTAACGAGAATGATCCATTTGAAAATAAGGTTCAGGTTTGGGAGTTTGTATGTAAGATGAGTATAGAAGGAAAATTTAAGACCTTTGCCCGAATGTTAAAGGTCGTCTTAAAATTTTCCTAAAGAAGTATTCACCTGTATAGTGGATCAATAAAGGAGTTTCTTGATGAAAAGTCACAACTGAAAGATAAAGATAAATAAATATAGGATAAACATGGTATCGAGTTTTGATAGTTAATTTCTCTCATATATCTTATGGTAGCAAATGAACAATTGAGATCACTTAATAATAAAATAGGTTCCTCAGTTAAAGAATAATTTAAAAGGAATTGTTTTGAAAAATTATTGTCTAAAATAAAATTTGTTGAATTTTTCAATGAATTTGTAAAAAAATTCAAAACCATAATCAGGGATAAATATGTTTAGAAAGAGTTTAGATAAAAAAATAAAATACATTTATAACATTGTAGATGAATCAAGAAAAATTCATGATTAACATAATAATAATTTACGAAATATTGGGATGATTTTTAATATCAGGTGAGGATGACAAGAACACCATCAAAATTTTGTGTCTCTAACATGAGGTGAATTTAAGAAATATAAAATCTCCCCATGGTCGACCTATAATAAGCTCTTTGAAATAGGACACTCAAACTCTAAATGATACTATTTGTAATAATTTATTAGTATCTACTAATGCATGTGTTAAAAATAAATCATGAAAAGTTTGAATGGATAAAAATTCCAAAAGTTCCACCGACACATCAAGGGTGGGTATTGGAATATCGAAGAAAATAATATCTTATAATGATCTAAAAAGAGTGGTATTTTCAATTAAAAAAGTATGTAATTAAATATAGAGAGATGACATCCATAGGTAAAGTGGTTATTGGATATTTCTATTGTTACTGGAGGTATGGGAATAGATATATTGAGTTTTGGAATATTTTTTTTAATATATAGATAATTTATAAGGCCTAAAGTAAGGGAGAGAATTTCAGGATATTAGATATTCCCAGCTGAAAAGTTTCAAGATTAATAGAAAATTAAAATCCATTTCACCAAGAATAGATTCAAGAGCTTGAAAAAAAATTATTATTCAAACATGTTTGGAAATAAGTAAGATGTATGTTGGTATGTACTAACCAATCACAAGTCATATACTGATGGAAAAAAATAATCTAAAAAGTGATAAAAAATTTAATGAATAATTAATCTTCCTTGAAAGAAAATAAATTGAAGAATCGTATTCAATAAAAAAAGAAATATGTGAATATAAGTCAAAAGAAGTGAAAATAAAAATTTTAAAAGGATTTAAATAAAAAATTGAGGCACTTCTATTATGTGAAAATGGTCGCACTATGTGTCATTATAAATAGGCCTTGGGGATCAAAATAAAATAAAGTAGGATGCATCGGAAAATCAAATCATCCAAGGAGATAAACATAATGATTTTATTGATTAACGAAATTAAAAATGAAGAGTTTAAAGTATTAAATAAATAAATAAAAACAATAATGAATAAACCATCTAAAGACACCTTGAAATTTTAGGATATCAAGATGGATTACCGGACTATTTTCCTAAACTAGTTGGAAATAGCTAGATAAATGGATAAAGAACTAGAAGATGATAGTGTTAAAGGGGTGAATTATTTCACATGAAGGATTAAAATTTAATGATATTATTTATAAATTTAATAATGTAATGGAATAAGTGAATTTATAATGATGGAATAAATAGTATATAAAGGGTATGAAAGATTGTATGGTCATTCTATCATCTCAAAAGGAGTTCAAAGGTAAACTGATGAAAAAAAAGTAAATACAATTTCCATGATGGATAATGTTAAAAAGAAGATTCAACATAATGATAATTATATAATAATAATACAATTTTCACAATGATATAGGAAGTTTAGAGTTTGAAAAAATACTAAATCTTGCATGAACAACTCTTCGAGTGTCAATGATGGAAGTAATAGAAGATCTTAGTTGAGATATAATTCTCACCCTTACTACTATTATGGATAATCAAGGAAAACCACACCCTTTATCTCTTATGGTATCTTAATTTATATGAAATCCACACTGTAAAAATTTGAAATTCATATGATTCCAGAGTCATATGTTACCATGAAGTCATACTCTAGCAACTTTTCGAAAAAAAACAAAAATCAATGAAAAAACTAGATTTTATAGAAATGATTCAAATAAAAATATATTTGATCCAACCAATTCCAAACATCATGAAAAGAACTCTAAAAAACTGCATAGTATACACTAATTATTCCTTCCACTTCATTGTTAACAAAAAACACCTAGAAGCACACCTTGATTATTTTTTAAACAATATCCCATTTGGGTTCATTAAAAATTACAAAACACTTTAAACATGTGATTCCACTACTTCAATGAACAATTACTAAATATGAAATTTATATAAATATTTTTACATCCTTTCTTCAAGGTGTGAACTGATGGATCACTAATCACCAACTATAAGCCCACTTTATCCATTATCAGTGTGAGATACAAAATTTTAATGAAAATTATTTTATAAAAAAATTAAATTGGTACCTTTAATTATAAATCATTTTCACTACATGAACCATTAAGATAGTTTCCCCTTTATGATAAAAACATAAAATTTACCCCCTTTTTATTAGGTAGAATTAACAGTTATCCTTTTTTCAATGAACCCAAATACTGTTTCTCTAAAATATCACATGATAGAATCATAATTTCACATGGTAAACACAAGAGATAAAAAAATCATTCATCAAAACGAAACATCCATAGGGTATGGGGGTCCCGATTATAACTCCTCTATTGGGACCATGAATTTTGGAGTTGTTTTGAAGAAGCTAGAAAAAAATTAGATGAATTTGGGTTGGCTAAAGAATGTTTTTTTCCATGTTTTGTATTTTATTTTAATAGAATAAAAATCATAAAATTATTAAACCTTTCAAAAAAAATGTAGAATATATAGAGAATATTGGACTATGTTTTCCAAAAAAAATCTTTCAGACGGACTATTCCACATTGAGATGTTTGGACATAGTGTTTGTGTTGAATGGTTTTTTATATTCCATGAAAAGTCCATCAGACAGTGTTTCAATTATGTAATTTTTTTTGCGAATCTTTTATTATAAATTTTTCTCAAATACTATGTTATTAAAGAACTCATGAATCAATTTTTCATATAAAATGGGATAAAATTAATTTCATTTACAATGTTTATACAAGTATATTCTAACTATGTTCGTCTGATAGGATAAAATATACAGAGGATTGTATAAGAAGAGGTTATATTTAATTTTTATGAAGTTATAGATGTTAAATAACATTAAAGTTATGATTATAAGGATTTATATTAGAAAAATTCAAAATTAGATGAATTCCAAATGGAAGAAGTCAAATTTGATGAAAACATTTAGATGATCTCTCGTAATGTCATTGAACGGAGTCCATCAGATGAACTGAATATTGGATAGAAGACTTTGATTTGTAGGAAATAATTATTTGGTTGAAAACGTCAAATATATATATATTTAAAATCATTAGAAAAAGGTGATCATATAATGTAAATAGATAGAAATTTTTGATGTAATTCACTAAATGGAAGAAGTGTTCCAGAATTAATTTTTATATGTTCCAAAGGATTTTCTATAAGAATAATCAGATGGAATATCAATAGAGGGATGAATTTATAAATTTTTATTACTTGAGAATTATGTATTATAGTTTTTAACATTTAAAAAATCACTTTATAAAACTTTTATAAAGAAATAAATTGTGATGATTAAAAACTAATCTTTTAATGTTCGAAATACTCTAGAAGCCTTAAAAATTGTCAAAGTGAATTATTATGTGAGGGAGTTTCAAATTTAGTTTTTTATAGAGTATGAAAGTTAAATTGGAATCCAAATTTTTCTCCTACTAACACATCTATAAATAAGCTTAATTTACATTATGGAAATATATATTTTTGAAACATGTAAAAGATAAATTTATTTATAAATAGTATTGGATAGTGATACTATATGAAATTAAAATAGATAATGTTTGGGAAATAAGTCTCCATCTATGTAATCTTTTTATTGAATAAGAAGTTGTTATCATACATAGGAGTGGAGATAATAGGATCTTGAAAAAAGACATTATACAATGATTTTTATCAGGTCAAATTGGATAGACTATGTGTTGAGGAGAATGAATGAAC
Organism: Viscum album; assembly: GCA_963277665.1. NCBI lineage: Eukaryota > Viridiplantae > Streptophyta > Magnoliopsida > Santalales > Viscaceae > Viscum > Viscum album. The sequence continues at coordinate 1,059,075,844 of OY728129.1, forward strand.
AGAATGTAAGAAAGATTTATTCATTTTTAGATGTCATTAGAAAGTGTTTTTTTAGAAATTATTGAATAGATAACTTGAAAACAATGGATTTGATGGAAGTTGACATATAATTCCAAGTATTAAGTTCTTCTCTATTACTAGGAAATAATGTAAAGAAGAATTGTTTACAATAAGTGCATGAGTGAATAAATTACAAGTACCACGTTGATAATATACTAAACCTATTGGTGAAGGTTTATAATAGTAGTTACAAGATATTTTTAATAACATTTATCTCTTTTGAGAGACATGTAATTTTATATTATTATAGTGAAACTAATGTGTAAGGATACTTCCTTATTTTTATAACCACATAAAATGATTTTTTTCTTGTAGATTATATAGTGTTGTATCATTTCAAAAACCATGAAAAGGAATATAGACTCTTACTGATTAGTGAACCTTGTTGATACTTTAACCCTATGTATTTTAATGGTGTGCTTTGTTTCATCAAATTCAGTAATCTTTAATCAGAGGGGATAGACATTTAAAAAAGATAAAAATATAAAAACATAAGATCATTGATTCACCACCTCTCCCTCTTAGTGATCCCAAATTTCCTAATTAGTAATTTCAAGTGGCATCAGAGAGAAGGTTCCCTCAATTTAATCATTGTGTATGTTTTATGAATAATTAAGTTGTAATGGATGTTCATAATTCTATGAAGAGTTAGCATCTTCTTGTTGTCAATGGAAAGAACAACCATATTTGGAAAAATATACTGCTTCTTTTCCTTCTGTTTCTTGGTTATGAAGTTCTCACAAATGATTCATATGGTTTTACACTTAGATATGGGGGATCTACACTAATAAATGATGATAAAAATAATATCTAGATTTATGGGAGAGCCAAAAATGTTTAACTTTCTTCACATTAAAAAATTTAGTTTCTTAGAGTTAAAGGAGTTGGTATGGATAAAGTATTCTAGGAAAAGGTAAAGATAATCTATGAAGAAAATATGAATGTCTAGAAATGAATGTTGAAAATATAGATATTGAAAAAGAAGATCTTAAAATTTTTTATTATTATTTTTTTAGTGAGTTAATTTCATGGGTAAATAACATTTTCATCACCATGAGATGTCTTGGTGAGTAGATGTAGGATTCAATCATTGTTGAAAATAATATTTGAAATATTTTTGATGAAGATGATGAAAATTTTTCATTATTAGATGATAGATATCCTAAAAATTTATCACTCTATGATCCGTATAGAACTCTAATCAGTAATGAAATGAGAAGAGAGAAGGTTTTATTTAATAAAGATATGGTTGATCTGGAAATTTTGTTCAAAGCTACAAAAAAAGTCAAATATAAGAATGTTATCGTAGAAAAATATAGTGAGAAAAACACTACATATGAGTTTAGTGAAAAGTTTGATGAATAAGCTTTCTTATCTTTATAGAAAGTTTAATAGATGAACATGAATACTCAACGGGAGTCTACCACTAAAATTCTTATGCTCGGATGATATTGAAAATTTTGTTGTGAATTTTCTATATAGAAAGGAATAAGTATAATCTGATGAAGATGATCAGAATTCAAGAATATTCATTTACAAAATGGAGATAAAATCGAATTATTAACCTAGGGAAATGATACGAAGTTATCTAAATACATAAATGGATACAATTTTTAGAAGCGAGATGGAGAAGATTACAGGGAAGATGAAGCTGATAACGTTAGTGATGATACTGCTAAAAAATGTTATAGAAAAATAGAATTATGAAAAACTAATAAGTGATGAAAGGATAAGTTCATGAGAATAATAAACACATATTTAGTTTATACTAATGGGATGGTTGAATGAATTTCGTTTAAAATATTGTAAGATTAGAGAGGGAGAACAAGAAGGTGAATAAAAAATTGTAAAATAATTAAAAATATTATCTTGTTTTTAATTTTAAGTTTATAAAATAAACTTATGATTTAAATATATTTCTTGTTGATATGAAAAATATCAACGTCAAGTTGGAATACAAGTTGAATGTGGAGGAGGAAGAGTTTGAACATGTTCAATAAAACATTTTTAATACAAGGAAAGGAGTTTTCAATTCCAAATACTCAGTTACAGAAGTTTTTTAAATTTATAAGAAGTGTGAACCTTATAATTATAATATAAAGGTATCAAAAAACATTGAAAATATAATTAATATATTGGAATAAATTTCTAGTTGATAAGACCATGTTTGTTTCCAAAATAAGATGAAACGAAAAACAATAATTTTCTAAGGATTCGATATCTGAACCAAATGATATTACAACTAGATTTTTTTTAAATTAATTAAGAAAATATTATGGGGTAACCATAAGTTTTGTTTACAATTATATATAAATGTATAAGGTAATAATGTTGATGGAAATAAGCAGCATAACGTTGGGATGTGTGCTATTTACAAAGTGAAATACAATTTATATGGTAACATCTTGTATTATGGTGTATTTTGGCATAAAAAATATATGTATTGGCTTAATAATCCAAATTAAAGTAAATCCTGGAGAAATTAGAGTCAATGTTTAATTGGGATTCAACCCACTCAAATAATTCAACATGATAAAGTCATTTTTATGGTTGAAAATAGATTCTAGCATTTGGAAACAATTTTTTAATGATGTGATCAACCTAGAAATTATAAAAAATGATGTTTCACTATTATTATGGCACACAAAAAATATAAAAACCCATATGACAAGAAGGAAAAAAGGAAAGGAAAAATCCATAGTCTTTTAGACTCTCTCAAAGATATAAAAGGATAAAAAGTTAGATATTAGAAAATGGGTGTTCTTATTTAATGATCAAAGACAAGAAGTTCTTGAAGAATTTAAAACTATATTAAATAATTTAAAATTAATTTTAGAATTAATGATTCCAACAAAATACAAGTATTTAGATCTTCTCTGATTGGGGAAGAAAAATAAAAATCCAAATAGGAATTATTTGTCGAAGGGTTGAAACACAATTTTACAAGTGTTTAAAAAATATGTGATTAAGTTAAAATAGTGGGTTTTAAAACATATTATTTTGTTTTTAAGAGTATAGAAGATATGAAAATTGAAATGAGAGGACAGTTAAAAAAAGTAAACTTATTTCAAGTAGGTGATTCACAATGTTCATTTTTTTTGAGCATGATGAAATAAAATCAATTATGGAATAAAAGAATGGAGTATATGTGTTATAAGAATATGAGAAATATTAGAAAGAGATAAAGGATTCATGATATTACTAACATTATAAGAATAATATATTGGTTTTGTTCTATTTTCCAAAAATTGAATATTACAAACTCAGTACATAAAAAAGTTTAGGTACATTCAACTCATCACTTAGAGGACATACATTCGAAAATTTTTAGGCCCATGAGTAAACAATAAACACATAGAGATAACTACTTTATTTATATTTTATATGACTTTATATTCCATAAATATATTATTTTTTAAAAATATAAACCAGAAGCACTCAACATTATTCTATGTTTTAAGAGAAGTGTGGACAAAGAGTGTCGATACCCTATGAATAAGATTCATGTTTATAATAGTTTTCAATAAAATAGTGGTATATTTATATATTATTTATAAAACCATGGAATTCATTATTATTTTAGTGAACAATACATGAAATAAAAAAATAGTGTTTCTAAAAGAATAAATAGAAGATTGGTGGAGATAGAATAGAAAATAATGATCTATCATGATACTTCATATTATTTTTGGAGGAAAATATTTAGAGTATTAGTTTACATTCTGAATCTATGTTTCTATAGTATGAACTATGATATGAATCCTTACAAATATGTTCTAAATAAAACCCATGTCTTAATCACCTATGGTGTTATTGTAAATACATACATTATTAAAAATTTATGGTGAAAATCATGGTAAGTTTGATCAGAGACGTGTTGATGGAATCTTCCTTGGATACCCTCATAATTGTGGGGGTATATATGTTATAATAAAGATAAACTAAATATTTATAATTTTTCATATTTAAATTTTATTTAATAGGTAGATAAGAAATTATAACAAGTAGTGTTATATATAGGAATGGAAATATGATGTATTTATAGTTGAGAAATTTTATGATCATCTTAAAAATTTTGAACCTACTCAAGATGAAGATTTAGAATCATCTATCTCATGTGATTAAGAATAATTACATATATATATCATCCTTGGTTGAGGATGAAATTTCACGTTCATAACATCATTCAAGATCAACCAAAAACGTTTTAAACTAATATAATATCTATTTTAGTTTCAAATACATCATTATATTCAAAGTGCGATCTCAATGTTTTTAATGAAGCTTCCCAACATCAATAATGGATTGATTCTATAAATGAATATCTAGAACAGATTGACATGAATGATACTTGGAAACATGTACCCAAAGAAAATAATGATAATTTTATTGGAACAAAATGGGTATTTTGAAACAACATTAATGAAAAAGGTGATGTTATAAGTAAAAAGGAACTGTTGTTTTGTAAATTTTGCTTACAAATTGAAGGTATTGTCTTTAATGAGACCTTTTCTATTATGGTAAGACTAGAAGCTATTATAATATTTCTTATTATTTCTACACAATAAATATATAAAATTCTCCAAATGGAATTGAAGTCAAATTTTCTTTAATGGCGATATTTATAAAGAACTTTATATTGTACAACATTGTAGTTTCGTGCTTAGGAAATATAAAGGTTGTGTGTAAAAGTGAAAGAAGGATTTGTATAGATTAAATAATGATTTAGAGATTTGGTATTCCAAATTGGATAATTTATTAAATAAGTTGATCTTAATGAATGGAATATTTGATAATAAACTCTATATAAAAGAAGATAAAGGGTTTTCCCTCATTGTTATTATTAATATAGATGATATTATATTTATATGGAATGATGAACAATGTTGGTAAAATTCTTCTGAGGAGATAAAAATTATTTTTTAATTGTCCACACTTGGAGAAATCAAAAAATTTCTTGTCTTAAAAATCTCACAAGAGAATAAATATATTTTCCTATATCGAAATAAGTATACTAAGGAAATTATATGAATGTTTTTAATAGAAAACTTAATGCTAGTTTCTACACCAATTTCAGTGGGGGAAAAATTCAAAATATGTGGAAGGAAAGGACGTAGATCCTACATATTTTAGAAGTTGGTTATAATTCAATTATATCTTAAGGATTCAAGTACTAGTATTGATTATTCTATTACCCTTTGTCCTAGGTATCAGAGTGAACCAAATGAATTACATATCATGTATTGAATGTGAATTCATAGATAATTTAAAAGAATAATAGATTTTGGGTTAAAATATAATTTTGTAGAAAAGAATGACTTATTTGGTTACAAAGATGCATATTGGGAAAGATGTTTTTATAAAAGAAAATATAATTCTAGTGGTGGGTTTTTCCTGGGATAATGTCTTATTAGTTTTTATAAAAAGAAAAATAATTCAAAAAATCTTAGTACAGTAGATGTTGAGTACATTTATGCCACCCAGTACGCAACACAATTTATGTGGATGGATGCATAGTTTATTGATTTATGTTCCTTGGTTGAAAATAAATTACAATGGTAGGATTATTGGGATGACGATGTTTGGATGTTTTTTAAATAAGATGGATGATGTTTAGAGAATTTTGGGTTTTCTAAATATTGTTTTCCCCATGTCTTGTCATTTTGTATCGTAATATAAAACACTTAACTTTATTAATCTTTCTAAGATAAAGGAACATACTGAGAAGGATAGACTGAGTTTTCTATAAAAACTGATGGACTCTTCTGGACTAAGATACTCGGAAAATGGTTTTATATAGAAATTTTGTTTTATATTAAATTCAAAGTTCATCAGATATATTTTTTGAGTATGTAAAGAAATATAGAGATGATTTTATGTTTTAAATGATTCCAACATCATGAGTTATGAAATAAATTGTGATCCAAGCATTTGTAGAAAGGGTGAGATTATCATTTTTCTATACAATTTTCATACTATATTTTTCTGATGGATTTCACCAGATAGTGGTTAAAAGACTTATTTTTTGAGGAGGAGATATTTTATTCATAGTTTATAATGTTATGTTTGTTTCAAAAGATCAAATGGAAACTATTGAGGTATTTTGGAAGATATTACCCTATTGAAAACTCATGGGTTCATTATGATTACCTATATTCATAGTGTTGAACTTCTATACACAAATTATCGTGTCCTGATTGTTCTTTGGCCTGACGTATTATTTGATAATTTCCTAAGGGAAACTATCACACATTAAGTTCATAGAAATTCCCCTTATGATTGGAACACATTAGTGATACAACAACATTCATAAATATATATTATATAGTTATATTAATTTATTTTAGGGAGAAAACTGATACGAGATATTATGGGTATAGACTCATAGGACTTTGAGGAACCTTCTCATTATGTAATCCCTTGGCGATTTCATGTTTAGTAGAATATTATGATGAGACATGCAAGTAGGAATTCCAAATTTATATGTATCATTGGATGTTCCTATCAATTGACATGTGTATTGATCCTTAAACATTGATACTATTATTAGCGTATATTATCAGTTCAGTAATTTAGTTTATTGATGAAAAGTATGCTGACATATGTCCGAAGTGAAGTAGGATATGTTGTGTGACATCCTAGAACTAGATTACACTTAATGGGTGCCCCGAGCTAGGTGGGTCACATGGCCTCATGAGCATCTTCCTGAACAACAAATGATGCCAACTAGAAGCGAGGTCCTATGGTGTGTCTATGCGAATACTATTACCTCATTATCATAGTGTAGCATAATGTATGGAATATAATGGAATAATAAACAGCGGAAGCTATATAAATTATATAAATAAACTATGGAAGCAAACTAATGCAATAGATAAATGAGAATAAAAATAACTGTATCAAATGGAATAATGATGATGTAATGTCACATCACTAGAAAACTAGGAATCATAAATACAAGACAGCAGCCATAACAAGTTCTACACGGTAATATAAAAAAAAGACAACTCCAAGTATCCCGATATCCTACTCAGTCATCTGCTATCAAGCTTCATCCTACTAGAATGCGATCGAGTGTTGGAAGCTATATGATTCCCTTTGTCAATACCAACAACTATGTAATCTAATTCTGGTACTAAATGTCTACCATAAATGGTTTGAGATAAATCATAGTGGCCACCACCAATAATTTCTGTAACATCCGGCCCATGTAATGGAACATAGTAGTGTTGATGCATGCATATATAAAGTAAAGAAAATAGTACAATGTAACTAAGTACCTAGGTACCTGCTTCTTCCCTTGGATAGTGTCTGAACATGTATCCAATTTATTAATTATGTAATTGCCATGTAATGTTAATATTTCATGTGAGGCATAGCCAACACTGACATCACCTCACGATATTATAAGAAGTGATGGTCTCAAGACGTAACAAGGCAACCTGAAAATTATATACTGTGAGGGAGTTCCATGGAAATAACCAAGGTAAGGTAAACTCATGGAATTCTAAGCTAGTAGTATGTGAGTCTAGATAAGGAATAAGAGTGTAATCTATAGAGTTTAATCTAAGGCGTTCCACAATATGGCTCCTACCGAGTCCAAGGTGATCAACCAAGGTACAATAGGTCTAAGTAAAGGCTAGGTCCATGAAGTGTATCCAAGACACCTACTTATCAATTTTGGATCCAAGGAGTGTACTTGAGGTATCCTATTATAAAGAAAGGGACCCTATGGAATTAAATTGTGAATCAAATGAATAGACAAGAACCAGAGTCCAGGTTGGTATCATCCTAAGAAAATTGTATCCTTGAATTAGAATGGGGTTCCCAAGACACAAGGTATTCTACCCTCAAAATCCAATTTGATCTCAAGTAATTCCATTCTTATTTGATATTGTAATCATGTAAGAATTTATTTGGTTCCAATATTTCAATCCATTAGTGTGGATAGGTCATGTATAGTTGAAACCATTATTTATTGGTCCCAACATTGTCTTCCATTAGTGTGGATAGGCCAAGTATTATTGTAACCATTTAGTCAATTCTTTATTAATGATTAAGGCATATTCAATTATTGAGGTTCACTCCGCTACCATCCATCAACATGTAAAGGGGTACTATGAACATGTAACCTTTATTTAATCCCATTTGTTAAGGACATGATATATACTTAGTATTATTTTCATTTCACATTTCACATTTAATATATCATTTGGAATCATTTACCTTAGGAAGGTCAATTGGTGAGTATATATGGCACATGCCATTATTCAATTATCATTAATAACAATACATTTATTATAAGAAATCCCTCCTTTAGGAAGTTCATGCAATGTCACACTCGAATAGTGGTTCAAATGTGTCAAAACACTAAAAACAGAATTATGGAATATCCTTCGACATGAGGTGGGTTGATTTTTGGGTGTAACCACTAAAAACTAATCTCATATTTGAAAATAGCATAACCATAAAAATCCTACAAGTATATTCATGGAATGTAAATTGAAGAAACAGTTTCCAACGAAACTGGTGGGCCTCATACGATCATTCCAAAAATGGTGAACCTTAGGGAAAAGTTATAAACTACCAACCTTAGAGATGTACAATCCTTATCCTATGGTATCATCCCTTGATTTAACTTGGATCAGAATAGATCTAAGAAAAGGTGAAAATGTTCACACAGAGATCCCTTAGTTTTGAGTGAAATGGAAGAAGAATGAATAAAGACGACTTGATTACTTACCATTATGCATCCAACATGATGAACGAAAGCTCAATCATATGAGAGATTAAGGATATCTCTTGATCCCTAGCCTCAACATCCAAAAAGATCCAAATGGGTGAAAAAGGAGGAAAATCATTCTGGTTCATGAATTACAAAGAAGGCGGAGGATTAAAAGATCATTTAAGGAAAACCTAAAAATTTACCAAGAAAATATCAAGTGTGTGGTTTGTCTGCAATGTTTGTCAAAATGTGCAGAACCTATGTGAGATGGCTCTATCTGAAATTAAATCATCTGCATGGTTTGATCAAACCATGCACAAGTCTTGCATTGATAACTTGAAAAAGGGGTGCTCAGACGGTTAGGTCATACGATCGTGTACCTACCATGCGTGGTGGCTCTATCTGAAAAAACACAATCCACATGGTTTGGAAAGACATGATGAGATCCCACACGGTTTACTATAAACCATGCGAAGGGTTTTTTCTCCAAAAAGATGGATTCTGAGCATCAAAAGTTCCATGGACAACCATGTAACCTTTAATAACTCATTAGGCATCCATATTAGGTCCAAAGAAATGATTTAGACTGAAAATTAATGGATCCATACCTGAGTGAAAAAACTAGGTTCTTATAGTCTTCCCCTCTTAAAATAACTCCCCCCTGAGTTCTTCGTCCAAGGGTAAAGAAACACAATATGAGAACAAATATGGACATTGAGTATGTATATCGGATTTTATCTCCCATGTCTCGTCCTATAATCTATTGTGCTTCCATAGAACCCTTGCCAAAGGAACAAACATGCCTCATAGAACCTTCAAACATCGTTCAATGATGTGTGCTGGATACTCCTCATAGGTAGAATCGGAATCTAACTCAACTTACTTGGGATAAAATGTATGATATGGGTTATCCTGATATTGGAGAAGTCGTGAGACGTAAAAGATGTAATTCATGGAATAATACCTTTGATGTGGTAACAACTAATAGGCTACTGGTCTAAATCTCATTAGAATATCTAATCACCTGACATAACAAGGTGGTAGCTCTTCCTAATTTTCTAACCATCAATGACCTATCCTGGGAGATACCTGATGGAAAACATGATCACCATACTCGAACTCGATAGGTCATCGACAGATATCGGCATACGATTTATATCTAGACTGAGCAGTAGTAATATGATCCCTGATCAACTGGACCTGTTCTAAAGTCTCCTGAATGAGGTGAGGACCCACTATGGTAACCGCACCTACCTATAGCTGGTACAAGGGTAAACAGGATGGCCTACAATATAAGTCCTCAAAATGATCTATATGGATCATTGCATGAAAACTATTATTATAAGAGAATTCAACAAGAGGGATGTGCTTATTCCAAGAACTAATAAAATCAAGGACACGTGATCAGAGCATATCCTCTTAAACCTATATTTTTTATTCTGATTTTCCATCAGTCTGAGGGTGAAATTCTATAATTATAATAACCAGATTCCCCATAGCCTTTTGTAAACCCTTCTGGAATGATGAAGTGAAATGAGGATCCCTATCTGAAATGATAGTATGTGGAACCCCATGTAGTCATATGATCTCATGGACATACAGTCTTACCAACTCATAAAATAATAATTTATCCCATATTGGAATGAAGTGGGACGATTTTTTTAGTCATCAAATGACTACCCAGATAGCATCTCTAGCCCTCAGCGACCTAGGTTATCTAACTACAAAATCCATAGAAACATCTTCCCATTTCCATTTTGGGACTAGAAGTGGATGTAACAGGCCTACAGGTCTCTAGTAATCCACCGTCACATTTTGATAGGTGGAACACCTAGTGATGAACCATGCAATCTGACGTTTCATTCCATAACACCAATACCGGCATTGAATATCTCCATCCATCTTCGAGATTCTAGGATGAACAACCCACTAAGAAGGATGGTACTCTTTCATCCACTCTTCTCTAATGTATTCGGGATCCCAGATACATCCACATAGATGCGAGAGGCCATCCTTGTCCACACAAAAAATCTAGTGGTGGGTTATATCTTGATATTCTCTCATAGGTAACCAAACCTTCATGATATAAAAACTGCATACTCTTCACCCTCTCAAGGAGGGAATAGTTAACTGTTAAGGCTGAGAGGTAAGACTACTCATGAATATCATGAAGCTATAAGTGTGGTTAAGAATATATGTCCATTAACTTATATTCATCACTGGATCCATATATGGCATGACTTTTAGTTTTTCAACTCAGTGCATCATCAACCAAATTGCCCTTTATTGGTGTATTAGAAGGATCAAAATCAAAGGATCATAGATATTTGACCCGTCTCCGCGGCCTGAGGTTGTTGTCACACAATAAAAATATATACTTGAGGCTTTTTTGATCTATATACACCAAAAATCATTCATCCAATAGATAATGTCTCTATAAATATAATGCATGGACAACTGCAGCATGCACGAGGTCGTGCATCAGATAATTTCTCTCATGAGGTCTCAACTACCGAGATCTGTACACAATGAGTTTGCCTTCCATCATCAACACTTATCCTAGGACAATTCCTCATTCATTAAAGAAGTCGATATAACCATTACCGAGTTCTAGAAGAATTATAATAGGTGCTGAGACAAGCATCCCTTTCATCTATAGAATGAATTTATCTCATTCTTTTGACCACAGGAAATAAACACCCTTCATTCTAAGTCGAGTAAGAGGTGAATCAAGATGTGATAAGTTCGGTATAAAATTCTTATAATACCCAGCTATCCCCAAGAAACTTTTTATATCAAACACGTTCTTGGGCTGCTCCCGGGAAACTACAACACTAACATTTTCCAGATCAATAGAAACTCTTGATTATGAGATAATATGGACCAATAAGTGGAATTTTTCAATCTAGAAGTCACATTTAGCAATCTTGGCATAATTTTGATTCTCTCTTAGTGTACTCAAAATGATCCCATGATGATTGGCATGGTTGTTACGAGTGTTAGAATAAACCAAGATGTCGTCCACAAAGACCACGAAAAGAGAGTCCAAATAGGGGTGAAAAATCCTATTCATCGAAGCCATGAAAACAAAAGGCACATTCGTAAGACCAAAGGGAATAAAAAGATACTCATATAGACCATGCCTACTAAAAAAATTTATTATGAGTTATTTCTGATGGTCTGACTCACACCTGATGATAACCTGATCTCAAGTTGATATTAGAGAACACCTATTCTCCATAGAACTAGTCGAAGAGAATATCTATTTGATGAAGTGTATACCAGCTATTTACTGTAAGATATTTCAACCATTGGTAATCCATGAAAAGATGAATAGTTACATCCACCTTCTTAAAAAAAACCATGGTTGAACCCCAAGAGGATGTACTAGGACATATAAAGACATTTATTTCTAGTTCCTCTATCTGCCGCTTGAGCTCCAAAATCTTACTAGGTTCCATCTTATATAGAGGAATTGACACTTGATCTACTCCTAGAACAAGCTTAATTGTAAACTCTACCTCTTTTTTAGGAGGTAATCTAGAGAAGTCATCAGGAAAACATCCTTGAAATGATCAACTAATCGATATAAATCAGTTTGAAGAAAACCCTGATATTCCACAGGAAATGGTAACTACCTACCTCAAGGGGATAGTCCCTTCATTGGCGTATTCCCTCTATTTGTATTCCCAATGGTGTGTTGAGGGTCATTACATCATAGTGATATTGTATCTCTTGTCTGATAATTTCCTTGATTGATACAGAACTAAAATCATTTGAAGAACCTATATCAAAAATAGAAGAGACAATATTAGAGGATACTAGAATAGTGACACATACTGTAGATGGTCTCACAACATGATCCTCGTGTATCAGCTATAAATCATGCAACTGACTAGGTCCACACCCTTATGCAATATATGAACTACCACGAGCATGACTGATCTACTGGCACTACAGGTGATCTTGTATCGGACTATCATAGCCATGAATGCCTCCTCGGACAGACCAGCCCATGATACTCCAAATCCCCACCTTATGTGGCACAAAATAACTTGCTCTTGAAGGTGGATTTGGCACATATTCTTTTCTACTCGAAGCTGGTAGAATGATCTTGCATAATCACTGAGGTTGACTCATAAGACAACATGTGTGGCACTCTATAGGGTCTCGGTCACCTTGGCCCTTATTGTGGCATAGTCTTCCACATCGATGACACAATATAGAGATATCAAACTAGATACTCTAGATTCCACTTCCCTAATGAAAAACCTGGAGAAAATGTTTCTTGTCCATATAAAAATGACAAGCCTGACGTGGCACTGGTCATTTAAATCTGGAAGATTCACCATCCATCATGTTATGATCAGTTATACGGTCCCAATAAACTATTTCATAAAATTTAGGAAGGAAAAAGACAATCACCTAAGTTCATATGGCATACTAAATCCCATCCTCAAAATGTCTATCATGTGATAGCTCATCACCAGCTAGAAGCGGTGCAAAGTGATTTAAATCAGTGAAACGTGTTGAATACACCATAACTGACATAAAACCTAGCTCGAGATGAATGAACTCTCTGGATCGGTCATCTCTCAGTGCATGAGGAAATAATTAATCATAGAAGAAAGTCTGGAAGTCAACCCATAACATACCCAGATGATGGCAGGCCTGGGTAACTACATCCCACCAACTCCTGGCTAAAACTTGAATCATGTATGTAGAAATATTGACTCTCCTCTATGGAGGAATTTTTAGATGATAAATCATAGATATCAATTACTCTAGACAAGACTCATCAACTTGAGAACCGCCATCCCATGAAAAAGCATGTGGATGTTGATTATGGAACTCATGGGTTAGATCAGCAATCATAGGTGGAACCTATGGAGAACCTTTCATAGACTGCAACAGACGTAAGAAACTATCATGGACTTGAGCTTTAGTGGAAGTAATACTGGTAGATTATGACCCAAAATGTCTGGAGCATGGTGATCAACACCTTCTTGTAGATCAACATGAGGACATCGTGGCATCATTGGTCATCAAATTCCAAGAACATGCTTCAGAAATATAATATAAGCACAAGGAATCATCATAAGTAGAAACTGAAGGTATGAAAACTCACAACCTAAGGTATACTACCCAAACTACCATCTTATATGGATAGGAATCGATAATTTTTCAATTATATGATTCATGTTATTTTTCAGTTATTTCATAGGTTCACTCCTTTACGTCTCATAAGAATGACAAGGCGAGATAAGGATGTGAAACCAATTCATTTTAGATTCCAATATTCACTTCATAATGGATATCCATTTCCCATGAATCAGTGCTGATACACCAATCATTAAGAAAAAACTCCCATTTATTTATATTATAATGGATCAACATTGTAAATTACTCATCCCAACCCATGAGGGCACATACACCTCATGAATTGATATAGGTAATCCCTCAATATCAACCAATAGTAATACAAGTACAATAATCTATCACAACATCACTCAATAATCACAAGAATATCAACCAATGAAAAGCAGCTAAATACACCTATATGGCATGGAAATATGTATGACATCTGAATTCAAGGTGCTATATTGATGCCTATAGCAATGCTCCTTTCCCTCATATCATCGGTCCGAGGAGAAAATAATTCCTCAAATAGAAAAATAATCGACAACACCACACAACCTGTGTGTCACCCAATGATGAAATAATATCAACTGTAATAGGAAAAAGCATAATAACAATTATAATTAAGGAAACTAGGTTTTTACCATGAACATGGGTTCACGATGCCCAAGAATAGTTTATAACCATGTACGAAGAGTTAATATTATCCAATATATTGTCTCCAAGTAGTAAAGAAATAATAGAAACCACCTTTGAAAACACATTGTGACGCCCAGGACAGAAATGCCACTAAATGGGTGCCTCGATCCCAGTGAGCCACAAGGCCTCAAGTCCATCCTCTCGGACACTAAAGGCTGTCGACTAGAAGTGACGGCCTAGGTTGTGTCAGTTGGAATATTATTCCCTCATTAGAAAAGTGTAGCACAATAGAATGAATATAGAGTAATAGTAAACAATGGAATTAATATAAATGATATAAATAAAAATAGGAATCAAACTGATGCAATAGAAAACCAAGAATAACAATAACTAAATCAATAGGAACAATGATGATGTAATGTCATGTCACAAGAAAACTGGAAAGTATGGATACAAGGCAGCAATAATTAAAAGTTCTACAAGGTAAAAGAAAAAAAAGACTGCTCTAAGAATCCTAAGACCCTACACTGTCATCTACTATCAAGATCCATTCTATTACCACACAATCTAGTGTTCGATGTTGTATACATCCCTTTTTTAATACCTGTAACCATGTAATCTACATTGGTTACCAAACAGCACTCGGAGAGGGTGTGAGATAAATCTCAGTGAGCCACCACCATGGGTTTCTAAAACATCTGTCATGTGAAATGGAATATAGCAGTTTTCATGCATATATAAAGTAAAGAACATAGTACAATGTAACTAAATACCCAAAGTACCTACTTCATCACTCAGCTAGTATCTGAACATATAATTGGGTCATTAATTAATTAATTATCATTTAATGTTAATAGGCCACATGAGGCATTACCAACGCTGACATCACCTCATGATTTTATAAGTAGTGAAGTTATCAAGATGTAATAAGGAAACTTGAAAAAATATCCAGTGAGGGAGTTCCAGGGTAATAACAAAGGTAGCATAAACTCACAGAATGCTAAACCAGTAGTATCTGAGTCTATCTAAGGGGTTAGAGTGTAATACAAGGAGCATAATACAAGGCATTCCACAATAAGGTGCCTACCAAGTCCTAGGTGACCGACCAAGGTAAAATGGGGATAAGAAAAGACTAGATCCAAGGAGTGTATCCAAAGCCCCTACTAGTCAATGATGGATCCAAAGGACTATATCTGAGGTATCCTATAATAAATAAAGGGACCCTACTGTTGTATACCGGACATCCAATGAATAGACAAGAACCAGAATCTAGGTGGGTATCAAACTAATTAAACCATATTCCTTTAATCGGAATGGGGTTCCCAAGACCCAAGGTATTCTCCTCTTTGAATCCAAGGCAATATCAAGTCAGTATATTCCTATTTTATATTTTAATCATGTAATGCTTCATTTTTTTCAATGTTTTCCTTCAATTATTGTGGATAGGTCAAGTTGAGTTGAAACAATTATTTATTTGTCCAAGCCTTGTCATTCATAAGTGTGGATTGGGAAAGTAGTGTTGAAACCATTTAATCTAATCTTTATTAACCATTAAGACAAATTAAATTATAAAGGTTCACTCCACTACCTTCCATCAACATAGAAAAGGGTGTTATGGACATGTACCCTTTAATAAATCACATTTATTAAGGCCAACAAATATACTTATTATACTAACCATTTCACATTTAATAAATCATTTATAAGCACTTACCTTAGGTGGATCAATTAGTGATAATACATGGTACATTCCATTATGCAATTATCCTTAATAACAATCCATTTATTGTAAGAAGGCTCTCCTTTAAGAAGTTCAAGAAAAGGCAGACCTGAACAAGGGATCAAATGTGTCAAAACACTAAAAACCCAATTTTGGAATAACCTTCGACATGAGGTAGATTGAGTTGTGTGTGTAACCAATAATAACTAATCACATATTTGGAAAGAGAATAACCATAAGATTGTAACAAGTATAATAATGGAATGTAAATATAAGAAATGATTTCCAATGAAACCGGTGGGCCTCATATAATCATTCCAAAAATGAAAAACATTAGGGAAAATTTATAGACCACCAACCTTAGTGTAGTACGATCCTTCTCCTCTAGTATCAGCCCTTGATTTGCCTCAGATCAGAGTAGATCAATGAAAAGGTGAAAAATCCCCACATTGAGATATCTATGTTGAGATTTAAAGTGAAGAAGAACAGATAAAGGGGACTTGAGTACTTGTTGTTGCACATCCAACGTGATGAACAAAACCTTGATTGGATTCCTGATGAAGGAGATCACTTGAAACCTAGCCTTGGCCTTAAAAAATCACTAAATGTGAGGAAAGATGGAAAATCGCACTAGTTCTTGGATTAGGAAGAAGGAGGAGGATTAATAGAACATTAAGGGAAAAAATAAATTTACCCAGAAAAAAACTTGTGCATGGTTTCTCCACGTGGTTTGTCAAACTGCACGCAAACTGTATGAGAAGGCTCTACCCGGAATCACATCCTCTACATGGTTTTATCAAATCATGTTCAATCCATGCACAAGTACCTGGTTAAAAGGGTCACCCACACAATTAGGTCGCATGGTTGTGTACCAACTGTGTGAGGTGGATCTCTAAAAAACACAATTTGGTCACCTAAGTGAAAATTAAAGGATACACATTCTCAAATGCATTATTCATTCAACTTCCTTTTAACAATATAGGGTTCACATTCTTTCTTTAATTATTAATTGATTAAAAATTACTCATAATGAACCCAAAATTTAAGAACCCTTTTTAGCATTTCTTCTTAGACTTGAATAGTCTATTCCATTTACTCACCTATCTTGGGGTGTAATTCCATGCCCAACTGAAATTTTGTCCAAAAAATCTCATGAAATCCTCCATATAATCATTATTTGAAGTAAGAATCACAATATAAAAGAAAATTAGTATGCTATGAATTTATATTATTTATTTCATATAAATGCATAAAAAACACATTACTGGATATCTCTCTCAGATAGATAGGAAGTGGGATGGCTTGGTGAGTCTGTTTATGATCACCCAAATAGTATCATTTCCTTTATTTAATCATATAAGTCCAATAAAAAATCTACGGTGATATTATCCCACTTTCACTCTAGAAATGGAAGAGGATGGGTCAAACCTATTTGAACCTATTTCTCAAACATCACATGTTGTTAGGTGAGGAATGAAGAGATAAAATCAGCAAAACTATTATTCATCCCTAGCCTCCAAAACTAATAGTGAAGGTCTTGGAAAAAACCTTATCTCTCTTGGATTCACCATTAAGTAGGATGTATGAAAATATCTTAGGAACTCCTACTATATTGTGACTATTACCATCTTCTATCATCACAAAAGAATGATTTTCTCACTACCATTATGAAATCCATCAGGAGCATGCATGTGAATATTTGATCCTAAAAGAACTCACAATTGATAACTTTGAGTTTTTATTCCATAATGAATTAAAAAAATAAAGGGTAACCACCATTAGTTGATGTTAATTTTCTCTACCATCATACATAAGGTTCAATTTAAAATAAGATAACTACTCTATTACCTCACTACGTAATTTAGAATAGGATTTCCTACTCAGAGAATCTTCCACAACATTCCCCCTGCTTGGTGTATCGACTATCCCAAAGTCATAGTACTATAGGAAATCTATCCAACACTAATGAAATAGGTTATATAATTTCTATGAGAACATATAACTAAGACTCTTATGGACCTAAAGGATGATGAATTTCTCTCTCATAAGATAGTTCCACCATGATTTTAGGGGGACCACCACCACTACTAGCTCTAGATAGAGGGTCACATAATTATACTTCTCTGGGATATGTTGTCAAGAATTGTAAGAAAACATCATACAAAAAAACATTAGAAAACATCCAAGTCCATCTATAGATTCTTTTTAAAACATAATGTACACTACTCCCTCCTCTGGAAGTCTTAAGATGGGAAGTTTTCATGAACCTCTATTGCAACACAAGAAAATCCTGGTGACACTTCTCAAACCATATGAAAGGCTACCCCTATTGATTCATGGAATTCAAATGTGTCATCAACCTTCAGAAATCAGGCACAAATCTTTTATAATTTCCTTATGTTAGGAAAAAATCCCTCAAGGTAACATAGAATCATTTTTGATTTGGTTGTGTTTATTGACAATGCAGGTTCCCATGGTGAATTTTTGAGCTCCAGAGATGCTGTTGACAATTAATGTTGACAATGAAGCATGAAAAAGGAATGGATGATCTAGGGGTGGTTAAAATATAACACATACAAGGTGGTTCCATTTTTTAGTGTTTTCCAAATTTTTGGGGTCTAAAATTTGGAGTTTGGTGATCATCGTGAAATGTGGATTTCCTTGAAGATCTCATCAAAATATGGAAAAGGAATGAGTTTCACAAATATTGAATTCATGAAGTAGATTTCACAAATACATGAAGATAGTTGGCGGTTTTCTTCACAATTACAACGAGCTTCACGAATAGAAGAGGTGAAAATCATTGAGGTGGAGATTTACAGTGGCAGTGCGAAGGAATTGATGGAATGATCTGCGATTATGAAGACCTCCACAATCCAAAAATTTCCGTGGTGCTTCGAAATATAGAGATAATTTCAGCAGAAATTTAAGAACGTCGTGATTTGTGCTGACGTGGCACTGAGTTTGAGTGGATGGTTCTCGATTCGGTCGAATCACCTATAAATTGGCATCGACCCCCTTAGAATAAGAAGAGATTTTTCCAAAGAAAAATTCATAGCTCTCAAATTTCAAAGGATTTTCGTGGAGGTAGTGTGCTTAGTGAAATATTGGAGCTTTGTAGTGACCAATCTTGCTCCGCGAAAGAGGTGTGTTCAGCATTGGCTTAGTGAGCTTCATGAAGGGAGTCACATTGCAATGGCTTGAGCTTTGCTATGGACTTAGCTTCGTGAAGGCTTGTGCTTTCTGAATCAGTGTGCCCTTCGAAGTAGTGTTCTCTGTGAAGTAGTGAGCTCTGTAAAGGTGTGTGATTTGGGAAGAGGTAGGGACTTCGCAAAGGATTGTTTCAGCTTCGCGAAATTGGGAGCTTCGTGACGTAGGATGATTTGAGAAGGTATTTTAAAAGGTTGTTGTCCAGTGTTTAGTGGAATAATGCGGTATTCATCAGTGGATAAAATTTGGTCTTCAACATAGAACCTACATACAGAGGAGGATGCACTCATTGGAGATAATGAAAGGACCTACAAGTCATTAAACTATGAGTGGATATTCTGAAGAAGCAGTGAGCTCACATCATTTGAGAGAGAAGTGAGTTCTCAAATTGTGAATGGTTGTAAACTAGGAGGGATAGTGATTCCACTTCCAACTTGTAAAAAGTAGTGCACTTATAGTGGATTTGGTACATCAGCACATTGTCGGAGTAAACTCCATGTATATAGCCCAGTGAGGGAGAACCAAGTAAAATTGTTGTGTTCTGTGCATACATTAGGATTCATTAATACTCTACAACGGGAAGGAGAGAGAGGAGATAGTCTTGTCTAACAACAAAAAAGATCAAAAGGGGCAGTTTTTTTAAATTTTCATACCCTGATTCACACCCCCCGCCCTCTCAGGGTATCTTGGCTAGTGTACCAAACAATTGCTATCAGATCGAAAGGTTGATATCATTGTTCCTCTATCAAATGGAGTTCACTAATCAATGTTGGATTTCGATCTTAGATGGGAAAAATTCAAATATGGAAGAATTGGATGCAACACTACTTTAGATCTTTGGTAATGGATGTGTTCAAAACAGCAATGCCTAGAATAACTGCCGATTTTAACAGTGGTGCATTTTCAGAAGCTAAATGAAGATAGTTAGATGCTGACACCAAGGGAATCAATGATTTGGGGGGGGGATATCCAATTCCATCTCTATGAAGGTTATTTCATGAAAAACATCACATGTTATGTGGGAATAGATATTGAACATATATGAAAAGGATTCAACGGTCAGGGAGGGAAAGTAGCAAGTGTTGTGAATCATGTATGAATATATAAGAATGAACCCGAATGAGTCTATTGATGCATTATTTGAAACGGTAAATGTTGTAGTGGAAGACATGAGAGGCCTTGGGGATGTTATTGAAGGCATAAATATTGTGAAGCACATCTTGAGGAAACAACCAACTCGGTTCAATATGAAAGTTTTTGTTTTGGAATATAATGACCCGAAAGAGCTGACATTGAATAACCTGCACAACACCCTTGTTTCATATAAAATGAGAAATGATGATAATGATGTCGTGGAATAGGGGAAATCTAAAGAGGTGGAATTCAAGGCCATGAAGAAGCTCACTATTGAATATTCTCAAGAAGAAGAAGTGACAGATGAGGTGATTTCATTCCTTTCACTACTAAAAAATGGGCAAGAGAAGCATTACCCCTTTAACAGTGCTAAAAAAGTTTTGATAAAGGGGCACTTTTAACAGTGCTAAAAAAAGAAATCTTAAAAGTGACCCTTTATCTGCAGTTTTTTAGTGCTGATAAAGGCCCCCTCTTTATCAGTGCTTTTTTAGTGCTGATAAAGCCCCCCCTTTATCATTTCTTTTTTAGTTGCACTGATAAAGGGAGGCTTTATCAGTGATTTTTTCATGTGCTGATAAAAATTATATTTAAAAAAATCATGAAAAATAATATATTGTTGTATAAGTATATTTATATTGATATAAATATAATATATATTTTTTAAATATGGATTAGATAAGTATAAATAGTATAATACATTTAATATATAAGAAATTTTGTGAAAATGGCATTAAAATATTTTAAAATATATTATTAATTAAATTCTTTTTATTTTTCATTGATTAATAATCATTTAATAAAAATCTGAAGACAAAAAATTCAAAAAAAATGAATTAAAGATCTAAAAAAATTGAAAATGTAACTAAAACTTCAAAAAGCCATAACTTTTGATATGGGTGTCTGTTTGAGCTCTATTGTGTATCAAATAGAATCTTTCAACTAGATCTACATGTTGTTGAATGATGGAAACCTTCGCTAATATTTTTTGAGGTCCATAAAGGCCCATAAGACCTCCAAAACTGAGTTTTTAGTCAGGATACCTTAATTTTTTAACATTCAAGTAGGTATAACTTCTGATCTGGATGTTCTCTAGGCATGTACCACATATCACATCGAATATTGTTTCATTCTCTTCAATTTGACTACTTTCGGAGTTGAAACAGACTTTTAAATTAGAATTTATGGTCATTTTAACATTCTATGGCTTTTCAAATACACATATATATGTATTTATTTGTGTGTATATATATCAGTGTGTGTGCATGTCTCTCTGTGTGTGTGTGTGTGTTGTATATATGTATGTATGTATTTATTTATTTATTTATAAACACAAATAAAAATATATATTTTATAACTCTATTTAAAACTAATCTTATAAATATATATTAATATACAAATAAATGTATGGATAAAAAATTATAACTATATATATATATAAATAAATATAAATACAAATTAATATATGAATAAATATATATATATAGTAATATATGAATAAATATATACGTATTAATATAACTAAACTTATTAATATTAATATGAATCTATATTAACGTACGGATAAATATAAATATATATGTATATAAATAAATATAAATATATATTAATATATGAATATATATATATTTTTTAATATGTATATATATATGTATTAATATAACTAAATTTATTTATATTAATATGAATCTATATTAATATTAAAATAAATATAATTATATTTATATCATTAAATAGAGAAAAAATGAAATGGTTTAGTGGTAAAGGTTCAAACTCGCTCAGGGGGAGGTTGCGTGTTTAAGTTTGGGTGGAATCACGTGGGCATGTTGGGTGATGCGCAGGCAAGGGCAACGCATAGGAGATTGAGAGGGGGTCTGCCTAGTGCTGATAGGGGGGTTCAAGCTCTGTTAAAAGCACCCCCCCATGCATTATATATATATATATATATATTAACATTTATTAGTGCTTTTTAAAAAGCGCCAATAAAAGGTGTCCTGTATTGGTGCTAAAAAGGGTTGATAAAGGACCCCTTTTATCAGTGATTTTGTTTTAGCGATGATAAAAGGGGACTTTTATCAGCACTTTTTTAGCGTTGATAAAATTGGCTTTTATCAGCGCTTTTCTGACCACTGATAAAAGGGACCCCCCCCCCCCCGTTATATTCGTCTTAATTAATATCTCTTTTTTAGCACTGTTATTGCAATTTTGTAGCACTGATAAAGGCCATTTTTGTAGTAGTGTTTCCTTGAATCTTCAGAGAGGAAAAGGAAAGTTCAAAGGGAAACTTCTGCTTGCTTTCTTTAGATGTGGAAATGTTTGTCACCTTGCCACAAGGTGCCCCAAGAAGTTTCAAGAAGATGAGGAGGATGAAATCGAGATTCCCAAGAAGAAGACTTCAGTCTATTTGAAAGGCATGTAACAATTCAAGAGAAATTTCTATAAGAAAAATAATCTTCTCTCACAAGAATGTGGTTTTTCAGATGACTTGAGGTTGAAGAGGTTGGGAACTACACTTTTTAGGGAGAGAATGCTATGGTGATAGTTGTCAGTAGTTTATAGAAAAAGGAAGAACCTGGCGTTGTTGATGAAAAATATGAAATTAAAGGAAGTAACGACATGGAAGCTGAATTAGAAGAATCTCTTGAAGAGATAGATGTTTAGAGAGAAAAAATAAATGATGCCAATAAGGGGGTAGATGATGCCAAACTATTCATGCAACAACATGAAGAATAGAATTCTGAGATGATAAAAGAAATTGAAAACCTCAATCCTTCTAGGCTAGAGAACTCAAAAATATTGATGAATATAAAATCAATATTAGAGAATAGAAAAGGTGGATCGATGGATTGAATAATATAAGGAAATATGAAATCAAGATTACTGAAGAACATGAAGGAGAAATTTTTGTTTTCTGTAAAAAGGTTTTGAATCAAGAAAAACTCTTGACTCCTGCTGGGATATCAGGAAAGAAGATCACATAGAAAAATGAGAAGCAAAAAGTAGAGCATAGTGGTTTATAAGAAAGGAAGCATCAATTATTTTTAGATTCTAATGTTAATGGGGGGCTTGATTGAAAACAAAAATATGTGAAAATTAAAGTCAGACCACAATCACCCATTCTGTGATTGAAGGTTGATTTCGGTAGAATGAAGAATTAAAATATTCAGAGATGCCAAGGGGAAACTAGGAGTGTAGAAATGACATGAAGGAATGCACCTTATATCAGGTGTTATTTTTGTGGAATGATGGGACATTCAATTAATGTTTTTTCCAAATCCAAGAGATATAAAAGGGCATAAGAACATAAGTGGAATCCAAATAGGGAATGGTTTTCGTGAACATATTTTTAAGGATGCTGTTTTTTGTGCAGCGTATTTGGGCATATGGCTAGATATTGTACATCAACAATACATATGAATTTGATAAAGAAGAATCAAAATGTTCTCAATCAGTAGATTAATGAACCAACATGTGAGTTGAAAATTAAAAAAATATTTTTAGATTTGCAATATGAAGTTGGCCCATCATACACTGAGAATGATTATAAGTCTCAATCTATGCTGAGTGTGAAGGAAAAAATATGGACCAATAAGAAGAGTGTAGAGAAGATAGTGGATGCTGAAATTTCCCTTAAAGCATCTGACCATTCCGGTGTATGGATCCTTGATAGAGGTTGCACATATCACATGACAGGAAATAAGGATCTTCTTAAAGGCATAAAATATGAAAAAATGGGAGTTTTCAAGTTTGTAAATGATGAAGGATGAAGAATATTTTCTCTGGAAAGTCCATGTTTGGGGGAAAAGAGATAAGACGTGCTGATGTCTTAGTTGTAGAAGGTATCAGTCCCAATTGTTTTAGCATCAACCAACTATATGACTTATGGAATTATATAATTCTTACTAAGAATAATTGTATCATCAAAGGAAGAGATTTTTCAGTAGTTCTATAGGGAAAAATAGCAAAGGGAAGTCTCTACCTGGTAAGTGGATGAGAAGATATGTGATTTTTTTATAGATAGGAAGAGAAAAAGATTTGGAATAAATGGCTTGGTCATCTATGCCAACAATACCTAGAATATCTACTGAAGTGTGATGTAGTTAGATACCTCCCTAAGATATCATGTTATCCTACTCATATGGGAAATACATTCCAACAAGGGAAACTCATCAAAAAGACATATATGGAAAAGGAAAATAATTCGACAAGAGTGATCGAGTTGGTGCATGCTAATGTTTGTGGTCGTATCACACCAAAGAAAAATAACATAAAGAGATGTACCAAATGGGGTTTGAAATTATGCTTGGACAGAAAATTCTGAAGTTTTGTACTGATAATAGTGCGGAATTCCCAAACAGTTAGGTGGAGGACTATATCAAAAAACATGGGAATTGGAATAAAGTTTCCTTAGTTAGAACTCCCCAATAGAATGGAGTGGTTTATATGAGGAATCAGATAATCAAAAACATGGTCAAAACAATATTTTTCAAAAAATACCTTGTGGAGATGTTCTGGAAGGAAGCAGTGCTGACATCGGTCAAAATTTCTAACAAAGCTCTGTTCTGTCTGAAGAAAGGAAGGTCTCTGTATGAGATGTGGTATGGAAAGAATACAATAGTGAAATACTTTTGAATCATTGGAAATAAGTGATTTAATCTCAACAAGGAGAAACATAAAAAATTTGAGTCACTTTGAGATGAGGAGATATTCCTTGGCTACTAAGGGAAAAAGAAAATGATACAAATTCTTTAAAAAGAGGCTGGGAGAAGTAGTTGAGAGAAATGTTGTCACTGTTGTGGAAAATAATGAGAATACTAAATAGAGTAGTGAAAAGTTTCTTAATGAAATTGATGAAGAGAAGAATTACACAGGAGGAGAAAAAGTGGACGATGCTGAGTTAAAAGAAGATACTGATGATGAGCATGAGGAAGAAAAAACTATATCTGCACAAAATTCAAACAGTCGAGCTGAAATTGATATGATTAATATCATTGGTGATCATGCTCTGGTTCAGAAAAGAAGAATGAGAGCACTGCAGTAGACATCTTTTATATCTCAAGAAGATCATAAATGCTTTACTGATGCAGTTGAAGATGAAAACGTGGTTCAGGATACGAATGAAGAGCTAGATCATATTGAGAAGAACCAGACATGTGATATTGTTTCGAGGCCAGTAGATAAGAAAGGAATTCGGACAAATGGATCTTTCACAACAAGATGAATGAATATGGAATAATGATTCGATCAAATCATGACTACTTTGAAAAGGACACTCCTAGATAGTAAGAATATATGTTGATGAAACATTTTCAACGGTTGTAAGGCAAGAGACAATCTAATTATTCCTTGTCATTGCAGTTCAAAAGAAGTTCAAAGTGTTCCATATGGAAGTGAAATCTTCATTTTTTAATGGGTTTCTATAGGAGGAATATTATATTGAGCAGCCATATGGTTTTCTCCTTCCCGAGGATGAGAACAAGGTTATCGGTTAAATAAAACCTTGTATGGGCTGAAGCAAGCTCCAAGAGCATGGTACTGAAGGCTTGATCAATATTTGAAGAAGAATAGATTTTAGCGTGGTGGAGTTGATTACAATCACTATGTTAACCAAGATAGAAATTAAAGGATGATGGTGCTAGATTATGTCAATGACATAATATTTGGTGAATCAGATGAAGCTCAGTGAAAAACGTTTTCTGAATTCAGGAAAAGTGAATTTGAAATGTTAATGATTTGAGAGATGAAATTTTTTCTTGGTTTATAGGTGACATAAGGAAGGAATGGTACCTTAATTTCTCAATCCAAATATTCCAAGGAGGTTTTATGAAGATTTAAAATGGAAAATTCCATGAAGACGAAGACTTTAGTTTCTTTCTAGATGAAATTATCAACAAATGATGATGGAAAGGCAATTAATGTAACATAATACATGTAGGTTATTGGATTTTTATTATACCTAATAAAGAAAAGACTTGATATTTTTTTCGCCAAATTAAAATCATTGTGATATCAATGTAATCCCAAGGAGATCAAAATGGTTGTAGTGAAACAAATAATTTGATATATCAAATGAACTATGGATTTTGATTTTATATATAATGAAAAATCATAACAAGAGATGTTGGGGTTTACAGATGCATATTGAGCCAGTTTAGTTGATAACAGAAAATCAACATCAAGAGGTGCTTTCTAACATAGTGGATTATGCATTTTTTGGCTAAGAAAGAATCAAGATTTCATTTTATTGAGCACCAAAGAAGATGAGTATATTGCGCCTACTGAATCATGTAAACCATTATTGTGGATGAAGAAGTAGCTTGATGATATGGGAGTTGAAGTGATGTGTCCGATCAGAATCCAATGTGATACCTTAGTTGCTGTAAATCTCAGAAAAAATCTGGTCTATCACTCAAGGACAAAGTACATTAAGATAATGTTTCATTTTATCATGGAGAAGGTTGAGTAGGGAATTGTGAAGTTGGAGTATGTGCCCACAGAGCTACAGGTTGCAGACATTCTGTCAAACCCTTATGCAAGGAAGCTTTTGAGAGGCATCAAATGGTTATGGGAGATTAGTTGTCTCCACACACATGAAAAATTGTGGATGTGGGACCCCCTCTCCCCGAGGTATAGTGCTTTTCCCCTAATATGTTGATATGTGTTCTTAACTCTATTGTAGACTTCAAAGGAGTGACCTTTGGGTTCATTGAAAAAGGGGGGTAAGTATTTCCTTAAGAGGGAGAAAAGAAGGGAGAAATGTATTAGTCAAAGACACGGGGATAACTTGATAGGTGGAGCAGTGAGATAGGTGAACAATAAGATTGGGGAGAGTATTAAATCTAACGATGATGGAACCGATCGATCAAATAATAGATATCACGATAGCTATGGATCGTTATAAATGAAGAAGAGTGACGTTGGAATGGTGCCAAATGGTTTCTAGAAATCTATAACTTGTATCATTTTTTATCAACATTTTGGGTCAAAAATGAAGTGATTAATTGACGATGTTTTCCCTCACTCTTGTTTCTCACGCCGAGCATTTCTCATTTGTGATTAGAGTATGTGGTGAGTGAATTATTGGTCACTATCTGAATCGTAAGAGTCAAATTTTATTAGCTGATGGAACGAACTTCAATGAGGTATCAATGTGCAGATAATTCTATTGATAATAGTCGTCAATAATCCCAAAGGGGGAGATTGTTGGGAAAAAATCCCTCATGGTAACATTGCATCATTTTGGGTTGCTTGTGTTTGTTGACAATGCAGGTTTCCATGGTGAATTTTTATGCTCCAGATATTCTATTGAAAATTAATGTTGAAAAAGAACCATGACAAAGGAATGGATGATCTTGGGGAGATACAAATTTAATTTATCCAAGGTGGTTCTATTTATCTAGTGTTTTCCAAATTTTCGGGGTCCAAAATTTGGAGTTTGGTGAGCATCAAGAAATGTGGATTTCCTTGATGATCTCATCAAAATATGGAAAAGGCATGATTTTCAAAAATATGGGCTTCATGAAGTATATTTTGCGAAGACATGAATAATGTTTATTGTGTTCTTCACGATTTCGACGAGCTTCAAAAATTGTAGAGATGAAGAAAATTGTAGAAAAGATTTTTGGCAGCAGCGTAAAGGAATTGACGGAATACTCTATGATTATGATGAGCTCTCTGATCCAAAACATTTCATGGTACTTCGCGATATAGAGGTAATTTTTGGAATAAATTTCAGAGCTTTGAAATTTGAACTGATGTTTAACTGACTTTGCGTAGAATGTTCTCAAGTAAGTGTAATCATCTATAAATTGGCCTCGACCCCCTCGGGAGAAGCGTAGAGTTTTCCAAAGAAAAAATCATAGATCTTGAATCACACAGGTTCATGGAGGTAGTGTGATTCACAAAATATAGGACCTTCAGGGCAGCTAATCTAGCTCAGTGATAGAGGTGTGTTCCACATTGGATTAGTGAGTTTTATGAAGGAAGTCACATTTAAACAGCATGAGCTCTATGGCGGCCTTTCCTCTATAAAGGCATAATCTTTTCGAAGCAGTGTTCTCTGCAAATAAGTGTGATCTGAGAAGTTGTGAGTTCTTCAAAGGTGTGTGGTTTGAGAAGATGTTGGGACTTCGTGAAGGATTATTTGAGCTTTGCGAAATTGAGAGCTTCGCGAAGTAGGGAGATTTGTGAAGGTATTTCAAAAGGTTGTTTCCCAGTGTTCAGTGGAAAAAGGGATATTCATCAGTGGAAGAAATTTGGACATAAATATAGAATCTACATATAGTGAAGGATTCATTCATTATAGAGAATGAAAGGACCTACATGTCTTCAAACTATGAGTGGATCTTATGAAGAAGTAGTGAGCTCACATATGTTGAGAGAGAAGTGAGTTCCCAAACTGTGAATGGTTGTAAACCAGAAGGGACAGTGAGCCCAGTTCAAACTTGTAAACAGCAGTGCACTTATAGAGGATTTGTAACATCAGCACATCTCGGGTGTATACTCCTTGTACATAGCCCATTGACGATGAAACAAGTAAAATTTATTTGTCTTGTGAATTCATTAAGATTCATTCATACTCTGTAATGGGAAAGAGATAGATAATATAGTTTTTTCTAAAAACAATACAAGATCAAAAGGGGCAGTTGTTTTAATTTTTCTTACCATGATTCACTCCACCCATTAGGGAATATATCCAAGTGTTATAACACCTTACAAACAAATTAATATCTACACCACAGTCAAACCCTTGGTTTTATGCCAAGAAAAGACTTCCTAGATCTTTTCTGGGTCCACTGATACTCCCTTCCCTAAGATGACATGTCCCAAAAATTGGAACTCAAAAATCTAGAACTGACACTTTGAGAGCATCTCATAAAGTCAGTTCTCTCATAAAATGACTATTATCATCCTATAATGTCTCAAATTCTCCTCAAACGTGTATTACATGAGGATTCCTTCTATTAAGTCCACCATGAACTGATCTTTGAAGGGCTCAATGATCTATTTTATGAATTTGATTAATATTGTTAGAGATTTATTTGTAATGAATTTAATTACCATGTACTCACAGTGATCATAATGACATCATAAATCCATCTTTAGAATTCCATCTTCATAGACTCAGAGCTAGTGATATCCTGACCTGATGTCAATATTTGAGAACCATTTCACCCCTTTAAGATAGTTGAAGATATCATCGATTCATGATATTAGATACTTATACTTTATATTCACATGATTCAAAATATTATAATCCATGAATAACCAATATATCTCACCAACATTCTTGATGAAGAATATTGAGGATGCTCGAGGGGACACATTGGGTCAAACTAATTCATTTTGCTATAGATCTTCCAACTACACTGTTATCTTTCAATGATCAATGAGGACTACCCAATATGTTGTCATATATATCAGGATAGTTCATACGTGTAGTCCTATATTAAAGTTAATCTCACAATGGGGAGTTTATCCTAGCATGTTCTAAAGGATGAAATCCTCATACTCCTCCCATACAATAAGAAAACAAAATCTCACTATATCAATACCTCAAAAGGTTATACAATCCAACTAATGATAAATTTGTTATATACTCCTAAATAAACTCTTATCAAGCATATGTACCAAAATCCTCAAAAATTCTTTGGAATTCCATCAAGCATATGGGTTGCTAATTATTTCATTGGCTACATGTTGTTTAGGTCTTAACTCTATGGCTTCTGCTGTCAAAACTGACAGTCTATGACTTCTCATCCAAGAAGATCTCCAAAACCAAAGCATGCTCCACACCACAACATAAGAAGGGATGTAAAAAAAGAAACCACCATCACTCAGATATAGTTTTTATGGTCACAATAATAGTTCCACCCTCTAAAATACCAATCATAAAACATATCCATGGAATAATGTGAGAGTTCAGTGAACCTCAACACATATTCTATGAAAAACAGTTTCCCTGAGGGAGCTTTAAAATATCCTGGGTATATACTATTTAAAATAACTTTGGATAAAACTCGTATTAAATAGGCACTCAAACTCTTCCCTATACTGGTTTTCTTCATCATATGCATGAATTAGCAAGACACACCATCAAGTGGAGGGGCCATGGAGTACTCTCCCTTCTAGGACAACCATATGGCTAGGAGGGGTCCAAAAAAGGTAGAAAATACACTTCACCACCTGAAACCAGTCCTATACTACATAGCTTACTATCTATCCTTAAAACCTAAGTATTATTTATCTCTGGAACTCTTAATGTACACTAATTTTATGTGCATCATCTACTGGTGCTTTTGGAAAAATATTATGTGAAATGGGTGGAGGTTCTCTCAGAAAACAAATGATATGAACCACCTCTTATACATGACCATTAATTGAAGTCTCATCACTAGGAAGATCATCATCATGATCATACAATGGAATCCAAGATAGTTTCCATCATGGAGTAATCCTATAATAGACAAGACACACCATGGTCAACTGAACATATCAGGGGAGCTCAATCAAAAAGTAAATGGAAACCACAACCCATTCCTATATTATGTATATGACATTATTTTTCTTAAAACTAGTGGCTACATATACAAAATCAATAATAAGGTTATCATGGTCCTGGAAAATGGATTCTTTAGTTGTTGTAACATAAATTGGTTCCCTACACA
This sequence comes from Viscum album, assembly GCA_963277665.1. Lineage (NCBI taxonomy): Eukaryota > Viridiplantae > Streptophyta > Magnoliopsida > Santalales > Viscaceae > Viscum > Viscum album. The sequence goes on from OY728129.1 coordinate 1,059,107,135, forward strand.
TTGTTCTAAACTCGAGACACATTAAAATTATTTCCCATGTTCATAAAACAATCCTCACAACTAGACTATATTCAATCATTGGTCATCAGATGTCCCAAAATCCTCTAATACCACTCTATCATGATCTAACCCACCATGTCTTGTTTGGACAGTTGTAATATGAGAGTGACACCCAAATCCCTCCATCAATTGGCCAGGGACTAGTGACTATCACCATATAGAAATATCTCACACATGGGAGGCCTTATATTAAAATACTTGTACACACCCAAAAATAATCAATCACTATTATAATGTGTAATGGTATTTAATAGATAGAAAATGAATATATGACATATAATCCAACATCTAGCTATGTAAAATGTTTATAGAAAGATACAAAGGGATGAATACAATCCATGAAGTGAACAGAATCGATGGAAAACCCCCATACTAAGTAAAGTTAAGGGAAAACATCCATTCTAATACCGAATACATCCTAATATTCACCAAACATGTAGAAAAATTACATAGTAATTAGATATTTATTTTCAACTCATAAATATTGTTATTGTTGGATGGGGTCTACACATCGTGTGTTATTCTAAACTAAAAACAATATAGGTTATAATTTTCTAGAATCTACATATATTTCACTAGTCTCTTCTCACAATTCTATATCATATGCTACCATTATGGGAATAACTCAAAAATCCCATGGATTGTGCAGATAGTTTTGGAATCATCATTGGTGGTTGAATTTCAGCCACTATTTTCATGAAAATTTATTTTCATTGCACCTTATAAAAAATTCACTTGTGATCTAGCTTAGAAAACCCCCATCACCTAGAACATAATTGGATTCCTGTCATCACTTTCACACCTCCACCATGTCGATGATTGCAACACTGAACCCAAATAAAAAATCCATGCAAATGTCGAATCAATTGCACCATGAAATGAGTTATCAAGTATAGAATAATCACCAAACAATAAAATACTACTGAATAATTAGAAAAGGTGAGAGAAAGGCAAGAAAGAAAAAAATAATCCTAAAATGAAGGTTGTGTTCATTAATAATTATTAGATGAATTAAAATAATGGAAAGGATAAATAAATTTTCCAAAATAAATATCAAATTCCTAATTTTGGGAAAATAATATATTACATAGGTAAATCAATAAGGAATTATTCATGAATTAATTTCTGATTAAATTAATTTGACTTCATCATAGAAATCAATAATATGGAATAAACCAACCAAAAATAATCCCTACATTATCTGGATTAATAGTTGGAGAAGAAAATGTATGTAATCATTAAATAAGAAGAACTTGTTATGCTCACCTCTAGCTCCAAGGAACCATAATTTTATCCATCTTCAATCAATAGGATGAATCATCTATCTTCCTAGATTTGATCTAGTGGATAGATTAAGTGAACCACCCTCTATGGAAACATGAAGATCAGATATTATTATCACCCATGTTTATTTGAATCTTTTAGAAATATCAAAAATCAAATGGATTAACAAGAGTAAGGGAGATATCAATTGATATGGGGTGGTACGACTTAAAATTCTTTAAAATTACAAAAAATGAAGGCCCCAAATGTTTTCATTAATATTTATAATTCCACTGAAGACTAGTAGTTAAATCAGCCATTATGAATTTTATATTAACCTTAACCAAGTCTTACACCATGGATTCTACAACAGTCAGGGTGACATTGAATAGACTGTGTCACGCCATCTAAAATAGTGATCCACCACGAATATGGTCCAAAAGGTTGTTTGTTTACCTCATCATTGCCTCCACCATGGGCATAATGACATTATTATATTCATGGTCCTCATGATCTCCTCCAACAATTATTATAGAGACTAGGCTATGTCCTAGTAATTTTTTGTTTCCTATTGATCATAGAGGGCTGATCAGGGACTAGCACAGCTTGAACCGGGGAATGGTGTTGGATATGTTAAACAAAAAAGTCCTTAAAACCAAGTTAATCCACCAATAACCTTCATAGGCCCTGGACTTCTGCATTGAATCTATGACTTACTCTAAAAATATCATTTATAATTTTCCAAATCATTAAATCTTTAAAATGGTGTCATTACATCTTTCCTAAAATTACCTTTGAATAAATTGGGTTCTCAAATTACCCCCCTAAAGAATTGATTTCTTCATCATCTTCATCCAACTCTTTATGGTATCTATCTATTGATTCTCCATTATCCATACATATATATATTCCAGACATTAAATCGATATAAATATCCATTTCCAATGAATAAAAATAAGGTTGTACTAAACCCTCCATAATATGAAGTTACCACCTTTAAAAATAGGAATTCCATTAATATTCACCAATTCTTCCATCATTCCTTTTAGAGAGAGAACGTCCACAAAAAACCATTTATACCAATTTTGGGTCCCATATAGGGTATGAAACATAATAGAGAGGGTGAATCAAGGTGTTTTATTTAAAAACTTCTATTTTCAGTTATATTGTTCCATATTTATAAGTAACATTTCTATATTTTATTCACATAGAAGTATTTTTTGTAAAAATAGAGTAAATATAATTTACATGATTTCAAATAATTTTTTTAAAAAAATATTATATGGGATTATTTCGAGATCAGGAACTATAACGGCATGTGATTTTGGGGTTTGGAGTTCCTAGAATGATCTGTCAATAAATGTTATGTTTTAAATAGCGAATATGAGAAATTTTCCTAAAAAAGTTGCATAACACGTAAATGGGTGCCAAAATTAGAAATCTGAGGGAACCATTGCATTCAGGATTGTAGGTTTACCCTAGATGGGACTTAAGTTTAGTAAACACATGCCTCTAGTGAGAAAACCTAAAAATGGAATAACCGTAAATAAAATAATTAAATAAAATTATTTTATTTAAAAAATCCTTATAACTCACAAAAAGTGACATTGATTGAAAATATGAGACCACCATTGAGCTTTGTGGGTATTCTTTCTATAGACAGAGCATAACATTGGCCAATGCAGGACAAGAGTAGAAAGTAGTTTTTGGCCGTAGATAAAATAATTGAATAAAGATTATTTTATTTTCCAAATACTTATAAATCCTAAACAGTAAGTTGGATTGGAAATCCAACAATACTATTGAGTGAATTATGGTGTTATTCATTTATGTAGAGCCTTACATAAGTCGGAATAAGCGGGCTAGGAAATATGTTTTTTGGGATGTAACTGTAAGTAAAATAAATTAATTAAATATTATTTTATTTTTGAATCCTCAAAACTCACAAATGGAATCTCTGATTGAAAATATGAGACCACCGTTGAGTTTTTAATGAGATGTTCTCTTTATGTGGGTCCTAAACGTGATCTGTGAAAATCGATGGAAAAAGTAAATTTTCAGACATTTTAAGGGAAAATAAAATAAATTTCAAAACTTTATTTTATGGGAAATTGTTTCACTGCAACGTAGTGACGAGATAATTGTTACATTCCATCAATGAAACCGTGCAACGTTGCTACAACACAAAGTAACATAAATGTTTTTTTCCTATATGAAATAGTGTAATGGTAGTGACACAGCATAATAGAAATGCTAGGATGTGTTTTCTTCATTTAATAGTATAATAGGAATTTTGGATGAGAGTGGGATCTTTAAAATCAATCTGAATCTCCAAGGGATCAACATTGACAAAAAACAAAGGAAATCTCTCCAATAACAAATTTCGGAAAATAGGAAAGTAACGATGACCCTTTTGAGAGTGGATTTGGGAATGAACACCAAAGAATGATGCAAAACAATAACCCTTGACCAACCTACATTTTCCAAGGTAGGGGGTTTAAAATATTTTGATTATAGATCCCTTGTTATTCCCTTCTAAACGAAGAATGTAGATCAACTCACTAACTGGTTGATCCGCTGATGATTTCTTCTTACATGATTGGGAATAAATATTGTGGGTTGATGTTGAGGATAATAAATCATAGTGACAGAATTTTGATTCATGAGTCTGCTGAAAAGAATAGATTCAGACCAAAATGAAAAAAGGTTCGAATTGTTCATTGGGTGTTCTTTGTGATCCCATCTCTCTCCCCTACTGTTCTTCACTAACAGTCCCACGAGGTCATGTTAGCTTTTTTCAGGAGTCTTGGAGTTTGACCAAGCCCTCAGAATGATGACAAGGAAATATTGAGGCCATATATATAAATGTGGCGACCCGAGGAAAAAAATAATGATTTTAGACCAAAAATCAGACCACCATGCTGATAATGGTGACCCACGGAAGAAGCGCACCAGTGGGGGCACGTGGCAGTATATCCACCCAACAGCAGAGGTTTCCAGATCGATGGCCAGTGGTGGTAGGGAATTGTGGTGAAACAGTCATGGGAGGTGACGAGAGATGTGTCCATGGTGGGCCCTAACATAGTAAGGGGGATTCAGCTTAGTGTCATGTCACTATTTGGCAGCATGTGGTCAACAGACCATGTGCAGAGGACCCATCCGGGTGCAGGATGGATGCTTGGCATTGAATGTCACTGCTTGATGCCACTGTGGAGGGGGATGCATCTACGTTGAGCCACATCAGCGATGTAGGGATGTGACGCACGCCATCTCCTGAGTTGATTGAATCGGCCTGCCCAACGGGCTGGGATAGGCCAGCAGTTCGGACCCAAAATTAGGCCAGACCCAGCATTATTCCAGACCCAACATCTAGCCAGACCTGGCATTAGGTCAGACCCAGCATTAGACTGGTCAAGTGGAGTGAATGGGGCTATTGGGTGTCCTGGGATGGAGGAGAACCAGCACGACATTTTGGGCTGTTCCAGATAGGAAACTAAGATGTTTTGTGGCATCTTTAGAAATAAACCAATCCGAATAAGTTGGACCGGGCCTGAGAATGTGGACCCATTTGCTAGGTGACCTGGCGGGCTGGACCCATGGAAGAACATGGCCGGATCATGTAAGGACCAATGGCTCAGGACACTAGACCAGGCTAGATCAGGGTTAGCCCAGACCTGAAACAGGTTATTTCGAGTCAGCCAAAGTGGGTCAGGTCATGCGGGACCCCCAAACCGGGTTGGTCATGCCGGCCTGACCAAGTGAAACTGAGTCTAGATGCAACTGCCCCCTATTTACTAAAATTCCAATATCATTTAGTCTGGGTGTCTGATTGACATGCTGCCATCCACGATATTAAGTCCCTTGTGACGAAATGGCCCTTTGGGTATACTCTAAGTGAGTTTTCATGGAAGATGAGATATGAATGATGACATGAGGAGTAGATTCTCCCGGATAAAGAGTGCTGGTGAGTGGGAATACTACACCTGAATTTGACACAAATGATATAATGAATGGGACATCGGTGGTCCAGTAGAAGAGCAGACATCGGTGGCTCAAAAGTCGATCAGACCTCATTGGTCCAGTAGTCAAGAGGACCTCAGTGGTCTAGCAGCCGGGCTGACCTCATTAGTCTAGCAGCCCAGCGGAACTTAGTTGTCCAGCACCCAAGCGAACCTTAGTGGTCTAGCAGCCAAGAAGACCTGACTGGTCTAGCATCCGAGAGGACCTGAATGGTCCAGCATCTGAGCAAACAATAGTGACACATTAGGGATAAGTCCCTCAACAGTACAGTATGATTCATATTTAAGACTAAAATTCAAACTGTCTATACATTTATTTATACCTGGTGTGAGATTTCATTGCTTTGTGGTCTTTCTATGTGATCTTGTTGTGTGTTATTTCATTGTGGTCTTTCCTTTGTGGTTTGGGGTCCCTACTGAGTATTGTGTTACTCACCCCTACATGGGATTCGTCCGCAATTGTCATGTCTCATGCAGTTGATCAATTCATTAGTAGAAACCAAGGTGGTATGATAATAGGTGGTCCCAGTGAGACGGGATAGACATGACATAATTCTATGGCTACAGATAGCTACCATCCACATACCCTTCATGTAGGGTTTGAGCAAAAGGACCTTGGTAGCTATACATTCCTGTGTGGTTTTGGGCTTCTATTATGGTCTCTTTTAAATTTTCATTTTGTACTATACTTTTAGTAGTTGTCTCTGTGATAGTTGTGGTTTATTAGTATTTACCTTTCTTCAGTTTCTATTGAGATAGTGTGTGCACATTTAAAGGAAATTCCTTCCCTTTTTTTCATATGACTTCTCAGTTCTAGTCTCCAGCCTCTAGCCTATGGAAGGAAGGCTTGGGGTTGTCATGGCATAGTCTCTAGGGGATGGGTCATGACAAAGAGGTATGATAGGGATATCAGTTCTAGCATAAGAACTAAGAGTCTGTATGTTTTATGGGGAATCATTGTTATGTGTTTCAAGTTATTTTTTCAAGACCGGGAGTCTAGTGTTGGTACGACGGTTGACCTATCCACACACTAGGACCCTGAATTCTGTTTTCCGATTTGGTACATGAAAACACTAATTGCATACATCTTTGAATGTTTTCTAAAGATCTTTATGAGTCTGAGTCAACTAAATAGGTATTATCTATTAATCATGTTTCATCTTGATATATTTTTATATGCCTCCGCATAAAAATCCATCTAGGATTCTCATGTGTGACCCTGAGTATGGTTCACATAGTGACGAGGCTTCGGTACAGAGATTGCTGCCTAAGATGACACCTTTAGGTGGTGTCCTATCTTTACCATCACCCGTTGTTCAACATTTTCTTCTGGCGCTGCTGATAAAGGATGCATGTAGGCTCAGTTCTTTACATGATTTTCAGCAATAGAGACACCTCATATTCCTAGGTGATCCCATCTCACGCGTGGCTAAGAACTGGCTTGAGGTACTGACCGAGTTTTCCATCTAGTTAGGGCACCATTATATTAGATAGTAGTCCTAGAAGCAATCCTTCTATGTTACTCAATAGGGAAATGGTGGAGTTTAGATTGACTAATCTTATGATGAGGGGTATATTCCATGGTAAGATCTTGAAATCCTTTCTTAGATAAGGGGCTCTTACCATAAAATCTAAGGGCTATGCATGTCCTAGAGCGTCTATAGCTTCGTCAGGATGACATGTCAATAGATCAGTATTCATCGAGGCATACCGACCTTTCCAGGTACTCGATAAATATGATACGACTAGTGATTCAAGGATCAGACCACTATGTGAGATGTATTTAGGGATATTCGAGCAAACATATTACTCCTATGTTCATTACTACTTATGATAGGGTTCTAGAGAGAGTGCTTATGGTTGAATGTCCTTTGGATGAGTAGATACACACAGTAGATGTGAGTAGTGGGAAAGAAAGAATCCGGTGTCAATATTAGATACTTGGAAGTGTGAGATGTTCCAATAAGATTATCCAAGACAGGGGATCTATGGCTCATGGATCATAGGGTGAGTCTAGGCAGCCTAGAAAGACATAATTATTTTCAATAGATGGTAGGGGAAATCTTTCAATAGATTGTCTAGCCCTCCATAGTAATAGTGAAATGGTGGATGGTCCCTCGGGTAAGAGATAGCGACTGTAAAAAATTAATCTACATGGTGGAAAACATTATAGAGAAGCTGAGAGAGCAGAATTAGGTGGTATACATTTTGTAATGTTACAAACACCACCCCAATGTGGTCTACACCAGGCTACAAGAACAAGTGGGCAGTGGAGGTCTCAACTTCAGGCGATCGAGGCCTATGGTCCCAAGGTCCCAGAGATGATATGAGGTACGATCTATGTCTTCTCCACTTTAACTATAGTTCTTATAGACATAGGTTCCATTCTCTCTTTCCATTCCACGGATCTTTAATGGATCTCAGAGATTTTGATCGAGCTGTTGGATTAATCATTATGATTAGAGACTCCTATGGGAAGGAATTCGATGATCACACACTGGTGTTGGTAGTGTGAGCATACTCTTGGAGGCAAGAGCATCAACTAGGATTTCCTAGAAGCAGCATTGAATCCATACAACGTCATTCTAGGTATGTACCAGTTATCCATTTTTCATGGCCAGATAGAATGTTTTAGGCATAGAGTGCAGTGTTTCCATGGAGATGGGACTAGTTTTTCCTTCACTAGAGAGAATGGAGATCTTCTAGTGTACGATGGACTCGCACATAGTATGGTGCATCCGATCACTCATCAGTTGCCTAGAATGACCCTTGGTGCGGTGGATGAGTCTAGTCCACTGTTTCTTATAGTGGTGGATGACTATGAGGATGTCTTTTCAGAGGATATTCCAAGACTACTTCCTCATAGAGAGGTATACTTCTGTATTGATCTGTACCCCATGATAGAATCAATATCTACACCTTCATATTGTATGGATCCCATAGATATTTGGGAGATGATGGTAATGTTTGAGGAATTTCAATGGAAGGTGTTCGCAAGGCCTAGTGTTTCACCATGGAAAAACCCTGTTTTGTTTTCCAAGAAGTTAGAAGAAAGCTTGAGGTTATGCATAGACTTTCAGTGCATGATCCTGGTGACTATGAAGAATGGGTATCCTCTACCAAGGATTGATCACATCCTTAATCATCTAAAGGGTGGGAGATGGTTCTCGAAGATACACCTCAGATCAGGCTATCAACATCTTCGAGTATGAGATGAGGACATCTCGAAGACAGATTTCAGATGTCACTATGGCCACTATGAGTATTTATTGATGTCTTTTTCCATGAGTAACACCCCAGTAGTGTTCATCAGACTCATGGACAAGATCTTATATCCATTCATATACCAAGTTTAGTACTCTTAATAGATTACATCTTAGTGTCTTCATCATTTGTGGAGGAGCACGCGATACCACTAAGGATGGTGCTAGACACAATCTGAGAGAACCAGCTTTACAGAAATCTCTCGAAGTGTGAGTTTTGGATACCAAAGGTACAATTCCTAGGAAATTCCAAATATGTGGCTGGATTTCCGGTGTATATAGAAAAGATCAAGGAAATTATTTCTTGGGAGCCACCTAAGAGCATTCCTAAGGTCTAGAGTTTCCTTGGGATAGATGGGTACTATTGGAGGTTTGTACCCAACTTCTCCAGAGTGAAATCACCCATGATGGAATTAACAGAGAATGGAAAACCCTTTATGTAGATATAAAGATTCTAGTAGAACATTCATCAGGTTAGGTAGATCTTGATGAGTTCTTCTATGTTGAGAATGTCAAAAAAGGTTACTAACAACATATTATTTTGTGATGCATCAGGAATCTGGCTTGGTTGTGTCCTAATGCAGGGGAAAGTAATGATTGATTACGGATCATGAAAATTGAGACCACATGAGAAGAACTGTGTGACTCACCCCCTTGGGTTATCCATGGTAGTCTTTTCACTCAATATTTGGCAACAATACCTTATGGGTGAACAATTCATCACCTACTCTGTCCACAAGAGTCTCATGTATATCTTTTCTCAGAAGGATAGCAATCTAAGACAACAGCATTGGCTAGAGTTCCTACTGAACTATGAATTTGAGATTTTATATACTCTTGGGAATAGGAACATAGTGGCTGATGCTCTCAGTGAGAGATAGAGTTCACAACTACTGAATGAGGCCTCAGAGAAGTTAGCCCCATTTCAGATATCCGTTGTGGATAGAGAGGAGATAGATTTTCATCAGTAGATGGTAGTTTCCCCTTTACTCTTACATCTAGTCAGGGAGGTGCAACTTAGAGATTCCAATTACAAAACTACATGTTCCGAGATCTCCACAGGGTATGAATATAAATGCTATTGAAAAGGTTTGGAGAACATTATCCTTTTAAGAAGACTCATCATAGTAATAGTGGAATTACTAGAAGAGGTTTGAGGGAGTTCCATACCTCCCCTTTGGTAGTACATACAAGTGTGGTGAAGATGTAATAGGACCTATAATGATATTACTGGTGGCCAGGGATGAAGAAGGAAGTGGTAGATTTTCTATGGAGAAGTCACACTTATCACCAAGTGAAGGATGGGCACCAGGTTCTAGCAGGTCTGATAGAACCCCTTGAGGTACCAGAGTGGAAGTGGGATAGGATATTGATGGAGTTTGTGATGGGTTTACCACTTACATTCAGGAGACATGATACCATATGGGTGATCATTGATCAACTCAATGAGTCGACCCAATTCTTAACTACACAAGAGTAAAGTTTAGTAGAGGGATTAGGATATCTCTATGTGCTGGAGATTTGATGCCAGGGAAAATTTTGCAGAGTTTCTGGTAGAGATCGAGGATCGATATGAGAGAAACTTATGTGGGTGATTGATTCCTCTAGTGCGCGTTTAGTTGTAGCATAGTAATCTCTAAGAGGGAAAATGGGAGAGGGAGGCTCATATCCATTCTCCGTACCCCCTACTTGTTTGATTATCCTTTGTCTTGGATTATGAGGACCTAAATACTATAAGGTGGGGGTAATATAATGTCCCAGAATTCCTTGTAATTTTTTTAAAAAAATTATATGGGATTATTTCAAGATCACTCACTGAGATAAAATGCAATTTAGAGTCTTGGAGTTCTCGGAATAATCTATCAAAAAATGTTATATTTAAAATAGTGGGTGTGATCAGTATTCCTGAATAATTGGAATAACTCTTAAATGGGTTCCCATATGAGAAATATGAAGGCACAATTACATTCAGGATGGTGATTTTACCCTTGGTGAGACTTATGTTTAGTTAGTGTAGGCCTCCAGGGAGAAAACCTAAAAATGGAATAATCGTAAATAAAATAATTAAATAAAATTATTTTATTTTTCAAATCATTATAACTCACGAATGGTGACTCAGATTACAAATATGTGACCACTGTTGATCTTGTGTGGGAATGATTTCCTTTGGCATAGCCTAGCATTGGTTGGTACAGGACAACAGTGGGAATTAGTTTCTGGGCGTAAATAAAATCATTGAATAAAGATTATTTGATATTAAAATCCTTATAACTCATAAAGGGTAACTCATATTGAAAATCCAAGACAATTGTTGACTTCATGAGTGTGTGCTTCCCTTAGGTGGAGCCTAACATCGCCAGCACCAGACGGCTGTGAAAGTGGGTTTTTTTGATGTAACTATAAATAAAATAATTTAATTTAAGATTTTTTTTGAATCCTCATAACTCAAAAACGGTTACTAAAATGAAAAATATGTGACCAACGTTGTGTTTTAATGTGATGTTATTCTTAAGCGGGGCTTAACCTCAACTAGTGCGGGTCGAGGGAAAAAATTAATTTTCAGTCTTTTTATGGACAAATAATATAAACATAAAAAGTTTATTTTATTTGATATTGCTTTGCTGAAACACATCAACGATCCAACGGTTACATTAAATAAGTGAAATTGTGCAACAATTCTGCAACCCAAAACAACAGAAACATTTTTTTCTATATGAAATAACATAATGGTGGTGAATCAGCATAATAGAAATGTTGCGACGTGTTTTCTCCATTTAATTGGATAATAGGAATTAGCAATGAGAGGTGGATATTAAAAATCACTCTGAATCTCTATAGGATCACCGTTGACAATGATGAAGGATACCTCCCCAACGATGAATGTCGGTGAATTAAAAAGCAGCAATGACACTTTCGAGAGCGGTTTTAGGATTAGAGATCAACGAATGATGATGGATGATCATCCTTGACCATCCTTCATTTTCTAAAGTAGGGGTTTATATCCTTGTGATTATCATTCCAATGTTCTTCCCTTTTAAAAGAAGAACATGAATAAACTCACTAACTTGTTGATTTGGGGAATATTTCTTCTTATGGGATTGGGAATAAATATTCCAGGTTGATGTTGGGGATTAAAAATTTTAGTTATTGAATTATGCTTCATGACCTCGCTGACAAGAACTGTTCCAGTCCAAAATGAACAATGTCCTGGATTATTCATTGGGTGTTCATTTTGATCCCCTATCGCTCCCCGATTGTTCTTCACTGATGGACCCACAAGGTCATGTCAGGTCTTTTTCAGGAGTATTCGAGTGTGATCGGACCCATAGAGCGACGATAAAGAAGTCTTGAGGTCGTTGTGATCAAGGCGTCGACCTGAGGATTTCTATGTTGATTTTAGAATGGAAATCGGACCACCAAACTGATAGTGGAGACCCGCAAAATGAGGGACGGATGTGGGGGGGCCCAGCGGCACAACCACCTGGTGGAGGAGGCTTCCAGCTTGATTATTAGTGGTAGTAGGAACCCGGGGTGTCATGGCCATAGGGGAGATGAGGGTCGTAGCCAGTGCAAGCTGCGGTGGAGAATTGGTGACGCGGTGTAACACTGTGTTTCCAGGTGGCGGCCTGCGGTCAACGGACAGAGTGTGGAGGACTCGATCCGCCCTAGGTAGGCTGTATGGCATCGGAAGCTACAAAATGATGTCGTGGTAGAGGGGGACATGGCTTTGTCGAGCCACATCATCAGAATAGTGACATTGTGCCCATTGATTCCCAAGTGTATAGGACCAGCCCACCCAGTGGGCCGAGCAGGACTAGTGGGCCGGGCCAGTGGAACGAACCCAACCAGTTGAGAGAACCAGGCCACTAGGAAACTAAGGATGGAGGAGAACTGGACCGACATTGTGGGCTTGGCTGCATGGAAAACCAGGCTATTGTGCAGCCCAATTGGAAATGAATGTGTCTGACTAAGTCAAACCAGGCTAGAGAATGTGGATCGGGTCACTTGGCGACCCGATGGAAAGGACCGACAAACGAACTAGTTCATGTCTAGTAAGTTCCAATAGGCCTGGTCACTAGACCAGGTCATAGAAGGTTAGACAAGACCTGAAATAGGTTGTTTCGGGTCATGCGGGGCCCCTAGGCTGGCTTAGTCATGTCGGTCTGACCAAATCAGACCGGTCACGGATGAAACATAACCCTATTTACTAAAATGCCAATATCATTCATAATGGGCATCTGATTGATGCCATGTCTACGACATTGGGACCCTTTCTATGCAAAGGTCCTTTGGGTATACTCTAAGTGAGTTTCATGGTAGTAAATATATGATCAATGGATTGAGGAGTATATTCTCATATAATCAATTGCATTTGAGAGCGGAAATTTGACGGTAGGCTGTATAACGACCCATACATTACATACATGGTTAATACTTCAAAATTGAAGCATACTTATTACAACATATAACAAAACCATGAAAGGACCATATAGGTATAGTGTCTTTAGAAACTGGGAAACATAAACAACTGGTTCATAAAGCATCTACATTGTCTCCCATTTATTTCGCCATATCTATAGTCCCTTTTTGGAATATCATACTTAATAACCTTCTTCCTGACCTGGGGATAGAAAACATAAAAAAGGGTGAGCTCAAATGCTCAGTAAGGGTAAACAAAAGAAATATCAACCACATCAAATTCATAAGAACATAACATTTTGGAAATCTTACCCTGCAAAATAGATCATAATATCAAAACATGGGATAAATCATAGTAGTGAAATGTAATCCCAATAATCATAACATAAAACATGAAAATTTGTGGCATACACACATAATCATAGGGAATCCTTTCTTATTAGTCAAGACTCATTTCCAAGACTATCTTAGTGGACAAAGTCCATTTCTGAACCGAGTTCACTCCTCGTTTCAGTCTCGTTTCGCTGAATCGGTTTAACCTTCCATTCCAACCATGTCTATATCATGAGATATAAAATATTTTCCCAATGTATTGAAGGGAGATATAGGTCCCACCCATCTCATAATGATACCATTCTTATGTGTTCCACAAAATCATAAACCATACATCATAGCATAACCCATGTAATAAAAATGAGAATCTACAACATTGTAACATCATAAAACAACTCATATAAGATAATGGAATTCATAAAAATATTTCCTTCACAACATAATCAAATCAATGTAATAATAGGGATAGAAACATAACCCTATATTATCTTATATGGAAAATAATTTTGATAAAACACTTGAACTCCATTCTTGAGGAAAATATCCTTTCTACTTGAAAAACATTTTTCCTTTCTTAACATGTCATAAAATTTTAAACTAAAATAATTTGATTAAAAATAAACTTGAAAACTTGTAAAGGAAGATTCATGGAAATAATGTTTTAAAAATCCATTCATGCCGTATAAGTTAAAAAACAATCTTCTCGTACTTTTGTCTGAAAAGTCAAAAAGTACCTCATAAGAAAAATGACAAAAGATTCATTTCATATCTTTTACTAAAAACTCACCGAAGGGTAAAATTGGATTTTAACAATTGTATTAGGATATAAATAATATTACATATTGAGGAAACATGGATGTGGATGATAAATATTCCCCAGTAAAGTCTGAAGTATAAACAATATCGGATAAAAATTGAGATTGCGAGATTGTCCCTTACCTTCAGTCTGATTTGCTTCGTAAGTGTCCAAAAAACCTGTATAATGATTTAAATAATGTCATTGACTTATTACAGAACCATACATATTGTTATGATATCATATATGGTCATATTTGTATCTTATTATTAGTAATATTTCATTACTACTTGTTATTCGGGTGTTTATTACTTTATGTTCTTATGCGTGTTTTGTCGAATAAATTCTTATTCCTCTTTTTTGGTTATAGACAACTCATTTCCAGAATGGTATTAGTGTAATATATATCATATTTATTCATTCAATTCATTTATATAATCATTATTCAATGAAGATCATGTAGAATGAGTCGCATCACATCGTGGAGACGGTATTCCGTACGTACGCACAAGCGATGATATCGTTCCCATGATTGTGGAATTGTATTGGAGTGTATGTATACTATTTCTGAATCAATATCACTTTATAATAATCATATATAGTCATTATTTTCAGCATTATACCCATCCAAGTAAGTTGGTGGTGGAAAATAGATTACACCACGGCGTGGAGACGGTATTCCGTACGTACGCACGCGCAGTGATTTCGTTTTCCGTAGGATGGATAGATGGAGAAATAGGGTTGTTTCATACTTATAATAACATATCAGTATATGAGTGATAATGATGTTATTAACTCATAATTAAACAAATAATGAAGAAGAAGTTGAAGAAGAAATAAATTTTAAAGAATCGGTAACAGACATTATCTCTTCTTTGAAGCACCTCTTTGAGACCTCCACTTAGGGCACTAAAATTTCTCTTTGAAGAAGACCAGGACATCTAGGATGTTTCTATGGAAGTGGGGAAGTGAAATGGTCAGGTATTGGCCGAGCTTGAAGGCTCAAATTGGTGTGAGGAGGAGAGGGAGGAGGTGCCCTTTTATAAGGGAGGAGAGGGTCACCTTTGGAAATATAAGAAATATTAGTTTAAATTAAATCCCAACCCCACCTCAAAACTTCCAAAATGACTCATATCCAAAGATTAGATGAGATATGGTTGTAATATCATCATCCAATAAAATTTAGACATGTTAGGAATTTATTTTAAACATTATCAACTTGATTTATCCTTATTTATCAATTTAATTTTATTTGTGGTAATATTATTCAAAATTTTAAATTATTATAAATAATTACATATGTGTTGTGAATTTTCCATAATTTGACACTTTAGGAAATTTTAGACCATATAAATTTTAATTTATAATTTTTAAATATTTTTGTGATTTTTAAACAATTTTATAGTATTTTATGTTTTATAAAATAACAATAGTGTCAATTTTGACACTATTCATTTATTTGAATTTAAATAAAATATATACAGAAGATAAATTCTAACTAAAATCTTTAATAGATTCATAAAAAGTAATATGTATTTATAAAATTAATGGATCACATTAAATAGTTCATATAATATTTAATTTAATATTTTAAAAAACCATTTATTAGATATTATAATTAATAAAATAATTTCAACATCACTATTGTGTCAAAATTAATGATAATTATTTAATCCCTAATAATTATAAATAAATTTCTATGATGTAGATAATTGTATTAGATTTCTGGATACTATTCATGATCGAAGATGCATTAAGTTTATCACTAAATTAAAATAATTATACTTATAAGATTTAAGAAAGTGACATGTTGTCACATTCTTTGGTTTTAATAATAGTTAAATTATTTTCATGGAAAAAAGTCCATTAAATGAATCTAATCCGACCCTTAGGTGAAATAGGTCTACTTTTAGTCATCCAATAGGATTTTGGCAGGTGTTAGGGTAATTTTATAATCTTATATTTACCCCTAATTACCCGATTTACCTTTAACTATGATAAATAAAATTTACCATAGTTACTATTCATAACGCCCAAAAAATAAAAAGTATCATATTAAAATAATTTGGAACCACTTATTCCAAATATGGATTCCAGTTTTCAAAATTCAAAACATATAAGTTGCAGTAATTAATTTAAAATAAATCTCGTTGTTATGAAAATGGGTTTTAGAAGTTAAAACATTGCCAAAGATTGAAATGTTTTTACCTATGAATTCAATGTGAAATTAATGCTAATGAAATACATTATATTAAATGGTAAAAATATATTCTATTTATACCTTAAAACCATTCAATATTATTATTTAACCATATAAATTATCTCAATGAAAAAAGTTGTTTTTAATTAAAAATTAGCGTATTTTTACTATTCATCAAAATATGAAAGTTATCAGAAAAATATCCAAAATTTATCCAAAGTAAATTTTTATATCCTAATTCAAAAGAAGAATTTTATTTTTTCATACTGAATTTATAAACGTGTCAAAAACTAGATTTAATGTGGGTGCACCATCAAAAGGAGACAAAACTGTATTTTTTTAAAAATATTAATTTTACCCGAAAAATTTATTTTGTTCTATTACCATGTTCTAGAAAATGTGTAAGATGAATTATAATGTTATAAAATTAAAAATGTAGTTAATACTATTCATAACAGATAGTTCATAATAATATATCGTTGTTTAGTGAAACCCGGTATTGCGTACTACACACACTATCGAGGAAGGTCACGATTTCGTGTAATGCAATCCAAGTCTGTATTGTGTGCTGTGAAAGATTCCTTTGGTTTTGCATATAACATAAGACATAAAAAAATACTTCTCATAAAATCTTAGGTTGTTACATTCTACCCCCCTTAAAATGAATTTCGCCCTCGAAATTCATCACTTCATTACAAACAAATGAGGATACCTCTCCCTCATCATATCCTCAAGTTCCCATGTAGCTTCTTCTAATTGGTGGTTCCTCCATAAAACTTTCACCAAGAGAGTGGTCTTGTTCCATAGGACTTTTTCTCTACGATCCAGAATCTCTATCGGCTGTTCTTCATAAGAAAGATCTTGCTCCTGCGGTACAACTTCTCAGCTGAGTACATGTGAAGGATCAGGTTTGTACTTTATCAGGAGAGATAGATGTAACACATCGTGAACTTGAGAGAGATTCGGTGGAAGTGCCAATCGGTAAGATACCTTCCCAACACGATCACGAATTTCAAAAAGACCGATATATCTAGGGCTCAACTTTCCCTTCTTTCCAAATCTCATGACCCTCTTCCAGAGAGATATTCGTAAGAACACTTTATCTCCCACTTCAAACTCTAGGTTTTTTCTTTTGTTGTCATCATAATGTTTTTGTCGACTCTGAGCTGCTATTATGTGTTTTTGAATAGATCTGACCCTTTCTACCATTTCATCAACAAGATCAGGTCCTAATAGCTTTCTTTCCCCAACTTCATACCAGCAAGTTGGAGTCCTACATTTCATTCCATAGAGATCTTCATAAGGATCCATCTGAATACTGGAGTGAAAGCTATTATTATAAGAAAATTACACCAAAGTTAGGTGTTTATCCCAACCACCTTTGAAATCTATAGAGCAAGCTCTCAACATAACTTCTAGAGTTTGAATTGTCCTCTCAGACTGACAGTCTGTCTGAGGATGATAAGCAGTGCTAAAACTCAACTCTATATCTAGAGTATGCTGAAGACTTCGCCAGATCTTCGAGGTAATCCTCGGATCCCGATAATATATAATGGAAAGTTGTACTCCATGAAGTCTTACAACGTCCTTTACATATATCCTGGAAAGCTGATCTAGAGAGAAATCCTCTCTAATAGAAATGAAGTGTGCAGAATTTGTAAGACGATCAACTATGACCCAGATAGCATTATTGCTTTTGGATGTTTTAGGAAGTCCAGTGACAAAGTCCATAGTGATGTTTTCCAATTTCTATTCTGGTTTGGGTAATGGTTTTAACATCCCCTTAGACTTCTGTCTCTCAGCTTTAACATGCTGACAAACCAAGCATCGAGAGACATATTCAGCAACATCTATTTTCATGTCATCCCACCAGAAGTACTCTTTCCGGTCGCTATACATCTTCGTGCGTCCAGGATGAATAGAGAATGAAGAACTATGAGGCTCATCCAAGAGCTCCTTTAATTCTAGGATGGGAGGAACACAAACCTGATTCCTGAACTTTATTATCCCATCACAATCAAGGTTGAATTCAGGAACATTTCTCACCTTCTTTTGTAACTCGACATCTTATTTCTGTGCCTCTTTATTCTTCACATGTATAGATGATTGAACATTCATTTGAGAAAGATAAGATTTCTCCCCTTCCATTAAAATTCCATGATCCATCATTTGTAAATCCAGAAATATTGGATCTTTTGTGATCCTCATCATTGATAAGCTAGCATGGTATTGTCGACATAATGCGTCTGATACCTTATTTGATTTCCCTGGGTGGTATTGAATTGAGAAGTCGTAATCCTTAATCAGCTCCAACCATCTTCTTTGACGCATATTCAGCTCCTTTTGTGTGAAAATATACTTTAAACATTTATGATCAGTATAAATATCACACCTTTCACCATAAAGGTAATTCCTCCAAATCTTTAATGCATAGATTACCGCAGGTAACTCCAAATCATGAGTTGGGTAATTCTGCTCATGGATTTTCAACTATCGTGAGGCATAAGCTATCACCATATCATTTTTCATGAGAACACACCCCAGTCCCTTCTTGGATGCATCACTATAGATCACTAACCTTTCTCCACTACAAGGTAGTGTGAGCATAGGTGCACTCGAAAACCATCTTTTTAGCTCTTTGAAATTATCTTCACAATCCTCCGTCCAAACAAACTTAACTCCTTTTCGAGTCAACATGGTGAGTGGGTTAGATAACCTTGAAAAAACTTTCAAAAAATGTCGGTAATATCCAGCCAAACCAAGAAAACTTTGGATATCAGTTACTTTTGTTGTTTTTGACCATCTTTCGATAACCTCTGTTTTTGCTGGATCCACAGATATCCCCTCTTTTGAGATTATATGTCCCAAAAATGCAACTTTTTGAAGCCAAAATTCATACTTGGTAAATTTGGCATAAAGCTTCTCCTTTCTTAGGGTCTTTAATAAAATTATCAAGTGATCATCATGTTATTCCTTACCCTTTGAATAGACAAGAATATCATCTATAAAGACTACCACAAACTCATCATGATAGTCTCTAAAGACTCTATTCATCAGATCCATGAAGATAGGAGGGTCATTGGTAAGACTAAATGGAATCACTATAAATTCATAGTGTCTATACCTTGTACAGAAAGCCGTCTATGGTATATCCTCCCTTTTGACCCTTAATTGATGATACCCTGAATGAAGATCAGTCTTGGAAAAGTATTGAGCTCTATGTAGTTTGTCAAATAGGTCATCAATGTGTCGGAGAGGATATTTGTTCTTGATAGTGATCTTTTTAAGTTCTTGATAATCAATGCAGAGTCTCATTGATCTATATTTCTTCTTAACAAATTGAATAGGTGCTCTCCAAGGTGATGCACTAGGGTGTATGAATCCTTTATCAAGATTCTCTTGGAGTTTCTTCTTCAATTCATGCAACTCAATTGGGGCCATTCCATAAGGTGTCTTTGAAATAGGCAAAGCACATATTATGAGTTCTATTGAAAACTCAACTTCACGATTTGGTGGAAGACCTTGCAATTCCACCAGGAATACATCATCAAATTCCAATACAATGGGAATTTTATTAATTGTGAGTTTATCTCCAACCATTTGAGATAAATAACCTTCATTTAGTGGAATCCATACCCATAAGATATAAGAGATTTCCACTGGAAGTTTATGTTCATCCATGCATCGATAGACGATCATAGATTGATCTGGAATATGAAATGTGACTTCCCTTCTCTGGAAATTGATATGAGCTCCATATAAATAAATCCAATCCATGCCAAGAATCACATCAAATTCAACTATAGGAAGGATCACAAGATTTGCAGGAAGCAGTTTCCCCCAAACATCAATCAGAGAATAATTGTAAACTTTTGATGCGACTGTTGTTCCATTAGAAGTTGTCACAACCAACTCAACATCTAATTGTTGAGGTAATACGTCGATACCCTTAGAAAATTCTTTATAAATAAAATAGTGGGTGGATCCAGAACCAAATAAAACATTTGCTACTTTAGAGTGGATGGTAAGTGTACCTTTCACTGCATCATTATCGTACTCCACATCACTGATAGAAATTGCATGTGACTTTCCTATTTCTTTAGCCTTAAGAGTTTGTTGACGTCGATCATCATCAACAACCCTTAGATTAGGGAATTTATTGGCATAATGCCCCATTTCTTTTCACTTGAAACATTGAAGTGTAGTAGGTTCATTCTGTGTATCCCTTCCTTTGCATCATTATACATCTTCTTCCCCTTATTTTGACATTCAATTGCCCAATGACCTTCTTTTACACACTTATAATATTGCCTTGTCCCCTTAAGACAATTTCCTCCATGTTTCTTTCCATACCTTGAGCATAAGGGAAAACTCATCTTTTTTTCAGTGTGGTCTTTAGGTTTTCCTTTGAAT
This sequence comes from Viscum album, assembly GCA_963277665.1. NCBI lineage: Eukaryota > Viridiplantae > Streptophyta > Magnoliopsida > Santalales > Viscaceae > Viscum > Viscum album. The sequence continues at coordinate 1,059,127,901 of OY728129.1, forward strand.
TCCATTTTTCTCTTCTTATCAAACCCATGTGACTAATGGGTTACACCAATCTCCATCTCAACCTTGAGAGCACATTGAACAATTTCCTTGTAGCTATTGAAGTCCCTTATGTCTAACTCCCTTCGAAGACTTAGTTTTAAGCCACTAAAGAATCGATCGATCTTACTCTTAGGTTGGATAGTAATTCCGGAAGCATACCTTGCATGTCTTGTAAAATTTTCTTCATAGGTACCAACGAATTCATTATTCTTTTGCTTCAGTTCAAGAAACTCCTTCTCCATCTTTGTTTGAATAATATGGGAGAAATACATATTGAAAAATATGTTCTTCAACTCATCCCATTCCATGGACTCAATTTCATCCCTTTGCCACATATTATTAATAAGATTACACCATTGATCAGCATCACCTTCCAAACGATACACTGCTAAGATGACTTTATATTGTTCAGAACATTGAAGAACTGAAAATATCTTTTCAGTGGTACTGATCCATTGTTCATCCACTAATGGATCAGAAGACCTGCTGAATGAAGGTGGGCGCTGCCTCATGAAGGATTCAACAGAATGTTTCTCCTTACTTTGATCATTTGGAAGTCCTGTATGATTCATAGCTTGAGAAAGTTGTGTGAGCATGGCTACAAGATTTTTCATTCCATCTCCCATAACGTTTGGTTGCTCAGGAGGACAATCATTTCATTGCCCATCGCATTCCGCATTAACACGGTTTATTCAGGTTCCATCCATTGACTAAAACCAAGAAGAATAGTGTGAGAAACACTAATTATAATAAAAAACCACATAATAAAGAATAAAATTTCACACTTAAGGTCTTATAATAGGTTGTTCATGGCCATTTCTAAAACACTAATATTTTGTTCCATTCTTAGATATATCCTTAGGTTTCTTACTAAGGCTTTCACATCCTAGTTTCCAAAGGTTGACTATACCTTTCCTCTAATACCAACTATAACGACCCATACTTTACATATATGGTTAATACATCAAAATTAAAGCATACTTATTACAACATATAACAAAACCATGAAATGACCGTATAGGTATAGTGTCTTTAGAAACTGGGAAACATAAACAACTGGTTCATAAAGCATCTACATTGTCTCCCATTTATTTCGTCATATCTATAGTCCATTTTTGGAATATCTTACTTAATAACCTTCTTCATCACCTGGGGAAAGAAAATATACAAAATGGTGAGCTCAAATTCTCAGTAAGGGTAAACAAAATAAATATCAATCACATCAAATTCAAAAGAACATAACATTTTGGAAATATTACCTGCAAAATAGATCATAATTTCATAACATTGGATAAATCATAGTAGTGAAATGTAATCTCAATAATCATAACATAAAACATGAAATGTTGTGGCATACACACATAATCATAGAGAATCATTTCTTATTAGTCAAGACTCATTTCCAAGACTATCTTAGTGGACAAAGTCCATTTCTGAACCGAGTTCACTCCTCGTTTCAGTCCTCTTTCACTGAACTGGTTTAACCTGCCGTTCCAGGCATGTCTATCTCATGAGATATAAAATATTTACCCAATGCATTGGAGGGAGATATAGGTCCCACACATCTCATAATGATACCATTCTTAAGTGTTCCACAAAATCATAAACCATACATCATACCATAACCCATGTAATAAAAATGTGAATCTTAAACATTGTGACATCATAAAATAATTCATATAAGATAAAGGAATTCATAAAAATATATCCATAACAAAATAATAAAATCAATGTAATAATAGGGATAGAAACATAACCCTATATTATCTTAGATGGAAAATAATTTTGATAAAACACTTGAACTCCATTCTTGAGGAAAATATCCTTTCTACTTCAAAAACATTTTTCCTTTCTTAACATGTTATACAATTTTAAACTAAAAGAAGTTGATTAAAAATAAACATTAAAACTTGTAAATGAATATTCTTGGATATAATGTTTTAAAAATCCATTCATACCGTATAAGTTAAAAAACATTCTTCTCATACTTTTGTTGGAAAAGTCAAAAAGTACCTTGTATGAAAAACGAAAAAAGATTCCTTTTATATATTTTACTAAAAACACACCGAAGGGTAAAATTGAATTTAAAAATTGTAGTAGGATATAAATAATATTACATATTGAAGAAACATTAATGTGGATGATAAATCTTCCCCAGTAAATTCTGAAGTATAAACAATCTCGGATAAAAATTCAGATTGCGAGATTGTCCCTTACCTAAGGTCAGATTTGCTTCGTAAGTGTCCGAAACTCCTGTATAAGGATTTAAATAATGTCATTGACTTATTAAAGAATCATACATATTTTTATGATATCATATATGGTCATATTATTATCTTTTTATTAGTAATATTTCATTACTACTTGTTATTCGGGTGTTTATTACTTTTTGTTCTTATGTGTGTTTTGTCGAATAAATTCTTATTCCTCTTTTTAGGATATAGAAAACTCATTTACAGAATGGTATTAGTGTAATATATATCATATTTATTCATTAAATGCATTTATATAATCATTATGCAATGAAGATCATGTAGAACGAGTCGCATCACATCGTGGATACGGTATTCCGTACGTACGCATGAGCGATGATATCATTCCCATGATTGTGGAATTGTATTGGAGTGTATGTATACTATTTCAGAATCAATATAACTTTAAAATAATCCTATATAGTCATTATTTACACCATTATACCAATCCAAGTAAGTTGGTGGTGGAAAATAGATTACACCACGGCATGGAGACAGTATTCTGTACGTACGCACGCGCGGTGATTTCGTTTTCCATAGGATGGATAGATAGAGAAATAGGGTTGTTTCATACATATAATAACATATCAGTATATGATTGATACTGTTGTTATTACTTCATAATGAAACAACTAAAGAAGAAGAAGAAGAAGAAGAAATAAAGTTGAAAGAATCGGTAACGGACATTACCTCTTCTTTGAAGCGCCTCTTTGAGACCTCTTCTTAGGGCACTACAATTGGTCTTTGAAGAATACCATGACCCTTAGGATGTTTCTAGGGAAGTGGGAAAGTGAAATGGGTAGGTATTGGCCAATCTTGAAGGCTCAAATTGGTGTGAGGAAGAGAGGGAGGAGAGGGGCACCTTTGGAAATATAGGAAATATTAGTTTAAATTAAATCCCAACCCCACATAAAAACTTCCAAAATGACTCATATCCAAATATTAGATGAGATAGGGTTGTAATCGAATCAACCAAAAAAAGTTAGACATGTTAGGTATTTATTTTAAACATTATCAACTTGATTTATCCTTATTTATCAATTTAATTTTATTTATGGTAATAATATTCTAAATTTTAAATTATTATAAATAATTACATCTGTGTTGTGAATTTTCCATAATTTGACACTTTATGAAATTTTAGACCATATAAATTTTAATTTATAATTTTTAAATATTTTTGTGATTTTTAAACAATTTTATAATATGTTATATTTTATAAAATAACAATATTGTCAATTTTGACACTATACATTTATTTGAATTTAAATAAAATATATACAGAAGATATATTCGAAATAAAAGCTTTAATAGATTCATAAAATTTCATATGTATTTATAAAATTAGTGGATCACATTAAATAGTTCATATAATATTTATTTTAATAATTTTAAAACCATTTATTTGATATTTTAATTAATAAAATAATTTCAACATCACTATTGTGTCTTAATTAATGATAATTATTTAATCCCTAAAAATTATAAATAAATTCCTATGTTGTAGATAATTGTATTAGATTTCTAGATACTATTATGTTTTGAAGTATCATTAATTTTATCACTAAATTAAAATTATTATACTTATAAGATTTAAGAAAGTGACATGTTGTCACATTCTTTGGTTTTAGTAATAATTAAATTATTTTCATGGAAAAAAGTTTATTAAATGCATCTAATCCGACCCTTAGGTGATATGGGTAAACCTTTAATCATCCAATAGAATTTTATCAGGTGTTAGGGTAATTTGTTAATCTTATATTTACCCTTAATTACTCGATTTACCTTTAACTATGGTAAATAAAATTTACCATAGTTACTATTCATAATGCCCAAAAAAATAAAAAAGTAGCCTATTAACATATTTTGGACCCACTGATTCCAAATATGTAATCCATTTTTTAATATTCAAAACACATAAGTTGCAGTAATTAATTTAAAATAAATCCCGTTGTTAAGAAAACGAGTTTTAGAAGTTAAAACATTGCCAAAGATTGAAATGGTATTACCTATGAATTCAATTTGAAATTAATGCTAAAGACATACATTATATTAAATGGTAAAAATATATTCTATTTATACTTTAAAACCTGTCAATATTATAATTTAACCATATAAATTATCTCAATGAAAAAAGTTGTTTTTAATTTAAAATTAGCGTATTTTTACTATTTATCAAAATATGTAAGTTATCAGAAAAATATCAAAAATTTATCCAAAGTAAATTTTTATATCTTGATTCAAAAGAAGAATTTTATTATGTCAAATTGAACTTATAAACGTGTCAAAAACTACATTTAATGTGGGTGCGCCATCAAAAGGCGGCAAAACTGTATTTTTTAAAAAATACTTATTTTAACCGAAAAATTTATTTCATTCTCTTACTATGTTCTAGAAAATGTGTAAGATGAATAATAATGTTATAAAATTCAAAATGTTGTTAATACTATTCATAAAGGATAGTCTATAATAATATATCGTTGTTTAGTGAAACCTGGTATTGCGTACTACACAAGCTATCGAGGAAGGTCGTGATTGCCTGTAATTCAAGCCAAGTCTTTATTGTGTGCTGTGAAAGATTACTTTGGTGTTGCGTATAACATAAGACATAAAAAAATATTTCTCATAAAATATCAGGGTGTTGCAGGCTGTGACTCGAAGGATATGAAAAGAGGGACCTCGATGGTCATGAATCAGAGTGGACATTGGTTGTCCAGCAACTGAGTGGACCTCAGTGGTCTAGCATCTGAGAAGACCTATGTGATACAGCATCCAAGTAGACCACACTGGTCTAGTAGGATAGAAAACCTTAGTTGTCTTGCAGCCGAGCTGAGCTTAGTTGTCCTGGAACCGAGCGAGCCTCAATGGTGTAGTAGCCAAGCAGAATTCAGTGGTCCAGTAGCCAAGTGGACCTCAGGGGTCCAGCAACCGAGATGACCTCAGTGGTCCAGCAGCAGAGCCGACCTCAGTGTCTCATTATAGATAATTCCCTCAATTGTACAAGATGATTTATCTTTATGACTGAAAATCTTACTTTCAATACATAGAGTTATACCGGCAATGAGTTTTCTTTGATTTGGGGTCTTAATATGTGGTCTTGCTATGTGGTCTTGCTTTTTGGTATTTCCATTGTGGTTTTGGGTCCCTACTAAGAATTTTTTTACTCACCCCTACATGTGCTTCACCTGTACGGGTCGTGTCTCGTGCATGTGATCAACGCTTCGATAGAGGCCTTGGTGGTCTGGGACTAGGTGGTGCCAAGTGAGACAGGGCAGACATGAAGTACTTATATGGCTACAGACATCAACCCTCCACCTACCCTTCCATTAGAGCTTGAGCATACAGACCATGGAATCTATACTTTCAATTTTTTATTTTGGTATTTAATTATGGCCCATTTTTACTTTTTAGTTTGTATTGTACTTTTAGTAGTTGTCTCAGTGACAGTTGGGATTTAATTAGTGTTTACCTTTTCATAGTTATTTTGTGTGCATGTGTGCAGGATTAAAGGAAATGATTTCCCTTTTTTGGATACGCCTTCTCTGTGCTAGTTGCCAGCCCATGGCCAATGGTTGGTGGGCTTGGGGTAGTCCTGGTATAGGCCATGGGGACGGTTCATGATAGGAAACGTGAAATTTTACATGTTTTAAACAAAATGGATAATATAAGGATCAATAATGGAACATTTCCCTTGAAATAGAGATTGTAATGGTCATTTCTTTGGATTACATGTTTGGAGAGGTCACATTGACCCTCTTGGATTATGACCATAAACAACTAGAAAATATCTACTCTTATAATATAGTGGAATGAATTTCTGATTTTTTTTATATTATTCCTAGATGAAAAAATATTTAAACTAAAATAAGAATTGTTTTTTAGATAGGATATACCTACTTATAATTTAAGGACATCATAATATATCTTCCATTGATTGAACTCATGGAACTCTTCATTACTCTCCATCTTCTTCTTCCTGATGTGAAAATCACATGTGATCCTCCTCAATCTGATGATATTTTTTTGGAGATATTTCTAGAATAAAAACTCATATTTTATGTTCCATCATATTTTTATAAGTTTCCACTTTATCTCTCTGAAAAATAAATCTTCAATCCTCTTAGATTAATCAAAATTTTGCCCCATTAATTTTGAGATAGACTGCATATTTATTTGTTTCACCTCCACTACTTTTCATTTCAATTTAAATTTTTAAAAATACAACCACTAGACATATGAGATTTAATTTTACAAAAACAATTCCATCACATTATTTATATTTCAAACATGCATAAAATCCCTTGAAATATTTTATGATAATCTATATTATGATCTTTATCAACATTTTTCTTTATAAAAATTTGTCGATTCAGGATACTATAATCTCCATGCAACCACCCCCATTACTAAAATTGTATTTTATACATTCAAAACCAAATTAATAATAAATAAAAATCATAAAACTTAATGTTTTACATTATCATTGATAAAAACCGAAACCCATTATGATTGAATCAGTTAGGATCAGTACACGCATCACCTAAAATTTTCTCCTTGAAATATCATTTATTTTTAAACCTATACACGGTGATTCATATAACATTGAATGTTATAAAAAGACTCAAATATTAAAATTCCATAATACTATTATGGATTCAAAATTTAAATTAATCATCAAAGTCATAGGATGGAACAAAGTCTCATCCTACCTCTTGAATCCATACGATGAATCCATATACTCTTTGAAGTCCTGTAGTTGAATCCATATCATTCCTCAAGTAATATAGTAGAAGTCTTATGAAATAATCACCATAAAAATTTAAAATTCCTATTTTATATTGAATTTATATGTTTTACCATCATTTTTATTCAATATCCATAAAAAACTCTCTGCATAGAAGTTGTATTCTCTACCTTTGGAAACTTTCTGACCAAATCAAAAGCCATAAGAGGTAGGTGTTAAAATATTGAAAGTAATATGTAATTCACATCATAAGACGATAAAATTAATATCATTATAGATTCATAGATTCCCATAAAGTCTTACATTGGGTAAATTACCTAAAAATCCAACAGTTGAAAAAAACACAAATTTTATGAAATTGATTTAAACTACAACTAAGTCTATCCAAACCACATACATTATTAAAAAAATGAACTCCATGGCACTAAATTCACAAAATTGATGTTTCGTTCCACTTCATTATCAAAAAAATACAACCCCAAAAGAACACATTGGGGATTTTATCTAATATAAAATACATGTGTACTCATTGATAAAGAATGAAGAATAAAGTTTTGATTGATATAATCCTTCAATATCTACTAAAAAAGTGGAATTACATGAAGGTTTTGGTTTAAGAAATCATGATGTTTTTTATTATTATAACATCCCAGACCTAGGTGCCACTCAAAAGTGCCCCAAACCCATTGGGTCACAAGTCTTTAAGTGCATCTCCCCATCCTTCGGAGGATTCCAACTAGAAGTTAGGTCTTAGGGGTGTTAGAATGGAGACTATTACCTCATTACCAAAGTGTATAATAGTGTAATATCAATAAAATACAAGTAGAGTATGTTGTAAATCATACATATGATTTATGTAGACACTGGAAGACTAATATAAAAAATTCTAGGATACATCTCATATACAAATGATGATACATGTCATATGTCTCTAATAGATCATCCAAAGATTGTATAAAAAAAGATATATAATACATATCACAAAAGTAAAAAAATGGTAAAAAGTATCCTAGTCACATCGAAAGCCACATCATGGTCCCACGCTATCCTGCTCTTATGCTGCAATCAATTACATGTAGTAGGGAACTTGCCCTTATCCACACATTCAATTATATAGTCTATTTGGGTACACATCGGTGGCCCAAACATGGTGTAATATATAATACCGGAAGGAAACCGCCAAATGTCTATGCCAATCACTCATTGAATATATATATATATAAACAGAGTGTAGGTATATATATAATAAGTATAGGAAGTAACTCAAAAAGTAAACATCCTATAATTACATGTTCTTATTTAATATCCATTTCTTTTAATCAAAATCATTTCACAATTAATTTTCATTTAAATTATAATTATTGAGATTCAGTGCAAGCCTAGCACCCCCGTATAGTCATTAGCACAAAAAATTCCTATAAAGTCCATGTAAGAAGAATATGTTAAGATCGAATCCAAATATGTTCTTTGGCTAGGAAGATGCATCATAAGATTCCTTTCATTATTTAGTAAATTTAAAACTTGAGCCCGTCCTTGACATTCCTATCATGGTATTAAAGTATCAATCCAAGATTAATATCAACAAAACCAAAAAATACCATCCATGGTGAACCTCTCTGGACCCCATGTATCACACTAGGTGTGGTATAATACCCCTTCCAATCCAGTCCATCCTCGGTGGTCAACTAAGAGAGCATGAGTTTCACCCATGGCATAAAAGGTCAAACTCTGTTTGAGTCTTTCCATGTCATTATCATATGAATCCTTGTATAACTGAGAATGTAAGTCAGGACTTAGATTCCATCCTTGGTAGTCCTATATGGAGTCTATGTATAACTCATACATAATCAAGGCTCAATCCCATTGATTCTATTTGTGGAATTCAAATATGAATCCACGTATCACCCATGGCATAAAATTTAATACCCAAATGAGTCCATCCATGGGATTCACATATGAATCCATGTTTCACCGTTGTAAAATAATTATATAACCATTTCAATTACATTTAATCAATTCATTTAACATACTAAGTTCAAAACCAAGATAATATCATATCAATATAACCTTTAAAGGTGACTCATGCATTGTTCAACCTTATAAAGATTGTCCTTTAAATTAATTACATCAGAAAATCCTTATTACTAGCTTCTCCAGCATAAAAAACCATTAGATGGAATAGTATGTATCTATCTGAAATGGAAATAAAAATATTAAGATCAATTAATGATATATTAACCAATACATGACATAGACACTATTTAACTCACATGGGAATATCAAGGTAAAGAGTATCACAGGCTTACACGAGACAGTAAATGGAATGGGACAAGGGAAATGGTCAATACATCTCTTCCCATTAATCAAATCATTGCAATACATAATCCAAATCAATCATAATTTGATTTATAATATAATTCATCTATTTAAAAACTATGGAATGGAAAAGGCACACCTCAAAGGTATCTAAGGGTCAAAATCCACCCATGAATCCCTAGTTCAAATATCAACTCACAAAATGGTGGTAACATTTCAAGGTATTCAACCTATAAAAAAAATCAACAATTACCATTATTTACCTAAAACATGATACAATATTATAGGTTTACACTTCAATTTAAGGTGATGCCTAAAAACTGGGTGCTCCAAATGAAAACATGTATAAATAGCTTGACCATAATAGAAAGGCATGAGGCCACCTACTATAGGCCCTTAGTCAATAGATTGTCCAATATCTACCCCCGGTTCATCTCCAATTGAGATAAAATTAATGAATGAAAAAAGAACCTAATAAAATGGAAAATCATCTTCACCCAAATGGCCCAACCTCTATATAGAATAATGGAAAACAAGTAAAAAAGAATCGACATCTTAACTCTATGGATATAATGAGATAAACTACCTACGAATGAGATATTGGATGGAGAATGTATCTTGAAACAATGAATAGTTAAGGAGGAGAGATTTCTGTGGTGAGGGATACTGTGTTGGTGAAGAAATGAGTTAAAATTGGTTCAAAATAAGAATTATATTAAGTGTAAATTTGGAATTTCGCTCAAAATATGGATCTGCATGATTTGATGCATGGTTTTGGAAAACCATGCACCAATCATGCATGACTATCTATAGGCAAGGGTCACCCGCATAGTTTAAACATATCTTTTTACCAACCATGCACAATCCGTGCATGAATCCATTTTAAAAAATTACAGAGTTAGTTGTGTGGACATGAAACTTGATTTGTACTATATTTATGAAACCATGTGGCCTATAACGGCTCTATTTATATGGATCAAATGCTTTTTTAATTCATGTATCCTACCTTGCACGGTTTAATCTAACTATATTCCATGCGATTTTCACCCCAAATATTAGGTTCTAGGATCTGAACCAGCCTCAGACACCTCAAAGGCCACATTAAGTTACATTTAAATATTTAAACAATGAATTAATGGAAAATATGTAATTCGTACCTCAAATATTAATTGGGTTCTTAAAAATTTCCCCCTTTAAAGGAATTTTCCCTTGAATTGCCATATCAAGTGTGATAAAGATTGTTTGAGAACAACTATGTCCACCGTGACCATACATCGGCCACCCTATCCCAGGTCTCATCCTATACATGTCAGTGATTCCATAGAACCATCACTAGATAGACTGACCAACCCCAATGAGCCTTCATGCTACAATCCACAATATGTATAAGATACTTCTAAAATAATGCATGTACCTATAACTCAACCTCCCGTGGATGAAAAACATGAGACTAGTCTAAATAGTAATGTCATAGCTGAGAAACATGGAAGATGTCGTAAATTTCCTAGTGCCTCTAAAGTAACTACAACTTATAGGCTGCAAGACCGACTCTCTACGGAATCTCAAACATCCCAACATACTAAGGTGAAATATTACCTTGTCTCTTGATTCTCCTATGTACCAGACTCAGTGAAACACGAGTAAAACCCAATCTCCAACCTCTAACTATGGAGTTCATTTAAGAAAATTGGTGTAAGATTTCTAAAGAGACTATGTAGGAACCATCTTCTTTGGATTCAACTGCACCTGATTTGTGGTCTCTTATATAAGACAAGGTCCCAACATAGCTGCCTCAAATTCCTCTAACAAATACAGTGGTGATCGATATGTTCTACCATACAAATCCTTATATGGAACCATCTGAATTGTAACCTGAAATATATTGTTCTTAGAGAATTCAACCGTGGGTATATGCTTCTCTCAAGTGACCTTGAAATCCAGGATGTATTCCTACAGCATGTCCTTAATCACCTGAATTGTGATCTCGGAATTTATATCTTTCTTGGGGTGGAATGTAGTGCTTAGAACCACATGTCTACATTACACCCTATGTATCCCTTCCCAGAATCTTAAAGTAAATTGGGTTTCCCTATATGAAATAATAGAACACAAGACCCTAATTAGTCATACTATCTCATTGAAATAAAAACTCATAACTTCACCCACACTGATTATTTCCTTGATTGAAATGAAATGTGAAACTATCATGAGCCTATGAAAAAACCCATATGATATCATTACCTCAAGGTGACCTTGGTAAACTAGTCCCAAAATCCATGGAAACATCATTACATAACCACTTGGGAATTTGTAGCTACTGTAAAATTATGGTTATTCATTGGTGTTCCACCTTTACCAGCTAACTGGTGTAACAGCTCATGAAAAAACCAACTACATTTATTTCCATACCCATCCACTAGTACTGATGACGCAAATCCCAATACATCTTGGTGATACTATGATTCAAATCCCAAACTAAAAAATGAACGATTCACATGATCTCCAGACACATTTTTTTTAAAACACATGCACACGCATGGATATTGAGAACTTTATCCTCACTTGTGGTTCAACTAAGAGGGGTGTCCTCACCTTCAACACTCTCTTGTTGTACTAGAACTTCTGAGTCCAATAGATTTAGAATAATAACTCTATTCATAAGGGTATAGGTAATAGATAAGGATGATAGAAATTCCTTCTCCTGACTTCTAACACACCAAGATTTTATAGTATGTTATATTCTTTAAATCCAATAGTTGGCGCTACATGTAACACCAAGTTTGACCGCACCACGACTTACTAAACTAGCCGTTCAAAAGAGGTTATGAATATTATTAACTGGATTTTCAATTTTATGTAATCCATATAATTTTAACAACAACATTATTTGTTTCTTTGACATAATATAAGATCAAATTCAATTTTTTAGATAAAGGATGTACATTTCAGAAAATGCAATTTTACAGCCTTTTAATGGAGAACCTTTTTTTATCCAATATTTGACAGTTTTATATAATCAACGTGACCAAATAAACATCTTCTTTAGAATCGGGAAATAAAAATTTAGTTTTGATAAATTTTTTATATTTTTCTGATAACTTTCATATTTTGGTGAATAGTGAAAAATACTAAATTTTAATTAAAAAAATTTTTTTAATCAAAATAATTTATTGTGTTAAATTATTCATTTTAGTGGGTTTTAAGTATAATTAGATTATATTTTTATTATTTAATACAATTTAGGTCATTATAATTAGTTTTACTTTGAAACTGGACATAAAGAAGTGTCAATCTTATGATAGATATTGTTGCTTAAAAACACGCTATTTGTTTTGACAACGGGAATTAATTTTAAATTAATTAATGAAACTTATATGTTTTGAATTTGGTAAAATAGACATCATTTTTTAATTTGGAATATCAAATATAACTTAGGCTGAATTTTTGGTATTTTTCTGAGAAACTTCAATTTTTTATGAATAGTAAAAACGCTGATTTATTGGTTAAAACCGACTATTTATTTAAAACATTATTTATTTAATTTAAATTTATTTTAATTCAAAACATATACATAATACCTATATATGTTAAAAATAATTCATTGGAGTAATTTTATAATAATATTGGATATATAAAAATTTTATTGAACTTTTTACCGTCTACTACCCACCTCTAAGGAGTATTTGAAAATTTACATAAAGCTTTATTTTACCACTTCTGTGAGTTGAATTTCAAAAATCCAAGAGACATAGTTAACCTCAGTAAGTAAAATTTTGTTCAATAATATGAAAACAATTTTTGTTTAATAGTATCTTTTGACTTTAATTTACCGTGTTTAAAGGTAAATAGGGTAATTCAAGGTAAAACGAATATCATAACAATAAAAATTGTCTTAACACTTGTCCTAACCTTATTGGATGAGTAATGGCCGACCATGGGCATCCTTGGTATATTTTGGAATGCCATGGAGCCACTTATGAATGATAATGACACTTTATTTTAATTAACTTAAAGTAAAGGAAAAAAAGACAAAAACAAATATATTTTAGTAAATCAATTTTTACATGGGGTTATATAAGTCATATTTTTTACTATAAATATTAATTGAAAATATAAAAAGATTTAATAAATTATGGTAATTTTTTAATAATTTTTATACATCATATAAATTAAATTATTTATGACATAATGATGATGTAGTATTTACCTCATTAAAAAATAATTTAAAAAAACATGATTATGAATATTAAAATAATATCCAAAACCTGTCCAATTCTTATTGGATGATTTTATTTTGACCATGAGTCATCTTATCTTAGACTTTAAATATATTTGAACCCTTAGAAACCAAATATCACTATATAATACAATAATATTTTCAAATATTCCTAAAGTTCCCCTCCTCCCCCTTATAAAAGGACACCACTTCAATCCCATTCCACACACCTATAAATCCCCTTGGCTCATCCATCCCCTTCCAAAATAATCTCTCAAGATCCCCCTATTCCTCCTAGAAGCCTTACCTTAGTTATAAGGATATTTAAGATGTCCTTTTGGTTCAAACCAATGAAAGTTACCCAAATTAAAGGTAATGCTTTTTCTTAAATTATTTTGTTTTATTTTGTTTTATTTTACTCCTCCAACCCCCTAAAAACTTTTTATTACAGTATTTTATAACTAAAACCATATCCTCAATATAATAGGATGTTTTTATGGGAAGGATTTGAACTGCACTTACACACACCTCCATCAAATGAGTGAAAAACATACTGTTTCTGTGGATGGAAAACTAACACCACACGAAACATTAATTATTCGATTATCTCTTACCACCTCTCATGGTGGCCATTAAGATGGAACTGTATTTATATATGATGTATATATTATGTTCATGTTTTCTTTTTGATTCTGTATTTTTCATTTATATCATACCTTTATGGTTTCCATTATGGGTAAAACACAATAATTTCATTTGAGGAAGTGCGGACTACCACCCCCTCAAAGTGATATGACTTGTTAATGAATTATGTGGGACATATCGAGTATGTATTTAACGATATTATATATTATATTATACTGGATTTATAATATTACTATGTACCATTATGTTTGAATTCCATTAAATTACAAAATAGAAAGGAAATTAGCATTCATGCGTAGGTACGACTTACCATCTCCATGAACGGTGCATTTCATTTCATATCTCCAAATGTTAGGTATTGTTATAAATACATATATATACTAGAAATATTTGATATATATGAAATATAAATGAGTAATATCATTCTTTAGATATGGACTTTTTACCACATCGACAATTTATAATTATAACATGTTTATTTTTTACTAAAGTTCTGAACATCGAAAAAATGTCCGATATGAACTCAAATAATTAACTAATTGTGATAGAAAGGTAATAAGTGATATAAAAGGAATAATAAAATTTTAAATATTCTTAATCATGTATAAATTAACATAAGTTTATTATTTAGGAAGAACAAGGAATATACGAGTGAGTCAATTCGGACACGTGGTAAGGGGTTTCTTATCTCACTTTTAATTCTGTGATATTTCCATTGTTCACCACTTATTTATTGCATGTGATTTATTGTGTACTACCATTTGATATATATTATCATGATTCTCTTTATATTCATGATATTTTGTGATTAATTTGGTGGTTATTGACTATTATTCATACAACTCGATTGATTACAATGATGTAAGGGTTATTTCCTCAATCTCATTATTATCCGAGATTGTTCATGTGTAAGTATTTTCAGGGACATACTTTTCATAGATACCCTTAATTTATAAAAATTATTTCAAAATGAATATTTTAAGGTTTTATGGGAGGTTCTATTTAAATATATCATCATTTTATATGTTTTAATGATTTATATTTCTAAACCCTTTTAAAGAATGTCCATGTTTTCAAAATGATTTTAAGGATTTAGTTATATAGACATAAATGTTTTGAAATGTTAATTCTTTAAAAAAGTTTCAAAGTGGTATGGGACACTTTGAATCAGAAATTCCTTTTAAATGACAACCTTAATAAATTGTGAAAATTTTAAATGATTTAAAAAAAGGGTATTTCTCTCAAAGAATTTTGCGGATCATTTTCATCTATGTCAACATCCTTTAATGGATTTTAAACTTCTTCAAAGTTGATTTATTATGATACAATTCTTCCATATTGTATTTAATGTTTTTTGAATTACGTGACTGTTGATGTGTTATTTTAATACCATTCATGGTTTATGGATAACGTATTGACATTCCATATGCTAGTTTTAATACGAATTTGTATGTTATATTTCATCCTTTTCTTATGATGAATGTATTAGACTAGTATGTTCTGGGTTGGGGACTGGTAAAAGTAAGCCCTATGGGTAGAGGTCTTGTTACTGCAGACCGTCCAGGTTGGAGTCTGGTTACAAAGGCTCTCTGGGTTGGAGTTCGGTTATAGAGGCTCTCGGGGATGGAGTCCGGTTACAGAGGATCTTCGGGTTTGTGTCTGGTTACAGTTAGCCCATAGGTCCTGGCACGAGGCCTTGACACAGAAATTAATGTCTGGTACTATACATTCCCTCATTATGAAATTAGTTATCACATGTGATTATTCAACTAGTAGAATATGTATGTGCATGTTTATATGGAAATTTTTTATTTATTTTTTAGATATTATATTCATGTTTATGTTTAAAAGGATTTTGTTTTATTACACATATTTCCTTAAAATTTTATAGTTTCCACTATATTATTTACCCTTACTGAGCATCTATGATCACCCGTTTATTATGTTTTATTTTCCCAGAATATGAAAAAGTTAGTTATGAGTGACTTGCAGGAATAATCTAGGAGGCTTGAACGTCTCTAATGGAATAAATTACTTTTGTTTTTCTTTTCCAGTTGTAAAGTTTACCTTTATGTGTGTAATATATTTTCCAAGACTGCTTAACTGAACGGTCCTTTAGGACGTGATTCCTTGTAATCATGCCAATGTTATGTAATAATGCACCGAATCTTGGTAACTGGGGTCGGGGAATTACAGTTGGTATTAGAGTAAGTTTAACAATAACCTTGGAAACTAGATTTAGATAAACTCTATATAACACCCCCAAGCTTCTACGGTACGCTTCTCTTTGAATAATGCGATAGCATGTGTTGTATGCACCATCGAGTTCTAACACACCACAACCAATCAAACTAGACGTTATGAATAGTAATACCTACTTTTTGAAATTATATATATTTTATATTTCAAAATGGACTTCATTTTTGGTTTCGGAATATCGAAATTATCCAAAGATGATATTTTGGTATTTTTCTGAGAACTTCCAATTTTTATGAATAGTGAAAAATACTTAAAAACAACTTTTTTAATCAAAATAATTTATAGTGATAAATTATATTATTGATTGGTTTTAAAGTATAATTATAATATGTTTTTACCATTTTATCCAATGGCCTTCATTAGAATTAATTTCACTTTGAAATTGGACCTAAAAAATTGTCAATCTTTTGGTATATATTGTTTCATAAAAACACGCTATTTGTTGTGACAACGCGAATTAATTATAAAATTAATTAATTCAACTTATATTTTTGGAATTTTGTAAAATAGACATCATTTTTGAATTTGGAATATCAATTATAGCTTAGGGTGAAATTTTGGCATTGTTCTGAAAAACATCAATTTTTGATGAATAGTGAAACTACTAAGTGGTAGTTAAAAAACTGAGTTTTTTCATAAAACATAATTTTAACGCTTCTGTGAATGGAATTTTGAAAATACGAGAGACATGGTTAATATCAAGAAGTAAAATGTGGTTCAATGAGATGAAAATAATTTTTGGTGAATAATAACTTTTTACTTTTATTTACCACGATTAAAAGTAAATAGGGTAATTAAGGGTAAAAATGATATTAATATTACCCTAACAAATGTCCTAATTCTATTGTACAAGTGTATATCGACCAAAAACAACCTTAGGAATAAAATATTATCATTTAGGTCCACATGGAATAGATTAGGACATTTATTATTATTTAATTCAAAGAAGAGTTAAAATCAACGTTTATTTACTAAAACATTTTTAATATAGTGTTATACATAAGATAAATTCGATTTTAAATATTAATTTGAAATATAATAAGATTTAATACATAATTATATTTTATTTATAAATTTTATACATTAAATAATTTAATTTATTTATGAAACAATGATGATGCAGTAATTACGATAATAGTGAAAAATAAAAATAATTGATATTATAAATACCCAAATAAATATAATTTGAGCCTTTTAATGAATTACACTAATTTTATAGGATAATATGACATATTAGTATTTATTTAATTGACTTTTTTGAAGTAATAATTCTGTTATGAGTTTCAAAAAAATCAACTATTGAATAGTGTCAAAATTGACATAAAAGAGTTTTTAAAACAAATATTATATTATTAATTGATATTAAATTCCTAAAAATCTAAGTCTCGGCCAAGAGACATATATCATGATACTTTCATCATTAATGGAAAACATGGGGGTCTCTTGGATGTATATGGTTAGTTTATTAACCATATAATATAAAAATACAAAGAGACATTGTAAAAGTGAAACTAATTAACATCGAGTTATTACTTAAAGATAAGGTTAATATAATGACCCAAACCTGTCTAAATTATATTGGTTGAGTGGTTTTCTACCTATCCCCACATTAAGAATTAAATAATCAACTTTGGAGCCATTAGAAACCGAATATGAATTTATTATAAATTAATATTTCTGGCTTTTCCAAAGGTGCCCCTCACCCCTCTTATAAAAGGGCACTCCTCCTTCTCATTTCATCACACCATCAATGCCTTTTGGTTCGGCCAAACTCTGCCCAAATACTCTCCCAAATTCCCTCACTACAACCTAGAGGCCTTATTTTGATCAGAATGCCAACCTAAGAAGCCATTTTGATCAAATCAAAAGGAAGAACCCGAAGAAGAGGTAATGATGATTCACCACCCTTTTCCATGTTCCTTTCTTCATCCACTTCTTCTTCCTTTGTTATTACCATTCTAAAATAATAACTCAAGTATCATATATATACTGTTATGTTATTATAAATATGGTACAACCATATTCATTATTCTATCCACCCTTTGAATAACATGTCACCATACGTGCGTATGTATGGCTTACCGTCTCCACGTCGTCGTGTAATTGTTATTCAATATATTATTATTTGGATGGGAATAATAATGATGTGTAACTCATGTAAATAATAAATATAACATGTTAATGATTATGTATATATTATATACCATCCATTTATATATTATTTTAATATCAAAAGAATGATATTGTCGCTCGTGCGTACGTACGGACTACCGTCTCCACGAACGCGATGAGATTCATTCTCCATCGTATCCATTAAAGTATAATTATACATTTTATGATTTAAAAATGATGTTTAAGGACTTGATATCATTACAAATATGAATAATATACAACCCATCCATTACAAACGTGTCTTACGTAACAAAACATATAAAAGAAAATGAGTAAGTTAACACCCAAAACAACGATAATACTAAGATATTATTAACAAATCAATGTTAAAAGATCATATATGATATCATATTAATGTATATGATTCTTGTATAATTTAATAAAAATTATTTCACCATTATACATGAGGTTAACCTACCCCAATCAAAGAAAAGTACAAGGTAAGGGTTATTTCACAATCTCTTCATTATCCGAGGTTGTTTATACGTAATAATCTACTGGGATCTCTTTATCATCCACATCCATGTTTCTTAAAAATGAATTTCAAAACATTTTTTACTATTTACTAGAATATGGGATAAAGTCATTTATACCCTTATTTGACTTTTTATAATAGGTTTATAAAGGAATCTTTCTGTCATTTTCCAAACAAGGTGCTTTTTAACATTTTCGACAAAATTAAGGTAAGAATGTTTTTTTAACTTATACGGTGGGTGCGGCTATTTTCCACCGTTATAAAATCGTCTAAGCTTCCCCTACAAGATTATAAGAATATTTTCAAAGAAAATGTTTTATTTCATAAATATAAGACTCTTAAATGATTTCAAAATAGAAAGAGATATTTCTTTAATAAGAATTTTTTATTTCATCTATGTCAACATCCTTTGATGGATTTTACGCTTATTTAAAGTTGATTTATTATGATAAAAAACTTCTATATTGTATTGAACGTTTTGTGATATGTTTGACTATGGATGTGCTATTTTTATACCATTCATGGTTTATGGTGAAAATATTGACATTTCGTATGCTAGTTTTAATACGAATGTTTATGTTATGATTAATCCTTTTCATATGGGAATGCATTGGACTTAATATGTGACGGGTGGATCCCACTATAGCTCCTCGATGCATCGGTAGGTCTCATGAGACAAACTAGTGTCTTGGCAGAAGGTCTTGGAAAAATCTTACTTGTAGTCTTGGCACGAGGCCTTGGCTATGTGGTTATGATAGTCTAAAATTATGCATTCCATCATTATGAAAGTGGTTATTGATATTGCATGTGATTATTCGATTAGTATAATATCAATGTGAATTAGTAAAAGGCATTATTTCATTTTATCTTTGCCATACTATGTTGAAGTTCAAGTTTAAAAGGATTTTTTAAGTTATACATTGCCTTAAATGTTTATTCTTATTTATGAAAGTTTCTGATATATTGTTATCCTTACTGGGCATTTGACCTCACCCCTTTCAATGTTTTATTTTCCCCTGGATGCGAAGAAGTAATTTATGAATGACATGTAGGGATATTATGTGGGGATATGAGTGTGGAATATGGAGAAAATATGATGTTGTAGTAGTCTTTCACTTTTGATGTAATGTAAGACTTATGAATATATCTAGTGTTTCCAAGGCTACTAAACCAATCGGTCTTTTGAGATTTGATCCTTCTTGTGATCATGCCAATGTTATGTAATAATTCACAGAATCTAGGTAACTGGGGTCAGGGCGTTATAGTTGGTATCAGAGGAAGTTTAGTACAAACCTTGGAAGCTAGATTTAGATAAACTCCGTTTAGAACACGTAGACCTAAGATGAACTTTGAGGATTAGTATAGATGAACTTCCTAGAATTTTGGTATTGTGGAGATTTTGTGAGTTTTCCGAGAAATACATCCCTGTCTGGATACGATCAGGTAGAGGCGGCTCTGGCACAGATGTACCTAGGGGTAAAACCCGAAAACACCGCTTTGAGCTAGACCCGAACAGGAACTGGTGCACGACAACGGGCCTTGCTGCACTCTTGGTAACGACACTCCCGGGGGATATTCTTAGGATAACTCTCATTTTCTATAAAAATCACTGTGAAGGGTTTATGGGTATATACTTCCTCAAAGAAAACATTTTTATGATTATGTATTATATCTATAAATAGTTCAATTTATGTTAAGTTTTTTATAAGTATGGGATTATGTATTTTGATTCATAAACTGATCTAGTTTATGCCATTGTTTAGAAATGGCGCCTAGTGGAAGAAGTGGAAACCGTATCAATCCACGCAATCCATGTAGGGATTTCCCTCCTGCTCAAGATAATTATAGTGGAGCTGGTGATGCAACTGGTGCCGATCAGCTAATCACTATTCTGGGAAAACTCACTCAGGTTATGAATAATAACCTTACCCGTATGGAGCACCCTGATCTGCAGCATGGAGGATCAATGTTAGATCGATTCATGAGGCAACAACTACCAAAATTCAATGGGAGTACAAATCCATTAGTAGCTAAGTAATGGATATTTTCCTTAGAGAAAAATATTTTAGGCTTTGCGGAGTAGTGAAAGGGAAAACGTTATCATGGCAGTTTACCGCCTCACTTAAGATGCTGATCAATGGTGGTCATTGATTCAAAATACTAAGGAAGATGATGAAGTATCAAATATGGAATGGAGGGATTTCAAAGAACTGTTTTTAGAAAAATATTTTCCTCGCGACCATCGAGCAGATATGGAAAGGAAATTTCTAAGTCTGAGACAAAAGGAGGATGAGAATGTCACAAAGTATGAGGCTAACTTTACAAGTCTAGCAAGGTATGATGGAGATTATATACGTAACCTAATAAGTAATATTGATCGTTTCATTGATGGGTTAAAACCATTTCTCCGTCGAGCATTAGTATCACAATCCTTCTCGTCGTACGAAGACATTGTCTCATGTGATATCAAGACCGAAAAGGAATTCTCTAAGTCTTATGACTTTAAAGAAAAGCAAGAGAAGAAGAGGCCTGCTGATCAATCTGGGAATGGAAATAAGTGGAAGAAGGGAAAGGTTGAATATCCATCCTGTGGTAAATGTGGTATGAAACACCCCGGTACTTGCTTGAAGGGAACATGAGTCTGTTACATGTGTGGTGAAAAAGGCCACCAAGCTCATGATTGAAAAGGGAAGAAGTAAGCTACCAATGTTTAGTGCTTCAATTGTAGGGAGATGTGGAATTATGAAAATGAATTTCCTAAGCATCAGGAGAACTTACCTCAGAAAATTCCAAGAGATCAAGCCCAAGCTTATGCTATCACTACTGCTGAGGTAGAAGCTCTGAAAGACGTGGTGGAAGGTGATTTAATGGTTTCCTCAAGTTTAGAAAATGAATTATTTGATTTAGGATCATCGCATTGTTTCATATCTTCCCAGTTTTCTAAGAAAATTAGATATTTACATTTTGATTTAACAAGGGAGTTGTCAGTTAAAACTCCTAAGGGAAGTATCATTGCAACAAAGTTTTGTGAATCAATCCCCATTAGAGCACATAAATGTTATTTATCCGCTGATCTCATCGTCATACCTATGATTGAGTTTTATATAATCCTTGGTATGGACTAGATTTCGGACTATGATGTGATGACTTATTGTAAGAAGAAAGAGGTTACGATTCTTGATGATGATGATAAGGAACACCTTATCTTCAGAGTCGAATCGTCACAACCTAATTCTTATCTAGATCCACCCCCAGTAGCTCAACTAAATTCAATTATTGGGGAGGAAGAGAATGAAATAACTATGGTTGAGGAAAGTAATGTTCAAATAGAGGATGTACCTGTTGTGAAAGAATTTGTAGATGTATTTCCGGAAAATTTACCTGGACATCCTCCAGAATGATAAGTTGAGTTTTCCCTTGATTTAATTCCTAGATCAAGGCCTATATTGAAGAACCCATTATATAATGTCCACTGTAGAATTAGTTGAACTAAAGAAACAACTAGAGGAATTGAGTAATAAAGGATTTATTCTCCCTAGTGTTTCTCCATGGGGAGCCCATGTTCATTTTGTTAAAAAGAAAGATGGATCTATGAGGTTATGTATTGACTACATGGAGATCAATTCTATAACGATAAAGAACAAGTATTCCCTACCTCGCTTTGATGATTTATTTGACCAACTGCATGGAGCTCAATAATTTTCAAAGATTGACCTTCGATCTGGACACCATCAATTGTGTGTGAAGAAGGAAGACATTCTGAAGACAACATTTCGAACCAGGTATGGTCATTATGAGTTTACTGTAATGCCTTTTGGATTGAATAATGAACCCTCTGTATTCATGGATCTGATGAATAGAGTTTTCAAGGAGTATCTCGAAGAATTTGTGGTGGTATTTATTGATGATATCTTGGTATACTCAAAATGCTACGAAGATCATGAAAATCACTTGCGCATTATCTTGAAACTCTAAGAAGACATGAATTATATGTGAAGTTTACCAAGTGTGAATTTTGGCTTCAGGATATTTCTTTTCTTGGACATATTGTCTCTAAAGATGGAATCCCTGTTGATCCTTCTAAGACCAAGGCAATCCAAGAATGGCCAGCACCTATGAGTATAACTGAGGTACGTAGATTTATTGGTTTAGCAGGTTATTATCGATGTTTTGTCCAGAATTTTGCACGATTGGCTAACCCATTAACGAAGCTCAAACGTAAAGGGGTTAAATTTGTTTGGAAAAAAGAGTGTAAAGAATGTTTCGAAGAACTGAAGAGAAGATTAGTCAATGCTTGTATATTGACTCTACCATCATGGAATGATGGGTTCGTTATTTATAGTGATGCATCGAAGAAATGACTTGGTTGTGTCCTTATACAGAATGATAGGGTATTGCCTATGCATCACGACAGTTGAAAATTCCTGAACAAAACTATCCTACTCATGATCTTGATTTAGCAGCTATGATCTTTTCTTTGAAGATATGGAGGCACTACCTCTATGGTGAAAAATGTGAGATTTATACTGATCATAAGAGTTTGAAGTATATTTTATCACAAAAAGAACTTAACATTAGGAAAGGAGATGGCTTGAATTACTCAAGGATTAAGATTGCACGATACACTACCACCCGGGGAAGGCAAACAAGGTGGCAGATGCTTTGAGCAGAAAAGATCATGGAGTTTTGAACAATATGAGAATTGAAAGGGATCCAATTTTCATGGATCTAGTGAAGATGGACGTGGGAATAACCAAGGAAGGTGAAACATCAATGCTTTTTCAAATGGTTGCCAAACCATCTTTACTAGAAAGGATTAAGAGTTCTCAGACCGACGATGAAGAATTTCAAAAGAAGATTAAAGCTATGAATGATGGGAGATTGAGAGACTTTGTGTATCAATATGGAATTTTGAAATTTGGGAAGAGAAATTGTGTTCCCGATATACCTGATCTAAAAAGGGAATTCCTGGATGATACTCATAGTTTCAATTTCTCTATACACCATGGGATCACCAAAATGTATAGAGATTTGAAGGAACATTTTTGGTGGGACAACATGAAGAGGGAGATTGCTGATTTTGTGTCAAGATGTATGGTTTTTCAACAAGTGAAAGCTGGAAGGCAACACCCTGGAGGATTCATGCAACCTCTTCCCAAACCGGAGTGGAAATTGGACAATATTACAATGGACTTTGTCACGGGGATACCAAAGACTCCTAGAAGGAACGATGCAATATGGGTTATTGTTGATCTTCTTACCAAGTCAGCACATTTTCTTGCTATAAGAGAAGATCTACCACTAGAACGTCTAGAAAGAATATATATTAATGAAGTTGTGAGACTTCATGGAGTACCCCTATCGATTGTTTCTGATCGTGATCTCCATTTTACATCAAGATTCTGGAAGAGTATTCAGAAATCCCTGGATACCGAACATCATTTGGGCACTTTTTACCACCCTCAGACAGACGGACAATCAGAATAGACTATTCAAACCTTATAATACATGTTTAGATCATGCTCACTTGACTTTCAGGGTATGTGGGATCAGTATTTACCTCTGGTAGAATTTTCCTATAACAATAGCTTCCAATCGAGTATTCAGATGGCACCATATGAAGCGTTATATGGAAAGAGATGTCGCACACCAACCTGTTGGGATGACGCTGGTGAAAGAAAACTTGTAGGTCTAGAACTAGTGGAGGAAACGATGGAAAAGGTGAAGGTAATCCAAAATCATATTAAAGCATCTCAAAGTAGGCAGAAGAGCTATGCCGATAATCGTAGGAAGGATTTGGAATTTCAAGTCGGTGATCATGTTTTCCTGAAGGTATCTCCATGGAAGGGAGTCATACATTTTGGTAAGAAAGGTAAATTGAGTCCCAGGTACATCGGACCTTTCGAAATTCTAGAACGAATTGGGGCTGTAGCTTACCGATTGGAAATGCCGCCAAGTCTCTCCAAATTTCACGATGTGTTCCACGTATCTCTATTGAGGAAATACATTCTTGAACCAACTCATGTACTCACATACGAGGAATTAGAACTGGAACCCAATCTGTCTTATTGCAAAGAGCCCATCAGGATTCTTGATACGAGAGAACAAGTACTGAGAAACCGGACGACACGTCTGGTAAAAGTTTTGTAGAGAAACCATTAGATGGAAGAGGCAACGTTGGAACCCGGGGAACTTATGATGAAGAACCACCTGAGTCATTTCATGAGGTAGTATTATGGAAATTTTGGGGATGAAATTATTTTAAGAAGGGGAGAATGTAACACCCCAAGCTTCTACAGTACGCTTCTCTTTGAATAATGCGATAGCGTGTGTTGTACGCAACATCGAGTTCTAACACACCACAACTAATCAAACTAGCCATTATGAATAATAATACCTACTTTTTGAAATTATGTATATTTTATATTTCAAAATGGACTTCATTTTTGGTTTCAGAATATCGAAATTATCCTAAGATGATTTTTTGGTATTTTTCTGAGAACTTCCAATTTTTATGAATAGTGAAAAATACTTAAAAACAACTTTTTTAATCAAAATAATTTATAGTGATAAATTATATTATTTAGTTGTTTTGAAGTATAATTAGAATATATTTTTACCATTTTATCCAATGGTGTTCATTAGAATTAATTTCACTTTGAAATTGGACCTAAACAATTGTCAATCTTTTGTATATATTGTTTCTTAAAAACACACTATTTGTTGTGACAGCGGGAATTAATTATAAAATTAATTAATGAGACATATATGTTTGTAATTTTGTAAAATAGACATCATTTTTTAATTCGGAATATCAATTATAGCTTAGGGTAAAATTTTGGCATTGTTCTGAAAAACTTCAATTTTTGATGAATAGTGAAACTACTAAGTGGTAGTTAAAAAACTGAATTTTTTCATAAAACTTAATTTTACCTCTTCTGTGAATGGAATTTAGAAAATTTGAGAGACACGGTTAATATCAAGAAGTAAAATGTGGTTCACTGAGATGAAAATAGTTATTGGTGAATTGTAACTTTTTACTTTTATTTACCACGGTTAAAAGAAAATAGGGTAATTAAGGGTAAAAATGATATTAATATTACCCTAACACATGTCCTAATTCTATTGGACAAGTGTATCTCGACCAAAAATATCCTTAGGAATAAAATATTATCATTTAGGCCCACTTGGAATAGATTAGGACATTTATTATTATTTAATTCAAAGAATAGTTTAAAGTGTTAAAATCAATGTTTATTTACTAAATATTTTTTAATATATGTTTATACATAAGATAAATTTGATTCTAAATATTCATTATAAATCTAATAATATTTCATACATAATTATATTTTATTTATAATTTTTAGACATTAAATAATTTAATTTATTTATGACACAATGATGATGCAGTAATTATAAAAATATTGAAAAATTAAAATAATTGATATTATAAATACCCAAATAAATATAATTTTAGACTTTTAATGAATTAAACTATTTTTATATAATAATATGACATATTAGTATTGATTTAATTGACTTTTTTCGAAGTAATAATTTTGTTATGAGATTCACAAAAATCAACTATTGAATAGTGTCAAAATTGACATAAAAGCGTTTTTAAAACAAATATTATATTATTAATTGATATTAAATTTCTAAAAATATAAGGATAGGCCAAGAGACTTATGAAATGATAGGTTCATCATTAATGGACCACTTGGGGGTCGTTTGGATGTATATGGTAAGTTTATTAACCATATAATATAAAAATACAAAGAGACATTGTAAAAGTGAAACTAATTAACTTAGAGTTAATACTTAAAGATAAGGTTAATATAATGACCCAAACCTGTATAAATTCTATTGGTTGAGTTTTGTGCGACCTATCCCCACATTAACATTTAAATAATCAACTTTATAGCCATTAAAAACCGAATATGAATTTATTATAAATTAATATTTCTAGCTTTTCCAAAGGTGCCCCTCACCCCTCTTATAAAAGGGAACTCCTCCTTCTCATTTCTTTGGACCTTAAAAGCCTTTTTTTTTCGGCCAAAATCTTCCCAAATACTCTCCCAACTTCCCTCACTACAACCTAGAGGCCTTAGTTTGATCATAATTCCATCCTATGGAGCCCTTTTGATCAAATCAAAAGGAAGAACCCGAAAAGAGGTAATGATTTCACCACCCGTTTCCAAGTTCCTTTCTTCTTCCACTTCTTCTTCCTTTGTTAATACCATTATAAAATAATAACTCCAGTATCATATATATACTTTGATGTTATTATAAATATGGTACAACCATATTCAGTATTCTATCCACCCTTGGAATAACATGTCACCATACGTGCGTACGTACGGCTTACCGTCTCCACGTCGTGGTGTAATTGTTATTCAATATATTATTATTTGGATGGGTATAATAATGATGTTTAACTCATGTAAATAATAAATATAACATGTTAATGATTCTTTATATATGATATACCATCCATTTATATATTATTTTAATATCAAAAGAATGATATTGTCGCTCGTGCGTACGTACGGACTACCGTCTCCACGAACGCGATGAGATTCATTCTCCATCGTATCAATTCAAGTATAATTATACATTTTATGATTTAACAATGATGTTTAAGGACTTGATATAATTATGGATATTAATAATATACAACCTATCCATTACAAACATGTCTTACGTAACAAAACATATAAAAGAAAACGAGTAAGTTAACACCTGAAACAACGATAATACTGAGATATTATTAACAAATTAATGTTAAAAGATCATATATGATATCATACTAGTGTATATGATTCTTGTATAATTTAATAAAAATTATTTCACCATTATACAGGAGGTTAACCTACCCCAACAAAGGAAAAGTACAAGGTAAGGGTTATTTCACAATCTCTTCATTATCCGAGATTGTTTATACGTAATAATCTACTCGGATCTCTTTATCATCTACATCCATGTTTCTTAAAAATAAATTTCAAAACATTTTTTACTATTTACTAGAATATGGGATAAATTCATTTATACCCTTTTTTGACTTTTTATAAGAGGTTTATAAAGGAATCATTCTGTCGTTTTCCAAACAAGGTGCTTCTTAACCTTTTCGACAAAATTAAGGTAAGAATGTTTTTTTAACTTATACGGCGGGTGCGGCTATTTTCTGCCATTATAAAATCGTCGAAGCTTCCCTTACAAGCTTATAAGAATATTTTCAAAGAAAATGTTTTATTTCATAAATATAAGACTCTTAAATGATTTCAAAATAGAAAGAGATATTTCTTTAATAAGAATTTTTGATTTCTTCTATGTCAACATCTATTGATGGATTTTACGCTTATTTAAAGTTGTTTTATTATGATACAAAACTTATATATTGTATTGAAGGTTTTGTGATATGTTTGACTGTGGATGTGCTATTTTTATACCATTCATGGTTTATGGTGAAATTATTGACATTTAGTATGCTAGTTTTAATATGAATGTTTATGTTATATTTAAACCTTTTCATATGGGAATGCATTGGACTTAATATGTTATGGGTCAAGCCCACTATAGCTCCTCGATGCATCGGTAGGTCTCATGAGACAAACTAGTGTCTTGGCACAAGGCCTTGGAAAAATCTTATTTGTATTCTTGGCACGAGGCCTTGGCTATGTGGTTATGATAGTCTGGCATTATGCATTCCATCATTATGAAAGTGGTTATTGATATTGCATGTGATTTTTCGATTAGTAGAATATCCATGTGAATGAGTAAATGGCATTATTTCATTTTATCTTTGCCATACTATGTTGAAGTTCAAGTTTAAAAGTCTTTTGTTTTATGTTATACATTGCCTTAAATGTTTATTCTTATTTATGAAAGTTTCTGCTATATTGTTATCCTTACTGGCCATTTGAGCTCACCCCTTTCAATGTTTTATTTTTCCTAGGATGTGATGAAGTAATTTAAGAATGACCTGCAGGGATATTATGTGGGGATATGAGTGTGGAATATGGATACAATATGTTGTTGTAGTAGTCTATCACTTTATGATGTAATGTAAGACTTATGAATATATCTAGTGTTTCCAAGGCTACTAAACCAATCGGTCATTCGAGATTTGATCCTTCTTGTGATCAGGACAATGTTAGGTAATAATGCACCGACTCTAGGTAACTGGGGCCGGGGAGTTACACTCGGATTAGAGAATATTATCCTAAGATAGACTTTGAGGGTTAGTATAGAAAAGAATCCTAAAATTTTGGTAATGTATATATTTTTTGAGTTTTCCAAGAAAATACATCCCTCTTTGGATACGAGTAGCTAGAGGCGGCTCTGGAACAGATGTACCAAGGGGTAAACCCTGAAAACACCACTTTTATCTTGACTCAAACGGGAACTAGTGCACGACAACGGGCCTTGCTGAACTCTTGGTTATGACACTCCGGGTGGATATGCTTAGGATAATTCTCATTTTCTTTACAAATCATTATATAGGTTTTACAACATATACCTCCTTAAGGAAAATATTTTTATGGTTATGGATTATATCCATAAACTATACAATTTATGTTAGGTGTTTTACAAGTTTGGAATTATTCATTGCAATTCATAAATTGACCTAGTGTATGCCATTGTATAGAAATGGCACCCAGTAGAAGGAATGCAAACTCTAGCAATACGTATGATCCAATGAGTAAGAAGGATCATATATTTCACAGGATTAATCCAACATTTAGAAGGGAAATAGTCTCCCATGTATTCTCAACCTATGTAGAAATAATATCATGTGTTAACAAAATATGTAAATAATTCTATGAGCCCTATGTAATTTAAGGGAAGCAAGAGAATAAAAGGATGGTAGAGAGAATGATGGATAAAGAGAATAGGGGAAAGAAAGATTTTCCCATATGTGATAAATGTTGAAAGGATCACCTTGGTAAATTCATGAAGGGAATGGGTGTTTGTTATAAGTGTGGAGAAAAAGTACATAAAGTATGTTATTTCAAGGGTAAGAAAATGGTTTCATATGTAAAATGCTTTATCTATAATGCATTGGGACACTACGCAAATCAATGTCCCAGTCATCAGGGTATACCACAAACGATGCTATTGGATAATAATCAAGTTATGATACTACCTCAAATGAAGAGGAATGACTAGTGTTATTATGTTGTTATTATATAATAATTCCATTTGAGTATTTTATCAACAATATACTGGTTATATGAATAATGGAGAAAAATAAGGATTGTAATGCAGTACTATTATATTGAGGAATTGAGATTATATGGTTCTAAGAAATGTGACATAATAGTAAGCTAAACGTTTTGGAAAATAAATAGTTAATGGAAAGGTAATCCTTAATATGGTTCTGATATTGAGGTATTGATTTTGGAATAAGAGATAATTGATTTTGATAAATTATATTGGATATTCATGACTTCCTTGGAACTAATTAATAGTTTGTTTATTTATCATTGTTGAAATACTCATAATTTTGGATATAAGGAATATATCTAATATTCTATAAATAATAACGGAGCATGAATGTAATCAATAAGGTTTTAGGGTAATTCAGGGTGTTACCATGTTTTAGAAGAGTACATGATGAAGGTGTTCCCATTTTATTACGTGGCAAAAAGGATCTTCATTGTGTTTAAATTCACTATAAATTTATGACTGTGAGTATGGATAGAAGTATACTAGATAAGTCTAATGGTTGGAATAGATTATGTCTAAAATTGGATACAATTGTTAAGGTTATTTTTGGATTGTCATAAAAAGGACAACCCATAGGTCGGCCGATAACCAGTCACGTCCTGCAAGGCTGGAAGACTTCTGAAGGGTGACATGGGAGAATCACCAACCACTGACCTACGTGATGTCCTAGTTTGTATAATGTATTTTTTAAAAAATAGTCAGAAAAATGAATATAAATTCATTTTTTAACCCTATACGATTAGGATAAATAGATTATTTTTGAATTTTAATATATTTTGGAGTGAAAGAAGAGTTTGTGGTAGAAAATAGTTGAAGGATGAAAATCTACTTGTCAAGTATATATATACATATATTTTCCAACTAATTCTATCAACAAATTAATTCTTAAACATTAGGTAATATATCTTAAAACCAAAAATGTTTTATTCTAATACCTTATGTTTTGTTGAACTGATGATATTTTAGATCATCATAGATTGATGGATTTGAGGCCGTCAATTGTACACTTGTTTGTGATTGATTACCTCAATCACTCCCTCTAAATATTTATGTTGTCCACCAAATATTATCCACTAATTACCACTAATGTTCTCCAAATCGAGATCAAAATTTGGTGGTGACGTTTTCATTTCCATTTCCCTCTTATTAAGGCTAAATTTTATTAACCCAATTTCCGATGTGGGTTTTCCACAAAGGTATTTTTCAATTTTTAACCTTTTATTTTTGAAGATATATTTCAAATTGCAAGGATTCAATTTATTTATGGAGGTTAGAATGTAACGCCCCAAGATTTAATAGTAAGTTATTTTCATTAAATTCAATATCTTGCGCTACACGCAACACCGAGTACGTGTGCACCATGACATAGCAAAGTAGCCGTTAAAAAGCAGTTATAAATATTATTAACTAGATTTTTGAATTTTATATAATTAATTTTATTTTAACATCCAAATTATGTGTTTCATAGACATAATATAAGAAAAAATACAATTTTTTAGATAATAGAAGTATTTTTTTGAAAATGAAATTTTACCGCCTTTTAATGGAGAACTTTTTTTATCCAATATTTTACACTTTAATATATTAAATTTCTCAAAGTAAACTTATTCTTTAGAATCAGGAAATAAAATATTTAATTTTGATTAATTTTTGGTTTTTTTCTAATAACTTTTATATTTTGGTGAATAGTGAAATATACTAAATAATAATTAAAAACAACTTTTTTAATCGAAATAATTTATTCTGTTAAATTATGAATTTTAATGGTCTTGAATAATGACTATATTATATTTTTATCATTTAATACAATTAAGGTCATTATAATTATTTTCACTTTTAAATTGGACATAAACAACTGTCAATCTTTTGATAGATATTGTTGCTTAAAAACGCGCTAGTTGTTTTGACAACTAGAATTAATTTTAAATTAATTAATGCAACTTATATGTTTTGAATTTGTTAAAATAGACATCATTTTTGAGTTTGGAATATCAAATATATATTAGGATTAATGTTTGGTAATTTTCTGAGAAACATCAATTCTTGAGGAATAGTGAAAACACTAAGTTATTGGTTAAAACTGACTTTTTATTTAAATAAATTATATATTTTATTTAAATTTATTTTATGTAAAAATAAATACATAATACCTATATATGTTCAGAATAATTCATTAGAGTTATTTTATAATAAGATTACATATATAAAAATTTTATTTAAATTTTTACCGTCTTTTACCAATCTCATAGGAGTACTTGAAAATTTTGATAAAACATAATTTTACTACCTAGTTGAGTTTAATTTAATAAATACAAGAGACATGGTTAACCTCAGTAAGTAAAATATTTTTCAATATGATAAGAATAATTTTTGGTGAATAGTAACTTTTGATTTTTATTTACCGCGGTTAAAGTGAAATAGTGTAATTCATGGTAAAATGAAAATAATAATAATAAAAAATTACCTTAATACTTTTCCTAACCTTATTGGATGAGTAATGGACAACCATTGGAATCTTTTATTGATTTTGGGACCCCATGGATCCACTTATGAATGATAGTGACACTTTAATTTAATTAACTTAAAGAAAAGTCAAAAATGACAAAAACAAATATCTTTTTATAAATAAATTTTATACAAGGGGTAATATAAGTCATATTGTAGACTATAAATATTCATTTGAAATATAAAATTATTACCTACATTATGGTTATTTATTTATAATTTTTAGACATCAAATAAATTAAATTAATTTTGATGCAATAATGATGTAGTATTTACCTCATTAATAAATGATTTAAATAAATATGATTAAGAATATTAACATAATATCCAAAACCTATCCAATTATTATTGGATGATTTTATTTTGACCATGATTCATCTAATATTAGACTTTAATTAGTTTTGGACCATTATAAAGTGAATATCACTATATAATAAAATAATATTTTCATACTTT
The DNA here is from genome assembly GCA_963277665.1 of Viscum album. NCBI lineage: Eukaryota > Viridiplantae > Streptophyta > Magnoliopsida > Santalales > Viscaceae > Viscum > Viscum album. The sequence goes on from OY728129.1 coordinate 1,059,161,212, forward strand.
CCTAAAGAGCCCCTCCTCCCCCTTATAAAAGGACACCACTTCTAACCCATTCCACACACCTCTCAAGCCCCTTGGATCGACCAAACCATGCCAAAATAATATTTCAATATCTCCCTCTTCCTCCTAGAGGCCTTACCTTAGGTAGAAGGCTCTTTAAGAAGTCCTTTTTGTTAAAACCAATGGAAGTTACCCAAATTAAGGGTAACACTTTCTCTTAAATTATTTTGTTTTATTTTGTTTTATTTTACTTATCAGACCCCCTAAACACTTTAATTAATTTCATTTATAATAACACCTGTATACTCAGTATATTATGTTGTTTTTATGAGAATCATTCATACTACACTTACACAAACCTCCATTTAATGGGTGAATAACATACTGTTTCTTTGGATGACAAACTAACGCCTCATGAAATGATGATTGTTCGATTATCTCCTACCTCCTCTAATGGTGGAGATTAAGATGGAACTGTATTTATGTATGATATATATATATATTATGTTTATATTTTATTTGTGCTTTTGTATTTTCCTTTTATATCGTACCTTTATGGTTTCCATTATGGGTAAAACGTGATAATTTCATTTACGGAAGTGTGGACTACCGCCCCATCAAAGTGATATGACTCATTAATGACTTATGTGGGATGTATAAAGCATGTAGTTAATGATATTATATATTATATTATAATTGAATTATAATATACCTATGTATCCTTATTTTTTAATTCCATTTAAATACAAAATAGAAATGAAAGTAGCGTTCATGCGTACATACGGCTTACAATCTCAATGAACCGTGCATTTCATTTCTTATCTCCAAATTTTATGTACTATTATGAATAATTATATATACTGAAAATATAATATATATATGAAACCTAAATGAGTAATATCATTTTATAGATAATGTACTTTTGACCGCTTCAACATTTTATAATTATAACAAGTTCATTTTTGACTCAAGTTTCGAACATCGACATAATGTCAAATATGAACCCAAATAATTAACTAATTGTTTTATCAAGGAAATAAGTGATATAAGAGGAATAATAAACTTGAAAATATTCTTACGCAAGTATAAATTTACATAAGTATATTATTCAGGAAGAATAAGGAACATACGAGCGAGTCATGTCGGGCACGTGGTAAGGGGTTTCATATCTACCTTTTAATTCTATGAGATTTCCATTGTTCACCACTTATTTATTGAATGTGGGGTATTATATACATCCAATTGATATATATTATCATTATTCAGTTTATATTCAGGATATTTTGTGAATAATTTGGTGGTTATTGACTATTGTTCATATAACTCGATTGATTACAACGAGGTAAGGGTTATTTCCTCAATCTCATTATTATCGAAGATTGTTCATGAGTAAGTATTTTCTCGGACATATTTATCAATCATACCCATAATTTATAAAAATTATTTCAAAAGGAATATTTTAAGGTTTTATGTGAGGGTCTATTTAACTAGATCATCATTTTAAATGTTTTAATGATTTATCTTTTTAAACCCTTTTAATTAATGTCCATGTTTTCAAAATGATTTTAAGGATTTATTTATATGGAAATGAATGTTTTGAAATAATAATTATTTAAAAAAGTTTCAAAGTGGTATGGGACACTATGATTCAAAAATCATTTTTATATGAATACCATTATAAATTGTGATAATTTTAAATGATTTCATAAAAGGGGTATTTCTCTCAAAGCATATTATTGATCATTTTCATGTATGTCAACATCCATTAATGGATTTTAAACTTGTTTTAAATTGAATTATTATGATACAAATCTTTCATATTATATTGAATGGTGATATGTATGACTGTGGATTTGTTATTTTTATACTATACATTATTTATTGATAAAGTATTGGCATTTCGTATGCTAGTTTTAATACGAATGTGTATGTTATATGCCAACATTTTCTTATGATGAATGTATCAGACTACTATGTTCTGGGTTGGGGACCGGTAAAAGTAAGCCCTCCATGTTGGGGTCCAGTTACAGCAGACCCTCTTGGTTGGAGTCTGGTTATAGAGGCTCTTCGGGTTGGAGTCCGGTTACAGAGGCTCTCTGGGATAGAGTCTGGCTACAGAGGCACTCCGGGTTTGGGTCCGGTAACTGTTAGCCCATAGGTCCTAGCATGAGGCCTTGAAACTGAAATTAATGTCTGGTACTATACATTTAATCATTATGAAATTATTTATTACATGTGATTATTCGACTAGTAGAATATCCATTTGCATGTTTATATGTTAATGTTTGATTTATTTTTTCTATATTATATTCAAGTATATGTTTAAAAGGTTGTTGTTTTATTACAAATCATTCCTTAAAAGTTTATAGATTCTGCTAAATTATTTACACTTATTGAGCATCTAATATCTCCCCTTTCTTATGTTTTATTTTCCAAGGATATAAAAAAGTTAGTTATGAGTGACTTGAAGGCATAATCATGGAGGCTTGAACGTTTCTAATCGAATAAATTACTGTTGTTTTTCTTTTCAAGTTGTAATGTTGAACTTCATGCATGTAATCTATTTTCGAAGACTACAAAACTGATTGGTCCTTTGGGATATGATTTTTTATAATCATGAAAATGTTATGTAATAATGCACCGACTCTGGTTAACTGGGGTTGGGGAGTAACATTACTTTTGTGTACCTCCATGTTCGTATTAGAGAATAAATCCATAAGTTTCCCCCCGCAACTGGCATGCTTCACTACCTATATATGAGTCCTTCTACTCAATGAATCTACCACTAGTCAACCCACCTTCCCTAATATATATTTAGATCACATTTTATAAATCTGTACAAGGGGATTTTATGGTCATGTAAACTAAAAAACTCTATCCCAGTAAGTAATTTCTCCAACAGTGTAATGCATGAACAACTGCAGTAAAGTCAAGATAATGTGTTGGGTAATTACTCTAATGTGTCCTCAATTGATAAGATTCATACAACAAAAATATATCTCCCTACATAAGAACTGATCCTAGCCTAATACCTTATGCATCGCTGTAATCTGGGTTTCACCTGCCTAGATATGGAAAAGTCAGTATTGGAACTGAAGTCAATATCCCTTTTAGCTCCTGAAAGTCCATATTTCAAGAATATGATGATAAAAACATCACATCATTATTATTATAGCCTAAAATCTATGTTACATAGTGTGATAAGTCATATATAAGATGAATTTAATAACTATCCATCCCTAAGAAACATTGTACCTGAAATACGTTATTGGGATACTCCTAGGAAACTACAGCTCTCACATTCTCTTAGTCTACTGATACCCCTATGTCTGAGCTGATGTTACCTAAGAAGTTAATATAATACATCAACAAGTGTAACATTGTTGGTATAGAATATAACTAATTCATTCTTAGTTTACTCAACATGATCTCATGATGTTTGGCATGTTTGTGTCTATTGTGAGAATACACCAATATATCATCCATGAAAACCACAACAAAAAATTCAAGCAAGGATGGAACACTCAATTGTCAAGCACCATGAATATTTATAGTCTGTTCATGAGACTAAAAGGAATAAAAAAATAATCATATAGACCATTCATGCTCTAAAAGTTTTTGTGATGTATGTCTGATAGTCTAACACAAACTTGATGATAACTGAATCTGAAATAAATCTTTGAAAATACCCGAGCTCCGTATAGCCGATTGTAGAGATCATCTATCCATGTTATAGGATACTAGTTCTTAACTATTAGTTTGTTCAATTTCATGTAATCCACACCTAACCTAATAGGTTCATTGGCCATTTTTGAAAAAAGTACCGGTGAACCCCTTGGAGAAGAACTAGTTCCAAAAAACCACTTTCATCTAAATCCTTTAGATTTCTCTTCATATCATGAATCTCATTAATATATATCCTTAACAGATGAATTGATATTGGTTCAGATCCTAGAAATATCTTGATATAGGACTAAACCTCTCTCACTAGAGGTACTGCTAAAAATTCATCCAAGAAGACTTGAAATGATCAACCACTGAAGGGAAATCTTCTTTCCTCATTCCTAGATCATAAAGATATGAACTTGAAATCTGGCCTATCATCCTACCCATTCCATGATGATCAGGTTCATCTAGACTCTCTTAGGAATCCTATTCACCCTTAAGAATGAACACTCCATCCTCTAGTGATGTGATTTTCACCCTGTGGTGATTGAAATAAAAATTATAATAAAATGAAACCAACCATTCCATCCTGATAATGATGTCCATACCAGTTCTATTGAGGACGAATAGGTCACATATAAAGGGAACCCACTAATATCAAGTGGAAACTATCTACATTGACATAAATCCTCAATTTTAATCCCAAACAGAGTGTGAGTATCAAGGAGCCACCATAAGTATAAGCAATCTTCCCAAGTCTTTACAATGGTAAAAAATATAAGGTTATGTGTATCCCCTACATCAAAAAGTGGAGAAGCTACTGTAGAGGATACTAGAATTATACCTATCACATTTGAAGGTTCAATATTTTTCTCTTCAAGGATCTATTTTACTGCATATACCTATCTTGAATTATGAACATGTGATACTTTATGGATACCCTTAGCAGATTTTCCCAGCTATGACTGTGAAATTGGGGTTTGGCTACCCTGGAAATAACCACCACCTCATCCTGATCAACCAATTATATTCTTGCTCCCAGCCTAATGAGATGCTGCTGATGCTACCCTTGAATGTTCAGGTGGTGTAGAACATATTTTTATAGATACTGGTGGGTACATTCGATATGAATGTTTTACATGACCCATCTTTCCATATGATCAAGTCTCGATTAGGTCCCTTATGTAGTGTGGCCTCGAATGTACCAGCCTGGTACACTTGAATCACCTCACCAGGATACATGAGTAAGTTTTATGACTGCTGGTATCACAACATGGAAGCTCCAGAGACCATCCTTGAATCACCAAGATTTTGATAACTCGTCACCCATCAGAATAGGTGTGAATTGGTAGATCTCAGTAAAATAGATCAATTAATCTATAGTGGTTAGTGCACATGGGTCTAGATGTAATAACTATTGATCTCTATTTTCCCTCAATATCTAAATATATAAGTATTCGTATAATACTTTATGAAAATACCTCCAATCCATATCCTAATTATGATCCACATGTGTGATAGCATCCCACCATCTCTTGGTAGAATCAAACAGCATATACATAGAAAGATTGAACCACATATTAAGAGGTCTATCAAGGTTCTAGAAGATAGATAGCATGGCCTCTAGTAATGAATTTTTAGACTCTGGACCACCATCCCTCAAAATCATAGGTGGATTCTACTATTGAAACTGATGCCTCAAATCTACTATAGTCGGGGCAAGTTATGATGCTCCCTCAACGGTCTCCATGAAATATATAAATCCTTCTCAAAACAATTCCTCGGAATATTTGAATGTTAAAACACCTAGTTTCATAGATAGAACTACTAGTGGATACAATGTAATCCCATATTCCACCACTTTTTGATTTTGATCCCCGCTATTCTCCTAGGGTACAATTGGATGTCGTTGTGGCGGAATTCCTTTACAATTCAAAAAAAAACCTCAAATTGGGATTTTAAGAAGGTTAATAGACCAAAAGAAATAGTATAGGTACAATGCTTATTATATTATAGCACGCCTCTCTTCCTACTCCATGAGTCTGGTAAGGTCATTATAGATATCATATATAAGAAAGAGATATTACCAACTACTCACTACTATGGTCAGGTCTGGTTCTTGTTATCCACTTTAAATAATTCAAGTTTCTATTTCATTTTCAATTTCAATTTCACTTATTTTATTTTATTCATTCTCAATTGAATTCATACTCATCTCCATATTCATCACAATACATTTTAAAATTTGAGGAAATTGTCCACCAAATTCCAATACATGAGGTTCCATACTCTTCCAGGTCTAAAGTGTGGCTTCTACCTATTTGACCCCATATCACATTTCAGGTTACCTATCACCATATTAGGTATATCTTTCACATCACCTATAAAAATATCTTGCAGTATGTAATGCATCGTAGATGTCATGGCATAATGTATGGAATATAAAATAAAGTAGGTTCCTATATGATGCATCAGATTGAATACCCGCATCTAATCATGTTGCAACCAAATAAAACCCAAAATCATATTAATAATAATATCACAATACAAGTTCATCACCCAACAGTGGAATCATATCATCTATAATAGTCAAAATCTGAAAACAAAAATTTAATTCAAGGTGATTTGGAATTTTCTTGTATGTGGATTAGTAACTCCAGGGCATAGCTCATTACCAAATTTAATTTTTTTTATCCCTTTATATTATCACTAAATAGTAATACAAACCTGAAATGAAGGCTCAGATACTTATTTGTAGCATCCCATGTCTGGATGCCACTCAATAGTGCCCCGAGCCCAGTGGGTCACATGTCCTCAATCATATCTCTCTAAACGCCATAGGCTACTGACTAGCAGTGAGGTCCTAGGTGTCTTAGTGGGGAGACTATTCCCTCATTACAAGAGTGTAGCACAATATAATATCAATAAAATACTAGTATAAGAAGTAGTAAATCATACATATGACATAAGTAAACAACGTAATACTGATATAGACAATTCCATAAGACATCTCATATACAAATGATGATACATGTCATATGTCTCTAAAAAATCATCCAAAAAAATATATACAAAGTATATGTACAAAACATATCACAAAATAATAAAAAGTACAAATGTATCACGGTAGAATTAGTATCATCAGCTTGGTATCCTGTTTTCCTTCTCATAAGTATCAATCAAGTACCTGTAGTAGGGAACTTTCCATTATCATCACTTGCAATCTTATATTCTATTTGGGTACCCAAATGTGGCCCAAATTGGGTGTGATATAATCCTTGTAAGAAACCAACCAAGCTTTGTGCCAATTGTTCAAGGAATATATATAAAAATAGTGTGAATGTATAGATATAACAACTGAAAGAAGTGAATCAAAATTAAACATCATATAAGTACATGTTGTTGTTTAATATTCGTTATTTATAAGTAAAGTCATCTAATAATTGAAATTAAATTAAATTATTATTCAAGAGATACAGAGTTTTCTTGAGATCCCCAATATAGTCATTAAGATAATAAAAGCCTAATAAGGCCATATAAAAAGAATATGTCAAGGTTGAATCCAAGATTTGTCATTGTCTTGGAAGATGAGTCATAAGAGTCATTTTATTATTTATTCAATTTAGAAGATAATTCCATAATTGAAATTCATAATTTTGAATTAAAGTATCACTCCATGTGTAATATCAACCAACACCTTATAAAACCGTCCATGGAAAACTTATCAGGAATCCAAGTATCACTCTAAGTGTGGTATAATATCCCTTCTAATCGAGTCTATCATCATAGGTCAACTAAAGGAGACCGAGTATCACTCATGGCATAAAAGATCAAAATTTCTTTGATTCCATCCATAGAATTATCATATGAATCCATGTATCACTCATTATGTACATCAACCCTCAAATTCCATCCATGGAAGTCCACTAGGGAGTCCAAGTATCCCCATATAATTATAAATGTTCTATAAATTTGAATTCGTCTATGGAATTCTAATATGAATCCATGTATCACTAAAGGTATAAAATTCAATAGCCAAATGAGAATGTCCATGGAATTATTATATGAATCCATGTGTCACCCATGGATAATAAAAATTTAACCAATTCAATTCCATTTAATCAATTCATTTGACATTCCAAGGTGAAAAACAAGAGAATCTCACATCAATTTCACCTCAAAAGGTGACTCAAGCATTTTCCAACCTTATAAGAATTTTCCTTTCAATTACTCACGTGGGAAAATATTTATATCAAGTTTTTCAAGATCAAACAAACCATTACATGGAATAAAATTTATCTATCTGATACCATAATTACAATATTTAGATCAATTTCAGATAATTCAACCAATACATGACATAGCCTCTATTTAACTCACATTGGAATATCAAGGTAAATAGAATCTCATGCTTACTCGATCCATTAAATATCATAGTCCAAGGGTCATGGTCAATACATAAATTCCCATTAATCACATAAATTATGATTCATAATCCAAATCAATCATCATTTGATTTATAACTCAATTCATTCATTTAAAACCCATGGAAAGAAAAAGGCACACATCATAGGTATATAAGGGTCCAAATCCACACTTGGAGACCTTGTTCAAATATCAACACACCAACGGGTTGTTCCATTTAAATTTATTAAACCTATAAAAAACATCAATAATTTCTTTAATCACGTAGAATATGCCTATAAATTCTAGTGTTCCACTTCAATTTAAGGTGACACTGATAAATTCGGTGCGCCGAACAACGCCATATATAAACATCTGGATGTTTAGAAAAAGGCACAATGATACCTACCATATGTCCATAGTTGATAGATCATATAGTATCAGTACATGATTTAGATCTAATCTAGGTAATATCAAATAATGGAGTAAGAACTTAATTATAGGGAAAATAATCTTTCACCCAAATTTAGCAACCTATATCCCGAATAATGATGAATATATAAGATGAATCAGGGTCTTACCATTACAGATCTAATAATATAAATGACCTTCTATTCATAGATTGGACGTAAGAAAATATTTTGATTAAATGAATAGTTAAGGAGGATATCATTCCAAGGTGAGGGATGTGGTACGAGCGAAAAAATGAGTGAATATAGGCTAGAAATAAGAATTGATTTAATGTTAAAATTTGAATTTTTCTCAAAATAGGGAATCACTTGATTTGGACATATGGTTTGGCCAAAACAACTACCAAATTTTCATGGATATCTATAGACAAGGGGTACACACACGATTTATCTACACGGTTTTACCAACTATGAAAAACCATGAAAAATCACTGTAATAATTGCAAAATTGGCAGTACAATATTGCAACCTGAGAAGTACAATTTATTTGAAAATGTGTGGTCTATATTTTCTCTCTTCCCATTCCTCACATAGTTTTTTAAACCATGCGTCATGCCTCATACGTTTAAATATAACCATGTTCCAAGCCATTTTCACCTCAAATATCGGGTTACGGGCTCCAAACTAGCCCCGTACACCCCCTACACATCCATGACATCAAAGTGAATTCAAAATATGCCACATTTAAACATTTAAAATGACAATTTTTAAAAAACAAAGAATTTTTACTTCATCGATGAATCGGGTGCTTAAAAATATTCCATGAATGAGATATTATACCACTACTTTAATATGACATTAAGTTAATGAATATTTATAATGAAGTTCAGGACAAAAGAAGTAATTTATTTCAAGTATATTAAACATTTTTCTTATAAATATTAAATTTATTTTTTAGTTTCTTCTATGATTAATAAATATGATGATTTTAATTAACTTGAGAAGTGTTTACATAGTCTCATTGAGAAAAGGAAATGTGGAAAAACCCATGGAATAAGAAATATAATAAATTTGATAAAGGAAATGTGTTCTAAATTTTGAAATTAGATATTTTGAATGTGATAAAAATAAAACCTCAAATATGAATTTCCAAAATCTAAACATGAAAAATATTAGAAAATAAATGAAAATAAGAAGAAAAAAGACTTCATGGAATGTATACTCATATACATAAAATTAAAAATTTAGTAAAGAGTTTTGTAATAGAAATGTAATGGGTAATATGTTTTAAAATATAATTTTTTGTATCTACCATTTAATCATAATTTTTAATTTATTTAGGTTAAGAAGATAAGAATGTTGGATATTTTTATCCATAAATAACTTATTATTATTGATGAAAACAATGGGGAAATTAAATTAAGTAGGTCTAGAGTAGTGTATATTGATAGAATAACCTCTAATAATATCCACGAATTTATAAGGAATAGATCTAAGGCTAGAAAATTGAATATACATACTATACAATTTAATTCATAAAGCCAACTAGTCTGCATCCTAATTCCCTTCATGCCATGTATGGAGAAAAGTAGTACCAGCATTGATCAGTGTTTTGTATCTGTGGATAGGGTAAGTGATCTACCAGGAAATAATAATCCAACATTTTAAGGTGTGACATATGATTTTAAGAATCTATTTCCACCATAATAAGATCAATATTATCCCTCTTACACGTTTATATGCCATCACACATCGCATATGCTTCCACAGATAGAGAGTCTCCTTGCCCATAAGAAGCACTAATGTTCAAGAGTAATAAACTAGTAGGATCTCAAACTATATTGTATCCACGTATAAACCAATCATAACATGACCCGTTAACATTTTTTTAACCACTGTTAGGGGTAACTCAATGGATCCAGTGACCCTATGAAAGGATTCACTACCTAGAAAGGGGGGGTCATAGATATGAAAAATGCTCATGAGGGATGGGGAACTCACCAACTTTTTAACAAGATGCACTATATCAATTTCTAAGTGTCGTTTCCAATATACGAGTACCATAAAGAGGCCAAATATTCTCTCAAAGTGTGATTTATTCCATTTTTTTCATAAACACCAATAACTTTCCACCATGAGAAGAACCCTCACCAACTTTTCCACACTTTTTCCTACAGTCCCATAGAAACAATGATGAAAAAAACATTCTCCATTACAGATTTAAAATTTAAAGAATATTTATTATGAAATATATAATCTTAATGAGAATAAGGTAAAAAATATTTAATTTATGAAAATATGTAATAATAACATTAATAATTTAAAATTTTCTAAATTATTTTTGAACAGAAGAATGAGAATAATAGTTTAAAATTTTTTATTCATGTACAAAAGATAAATCCTGTAATGAAATTGAATTTATTATAAAATAAAACTGAAATCATAAATCTCAAATTGAAAATTTGGAGGAAAAAATATCTAAATTTACTATAGGAAGTTAATATATAGTATAGTTTATGAGATTATAGAAAGTGTTTGATCAAAGAAACATAGAAATTATCTCTATTATAAAAAGATATTTCCACAAATGTATAAATATCATTTCTTTAAAGGATAAAAATTAAAGTTGTTTATTTTGGTAAATTTATTAGATGTTGTTTTTTAACATTATTCTAATGACCACACTACAAATTTTTTCAATAATTTTCTCACATAAAATATTTATTTATTAAATATATTTTTTGATTAAGACAAGGTAATATTTATGTATCTTTGGTTTATAAAGATTCATTCATAAATCTAGTTATTTCTAAGCTGGTCAGGATACCAAGGAAATATATTTATTTTATTATTATGTAATAAATTCATGACCTTTAATATTTTTAACATTTCATATGTAGAAAATAAGGTGAAATTATTAGTGATTTCTATTGTCTGGTGGGTATGAAAAATCTATTTTAAATCCAGTTTTTAAGATTATGTTATCTCTATTGGTTACATTAAATTCTTTTCATATAATTTTATAATTAATTATGTATATAGAAATGTTTTTTTTACTATTTTTATCTTTTTTCAGTTTATACAGAATGTGTTCTTACTATTTTTTTCTAGCAATGGTTTGTAGTCTGCATTCACTACAAAATTTATAAAATTAAAGAGAAGAATAATTTTTTAGGGAGATTTATAATCTTATTCCAAAATATTTTCAATTATATTATCTATTTTTAATTATTATATATTATTAATATTCACACATTTAGTGGTGGCTATTAATTTCTAAAATTATTATTTTTTGAAATCTATTTTGAGCATTTGAAAATTTTGATATTTTATTTATTCTAAAACAAGATGGAATCTATTTAAAAATTATTGGTTATAAATGTTCTTGTATATAGTTTTGGTTTTTATACATCTTTGGTGTGAATTGTTTTCTACTTGAATATTTAACTTAGGGGGATTATGTATATGTTTCTTCAGTCTTTTTTTGGGTGAAATATTTCTTTTGAAATAATATATTTTGTAAGAAATGTTAGTATTTTAGCAATGAACTATTTCATAAAAATGGTAGTGTTTTTTTATAGATGGGTAATAATTTTTTGCTTCTTTAAATGGAAGGGACTTATTTAACTCTTTATCACTTGATATGTTTTTACAAAAAGGCTATTAAATGATTCATTTATATAGTGTACATAATTTAATCATCATTGCTTAATTTTTTTAGAAAAACTAAAAAATGGGGCATAGAATATTATGAATATAAAATTATTTTTTTAATTATAAAAAATGGAGGTATTATTGAGTGACTCCTATTAACATTATTTTATTTACGGTTTGATAATTATAAATACCTCACTTAGTTACATCCCCCACATTTCGTTTTGAATCATTCACTTCCTGTAGACATTGTTTGTTATTAATCATTTATTATTTATTCTTATTCTCATTACTTTTTTTATTTTGGTAATGTATACAAAAATTCTTATATTATATGTATAAAATTTTCACAAGGTAAAAATTCTTACAATAATAACAAATTGATTGTGTGAATATTAGAATATATTATGTAACTGAATGCATTAGGGACTGAAAAAAACACTTTTATATAATTTTTTTGAAATGTAAAATATATTCTGTGATAGAGAACTTTTTAAATGGTTTAAATTCATATGAATTACTAAAAAATATACATTTTAAAAGTCTTAATCCATGTAGTATAAGCATTATGAATATGAAAATTTATAAAAGATGTATGTCCTTCTAATATTGAGAGTCTTTTGAAACCATAATTTTTATGGTGTGAAAGTGTTACATGAAGAGTGAAATTTATTCAAGAATATAAATTATTATTTAATAAGAGTATTATATTACCCAGTAGTTATGTATTGTGTTTTTAGTTAGTATATTTTGGGATATTGATTTTTATGTTATTTTTTAATTTTATTTAATATTCATGGATGTATTGATTGATATTATAGAATTAAAAATTATAATTCAAAATGGATGTAATATTAAAAGACATTGTTTTAATTGATTGTACGAAATTATAAGTAATCAGTTAGTTATTATCATGGAGAATTTATTATTATTTTAAATGATTAATTATTATTCTAATGTGTTTATCATTGTACATGTTCTTTCTTATTTTCATAGAGTATTGAGGTAATTTAAGGAAACACCCATGTGAATATTATTTTAAATTATTTATGATGACTGATCTCAGAATTTAAGGTGGAAAATAGTCATTGCCATTTTCTCTATTTACACGGAAAATCTACTCAATTTTTGTGATAATAATGGTGTTATTTATTTTTTATTCTATCTAGCTACATGGTTCAACTCTAAGTCATTTATCTTCATCATCTACACTCATTTACTAAAAACATGTTGGAATTATTGTGATGAATCATTCATAATTTCAAAGGGTGGAATATAATATTTCTACACCATCACTTCTGATCACAACTATCAGTGATTTTATTATTTTTATTTTTTTCTAAATGTTTTCTTCATTACAATTTAATAGTTTATGGGTTATACAACATATAAAAAGTAACAAATATTTCTTCCCATTGGATAAAAAAGAAGAATGAAGGATTTTTTTATATATCCTATTCAAAAATTAAAATGTTAAGGCTACTCCTTTAGAAAGACTAGGTTCTATAATATCTCAAAAAATATACTTAGGTTTATGTATGATCTTTAATAAAGTACTTGGGTCATATTTGATCGTATCAAAATATTGGTTATGACTTATCATGTTTGTAAAAGTATTGGTTTTTCATAAACCTATAAATGGACTTTTTCAATAGTAGATATTCATATTCACAAGTTTGAGTCTAAATAGTAAATGTCTGATCATTTGGATCTAAACTACAATAAATTATTGTCTCCATATTTACTTTATTTCATCTTACTCTCTTTATAATACCATAGTATCTTTTACTGTATAATGAATTTTCCATATTATCTAAATCCAAAAAATTCCATTATATATTATTATGTGACTCTGGATTTTTAATATTAAAAATTCACCCCACCCCCCTCATGCTTCTCTTATCATCACTCTAGAAAATACAAAAAATAATATCATTACTAGGTTTTTTTGATTTTGATATAAGTAGTGACGACATAGTGTATTTTCACATTATGTATAACCATGATATAAATATATAATTTTCCAACATAACCAATTATATACTATGATTGATACATTGTATACTAAAAATATTCATTCTATATGTAGACAGTGTAAGACAAATGTTTCAATGATCATTTCAATATTCAATACACTCATAAAGACGTTTCTTCTTCTGAGAAGAGTTTACTGTGTGTTGGAATTTCCCTTATAGAGTTTTTGTTTTTTTCGTGAAACATTAATTTACTTATAGAATCCAGACTTATAGATATTTTTTAAACTTATAATTGTTATAAAATACCATAATATTTTCATATTACTTGATTCATATTTCTGGTATCAAGACACACCCCACTTTGTGAATTTTTTAAGTGATTCAATTTCCTTGAGAAAAACTATATTATCATTATAGAAGGTATGTATTATTTAAAACATCATAATAATTGTACATAGAATTAATTTATAATAATAATTTTGAAAAGTATTATAATTATCATATGGTAAAATATCATTAAAGAGAGTATGTATTATTCAAATGTTGGTTTCCCATTATCAATTTACTTCTTTCAAATTATATAGCTTTACTACAGTTTATGAAGTTGTATATTTAGTACAATTATTGTAAAATTTCATCATTTCTTGAAACATTAACTTCTTCAATAGATTTTGAAAATCATAATGGTCATCTTCAACTAACTTTTCTATTTCCTTATTACGATCTAAATCATAATTTATTGTTATACTTTTATTGGATGATCCAAAAACCATAGTGTTATCCTAATCACTTTCTATATTCAGTTTTTTCATGTGTTTAGTCCAGTATTTATAATTTAGATATATTACATGTCAGATGAGTGTTCTTCAATATGAGACCCAAGACTTTTACATGTATTATAAGATGATTTCTAAACTTAAATATCCATTAATAAAATATAAGTATCACAAAGGACTAGGGTCTTTGAAATATTAGGTTCATATTACTTCAAAAGGAACAAAAAATGTCATCCCTATTTTTTTATTTTTCCTTAGTGATCTCTTAAATCCTTTAAATCTCCTAAAAATTCGTGGGATAACAAAGAGAATATATAAAATAAATGGGTGATCTAAAATCTTGGTAAGGGAATAAACATGATAAGGAAATACAATGTGTGAGTAAAATATATAACATGATATCATAAAAGAGGCACATGAATAATATTATAGAATAATATTTACAAAAACATGGCATCATAATGTCATAGAATCATAGGAAATGTGGTGGTGAAACATAACATGACATAAACATGAGTAATGGATAAATAAATAAACAATATCACATGGTAGGCAAAGTCCCATAAAGAATTAGGATTACTCCCTAATCTCATACATGACATCTCACCAGACGAAAGATTTACCCGATAAATTAGAGCACTATTTGGAAATACCATCAAAACATGTTCATAATATATGTTTCCCAAACAAAAGGAATAAATTAAAAGTCATAAAATAATAATTTCCAACAAAAAGAAAATGGGTTTCATAATCTTGATCCAAATCATATTCAAAGGAAATTTCAAAATGGAGTCATTTTATAAATGATCATGAGGAATATATTGCCTCATCAATAGAACTGAAAATAATCTAGGTATATGTATTTGATACATATATACATAATTTTCAATTATCACATAATTTTAAGATGGATAAAATTGAGTTATAGAGAGAAATTTCATAACTTGAAGGAAATGATTGTTTAGAGAGAGATCATACCTCATGTTTGATTTGTCATGTGATTTATTTATATTCTTGACAAATAAACTTTAGTTAAATAGTTACTTTATTAAAAACTATTTAATTTTTATTATTCCTTTTATTTAAAATGTTACCATTTCATATTCAATTATTTAACCCATTAATTCAACATCAGATGTTTAACAACAGACAGATCATATGTCCAAATCTTATTTGAAGTTGATGTAGGTCAGAGAGATTATTCATTCTTCATATCCAGAATGGTATCCATGAAATAATTATAATTGTAAAAAATAAATAATCTTTTTTTAAACCAAATATTAAATGTGGTCATGAAAAATGAATTGTGTTACAATCATAGAGATGGTAACTCATAAGTACACATGAGTAACGTTTCTTTTCTTTTAATATCATGTTGGAAAGAATAGCAGTGTTATTTTTTATTTTTAGGTTTATATTTATATCATAAATATAATATTATTTATTTTAATTACCATAAACATAAAATCCATATGATTTAGTAATAATACAATTAAAAAAAATGAATCACATTACTTCGCAAGGTGGTAGTCTGTCGTACACAAAAATGACATTATCATATTCAACAGATGGAAAGGTAAGAAAATATATTATATTTTAAATTTAAAAAAACTAATATTTTTTAATTATTTTATATTAATATTAAATTAATCCTTATTACCTTCCATGTCAATCATAAGTGAAGAATGAATCACATCTATTCGCGAGGCGGTAGTCCTCCATACACATAAGTGATGTTATCATATTCTCTACGGAATAGAAAGTAATAAGGTATATATGATATTATATAGAAATAGTTATAACTACATCAAAAATATAATATATAATCAATAAATACATAATTATATCTATCCATTATAAGCATTAATGGAAAACAAATTACATAAGTTCGTGAGGCGGTATTTCGCCGTACACTCGAACAACGATTATGTTTCACATTGGAGGGAGGATGAGATGGTTGTATGTCATGAACATAAAATTAAAAAATATTATAATATGTATGAAAATTAAGTTAGTATATCATCATGTTATAATAATATTTGGAATAGGAGGAGAAAAAAATAAAAAACAATGCTCAGTTTATGATGTTACAACTTCTTCAGAAAACTTCTATATGTTTGCACCAAAAGACTTCCTATAATGAATTTATGAAAAACCCAAGGATTATAAGGATAGTGTATAGAATTAGGTATTTAATTTGGGAGTTTATATTCCTAACCAAATGCTCCTTTATTTGAGTAAAGTAGAGGAGAGGGGGTGTCCATTTTGAACTCGGTGAGAGGACATAATAGTTATTTTTTAAAAAAAGAATTGAAACTCCATTTTTATCCTTAAAAATGATATAAAATGAACATATTTAGATCCATTAAATATTTAATGTCTAAATATGACCAAAATATATGAATTATATTTTTTTTCATATTTAACTCTTATATTTTACGTCAAACCCCCCAGTAAACTAATTTTTACCTTAACCATGGTACATAATTTTTACCTTTTTAACTATTTATAATGATATAAATTATGTTTGAAGATCATTTTCCTAAATTTGAGCTATTATATTACTATCAAAGATTATACGAAAATATACTTACTCTATATATTTATATTTCATAAGAACAGACTCATCCTTTGGTTATGTTTTGATCAATTCTAACTTCGTCTCTTAATCTAAGAAATGAACATTCAAAAAATGAATTTTTATTCCTGAATAACATTTAACGAATTATATATCTATAAAAGAGTAACAAATTATTCCTCCTGTAACGCCCCGACCCCAGCTACCCAGAGTCGGTGCATTATTACATAACATTGGCATGATCACAAGAAAGATCAAATCTCGAAAGACCGATTGGTTTAGTAGCCTTGGAAATACTAGATATAATCATAAAGTTTTACATTACATTTCAAAGTGAAAAACTACTACAACAACAAAGTCTTCATATCCACACTATTAACCCCTCATAATATCCCTGCAAGTCATTCATAAATTACTTCTTCACTACCTGGGAAAAATAAAACATAGAAAAGGGGTGAGCTCAAATGCCCAGTAAGGATAACAATATAGCGGAAACTTTCATCAATAAGAATAAACATTTAAGGCAATGTATAACTAAAACAAAAGCCTTTTAAACATGAACTTTCAACATGGTATGGCATAAATAAAATGAAATAATGCCATTTACTTATTCACATGGATATTCCACTAATCGAATAATCACATGCAAAAATCAATAACCACTTTCATAATGTTGGAATGCATAATGCCAGACTATCATAACCACATAGCCAAGGCCTCGTGCCAAGACTAAAAATAAGATTTTGTCAAGGCCTTGTGCCAAGACACTAGTTTGTCTCATGAGACCTACCGATGCATCGAGGAGCTATAGCGGGCTCCACCCGTCACTTATTAAGTCCAATGCATTCCCATATGAAAAGGTTTAAACATAACATAAACATTCGTATTAAAACTAGCATACGAAATGTCAATACTTTCACAATAAACTATGAATGGTATAAAAATAGCACATCCACAGTCAAACATATCACAAAACCTTCAATACAATATAGAAGTTTTGTATCATAATAAATCAACTTCAAATAATCTTAAAATCCATCAAAGGATGTTGACATAGATGAAATCAAAATTCTTTTTAAAGAAATATCTCCTTTTATTTTGAAATCATTTAAGATCCATATAAAATAAAACATTTTCTTTGAAAATATTCTTATAAGCTTGTAAGGAAAGCTTTGAAGATTTTATAACGGCGTAAAATAACCGCACCCACCGTATAAGTTAAAAAAACATTCTTACCTCAATTCTGTCGAAAAGGTTAAAAAGGACATTGTTTTGAAAACGACGGAAAGATTCCTTTATACACCTCTTATAAAAAGTCAAAAAAAGGTATAAATGACTTTAACCCATATTCTTGTAAATAGTAAAAATGTTTTGAAATACATTTTTAAGAAACATGGATATGGATGATAAAGAGATCCCAGTAGATTATTACATATAAACAACCTCGGATAATGAAGAGATTGTGAAATAACCCTTACCTTGTACTTTTCCTTGGTTGTGGTAGGTTAACCTCCTGTATAATGGTGAAATAATTGTTATTAAATTATAAAAGAATCATATACATTAATATGATATCATATATGATCTTTTAATATTGATTTGATAATAATATCTTAGTATTATCGTTGTTTCGGGTGTTAACTTACTTGTTTTCTTTCATATGTTTTGTTACGTAAGACATGTTTGTAAAGGATAGGTTGTATATTATTCATATACAGAATGATATCAAGTCCTTAAACATCATTTTTAAATCATCAAATGATAATTATACTTTAATGGTTACGATGGAGAATGAATCTCATCGCGTTCGTGGAGACGGTAGTCCGTACGTACGCACGAGCGACAATATCATTCTTTTGATATTAAAATAATATATAAATGGATGGTATATCATATATACAGAATCATTAACATGTTATATTTATTATTTACATGAGTTACACATCATTGTTATACCCATCCAAATAATAATATATTGAATAACAATTACACCACGACGTGGAGACGGTAAGCCGTACGTACACACGTATGGTGACATGTTATTCAAAGGGTGGATATAATACTGAATATGGTTGTACCATATTTATAATAACATCACAGTATATGTAAGATACTGGAGTTATTATTTTATAATGGTAAGAACAAAGGAAGAAGAAGTGGAAGAAGAAATGAACTTAGAAAAGGGTGGTGAAATCATTACCTCTTCTTCGGGTTCTTCCTTTTGATTTGATCAAAAGGGCTCCTTAGGTTGGCTTTATTATCAAACTAAGGCCTCTAGGTTGTAGTGAGGGATGTTGGGAGAGTATTTGGGCAGAGTTTGGCCGAACCAAAAGGCTTTGAAGGTGTGAAGAAATGAGAAGGAGGAGTGCCCTTTTATAAGAGGGGTGAGGGGCACTTTTGGAAAAGCTAGAAATATTAATTTATAATAAATTAATATTCGGTTTCCAAAGGCTCCAAAGTTGACTATTCAAAGGATGAGGTGGGGATAGGTCGAAAACAACTCATCCAATAGAATTTAGACAGGTTTGGGTACTTATATTAACCTTATCTTTAAGTATTAACTCTAAGTTAATTAGTTTCACTTTTACAATGTCTCTTTGTATTTTTATATAATATGGTTAATAAACTTACTATATACATCCAAGCGACCCCCAAGTGGTCCATTAATGATTAACCTATCATAATATAAGTCTCTTGGCCGAACCTTAGATTTTTAGGAATTTAATATCAATTAATAATATAATATTTGTTTTAAGAACTCTTTTATGTCAATTTTGACACTATTCAATAGTTGATTTTTGTGAAACTCATAACAGATTGATTACTTCGAAAAAAGTCCATTAAATCAATCCTAATATATCATATTATCCTAGAAAATTAGTTTAATTCATTAAAAGTTTCATATTATATTTATTTGGGTATTTATAATATCAATTATGTTAATTTTTTACTATTTTAGTAATTACTGCATCATCATTGTGTCATAAATAAAATAAATTATTTAATGTATAAAAATTATAAATAAAACATCATTATTTAGGCAATCCTTTTATCTTTCTAATGAATATTTATAATCTAAAATCCAACTTATATAACCCTATGTAACAATTGTTTTGCTAAAAGATATATGCTTGTGTCATTTTTGTATTCATTTTGACTTAATTAAAATAAAGTGTCATTATCACTTACATGTGGATCCATGGGGTCCCAAAATTGACACAAGGATACCCATGGTCGACCATGTATCAACCAATAGGGTTAAGACACGTTTTAGGGTAATTTAGTATTGTTATAATATTATTTTTTTAACCATTATTTACCGGATTTACCCTTTAACCATGGTAAATAAAATATTTACCGCAGTAATTATTCAAAATGTGTAAAAATAAAAGTTACCTATTTACACAATTTGAACATCCTGATTCCAAATATGGAATCCATTTTCCTAAATTCAAAACACAGAAGTGGCAGAAATTAATTTAAAATTAATTCCCGCTGTCAAAACAAAAAGCGTGTTTTTTAAGAGATAATAACTGTCAAAAGATTGACACTTGTTTATGTTCGGTTTAATTGTAAAATTATGTCCAATGACCAACATTATATTAAATGGTAAAAATATATTCTAAATATACTTTAAAACCACTCAAATTCATAATTTATCACTATTAATTATTTTGATTAAAAAAGTTGTTTTCAATTAAAATTTAGTAATTTTCACTATTCATCAAAATATGAAAGTTATCCGAAAAGTACCAAAATTTCACCCTAGACTAATTTCGATATTCCGAATCCAAAAATGAAGTCCATTTTGAAATATAAAATATATATGATTTCAAAAAGTAGGTATTACTATTCACAACGGCTAGTTTAATTAGTTGTGGTGTGTGTTAGAACTCGAGGTTGCGTACAACACACGCTATCGCATTATTCGAAGGGAAACGTACCGTAGAAGCTTGGGGTGTTACATTCTCCCCTCCTTCAAATAATTGCGTCCTCGCAATTTCTAGGGTATTACTGCATAAAAAGACTCGGGTGGTTCTTCATCATAAGTTCCTTGGGTTCCCACGTTGCCTCTTCCATCTTATGATTCCTCCACAAAACTTTTACCAGACGCGTCGTCCGGTTTCTCAGCACTTGTTCTCTCGTATCAAGAATCTTGATGGGATCTTCGCAATAAGACAGATCGGGTTCCAGTTCTAAATCTTCATAGGTGAGTACATGCGTTGGGTCAGGCATGTATTTCCTCAATAGAGATACGTGGAACACATCGTGAACTTTGGAGAGACTTGGCGGCATTGCCAATCGGTAAGCTACAACCCCAATTCGTTCTAGAATTTCGAAAGGTCCGATGTACCTGGGACTCAATTTACCTTTCTTACCAAAACGTATGACTCCCTTCCACGGAGATACCTTCAGAAAAACATGATCACCGACTTGAAATTCCAAATCCTTCCTTCGATTATCGGCATAGCTCTTCTGCCTACTTTGAGCTGCTTTGATGTGATTTTGGATTACTTTCACCTTTTCCACCGTTTCCTCCACCAGCTCTGGGCCTACAAGTTTTCTTTCACCAACGTCATCCCAACAGGTTGGTGTACGACATCTCTTTCCGTATAACGCTTCATATGGTGCCATCTGTATACTCGAATGGAAGCTATTGTTATAGGAAAATTCTACCAGTGGTAAATATTGATCCCACATACCCTGAAAGTCAAGTGAGCAAGATCTCAACATGTCTTGTAAGGTTTGAATAGTCCGTTCTGATTGTTCGTCTGTCTGAGGGTGGTAAGCAGTGCTCAAATGAAGTTCTGTATCCAGGGATTTCTGAAGACTTTTCCAAAATCTTGAAATAAAACGGGGATCACGATCAGAAACAATCGATAGGGGAACTCCATGAAGTCTCACAACTTCATTAATGTATAGTCTTGCTAGACGTTCCAGGGGTAGATCTTCTCTTATAGCAAGAAAATGTGCTGACTTGGTAAGACGATCAACAATAACCCATATTGCATCGTTCCTTCTAGGAGTCTTTGGTAGCCCCATGACAAAGTCCATCGTAATATTGTCCCATTTCCACTCCGGTATGGGAAGAGGTTGCATGACTCCTCCAGGCTGTTGCCTTCCAGCTTTCACTTGTTGACAAACCATACATCTTGATACAAAATCAGCAATCTCCCTCTTCATGTTGTCCCACCAAAAATGTTCCTTCAAATCTCTATACATTTTGGTGCTCCCAGGGTGTATAGAGAAATTGGAACTATGAGCATCATCCAGCAATTCCCTTTTTAGATCAGGTAAATCGGGAACACAAAGTCTCTTCCCGAATTTCAAAATTCCATCTTCATACACAAAGTCTCTCAATCTCCCATCATTCACAGCTTTAATCTTCTTTTGGAATTCTTCATCATCGGTCTGAGAACTCTTAATCCTTTCTAGTAAAGATGGTTTGGCAACCATTTGAAAAAGCATTGATGTTTCACCTTCCCTGGTTATTCCCATGTCCATCTTCTCTAGATCCATGAAAATTGGATCCCTTTCAATTCTCATCATGTTCAGAACTCCATGGTCTTTTCTGCTCAAAGCATCTGCTACTTTGTTTGCTTTCCCCGGGTGGTAGTGTATCGTGCAATCATAATCCTTGAGTAATTCAAGCCATCTCCTTTGCCTCATGTTGAGTTCTTTTTGTGAGAAAATATACTTCAAACTCTTGTGATCAGTATAAATCTCACATTTTTCACCATAGAGGTAGTGCCTCCATATCTTCAAAGCAAAGATCACAGCTGCTAACTCAAGATCATGAGTAGGATAGTTTTGTTCATGGATTTTCAACTGTCGTGATGCATAGGCAATAACTCTATCATTCTGCATAAGGACACAGCCAAGTCCTTTCTTTGATGCATCACTATAAATAACGAACCCATCATTCCCCGATGGTAGAGTCAATATAGGAGCATTGACTAATCTTCTCTTCAGTTCTTCGAAACATTCTTCACACTCTTTTGTCCAAACAAATTTAACCCCTTTACGTGTGAGCTTCGTTAATGGGTTAGCCAATCGGGCAAAATTCTGGACGAAACGTCGATAATAACCTGCCAAACCAATAAAACTACGTACCTCAGTTATACTCGTAGGTGCTGGCCATTCTTGGATTGCCTTGGTCTTAGAAGGATCAACATAGATTCCATTTTTAGAGACAATATGGCCAAGAAAAGAAATCTCCTGAAGCCAGAATTCACACTTGCTAAACTTTCCATATAATTCATGCCTCCTCAGAGCCTTCAAGATAATGCGCAAGTGATTTTCATGATCTTCGTAGGTTTTGGAGTATACCAAGATATCATCAATAAATACCACCACAAATTCATCGAGATACTCCTTGAAAACTCTATTCATCAGATCCATGAATACAGAGGGTGCATTGGTCAATCCAAACGGCATTACAGTAAACTCGTAATGCCCGTACCTGGTTCGAAATGCTGTCTTCGGAATGTCTTCCTTCTTTACACACAACTGATGGTATCCAGATCGAAGGTCAATCTTTGAAAAGTATTGAGCTACATGCAGTTGGTCAAATAAATCATCAATACGAGGTAGGGGATACTTGTTCTTTACCGTTATAGCATTGATCTCCCTGTAGTCGATACATAACCTCAGAGATCCATCTTTCTTTTTAACAAATAGAACAGGGGCTCCCCATGGAGAAACACTAGGGAGAATAAATCCATTATTACTCAATTCCTCTAGTTGTTTCTTTAGTTCGACTAACTCTACAGTGGCCATTCTATAAGGGGTCTTCGATATAGGCCTTGATCCAGGAATCAAATCAATAGAAAACTCAACTTCTCGTTCTGGAGGATGTCCAGGTAAATCTTCTGGAAATACATCTACAAATTCTTTCACAACAGGTACATCCTCTATTTGAACATTCCTTTCCTCACCCGTAGTTATTTCATTCTCTTCCTCCCCAATAATTGAATTTAGTTGAGCTATTGAGGGTGGATCTAAATAAGAATTAGGTGGTGACGATTCTGCTCTAAAAATAAGGTGTTCCTTATCATTATCATCAAGAATCGTAACCTCTTTCTTCTTACAATAAATCTTCGCATCATAGTCCGAAAGCCAGTCCATACCGAGGATTATATCAAACTCAATCATAGGTATGACAATGAAATCAGCAGATAAAGAAAATTTATGTGCTCTAATGGGGACTGATTCGCAAAACTTTGTTGCAACGATACTTCCCTTAGGAGTTTTAACTGACAACTCCCTTATTAAATCAAATTGGAAATATCTAATTTTCTTAGAAAACTGGGAAGATATGAAACAATGCGATGATCCAGAATCAAATAATGCATTTGCTAAACTTGAGGAAACCATTAAATTACCTGCCACCACGTCTTTCGGAGTTTCTACCTCAGCAGTAGTGATAGCATAAGCCTGGCCTTGATCCCTTGGCCTTTTTTGAGGTAAGTTCTCCTGACGCTTAGGACATGCATTTGCATAATGCCCCATCTCCCTGCAATTGTAGCACTGAACATTGGTAGCTTCCTTCTTCCCCTTGCAATCATGAGCTTGGTGGCCTTTTTCACCACACTTGTAACAGACTCCCATTCCCTTCAGGCAAGCACCGGGGTGTTTCTTCCCGCACTTACCACAAGATGGATATTCAACCTTTCCCTTCTTCCCCTTATTTCCATTCCCAGATTGATCAGTAGGTCTCTTCTTCTCTTGCTTTGCTTTAAAGTCATAAGACTTAGAGAATTCTTTTTCGGTCTTGATAGCACATGAGACAATGTCTTCGTACGACGAAAAGGATTGTGAGACTAATGCTCGACGGAGAAATGGTTTTAACCCATTAAAGAAACGATCAATCTTACTTCTTGGGTTGCGAATATAATCTCCAGCATACCTCGCTAACCTTGTAAAGTTAGCCTCATACTTTGTGACATTCTCATCCTCCTTTTGTCTCAGACTCAGAAATTGTCTTTCCATATCTGCTCGATGGTCGCGAGGAAAGTATTTTTCTAAAAACAGATCTTTGAACTCCATCCATTCCATGTTTAATACTTCATCATCTTCCTTCATGTTTTGAATCAATGACCACCATTGATCAACATCTCCAGTGAGGCGGTAAACTTCCATGGTAACTTTTTCCCTTTCACTACTCCCCAAAGCCTGAAATATTTTCTCTAGGGAAAATATCCATTGCTCAGCTACTAAGGGATTTGTACTTCCATTGAACGTTGGTGGTTGTTGTCTCATGAATCGATCTAACATTGATCCTCCACGCTGCGGATCAGGGTGCTCCATACGGGTAAGGTTATTATTCATAACCTGAGTAAGTTGTCCCAGTACGGTGATTAGCTGATCAGCACCAGTTGCATCACCAGCCCCACTATAATTATCTTGAGCAGGAGGGCAATACCTACATGGAGTGCGTGCATTGATACGGTTTCCATTTCTTCCACTAGGAGCCATTTCTAAACAATGGCATAAACTAGATCAGTTTATGAATCAAAATACATAATCCCATACTTATAAAACACTTAACATAAATTGAACTATTTATGGATATAATCCATAATCATAAAAATGTTTTCTTTGAAGAAGTATATACTCATAAACCCTTCATAATGATTTGTAAAGATAATGAGAGTTATCCTAAGCATATCCCCCGGGAGTGTCGTAACCAAGAGTGCAGCAAGGCCCGTTGTCGTGCACCAGTTCCCGTTCGAGTCTAGCTCAAAGCGGTGTTTTCGGGTTTTACCCCTAGGTACATCTGTGCCAGAGCCGCCTCTACCTGCTCGTATCCAGACAGGGATGTATTGCTCGGAAAACTCACAAAATCTCTACAATACCAAAATTCTAGGAAGTTCTTCTATACTAATCCTCAAAGTTCATCTTAGGTCTACGTGCTCTAATCAGAGTTTATCTAAATCTAGTTTCCAAGGTTTGTACTAAACTTCCTCTGATACCAACTGTAACGCCCCGACCCCAGCTACCCAGAGTCGGTGCATTATTACATAACATTGGCATGATCACAAGAAAGATCAAATCTCGAAAGACCGATTGGTTTAGTAGCCTTGGAAATACTAGATATAATCATAAAGTTTTACATTACATTTCAAAGTGAAAAACTACTACAACAACAAAGTCTTCATATCCACACTATTAACCCCTCATAATATCCCTGCAAGTCATTCATAAATTACTTCTTCACTACCTGGGAAAAATAAAACATAGAAAAGGGGTGAGCTCAAATGCCCAGTAAGGATAACAATATAGCGGAAACTTTCATCAATAAGAATAAACATTTAAGGCAATGTATAACTAAAACAAAAGCCTTTTAAACATGAACTTTCAACATGGTATGGCATAAATAAAATGAAATAATGCCATTTACTTATTCACATGGATATTCCACTAATCGAATAATCACATGCAAAAATCAATAACCACTTTCATAATGTTGGAATGCATAATGCCAGACTATCATAACCACATAGCCAAGGCCTCGTGCCAAGACTACAAATAAGATTTTGTCAAGGCCTTGTGCCAAGACACTAGTTTGTCTCATGAGACCTACCGATGCATCGAGGAGCTATAGCGGGCTCCACCCGTCACTTATTAAGTCCAATGCATTCCCATATGAAAAGGTTTAAACATAACATAAACATTCGTATTAAAACTAGCATACGAAATGTCAATACTTTCACAATAAAATATGAATGGTATAAAAATAGCACATCCACAGTCAAACATATCACAAAACCTTCAATACAATATAGAAGTTTTGTATCATAATAAATCAACTTCAAATAATCTTAAAATCCATCAAAGGATGTTGACATAGATGAAATCAAAATTCTTTTTAAAGAATTATCTCCTTTTATTTTGAAATCATTTAAGATCCATATAAAATAAAACATTTTCTTTGAAAATATTCTTATAAGCTTGTAAGGAAAGCTTTGAAGATTTTATAACGGCGTAAAATAACCGCACCCGCCGTATAAGTTAAAAAAAACATTCTTACCTCAATTCTGTCGAAAAGGTTAAAAAGGACATTGTTTTGAAAACGACGGAAAGATTCCTTTATACACCTCTTATAAAAAGTCAAAAAAAGGTATAAATGACTTTAACCCATATTCTTGTAAATAGTAAAAATGTTTTGAAATACATTTTTAAGAAACATGGATATGGATGATAAAGAGATCCCAGTAGATTATTACATATAAACAACCTCGGATAATGAAGAGATTGTGAAATAACCCTTACCTTGTACTTTTCCTTGGTTGTGGTAGGTTAACCTCCTGTATAATGGTGAAATAATTGTTATTAAATTATAAAAGAATCATATACATTAATATGATATCATATATGATCTTTTAATATTGATTTGATAATAATATCTTAGTATTATCGTTGTTTCGGGTGTTAACTTACTTGTTTTCTTTCATATGTTTTGTTACGTAAGACATGTTTGTAAAGGATAGGTTGTATATTATTCATATACAGAATGATATCAAGTCCTTAAACATCATTTTTAAATCATCAAATGATAATTATACTTTAATGGTTACGATGGAGAATGAATCTCATCGCGTTCGTGGAGACGGTAGTCCGTACGTACGCACGAGCGACAATATCATTCTTTTGATATTAAAATAATATATAAATGGATGGTATATCATATATACAGAATCATTAACATGTTATATTTATTATTTACATGAGTTACACATCATTGTTATACCCATCCAAATAATAATATATTGAATAACAATTACACCACGACGTGGAGACGGTAAGCCGTACGTACACACGTATGGTGACATGTTATTCAAAGGGTGGATATAATACTGAATATGGTTGTACCATATTTATAATAACATCACAGTATATGTAAGATACTGGAGTTATTATTTTATAATGGTAAGAACAAAGGAAGAAGAAGTGGAAGAAGAAATGAACTTAGAAAAGGGTGGTGAAATCATTACCTCTTCTTCGGGTTCTTCCTTTTGATTTGATCAAAAGGGCTCCTTAGGTTGGCTTTATTATCAAACTAAGGCCTCTAGGTTGTAGTGAGGGATGTTGGGAGAGTATTTGGGCAGAGTTTGGCCGAACCAAAAGGCTTTGAAGGTGTGAAGAAATGAGAAGGAGGAGTGCCCTTTTATAAGAGGGGTGAGGGGCACTTTTGGAAAAGCTAGAAATATTAATTTATAATAAATTAATATTCGGTTTCCAAAGGCTCCAAAGTTGACTATTCAAAGGATGAGGTGGGGATAGGTCGAAAACAACTCATCCAATAGAATTTAGACAGGTTTGGGTACTTATATTAACCTTATCTTTAAGTATTAACTCTAAGTTAATTAGTTTCACTTTTACAATGTCTCTTTGTATTTTTATATAATATGGTTAATAAACTTACTATATACATCCAAGCGACCCCCAAGTGGTCCATTAATGATTAACCTATCATAATATAAGTCTCTTGGCCGAACCTTAGATTTTTAGGAATTTAATATCAATTAATAATATAATATTTGTTTTAAGAACTCTTTTATGTCAATTTTGACACTATTCAATAGTTGATTTTTGTGAAACTCATAACAGATTGATTACTTCGAAAAAAGTCCATTAAATCAATCCTAATATATCATATTATCCTAGAAAATTAGTTTAATTCATTAAAAGTTTCATATTATATTTATTTGGGTATTTATAATATCAATTATGTTAATTTTTTACTATTTTAGTAATTACTGCATCATCATTGTGTCATAAATAAAATAAATTATTTAATGTCTAAAAATTATAAATAAAACATCATTATGTAGGCAATCCTTTTATCTTTCTAATGAATATTTATAATCTAAAATCCAACTTATATAACCCTATGTAACAATTGTTTTGCTAAAAGATATATGCTTGTGTCATTTTTGTATTCATTTTGACTTAATTAAAATAAAGTGTCATTATCACTTACATGTGGATCCATGGGGTCCCAAAATTGACACAAGGATACCCATGGTCGACCATGTATCAACCAATAGGGTTAAGACACGTTTTAGGGTAATTTAGTATTGTTATAATATTATTTTTTTAACCATTATTTACCGGATTTACCCTTTAACCATGGTAAATAAAATATTTACCGCAGTAATTATTCAAAATGTGTAAAAATAAAAGTTACCTATTTACACAATTTGAACATCCTGATTCCAAATATGGAATCCATTTTCCTAAATTCAAAACACAGAAGTGGCAGAAATTAATTTAAAATTAATTCCCGCTGTCAAAACAAAAAGCGTGTTTTTTAAGAGATAATAACTGTCAAAAGATTGACACTTGTTTATGTTCGGTTTAATTGTAAAATTATGTCCAATGACCAACATTATATTAAATGGTAAAAATATATTCTAAATATACTTTAAAACCACTCAAATTCATAATTTATCACTATTAATTATTTTGATTAAAAAAGTTGTTTTCAATTAAAATTTAGTAATTTTCACTATTCATCAAAATATGAAAGTTATCCGAAAAGTACCAAAATTTCACCCTAGACTAATTTCGATATTCCGAATCCAAAAATGAAGTCCATTTTGAAATATAAAATATATATGATTTCAAAAAGTAGGTATTACTATTCACAACGGCTAGTTTAATTAGTTGTGGTGTGTGTTAGAACTCGAGGTTGCGTACAACACACGCTATCGCATTATTCGAAGGGAAACGTACCGTAGAAGCTTGGGGTGTTACACCTCCTATCTTTAATAACACCAAAATGTTTAGCCCAAAGAAATATAATATCCAAAATGAACATGAATCAATTAATATACAAAATAGACAATGAAAGCAATAGTTTAACAAAGACCATTCCTTAAATAAATGACCCTATATCCCAAATAACCTCAATAAACTCTACATAAAAGAAGGTTTTAACCTTAATAGTTATATCAAACCCTTCCAACTTACATCTCAAAAAAATGAATTCAAACCAAATAATCCTTTACATTAAACAAAAAGTATATATATAACTCATCCCAAAATAACTGTCTCAAAAAATATCATTAGTCACCCCAAAATCCAATTACTTGATTTCATAATATGTTTCCCAAAATCAAATTAAGATTTAACCTTCTATCCATCTAAGTAAAAAAATTATACTAACAAGTACATCATGTGGGCTAGAGGTAGAAATTTCAGCCTTATATACCATCTATTATAGGTTCAAGCCATGCGGTCTTTAAATATTTAATGGGTTGTCATTAGGCTTTCAGGTTTTATTTTTTATAAATCTATGGAAAGACTTATCTGATGATCATATTTATAATTATCTGTGATCCTATATCATTCTCAAGAATAAGGTGATCGTCCTTAAAATTAAAAATATTCATAAAATCAAATTTTTAACCACTAAGTTTCTCTATACATCTCATTCGTTTCCACAAAATCAAAAAAAAATTCCTCAACATAAAGCACATCTCTATTATTGTATTTTTATCAATTATGTTTTTTCCTATAGATTAACACCTTACCATTAAATCACCTTTCTAGGTCATTTGTTCTATTAATAATTTTCATACAAATAATTAACCCAAAAAATCTAAATAAAAGTATTCTTATATATATTTTATGGTAAAATAATTATTTAATTATTGTATATAAAAATTTCAATCATTCCACTTCATTGTTACATAATTAACTATGATTTATCATCTAATTACATAATACCTCCTTTGTTTCATATGTCATTTATAATCTCTTCATCATCATCAAAAAAATATACCTATACAACCTTATTGATCATATTCTTTATCATTCCCCCTAGGAAATATATTTTAACAATGAATATTATTTCCAAATCTAAAAAATTCATCAACTGATGATGATTTAGTGGAACCATTATTACCATCCATTTCATGAACTGAATTTTTTATTTTTTTCCTAAAAACTTACGTACTATTTACCACTATTTTCCACATGTAAAACACATTATTGATCTTTTGAGATGTTCCCTTGAGATCTTATTCTTATATTCATGACATGTAAGATATTGAATCATCTCTCTTCAATGGTCTCCACCACCTAAAATCTCAATTAACACTATACATCTCTTATTTGGTGAGTTTGAGAGTTGTTTAGGATTGAAGTTGTAAATAATATATAGTGATAACTAATTAGGAATAATCACAATATCCTATACTTCATTTTTCAACCCATTTAGTTTTTCATAAAAACATTTTTTATCACATTCAATGTTAACCTAATTTATTTTGGTTCCCACCATTGTCTTCAACCAAAATAGAGTAATATGAGTAATAATAATAATATTAGGAAACAACATAATCATGAAATACAATTTATAGGTTGTCCAAGTGAGGAATAATTATATTCATTCTATGAAACCTTAGGTTTATCCTTGGTCATTTATGATTATAATCTATTAAAATCCTTCCTGATTGTTCATAAATAGATTGTGAATTTGTAAATAATATCCTCTGAGAGTGTCAAACCAGGTGTGAAGTAAGGCCCCTTGTTATATACTAGGTAATTATCATGTCAGGATTGGAATTATTTTTTCATAGTTATTACCCCTAGGTACATCTGTTCTATAACAATTTCTAATTTTAGTATCAATATAGGGATTCAATTTTTTAGAATATAATCACTCTATATATCTCTTGTATTCCTGAATATTTTTTATGGATTATTATCTGAAGAGTTCTCACTATGGTTTTGTCATCATATTATTAAAGGTTCACTAATAATTTCCTCTGATACCGAATATGAGGACCCAATACTTTTACACATATTATTACATGATTTTTGAAGAAAAATATCCATTAATACAATACAAGAATCATAAAGGAATAGTGCATTTAGAAGTCTAGGTTCATATTACATCAAAAGGATCTAAAACACAAAATCCCTTTTTTTATTATTTCGTAGTGAGCTCGTAAACTCATTTAAGTTCCTATAACTATATTGGATATCCTTGGGAATATATCAAAGAAATAGTTAATCTAAAAATCCTAGTAAGGGAATAAATATGAAATAGAAAAATAACATGTGAGTTAAAGATTTAACATGATATCATTAAAAAGAAGGCACACAAGTAATATAATTGAAGCATAATGTAACTAATGTGGTATCATAAGATAATGTAATTATATTAAATTTGGTAGAAACATATAACATGAAATAAACATGATTCAATGAAAACATATTCTACAATATCCCATGGAAGAAAGTCTCATAACAGATCATGTCTATACCCTAATCTCATACATGATGTCTCATGAGAAAAAATATTTCCTAATGCATTATAGTGCTATCTTGTTTCACCCATCATAACATGTTCCTGAAATATATGTATTCCACATAAAATTAATAAATTATAATTTATAATATAATAATTTACTATGTAAATAATTTTATTTTCATAATCATTCTTCATATCATATTCAAAGGAAATTTAATAATGAAGGAATTTTTTAGAAAATATCATAAAGAATGTATTCTCTGTCAAAGGAATGGATAATAAGATAGGTATACATGTGAGATACATATATATATATAATATAATTATTCTATAACACTAAGGGAGGGATAAAGAGAGTTAGAGAAAGAATGTTTATAACCCGATGAAAATGGTGGTTTAAAGAGATTTCTAACCTCGAGTATGAATTTTCACATGTGTTTTTTATCTCCACGAATTATAATATTAAGTTAATTATTTACTTTCATAGTAACATTTTTCATTTTTATTATTAATTTTATTTTAATTTTTACCATATCATATTAAATTAATTAACCCATTAATTCCACATCGGTTGTCTTCATGATAGACAACTCATATATCCAAAAACACATTGGTACGCTGAATAAGGTAAAATAGATAATTAATTCATCATATATATAATGGTAACTATGAAATAATTATAATTTTTGTAGGTAAATTAAATTTTTTAAATCAACCATGAAATATGGTTACGAAAAATGAACTACGTTACCATCATAGTGATGGTAGGTTGTACGTACACATGAATAATGATCCTATTTTTCAAATATCATAATGAAAGGAAGGTGAGTGTTATATTATATTTTTAATTAAGTAATTATATCATAAATATAATATTTTTTATTTAAATTCTCTTATACATATGGTACATTGTATTTGGTAATGATATAATTAAAAAACAAATCACATCCTTCGCAAGGAGATAGTCCTCTATACACATAAATGATGTTATCATTTTAAATTGATGGAAAGGTAAGAAATTATATGATATATTAATTATAAATAATAGATAACATTTAATTATTATCATATATGTACACTAAATTAATATTTCTTACCTTCCATTTAATGCTTAAGTGAAGAATGAATCACATCGTTTTTTGAGGTGGTAGTCTTTCGTACACGCAAACGACTTTATTGTATTCTCTACGGAAAGTAAAGTAAAATGTTATATATGATACTAAAATTATAGAGTTAAAATTATATCATACATATAATATATAAAAATTAAATACATCATTAAATCCATCCATGAGAAGTGGTTATGGAAAATGAATTATGTTGGTTGGCGAGGTGATAGTTCATCGTACACCGAAAGAATGATTTAATTTCCCAATCAAGGGAGGAGGAAATGATTGTATGTTATTGACTTGAAATAAAAATATATAAGTGTATAAAAGTTACTATGATTACTTTATCATCATTTTTTTATAAAATTTTGGGGATTTGGAGAAAAACAAAATTAAAATGCTCAGTTAAGGGTGTTACCTCTTCTTCCGAAAACATCTTTTTATATTCAACAGATACCTTAATAAGTTGTAGTTATGACCAAAAAGGACTTCTTGATTAGGGTATTTGATTTGGGAATATATTTTTTCAGGTGTTTTTTTGAATGAAAATGTTTTTTAGATGTGTAATAGAGTGGATATGGGGTGTCCTTTTATAAGTGGAAGAGAGGACACACCTGGTGTTTTTGAAAAGGATGAATTACTCCTAGGTTTATATCATGAAACATTTATCCAAAATGAACCATTTTAAAACCTTATAATATATAAGTTCTAAATATTACCATAAAATAGAAATTATGTATGTTTTGGATCATTTTTAACTTATATATTTTTAGGTTAACCCCTAGTAAAACTTGTTTTACCTTAATAACTGAAATTAAATTTTAGTGTTTCCATTATTAATTATGTTAAAAAATAATAATTAAAAAATTAAATAACATAATTTATTCTAATTAATAAAATGGAATAAATTTTTCCAAATTAAAATCCAAAAATTGGTAAAATTTAATTTAATATAAAACTTGTAGTCATGTCGAAAAAACGATTTTCCAAAATAAAAACTTCCACAAGATTAAAAGGTTTTTATATCAATATTTAATATGAAATTGATTAAGATGAACTAATTTGGATTACTAAATATATAATTTAACTAATTATACATTGAAAACTATATTAAAATAAAATCTTTCTTGTAAATTACTTAAATGAAAAGGCAATTTTTAATAAAAATCATTTTTTTCGATATTATTCGAAAAATGAAACCTTTTAGAAAAAAACCCCAAATTCATCCTAAGATAATTTATATATGATGATTTAAAAAAATAATGTAATTTTTTATCATAATGTTTCTAAAATTTTTAAATTTTAATTTTATATTATGTGGTTAAATCATGACCAAACCAACTTTTAAAAATATATTGTTTTTCAAAAATCATTTCATTTTATTTCAAGTGGTTCTTATTTTAGGTATAATCATTAGATAACTATTGAGTTTATTATGTAAATTTGTAAACCATATAATTTTAGTAATTTATTTATACATATTTATACCTTCCAACATTACTGCTAGTTAATAATGGTCATGTTTAAAAACTAATATTTTAATATTGCGTCATGTTTTTAATCCTAGTGTTGCATGCATGGTAAGATATTGAAGACATTAAACATATTTAAAGATAAATATGACTTAAATTATTAAGATGTAACATTATATTATTATCTTGTTGTTTCATGAAATATATATTATCAAATATGATGTTCCTCTTCCAAAATCTTGAGGTTTTACATTCCAAATCCTATGAAAACAATATTGTATAAAAATGATATAAAAATAGAAAAATGGTTTTATTAGGGTAATATTTACTACATGTTAAATGTAATTTTTCATTATAAGTTTCCTTGTGAAAAAGTAGGAGCCAAAGATCTAGTTTTGTGGAATCTATAGTTTAGGTAGTCGAATTTAAGTGAAGAACAACAATGAATAAAATAGGATGCTAAGGGATACCATGTCAGGGATGACAACATAGTGGGATTTCAGAATCACTGTTAGAAAATGTGGTTCTATGTGAATTTTTAATGTCGTAGGGGACTCATCAAAGGATAGTTGATTCTGGAGGCTAGAAAACCCCTATGTCACATTCCAAGGAATATTGAGTATCGGGATTTAAAAGAAGAAGAAAAACATAAGAAGAGTGAGCTTGATTTTGGGTGTTTAGAAGGGAATTTTGTCTGGGAAATTTTTATATCATGGTTTTAAATATGTTATTCTTTAATGAGAAGATTTATGAAGGAGATAACAAAACATGTGTTTCTAGAATGAAAATAATATATGTCTTATATATCATGTAGGTAACAGTGTAGGTAGGTTCAATGTTGTGGTGGTGTTGTCCACGCCATGTAGTAGTTGAGTCAGTATATTCATAGGTTTGATGTTTATAACATTAAGGAAGATGATCTAGAAAATAAATTAAATATCATGACTCTGGATTATATGGGATATTTGGATGATTTTAAATCAATTTTGAAGAATATTTAGAGGTATTATTTTCCCATCATGATCATTAATTATTAGAGACCCATGGTGAAGGAAACGAAGGGAATTTCTATAGGATATAGAGTAAAGGAAAATCAAGACATATAAATATATCTATCTCTATAATTTAATTTTTTTTATTATGGAAAATATGTGGTATTGGGGCGGATTTTATATATCCATTATTGAGTTAGGAATTCTATATTTGTGTTGAATAGATTAGAAGAAAGAATTATCACTTACTGAATACTTTTCCAAAAAATTATGACTGAGTTTCCATGATGACTCATTTAAGGTGAGTTTGATTACATGACATTCATAGCAGTACTGTAATCGAGAATTGTTTTGATCAATCTAACTAATTTTTACTCATTATATCTAAAAAATGAGTTTGTACTACATTTGAATATATTATAGAGTGGTAATCCCTTTAGATCATGGATTATTCTTAAAATTATTTCCCTTATACATTGTATAAAACATAAGGTCTAAATATAATTAATCATAAAAAATCAATAAGATAAATTCATTAATATGAAAATAGGCTCTGATTCCCAATGTTATAGCCACAAAGTATTTAAGTGAGAGGTACCCTAAGAGGGGGTGAATTAGGGTATGGAACTATTCTAAAATAAACTCTATTTCCTCAAACTCCATTGTCCCTAGAGAATATAGACATCCTAATTAGTTGGGTCACCCTATTTTTCATCATTTAACTATACTATAATTGTTACCTCTCTATTGTTCAAATATTTAATCAGATTGGAAAACAATTCTTCACCCACAAACATACAGACATCGATTATGTAATTCATAAAATTACCATGAAAAAACAAAATACATGAAGATTTTACTTGATTTTATTGAACTAGGATATACTAAGGAATATGCAATAAGTATTGTTTCAATGTACCAGAATCCATTAAACACATTGTTTGGTGTTATGATTAGGATAATCCTGGGATTACTCCCCATAAAAGGTTTAGATACAACTCATTACTTACAAAGGATCACATCCCTCGCTTCTTCTATTTTTCTTAATACTCTATAAATGGATTAATACTATAGAAACAAGGATAAAACATAATAACCTCATTATTAAAGATATGATGAGATTATATTGGTTCCCTTTTATCTCCATGTTTCTCCTACACAATCTCATTATGAACGTCACATGAATAGTAATATATTTCCAATAGTCATTATGGAGACTCGTTCTTCCTTATTTATAATTTACTTCAAAGAGTTACAATAATTTATTATATACACTCCAAAGAAATATAAAAATACTCTTTAAATATTATAAATATGAAATCAACCTCAATCCATATATTTTACCTATTAGAAGACTCTTATAATTAATATATATCTTTAGCACCACAATTTATGTTTCATTATATCCAATATCAATTATCATTATTCCTTTATCAAATATATTTACAAATTCATCATTATGATGAGGAAAAAATTATTATAAATCTTCATCAAAACTAAACTAAACTCACACTCATATCTTCTGTAATTATATTCTAGGATTTATCATATAGTTCTAGCATTCTTCTCTAGAATGACAAAAGCTTTGAGCGATGGAATATTTTGACTCAACTCTTATATGGTATTGTTTTCACCACAATGGAATGTAACCTACCTCCATAGTCATCCCTATTTCTTGGATCCTATATCTTATTCGCATTCTAACAAAACATATTGTGTCAAAATGGTTTAGAAATCTTCCCATTATATCATAACACATTGATAACCATGAAATATAAGTTGCTATAAATAAAATCCATTTAAAATACACATCTATGTGCATATTCTTCTCATGTTCCACATATTCATTGTAATCCTAACACATAATATTACTTGTAATATGAAATTGGGTTTCTCAAGATTCTTAACCCATCTATCCCCACACATGTCCCATGTGGTATCCCAAACTCCCATTGTGGACCTCCCTATTTCCATGATAGATTTGGAAAATCCACCACTTTATTTTATATGGTTTCTTCTATATGAACTTCCCATTTAAATCTTTTACATTATTCCCTGAAATTTTTCATCCATTACCATAGATTCAAAAATACTTTATATTATACTCCTATTTTTTCATAGTTTAAATTATAATGGAAAACCAATTGTATATCACATGAAGGAAAACTACAACTTATTTTTAAAATTTATTTTGTAACTTCAAAATATTGAGAGTAATAGATTGGAATAATCATTATGGTTATGGTTCTCTTTTCTAAAACTTATTTGATCCACTATCATCTTCATTAATAATTTCAATAATTTCTTAACCATACTCATGACTATATACACTCATTGATTTTAATTCCCAATATTTAGGTCTTCTTTTCATTAGAGTTACAAAACTCAACACCAACACCAAAAGGTTTTGAAAATATATTCCAAAACCCCAAGAATTTCAAAACACCAGATTCTATTCTAGACTTGTTCAAAAAAACATTGTATAAACTAAGTTTTTTCCTTAAGAATAATGTTTTCAATAACTCTGTCATGAAAAATTCTATAAAACTCCATTACTTTGGTTGCTAATAATTCCACCATTGTGTTTTCAATATACTCAACAAATTATATTCAACATTAGTATTCTAATAATATTCTCCTTGGTATTTATTTCCAATAATATAGTGAATCAAAGAATCATCATTTCATCATAATGCACCATACTACCCTTTTCTACTCCCCATTAAAGGAGTGGGTAAATTCTGATTTCCATGATGCTTTATACTCCCCCTTTAAAATAAAATACAAATAAAACCACTTTCTATGAGTAATTTCAATATTTTGGTATTTCGTTTATTCTACTTGACATTATAAAACACATGTACTAATATTATTTCTCATGAAAGCTTTATTAGGGACACCAGTTAATACCACTTGACACTATTTTACTAGAAGTATTCTCCATTATATTTGATGAGTATAGTGGAATCATAGATTGATCATATCCTAATATTTTATAATATTAATTAAATTATATTAAAGAGACTAAGATACCAATTTTTCAATATACTTTAGGAATCTTGTAATTTCTAGCTTAAGTGAGACATACTACCTTTTAAATACAACTCCATATTTCTCATTCAAACTCCAAAAAAATAACAAATGAGAATGTATTATAAAATAATTTATAATAGTGGTATTACCACTAAGAGGTTTTCCATTAAGATAACCTCTAAGTCTAATGATTTCAAAGATGATGTTAAAACAAGAGATTTAGGCAAAAACAACATTTTTTCCATTACACTCTCATATTTCAAAAAGAATCATTAGGTAAATATTTTTAGAATGAATTAGGGAACACATCCGATAAAATAAACCACACATTCACAAAACCATTATTGATAAAATATGTGGTACATAGTGTATTATTCATAATATATTTAATCATTACATGTCATCTTTAAGAAATGAACTTGATGTAAATTACCAAAACTGATACCAATAGTTAAAGAAAATTTTTATTTTCATCCTTTAGGTGTATTTCATTTGTTTATAGGGATATCAAATTTGGATCTTCATATCCAAACTCCCCTTAACATGCTCATATTTATAAATAAATTAAAAAGAAATATTTATCATGAAATTAATCATGTTCTAGTAGCATATAATATCCTAAGATAGTAAAATGATATTAAATATTAAATTACTTGTTTGATTCAAATAAATAAATCATGAAAAAAATTGATGATCCTCTTTTATTATTTCCTTTTCCATATTTGAGTATTAATATTGAATGATAATATGTGTTCTTAACACCACTACCTCATTTAGAACTTAGTACCAATTGTGATGCCAGTTATATGACAGCACCTATAATTGGATAATGTGTTCTCTAAAACCACTTGTTGTAATTTTATCTCTAACAAGATACAATTTGTAATTATATGAGTCCTCATATTGAAATTTAGAGAATTAATTGATTCAAATTTCATCTTCTGGTGTATTTTTAAAATAGATCATATATACCCCAAAACATAAAACAATTTAATAACAATTAACAATATTTTAAATACATGGGGAAATCGGTTCTTCAACATTACTCAATTTGAGGAAGATGGTGATCAAATCTAGACCACCAATTTACCTTTAGCCATAAATTTAAATTATATCTTCAAATATTAATCAAATTTGTTAGAATCTGATTTGTTTTTTACAAATTTTTGATTATTATTTTTTCTGTATCGAAAAAAAATATTCCTTAGTTACTCCTAAAAACAATGATTTATTTCCACATCACGGGTTGTGATTTTATTTTCCAAAGTATCATTATACCTTGTTCTTTCTATAATAATTATTATATTTTTTTAATATATACCTTTCTTTTGGATATATATTTCACATAAAAGTATCCAGTTTTTATAATATGTGAACTCCTTTTGTTTTTCTAAATCTTTTTATTTTATTTCCTGGAAAATCAGTATTCACCAAAAGTTTTACTCTTCTTAAAAAATAGCATTTCGATAATATTTAAATAACACATGATATTTAAATTTAAAGGTAACAAATTAATCATTGAAAGAAATCTATTTTCCTATTTTCATTCCATATGAAATTCTATTAATATTTCCATTAAGTTCACGACTAACATAATAATATTTATTATAATAATAATTGTTCCTCCTTTATTGTGGTTGGTAAATATTTTTTACTTATTTTCAAATAAATTAATAGAAATATATATAATATAATTTTTTATGAAAAAAATATAAAAATTACCTTGTATAGAACAATAAAAGAACACTTCTCTATACCATCCATTGGAACAACTTCATTTGTCCTTTACTTTTATAGGGACCTTCTATATGTTTTATCATCACTTATATTGTTTCCATTTTCTTGGTAAATCTCACAAATTTATTCAATTTGTTCATTGGAGGGTTTTTATCATTATCTGGGCCAATTTCCATCATGAAATTTAGCCTCTTTGAGATAACACATATTTCATGATTTTCCTATGATATAGAAATAGTTTTAATAAAATAATTATCACATATGGAAGGATAATCAAACAATAAGTTTAATGATTCTTTTATAATTTTATTACCCATGGAACATGTTTTTTATACTTACATATTTATAGAGATTAACACATTTTCAATTTACTATATCTTCATGATTTTGGTTTCTTTTATATTATACATATAATCCTGAAAAATATTACCATTAGAAATATCATTCCATAATTCACTGAGATGCTTATTTATCTATCCAAACTTCTATTTATCTATTTTTCATATAATTAATGTAATCCTTAAGGATTATATTCTCTGGCTTCAGTTCCTGTAGAACCCTAACTAATTCTTCCAAGTGTGTAGCAAGTTATGACTTTTTTTTATATTAGGTTTATAACTTTTTTGTGTTAGGGACATGAAAAATCAAGCTAAAAATAAATTTAATTTACATCATTACGATAATTTAAACATTAAATTACATAATAATCATATATATCTTGGGGAACCAGTTGGTTTAGTCAATTTGAGGAATATTTACATATAAACGTATTTTACAAACATGTAAACCTTTCTTCAAACTCAGAATCTTCTAGACACAATTCAAGAAAAATCTCATAAGTTATAATATTCATAACCTATAGAAGGGAAACATAAGAAAGGTGTGAGCTCAAACACTCCATAAGGGAAAACATTTCAATATTTCATTAAGGTTTAGATCATAAAAAAATGAAACCAAATTGTTATGGGATAAATTTTTTATTAAAAATAATATGGGAAAATAATATTTTATATAAATCGTAAATTAATGACATATAATATCAGAATAACAAATATGTATCATGACATAAGAGTGTGAGATAAGCGTGGAAACATGGAAGAAATAAATGATATTATAAGATAATTGAGTTTTAAATATATAGAAACAACATTAAAGACAACATATTAAGAATAGATGAATGTGTACTCCCTATACCATCGTCACATAGTGGAAAAATTCCCACCGTTGATTGGGTTCAAACCCTATTCATATGAACATAGAAGAAAACATCAACTAATAAATTGGGTTCGCTTCCCTTTCCCATAAACATAGTGGGAAATGTCTTATCATGTATTAGGGTAATTCCTTAATCCAATACATAAAATATCATGACATATAATGATTTAAAAATTTTAATTAGACGTTTAGATGATTTAGATCTTATCCACCACATAACATAGAGTGTTTAGGATAACTACTTATACACCATACATGGTATCTTGTGTGATAAAAACATTACCCAGTGCATTGGAGGTATATATAATTTTGGTCCGAACTATCATATAATCAGAATAATGTTATATATATGTGTACATATTTCATACGAGGAATAGAATACATACATAAATCGTAAGAATGATAAAACCCATGAGAAAGAATCAAGTTTCATAATCATGTCTTAAAACATAACTGAAGGATATATAATATGGAATCCCAAGAGAAATAGAAATTAAAATATATATTATGTTCATATTATAATAAAGAAACATAGGTCTTGAAAAATTTGTTTTAATGTTGGGAAATTCAAGAATAATATCATGTATATCTAAGAATAAAAATTACGTACAGAGGTGATGTTTTTTAAATGTGTATGGGATATTTTGAGGAAGTAAATATCTTTTAATATCTATTTAGATAAAGATTTTACTAGGATGGTTTTCCATAAAATAATATGTGTTTTGAGGTGATATTTATAGTGAAAAATAGTTTTTAAAGGTGACACTTGTCCTGAAGTATGACATCTAAAGTTTCCCATTTTATTTTTTAAAAATATCTTTTTTGAAATCATGCATTATAAAAATGATAATATAATTTTTTTGAAAATATGAAGACTGAAATATTAAGGTCACATAAGATAAAACATAATTAGGATTCCAATTAAAAATGAGAACATTTTTGGAATGGTAAATTCCGAACAAGGTGGAGAAATGTTTGTTAAAGATGATGAAAATTATTCCCACCAAAGATATATTTTTTTAGTAATAAATTCATTAAGGTAATGATTTGAATAAAAAATGTAACATTCCCTAGATATATGAACTATAATATCACTATATAATAGAATAAATATATATTGTAAAAAATAGAAAAAAATAATCATTATGACTCATTAAATAAGTTGAGTTATGGAAAACCCTTAAAGGTTTTGAAACTTTTTAGGCATAACTCCATGAGAACAGGATATTTGAATAGAGAATTGAATGTCATGAAATTTAGAGAGTCATGATTGACAATATTTAAGGGTGTTAGACAAAAAATTCCAAATTAATCATGGTGTATAATAATATATACATTTTAATTGGTGAAAATTGAGATAAGAAACCCTTACCTTGTTCTGGGTTCATTCAACACATTCACATGACTTCTTTGGTACCATGAACTTTATCTTGAAATTAACTAAGGAAATTAATGGATAATGAAAAATTATTGAAACTAAATTATTATATACATGAGAGACTATTTGGGGAGAAACCAAATGGTATATTTTTATGATGGAATTTAAAGGGATATGTGTAGTATGAAGTGGTGGAAGTTCATCCATTTTATAAGTAAAGAAATGGGGACTTTGGGGAATACCATTTAATTTTCAATGATATTGTTACACTATTCAAGGATCAATGGATCCAAAATTTCTAAATAACAATGTTTGGGGTGATCATGGGTCATGAAATCCCCAAAAAATTATTTCCAACAATTTTTAAATGTGATGGATGTTATTTTTTTCTTCATTGTTTAATTTTTCCATTTTATTATTGGTGTAACTAGTTTTTACACAAGTAACATATGTTTTATTAATTATATAAATTATCCATACTAAAAAAATTGGATATTATGAACAAACATATAATATAAATTTAATAAAATAAAATTTATAATTAAGAGAATATTAATATTATAATTAAAACATTCCATATTTTTTAAAAAATGTTTTAGAGATAAATAATTTTTTAACATTTAGTTTTATTAATATTATTTTGTTTTGATTACCAATTAAATGAGTTATAATTTATTTAATTATTTTATTAATATTTTTATTAAAGTAATTTTATAGAAAATATTAATTTATTTTATTAGATAAAAATTACATAATATTAATAAAATAAATCATAGAAAATAATAG
This sequence comes from Viscum album, assembly GCA_963277665.1. Lineage (NCBI taxonomy): Eukaryota > Viridiplantae > Streptophyta > Magnoliopsida > Santalales > Viscaceae > Viscum > Viscum album. The sequence continues at coordinate 1,059,205,663 of OY728129.1, forward strand.
TTTTACCGTTAGTAGGGTTATTAACTTTAATCATAATAATCATACTTTTATGCTAAAAATGGAAATGAAACTATTACATAATATGATCATGTTAATCTAAAATATTAATTCCATTTATTATATTTAACTTCTATAAGTTATGAAAACTAATTTTTTAATATAAGTGATTAAATCAAGTTTTTTAGTAAAATAATACTTATGTTTATAAAAATAAATAAATGGGTTTCATAGATAGAATATATAAATTTTGAATGATTTATTTCACTTATAACAATATTCGTATATATAAAACATTCAAAAATATTTATTTTATTCTTTTATTATGATAATTTCATATTGGGGTTGATTTTAGAAATATGTGTATTTTTTGACTATTCACCTAAAAACCAATGTATTTACAAAATCACAAAAAATAATTCTAAGACAATATTGAAAATATAAATAAGAAATATAAATAAGTTTCATTTAATTATTATTATAAAATTTATACATTTTGTTTTTATATATGACATTTAATGAAAAAACTATATAAAAATAAACATTCTTTTTCTTTAAAAGTAAAAAATGTAAAATGTGTAAAATAAACATGATAAATAAGAAATTAAATAAATAAATACCTGATTATATCATCCTAATTTCTATATACATATCTCATAAAGATCACTATATAAGTTATAATAATATGACACATTATGGTTTCTGTTTAGGGGGTGATTCTGTAATCATAGATCTCATGGTAAATTCCACGACCTTGAATTTCTCTCACATAATTTTTTTTATTTCGTAATTTTTCATGTTCTGCTTGGTATTAGTCAAAATAAAACCCTAGTAAATCTAATTCGTTTCTAATCATTGATAATTGAGATTCATAATGGATAATTTTCTACCAAATGAGATTTATTCCCCTTTTCTCTATAAATTTCATAATATGGTTACATTATTTTAAATATAATAATTTAAAGGCTATATTATAATAGTAAAATTTGATAATTTTATTTTAATGTATCTAAATTTAATTTTAAATTTTTTTTGTGTGTAAACCAATATATACACTAAATTTTCAATTAAATGGAAAATTTATATAGTAAATTCTAGGGGTGTCCCATAAATAAATTTGTGTCCTCAAAATTATATTTATTTCATACTAATAAAAATATCCAGCGTTGTATAAGACAAATAAGTGACTCAATTTATAATTTCTAGAGAGATATCACCCTTAAAAACATTGTAAATATATCTTTTCACATCATAATATTTCAATATTAAATTATGTATAAGGACACTTTTACGAATCATAATTTCACAAACCATTATGGAGATTCATATACAATGATGATACAATGAGGAGTTTTTATTTATAACACAAAATCTAACAGTTCATGAAAACAAACATTGAATGAGACATCCAGAAATATAAAGTGAAAAAATACTTGGCACTACTTAATTATCACTATCAAATTTTGTATTATTCCTTTCATAGGATTTTCCTTGCTCCCATTGTTTAGGGGTTTATTGGTATAGATCATAAAATGTATCCCTTGAATTGATGAACTAGTTTTCATAGGTCGTAAATTACACAAATCTAAAACATTCATTTTCTAGTGGATCATTATGGAGAATATTATTTGTTCCCATAATTTTAACTAAACTCTTCATTTTTCCTTAGCATTACCATAGATCAATCATACAGAAATTTTGTTGATACCTTCCCTTGGGGGGACTCTTCCCACATTTGTGACAATAAATTAATTGAAAATTTTTTCCTTCAGAATGTATGTCACTTGAACATCCATGATACTTCATCCTTCTCTTCATTAGTTTTTTTGGGATTTCAACTTTTTACAGGTTTTTAAATATATTTCATGAAATTTTGTTTAGTATAATCACAAAGGTTTATCATTACAAATCCCATTTTAATGGGGTTTTAATTGAGTTAATCATCGCATTTTCGCTCTCATCCATTTTTAAAATTTCCCTTCTAGTTCCATCCATTACTATAACCAAATGTGGTAAACATGAGTAATGATTAACTAAAATTATAAAAGTATTATCATAAATTATCTTATAAAAACTCAACCGTGAAGTGCATTTCTCTTTAAAAACATCAAATTTTCTTATTGATGGACATAAATCACTCTTATATTAATCTATGCTTATTCTGGATGGGTTCTCTCAGACTTTAAAACGTAAATAATAATATAATAAATTCGTTATAATCTATTGTAAAGAAAATTTTATTAACCAAAAAATATACCTTGGGTGTGTAAAACTATGTGTCTAATTATGCCACTTTTTCATGCACCGAGTAATGATTTAGTTAATACCAAACACATTTATTTATTCATTTTACCCCTAGGTACATTTGTTCTAGATCCTAAATCCACTTATCGTATCCAAATAGGGAATTCATTATTAGTAAAACCATATACTAAAAAAACATTAATTTTTTGGATATTATCCTATACTTAGTTGTACCACTTAGGTTATCACTAAAGTTATCTAATATTAATCACCAAAATCACTAACCTGGTTTTAAAAAATATATAAACACTCTTCTAGTACAAACAATCGTGATTTGATCTAAATATATATTTAATTTACATCATTACAATAAGTTAAGCTTTACATCTAATAATAATCTAAAACATATCATATAACCTTTTTGATTATTGTCATTGAGAACCAATTACATATGAAAAATATTTTAGAAAATTTTAAACCATTATCTATATTTTTAGTCTTCTATAACCCATTCTATAACTTTATCATAATTTATACTTCTATTTATATCTTGGGGATCAAATATATAATAAATGAGTTATCACATAATCCCAATAAGGGAAAACATATCAACATGTTATCAAGGGTTATATCACAAGAATATGAGAAAACATGAATATAGGAGAAATTTATCATAAAAACTAACATGGGATAATAATGTTTTACATAAATCATGAAGTAGATATATGTGATATCAAAAGAATAAATATTTACCATGACATAATATTGTGACTTAAGCAAAGAAACATTGAATAAGGAAATGATAACAAAAGAACATGGAGACATAAACATATAGAAACAACATGAAACATGACATTATAATCATAGTTCAAGGTTCACTCCCAAGAAAATCATCACATAGTGGAAAAAGTCTCAGAGTGTATTGGGTTCACTTATTATTCCCATGAATATAGTGGACAATGTCCCATGGTGGATTGGGTTCACTTCCTATTACAATAAACATAGAGGAAAAAGTCCCATAGTCAGTTAGTTTCACATTATAATACAATAAATTATATATCATGAGATATAAATCTTTAATTGATGTACTATAGGTCTATATAATTTCCATCCCACCATTAACATAACATCATGTGATTAGTCTAACCGCTCGAGCACCATACATGATTTCTCAGGATATGAAAACATTACCCAATACGTTGGAAGGTTATATAGTTCTAATAAGACATGTCATATAATAAAAATAAAAATATTTTCATGTATACATGTTACACATGAATAAAATAATGCACATATAAATAATAATCATTATATAATCCTTGATAAATAATTGGGTTTCATAATCTAGTTTGGAAGCATAACCGAAGGCTATATAATAAGGACTCCCACGAGAAAAAGGAATTAAATTATTTTGGATCTTCATATTTTATAAAATAAATAAATGTCTTCAAAATTGAATTCTAATGTAGTAAAAATCATAATATGAATCAAGGATTGGTAAAAATACAAATGAACCACATGAGTAATTTTTTTCAAAATATGCATAATAGATTTTAATGAAGGAATATCTTATAATTTACCTTTAGACAATAGTTGAACTAAGACGGTTTTCTAAAAATTAGTTATGGTTTTAAAAATCTATTCATGGGTAAAATATTTTTATGGAGGTGAAAATTATGAAATAAGAAATCGAATGGTTCCCTATTTATGTTTTCAAAACACCACTGTTAAAATCTCACAACATAAAAATTAAAATAAAATATTATTTTGAAAAGTGGAAGTGGTAAATATGTCTACCACATGAGATAAAACATAATTAATTTTCGAATTTATAATGGGAACATTGGTGGGAAGGGAAATTATAGGCAAGGAGGGGAAAATTCTTTTAAAGAGAATCAGAATTATTTATAATAATGATATACTTTTTTAGAAATTAATTCATTCAGGTAATGATATAAACCACGATGGTAGACTTTCTTAAAGGGTGGAATTAAAATATTATTATATTATATAATAAATAAATCTTGTAAAACCATTGTAAAAATGTAATCATTATGACTTAATAAATATGTTGAGTCAGTAAAAACACTTAATAATTTTAAACTTTTTTAGTTAAAACCCCATCAGGGAAGGATCATTGAATAAAACACTAAAAATCATGATATATAATGGAATCTTTATTTAAAAATACTAAAGGTAAGTAGATAAAAAATGACATATAAATCATGGAGTAGTATAATAAATATGTATTAACGGGTAAAAAAATAAGATAAAAAAATTCATAACATGTTTTCGATTCGTTCTCACATGCACAAAACTTATCTGGTACCTTGAACTTTCTCTTCAAACTATCTTTTGAATTGAATTGATTGGGCTTAATAATTGATATATAGTTTTTTTATATTGATAGAGTATTTGGGTAGGAGAATAATGATATAATTTTCAGAAGTAATTTTAAGGTATAGGTGTGGTGTGAAGATGTGTAACTGTGTCCCATTTATTAGTGATGAAAATGGAACTTTAATGAATAGACTTTACATTTCAATAATTCCATTACACTATTCATGGTTCAATGAATAAAAACTTCTGAAATAATATATTTTTAGGTGATATTTAGCTGATAAATCCTTAACAATGTATTTCTAAACACACTATAAATATGTTGGATGCCAATTGTTCTTATATTTTACTTTTAAATTTTTTAATTTTCACTAGGGTAGCTAGTTTTTAATTGAGTAAATTATATTTTTCTAAACATATAAAATAATTCCTATTATAAAATTTAGGTCTTATGGAACTAAATTTAATCATTATTTAGTTAAATACAATTTATAATTAAGATAATGTAAACTTTTATATTAAAACATATTATATATAGCAAAAATATTTTTTAGAAAAAATTGATTTTCACCGTTAAGGTTTATTAATCTTATTTATTATTGATAACCAATTTATTAGTTGAAAATTTACATAAATATATGATTTAAAATAATATTAAATCCACTTGTGAGTAGTGATTAATTTATTTTATTAGATAAAAATTAAACAATATTAATAAATCAATTCTTCAAAAATAATAGTTTTACCATTATCATGGTCATTGACATTAATCATATTAATTATAATTTTATACCCTAAATTGAAATTGAACATATAACATAATATGGTTATGTTGTCTAAAATCTAAAAACCCTTTTTTGGATTTAATTCCTCTAAGTGAGAAAAAATTATTTTTTAAAATAATAGAATAAATTATTTTTTATAGTAAAATATTACTTATATTTCCAAAACGATATCCATGGGTTATATAAATACAAAATAGTAATTTTAAATTATTTTTTACTTATAAATAAATATATATATATATATTGTAGAAAAATGTTCAAAATTCTTATAATTCATTCTTATACTTTGATAAGGTATTCTTCGGCGGTGGTTAAGGAAGGGGATTACATTGGCAAAGATCTTATGGAATTTTAAACAAACATGAATTTATATTCAATATGATGTCATGCATACCACATTTATTCAAATTTGTCTTGGTCTTTGTCAAGATAAAACTCTAGTGAAGCTACATTCTTTTAGATCTCAGATTACTGAGCATTATAACAGACGTTTCAACTACCTTATAAAATTTCACCACTTTTTCTTCATAGATTTTGAAATATGTTAATTTTATTTTATACCCCCTAATTTAATGACTATATCATAATAGACAAATTTAAAATTTTTATTTTAAAGTATCTCAGTTTCATTTTATTTAATTGTTTTTTGTGAAGTATGCTATTGATATAATGTTTAATTAAATGTAAAAATTATATAGTAAAGTATAGGGGTGTTATAAAATCCATTCTCTATGAAATCATCTTTGAGATTATTCATTATTTTCCCATAAATTTGTATCCACATGGATTCATATCTTTTTTATGCTCTTAAACATATCAAATTCAATTTTCAATGAATAAACATAGATCTATTACAACTTATTCATTTCTTTCAATTTAATATTTTCTTTTTTCATCCATTGATGTATCTTGTTTGATAAGTAGACTACTTCAAACATTGGTTTTCTTGATATCTCATCATCATTTGTGAATTCAACTTCACTTAGGATTTCAATATCCTCAATTAATCCGAAAACATAATTGAGAATTTCAAAAGATTCTTGTTATTAATTTTTCATAACTCTCTTCTAAAGTTCACTGGAATACTCCATATGGATAACACATTTCCCTTAATATATTCCATTAAATTCATTGACCTTCTGTTCATCAATATATGATATTTTTTACTCTAGTTTATATCCTCATAGTTTTATTTCTTATATGGCTCACTCATCATCATTAGAAAAGGACTCTGGTAGGGGGAGAGTTCCCATATGATATATATATATATATATATAATAGATCCTAGGATCCCCCTAATCCTATGGGGACTTAGAATGTATCACTATAGTGTGGCACGTGTAGGCCATGGAAAGACACATGTAAGCTAGGTAGGGGGGTTATTAAACCCATGTCACAGATTAAGGACGAACTTGCCTCATATATCCAACAATATACCCCTAAACATTACCTGAGTGGTTTGAAATTTCCTCCACCTCTAAATCCATATGCATAGATTTTTCAACCCTCTATACAAGGTATTTTTCACTCTGGATCACTACATCATGATTTTCTTTCTCCTAGGGTGCACTACTTATCAATGGAAAAGTACTTTTGTAGGGGGATACATTCCATTATATATATATATATATGAGAAAATTTAACTTCCCTCACCACATTCAAGACTCAGAATGCAGTGCCATGATGTGGAATGTGTGTCCCATGACGTGGCACCTAGCATCCAGAAAAGATAACAGTTAAACCCAGTCCATGAACCTCAAGAAGCACTATCCTCCTATATCCAAAATAATTTAACGTCATACTCATTTTCTTTTTTTATATAATTAAAATGAATCCATTTTTTTTCATATTCATCCTATTTATTTCAACATTTTTCATATTTAACAAAATAAAAAATAAATGAATACACTAATGTTATCCAGATAATGTATCATTTTTTACATGGTTATCATATATAAAATATAACATTATTAAATATATTTATAAATTATAAATAATTAATATATAAAGTATATAAAATAATATAAATAAAGACTATGTTTTATAATACATTAAAAAATAAATAAATATAATAAAATTATATATATATAATACACATAGACACAAATTCGTTTTAAAAAAGATAAATATTTGTGTGTAAATATAAAATTTTCTATGTTTGTAAACATGTTTATTGGTTCCTTTATTACTATATTTTTGGTTTTTTATCTTGAGTATAAACTTTTCCCTATAAATAAGTAGATACCCATGTAACAATCATGGTTGTTGGATTTTTAGCCTAATATTCATATTATTTAAATTGTGTTATTGTGCATAGTTATGGATTCACTGATGAATTAAATTGCTTTGTTAATTGATTAGTGTTTATGGGTAATGAGATAATTTAAAATGGAAATGGTATTTTATTGGGATATGAAACTCGATCTAAGAGTTTGATGAAATATACTAATTTTTTAAAGACTATTGAAGTATGAAAATAAAATTTCGGAAGTGATCATAGAATACCTTTTATATATTTCATTTTACTAGATATAAGGATCACGTTTTCATCAAATAAGAATGGTTTTGAACTCCTGCCTATTATGAATTTAGCCTTAGTTTTTAGAGAAGTGGTTTCTATATGAATTGTGGATAGGTGCATTTGAAGGTATTCATTTTAGTGAGCACAGTTTTTCAATGGGATGCAGTCGGTAGTCAGTGTGTACCCAATATGGAGATCAGAATATGTAGGTGCAAGGATGTTATTGATTTGGGGATGAAGTCGGCAGTAAGAATATTTCCAGGATAGCGATAGGCATAACAAAAGAAGGTTATAACAATTGGATCATGTTGAAATTATAAATACCCAAACATAACATGGTCATCAGGTCCTAGCCCTCTAGGTGCCACCAGTTTCCCCATAGAAATGTGGAGCCTTACCACTAACATACCCACTTTCTCAAATGGATCATCAGATAAATGACTATACAAATAGGAAAATGCATGATATTAATTGTATTCTTGATATTCACTCACACACAATAAGGGAAACATTCCATGAGTTCACCCATCCTAATAAATATTTTAGGCCAAAACTCATTAAATATATAGTTAAAATCAGGTAGGCAACTAAAAAGAAATTGGAACCATATTGAAATTTGCAATAACATTTATATTTATAACCCTTTAATCTTTATAGGGTGTTACAATAATCCCCCCTAGAGAATAATGTTCCCATTTTGGACCCTATAATTAAAACAAAAAAAATACAACTTCACTTATTTCTAGGTATTTCTTTTGATACTAATGTAACAACTAGACACTATTAATAACACGAACACCCCCACCATAACAAGGTTGTTTGGCCCTGTCCCTCCATGAACCATGATATGTGGTCCCCTCCCTAGGGTCGACACATGTGCCCAAATGGGTCATCAGACTAATGTCTATCCCCACATGATAATGCATGTTATTTTCGATGTGATTTTTCTTCACTGGAATGCACCTAGTAAAATTTTCTATGAGGTAATTCACCCAGATCACTACTCCATGGAAAACCTCTTTAACTGTGAAATTCTAATCACATGGACTCTTGAAAAGAAAGGTGAACCTTATTGACATGGTAATTTATCATTTTAACCCTTTATCATTCTAAGGTGTCACAATCACCACCCCCCCCCCCCAGAGCTCAGCGTCCCTATTGTGGGCCCTATATTTCAACCCAGACAGTGCTACTACAATTATAACTCGGTACTAGCTTAGATACCAATGTAAAAAACTAGGCCACACTAGCAGCACAGACACCCCCTTAACATGTTCTTTGGCTACTGGTCCTCCAAGAACCAAGACACGTGGTCCCCTAATTGGGCCCCACCCATGTTCCCAAACAGATCATCAGACAACTGATATTCCCCATATGCCAAAAAATGTTCTTTCTAGTGTGATTTTTACCTACTCACACACACACCATAAGAAACATCCTTTGAGGTTACCCAGAATTATGACTACTTCAATACCAACCTCTTTAATCGTGGAGTTATTTTCAGGTAGGATCTCAATAACAAAGGATCACCTTGTTGACATAGGTATTAACATTAAGACTTTTAACCCTTTATCAATCTAGGGTTTTACAATGGAGAGGTTGGAAATCAGGTATTGGGAATGAGTCTACTAACCCGGCTGCTGTGGGTGTCCTTGTGGCAATGATATAATGATTTCCGGAAGAGACATGTGGCATTCGGGGTAGTAAGATATGTCCTCTATAATGGGAGGGATAAGGCTTGCGGGCCATTGGAATTTGGGACAAACTTCAACGGTCTTAGGGGCCTTATTTGGGCCTTTAGGCCTTTTGCCTTATAGGCTCATATTTGGGGCCTAGAAAAATCCCATGAATGTAATTCAACCAATGGGCCATATGGCCACACAAATTTTAATAAATAAATGGTCCAATGGGTGATTTTCAATCGTAGGGGGTGGATGAGGATTAACCTAATGTGGTTCCTAGGGTGCATGTCGCTTTTCTTTCTTGTAATCCACTCTCTGTATAATATATTATTAATGTTATTATATATGCATAAATATTTTAATTATTATATTAATGAAATTATAAATATTTAAATCATGTATTTTAGTATATAAAATTGTAGTGAATTATAAATATAAATAAAAATAAAAAATAAATATTAAGAATAATATATACTAATTTTAACGTATAAATATTTAAATTTATATATATATATACATATAGAGACACACAAGGATATATAAATAAACACAAAAACATATATATATATATATATATATAACATATCAAAAAAACACATTAATGTGTGTGTGTGTGTGTACACAAATATATGCACATGATTATTTGAAGAAAAACCAAAATAATTTGGGAGCAAATAGATACTTTTATCTATATATTAATGTATAAACACACACACACAAGATGATTAATAGAGAGACAATCAGATATCATAGGGATTTATATAATATGGGATGAATAACACAAAAATTTTCAAACAAAAACTCATACAAGATCAGCTATTAAATCCTTAAAAAGAAGTTATGAATAGTATATTGGTAATTTTAGTGTCGATACATCCAAAAAAATTAATAGAGACAATAGAATGGTTAGGGTTTTACAATAGTTTGAATGGAGATGGATGAGTGGCATAACTGTTAGGGTTATTTTAAAATGTGGGAAATGGTTTTATCATCACTAATCAAAAAACAATAATAAATGTACCCTTTATTAACACTAAATTAATAAATTCTAATAAAAACATATATCAACGCTAAATTTTTCACAGATAAAGGCATAGCATTATTAGCACTAAAAACTGTAAAAATACCTTTTTCAGCACTACATTTAGTGTTGATAATGACATGATTTATGATCATTGATAAACACCTAATAGATGTTTAATTTAATCAATAGGTAAGAAAATTATGACACTTGAGGTTTTTTCCATTAAAAAAATAATATAAACAAATTGAATATTAAAAATAAAGAAAATTAAATTAAAAAATTACAATGAATAACATGTTATGAAAAAATAAATATTAAAAATTACAAAAATTTACTTTATAAAAAAAGTAGAAAAATAGTAATAATGAATAAAAAATATATTCTATATAAATTCAAACAAATGAATAAATTTTATAAATTTTATATAAATATGAAATATTTACAATAAATTACCAATTTAAAATGAATAAATAATATTTTTATAGATATTTAAATACAAAATAAAATTAATAAATCTTACTAATGAATAAATATTTCTCAAATCCGAGATGTGTTATGTGAAGAGTTTGGAAATTTTTAAGACAACATTGTTTTGGTAACAAAAAATTATTTCATTAGGGATAAATACATAGAATCCCATATAGAGGAAGAGGAATCATCAAGTATGGATGATCGGGCCAAAGGATGTCAATCTCCTAAGAAATGGAAAAGGGGAAGGCATACAAGAAGTTAGGGTGGGTCATGAGGATGAGGCGTTAGACACAAAATAAGTTGATGATTGATGGCTTTGTGTTTTGGTTGTGCTTATGTGTCATTTCAACATTGCACCTTCCTTCCTCATGCACCTGTACTTTCTTTTTATCAATTAATTTATAGGGCCACTTGTTTACTCATGGTTCGCACTGTTTGTGTACATACATATTTACACATATATACATGCATACAAACATACATACACATACATACATACACACATACACTTACATACATACACACATACACATACATACACGTATATACATACATACACAAACATAAAAATAGACATATACATACACATAAGTATGTACAAACACATACATATATACATACATACACATAGATATGCATTCATACACATACATATACATAAATACAAATACACACATACATGTAAACATTCACATACATACATAAACATTCATACACATACATACACATGCATACACATACATACATACATAAAAATACATATATACATGAATACAAATAGAAACACTTTCATACACATAAATACACATAAATAAAAATAAATACATACACATACATAAACATACACATAAACATACACATACATACACAAACATACATACATATATATATAGAAATACAAACACACACATGCATGCACATACATCCACACATAAACATACATACACATAAATACACATACACATACATATATACATACACACACATGACATAAACAACATACTCAAACATATATATACATACATACACATACATATGCATACAAATACATATATATTCATAGACATAAAAATTCATACATGTACGTACACAACATACAAAATATCAACATATTCACACATACATACACATACACATAAATACCCACACACACATATATACATACACCCATACACATAAATATACACATGCACATATATACGTACATGCACATGCACATATGTACTTACAAATACACATTCATTTACATACATGTAAATATATGTACATGAATATACATACATATACACATACATCCATTATAATAACCCCTACATTATAAATATAGATATTAAATCAAAATTGAATATTTATTACAAAATATAACAAATCCACGAAAAGACTGTATAGGTAATTTATTTGAAAACTGGGAAACATAAAAAACTGGTTCATAACACATCTAAATTGTCTCCCTCTCATTCCTTTATAACTGTACCCCTTTTTGACATATCATACTTAATAAACATCTCCATGACCTGGGGTAAATAATCATAAAAGGGGGTGAGCTCAGATGCTCAATAAGGGTAAACCAGTATAAATCAATCATATCATAATCATAATATTTTATAACATAACATTTCAAAATCATATCATGTATATGAAATGTCGTTATATCATTCGATGGGATAAATCATAAAAGTTCATATATAATTAATGGACATATTCCGAAAAGTCATAACAAAAGACTTGAAATTCGTGGAATACTCATATGAATAGAATATCAAGTCATATTAATCAAGGATCATTTCCAAGACCATCATAGTGGACAAAGCCCATTACTGAACTAATTTCAATCATCATTCCAAAAATGAATTACTGAACTTATATTGGTTTATTGTTCTAACCATGTCTCTATCATGATATATAAATCTTTACCAAATGCATTGGAATAAGAAATAAGTCCCACTGATCTCAAAATGTAACAATTTTTATGTGTTCCACAAAAAAATAAACCATTCTTCATAGCATAACCCAAGGAATAAAATGGGTTTCTTAAACATCATACCATCATAAAATTATCCATATAAAACAAATTGATTTTATAAATTACATTCCATAAAAAAACCTAAAAAACAAAAATAATAATGGGGATAATATACTTGAAACATAACCCTATTAAATAATTCCATATTATATGGAAAATAATTTTAATTGGATACATAAAATTAATTCTTCATGAAAATATCTTTTCTTCTATAAATTAATTTTCTTTTCTCAAAAGGTCACACAAATTTTAAAGAAAATAATTTCTTTGAAAATAACTGTGAAATCATAAAAAGTAATATTCATGGAAATACGATGTTATGAAAACATAAAAACCCATCATGTTGGGTAAGTTAAAATAAGACATTCTACCTGTACTTTTGTTGAATAAGTCAAAAAGAACCTCGTATCAAAAATTGACAAAAAATTCCTTTCATATCATTTTATAAATATTCTTCAATGGGTAAAATTAAATTTAAAAAATTATATAATAAAAAAAATATTACATATTTATGAAACATGGATTTGGATGATAAATATACCCCAGTGAATACTTATATATAAATTATCACAAATAAATATGTGATTGTGAAATTATATCGTACCTTAAGTATGATATCCTTGGTATGTATCAGAACCTCCCCTATATTGATTTAAATAATTGAATTGAATTTTTAGAGAATTGTAGTCATTTTATGATATCATATATGATTATATTATCGTATTTTTGTTAATAACATTTCATTATTACTCATTATTCAGGTATAAATAGATTTATTATCTTACTCATGTTTTATCAGTTAAGATCTGGTTCTTCTTTATAGGTTATAGCTATATATTTTCCATAATTATATTAATATAATATATATCATATTTATTCATTATAATCACTTATATAATCATTATTTACTAGATATCCTATAGAATGAATTGCATTGCGTCATGGAGATAGTATGTTGTACATATGCACGAGCGATAATATCATTCCTTTAATTATGAAATTGATTGGAAGTAGATGGTATATATATTGTTTTAGAATAAATATATTTTTATATTAATAATATTTAACAATTATTTCCATCATTATACCTATCCATGTAATGTGGTTGTGAAAAACAGATTACACCATGATGTGAAGATGGTATGTTGTACGTACACACACTTGGTGATTTTGTTTTTTGTATGATAGATAGATGGTTGAATAAGATTTTTCAATAAAAATAATAACATATAATTTTATAGTTTACTATGTATTTATTACTTAATAATTAAAACAAAAAATTAATCAAATGTATAATAAGAAATAATTTTGAATGAATCGGAATAGGAGATTACCTATTCTTTGAGAAGAACGCTCTAGATCTCCTCATAAGGGCACTAGAGTTGGGTTTTCAAGAAAAACAGAAACAATATAATGTTACTAGGAATTTTTTGTGGTTAATTTATAGTGTATTGATGAATTTTATGTCATAATAATTTATGAATAAATGAAGAAGGTGGTTCCCATTTATAATTGAGGTGATAGGCACCATTGAAATCTCCAAAAATAATAATTTATAATATAATATAGTCTCATCCAAAAACATCCAAAATGTCATATTTTCAAATATGAGATGAGATAAGGTAGTACTATCATCAACCAATAATTTTTATACATGTTTTGATTTCATTTTAAACCATCTCATTTCTTTTTACCCTTAATTAATCACAATTAATTTTAACTAAGGTAACAAATTGTTCAATATTAAAATAGTGTAAATTTTACTTATTTGTTGTTAATTAGACAATAAATGAACAATAAAGAACATTTTAGCATAAAATATAATTATTTTATATTTTTTAAAATATTTTTCGATTTTTAAAAAATTTAATAAATCATTAATTTGTCAAAATATAAATAGTGTCAATTTTGACATTATTTCTTTAATTAAATTTTAAAAAGAACAAGATAAGATGTTAACCTTGAAAAATATATTATATTATATTTATATGGGGTAAAGATCCTTTATAATGTTTTTTGAGATATATTAATTATATGAAATTATATATTTTTTTTATTTTTTATAACATTAATTTGATATTTCCATTAATAAAATAATTAATACATTAGTTTTATTTATTTATTTAATGTGCTTATTTTTTGGGTAAAAATTTAAAATAAAACACTACGATAAAGATAAATCCTATATATTTCATAAGAATACTTATAGGAAAAATTTATCTCCTAGAAAATTGTACGTTAATAAAGTTATATCTATTAAAACATGAATGTGACAACTTTAACATCACTTTAAATAAAATAATAAAAGTGTCATAATATCTTCTATAAGGTTCCAAATGGTCAATAACTCAACCCTTGGATTGTTATAATAGATATATACTCAACCAATAATATCTGGTCAAGTGTTTTTGTCTTTTATTGGGTAATTATTATTTTAATAAAAAAAATTTTATTCATTTTTCATCAATTAAATAATTTCTGCAATGTCAATATATAAACCATTAAGGTAATTATTTATTTCCTAAAAATTGAAAATAAATTACTCTGATAAAGAAAAAATATTTTCGATTTAAAATGAGTATTTATAATAGAATTTATCTTTAGTATAACTTTATATTAAAAATGATTTCATTACTATAATTTGAGTAAGACATAGATAACTTTTAATTCAATAGAATATATTAAATGTCCTGATCTCATCCAAGTGTCTTTTAAAGGATATCATTTCGACCCAAGGTGGTTTAGGTTGAAAAACACTCATCCAATCAAATTAGATCAAGTGTTAAGGTAATTTTATAATATTATATTTACCCTTAATTACTTGTTTTACCTTTTTACCGTATTAATAAAAATTCATGAAGAAACTATTCATAATGCCAAAAAAAATTAAAAGAATGATATTAATATAATTTTTACCACTAATTTCAAATATGGAATCCATTTTAAAAAATTCAAAACATAGAATTTTCATTGATTATGTAACACCCCAAGGGTTTCCAAATAAATATATAATGTAATGCACACAACACTGAGTCTCTGTGAAACAACAATTTGTTATTATAATAGTTATAATCTTGCTTTAAAATATAGTAATATCAATAATAGTAACTATTATTAAATGTTATTTATAATGGTTTTATATAAATAAAACATATTCATAAAGAAATATATAATTTTTGGTAAATTAAACATCTTTTTTTAATTTAGAAGGTCAAAATTAATTTAGATGTAATTTTTAGTATTTTTCTATGAAGTTTCATTTTTGATGAATAGTGAAAAATATTGTATTTTATTAAAAAAAATTGGTTCATGTTTAAATAATAATTATAATTTAAATTAATTCTTAGTGTTAAAATATATCAATTATACATATATTAATCCAATTTAGATCATTGGAATCATTTTTTATACTAAAATTATATATGAAACCTATAGAAATTATTGAATGTTCCTTTACCTACCTTCTGGAGGCCTCTGAGAGAAGGCTCCCCCCACCACATCTCGCAAGCCCACGGTTTCCCCTCTATGTCGTCTCGTCCCCTCCTCTGGTATGGCCTGGCCTCAGTGACGGTTGTCTCATCTCGGGATGGTGTCGATGGGTGATATATTGGTGTGGTCCGGCTACGCTCATGGTTCAACAGTGGCTTCTTTGTTTCTTACAACTTCATGATCGCTCGTCGGATCTGCTTTGTTCGACATTGGCTCTGGTACACTCAATGACAAATTAGATGATCCTATCATTGAGATCTTAGCTCGCCGTTGGCGTGCATTGACTCCAAGTGGTTCACCTTCAGGATCATGGCTTGGTGACAACTTTATTCCTTCATGATCCAAGATCTCATTGAGGTTCCTGGTGATTGGTGTTGGCTCCGGTGTGCTCAGTGATAGTTTTGATGTGCCTTTAGATTCGGGATATAATATTGGCTATAGTTTACTCTTCATCTACTCTAGTGTACTTTTTTTTCCGCTACGATGGCTCTGCATAGTCGTGCATTCCCACTTTGGGATTCAATCGTTGCTATGGTGTTCTCAGTGTTGGCTCTGGTGTGCTCATTGTTGGCTTTGGCATGCCTTTCAGCTCAAAGATTCCATATCTACTTTATCCCATCTCAACGTCAGATCTGGCTTGCTCCAGTGTTCTCAGTGTCAGATCTAGTGGCTTGGAGGTGGGAGGCCTTGTGTTTTGGTGCTGTTGTAAATTATATCCAGTTTTTCATTTAGTGATGTTGTGTTCTTGTTTGATTGGATGTGAATTTTGTGGTATCTTGGTTGTACTGATGGGAATTTTCTGGTATTATATTGGTTTATTGTTGTTGGTTGTGAAATGGATGGACTATAGGGGAACCTAGACAATTAACAAGGGTTTTCTTTAGATGTGAATAGAGTTGGTCATCTTCATCGTGCATGACCTTTCAGATTTGTATCATTGAGAGGATATGGCGTAGCCATTGGAACCAAGCCCGTGAATTCCTGCATGGGACAACATTATGAGTATCCCAGCTTCGGTGGACGCTTTCCTTAATGATTTTGATGTTGGGTAGAGGCACTTCTTCATAGTCTTGGTCTTAGTGTCAACCCTCTTATTTCTCAAATTTTTTTAATGTCTTGATGTTTTTGATGTCTTGCCCCCAATTAGCATTAAGAGGGGGCCCGTCTGAAATCAATAAAAATATCAGCCTTTAGACCATTTATTCTCTTACCAAACATCTTGCCACACTTTTGGGATTAACATTAAAAATTATTTTTCTACTTTTTTTATTTTAATTTTCTAAAATGGACAAAGACCGATTCAATCGGTATGATTTTTTGAGTCTAACAGGATAATCTTATTTTTTGGTGAATAGTAACTTAACCCTTATGAATATTAATGTTACCCTCATGAATAGTGATGTCACTCTTTTGAATAGTAATGTGACCCTTATGAATAGTAACATCACCCATGATAGTGTAATTAAAATTTTGGAGCCTTATAAATGAAAGTGAATATTTTAAAATTAATAATTAAGTGTTGATATATTATGTGAGTAATAAATATTTAATTAAAATTTTATAATTAATAAAATTATCTAAAATAAATTTCATTTTCATAATATTCATTCCCAAATAAATATTTTTTTGTCCTGTGATTTCAGGATAATTTAATGAGACCTTAGTTAATCTTCAGGGTGTTGTAAAATAAGTTTTAATTTAAAAAACATTTTTTTGAGTAAATGATTATTATATTTAAAAATAAAATTTCTTATATTTGGAAAATTATTTTGATAAAATTGAGTCCATTTTTGAATTCTAGACATTTAAAAAGTGATTATGGTTAATTTTCATGATTTTTATAAAATACTTGAATTTATGGTGAAAAGTAAAATATTGTAATTTACAGTATAAATACATTAGATTTTAAATACACTGTTAATTGAGTAATCACAGCTGTAAGAAAACAAATATCAAAACTCTATTCAATATTTTAATATATTTTATGACAATTCTCAAACTATTCATAGTCTTTAGCCAAAATAATAAACAAATGAATAAAATATTCAAAAATCACCGCTCTCTTCCACATTAAAAAACACCCCTCACCCCCTCTTCCCCTCAGTCCTCTATTCATTCATACTTATAAAATTTCTACCCAAATACTCTTTCCTAGTCTCTCCTCATGTACAATAGATCTTTTTCTTACCAAATGACCAAACCCCATTTCCCTAAGGAGGTTCTCAATAAGGATAATTCAAGAGTTAATCCCTCTTCCTTTTTCTTTTAATATCATTTTAATTTACTTTATTTTCTTATCTTCTTTTCACCTCATCTATAAAAATAATAATTATATATCTAGTATCATATATAAACAAGAATTATATCATTTTAATGTGATATACTTCTTCAAACTACTATATCTCTCTTTCTCTCCCTTTTATTTTTTTTTTGAAAACGAAATCATTGTCTAGGAGGAGCCAATTTATAATCTTTGTGGATGACGAACATTCATTCATAAAATAATACTTCATGTATATTCATTAAAGGATTTTTATGGTTGAACTATATTATATAATATGTATTATGTCTTATTTAAGGTTGTGTGACTATTATATATACCGAATACTAATTCATACAACAAAACTAGTTTGTGATGTTTAAAATACCGTTGTAATAATCTGAATGATTATCACTAATGTTTTATCAAACAAATCATCCAAATATCATATAAAAATAAATTATTTAACTATTTAATATTCATTATGACCATTAGTTTTATATAATTTCAATTCTGGATAATTATATTCATTCTACATAAACTCAAATACTTATAAAAAAGAAAACTGGTCAA
This sequence comes from Viscum album, assembly GCA_963277665.1. NCBI lineage: Eukaryota > Viridiplantae > Streptophyta > Magnoliopsida > Santalales > Viscaceae > Viscum > Viscum album. The sequence goes on from OY728129.1 coordinate 1,059,225,072, forward strand.
GAAAACCAGGAAAATGATTGCTCCAAAATGATGAAATTAAACTCTATAACACTTCAATAGGTCCATAAATGAACATCATAAAACTATAATGAAACTAATAAAAGTATATAATTTTATTTATTAATTATTTAATGGATTTAATTTTATTATCCATTTCATTATGGTCAAGTACAGAACACATTCAGACATAAGGTAACAGTTTTCTCTTCTCACTTCCATTTTGTGAGATATTCTTTATTCACAACTATTTGTTATGTATGTTGTATGTATAATGATAATTTATGTATAATATCATGGATATATTTATTTTCATTTTATTATATGTTATCATTTCATGATTATTAATTTTGGGGCATATGATTGATTGATTACAAACATGTAAGGTATTCTACCAGAACCCCTGTTTTTCCTTCAGGTTGCACATTCACTACCTTTACTCAAATATAATTCTTCTCTATTTTTGTATATTTTATTAGAATTCCATTTATATGTTCCTAAATAATATATCCAAATAATACCAACCTTTTTAATTGGGACATACATGTTTTAAAATGGTTCCCTTATCAATTCTTCCTGATAAACAAGCCCATTTCAAGTGAACTTCTAAAATTCTTACCCATTTTCATGTGCACTATATAATCTCTTTTAATAAATAATTATTTTTCTAAAATCACACATTTTATCATGGAAAACATAATAGGTTCATTTTTTGTTTTATGAAAACAAACATACCTTTCCACTTTCAAATTTCTTTAATATTTTCTTTAAATCTCACTAAAATGTTTTATTTCTGAAGCTTCTTAAAAACTATTTTTACAAGATTTTACCTCAGTGGGATATAATTTATGCATAAAATATAATTTAAATGTTCTTATATTTTATTTATTGGGATATAAATTTATACAATCTGATTTTATGTCCAATAAAAATGATTTTCCAATAGAACTCTTCTTTCCAAAGTAAAAATGGGTTTTTATTGTCTCGCATTCACTTATATGAGATACATGAATTTTTTATCACTTATTCCTTGTGTTTTTGGGGTATATAGAACCCTTAGATTTAAATTTTCAATAGTCTTTATATTCTCACGATATTATAATATATTATTATTTGAATATTTCAAAGTGGAATGGGACACTTTGGAATGTTTAATGATTAATTTCCTTGAGAATCATTCAATGATATCTCCATCTATGTTAAATTAATTTTTTGGATATTGTAATTCATTTAGGTTTATCTCTTATGATACCATCTAATATATGTTTTAGAAGGTTTTTTATCATTTTGACTAGGGATGTTCTATTTGATATCATTCATAGATTATGGTTCAAGTATTCACATTTCTTTTGCTAGTTTTTGAATCTGAATGTTTATTTTGTTTATGTTTCACTATTTTATATGAGGAATGAATTGAAATTAGAAATTGATGGTTTGGGACAACTATATCCCCTAATTTAATTAGTATGTATCATGAGAAAAATTATATTTGTGTATTGGTCAAGGTCATAGCCAATTATTTTTAGACGTCTTGGCTGAGACCTTGATAGTTTTTTAATGTTGTCATGCATTATACATTTACTCATAATGAAACTATTAATTGATAGACTGTGTGATTATTAAACTAAAAGAATATCTATAGTTATATTTTATTATGTTATTTTTTAATAAACTTTTATTCTTACAATATTATGCTCATTATTATGTCCTAATGACATTGGTACTTTTAGTCTTTTACAGTGGCTTATTATTTATGTATTCACTACATTAATTAATCTTACTGAGCATCTGACCTCACCCCTTTCTTATTTTTCCAATCTTTAGGATATAAATAATAAAACTATAATTTCTCGGAAATTCCATATAATTTTTTTAAATTATATGGAATTATTTTGAGACCACTAAATTTGACGGTGCGTGGTTCTGTGGCCTGGAGTGATAGGAATGATCCGTCGAAATTTTGTTAAGGTTAAATTAGCACACCTAAGCAATTTTCCTGAAAAAGTGGAATAACTCTTAAATAGTTACCCTGTTTAGAAATATGAGGGCACTGTTGCGTCGAGGATGGCAGGTTTACACTAGGCGCAACATCAGTTTTTTCGGCACAGGGCTCCTATGAGAAAACCTGAAAATGGAATAACTATAAATAAAATAATTAATAAATTATTTTAGTTTTCAAATGGTTATAACTCACAAATGGTAGCTCGGATGGAAAAATATGAGACCACAACTGAAATCGTGTGGGAATGCTTTATCTAAGAAGATACAAACTTTGGCCAGTGCGGGACACTAGTGAAAGTTAGTTTTTTGCCCTAAATAAAATAATTAAGTGAAAATTATTTTATTGTAAAATACATAACTTTTAAAAGATAACTCAGATAGGAAATCTGAGAGTACTGTTGGGTTCATTGGGGCGTGTTTCACTTAGGTAGATTCTAACCTTGATAGGCGCAGGTCGAGGGTGACTGTTAATAATTTTCCAAGCATTTTTTCAGGTACGTTCAGCAAATGTGCAAGTGGAGTTTTGTAACATTTGAACTAGTGCTCGGATTAAAAATATGAGAGAACAGTTGAATCCGCAATGCTAGGATTCATTTAAGGGAGGCTTCACTTTGACCTTAGTAGGTTTGGAGAAAATGATTGAATTTGATACTTTTAAAATATAATAAAAATAACGTAGTTAGTTTTTATTTTCATTCTTTTCCTCCAACGGACAAGAGGCAACGTGGGACTGGAGACATGTCAAGACAATCAATTATTTGACCTTTAATTCTATGTAACTTTACTATTGGGTAATTAAGAAGGTTTCTATTTATTGGGCCTCTATTAATTCCACGAATGTTACACACCCTCCCCCTCTCATATTTATATGGGGCTCGGGGAGAGGTGTCAGCACTGATTCTCCAAGCAACGAACTGCTGAAAAATTATAGTGAAACCAAACCCTATGAGGTTAGAGCCACTACCAATGGGATGTGATGAGTGATGATGAATCCCTGAAGTAGAGATCGATGATCGAGCAACATCATTGGAGGCTACTTTTGGTGGAAGGCAAACACCGACCCACTTACACACACTCCTTCTCACATTCATTCTTGAGGTAGGGGTTTTATTTATGTTAGATTTTTCGTTATTGATTCTTCATATCCTAAATTCGTGATGAAGATGTCCAAACGTACATGGCTATCATCCCACACTAAAACCTTGCTCCTCCTTTTTTTATTGTGCATTCTTCATGCGTTCTTCAACGCTTAAGATTTATTGATGCTGGAAACACGGATTTTTTCTAACAGTGATATATGGACACGGAGCCATCGATGTAAGGATCACAAATATCGGATTTTTTAATTTTTTTGGGCTTGTAATGAATCCATAGTGGCTCACGGAAGAAGGTGGTCGTCTGCACCTAGCCAGCCGCATGAAGGAAGGGCGGTGCACGTCCACGTCACCGGATGGGCAGAAGGTCCCTGCCTATCACCCGCGGTGAAGAATGACGTGTTGGCCCGCATGACGGTCGGCCTCATAGTGTAGAGGTGGTGCACATTCGTGCTGCTGATGGATCAGGAGGTCGTGGTCGTTGTGCCGCGGCGGAGGCTGATGGACGGTCGATATCTGGCTGACCATAGTGGAGTAGCGGTGTGCGACCACGACACTGGAAAGATGTTTGGCCGGCCTTCCATCCGGACATGCCACACCAGGAGAAATCCCTCCAATGGGTCCCACGTGACAATAGTCGAACGATCCATAGACCATTCGGGAAGACCGGGGGGCCCCTCCCCCCAGGTGTTGCTTCGGGCAGACCCGCCGCAGCGGACCACCAGCCGAGCGGGCGGCGCCTCACCAGGCCGCACCCAGTGGGCTACACCGAAGCCGGCCACTTCCAGTGGGTCGGGCCATCCCCTACGTGGACTGGGCCCCCCAAGGCTAGGTCATCCAGGCGAGACCCTGGTTGGGTCGGTTCAACATGAACCAGGTCGGGTCGGCCCAGTCCGGGTCAGACCGACTGGGTGAACCGGAAGCAGTCCCATCCGAAACTACTTTCGCATTTTTGGCCATACCATGAGAACCCGACTTCCATTTGAAGAACCATCTATGGAACCAGAATCATTGGATCGGGATGGTACTTTTGGTATATTACATTTGTGTTTTGGATAATATTTGGTGTATGGTTGGGTTGGATCGAATCTCGAATCCAACCAGGCCCTCGGAGCAGAAACGCTAATAAATTATAGATCAAGTGTCTGATGGATGCACCTTCTATTGTGTTGGGTCCCTTATGACTGACTTACCATTGGGATACTTTTTACAGAGACTTCGGGATGGTTGAGATATGACTGATGGATTGAGGAGCGGTTCTCCCAAGTGCGCTACGTACGGAACCCTACGACTGGCTGAGACTTGACAACTGCTGACTATTACGACTCGGAGTGACTCGAATGACCCAGTTGGGACTGCCTCTATGTGAAGCGGCAGACCCATGGTGTGGATCAGTTCTGTGTGATGCGGCAGACCCACTATACATGATAGGAGATGTAACTCAGGAGGCCACGAGGGGGAGCACCCCTGTTTGGCGTGGCAGACCCATGGTGGGGAGCACCTCTGTGTAATGTGGCAGACCAATGGTACTTGACAGGAGGAGTACCTCAGCAGTCCAAGGTTAGTGGTAAGTGCCTCTGTGTGATGCAACAAGCCCACCGTACTCGGTAGAGAAGGATTTTTCTAGCAGCGGAGGCGTTGGCCGTTGTGATGAGGTATGTTACTTGTTACAACCCCAAGAACAAATCATGGTGTGAATTGTCTTTACCTTGTTCTTGTGATTGTGGTTATGCTATATGGTGCTTTACCTATGTAGTAATCTACCTTTGTAGAATTACATGTGTGCTATTCTTCTCTCATGTGTGTGGTGGGTATTTTTCTGATAACATAAGTATATGTATGGCCATATACCTATGTATGGTTGACTATTGGTTCTATGCTTTGTGGTTTATACTTTTTGGATTTGAGAGACCTTGGGGGTCTTGAGGTCTCTACTGAGTATTGTTATACTCACCCCTACACGGGCGACGCTAGCAGCTTGTTGTATCTAGTCCAGACAACGAACAACGCTGACTAAGGATGAGGGTACCTGGACTGGAGATTGCTCAGAGGAGGACCATTGACGAGGTGATCTGTGTAGGTAACCGTACAATAGATGTACCTACCCTTCAGGTAGGATCCTTAGTGGGTGTTTACAAGATATGTTCTCAGTTTTAAAGGTACTTTCCAGTTTTTCTTGTACTTTCCATTTGGTATTGTATTCTAGCCCCTATACTCTCTATACGCACCTTGTTTACTAAATAGTTTACTTTGTTCTTGTATTTGGATGTGTGCTTGGTTTTTGTGAGTTTACAATTTATAAAGGAAATACCTTCCCATTTTAGGGAATATGCCTTTCGATGCTTGTCGTCAGCCCCTGGCCTATGGAAGGCGGGCTTGGGGTAGTCACAGTATGGGCCCCAGGGATAGTGCGTGAAAAATTGTTATCGAAAGAGTTTGATTATACCAAAGAACTAGGACTCTAATATTTTCTATGTGGAGCAATAGTTTTAAGAGTTTTGAGTGTGGTTTTTAGATCAGGGATTCTAGTGTTGGTGCAGCGACCGAAGTATCCCTACTCCTGAACCTAAATTCTGATTTCTGACGCAATGCATGAAAACACTGATTGTGAGTGTTTTGGAAATGTTTTTATTTTGATTTATTTTGAGTTATCTCACCATGTTTAACTTAATAACCATGGAGCAAATGTTCCTTATCAAGATGCCACCATGAAGACAACCAGATTGGATTCCTGAGAGAGTACACAATGATGGCCCACCGAGCAATGAGGCTCTGGTTCAGGGCCCTCTTACAATGTTGGCACCTTCGGGTGGTGTCCTAGCAGCACCACCATCCATTGGGAAGCAGTTACCACCAGACGCACTGGTAGACGGTGCACGCTGACTGAGCACATTGCACAAGGTCCACCAGCAAAGGCCTTCGAGGTTTTGAGGCAAGAGAGGTTCCCAGGCAGCAGAGGACTGGCTCGAGGTTGTGGCTAGAGTTATTCGCCTAGTTGAGACACCATTATAGCATATAGTGATCCTAGATGATAGTCTTTTCTAGTGAGTGACCATGAGGATGGTCTGCATATTGATCGGGCTTCTGTACATGGATCGTTGCCCGATATAGTACCTTTGGGTAGTGTGCCAGCTATATCACTAGTCGTTGGTCATCTGTTACAATGGGTGGCACCAGTAGAGGACATATAAAGGCTTAGCACCTTACATGGGTTTCAACATCAGATACCCTTAAGGTTCCAAGGAAAGCCCGACTCATACGTGGCAAAGGACTGGCATGAGGAGGTGGCTGAGAGTTCCCTAGAGCTTTTACAACTTCAGCAAGATGACATTTCATCGAGGCATACTGACCATTCCTGGTACCACATGAATATAATACGATTAGTGCTTCAGGGTTCTGACTTCTGAGACTGGTGTCTTTAGGGACATCTAAGACATCACTATTCCTCTATGCATTCCTACCTATGTTAGGGTGCTATAAAGAACCATTGCAGTTGAATATTCTTTGGCTGTGTGAATATAGCCAGTGAATGTTAGTAATGGGAAAGCAGGAAACTAAGATTAGTCACATGGACATGGGAATGTAGAAATGTTTCGGGAAGAAGAAGTGTTAGGGAAAGATAAAACTGTTTAGCTATAGACGTGGACGTAGAGCAAGGAGAGCAGCATGAGGTGGTGTACATTTCAACATGTTACAACCACCCCCCTTTGTGTTCCCCATAAGGCTCATTGATCTGGAGGAAAAGGGAAGGGAGTAGCTACAAATGGTCAAGGAGTGTGACCTAAGGGATCTAGGAATGATCTGATGAATAGTCTGTGTCTACTACTAGCTATCATATTAATAGACATACGTACCAATCATTCCTTCCTTCAATGAATCTTGTCCATGAAAGAGAGTTTCCAGTTAATCTGTTGACATGACCCTCACGTCTAGAGATACCGTTGGGAGGAGACTCAATAATCACACTTATGCCGATCGTGTGATATGACCCTTGAGGTGAGAGTTTCAGTTGGAACCTCTTAGTGATAGCATCGAGGCCTTAAGATGTTAGTTTGGGTATGGACTGGATATCCACAGTTCATAATAAGATTAACTCTGTTAGGAAAAAAGTTTGTGGTTTACCTACAATGTTGGAATGGGATTTTCCTTTGTCGGGGAATAGGAAACCCAGGTGGTACAGGATAAACTCATGCATAGGAGGGTGCAGCCAATCACTCTTATGTCTGCCAGACCTACCCTCGCGGAAGAAGGAGTTTTCATTTTTCAATTCCAAATAGGAGTGGCATAGCATGGGAACATATTTTCAAAAAATGTTACGAGGATTTCCTCTCTGAATAGAGAGCGATGTCTACTTTGGCATGGTACTACCGGAGATTTGTGCCTTACTTCTTTAGGGTAGCGGCACCCTTTCCATATTTGATGAAAAATGGGGATCGCTTATTGTGGATGTAGAAGTGTCAGCAGAGCTTTCAGAAGCTGAGATAGAGACTGTCAAGTAGAACTATGCTACCCATGACCTGGAGTTAACAGCAGTGGTCTTTGAACTAAATATGTGGCGACATATCTTTATGGGTGAACATTTTACCGTATACTTAGATCACTAAAGTCTAGGGTATATCTTCTCTCAGAAGGTCCTGAACCTGAGACAATGGTGTTCGTTTGAGTTCCTCCAAGACTATGACATTGAGATAGTCTATACTCCTGGTAAGGGGAGTATGGTAGAAGACGCAATAATCAGGATGTCTAGTCTACAACTGCTGAGTGAGGCATCAGAGTTGCTAGTCGTGCTATAGATATCCTTCATGGATAGAGATGAAGCTTCTTACGTCATGTTTATGACTATCACTACCCCACTCCTTTATCAAGTCAGGCAAGCACATCTTGGGGGCATTGACTGTGAGGCTTGACGTACTTAGATATCCTCAGGGTAGGCACATGATGGATTTTCTAAAGGTGCGGAGCACATCCTCTTCCTCAGAGAACGCACTATGGTATCAGTGGCGCTATGGATGGAAGATTTGAGAGAGTTCCATACATCCCCTCTGACTGTACATCCTAGTGTGGTAAAGATGTACCAGGTCCTCCAGCGTCAGTACCGGTGGCTAGGGATGAACAATGTAGTGGAAGAGTCATATCACGATGTCTCACTTGTCAGCAAGTGAATACTTCATAGAGTTGGCAGAAGTGTTATACCGAGATGATACAGATACCCATGGAGGTCCAGGAGGGGGATCATTTATTCTTGTGAGTCTCTCCTCAATGGGAACTACAAAGGTTTGGCCGAGGCGGTAAGTTATCACCATGGTTTATCGGACCATATCTGATACTTCGGAGGATTGGAGAGGTGTCATACTACTTGGCACTACCACCATGATTGAAGTGGGTGCCTGAAATCTTCCACGTATCCCAACTTAGGAGATACGTGCATAACCCTTCTTAAGTCATCAACCATGGCGTGTTGGACTTAGACCATGGTGAAAATTTTATGGAAGTTCCAGTAGAGATTGAGGATCTACATGAGTGGGTCCTTTGTGGGCAGTTGATACCTCTAGTGCACATTCGTCAGTAGCACGCGAACCTCTAAGAGAGCACATGGGAGTGGGAGGCTTAGATCCATGCTCAGTACCCCCATTTTTTTCTTTAGTCTATGTTGTGGATTTTGGGGATGTAAATCCCTATGGTGGGAAGAATGTAATTTCCTGGAAAATCCATGTAATTTTTTTTAATTTTGTGGAATTATTTCAAGACCATGAAATCTGACAGCGCGCGATTCCAAGGCTCGGAGTGCCAGGAATGATTTGTCGTGGTTTTTTAATGTTTAATTAGCTTGCATAAGCAGTCTTCTGGAAAAAGTGTAATAACTCTAAAACAGTTACTCAGATCAGAAATCTGAGGGCACTGTTGTGCTCAGGATGGTGGTTTTACCCTATGCATGACTTATGTTTAGTCAGCACTGACCTCCTGTGAGAAAACCCAAAAATGGAATAACTGTAAATAAAATAATAAAACAAATTATTTTATTTTTCAAATGCTTATAACTCAAAAAAGGTAGCTGGGATTGAAAATATGATACCACCACTGAACCCATGAGAGTATTCATTATTTATGAAGATACTAACATTGGTAGGTGTGGACCACCAGTGAAAGTTAGTTTAAAACCATATATAAAATACTTAAGTGATAATTATTTTAGTGTAAAATATATAACTTTTAAACGGTAACTCTGATTGAAAATATGAGTGTACCTTTGGGTTCTTTGGGGCGTGTTTCACTTAGGAAAAGTCTAACCTTATCCAGTGTGGGTCTAGAGTAACTATTAATAATTTTTCAAACTTTTTTTCAGGTATGTTCAGTAAATGCACGAGCGGCATTTTGTAACTTTTGAACCGGTGCCTAGATTAAAAATCTGAGGGAAATGTTGAATCCGCAGTGCCATGATTCGCATAAGGGAGGCTTCACTTCTACCAAAGTAGTTCTGGAGAAAAATATATAATTTGAGACTTTTAAAAGAATAATAAAAATAACTTAATTAATTTTTTTTCTTTCTTTTCCTCCAACGGACAAGATGCAACATGGGACCAGCGAAGTGTCAAGACAATAAATGGATTGACCTTTCATTCTAAGTAACTACACTATCGGACAATTTGGAAGTTTCTTAATTAATGGGCCTCTAATAATTCCATGAACGTTGCACACCCTCCCACTCTCCTATTTATATGGGGCTTAGGGAGAGGTGTCTTCATTACTTTGTCAAGCAATATAGTGATGAAAAAGTGCTATGACACCAAGGCCAAGCCATCCGTGCCAGACCTAGGTCATTATCGGTCATCCCTGACCAGTTCAGGTTTTCCCAGGCCGGGTCGAGCTGGGTCCGACTAGGTCGGACCGAACCCATTCCCATTCGAACCGAGTTTCACCTTTTTGCTCATAACATAAGAACTGGATGTCCGTTTGACGAACCATCTATGAAAATAGAGTCTTTGGATCAAGAATATCCTTTTGGTATACTCCACTTGAGTTTTGGATAATGCTGGAGTATGGTCGAGTATGACTGAATCCTGAATCCAACCGGACCCTCGAAGTAGAAATACTAATAACTTACAGACTGAGTGTTTGATTAACACACCGTCTGTTGCGTTGGGTCCCTTATGACGTGATGATACTTTAGGATATTTCCTAATGGGCCTTCAGGATGGTTGAGGTATGATCGAGTGCTTCAGGAGCGGTTCTCCCAAGTGCACTTCGTATGAAACCCTACGTCTGGTTGAGACTTGACAACTACTGACCATTACGACTCAGAGTGACTCAACAGGCCCTGCAGGGAGCTCCTCTGTGTGACACGGTAGACCCACGGTGGAGAGAACCTCTTTGTGACACTGCAGACCCATTGAAATTGACATGATTAGTACCTCAGTAGGCCACGAGGGGGACTGCATCTGTGTGATGTGGCAGACCCATGGAGAGGAGTGCCTCAGTGTGACGTGGCAGCCCCACGATATTTGACAGGAGGAGTACCACAACAGTTCAACATTAGTGGGAAGCGCATCTGTGTTACATGGAAGGCCCATTTTACTCGATAGAGGAGTATTTCTCTAGCAGTATATGTGTTCGACTTTGTGACTAGGGACGTTACTTGTTACTACCCCTAGAATAAATCCTTGTGTGAGATGACTTTGCCTTGTGCATGTGATTGAGGTTTTGCTATGTGGTACATTACCTATGTGGTAATCTACCTTCGTGGTATTACCTGTGTGGTATTATTTCCTCCTATGTGAGGTGGGTATTTTTCTAATTACTTAGGTATATGTATAGTCATATACCTAAGTAGGGTTGAATGTTGTTACATTGTTTTTGTGGTTTATCCTTTGTGGATTTTAGAGACCATCGGGGATCTCAGGGTCCCTGTATAGTATTGTAATACTCACCCATGAACGGGCTATGCCTGTACCTTGTTGTGTATGGTGCATACGATGAACAACTCTGACTAAGGACGAGAGTACTTGGAATGGTGAATACATAGAGGTGGACCTTTGATGAGGTGATCTACAAAGATGATCATTCGAGAACTGTACCGATCCTTTAGGAAGGATCCTTAGCTGGTGTTTACAGGAACTGTACTCAGTTTTACTTGAACTTTCCATATTTTTCTGTACATTGTAGTTGGGCTTGTATTCTGGAACCTTTACATTCTATACGCACCATTTTTACTACATAGTTTACTTTGTTATTTTATCCGGCAGTGTCCTTTGTTTGTGTGTATTTATAGTTTATAAAGGCAACGCCTTCTTGTTTTAGGGAATATTTCTTTCAGTACTTTTCACTATCCCCTGGACTATGGAAGGAAGGATTGGGGTAGTCATGGAATGAGCCCTGGGGGACAGGTCATGACAAAAACATTGAATAATTTTTGAATGATTCAGTTTATTTCATTTTGTTATGTATCATATTTTATTTTCTTTTTCTAATGTATTATCGGTATCATGATTGTAATCTGGTCTTCCCAGTCTGCTTAACTAATCATTCCATCGGAAATTGATTCCTTATAGTCATGAAAATGTAATAAAATAATTCAACTACTAAAGGAATCTATGGTTGGGGAATTATATATTAATTTGAAATTAATCTCTTTGTCAAATTGAAAAATGCGTTTTTTAATAGTTACAACATTATAGAAGATTGAAATGTTTTTGCATCAAAATTCATGGTTAAATTAATACCAATCAGATACATTATATTGTGTGATTAAAATATATTCTGTTTATACTTTATAACCATTTCAAAATATAATTTAACTATATAGATTATCTCTATAAAAAAAGTTGTTTTCAATTAAAATTTAATGATTTTTACTATTCATCAAAAATTTAATGTTATTTCAAAAATATCAAGAACTCATCCAAAGTAAATGTTTATATCCCACTTCCTAATATGGGGTTTCTTTTGTAGTATATAATATATAAAATTATCGAAACTAGATTTAAAATCGGTGTTCCATTAAAAGGTGGAAAAACTACTTTTTTGAGAAGTATATATTTTATCCAAAAAATTGAATTTGTTCTTATATCATTTTTATAAAACATATAAAATTAATTTTAAAAATATTATTAAATATGTAATAAAATCCATCAAGAGTTATTTTATTATTTTTTAAACTCTCTTATTTTCATTTAAATAGTTTTTCAGAAAAAAATCATTTTATTTAAAAAAAAGTTTTATTTTATTTTATAGTTAATTTCCCACCTAATAGTAAAGCATGTTATCATAATTTAGTTAATATTTTTTATAAATCCATTATAATGTCCAGTTTATAAGGTTACATAATAATTTTTAGTAGTTCACTTAAACTTGGTCTTGCACGAAATGAATTCTATCATACGTACTTGAAATTGTGTGTGACACAAGCCAAGAATAGGGTTATGTATATCGAATCAAAAGTCAGTGTTGTGTATAACACAAGATTATCTTTGTGTTTTGTAAAATAAATTAAAAATATATATAAATAAATAAAATAAAATAAAAAAACTATCTCATAAAAATAATTGGGTTTCGCATTCTACCCCCCTTAAAATGAATTTCTCCCTATAAATTATTCAAGGTTATAAAAGGATTAATACTTTAAAATTTCATTAACAGAAACCCATAATAGAAAAAATGAAGTCTAAAACTTCCTTTTCTAAAGGAAATATTATAAACATAATGGTTACCCAAAGTCACTAATAAATGGCTATCCACTTAGGATATCATAGGTGGAATGTGAAAACATTGATATGAAAGATAAATCTTACCATTAAGTTCTGATGGATAGTTATAGAAAAAAAGGTTAAGAGAAAGTTAAAAATCAAAATGCCATAAATCTATGATGATTTAAGGGACCATTTGATTCATCTAAAATGAAGGATGTAGGGTAAAATTTTCGGTTTTAAGATCATTTCCCTACAGTTGAAGAATGAGAATAAATAATTACTTGACTGAGTATAATCTCATAATTTCATTGTGCCTTTTCAATTTCCATTACAACTCTTACTCCAAGAACTGAAGATGAATTTATCATTCATGAAGTGTTAACAAATCATGTGATCCATAAATTGGATGATATGTCATTATATATATCAAAAAAAAGGTTCTAAGAAGTTTTAAAATATGTATAAGCCCACCTATGGTGAGATATTACTACATTCTAATAACCATCATCTGAATTTTAACTTAAACATTCCATTAATTGGTAACCTGAAAATCCTTATGAAAGATAAAAAATCCTAAACTTTAGAAAGATATTCAGTAACTCATCTTTATATTTATTCCTCATATATCATACGGTATCTCTTGTTTGTCACATTGAAAACATGTGATCACCTTCGCCTTGTATTCTCTTGAGTCATGGTAACAACCTAAATTACCATAAAACCTTACTGAAAACATGATTTCCTTCAAAACATAAATCTTTACATATACCATAAATACCAAAGATTCCATATTCTCCATCCAAGATATCATAAATCACTTTGTCATCATATTTTTATTGAGGTTATTAATACTATCAAACAACTCTTCGTTTCCTTATCCAAACAGTATACACATATTAAGGGTCATCCTTACCTTAATGTTTTATTTCCAAAAATATTTAAATCACTTTTCATGGTTACCAGTACCACTTAGAATATACTCATAAATACATGTAGAAAATTTTATACTAATATATATGTGATTATTTTATAATACCATGAAAGTTATTTTACAACAATGTTATAGAATCCAAATACATAAACACTCAATCATCCAACCACTTCATTTTCATACTCAAAATAACCAATTGTGATCACAACTAATTCCCCTTTTTCTTTATCCTTACTATGTTGTTGACATAAATCATCATCGATAACCATTAGATTAACTCATTGGTTGGAATATTTACCCGTTTCCTTTCACTTGTAGCATTGAAGTGTGGGAGGTGCATTCTTTGTAACCTTTTCCATATTCACATCAATAGATATCTTTTTCACATTACATCAACACTAAACTACCTAATAACCTTATTTTATACACTTAAAACACTTACTAGTCCCTTTAATACAATATTCTCCATGATTCATCCCACACTTTGGGCCTAGAGAGAGACTCATCTTCTTTTCACCATTGTCTTGAGATTTTCCCATGAACACCATCTTCTGTTTCTTATAAAACCCATGAGATTGATATATAACCCCAATATCCATTAATAAAATTATATGACAATGAAAAATATCTTCATAGATACAAAATTATATGTTGGATAATTCCTTTTAAGACTTGGTTTTATGCCACTGAAGAACCTGTTGACTTTACTTTCAGGTTGGATGATAATTCGTGAAGCATACCTCACAAGTCTTGTAATATTTGTCTCATATGTACCAACAAATTCATAATCCTTTGTATTATGGTCATGTAACTCCTTTTCCATCTGTATATGATGAATACAAGGATATTATTTATTTAAAAATAATTTTATGAAATCCTATGATTTCATGGATTCAATTTCATCTTTTTGCTTCGTATTCTTGATTAGAGTCAACCATTAGTCTTCTTTACATTCTAAACCATAAGAAAACAAAAAAAATTCTTATTCAGAAAAGTGAATGATAGAAAATATAATTTCAGTAGTACTGATTAATGTTTTAGTAACTAGTGGATCATAAGAAACACTGAAATAAGGTGGATGTTTCCACCTAGAGGACTCAATAAAATTTTGTTCCCTACTAAGCTAATTTGGAAGTCTATAATGATTCATATCTTGTTTAATTATAGTGATAAGATTTTTCATTCCTGTTCCCATAAAATTTGGGTGTTTAGGAGGACAAACAGTATATTTCTTACGACATTCATCATTAACACTGTTACTTTAGCTTCTATCCACTGTCTAAATCCCAAAAACAATAATGTGAGAGGAAAAAATCATATTAGGAAAATAACATAATCAAGGGGATGTACTATCAATATCTAAAATATTTGATTTAATCCAAGGTTAACCATGATCATTACCAAAATTCATGGATTTTAAACTATATTTTTACTTACCTTTAGGGACATACCAAGACATTTCCTCAGAAATATTTCTAGGGATCTCACTAATGATTTGTGATCCATGTTTCCAAAGGTTAACTATAAATTTCCTCGAATACAAACTATAACGACCCCTACATTACATACATAGATATTAATTGAAAATTAAATATTTATTATAATAAATAACAAAGACTATATAGGACTATATAGGTATAGTGTCTTTATAAACTGGGAAACATAAACAACTAGTTCATAAGACATCTACATTGTATCCCTCTACTTCTTTCACAACTAGCCTCCTTTTTGACATATCATTCTTAATATTCTTATTCATGACATGGGGAAAAGAAACATAAAATGGGGTGAGTTCAAATTCTCACAAAGGGGCAACAAGGAGATATTAATTATATCACAATCATACCACATAAGAATATGACATTTGAAAATCATACCCTACATATGAAAGATCGTGATATCATGTCATGGGATAAATAATAAACATTTATAGAGAATCAATGGACATATTCCCAATTGTCATTACATAAGACATGAAATTTGTTGTATGTACATGAGAATAGAAAATCATTTCATATTAGTCCAGTCTCATATCCAAGACCATCATAGTTGAAAAATACCATTACTAAACTGAGTTCACTCCTTGTTCTAGCCCTATATTACTGTATGAAGATCATTTCTCATTACAACTGTATCTATCTCATGAGATATAAATATTTACCTAATAAATTAGAGGGAGATATAGGTCACACGAATCTCATAATTCAACCATTCTTAGGTGTTCCACAAAAACATAAACCATTCATCATAGCTTAACCCAAGGAATAAAATGGGTTTCTTAAACATCATTCTATCATAACATAATCCTTGTAAAAAATGGATTTCATAAATAGAATTCCATAAAAACATAATAAATCAAAAATAATAATAGGGATAGTATAATTGGAACATACCCCTATTATATAATTCCATCTTAGATTGAAAATAATTTTAATTAAACACTTCAAATTAATTCTTCATAAAAATATCCTTTATTCATCAAAAACATTTTCATTTATCAAAATTCCACACAATTTTAAAGAAAATAATTTCATTGGAAATAAACTTGAAATATTGTAAAGAAAGATTCATTGAAATACAATGTTATGGAAATGTAAAAACACATCATGTCATATAGGTTGAAAGAAAATATTCTTCCCAAGCTTTTGATAGATAAGTCAAAAAGTAACTCATATCAAAAAATAAAAAAATGATTAATTTCATAAAATTTAATAAAAATTAACCAATGGGTAAAATTGAATTTAATAAAATGCATAAGAATATAATTAATATTACAAATTTAGGAAACATGGACCTAGATGTTAAATATAACCGAGTAAATACTTACATATAAAGAATCTCGGATATTACTGAGATTATAGAATTATCCCTTACCTTAGGTATGAAATACATTGTATGTATCTGAACCTCCTATATAATGAATTAAATAATTTCATTTAATTATTCAAAATCATAGTCATTTTAATAACATATCATTATTACACATTATTCTGGTATAAATGGATTTATTTTCTTATGCGTGTTTTGTTGAATATGTTCTGATTCTTCTTCATAGGTTATAGATATATCATTTCCATAATGATATTAATATAACATATATCATATATATTCATTATAAACATTTAAAAAATCATGATTTAATGGATATACTCTATAATGAATCACATCACATCGTGTAGATGGTTGGTTGTGCGTACACATAAGCAATAATATCATTCCTTTAATTATGAATTGGTTTCAAAATCAATGGTATATACATTGTTTGATAATTAAAATATTTTCATAATAATCATATATAATTATTATTTTCCATCATTATACCCATCCATGTAAACTGGTTGTAAAAAAACAGAATACACCACGACATGAAGATTGTAAGTTGTATGTACGCACGTAGGGTGATTTCATTTTTCGTAGGATGGATAGAAGGTGGAATAAGGTTGTTACATAACCATAATAACATCTCATTATATAGGTTCTACTGGAGTTATTAATTATTAATGGAAACAACAAATTAATATGAAGTATAATAAGAATGAAGATTAAAAGAATTGGTAGAGGAGATTACCTCTTCTTCGATGAGCACCCTCAAGATATCTTCTTAAGGTTGTTAGGGTTGGTCTTTAGAGAAGAACAGAACATCTATAATGTGACTGGGGATGTATAGAAGGAAAATGGGTGGGGTATGGATGAGTTTTACGGCTCAATGAGTTATGAATAAATGAGGGAGGAGGTTCCCTTTTATAATTGAAGTGAGGGGCACCTTTAGAATCTCCAAAAATAATAATTTATAATAAAATCAAAGACCATACAAAAAACTCCAAATTTATTAGTTTCAAATATTAGATGATATAAGGTTGTAATATAATTATCCAATAATTTTTAGACATATTTTTTTTATTTTGAATCATGTCATTTTGTTTTACCATTAATTATTCCCTTTTTATTTGAACTAAGGTAACAAATTTTTCAAAATTAAAATAGTATAATTTTTTCTAATTTGATGTTAAATCACTATAAGAAAATTCACAGCTCATGCCGGTTTCCAAAAACCACCGCTACATTGTGTGTCAGGACACTATTGTCGGGAATTATTGTCATTTAGCGGTGCTTTATAAGAACCATCATAGTTTGCGCATTTCGAGGCAGTTATGATGTTTTTCAAGGGCAGTTTTCCCGGGAAGGGGATTATTTTTTTAGCGGTGGTTAAAAGCACCGCTAAAAAAATGTAAGCCCCTAGCCAGGAAAACTGGCGCGAACTTCGCACAAAACATGTTCCATTGTATCAGTGGTTAAAACCACCGCTAAATTTAATACTATAGTGTCAATTATAACCGCCGCTAATAGAAAAATTCTCACATTTTGCTATAGCTATAACCGTTGCTAATAGAACACTGTTGACATTTAGCGGTGGTTTAAACTGCCTCTAAATGTCAGATTTACAAAAAACATAGCAGCTTCTATAGCTTCTATACCAGTTCCCTGAAACAAAATTCCAAGAATACCAAAATATGCATAACACACTCATCTGGTATATTAAATGATTCAAAACTCATTGAGAACCACCCATATCTAGTGTGTACTACCCTCCTAGGGCATATATTTTTTTGGAATAAAAAACCATAACACACCATCTTCTTTCCACTATAGAGTAATCCTTTGAGAAATGTCTCACTATTTCTTTCCCATAATCCTACTTATGTTTTCTAAACCTAATGGGTACACACTCCCACACTTCATGATCATAAAACTATAATCAGGATCCAATGAATCATGTTTTTTCATATCTAGTTCATGTTCCCAACCCACTTACCGTGAACCACTATATGTCGTTAAATTGAATATCCCAAAGCATCTTAGTCATACAATGGCAAACCACATGATCACCCACCACATATGAGACATTCACAAAATGGATATCATATACCTATTCCATTGTCAACATTATCTTTACAACCTAAGATCTAAATCTATTGGGATTATTATCCAATTGACCCTACCCTCTCCCCTGAACTAAATACCAAAACCACTTAGAGTGTTTCTCATCCCATGAACACTAAATTACCATGAAATTTTTCAACCCTTTCATGGTTAACAGCATAAACACAATGTTTTGTTTTGTATAATAACATAATTAAGATATATGATAAAACACTATATAATATGCATACCATGACATTCCTCAACCCTTTTATTCCTAATTTTTTCCCTATTCATCACTATGGTAAAGTTGTTAGAAAGATAATGGTTGGTTCTATTAATGCTTTGGTAGGGGACTGATGTAGGAAGTTTTGTACTAAATATGCATACCTTACTCAAGAAATCAAGACATAAAAGGAAACATCAGAAATCAATAAAATACATAGAAGGAAACATGACTAATCAGGAAAATGTTAGGTCATGAAAATGTTTGGTGGAAAATATGTGCCACACATGATACATATACAAACCGATGATGAACACATATCGTCACCCTCTCCACCTCTATCTTCACTTCTAGCTACCACCTGTAAGAAAATTATTTTGAAAATTAAATAGTGTTTCATATTTGTATTTAAACTTAAAAAAATAAAAGATTGAAAACTAAATTATTTTGAATTTTTATGATTTACCTACTCACTACTAGTCGATACAGTACCACCGGGGGCATATCTACTCATCTACTGACATATTTTAGTCAACTCTTTTTGCAAAGCAGATATTTGATCCCCCTGCTAGTGAATTGTGTTTTGTAGGGAAACAATATCTTACATAGAATCTCTGGATATGGGCTAACTTCAACCAAGAGTAGATGTAGCTTTTATCCCCAGTGTCCTGCTAAAAACCTCAAATGGTATGGGTCCCAAACCCATCCCGTGCACACTACCAAGATGCTCCTTCCTAAGGACTTCAACAACCGGGTAATCCTGGGAGACTGAGTAGGACTGCTGAGGATTGGAATCCAATAGTTCTTTAATTTTTACCTATAAATCAAATATCAATAAATATTAACATATTAAAAACTTAATATAAGTTATTATTATTATAAATTTTTTTGTTAATACCCCAACTTCTTTGGCAGACTCATTAACAAAACGTCCATTAGATTTTTTCTGAACATCCATCCACAATTCAGTTCGGGATACTTCATTCCCTAAACTCTATGACTTCATTAAACAAAGATAAATCAACAGTTTAATATATTAAATAGAGAATATTTTCTTATAAATATTTTAACTAATAAAAATATTACCAGAGTCAATCAGCATCTAGAAAATCTTTTTGACCCCGCAATGTGAGGGATGACTTTCTTTGCCCGGCTTGATGCGTTCTTTCTTGAGAGATCCAAAAATAAATAAAATTCAATTTAATATTAATGTATTAAATTTCATGTCCAATTCATATACATGTATAAATGTATAATGAGGTTAATATAATAATATATATTTAAATGCCATTTGCTTCTCATCACGTTGTCTGTCAAAAAAAACATTCCACTGTACTTTGGGTACCCCATTGGGTAGCTTCTCATACATTTGTTAGATGGTCAACAAAGTATCATTTACATCGCCCCACAATGTTTATTTGAAGTCTTTCCATTTCGTACAATGTTTTTTCCATGTCCACTTTCGTGTTATCAAATCAGAAACTGTAAAGTGGAAAAACATCTTTATACAGTAATTCATTTTGATCATATTAACAACATGACATTCAATTACAACATATAGTATTAAAATTACCATTATTTGGGAGACAAAAATATCATTTTTATAATATGGAGGCATATATCTCCAATCATCATAAGAAATTGGAAGGGAAATGGGCTCCACTTCCAGTTGGCCTAGAATTTGGCCATGTAATCCTGCGACATCATCTGTAGGGGCCCCATATGAATCGAATGGGACAAATATCTTCTCTAAATTCATTTTCCACACATCTGAGCATTTTATATTTTTCTCCATAGTTTCATTTTTTCATCTTTAATGAACAAATAGTTATTATAAAAAAAGATCAACAAATTTATTTATATTAAAATTTTTACCTATAACAGTGACCCTCCAGTATGTCCGTGATGAACTTGATGTGGCGCACCACCGCCCGACTGATGAGGATGTTGATGAGGGACTCAACAACTCAGCTTCTAATGGGATGCTCACATAGGGTTTGAGAGATGGTGATGGGGAGATGGTGCAGAGGGGTAGGCAGCTAGTGGCTCATATGATGTAATGTGGGAGACAAATTGATCGTCATCTGTCACAGTAGTGGATGAAACTTTGTATGGATTCCTCTTTGGATTTCCTATCATTTAATCAAATAAAATTAAGTTCAGAACATATATTTCAAAAACATTATGCAAAAAAAACAAATTAAAAATGATAATATATGCCTAGTACTAACAAACAAAATATATATAACAATGATAATGAATTAGTGCATAAATTAAATAAGTGGTTGCTGAATGAATAAATAATTGTACATACAATCATTTTCCCCTTCAAACATGTATATTTCCTACTCCATTATTTCTTCTACTTCATTCATCTTGGCTACACTAATATTTTTAGTATCATGAAGGACAAATAATTATGCTTCTTCTTCTTGATGAGATTCAATTTAAGAGGTGAATTCACCCACTTCATCACCTATATCATAAATATCTCTTTGTATTATGTGAGTAACTACACTCCACCCTTCATCCACAATATCATTCACATAATATACCATTTTTTCTTGTAATTATAAGATATATGGATCATGTAGTTCATGATCACCAACATCCATCATGCAAGAAAAGTTCACATAAGTAAATTGCAATGAATCTTTTTTAACACCTCTAATAATATCAACCTAATCGAATTTGAATAAAACAACTGAAAAATTCCCATTGTAGTTTAATTCAATAATATCAGTCAGGTTTCCGTAGTATTACCCTTTATAAAATGTAAATATACCACTATTATATTTTTTCAAACTCTCTTCTCGATTGACTGTACAAAACCTAAATCCATTCACGTTGTAAGCATCGGACATTCTGACAAGTTTTAGAGGACCTCGAGAAAGAAACATCAAATATTTTGACACCTATGGTCGAGTATCAGTATTCATGATCTAAAAAAAGAAATATATTTTATTATATTTACAAATTATATGTGTCGAACTAATATTCATATTTATTGTAATATTTATGAACTTACACATCGTCCAAACAATTCTACAAGCTCTTTATTAAAATCTTTCGTTATATCTTTCTCATTTTGTGTTCGGCCTTTCATTCATCTCTTTTTTTGTATCCTCAACTCTTCAATAAATGGATCGAAAATTTCACTATTCAGCATCACATATCCATGTGCCCATAATAATTCCAATTATGTCAGGGTCACATTTGAGGTCCTCCCAACTGATCGGCCAACAACAAGAAATATTTTTTATTTCGAATGTATTTGAGATTGATTCGATGTTTCGTCAACACATCCAACTCAATTAAATCATGTCTCAATATCATCCAAGTATCTAGAACAAAATTTAAGATAGTCCTCATCCAAATATCCTTCAATAGTAGAGCCTTTTAGTTGAGCATTATTTATCATGTATGATTTCAAATGCCAAAGTCATCTGTGAAATAAAATAAGCATAATTATGAATGTAATTAAGTTAAAAAAATTGTTAACTTAACTATAAAACAAATAAATAAATTACCTCTCAATTGGATACATCCATTGATAATGAATGAGGCCACCTAATTTAGCTTCCTCAACAAAATGCACAGTGAAATGCATCATTACAGTAAAAAACGACAGAGGAAAGATCATATCCATTGCACAAAGGGTTAATACAAACCTCTCCTAGAAGGCTTCAAGATAAAATGGATGTAGATATTTCTCACATAGTTTTCTGAAAAATGTACAGAATTGGACTACAACAACAATAATTTTTATAGGTAATAGTGTATGCAATCCTAATGGTAGTAACTGTTTTAACAAAATATGGGAATCATGACTTTTTAATCCATGTAACTTAAGATTATTCTAGTCAAAAAAACTCGAGATGTTACTTGAATACCCATCAGATACCTTAAAATTATTTAAAATTAAATAGAATGTATCTTTATCGTTATTTTTCATTTCATAAATTGCAAGTGGATACTTTTCATTCTCATATAGACGGAGATCACATTTTATGTCCATTGCTTGTAAGTCTTTGAGAGCATTGAGATGATCTTTATACATTCCATGATTATTAAGCAATGTAAAAATAAAATTGTAACATACATTCTTCTCAATATGCATCACATCAATATTATTCTGCCAAAAATTAAATTCCCAATACAAAAGATTAGAGAATATACTTTTTTCTTCCATTGTTGTGTTCTGATTTCTCTTAAAGATGAACATTGAACCTGTTTCCTTCTATCATTCAAATGACAAACCATCCGAAATTTTGTTTCATAATTTCCATGTTGTGTCAATATTTTAGAACCATTTAACAACTTTGGAGGTGTTCTACAATCAATGAAACCATTAAATTTTGATTTGTTCTGCCGAAATCTATGAGATGCATCGAGAAATCTTCGATGGCACAAGAAGCACCATTTTCTATAGTGTGGTAGCCGTTTGGGATCAAAATAAAAGTTACAAATAAGCCAATCCAAACCCATGTAAGTGTTTCAACAAGATAAATTCACAAGCCCATGGATGTCACTAATTTTCCACCTTAAAGCAGCATGCATTTTGAGCATTTTCATAGAAGAAGCATCAAATGTCTCAACACCATTACTCCACAACTCCTGTAATTCTTCAATTAAAGGTTGCAAGTATACATGAATATCATTTCCAGGCATTTGTTTTCTATGAATAATCATCTAAATGGTAAAAGAAATTTGTTGTACATACATCCACGTAGGTATATTGTAAGGGATCAAAACAACTTTCCAAATGATATAACTCGTACTCAAAGTCCCAAATGGTTTAAATGTGTCGGTATCCAATCCCAATCGAACATTCCTAGGATCAGATGAGAAATCTAGATATAATGAATCAAATTTATTCCACAATTGTGAATCTCATGCATGTATCATAAACCCATTATTGTTATTATCTACAAAATTCCACTTCATGTGATCGGCGGTTTTCGATGACATGAATAATATTTACAATTGAGGGTTTAATGGAATGTAACGCAATACCTTTGCATGCGTTTTCCTTTTTATCTTCTTCATGAAATTTTGTGGATTAATACTTCCAACATCACCCATTGATTTCCATATAGAAGAAGAATATTTTTTACAATCCTGTCTACTAGAATCCTCTCACCAATAAAGCATACAATCGTTGGGACACACATGTATTTTTTTATAATTCAGAACAAGACTGTTAACATATTTTTTTCATAACATAAAAAGACACTGGGATGTTTTCTTCAGGAAATGAATCACGAAACAATTCCAATATCATGGACATTGCCTTATTTGTAATTCAACATAAATATTTGATATGGTATAACTTTAGCGTAAAAAAATGTTTGGAATAATTAAATCATCCACTATATAACTCTTGATTTCCATCATCAACTAAATCACGGAACATATTTTCCTTAGTGAAGTTTTCTATTGAATTAGTCTCCACAAAATAAAGGGGACGATCCACTGATATGATACAATCATAATATGGTTGTCCTATAGTCTCAAAAACATCACTTGTCTCGTTTCTATTTGTATCACCCTCATCTGGTTGTTATGATATGTTTTGATGTTGATGGTGGTCTCTTGCAGTGCCGAGTGGATCGTTTATAAGGTTTTGCATTTAATTTTCCATTGTCGATGAAGTTGGGAGGTACTTCTATGGATTGAAATCAGTGATCAATGTAACACCCCAAGCTTCTACGGTACGTTTCCCTTCGAATAATGCGATAGCGTGTGTTGTACGCAACCTCGAGTTCTAACACACACCACAACTAATTAAACTAGCCGTTGTGAATAGTAATACCTACTTTTTGAAATCATATATATTTTATATTTCAAAATGGACTTCATTTTTGGATTCGGAATATCGAAATTAGTCTAGGGTGAAATTTTGGTACTTTTCGGATAACTTTCATATTTTGATGAATAGTGAAAATTACTAAATTTTAATTGAAAACAACTTTTTTAATCAAAATAATTAATAGTGATAAATTATGAATTTGAGTGGTTTTAAAGTATATTTAGAATATATTTTTACCATTTAATATAATGTTGGTCATTGGACATAATTTTACAATTAAACCGAACATAAACAAGTGTCAATCTTTTGACAGTTATTATCTCTTAAAAAACACGCTTTTTGTTTTGACAGCGGGAATTAATTTTAAATTAATTTCTGCCACTTCTGTGTTTTGAATTTAGGAAAATGGATTCCATATTTGGAATCAGTATGTTCAAATTGTGTAAATAGGTAACTTTTATTTTTACACATTTTGAATAATTACTGCGGTAAATATTTTATTTACCATGGTTAAAGGGTAAATCCGGTAAATAATGGTTAAAAAAATAATATTATAATAATACTAAATTACCCTAAAACGTGTCTTAACCCTATTGGTTGATACATGGTCGACCATGGGTATCCTTGTGTCAATTTTGGGACCCCATGGATCCACATGTAAGTGATAATGACACTTTATTTTAATTAAGTCAAAATGAATACAAAAATGACACAAGCATATATCTTTTAGCAAAACAATTGTTACATAGGGTTATATAAGTTGGATTTTAGATTATAAATATTCATTAGAAAGATAAAACGATTGCCTACATAATGATGTTTTATTTATAATTTTTAGACATTAAATAATTTATTTTATTTATGACACAATGATGATGCAGTAATTACTAAAATATTAAAAAATTAACATAATTGATATTATAAATACCCAAATAAATATAATATGAAACTTTTAATGAATTAAACTAATTTTCTAGGATAATATGATATATTAGGATTGATTTAATGGACTTTGTTCGAAGTAATCAATCTGTTATGAGTTTCACAAAAATCAACTATTGAATAGTCTCAAAATTGACATAAAAGAGTTCTTAAAACAAATATTATATTATTAATTGATATTAAATTCCTAAAAATCTAAGGTTCGGCCAAGAGACTTATATTATGATAGGTTAATCATTAATGGACCACTTTGGGGTCGCTTGGATGTATATAGTAAGTTTATTAACCATATTATATAAAAATACAAAGAGACATTGTAAAAGTGAAACTAATTAACTTAGAGTTAATACTTAAAGATAAGGTTAATATAAGTACCCAAACCTGTCTAAATTCTATTGGATGAGTTGTTTTCGACCTATCCCCACCTCATCCTTTGAATAGTCAACTTTGGAGCCTTTGGAAAACGAATATTAATTTATTATAAATTAATATTTCTAGCTTTTCCAAAAGTGCCCCTCACCCCTCTTATAAAAGGGCACTCCTCCTTCTCATTTCTTCACACCTTCAAAGCCTTTTGGTTCGGCCAAACTCTGCCCAAATACTCTCCCAACATCCCTCACTACAACCTAGAGGCCTTAGTTTGATCATAAAGCCAACCTAAGGAGCCCTTTTGATCAAATCAAAAGGAAGAACCCGAAGAAGAGGTAATGATTTCACCACCCTTTTCTAAGTTCATTTCTTCTTCCACTTCTTCTTCCTTTGTTCTTACCATTATAAAATAATAACTCCAGTATCTTACATATACTGTGATGTTATTATAAATATGGTACAACCATATTCATTATTATATCCACCCTTTGAATAACATGTCACCATACGTGTGTACGTACGGCTTACCGTCTCCACGTCGTGGTGTAATTGTTATTCAATATATTATTATTTGGATGGGTATAACAATGATGTGTAACTCATGTAAATAATAAATATAACATGTTAATGATTCTGTATATATGATATACCATCCATTTATATATTATTTTAATATCAAAAGAATGATATTGTCGCTCGTGCGTACGTACGGACTACCGTCTCCACGAACGCGATGAGATTCATTCTCCATCGTAACCATTAAAGTATAATTATCATTTGATGATTTAAAAATGATGTTTAAGGACTTGATATAATTCTGTATATGAATAATATACAACCTATCGTTTACAAACATGTCTTACGTAACAAAACATATGAAAGAAAACAAGTAAGTTAACACCCGAAACAACGATAATACTAAGATATTATTATCAAATCAATATTAAAAGATCATATATGATATCATATTAATGTATATGATTCTTTTATAATTTAATAACAATTATTTCACCATTATACAGGAGGTTAACCTACCACAACCAAGGAAAAGTACAAGGTAAGGGTTATTTCACAATCTCTTCATTATCCGAGGTTGTTTATATGTAATAATCTACTGGGATCTCTTTATCATCCATATCCATGTTTCTTAAAAATGTATTTCAAAACATTTTTACTATTTACAAGAATATGGGTTAAAGTCATTTATACCTTTTTTTGACTTTTTATAAGAGGTGTATAAAGGAATCTTTCCGTCGTTTTCAAAACAATGACCTTTTTAACCTTTTCGACAGAATTGAGGTAAGAATGTTTTTTTTAACTTATACGGCGGGTGCGGTTATTTTACGCCGTTATAAAATCTTCAAAGCTTTCCTTACAAGCTTATAAGAATATTTTCAAAGAAAATGTTTTATTTTATATGGATCTTAAATGATTTCAAAATAAAAGGAGATATTTCTTTAAAAAGAATTTTGATTTCATCTATGTCAACATCCTTTGATGGATTTTAAGATTATTTGAAGTTGATTTATTATGATACAAAACTTCTATATTGTATTGAAGGTTTTGTGATATGTTTGACTGTGGATGTGCTATTTTTATACCATTCATAGTTTATTGTGAAAGTATTGACATTTCGTATGCTAGTTTTAATACGAATGTTTATGTTATGTTTAAACCTTTTCATATGGGAATGCATTGGACTTAATAAGTGACGGGTGGAGCCCGCTATAGCTCCTCGATGCATCGGTAGGTCTCATGAGACAAACTAGTGTCTTGGCACAAGGCCTTGACAAAATCTTATTTGTAGTCTTGGCACGAGGCCTTGGCTATGTGGTTATGATAGTCTGGCATTATGCATTCCAACATTATGAAAGTGGTTATTGATTTTTGCATGTGATTATTCGATTAGTGGAATATACATGTGAATAAGTAAATGGCATTATTTCATTTTATTTATGCCATACCATGTTGAAAGTTCATGTTTAAAAGGCTTTTGTTTTAGTTATACATTGCCTTAAATGTTTATTCTTATTGATGAAAGTTTCCGCTATATTGTTATCCTTACTGGGCATTTGAGCTCACCCCTTTTCTATGTTTTATTTTTCCCAGGTAGTGAAGAAGTAATTTATGAATGACTTGCAGGGATATTATGAGGGGTTAATAGTGTGGATATGAAAACTTTGTTGTTGTAGTAGTTTTTCACTTTGAAATGTAATGTAAAACTTTATGATTATAGCTAGTATTTCCAAGGCTACTAAACCAATCGGTCTTTCGAGATTTGATCTTTCTTGTGATCATGCCAATGTTATGTAATAATGCACCGACTCTGGGTAGCTGGGGTCGGGGCGTTACAGTTGGTATCAGAGGAAGTTTAGTACAAACCTTGGAAACTAGATTTAGATAAACTTTGATTAGAGCACGTAGACCTAAGATGAACTTTGAGGATTAGTATAGAAGAACTTCCTAGAATTTTGGTATTGTAGAGATTTTGTGAGTTTTCCGAGCAATACATCCCTGTCTGGATACGAGCAGGTAGAGGCGGCTCTGGCACAGATGTACCTAGGGGTAAAACCCGAAAACACCGCTTTGAGCTAGACTCGAACGGGAACTGGTGCACGACAACGGGCCTTGCTGCACTCTTGGTTACGACACTCCCGGGGGATATGCTTAGGATAACTCTCATTATCTTTACAAATCATTATGAAGGGTTTATGAGTATATACTTCCTCAAAGAAAACATTTTTATGATTATGGATTATATCCATAAATAGTTCAATTTATGTTAAGTGTTTTATAAGTATAGGATTATGTATTTTGATTCATAAACTGATCTAGTTTATGCCATTGTTTAGAAATGGCGCCTAGTGGAAGAAATGGAAACCGTATCAATGCACGCACTCCATGTAGGGATTGCCCTCCTGCTCAAGATAATTATAGTGGGGCTGGTGATGCAACTGGTGCTGATCAGCTAATCACCGTACTGGGACAACTTACTCAGGTTATGAATAATAACCTTACCCGTATGGAGCACCCTGATCCGCAGCGTGGAGGATCAATGTTAGATCGATTCATGAGACAACAACCACCAACGTTCAATGGAAGTACAAATCCCTTAGTAGCTGAGCAATGGATATTTTCCCTAGAGAAAATATTTCAGGCTTTGGGGAGTAGTGAAAGGGAAAAAGTTACCATGGCAGTTTACCGCCTCACTGGAGATGCTGATCAATGGTGGTCATTGATTCAAAACATGAAGGAAGATGATGAAGTATCAAACATGGAATGGAGGGAGTTCAAAGATCTGTTTTTAGAAAAATACTTTCCTCGCGACCATCGAGCAGATATGGAAAGACAATTTCTGAGTCTGAGACAAAAGGAGGATGAGAATGTCACAAAGTATGAGGCTAACTTTACAAGGTTAGCGAGGTATGCTGGAGATTATATTCGCAACCCAAGAAGTAAGATTGATCGTTTCTTTGATGGGTTAAAACCATTTCTCCGTCGAGCATTAGTCTCACAATCCTTTTCGTCGTACGAAGACATTGTCTCATGTGCTATCAAGACCGAAAAAGAATTCTCTAAGTCTTATGACTTTAAAGCAAAGCAAGAGAAGAAGAGACCTGCTGATCAATCTGGGAATGGAAATAAGGGGAAGAAGGGAAAGGTTGAATATCCATCTTGTGGTAAGTGCGGGAAGAAACACCCCGGTGCTTGCCTGAAGGGAATGGGAGTCTGTTACAAGTGTGGTGAAAAAGGCCACCAAGCTCATGATTGCAAGGGGAAGAAGGAAGCTACCAATGTTCAGTGCTACAATTGCAGGGAGATGGGGCATTATGCAAATGCATGTCCTAAGCGTCAGGAGAACTTACCTCAAAAAAGGCCAAGGGATCAAGGCCAGGCTTATGCTATCACTACTGCTGAGGTAGAAACTCCGAAAGACGTGGTGGCAGGTAATTTAATGGTTTCCTCAAGTTTAGCAAATGCATTATTTGATTCTGGATCATCGCATTGTTTCATATCTTCCCAGTTTGCTAAGAAAATTAGATATTTCCAATTTGATTTAATAAGGGAGTTGTCAGTTAAAACTCCTAAGGGAAGTATCGTTGCAACAAAGTTTTGCGAATCAGTCCCCATTAGAGCACATAAATTTTCTTTATCTGCTGATTTCATTGTCATACCTATGATTGAGTTTGATATAATCCTCGGTATGGACTGGCTTTCGGACTATGATGCGAAGATTTATTGTAAGAAGAAAGAGGTTACGATTCTTGATGATAATGATAAGGAACACCTTATTTTTAGAGCAGAATCGTCACCACCTAATTCTTATTTAGATCCACCCTCAATAGCTCAACTAAATTCAATTATTGGGGAGGAAGAGAATGAAATAACTGCGGGTGAGGAAAGGAATGTTCAAATAGAGGATGTACCTGTTGTGAAAGAATTTGTAGATGTATTTCCAGAAGATTTACCTGGACATCCTCCAGAACGAGAAGTTGAGTTTTCTATTGATTTGATTCCTGGATCAAGGCCTATATCGAAGACCCCTTATAGAATGGCCACTGTAGAGTTAGTCGAACTAAAGAAACAACTAGAGGAATTGAGTAATAAGGGATTTATTCGCCCTAGTGTTTCTCCATGGGGAGCCCCTGTTCTATTTGTTAAAAAGAAAGATGGATCTATGAGGTTATGTATCGACTACAGGGAGATCAATGCTATAACGGTAAAGAACAAGTATCCCCTACCTCGTATTGATGATTTATTTGACCAACTGCATGGAGCTCAATACTTTTCAAAGATTGACCTTCGATCTGGATACCATCAGTTGTGTGTAAAGAAGGAAGACATTCTGAAGACAGCATTTCGAACCAGGTACGGGCATTACGAGTTTACTGTAATGCCGTTTGGATTGACCAATGCACCCTCTGTATTCATGGATCTGATGAATAGAGTTTTCAAGGAGTATCTCGATGAATTTGTGGTGGTATTTATTGATGATATCTTGGTATACTCCAAAACCTACGAAGATCATGAAAATCACTTGCGCATTATCTTGAAGACTCTGAGGAGGCATGAATTATATGGAATGTTTAGCAAGTGTGAATTCTGGCTTCAGGAGATTTCTTTTCTTGGCCATATTGTCTCTAAAAATGGAATCTCTGTTGATCCTTCTAAGACCAAGGCAATCCAAGAATGGCCAGCACCTACGAGTATAACTGAGGTACGTAGTTTTATTGGTTTGGCAGGTTATTATCGACGTTTCGTCCAGAATTTTGCCCGATTGGCTAACCCATTAACGAAGCTCACACGTAAAGGGGTTAAATTTGTTTGGACAAAAGAGTGTGAAGAATGTTTCGAAGAAATGAAGAGAAGATTAGTCAATGCTCCTATATTGACTCTACCATCGGGGAATGATGGGTTCGTTATTTATAGTGATGCATCAAAGAAAGGACTTGGCTGTGTCCTTATGCAGAATGATAGAGTTATTGCCTATGCATCACGACAGTTGAAAATCCATGAACAAAACTATCCTACTCATGATCTTGAGTTAGCAGCTGTGATCTTTGCTTTGAAGATATGGAGGCACTACCTCTATGGTGAAAAATGTGAGATTTATACTGATCACAAGAGTTTGAAGTATATTTTCTCACAAAAAGAACTCAACATGAGGCAAAGGAGATGGCTTGAATTACTCAAGGATTATGATTGCACGATACACTACCACCCGGGGAAAGCAAACAAAGTAGCAGATTCTTTGAGCAGAAAAGACCATGGAGTTCTGAACATGATGAGAATTGAAAGGGATCCAATTTTCATGGATCTAGAGAAGATGGACATGGGAATAACCAGGGAAGGTGAAACATCAATGCTTTTTCAAATGGTTGCCAAACCATCTTTACTAGAAAGGATTAAGAGTTCTCAGACCGATGATGAAGAATTCCAAAAGAAGATTAAAGCTGTGAATGATGGGAGATTGAGAGACTTTGTGTATGAAGATGGAATTTTGAAATTCGGGAAGAGACTTTGTGTTCCCGATTTACCTGATCTAAAAAGGGAATTGCTGGATGATGCTCATAGTTCCAATTTCTCTATACACCCTGGGAGCACCAAAATGTATAGAGATTTGAAGGAACATTTTTGGTGGGACAACATGAAGAGGGAGATTGCTGATTTTGTATCAAGATGTATGGTTTGTCAACAAGTGAAAGCTGGAAGGCAACATCCTGGAGGAGTCATGCAACCTCTTCCCATACCGGAGTGGAAATGGGACAATATTACGATGGACTTTGTCATGGGGCTACCAAAGACTCCTAGAAGGAATGATGCAATATGGGTTATTGTTGATCGTCTTACCAAGTCAGCACATTTTCTTGCTATATGAGAAGATCTACCCCTGGAACGTCTAGCAAGACTATACATTAATGAAGTTGTGAGACTTCATGGAGTTCCCCTATCGATTGTTTCTGATTGTGATCCCCGTTTTACTTCAAGATTTTGGAAAAGTCTTCAGAAATCCCTGGATACAGAACTTCATTTGAGCACTGCTTACCACCCTCAGACAGACGGACAATCAGAACGGACTATTCAAACCTTAGAAGACATGTTGAGATCTTGCTCACTTGACTTTCAGGGTATGTGGGATCAATATTTACCACTGGTAGAATTTTCCTATAACAATAGCTTCCATTCGAGTATACAGATGGCACCATATGAAGCGTTATACGGAAAGAGATGTCGTACACCAACCTGTTGGGATGACGTTGGTGAAAGAAAACTTGTAGGCCCAGAGCTGGTGGAGGAAACGGTGGAAAAGGTGAAAGTAATCCAAAATCACATCAAAGCAGCTCAAAGTAGGCAGAAGAGCTATGCCGATAATCGAAGGAAGGATTTGGAATTTCAAGTCGGTGATCATGTTTTTCTGAAGGTATCTCCGTGGAAGGGAGTCATACGTTTTGGTAAGAAAGGTAAATTGAGTCCCAGGTACATCGGACCTTTCGAAATTCTAGAACGAATTGGGGTTGTAGCTTACCGATTGGCAATGCCGCCAAGTCTCTCCAAAGTTCACGATGTGTTCCACGTATCTCTATTGAGGAAATACATGCCTGACCCAACGCATGTACTCACCTATGAAGATTTAGAACTGGAACCCGATCTGTCTTATTGCGAAGAGCCCATCAAGATTCTTGATACGAGAGAACAAGTGCTGAGAAACCGGACGACGCGTCTGGTAAAAGTTTTGTGGAGGAATCATAAGATGGAAGAGGCAACGTGGGAACCCGAGGAACTTATGATGAAGAACCACCCGAGTCCTTTTATGCAGTAATACCCTATAAATTGCGAGGACGCAATTATTTGAAGGAGGGGAGAATGTAACACCCCAAGCTTCTACGATACGTTTCCCTTCGAATAATGCGATAGCGTGTGTTGTACGCAACCTCGAGTTCTAACACACACCACAACTAATTAAACTAGCCGTTGTGAATAGTAATACCTACTTTTTGAAATCATATATATTTTATATTTCAAAATGGACTTCATTTTTGGATTCGGAATATCGAAATTAGTCTAGGGTGAAATTTTGGTACTTTTCGGATAACTTTCATATTTTGATGAATAGTGAAAATTACTAAATTTTAATTGAAAACATCTTTTTTAATCAAAATAATTAATAGTGATAAATTATGAATTTGAGTGGTTTTAAAGTATATTTAGAATATATTTTTATCATTTAATATAATTTTGGTCATTGGACATAATTTTACAATTAAACCGAACATAAACAAGTGTCAATCTTTTGACAGTTATTATCTCTTAAAAAACACGCTTTTTGTTTTGACAGCGGGAATTAATTTTAAATTAATTTCTGCCACTTCTGTGTTTTGAATTTAGGAAAATGGATTCCATATTTGGAATCAGGATGTTCAAATTGTGTAAATAGGTAACTTTTATTTTTACACATTTTGAATAATTACTGCGGTAAATATTTTATTTACCATGGT
This sequence comes from Viscum album, assembly GCA_963277665.1. Classification (NCBI taxonomy): domain Eukaryota; kingdom Viridiplantae; phylum Streptophyta; class Magnoliopsida; order Santalales; family Viscaceae; genus Viscum; species Viscum album. The sequence goes on from OY728129.1 coordinate 1,059,259,044, forward strand.
TAAAGGGTAAATCCGGTAAATAATGGTTAAAAAAATAATATTATAATAATACTAAATTACCCTAAAACGTGTCTTAACCCTATTGGTTGATACATGGTCGACCATGGGTATCCTTGTGTCAATTTTGGGACCCCATGGATCCACATGTAAGTGATAATGACACTTTATTTTAATTAAGTCAAAATGAATACAAAAATGACACAAGCATATATCTTTTAGCAAAACAATTGTTACATAGGGTTATATAAGTTGGATTTTAGATTATAAATATTAATTAGAAAGCTAAAAAAGATTGCCTACATAATGATGTTTTATTTATAATTTTTAGACATTAAATAATTTATTTTATTTATGACACAATGATGATGCAGTAATTACTAAAATAGTAAAAAATTAACATAATTGATATTATAAATACCCAAATAAATATAATATGAAACTTTTAATGAATTAAACTAATTTTCTAGGATAATATGATATATTAGGATTGATTTAATGGACTTTGTTCGAAGTAATCAATCTGTTATGAGTTTCACAAAAATCAACTATTGAATAGTGTCAAAATTGACATAAAAGAGTTATTAAAGAAAATATTATATTATTAATTGATATTAAATTCCTAAAAATCTAAGGTTCGGCCAAGAGACTTATATTATGATAGGTTAATCATTAATGGACCACTTGGGGGTCGCTTGGATGTATATAGTAAGTTTATTAACCATATTATATAAAAATACAAAGAGACATTGTAAAAGTGAAACTAATTAACTTAGAGTTAATACTTAAAGATAAGGTTAATATAAGTACCCAAACCTGTCTAAATTCTATTGGATGAGTTGTTTTCGACCGATCCCCACCTCATCCTTTGAATAGTCAACTTTGGAGCCTTTGGAAACCGAATATTAATTTATTATAAATTAATATTTCTAGCTTTTCCAAAAGTGCCCCTCACCCCTCTTATAAAAAGGCACTCCTCCTTCTCATTTCTTCACACCTTCATAGCCTTTTGGTTCGGCCAAACTCTGCCCAAATACTCTCCCAACATCCCTCACTACAACCTAGAGGCCTTAGATTGATCATAAAGCCAACCTATGGAGCCCTTTTGATCAAATCAAAAGGAAGAACCCGAAGAAGAGGTAATGATTTCACCACCCTTTTCTAAGTTCATTTCTTCTTCCACTTCTTCTTCCTTTGTTCTTACCATTATAAAATAATAACTCCAGTATCTTACATATACTGTGATGTTATTATAAATATGGTACAACCATATTCAGTATTATATCCACCCTTTGAATAACATGTCACCATACGTGTGTACGTACGGCTTACCGTCTCCACGTCGTGGTGTAATTGTTATTCAATATATTATTATTTGGATGGGTATAACAATGATGTGTAACTCATGTAAATAATAAATATAACATGCTAATGATTCTGTATATATGATATACCATCCATTTATATATTATTTTAATATCAAAAGAATGATATTGTCGCTCGTGCGTACGTACGGACTACCGTCTCCACGAACGCGATGAGATTCATTCTCCATCGTAACCATTAAAGTATAATTATCATTTGATGATTTAAAAATGATGTTTAAGGACTTGATATCATTCTGTATATGAATAATATACAACCTATCCTTTACAAACATGTCTTACGTAACAAAACATATGAAAGAAAACAAGTAAGTTAACACCCGAAACAACGATAATACTAAGATATTATTATCAAATCAATATTAAAAGATCATATATGATATCATATTAATGTATATGATTCTTTTATAATTTAATAACAATTATTTCACCATTATACAGGAGGTTAACCTACCACAACCAAGGAAAAGTACAAGGTAAGGGTTATTTCACAATCTCTTCATTATCTGAGGTTGTTTATATGTAATAATCTACTGGGATCTCTTTATCATCCATATCCATGTTTCTTAAAAATGTATTTCAAAACATTTTTACTATTTACAAGAATATGGGTTAAAGTCATTTATACCTTTTTTTGACTTTTTATAAGAGGTGTATAAAGGAATCTTTCCGTCGTTTTCAAAACAATGTCCTTTTTAACCTTTTCGACAGAATTGAGGTAAGAATGTTTTTTTTAACTTATACGGCGGGTGCGGTTATTTTACGCCGTTATAAAATCTTCAAAGCTTTCCTTACAAGCTTATAAGAATATTTTCAAAGAAAATGTTTTATTTTATATGGATCTTAAATGATTTCAAAATAAAAGGAGATATTTCTTTAAAAAGAATTTTGATTTCATCTATGTCAACATCCTTTGATGGATTTTATGATTATTTGAAGTTGATTTATTATGATACAAAACTTCTATATTGTATTGAAGGTTTTGTGATATGTTTGACTGTGGATGTGCTATTTTTATACCATTCATAGTTTATTGTGAATGTATTGACATTTCGTATGCTAGTTTTAATACGAATGTTTATGTTATGTTTAAACCTTTTCATATGGGAATGCATTGGACTTAATAAGTGACGGGTGGAGCCCGCTATAGCTCCCCGATGCATCGGTAGGTCTCATGAGACAAACTAGTGTCTTGGCACAAGGCCTTGACAAAATCTTATTTGTAGTCTTGGCACGAGGCCTTGGCTATGTGGTTATGATAGTCTGGCATTATGCATTCCAACATTATGAAAGTGGTTATTGATTTTTGCATGTGATTATTCGATTAGTGGAATATCCATGTGAATAAGTAAATGGCATTATTTCATTTTATTTATGCCATACCATGTTGAAAGTTCATGTTTAAAAGGCTTTTGTTTTAGTTATACATTGCCTTAAATGTTTATTCTTATTGATGAAAGTTTCCGCTATATTGTTATCCTTACTGGGCATTTGAGCTCACCCCTTTTCTATGTTTTATTTTTCCCAGGTAGTGAAGAAGTAATTTATGAATGACTTGCAGGGATATTATGAGGGGTTAATAGTGTGGATATGAAGACTTTGTTGTTGTAGTAGTTTTTCACTTTGAAATGTAATGTAAAACTTTATGATTATATCTAGTATTTCCAAGGCTACTAAACCAATCGGTCTTTCGAGATTTGATCTTTCTTGTGATCATGCCAATGTTATGTAATAATGCACCGACTCTGGGTAGCTGGGGTCGGGGCGTTACAATCAACATTTCTATAATGTCTGATTCTTCATGCCAAATCAAATGAAAATATTGAACAGGGAATTGCTTCAATACTAAATGTTCATAAACATCATCTCTCTTCAACCATATTCTAAATTTACATTTGGGACATGGACATCTTATTCTCCCTTCAATAAATCGATTGGAAATTTCAAAATTTAAAAACTCATCCAAGCCCTTAATATACTGAGGTGTGTTCCTCGGTAATGCGATCCAGCTTTTATCCATGTATATCACAATGTTCCTACACAATATTAAAAAAATTAAATCACATAACTATTACTAAATAGGGAAAGAGATTCATATATACCAGTTTAAAAAATATATAAATATGTTACATAAGGTTTTCCTATATCAATAAATATGGCAAATCACCCACTAGTGGTGTCATCTAAAGTAGTACCACCACAAAGGATTAGAATTTAATTGGGATATTAGGGTGAGTGAACAAAGTCCAACCACATTACTCAACTTAAGAAAGTTTTAGGTTCCCATCTCCCATTAAATTAAATAATTTTAACCATTGTATGAAGTGGCCCAATATTTTGGGGGAGATATGATCCATTCGGTGGATGTGCTAATAAATTATATGTTATTTAGCTAAAGGGTGATCTGATTAAATCCAAAAAAAATGCATGAAATAAGTGATTTAATAATTATTTCAAGTCTCAATTGATATAAAATATGATCAAAACATGTCATGGTTGATCATGACTCAACAAGTGGTATTAAGAAACCACTTTTCTTTATTCAAAACTTGATCTAGAAGTTTCATGCTGAAGTAAAGTCACTTTTTGAATCTATAATTACATAAAAATGGATTATTATAGAATAAAAAGAGGTTTCCAAGTCTTAAATAAGTGAATCAATGATGTCATATTGAATATGGTTTATAACAAGGGATATCTGGCACTAAATTTAGTAGAATTAGACCACTAATAAGGAAGAGGTATCGTCTATACCATCTCGTAATAATGTTTGTAAATCTCTTTTTATGAAAGGAGTGGGTAGGAAAAGAAATGTGTACAAGTATGGATTTTGAAATGTCTGATGGAATATTCCACCTTAGCTAAGGTGGATATGGAAATTAAGGAAGTTTTTTTCCCATAAAGATCTATGAAAGTTATAAACAATACCAAATGACATTATTTAAAGGAAATAAGATGATCATGGGTGGTGGATCAATGTTTTTGTTGCGATAAAATCATTTAATGTGAATTACATTATTGGTATAGACCGTTAAATGAAAAATTATAGATGAATCCAATTCTAGGGGATAGAAATCTAGATATGAAGAATAAATATCCATAGGTTAAGAGAAACATGTACACATAAAAAATAATTGGAAATTTTGAAAATGTGTGTGATGTATGAAAACTAGTATTCATAGGATTAGTCCATGTTCATATAAACCTATATATTAATAAAATAAGAAACTAAGGCCACATAACTTAGTGAATAAATAAAAAACCTTAGGAAAAAGAGAAATAATTTTATAAGAAAAAAAACCTCCTAAGAATATTTCACATAGGGAAGGTAAAAGGCCTTGGAATATAAATTTGAAACGTTTATGAAAGGTTCATCATCTAAAAGAACTAATAAAAAGGAGGGATGTTTGCAGGATCCATGTTGAAAGTTCAAACATTCTACCAATGAAAAAACTGACATATTAGTTATATAGATGTATGTTTAAAAGAAAATCTGGAAAATAAAATAAGCACAACAAAAGTATTGTAAAAAAGTAAAGGAATCAATTCCACATAAAGATAACGTAGTTCAATGTGTGTGGGTAAATATGGATGGACACACTCCTATAGATTGTTATAAAATAATTCCATATTACCTACCACACATATAAATAAAACCTCATATAATAATATTTTTTAATCGACCAACACAGGTCCCAATGAGTATTCCTGATCACCATGGGCAAGCGACAAGCACCTGGGTATCAACACCCATAACCATGGGAGTTATTTCACACTAAAATAATTAGACAATATCTCTAATATATAACAAGATAAATATAATCAATCAGATCATATCATGGATGAGAAATTATATGACCATGAGATATAAATAAACCAATCCAAAAAGATATACATGAAAAGAAACTAAAACAAAGTCTCCATGTGACTATCGGTTACCACTATCCAAACCCACCATTAAAGTGAAAATAACCCAAAGATAAATTAATGCTACATGAAAATGTTCTATTTATCTACATACTAAAAGGTCATACTTCCATACACCCAATAAAATATAAATAATTTGAGAAAAATTCATAGTAATATACCACCATGAATCTATACAACGTTTATGACCATGGAATATTTTGTTCTATCCCACTACTAGAAAAGGGGGCATTGAAGCCCCCCAGAATCGGGAGACCGCTATTGGCGGTCGCTATAGATATCTAATAGCGACCGCCAATGGTGGTCACTGGCCTTAATAAAAAAACAAACTTTTTGCGCCCCCCTCTCGATCAAACCCTGCTCCCCCCCCTCGCCGCCCCCCCGACGCCGCCCTCCCCCCCCCCCCCCCCCCCCGCCACCCGGCGTCCCCCGCTCCCCCCCCCCCCGACGCCACCCCCCCCCCCCCCGCCTCCCGGCCTCCCCCGCCGCCCCCCCCCCCCCCCCACCCCACCCCTGTCCCCCCCCCCCCCCCCCCCCGCCGCCTCCCGGCCTCCCCCGCCGCACGCCCTGAGCCCTCCGGCCTCCTCCTTCCGCCCTCCGCCCCCTCAGCCCTCCCCCCACCCCGGATGGCTTCGGCACCCCAGACAGTGCCCCCCCCCCCCCCCGCACCCCAGACCGCTCCCCGCACCCCAGACGCCCCCCCGCACCTCAAAGAGCCCCCCCCCCCCATGCCCGTCCCCTCACCGCGTCCTCTCCTCCAGCTCCCCGCCGCAGCCACCGCCCGTCCCCTCCCTTGCTGCACCGCCTTTGGCTCCAGCTCCCCTTCGCTGCCTCCTCTCTCTCACCGCACCGCCTTCGGCTCCCCTCCCTTTCAGGTTTGTAGCTCAATCAGGTAACATGGGATTTTAGTTACATTATTATTTTATCAATGGTTCATAAACAAATAATTAATATTTATTTTAAATATGGTTGATTTGAAAAATGTAAATGTAATAAGTATTGTGTAAATGTTTGTTATACAGATATAATTATGGATAAGAGTTGGATTGATCTTCCAAATCGAACGTCTAGATAATATTTCAATGGCATTATGCAGTTTATTGACTTCACGAGAGGATTTGAATGTGACTATATTAGTTGTACATGTAGAAAATGTGCTAACAGATATCAATTCACACGAGATACTGTGAGGTATCACCTTTTCTTTAATGTATTTCTGAAAATTTATAAGAGTTGGACTCGTCATGGAGAAGAATATGTTCGTTGTCAAAATACAGATGCAGCTCAGATGGATGTTGATGCAAGGATGACTGATCCGATGCATGAAATGCTTACTGAAATGGTACGTGGGTTTGATCCTGAAGGCATTGACATCCAGAATCTTGAGACCGGTGAGATAAATCTTCGCTCTGGTGCAGATCATGATTCGAGGAGGTTTTATGAAGAACTTGATGATGCGAAAACAGAATTATATCCTGGATGTACTTCTTACAATAAACTGTCATTTATCGTGGAGTTGTTTCATTTGAAGACTTTGAATAATTGGTCAGACACATCATTCGACATGCTTTTGGTTTTATTGAAAAAAGTTCTTCCTGTCAATGCTAAGATTCCTGAGTTGTATTACTATGCTCATAAGTTGACAGAGAACTTAGGTTTTACGTATGAGACCATAAATGCATGTGCAAACAATTGTATGTTGTTTAGAAAAGAAACTGCCCGTTTGGATATTTGTACGGTTTGTGGTGCTTCCAGGTGGAAAGAGAACAGGGGAAATGATACTCATCAAAGTCAGATTGCGATACAGGGGAAACCGATTTCCGTAAATCAAATGCATTACATTCCCCTTAAACCGAGGTTGAAAAGATTTTTTATGTCATCTAAAGTTTCTAATTTAATGAGATGGCATGCAGAAAGAGTTCATGAAAGTGATATGTTAACCCACCTGGCAGACTCTCATGCTTGGAAGGATTTTGATAAGAGACATCCTGACTTTTCTAAAGATGTTCGTAATGTCCGATTGGGATTGGCAGCAGATGGTTTCAATCCATTAAAGTCTATCGTTGGTGCAACTCATAGCACATGGCCCATGGTGTTGGTTCCATATAATCTTCCTCCGTGGCTTTGTATGAAGCAACAATTTATATTACTTTCCACTCTTATTGATGGACCTAAAAGTCCGGGGGGATAATATTGATGATTACCTTCAGTCATTGATTGATGAGTTGAATGAATTTTGGGGCGATGGTGTGATGACTTATGACTGCAAAACGAATGAAATGTTCAAACTGCATGCTGCTTTATTGTGGACAATCAATGACTTCCCAGCTTATGAAAATTTATCAGGCTGGAGTACGAAAGGGGAATTTGCTTTCCCTTGTTGCAATAAAAGTAAAAAATCTATATGGCATAAACATTCCAAAAAATGGGCATACATGGGTCACATGCGTTTTCTCCCTCCTCAGCACAGATTCAGAAAGGACAGAGTGGCATTTGATGGTTCTAGAGAGTTCAGCCCAGAACCAAAGATTATGACAAGATTGGAAATGTTATCGCAGATTGAGGAAGAAAACATCTGCACGGTATATGAAATTCAGGATTTGGTGGCTCCTCCAGTACGTAATATTCGTGCTGTGGGTAGGCAGCACAGTCACAATTGGAAAAAGAAAAGTATTTTTTATAGTCTTCCGTATTGGAAAACTAACATGTTGAGGCATAATTTGGATTTCATGCACATTGAAAAAAATGTTTGTGATAACATATTGTGGACCATTTTAGGTGTCAGTGGAAAATCAAAGGACCAGGTTAATGCACGCCGTGATTTGGAAGAAATGGTTTTAAGGAAACAGTTGCATTTACAGTTATATGAGGGAAACAAGGCATATATGCCTGCTGCACAGTATACGATGACTACAGAGGAGAAAGAGACATTTCTTTCCATTTTGAATGTGGTCAAGGTGCCTGATGGTTATTCTTCTAAAATTTCAAAGTGTGTGAATCTGACGAGCAAGACATTGAAAGGGTTGAAAAGTCATGACAATCACATATTACTTCAGCAGTTGATTCCAATCGCAATTTGTGATTGTTTATCCCCCAATGTTGTTCTTCCCTTGATTGAGATGAGTAATTTTTTAGACATCTTTGTTTAAGAAATCAACGAATGAGTGATTTAAAAGGTTTGCAGGACCGAATTGTACTTACGCTTTGTTACTTTGAGAAATTTTTCCCCCCCTCATTATTCGATGTTATGGTCCACTTGACAGTGCACCTAACTGATTAAGTAATGGCTGCTGGTCCAGTGCAATTCAGGTGGATGTATCCTATTGAACTGTATTTGAGTACATTGAAAATATTTGTACGCAACAGAGCTCGTCCAGAGGCATCAATAGACAATGGTTATTTTATGGATGAGTGTACTACCTTTTGTGCAGAATATCTTACGGATGTTGAAACAAAATTAGATAAGCCCTCTCGGATTCAGGATGGTCCCGTTGGAGAAGGAACCACATTTTATATGGACAACATCGAGTGGATACAAGCACATCGATATACCTTGTTCAATACTCCATCAATTGCACCATTAATGCAGTAAGTATCTTATCAATGTGCTTGTATAGCTTTTACATGTTTTGATTGCATAAGATGATCTTTTAAACATCGCGTTATCATTTGCAGGAAACACATTAATGAGATAAAAGAAGAGATGCATCATGAGACTGAGTTACAAATTCAACAATATCATTATGCGTCATTTCATGATTGGTTCAAGGATTATGTATGTATAAATTGATTTTCATTTTGAGTGAAGTATTATACTAATTCTTTCTATATATATCAGTATTGATTTTTATAAATTATGTAGGTTCGTAAGCTGAGGGAGTTAGGGGACCCCACGCTACCTGGAGTATTTATCCAACTGGCTGAGGGTCCATCTATAACGGCTCGTCGTTATAAAGCTATTGATGCTAATGGTTTTCGATTTCACATTTGAGATGTTGACGACAAACAAGCAACACAAAACAGTGGCATCAGTTGTCCCTTTTTCGATTCTGGTTATTACTATGGTCAATTGATAGACATCATTGAAGTTGTATACACACATGGTTTGAAGTTCATATTGTTAAAGTGTAATTGGGTTGATCCAGTGCGTGGATGTAAAGTCGATCAATATCAGTTTTCATTGGTTAATTTTAACTATATGTTATACAGAAATAATGAAGGAGCTGAGAATGAACCTTTCATTTTGACATCACAAGCGGAACAATTATTCTTCGTTACTTTTCCTTCGGATCCAAGTTGGCAAGTTGTTGTCAAAATGTCTCAGCGAGGAGTGTTTTTATTTGTAGAAGATGAACCCGAGACTGTTCCGTTTGTTTACCAACAACTTGATCAACATACCGTAGTTCAAAATGAAGAAGATATTTATTGGGTCAGAGTGGTTGTTGAAGTGGAAACGGTCGATTTTCATGCTTAATAAAAGGTATAATTGTTTTCCCGCTATTCAGTAGAATGTCCTAGGATATCATAAATTATCTAATCATTTTATAAATCTTTATAAGTTGTAATCCTCACTTTTGTAAGTTAATTCAATCATAAATATTTTAGGTTGTTTTTACTCTTGATTTATTGATGTTATGATCGGTGTATCATCCCTTTGAGGTATTCTTCATCTGATTCATGTGCTGCTTGAATTTTTATTAGTTCTATCTGAAATTTGGCTATGCATTGACTGGTTTTGTACATAATTTGTATATCTGTTTTGTTAACTTTCTGATTTTTTAAAATTCATTCACAAATAATTATTCAATCCATTTTTTTTTGATTAACAGTTGTACATGTTTGATTTTTTAAGAACAATCCAATTTATCATTTAAACAATTTGGACTCATTACAGATGTTTTCTATGACTGCAGACATGTCAGGGGAAGAGGCAGAAGATCCACATCATCCATCTGAGGCATCTACGTCTCAGGGTCGAGGTATGTTTGAATGTCATTGTCTATATTTTTTATGTAATTGACATACACACACATATATATATATATATATAACATTTTCCAATTTATATATAAAATTGTTTTCAACAGGATCAGACTCGGTTGCTTCTTCCTCTCGCAGGAGAGGCCCTGGTCGTGGCATATTATCATGGAATTCCGAGACGACGATGGATGTTTCATTTGATGGGGTTTTCATCCTGTGGGACCGAATGCCCCGACATTTATTTGTCAGCTGGGTCATATCATACGTCACCCACATCGATTTCCATTGACCACGCGTGGACTGGGCTTCTATCCCCTCAGGACACATTAGATCGTCTATGGAGGGAGGTTCAGGTAAGAAAATCATTTTACTTTATTTTCTATGTATAAAGAATACAAATATATTTGATTATTTTTTTATAGAAAAATTTGAAAGTATTCCCCTGAAGAGTTTCGGCCTGTGTGTATGAGTAAATATCGTAAGATGTGGAATGATTATAAAGGAAAAATGAAGAGGGACCACTGGGTACCAAATGTGTGTGCCCTAGACATTTTGGAAAAAGTCCCGAGAGGTGTCCTCCCAGCTCAGTGGTGTGACTTGGTTGCATATTGGTCTTCTGAGGGTGTTGTGGTTTGTATATTAATTATTTTGGTGTATATATATTTTCATGAATATATGATTTGTTTGAAATTTGAATGAATTGAATGTAGGAGGTGTCAACACGCCATTCTGAGAATCGAGCGTTGCAGGGACCACCTCACAGGCTCGGGACTCGTCACGTGTCTCAGATCCGACATGAGGTATATATTATTCATTTTTTAATTTATTAATTAATATGGTTTTGTGTTATATTATTTTAATATATAGTTGCGAGAGAAAGGTACAACAACTAATAAAATGTCGGTGTTGATGAGGGGACTCGTGATCGCAATGATCCAGAGGTTGCAGCATTGATAGTAAGTGTATGTACTTAACAATAATTATAATAAATCTATATATTAACATATATATATTTATATATATTTAAATATTACATAGGCTCAAATTGAAGCTGAGTTAGAACATCTGCCAGAGGACCAGCGACAGCTTCCCATGCGACGGGATGAGATCTTTCATCGCATTATCGGTCGGGACGGGCAGGGCTATAGTTTTGACCTATGGAGCAGGGATTCCTCGTTCTGTAGTGTCACGTGCTGCGGTTGTCGGTCCTGTTGTTGCTCATATGACACAGCAGATGTCAGATTTTGAGGCACGGCTGCGCGCTTCCGAGGAGGCAAATGCGCAATTGACAGCTGAGGTTAAAGCACTGTGGGAATATGTGCGTCGAGCTGATGGTGCAGGGGATCATACGGCGCAGGTATATACTGTATTTATTTATTTATTTTAAATTATTTTTTGTTATTAAAATATTTATATTGTTTATTTTTTGTAGGCCCCTGGCCCACCAGAAGGAGGTAGCAGTGATGACAACGCGTGACGCATCATATATTCACGAGATATTTTTTTTTTACTGGTGGGGTTGATATTGATGTACTGTATTTATTCATTTAATTTAAATTAGAAGGTTGTGTACTTATAATTTCTTTCTTTTCTTGTTTATTATATGATAGCTAATATTATCGAAGGTGTGCATTTAAATACTCTAACCCCCCGCACCCCCGTACAGCCCCCCGCACCCCCGTACAGCCCACTGCACCCCTGTACCCCCCCCCCCCCCCCCGTACAGACCCCCCCCCCCCCCCCCCCCGTACAGCCCCCCGCACCCCCGTACAGCCCCCCGCACCCCGGTAAAGCCCCCCGCACCCCCGTACAGCCCCCCTCACCCCCGTACAGCCCCCCTGGAACCCTCGTACAGCCCCCCCGCACCCCCGTACAGCCCCCCCCCCCCCCCCCCCCCCGCACCACCGTACAGCCCCCCGCACCCCCGTATAGCCCCACCGCACACCCGTACAGCCCCCCCCCCCCCCCCCGTACACCCCCCCCCCCGTACAGCCCCCCGCACCCCCGGACAGCCCCCCCGCACCCCCGTACATCCCCCCGCACCCCCATACACCCCCCGACACCCCCGAACAGCTCCCCCCCCCCCCCCCGCACCACCCGACAGAATGTGTCGTTTTCAGCAGCGCGGTGCGCACTGAAATGGTGCGTTGGGGGGTCAAAACCACCTGAACGACCTCCGAATGGCATGAAACCGCACGACAACATCCGGTGCGTGAATTGTAAAATGGTCGGCTAGACGACACGTCATTCGGAGGTGTCGTTTGACCGTGGCGGCCGGAAACACGTTTCCGGCGCCATAAAACACCAAAACGGCGTGCGGCGGTCAAATTTGGAGCAAACTTGCTCCGAACAACCTGAAACCGCACGAGAACGATATAAATATTATTTTTGAGATGCAGGAGGAGGCGGCACGTCCATCGGACGTGCGGTGCGTGCGGTACGACCGAATGTGTTGTTTTCAGCAGCGCGGCGCGCGCTGAAATTGCGCGTCGGGGGGTCAAAAGCACCCGAACAACCTCCGAATGCCACGAAACCATACTACAATAGCCGGTGCGTGAATTGTGAAATGGTCGGCCATACAGAATGTCATTCGGAGGTTTTGTTTGACCGCGGCGGCCGGAAACGCATTTCCGGCGCCATAAAACACCTAAACGGCGTGCGACGGTCCAATTCAGAGAAAACGTGCTCCGAACGACCTGAAACCACACGAGAACGACAGAAATATTATTCGTGAGATTCAGGAGGAGGCGGCACGTCCATCGGACGTGCGGTGCGCGCGGCACGACTGAATGTGTCGTTTTCAGCAGTGCGGCGCGCGCTGAAATGCCGTGTTGGGTGGTCAAAGCCACCCGAATGATGTTAGAATGCCCCGAAACCGTACAATAATAGCTGGTGTGTGAATTCTGAAATATTCGGCTAGAAGGCACGTCATTCGGAGGTGTCTTTTGACCGCGGCGGCCGGAAACGCGTTTCTGGCGCCATAAAACACCAAAACGGCGTGCAGCGGTCCAATTCGGAGCAAACGTGATCCGAACGACCTGAAACCACACGAGAACGATAGAAATATTATTCCTGAGATGCAGGAGGATGCGGCACGTCCATCGGACGGGCGGTTCGCACGGCACGACCGAATGTGTCGTTTTCAGCAGCGCTGCGCGCGCTGAAATTGCGCGTCGGGGGGTCAAAACCACCCGAACGACCTCCGAATTCCACGAAACCGTACGACAATAGCCGGTGCGTGAATTGTGAAATGGTCGTCCAGACGGCACGTCATTAAAAGGTTCCGTTTGACCGCAGCGGCCGAAAACGCATTTCCTGCGCAATAAAACACCAAAACGGCGTGCGGCGGTCCAACTCAGAGCAAACGTGCTCCGAATGACCTGAAACAGCAAGAGAACGATAGAAATATTATTCCTGAGATGTAGGAGGAGGCGGCACGTCCATCGGACGTGCGGTGCGCGCAGCACGACCGAATGTGTCGTTTTCAGCAGTGCGGCGCGCGCTGAAATGCCGCGATGGATGGTCAAAGCCACCCGAATGACGTCTGAATGCCACGAAACCGTACGACAACATCCGGTGCGTGAATTGTGAAATGGTTGGCCTGACGGAACGTTATTCGGAGGTGTCGTTTGACCGCGGCGGCCGGAAACGCGTTTCCGGCGCCAAAAAACACCAAAACGGCGTGCGGCGGTCCAATTCGGAGCAAACGTGCTCCGAATGATCTTAAAACGCACGAGAATGATAGAAATATTATTCCTGATATGCAGGATGAGGCAGCACGTCCATCGGACATACGGTGCGCGCGACACGACCGAATGTGTCGTTTTCAGCAGCGCGGCACGAGCTGAAATGCCGCGTTGGGTAGTCAAAACCACCCGAACAACATCCGAATGCCAGGAAACTGTACGACAACAGCCGGTTCATGAATTTTGAATTGGTCGGCCAGACGGCACGTCATTCGGAGGTTCCATTTTACCGTGGCGGCCGGAAACGCGTTTCCGGTGCCACAAAACACCAAAACAGCGTGTGGCGGTTCAATTCGGAGCAAACATGCTCCGAACGACCTGAAACCACACGAGAACGATAGAAATATTATTTCTGAGATGCAGGAGGAGGCGGCACATCCATCGGACGTGCGGTGCGTGCGGCACGACCGAATGTGTCGTTTTCAGCAGCACGGCGCGCGCTGAAATTGCGCGTCGGGGGGTCAAAACCACCCGAACGACCTCCAAATGCCACGAAACCGTACGACAACAGCCGGTGCATGAATTGTGAAATGGTCGGCCAGACGGCACGTCATTCGGAGGTGTCGTTTGACCACGGCGGTTGGACACGCGTTTCCGGCGCCAAAAAACACCAAAATGGCGTGCGGCGGTCCAATTCAGAACAAACGTGCTCCGAACGAGCTTAAACCGCACGAGAACGATAGAAATATTATTGTTGAGATGTAGGAAGAGGCGGAACATCCATCGGACGTGCGGTACGCGCATCACAATCGAATGTGTCGTTTTCAGCAGCGCGGCGCGCGCTGAAATTGCGCATCGGGGGGTCAAAACTATCCGAACAAACTCCGAATGCCACGAAACCATAAGACAACAGCAGGTGCGTGAATTCTGAAATGGAAGGCCAGACGTCACGTCATTCGTAGGTTTCGTTTGACCGCGGCGGTCGGAAACACGTTTCTGGTTCCATAAAACACCAAAACGGCGTGCGGCGGTCCAATTCGGAGCAAACGTGCTCCGAAAAACTTGAAACCGCACGAGAACGATAGAAATATTATTCCTGAGATGCAGGGGGAGGCGGCAGGTCCATCGAATGTGCGGTACACGCGACACGTCCGAATGTGTCGTTTTCAGCAGCTCAGCACGCGCTGAAATGGCGCGTTGGAGGGTCAAAACCACCTGAATGACCTCCGAATGTCACGAAACCACACAACAACATCTGTTGCGTGAATTGTGAAATGGTCGGGCAGATGGCACATCAATCGGAGGTGCTGTTTGACCGCGGCGGCCGAAAACGTGTTTCCGGAAACATAAAACACCAAAACTGCGTGCGGCGGACGAATTCGGAGAAAACGTGCTCTGAATGACCTGAATCCGCACGAGAACGATAGGAATAGTATTCTTGATATGCAGGAGGAGGATTCACGTCCATCGTACGTGCGGTGCACGCGGCACGACCGAATGCGTCGTTTTCAGCAGCTCGGTGCGCGCTGAAATGGCGCGTTGGGTGGTCAAAACCACCCGAACGACCTCTAAATGCCACGAAACCGCACGAAAACATCCGTTGCGTGAATTGTGAAATTAGAAGACAAAGGTCATGTCAATCGGAGGTACCGTTTGACCGCGGCGGCCGGAAACACGTTTCTGGAGTCATAAAACACCCAAACGGCGTGCGGCGGTCGAATTCGGAGCAAACGTGTTCCGAAAAACCTGAAACCGCACGAGATTGATAGGAATATTATTCCTGAGATGCAGAAGGAGGCGGCACGTCCATCGGACGTGCAATGCGCGCGGAATGACCGAATGTGTCGTTTTCAGCAGCTCGTTGCGCGCTGAAATGGCGCGTTGGGGGGTCAAAACCACCCAAACGACCTCCGAATGCCACGAAACCGCACGACAACATCTGTTGCGTCAATTGTGAAATAGTCGGAGAGACGACACGTCAATCGGAGTTGCCGTTTGACTGCGGCGGTTGGAAACACATTTCTGGAGTCATAAAACACCAAAACGGCATGCGGCGGTCGAATTCGGAGCAAACGTGCTCCGAAAAACCTGAAATGATAGCATTTCATAAATCGGGGGTTTTAAATTATTATAGCACAATGATTCAATATTATACATATGTTTAATATTATATATATTAAAACATTTAAAATAAATTATATATATATATATTTAAAATATTGTATTTAATAGTATATATGTGTATTTTTTTAATATATATATATATTTATTTATTTATTTATTTCAGTGGACATTTTTTTTAAAAAAAATCACTATAGCGACCCCTTTTGGCGGTCGCTATAGGTTGCCCGGCAGGAGGCCTGCAGCGACCGCTTGCCGGTCACTGGAGGCCGCAATCCAGGCCTCCTATAGCGACCGCCAATGGCAGTCGCTGGGTGGCTGCTAGAGCCCTATAGCGACCGCTTTTGGCGGTCGCTATAGGAGGTTTTTTAGTAGTGTCCTAAAAATGAACAAAATTTGATTAAGTAATTTATTTTGAAAACAATTACAATTAATCATCCATTGGATTGATTTAAAACATTACATATTCCAATAAATTCATAATATGAAAAAAATTAATGAAATTTAAATAATTTGAAATAAACAAAGCATCCATAAGATAAACATGTGGTCATTAAAACATGAAACATTGCAATCAAGAATGAAACAAAAAAAGCATAAATGGGATATAGCCTATATGAATACATTACTAAAACCCATAAGAGACATTATACATCAAAATGGGTATCCTAGTGAATCTGATTCCTTCCATATTCTAAAATTATCAAAACCAAAAAACATAGTTGTGATATAGTCACAAAGGGATACATATGTCTATAACCCTATGCACTGATGGCTCCAAAAAAAATATGAAAAACAATAACGATGACTATGAAAACCACTGGAGGTAGGGTAGGGGAGCCGAACGAGGGTAGGACCTCGATGGGGTCGGGGGAGATGGCGGTGTCGCGAGTGTCGGGGGAGACGGGGGTCAGCAGCCAAGGGCGGCGAGGCCACCGGCGGCACGGGAGGGGACTGGAGCTAGGGTTGGGGCTCGTCGAGGGGAGAAGCGTCATAGGTGTCTAGGGGAGAAGAAGTTTGGATCAGGTTTGGGGGGAGTGTCGCCACTTTAGAAAAAATAAATGGGTTTCATGGTGGTTTTTAATAAACCACTGCTAAGCCTTTTTAAGGAAAGGTTTAGTGATGATTTTGTAAACCACTGCTAAAATACGGCTGCTAAAGGTGATTTAGGATGTAGTGAATAGAAAAAAAATGAATAAAATAAAACCTTTTATAGTACAACATAATTGTTATATAATTTTTAAAATATTTTATGATTTTTAAATAATTTAATATAATATTATCTTGAAAAAATATCAATAGTGTCAATTTTGACACTATTCAGATAATGGATTCCAAAAATTATCAAGATAAGATGGTAACCTCGTAAAACTTGTTTTATTATTTATATATTGGGTAAAGGTGTTATAGAAAAAAATTTATAAATTAATTATCCCAAATTATATTTATTTTAGTATTTTTAATATCATTAATTTCATATTTCCATTAATAACATAATTACTACATCAATTTTGTGTCATTATTTAATATTCATATTTTTAGGTAAAAATTAAAAATAAAATAAAATGAAGAAGATAAATCCCCCCCCCTGGCGCCCCCCCCCCCCCCCCCGAAGCCCCCCGCCTCCCGGCCTCCCCCGCCGCCCGACCTCCCCCGCCGCACGCCCTCCGCCCTCCGGCCTCCGCCATCCGCCCTCCGCCCCCTCAGCCCTACCCCACCCCGGACGGCTCCGGCACCCCGGACAGCCCCCCCCCCCCCCCCCCCCGCACCTCAAAGAGCCCTCCCCCCCCCCCCCCCGACCCCGGATAGCCCCCCCCCCCCCCCCCCGCTGCTCGTCCCCTCACCGCGTCCTCTCCTCCAGCACCCCGCCGCCGCCACCGCCCGTCCCCTCCCTTCCTGCACCGCCTTTGGCTCCAGCTCCCCTTCGCTGCCTCCTCTCTCTCGCTGCACCGCCTTCGGCTCCCCTCCCTTTCTGGTTTGTAGCTCGATCAGGTAACATGGGATTTTAGTTACATTATTATTTTATCAATAGTTCATAAACAAATAATTAATATTTATTTTAAATATAGTTGATTTGAAAAATGTAAATGTAATAAGTATTGTGTAAATGTTTGTTATACAGATATAATTATGGATAAGAGTTGGATTGATCTTCCAAAACGAACATCTAGAGAATATTTCAATGGCGGTATGCAGTTTATTGACTTCATGAGAGGATTTGAAAGTGACTATATTAGTTGTCCATGTAGAAAATGTGCTAACAGATATCAATTCACACGAGATACTGTGAGAGAGCACCTTTTCTTTAATGTATTTCTGAAAAATTATAAGAGTTGGACTCGTCATGGAGAAGAATATGTTCGTTGTCAAAATAAAGATGCAGCTCAGATGGATGTTGATGCAAGGATGACTGATCCAATGCATCAAATGCTTACTAAAATGGTAAGTGGGTTTGATCCTGAAGGCATTGACATCCAGAATATTGAGACCGGTGAGATAAATCTTTGCTCTAGTGCAGATCGTGATTCGAGGAGGTTTTATGAATCACTTGATGATGCGAAAAAATAATTATATCCTGGATGTACTTCTTACAATAAACTATCATTTATCGTGGAGTTGTTGCATTTTAAGACTTTGAATAATTGGTCAGACACATCATTCGACATGCTTTTGGTTTTATTGAAAAAAGTTCTTCCTGTCAATGCTAAGATTCCTGAGTCATATTACTATGCTCGTATGTTGACAGAGAACTTAGGTTTTACATATGAGACCATAAATGCATGTGCAAACAACTGTATGTGGTTTAGAAAAGAAACTACCCATTTGGATATTTGTACGGTTTGTGGTGCTTCCAGGTGGAAAGAGAACATGGGAAATGATACTCATCAAAGTCATATTGCGATACAAGGTAAACCGATTGCCGTAAAGAAAATTCATTACTTTCCCCTTAAACCGAGGTTGAAAAGATTTTTTATGTCATCTAAAGTTTCTAATTTAATGATATGGCATGAAGAAAGAGTTCATGAAAGTGATATGTTAACCCACCTGGCAGACTCTCATGCATGGAAGGATTTTGATAAGAGACATCCCGACTTTTCTAAAGATGTGCGTAATGTCCGATTGAGATTGGCAGCAGATGGTTTCAATCCATTCAAGTCTATCGTTGGTGAAACTCATAGCACATGGCCCGTGGTGTTGGTTCCATATAATCTTCCTTCGTGGCTTTGTATGAAGCAACAATTTATATTACTTTCCACTCTTATTGATGGACCTAAAAGTCCGGGGGATAATATTGATGTTTACCTTCAGCTATTGATTGATGAGTTGAATGAATTTTGGGGCGATGGTGTGATGACTTATGACTGCAAAATGAATGAAATGTTCAAACTGCATGCTGCTTTATTGTGGACAATCAATGAATTCCCAGCTTATGCAAATTTATCAGGCTGGAGTAGGAAAGGGGAATTTTCTTGCCCTTGTTGCAATAAAAGTAAAAAATTTGTATGGAATAAACATTCCAAAAAATGGGAATACATGGGTCACATGCGTTTTCTCCCTCCTCAGCACAGATTCAGAAAGGACAGAGTGGCATTTTATGGTTCTAGAGAGTTCAGCCCAGCACTAAAGATCATGACAGGATTCGAAATGTTATCTCAGATTGAGGAAGAAAACATCTGCACGGTATATGAAATTCAGGATTTGGTGGCTACTCCAGTACGTAATATTCATGCTGCGGGTAGGTAGCGCAGTCACAATTGGAAAAATAAATGTATTTTTTATAGTCTTCCGTATTGGAAAACTAACATGTTGAGGCATAATTTGGATGTCATGCACATTGAAAAAAATGTTTGTGATAACATATTGTGGACCATTTTAGGTGTCAGTGGAAAATCAAAGGACCATGTTAATGCACACCGTGATTTGGAAGAAATGGGTTTAAGGAAATAGTTTCATTTACAGTTAGCTAAGGGAAACAAGGCATATATGCCTGCTGCACAGTATACGATGACTACAGAGGAGAAAGAGACATTTCTTTCCATTTTTAATGCGGTCATGGTGCCTGATGGTTATTCTTCTAATATTTCAAAGTGTGTGAATCTGACGAGAAAGACATTGCAAGGGTTGAAAAGTCATGACAATAACATATTACATCAACAGTTGATTCCAATCGCAATTTGTGATTGTTTATCCCCCAATGTTGTTCATCCCTTGATTGAGATTAGTAATTTTTTAGACAGCTTTGTTTAAGAAATCAACGAATGAGTGATTTAAAACGTTTGCAGGACTGAATTGTACTTACGCTTTATCACATTGAGAAACTTCCCCCCCCCCTCATTTTTTGATGTTATGGTCAACTTGGCATTGCACCTAACTGATGAAGTAATGGCTGCTGGTCCAGTGCAATTCAGCTGGATGTATCCTATTGAACGGTATTTGAGTACATTGAAAAGATTTGTACGCAACAGAGCTCGTCCAGAGGCATCAATAGACAATGGTTATTTGATGGATGAGTGTACTACCTTTTGTACAGAATATCTTACGGATGTTGAAACAAAATTAGATAAGCCCTCTTGAATTCATGATGGTCCAGTTGGAGAAGTAACCACATTTGATATGGACAACATCGAGTGGATACAAGCACATCGATATATCTTGTTCAATACTCCATCAGTTGCACCATTAATGCAGTAAATATCTTATCAATGTGCTTGGATAACTTTTACATGTTTTGTTTTCATAAGATGATCTTTTAAACATCGCGTTATCATTTGCCGGAAACACATTAATGAGATAAAAGAAGAGATGCATCATGCGACTGAGTTACAAATTCAACAATCTCATTATGCGTCATTTCATGATTGGTTCAAGGATTATGTATGTATGAATTGATTTTCATTATGAGTGAAGTATTATACTAATTCTTTCTACATATATCAGTATTGATTTTTATAAATTATTTAGGTTCGTAAGCTGAGGGAGTTAGGGGACCCCACGCTACCTAAAGTATTTATCCAACTAGCTGAGGGACCATCTATAACGGCTAGTCGTTATAAAGCTATTGATGCTAATGGTTTTCGATTTCACATTAAAGATGTTGACGAAAAACGAACAACACATAACAGTGGCATCAGTTGTCCCTTTTTCGATTCTGGTTATTACTATGGTCAATTGATAGACATCATTGAAGTTGTATACACACACGGTTTGAAGTACATATTTTTAAAGTGTAATTGGGTTGATCCAGTGCATGGATGTAAAGTCGATCAATATCAGTTTTCATTGGTTAATTTTAACTATATGTTATACAGAAATAATGAACGAATTTAGAATGAACCTTTCATTTTGACATCACAAGCGGAACAAGTATTCTTCGTTACTTTGCCTTCGGATCCAAGTTGGCAAGTTGTTGTCAAAATGTCTCGGCGAGGAGTGTTTTTATTTGAAGAAGATGAACCCGAGACTGTTCCATTTGTTTACCAACACCTTGATCAACATACCATAGTTCATCGTGAAGATTATATTTATTGGTTCAGAGCTGTTGTTGAAGGAGAAACAGTCGATTTGCATGCTTAATGAATGGTATAATTGTTTTCCCGCTATTCAGTAGAATGTACTAGGATATCATAAATTATCTAAACATTTTATAAATCTTTATAAGTTTTAATCCTCACTTTTGTAAGTTAATTCAATCATAAATATCTCTTTTGTTTTTACTCTTGATTTATTGATGTTATGGTCGGTGTATCATCCCTTTGAGGTATTCTTCATCTGATTCATGTGCTGCTTGAATTTTTATTAGTTCTATCTGAAATTTGGCTATGCATTGACTGGTTTTGTACATAATTTCTATATCTGTTTTGTTAACTTTCTGATTTTTTAAAATTCATTCACAACTAATTATTCAATCCATTTTTTGTTTGATTAACAGTTCTACAAGTTTTATTTTTTAAGAACAATCCAATTTATCATTTAAACACTTTGGACTCATTACTGATGTTTTCTATGACTGCAGACATGTCAGGGGAAGAGGCAGAAGATCCACATCATCCATCTGAGGCATCTACGTCTCAGGGTCGAGGTATGTTTGAATGTCATTGTCTATATTTTTTATGTAATTGACATACATATATATATATATAACATTTGTCAATTTATATATAAAATTGTTTTCAACAGGATCAGACTCGGGTGCTTCTTCCTCTCACAGGAGAGGCCCAGGTCGTGGCATATTATCATGGAATTCCGACACGACGATTGATGTTTCATTTGATGAGGTTTTTCATCCTGTGGGACCGAATGCCCCAGCATTTATTCATCAGCTGGGTCATATCATACGTGACCCACATCGATTTCCATTGACCATGCGTGACTGGGCTTCTATCCCTCAGGACACATTAGATCGTCTATGGAGGGAGGTTTAGGTAAGAAAATCATTTTACTTTATTTTCTATGTATAAAGAATAATAATATGTTTGATTATTATTTTTATAGAAAAATTTGAAAGTATTCCCTGAAGACATTCGGCCCGTGTGTATGAGCAAATGCTGTTAGATGTGGAATGATTATAAAGGAAAAGTGAAGAGGGACCACTGGGTACCAAATTTGGGTGCCCTAGACATTTTGGAAAAAGTCCCGAGAGGTGTCCTCCCGGCTCAGTGGCGTGATTTGGTTTCATATTGGTCTACTGAGGGTGTTGCGGTTGGTATATTAATTATTTTGGTGTATATATATTTTCAATAATATGTGATTTTTTTGAAATTTGAATGAATTGAATGTAGGAGGTGTCAACACACCATTCTGAGAATCGAGCGTTGCAGGGACCACCTCACAGGCTCGGGACTCGTCACGTGTCTCAGATCCGACATGAGGTATATATTATTCATTTTTTAATTTATTAATTAATATGGTTTTGTGTTTATATTCTTTTAATATACAGTTGCGAGAGCAAGGTGCAGGAACTGATAAAATGTTGGTGTGGATGAGGACTCGTGATCGCAATGATCCAGAGGTTGCAGCATTGATAGTAAGTGTCTGTACTTACCAATAATTAAATAAATCTATATATTAACATATATATATTTATATATATTTAAATATTTCATAGGCTCAATTTGAAGCTAAGTTTGAACATCTGCCAGAGGACCAGCGACAGCTTCCCATGCGACGGGATGAGATCTTTCATCGCATTATCGGTCGGGACGGGCATGGCTATAGTTTGACCTATGGAGCAGGGATTCCTCGTTTTGTAGTGTCACATGTTGCGGTTGTCGGTCCTGTTGTTGCTCATATGACACAGCAGATGTCAGATTTTGAGGCACGGCTGCGTGCTTCCGAGGAGGAAAATGCGCAATTGATTGCTGAGGTTAGAGCACTGCGAGAATATGTGCGTCGAGCTGATGGTGCAGGGGATCATACGAAGCAGGTATATACTGTATTTATTAATTTAATTTAAATTATTTTTGTTATTAAAATATTTATAATGTTTATTTGTTGTAGGCCCCTGGCCCACCAGAAGGAGGTAGCAGTGATGACAACGCGTGACACATCATATATTCACGAGATATGTTTTTTGTTTTTACTGGTGGGGTTGACATTGATGTACGGTATTTATTCATTTAATTTAAATTAGAAGGTTGTGTACTTATAATTTCTTTCTTTTCTTGTTTATTATATGATAGATAATATTATCGAAGGTGTGCATTTAAAAACACTAACCCCCCGCACCCCCATACAGCCCCCCCGCACCCCCGAACAGCACCCCGCACAACCGTACAACCCCCCCCCCCCGTATAGCCTCCCCCCCCCCTCCCGCACCACCGTACAGCCCCCCGCACCCCCGTACAGCCCCCCGCACCCCCGTACAGCCCCCCTGCACCCCCGTACAGCCCCCGCACCCCCGTACAGCCCCCCCGACACCCCCGTACAGCCCCCCACACCCCCGGACAGCCCCCCCGTACAGCCCCCCGCACCGCCGGACAGCCCCCCCACACCCCTGTCAGCCCCCCCGCACCCCCGTAAAGCCCCCCCGCACCCCCGTACAGCCCCCCGCACCCCCGTACAGCCCCCCCCCCCTGCACCCCCGTACAGCCCCCTGCACCCCCGTACAGCCCCCCGCACACCCGTACAGCCCCCCGCACCCCCGTACAGCCCCCCGCACCCTCGTACAGCCTCCCCTCACCCCCGTACAGCTCCCTGCACCCCCGTACAACCCCCCCCCCCCCCCCCCCCGCACCCCCGTACAGCCCCCCGCACCCCCTTACATTCTCCCCACCCCCGCACCCCCGTACACCCCCCACACCCCAGTACACCCCCCACACCCCCGAACAGCTCCCCCCCCCCGCACCACCCGACCGAATGTGTCGTTTTCAGCAGCGCGACGCGCACTGAAATGGCGTGTTGGGGGGTCAAAACCACCCGAACGACCTTCGAATGGCGCGAAACCGCACGAAAACATCCGGTGCGTGAATTTTGAAATGGTCGGCCAGACGGCACGTCATTCGGAGGTGTTGTTTGACCACGGCGGCCGGAAACGCGTTCCCGGCGCCCTAAAACACCAAAACCGCGTGCGGCGTTCCAATTTGGAGCATACTTTCTCCGAATGACCTGAAACCGCACGAGAACGATATAAATATTATTCCTGGGATGCAGGAGGAGGCGGCACATCCATCGGACGTGTGGTGTGCACGGCACGACCGAATGTGTCGTTTTAAGTAGCGCGGTGCACGCTGAAATTGCGTGTCGGGGGGTCTAAACCACCCGAACGACCTCTGAATGCCACGAAACCATACTTCAATAGCCGGTGCGTGAATTGTGAAATGGTCGGCCAGACGGAACATCATTCGGAGGTTCCGTTTGACCGCGGCAGCCAGAAACGCGTTTCCGGCGCCATAAAACACCAAAACGGTGTGCGATGGTCTAATTCGGAGAAAAAGTGCTCCGAACAACCAGAGACTACACGAGAACGATAGAAATATTATTCGTGACATGCAGGAGGAGGCGGCACATCCATCGGACGTGGGGTGTGCGCGGCACGACCGAATGTGTCGTTTTCAGCAGCGCGGCGCGCGCTGAAATGCCGTGTTGGGTGGTCAAAACCACCCGAATGATGTCTGAATGCCATGAAACCGTACGATAACAGCCAGTGCGTGAATTATGAAATGTTTGGCCAGACGGCACATCATTCAGAGGTGCCTTTTGACCGCAGTGGCTGGAAACGCGTTTCCGGTGCCATAAAAAACCAAAACGGCGTGCAGCGGTCCAATTCGGAGCAAACGTGCTCCGAACGACCTGAAACCACACGAGAACGATAGAAATATTATTCCTGAGATGCAGGAGGAGGAGTCACGTCCATCGGACGGGCGGTTCGCGCGGCACGACCGAATGTGTCGTTTTCAGCAGCGCGGCGCGTGCTGAAATTGCGCGTCGGGGGGTCAAAACCAACCGAACGACCTCTGAATGCCACGAAACCGTACGACAACAGCCGGTGCGTGAATTGTGAAATGTTCGGCCAGACGGCACATCATTCAGAGGTGCCGTTTGACCGCAGCGGCTGAAAACGCGTTTCTCGCGCCACAAAACACCAAAACGGCGTGCGGCGGTCCAATTCGTAGAAAACGTGCTCCGAATGACCTGAAACAGCACGAGAACGATAGAAATATTATTCCTGAGATGCAGGAGGAGGCGGCACATCCATCGGATGTGCGGTGCGCGCGGCACGACTGAATGTGTCGTTTTCAGCAGTGCGGTGTGCGCTGAAATGCCGCGATGGGTGGTCAAAACCACCCGAACGACGTCCGAATTCCACGAAACCATACGACAATAGCCGTTGCATGAATTTTGAAATGGTAGGCTAGACGGCACGTCATTCGGAGGTGCCGTTTGACCGCGGCGGCCGGAAACGCGTTTCCGGCGCCCAAAACACCAAAACGGCGTGCGACGGTCCAATTCGGAGCAAACGTGCTCCGAACAACCTTAAACCGCACGAGAACTATAGAAATATTATTCCTGAGATGCAGGATGAGGCGGCACATCCATCAGACGTATAGTGCGCGCGGTACGACCGAATGTGTCGTTTTCAGCAGCGCGGCGCGAGCTGAAATGCCGCATTGGGTGGCCAAAACCACCCGAACAACGTCCGAATGCCACAAAACCGTACAAAAACAGTCGATGCGTGAATTTTGAAATGGTCGGCCAGACGTCACGTCATTCAAAGGTGCCATTTGACCGTGGCGGCCGGAAACGCGTTTCCGGCGCCATAAAACACCAAAACTGCGTGTGGCGGTCCAATTCAGCGCAAACGTGCTCCAAACGACCTGAAACCACACGAGAACGATAAAAATATTATTTCTGAGATGCAGGAGGAGGCGGCACGTCCATCGGACGTCTGGTGCACGCGGCACGACCGAATGTGTCGTTTTCAGAAGCACTGCGCGCGCTGAAATTGCGCGTCGCGGGGTGAAAACCACCCGAACGACCTCCGAATGCCACGAAACCGTACGACAATAGCCGGTGCATGAATTGTTAAATATTAGGCTAGACGACACGTCATTCGGAGTTGTCGTTTGACCGCGGCGGCCGGACACGCGTTTCCGGCGCCAAAAAACACCAAAACGGCGTGCGGCGGTCCAATTTGGAGCAAACGTGCTTCGAACGACCATAAACTGCACAAGAACGATAGATATATTATTCCTGAGATGCAGGAGGAGGCGGCATGTCCATCGGACGTGCGGTGTGCGCGGCACGACCGAATGTGTCGTTTTCAGCAGCGCGGCACGTGCTGAAATTGCGCGTCGGGGGGTCAAAACTATCCGAACGACCTTCGAATTCCATGAAACCGTACTACAATAGCCGGTGCATGAATTATTAAATGGAAGGCCAGATGGCAAGTCATTCGGAGGTGTCGTTTGACCGCGGCGGCCGGAAACGCGTTTCTGGTGCCATAAAAAACCAAAATGGTGTGCGGCGGTCCAATTCGGAGAAAACGTGCTCCGAACAACCTGAAACCGCACTAGAACGATGGAAATATTATTCTTCAGATGCAGGGGGAGGCGGCACGTCCATCAGACGTGCGGTGCGCACGGCACATCCGAATGTGTCATTTTCAGCAGCTCAGCGCGCGCTGAAATGGCGCGTTGGAGAGTCAAAACCACCCGAACGACCACCGAATGTCACGAAACCACACGACAACATCCGTTGCGTGAATTGTGAAATGGTCGGGCAAGCCGGCACATCAATCGGAGGTGCCGTTTGACCGCGGAGGCCGGAAACGCGTTTCCGGAAACATAAAACACCAAAACGGCGTGCGGCAGACGAATTCGGAGAAAACGTGCTCCGAACGACCTGAAACCGCACAAGAATGATAGGAATAGTATTCCTGAGATGCAGGAGGAGGTGGCACGTCTATCGGACGTGCGGTGCACGCGGCATGACCGAATGCGTCATTTTCAGCAGCTCGGCGCACGCTGAAATGGCGCGTTGGGGGGTCAATCCACCCGAACGACCTCCAAATGCCACGAAACCACATGAAAACATCCGTTGCGTGAATTTTGAAATTGGAGGACACATGGAACGTCAATTGGAGGTACCGTTTGACCGCGGCGGCCGGAAATGCGTTTCCGGAGTCATAAAACCCCCAAACGGCGTGCGGCGGTCGAATTCGGAGTAAACGTGCTCCGAAAAACCTGAAACCGCACGAAAATGATAGGAATATTATTCCTGAGATGCAGGAGGAGGCGGCACGTCCATCAGACGTGCGGTGTGCGCGGCACGACCGAATGCGTCGTTTTCAGCAACTCGTCGCGCGCTGAAATGGCGCGTTGGGTGGTCAAAACCACCCAAACGACCTTTGAATGCCACGAAACTGCACGACAACATCCGTTGCATGAATTGTGAAATGGTCAGAGAGACGGAACATCAATCGGAGGTGTCGTTTGACTACGGCAGCCAGAAACGCGTTTCTGGAGTCATAAAACACCAAAACGGCATACGGCGGTCGAATTCGGAGCAAACGTGCTCCGAAAAACCTGAAATGATAGCATTTCTTAAATTGGGGGTTTTAAATTATTATAGCACAATGATTCAACATTATACATATATTTAATATTATATATATTAAAACATTTAAAATAAATTATATATATATATTTAAAATATTATATTTAATAGTATATATGTGTATATTTTTTTTAATATATATATATATATTTATTTATTTATTTATTTATTTCAGGGGACATTTTTTTTTTAAAAAATTTCACTATAGTGACCACTTTTGGCGGTTGTTGGGTGGCCGCTAGAGCCCTATAGCGACTGCTTTTGGCGGTCGCTATAGGAGGTTTTTTAGTAGTGTCTTAAAAATGAACAAAATTTGATTAAGTAATTTATTTTGAAAACAATTACAATTAAACAACCATTGGATTGATTTAAAACATTACATATTCCAATAAATTCATTATATGAAAAAAATTAATTAAATTTAAATAAATTGAAATAAACAAAGCATCCATAAGATTAACATGTGGTCATTAAAACATGAAACATTGCAATCAATAATGAAACAAAAAAAAGAATAAATGGGATATAGACTATATGAATACATTACTAAAACCCATAAGAAACATTATACATCAAAATGGGTATCCTAGTGAATCTGATTCCTTCCATATTATAAAATTATCAAAACCAAAAAACATAGTTGTTATACACTCCCAAAGGGATACATATGTCTATAACCCTATGCACTGATGGCTCCAAAAAAATATGAAAAACAATAACGATGACTATGAAAACCACTGGAGGTAGGGTAGGGGAGCTGAATGAGGGTAGGACCTCGATGGGGTCGGGGGAGATGGCGGTGTTGTGAGTGTCGGGGGAGACGGGGGTCAGCAGCCATGGGCTGCGAGGCCACCGGCGGCACGGGAGGGGACTGGAGCTAGGGTTGGGGCTCGTCGAGGGGAGAAGCGTCACAGGTGTCTGGGGGAGAAGAGGTTTGGATCCGGTTTAGGGGGAGTGTTGCCACTTTAGAAAAAACAAATGGGTTTCATGGTGGTTTTTAATAAACCACTGCTAAGCCTTTTTAAGGAAAGGTCTAGCGAGGATTTTGTAAACCGCTGCTAAAATACGGCTGCTAAAGGTGATTTAGGATGTAGTGAATAGAAAAAAATGAATAAAATAAAACCTTTTGTAGTAAAACATAATTGTTATATAATTTTTAAAATATCTTATGATTTTTAACTAATTTAATATAATATTATCTTGAAAAAATATCAATAGTGTCGATTTTGACACTATTCAGATAATGGATTCCAAAAATTATCAAGATAAGATGGTAACCTCGTAAAACTTATTTTATTATTTATATAATGGGTAATGGTGTTGTAGAAAAAAATTTATAAATTAATTATCAAAAATTATATTTATTTTAGTATTTTTAATATCATTAATTTGATATTTCCATTAATAACATAATTACTACATCAGTTTTGTGTCATTATTTAATATTCATATTTTTAGGTAAAAATTAAAAAAAAAATAAAATGAAGAAGAAAAATCCTCTATATTTAATATGAATAATTATAGTTGAATATATCTCTTGTAAAATCATACATTAAAAATGTTATATTTATTAAAACTTGAATGTGAAAACTTTAACATCACATTAAATAAAATAATATAAATGTCATAATTTCTTCTATAAGAATCGAAATGATCAATAGCTTGACCATTGGTTGGTTATGATCGATATATACAAGAAAAAGGTAATTTGATCAAGTTTTTGTTACTTTTATTAATTATTTTTATTTTAATAAATATTATTTTATTGATTTTTCATCAATTAAAAATTTATGTATCATTAATATATAAGCCTTTATGGAATTTATAAATTTTATAAAAATTACAAATAAATTACCATGATAAATAAAAATATTTTAGATTTAAAATTATTATATATAATAGAAATTATTTTTTTATCACTTTATATTAAAAAAAATAGTTAACAAAATTTGAGTAATATATTTTTAAATTATCATTAAATAAAATATATTAAATGTCCTAATCTCATCCAAGTGGTTTTAAAAAGGAAATAATTTAGACCCTAGGATGGTTTAAGTCTAAAATAACTCATCCAATTGTATTGGACCTAATTTTAAGGTAATTTTATAACATAATATTTACCCTTAATTACTCAACTTACCTTCTTACCATATTAAAAAAAATTACTGCTGTTACAATTCATAATACCCAAAAAATAAAATAATGATATTAATATAATTTAGACCCACTAATTCCAAATATATAATATATTTTTAAAAATTAAAAACATAGAATTAGAAATAAATAATTAAAATGTAATCCTATTGTCTGAATGAAAAATGATTTTTTTAAAAGATAAAATTTTTCAAAAGATTGAATTTTTGTTACATAAAAAATCATTGTAAAATTAAATCCAATGAAATATATTATATTTACTAATAAAAATATATTCTATTTATAATTTGAATCAATTAAATAATATAATTTAACCATATAAATTATCATGATGAAAAAAGTTATTTTCAATTAAATATTACTGATTTTTACTATAAATCAAAACTTGAAAGTAGTCAAAAAATATCAAAGAGATTATCCAAATTAAAATTTTGTATCCTTCTTCTAATGAAGAAGTTTATTTTTTAAGCAAACTATATAAAGGTGTCAAAACTAGATTTAAAATCAGTGTGCCATCAAAAGGCGGAAAAACTGAATTTTTTTAAAAATTTATATTTTATCTATAAAATTGAAAGTGTTCTTATATCATATCTATAAAACAAATAAGATTAATTTTAAACATTATATTTAATGTATTAAATATCTAATAAATTCCATCAAAAGTGATTTTTTTATTTTATAAACATAGTTATTTTCATTTAAATAGTTTTTTAAAAAAACAATTTATTTTATGTAAGAAATAATTATTTTTATTTATAATTAATTTCACTCCAAAGAGTGATTTTTTTTCATAATTTAGTTATTACTATTCATACTACCATTATAATGGCTAGGTTATAGGGTAAATTAATAATTTTTATTTGTTCACTTAAACTCAATCTTATGTGAAATGAATTCAATCAAAAGTACTTGAAATTGTGTGTCATACAAGACAAGCATAGTGTTGAATATATCTCAAGCTAAGATGGTGTTGAGTATAGCACATAAATTATCTTGGTGTTTCATATAACAGAAGACATAAAATAAATAAAAAATATATATATAAATAAATTAATAAATAAAATTAAATGAAATATTTATTGCATAAAAATATCGAGGTGTTACATCTATATATACATGTGTGTGTGGGTACGTATACATACATACATTCATTCATACATATTGTCGAAACCAAGGTAATATAGGTTAGATTTTTATGGCACGTTGTGTTTTTTGTTAATCCATTATCGGTCGATGAAGGGGTCTGTTCGTTAAGGGTGATAACGTACAAAATATTGAGGTTAGTAAGAAGTTTGTAAATAACATTATTTATAAGTGTTTTCCAAATTTTTGGGTGAAAAAAATGAATATTTTGTGATGTTATTCAATGATTTCTAGGAAAAAGAAGGTTCACTGTGTATTCAAGCACACTGCCCTCATAGTCAAGCATGTAACCCACATTTTCAGTGATGCAACATGGCAATGAGAGGTATGTAATGGAGCTTGTTTGACCAGGAAGCTAATATCAGAATTTTCATGACAGTATGCAATCAGAAAGTTGTGGTTTTGGAATGACTGTGAATGTATTACTCACACAACAATGGGGTTTCACATATAAAATAAATATTTAAATGTATTTATAACATATAATTTTATCAGTGTGTAATCCAGTGATGAAAAAATAGAAATAAATAAATAAATAAATAACATAAAAAATATGATTATTAAAAATTAATTATAATAACTCTTTATTTTATAAAAATATAAAAAAATTCATTTAAATTAATTAATTATATAAATTATAAACGTATTAAAAATATTAAAAACGAAAAAATAAATACTAAGATTTTGGTTTGATGTTTCCTCTTCCATTTTCCTTCCAATTATAATGGGTAGAGTGATTGAGGTTTTGAAATTTAGTTATTTATTTCTATAATTATGGTTGAAGATAGTTTTGGTTCTTCATTGATTGATAAGGTTGTCTTTTCCATTGATGAAGATGATATTGATATGAAAATTAAATTTGAAAAGGTTCCTATATTTTGTACTCTCTTTCAATCTATTATGCATTAAAAGGATATTTGTTGTATGGATTCCATCTGATATTTCTTCTCTCATAATGGATATGATGATAATATATATCAATGGAAAAAGAATCTAGAAAATTCATGAGAATTAGATATTGTGAAATATCCTCATGGACAGGAATAGGGATAGTTGCTGGCTCATGTTGATAATGTAGTGTATAGTCACTCATTGGTGATTGTTGCTTCCTCCTAGGAGCAATGTAATTCATATAATTTGGAAACTTTAAATAAAAAACAATGACTAGATTTGATGGCATGATCTATTAAAACTGGACTTTCTAGAACTAGGGTGTTAGTAGGACCTATCCACTCTGGCTTTAATATTAAATTATAAAGTCATTTTAGATCTACCATAGAGATGGAGAAACATACGATCCTTGCTGGTGTTACCTTTAAAGATGTTCTTACCATGGTATATTTTGAGGAAAAATCTACTGAGAGATATGAATATGGTCAAATCAATTATGAGTTTACTACATAAGAATATTTGGATCATGATTTTTGGCTAGAGAAAATAAAAATTCTTGATAAAGGTAGTAACAGAAATACTAATTTGATTACTATTAGTCAAATGATAACTAATCCTAGAAACATTCTCTCCTTTAAACAAGATTATAGTGTCATGGATCAGGGTCTTCAATAGCATTCTGGTGCACCTACCCCTTCCCCTGAGGATTCCAAAAAAAGGCCAAAGGTACCCCTCTTTTTCTTTTTGTTAATAAAGTGGTTAGTACCATTCCAATTACATATGGTGTGATCATGAAATCAAACTCCTAAATATTTTCTCTCACTAATTCTTCTTCTACATTTAAGGAAATTGTGGAAGTTCTCTAGGTTAATAAAAATACTAATAATTACCTTTCACCTAGTAATAGGAGTCAGGTTGGTCATGGTCTCATTGGATAGCAATAAGATAGTGATAGATTGAGTTCCCCAGATTTTTCACCTCCAAAGTACATGGATCTTACCCCTTCTAGAAAGAATAAAATTTCATTTTCCTTGTCCAGAATAAAGATGTATTATTCCATGGCTAAATTTTCAGCAAGGATCTCTCCAATGGTAGGGAAAAATGCACCTATTAATTTCAAACAAGGTAATGTTACCAAATTTCCTTCCACATAGATGAGTAGGGGGACCCATAACTCTTTTGAATTTATCTCCCCTGAAAGAAATGAGGAGGATATACAAAATGGTGGTTGTGTACCTAGAGTTGATGTAGTGAAGGATGACTTTCAGGATGTGCCTTCTAATGATGGAGGGGGGACATCTCAACATGTCCAGACTTAGGGGAGGATTAGACATCCTCATGGATGGGATGGATGAGCATCTTTTCATAGTATGATCACTCAATCTCGAGATGTCTAATATTTATCATTTTTTCTCTTATTTTGGGATGATTCTATCACCTTGGCCCTCTTTGTTTTGCACTTTTTTAAATAAAGAGGGTATGACCGTAAACCTTCCAAAAAAATAAAAGATATATATATATATATATATATATATTAAAAACATATATAAAATATTGAAACTAAATAAATAAATATGCATAGATAAATATTAAATAATGAATATATTTCATTAATATTAAAAATGAAAAATCATTATTATTTTAGTGAATATTAAAAAGGTATAAATATAATTAAATAATTTTAAAAAATATTAAAAAAATTAATTTGTAACCTTAATTATAGAAATCACATACACTTAAAAAATGAATTATTTAATAATATCAATTAAATAAATTAAAAAATTATTAATAATGAATTATATTACATATTTTAATTATACAAATTTTAAAAAATACATTTAAATAAATAAATAATATAAATTTCAGACATATTTAAAATACTAAATACTTATAAATAAAAACAAATAAATATGAGTCATATAAATTAAAAAAATATTAAAAATATTAAAACTTAAAAAATAAATATTTATAAATTAATAGAAAAAATGAATAAATTCCTCAAATATTAAAAATGAATAAATAATATTAGCTAAAATAATACTAAAAATTAAAAAAATAAAATTGAATAAATTGAAAAAAAATAAATGTGAATTCATAAAATTAATTACATGAATTACCAATATATTAAATATCAATAAATATTAATAGATACAGTTGAATAGAAAATAATTAAAATAATTTTCTGATTAAAAATGAATAAATAACACTTATATTAATATTTAAAAAACTATAAAAATAGTAAATATTAGAAATGAATATATATTAATTATATAAACTAAAAACATATTTGAAATTTTACATATAGTGTGTTTGTGTGTTTTTGTGTGTTTGTAGTTGTCGAATGACTGATAATTCCATATTTTTATTATATGATAATCCATATTATTTAACTGGGCTGAGAGGTAGTGGGATCTGAGTCTCCTCTCTGTAGGAGTTTCATTACATGTTTCTCAAAGATTTTTTACAATTTTTTGGTTTTAAAACTAGTATTTATTATTTTTATTAGAAATTTTGTGTCAGGTTGTTTATTTTTTTTATTCATAAGCTTTAGCTTGTTTGGATCACATTGTTCTTTTACTTAGATGTATGCCTCTACCTCAGATAATCAAGATGAATATACTGTAGTTTAGTACATATACATCTTCATTAGCCTATCAAGATCAACAATGGATTGTTTTGTATAATCCGATCATAATAATATTGAATATGAATTATCATATTGGAGGGTTTCATCGATATTATATGTCCAATTAGATCTTCATCGACATGTTTTTTATTTTTTGGATTGATATTTTTTTTCATCAGTCTATTCCGATTTGAATCATTATGTATCTTCATCAGTATGTTTGTTTTGATATTTATATTATGTGAAATCAAAAAAAAGTTTCTATAAGAGATCACACAGCGAGTTCTCGGGTGAAGTTTTATCTAGTTTCTAGAATCATTTAAGGAGTCTTGAGTCTAAATAAAGTATTTTTTTAGAGGTTTCCCCAACTAGTGTAATGAAACTATTTATAAAAGGTCACTATTTCAGAGGTGGGATCTCCTAGCATAATGAAAATTATCTGTCAGAACAATCATGGTCTGGGGAACCCACAAATAGTTAGAATACTCTATTTATGGAGCACTAAATATTTCAAGGATGTGGAATTTTTATTTAAGACCATGTCATTTAAAAACGACATGAGAGGGATCACCCCCAAAGTTAGGTTTCAAGGTTTATATCTTGTGTAGTGTCTATCTTAGTGTTTTTTTCTAGAAAAAATTTATTTTACATTACATTATATATATATTTGACTATTTGACAACTAATAAAACATGTTATTAAATATTGTTCATTTTTCTGCATGAATTTAATGTAATAATATGCAAGAGTGTATCTCACATTGATATGGTTATATAAAGTCCCCACTGTGATGAGATCCTTGAAGTGCCACGTTGATATTCTTAAATATAGTTCTACTATCAGATAACATTCTATGATGGGGAACATAGTATTTTGACTATTATGTGTGATTACTCGTAATAAAATGATATTTCTTATCATGAAGTTCACACATAGTAATCTTAAATATGGGAGGTTATGAGAATAGACCTAGTATTATGAATTTCTCATTTTTATGTACCATTAGGTATTCTTGTCATCAATCATGTGTGATGGTACTAAGACATTAATATTATCATTAATACATTTCATGACTCACTCACATAGATTTACAAACCAAAACAATGATTCCATATGTTTGAAAAAAGTTATGTATGTTGGGTGAGTCACAAATGAAATGTTGTTAATGAATAAGTATAGGAAGGATTTTTCCCTTTAATCTTTATGGATGAAGATATCATGGCCCTATGAATGGAAGGGATGTGTTGCATTAAATTACATTGCCATTGTGTAACGACATGTTTATTTCAGATAGTCAAAGAAATATATATACAGTATATAGATTGATTATTGAAATGTGAAACCTGCATGATGGGATATTGTGAAAAAAGTGATTATATTACACAGGGATCATTCATCTATAGTTATCAATGTTGTGAACTTAAGTTTCTTCTCTTGGATTATTTGACCTGTTGTTTGACATTAATCATGGATTTTAGGAATGATCGACTACTACCAATGGGAAATAATCCTGGAGAGTCACAGAATTATTTTATTCATTGAACATAAATAAATTATATTCCAATTTAATTATTGGGTAAATATTATACTCATGACAAAGTAATATTTAATTAAATTTTTATCAATCACAAATATTTTATAAAAATTTATTCACCAAATTGTGAATAAAAATATTTATCTATTTTATATAATAATAAAAAAATATTTATTTTCTAGACTATAAATAGAATATTTATCGGTGAATAAATATTTAATAAATATTAATTTAGGTATTCGATAAATGTATATGATTCTGAGGGGACAAATATTTTTTCAGCTGATAAATATTAATTTATAAGATGGTAAAATAATATTTATCATTGCACCTATTAGAGCATAGCATAAAATATTAATATTAATATATTTTTTATAGAATGGGGTAATATTAGGATTATTATACATGTGTGTTTGTGTGTGTATACATACATACATCTATTAATATATATTGTCAAATACAAGGTGATTTTGGTTATATTTTGATGGTGCGTTGTGATTGTTGTTAATCCTTTTGGGGTGATAATAGAGTATGTTTATTAAGGGTGATAAGTTTCAAAATGTAGAAGTTAGTAAGACTTTTATAAATGACACTACTAATACGTGATTTCTAAATTTTTGGGTGTGAAAATTTGAGATTTGGTGAATCTATGCAATGCCTTCCAGAGAAAGGAAGGCTCATTGTGTGGTCAAGAATGATGCCCACATAGCCAAGTATATAACCCATGTTTTCAACAATAAAACATAGAAATGGGAGGTATGTGATGGAGTGCATTTGACCATGGTGCTAATTTCATAGTTTTCATGATAATATGGAATCAGAATGTGGTGTTTTGGAATGACCTTGATTGTAGTACTCATGCACCAATGGGATTTCACATATAAAATAATTATATAAAAGAGTTTATAAATAATAATTTTATCAGTGTGTAATCCAGTGGATGAAAAAACATAAAAAAATAAAATAAATGGATAAATAAATAACATTATTTATGTAAACACATTTATTATTAAAAATGAATTATACTAACAATTTAAATTATACATATATTAAATATTTAATTTAAATAAATTAATTATATAAATTATAAACATATTAAAAATATTAAAACTTGATACATAAAAATGAATAGATACTATGAATTTTACATGATATTGCCTCTTCCATTGGTATTCCAATTAAAATGGATAGAGCGATTGAGGATTCAAAATTTGGTTCTTTTTGTTAAAATTATGGTTGAAGATAACCATGGATATTCTTTGGTTGATAAGTTCTTCTTTCCCACTGATAAAGATGATACCCATATGCAAATTAAATATGAAAAAGGCGAAACTATTGTGTACTCTCTATCAATATACTAGGCATTAGAAGGATATATTTTGTATGGATTCCATCTGATCTTTCTTCTATCTTAAGGGATACGATGAGAAGATATATCAAAGGAAAAAAAGAAACTAGAAAATTCAAGAGAATAGTCTATTCTGAAAGATCCTCATGTACATAAAAAGGCATATTTGTAAGTTCTTCTTGACAATGTTGTGGGTAGTCACTCATAGTTGATTATTTCTTCCTCTAAAGAGAAATGTAATTCAAAAAATGTTTTTATTTTCATTATAAAACAATAACAAGAGGTTCTGGAAGGATCTATTAACGTTAGTCTTTATGAACCTAGGGTTTTAGTAGGGCCTATCCCTTATAGATCTAATGTTAAATTACAAAGCCTTGTTCCATCTATCTTAGAGATTGATAAGCAAATGATCTTTATTGGTGTTACCTTTAAAGATTCTCTTACCATGGTATCTTTTGAGGAACATGTTGTTGAGGGATCTAAAGATGGTCAGAATGATTCTGAAATTTCCTCTGAAGAAGATATGAACCATGATATTTGGATATAGAAAATTTTAATTCATGATAATGGTAGTAAGGGAAAGACTAAGATAATTAATTCAATTATAATGAGAACTAATATTAGGAAGATACCCTCTTCTGAATAAACTCATAGTGACATGGAGTAGGGTCTTCAATAGCATGGTGGTGCACCTACCCCTGCCAATGAGGATGCCCAAAAAAATTGTTAAAGGTACCCCTCTTTTTCATGTTTTTGGTCAAGGGTCAGTTTCATTCCAATTACCTCTAGTGAGATCATGAAATAAAACTCCTCCAACTCTCCTCTCACTAATTCTTCTTCTGCATCAAAATAATGTGTGGAAATTATTCAGGTTAATAGATAGCCTCATAATTAAGTTTCACCATGTAATGGGTGTCAGGCTGGTCCTGATCTTGTTGGATAGTAATAAGATGGTGCTAGCTTGAGTTCCCCAGCTTTGTCACATTCAAAGTTTATGGATCCTCTCCCTTCTAAAAAGGACACAATTACATTTTCCTTATCTGGAATAACGATGGATTCTTCCATGGCTAATGATTATGTAAGGCTCTCTCTAATGGTAGAGACCAATGTACATATTAATGTCAAACATGGGAATATTACCGAATTATATTCCTTGTAGATGAGTAGGGGGTCCATAACTCTTTTGAATTACTCTCCACTAAAATCAATGAGGAGGATATACAATGTGGTGGAAGCGTACGCGGAGTTGAAGTCGCGAATGATGACTTTCCTGATGTGCCTTCCAAAGATGGAGGTGAGTAATCTCAACATGTCAAGATTTTAAGAGGATTCTAAATACTCATGGATGGGGTGTATGATCCTATTTTCATAGTATGATCACTCAATCTCGATTTTTCCATTATTTATCATTTTTTCTCTTTTTTTGGGCAGCTTCTGTCACCTTGGCCCCCTTCTTTTTGTACTTTTTCGTAATAAATAGTGCATGACCCTCAAACTTCTAAAGAATAGAATATATATATATATATATATATATATTAATAACATATTGAAAATATTTGAAAATATAAATTAATATGCATAGATAAATATTAAAGAATGAATAAATTCCATAAATATTAAAAATAATTTTTTTTTATTTTAATGAATATTAAAAATGAATAAATAATTTAAAATTAATTTAAAAATATTAAAAAATATTTAAAA
This sequence comes from Viscum album, assembly GCA_963277665.1. Lineage (NCBI taxonomy): Eukaryota > Viridiplantae > Streptophyta > Magnoliopsida > Santalales > Viscaceae > Viscum > Viscum album. The sequence continues at coordinate 1,059,298,594 of OY728129.1, forward strand.
CTGAATTTTTAACATTAATTATATAAACCACAAACATATAAAAAATGAATAAATAAATAATATCAATTACATAAATAAATTATTAAGAATTAATCATATTAAAAATTTAAATTACAAAAATATTTAAAAATTCATTTAAATAAATTAATTATATAATTTTAAAAATATTTAACATATTAAAACCCTATAAATTAAAATAAATAATTATTAATCATATAAATTATAAATATATTGAAAATATTAAAACATAATACATAAATATCTGTAAATAAAAAGTCAAAAATAAATAAATTCCCCAAATATTAAACATTAATATATAATATTAATTGAATAAATACTGAAAATAAACAAACAAAATAGAATAAATTTTTAAAAAAATTAAAAATTGATTTCATAACATTAATTACATGAATTAAAAAAATATTAAAGATGAACAAATATTAATAAATACATTTGAATACAAAATATATACAATAAATTGATAATTATAAATGAATAAAAATATTATATTATGATTTTAAAAAAAATTATAAAACAATAGTAAATATTCAAAATGAATAGATATTAATTATACAGACTACAAACATGTTAAATATATTAAATATAATGTGTTTTTAGTTGTTGACTAAGTGATAATTCCATATTTTTATTCCATCATAATCCCACTTATTTAACTAGGTTGAAAGGTAGTGGGATTTGAGTCTCCTCTCCATAGGTTTTTTTTTCTCGGTTTCTCTAAGATTTTCCAATATCTTGTGGTTTAAAAACTAGTGTTTCTTATTTGTATTTGAATGTCTGTTTTAGGTTGTTTATTCTCTTCTTCATAAGATTTATCTTGTTTAGATCACATTGTTTTTTTAGTTGGGTATATCCATATACCTCAGACGATTAGAATGAATCTACATGAGTTTGTTTAATCTGTATTTGCATTATCCTATCAATATCTGTAATGGATTTTTTGGTATAATAGAATCTAAATAATATTGAATATGTATTATTATATTGGGGGATTTTATCAATATTATAGGTCTAATTGGATCTTCATTTATGTGTTTTTTATTTTTTTATTGATCAAATTATTTTTTCATTGGTATATTCCAATTTGAATTATTTTATATCTTAATCAGTATTTTTTGTTTGATATTTACAGTACGTGAAAAAAAATAGTTTCTATAAGAGATAATATAGTGAGTTTGAGGGTGAATTTTTATCTGGTTCCTAGAATTATTTGAGGATTCTTGAGTGTAAAAAGAGGATTTATTTTTTAGAGGCGGCCCCGCATAGTGTAAGGAAACTATTTATAATATGTCACTATTTCAAAATCTAGCCCTACAAGACAAATGGAAATTATGTGTTGGAACTGTAATGGGCTTGGGAACCCATGAACAATTTGAATACTCTAATTATGGAGCACCAAATATAGCATTTATGTGGAATTTTTATCTAAGACCCTGTCATTTTACAAGTTCGTGAGAGGGATTTCTCCCAAAGTTAGTTTTCGAGGTTTCTTTGTTGTGAAAAGTGTATGTTATAGATTTTAGAACCAACTGATTTTATTTTACATTACTTGTATATTTGATGATTTCACTATGAATAAATAATATTTTTATATATTTTTCATTATATTACATAAATTTAATGTAAAAATTCTTGAGTACATGTCACATTGATAAGGTCATAGAATTTCCTCACTATAATGAGATCCTTGAAATGCCATATTGATATTATTAAACATAGTTCTACTATCAGATATCATTATATTATGGGGAATATATTATTTGTACTATTAGGTGTGATTACTCGTAAGAAAATGAGAGTTCTTCTCATGAATTTCACACTTGGTAATCTTCAAGGTGGGAGGTTTGGAGAACAAACCTGGTATAAGGAATTTCGTGTGTTTTTGTGCCATAATATATTCCTTTCATCAAGATTGTGTGATGGTACTTGGACTTTAAGATTATCATTAATACATTCCATGCCTCACTCACTTATATTTACTCACCAGATCCATGATACCATATGTTCGAGGCAAGTAGGTATGTTGGGTGTGTCCTGAATGAAATGTTTATAATGGATAAGTTGAGTTTGGGTTTTTCCCATTTATCTTTATAGATTTTGATATGTCATCCCTCTGATTGGAATGGAATTGTTTCTATATATTCCATTCCCATGGTGTAACAACATGTTTTTTTCATAGAGTCAAAGAAAGATGTTTCAAGCATATATTTTGAGGAAAAAATATGAAACCTACTAGATGAGATATTCTGAAAAAAGTGATTATATTACATAGGGATCACTCATATATTGTTATCAATGTTGTAACATCATTTTCATTCTCTTAGGTTCTTTGACCCGTTGTTTGATAGTAATCTAGGATTTTAGGAATGATCGACTACTACTAATGGGAAAGAATCCTGGAGAGTCACACACTAAGTGTTTTTATTGAACATGAATAAATTCTATTCAAAATTAATTATTGGGATAAATATTATTCTCTATACCAAGAAATAATTTTATTCAATTTTTATTTATCTAAAATATTTTATAAATATTTATTCACCAATTTTTGAATAAAAATATGTATTTATTTTACTGAATATTTAATATTTTTTTCTATATTACGAATAAAATATTTATTTATGAATACATGTTTAATAAATATTAATTTATTTATTCAATAAATGTCTTGTAATATGAGTGGAAAAATATTGTTTCTAATGATAAATATTAATTTATAAGCGGGTAAAATAATATTTAACATTGTTCCAGTTAGCACCTTCCATAAAATAATAATAATCATCATATTGTTATGGAATAGGATAATATTAGTTTTATTATATAATTTGAGGGTTGCATTGAAATTAAATCATATTTTAATATAAAATATAACTCTATAAATAGGCTTTTAGGTCTATAGTTTTGGTTTAATCAGGAATTGAGAATTATTGTACGTAATATAATTCTGTCTTTAATTACCCTTTCTCTCATCCTCTAAAGAATAAGTTCATCAAGGTAGAATAATTCAATCCCAATGGTTATAGAAGTAATCAAGATGAATGACACAAGATGAGAGATCTATCATGCTAGAACCTAACATTCCATAATTTTTTCTTAGTGATCAATGGATCATGTTGGATAACTGTTAGAGGGATTCTATAATTGAATCTTACATGTGCAATAGAGGTAATATGAAATGTTTTTTTTCTGGATGATCATCATCTTCATTGAAGAAATATCCTAATACCATGTGTCCTTTCTTAGATATAATTTAAACTGATTATAAATTTAAGATTTATGGATCCTCTCTAGTTTTTGGGATTTTAAAAAGTTATTATTCAATAGAATAAAAAATTTGGTCATAAATTATAAATCTTGCGAAATTTTAGAATGATCAATCAAATCTGACAAAACCGTTACGGTTATCTGGTCCAATAGGGATCTTAATCCATACCTAGAACCTTCAAGGGGTATCCGAGTTGTAATGTTTAAATTTTTAATTATATATTTTATTTTTGATCAATTTGAATAATAGTGATTTGAAATTTCTTTTAAATAATATTTATTCTTTAATATAATGTTTAATTAACTTGATTTTTACACTTTAATTTTATCACTCAAGATTCATGATTTATTAAGACCAAGAACATATGAATAATGATTAGAGATTCATGACATATCAATCTATAATTTCATGTGGTGAATTTATTTTACAATGTTTATATATTGGGTTAGTCTAGCACACTATCTTTTGGATTTCATAACATATAGTTAGTGTAGACATCATGTATACATCATGGTTTAGTAGAAAAAATCATTCTAATTGTGTGCTCAATTACAAGATTTAACGTTGCACATGACTCAAATATTTTAATATTAATAAAGCACATGATTTTTAGTCCGTGTAAATGACCTGTATTTCATTAATTATTATATATAATAAACATATCAAGTGTTTCAGTAGGTTATGAAGACATATAGAAATCAAGATACACAATGTGTAAATTTTCAGTACATGCCTTGTAGTCTGGAATCCAAAAAATGTGTCGAATCATTCGGTGGGTTGATTTGAAACACAACAAGAATGATAAACTGCATGTATCTAGTTAGTGAATTTCATGTAGTTTGTCCAAGGTACATGCTGAAGCCTGAGGCGTTGACCCCGAATACATAGATGTTGAGGAAAATAGTGCGTAACTCATAATTTCGCACAATTTAGTCTCCCAATAATGGAAAGAATTAAATTAAATTAAATAATTAAATACTAAATTAAAACCAAGTTATACTAATTAGTTCAAAATGTACTTGACAATGTAATAAAGATATTAAATAAATAAAAATTATTAATTAATTTACTATAACTAATTATATTTATAGGTTTTTCCTTTTATTTATCATGAATACATTTATGATATGTATCTCCAATAGAATTTACATGGTTATTAATATAAAAGGGAATCAATTAATGTAATCATGATTATCTTAATAATAAAGTATGAATAGAAATTAATGTCAACTAGAATACTTTTGAGTATTCATTGCAGGTGTATGAAAATTCATGAGCTTTGACCAGACCTGTGTATGTGCTAGTTTTGTTTAATTTAATTGATTATAGGGGTTGTAATTATTTAATATTAAATTAAATATAATGACATGCACATCATCACATACTTCTTTATTATTTGGAGTTGCATGTCCAAGTTGATTTATGTAATTCCACACTACACATCCTTTGGTTCCCCTCAACTGTGTGTGAGTTATGAATACATGTAATAAAAAATAGTATCCCAAGGAGAATGGAGGTGGTTTAAGATAGAACTAACATGATTCCAACCCATGTGATACACAGGTGGATAATTAGAGTGTAGTAACTCATGACAAGACCAAAAGAATGATTTTTCTCTAAGGTATTTTATTGATTTATTATCTACTCAATAAATCAACTATTATAAAATCTCAGGATTGTGTCATTAATTAATTAATTAATTAATTAAAAAAAATTCATTATTTATTGTAGGGATTCAGGAACACAATAACATAAATAATTGGACTAATATTAAAATATGGAATTTAATAATATGGATTGTGTGTAAATGATTTCTCAAAATTTCAATAATCACTTAAGAAAAATCCTCTTGGTATTAAAAAGACCTGTAGCTGATAAAACAAGAAACATTTACGCATAAAAAATCCATCAAATAAATATTATTTTAGACTTGTCTTTCCATTAATTGATTAGGAAAGAAATAAACAAAATTAATTATTTTACTATCCCTCATTTTGTAATTTACTTTTTATCATGGAGTTCATATAAAGGTTTTGGAGAAGTAACCCTCTATAGAATTTATTTAACATGGTTGAATGTTTTGAGGAAATATGGGTCACGATTTCTAGATTGGGGAGTCCACTCAACTGATCAAGGAGCTGGAAGGCCGTAGTAAGAAAAACCCTTCCCACCTAAATACCCTCATGTAGTTTATCTAACCCTCATTGGGGTTATATTAAGGGTAATATGGATCCATGAAACTAAAATTTCCTAGAAACTAGACATTATGAGTTCAATGGTCGGGGATTTTGGGACTTGATGAAATAGTGGGATTCTTAATAAAATTAAAAGGCTTATATCTCACATAAACTTATAATTAAGTATAATACAAATAACCTACTCTTTTATAATTATAGAATAAGGTAATTTCATCATCCACATAATCCCTACAATAAATATTTGAGAAATAATATTTTCTTACTAGAAGTGACTTTTAGGAATGGTTCATAGGCCTTATAGTTATGTTACTCCATGGAAAAAATCTTCCAAGCTTGAATCTTCATTACCTGATCCACCTACAATAGAGGTGAGTGATAAAAAGCTCTATTTTTATGATAAATCCTCAAGAAATATGGTTTAATTTTAGTGTATAATTCTATCATCTATATCTATTTAATCCTTGAAGTCTCATGAAAACATTGACTTTTATATCATGCTCGATCATCTCTATGGACTATATTAAAAGAGAGATAGACATGAATAGTTTGAGATATGCAAGGTTCACTTTCAGAGGATACATTGAGAGGGTGTTCCAGTTGGACCTCATATAGACAATGTTGTTGGATACAGTGATCACTTAGAGGTTATTTGGTTTAAACTACTTAATGAACTATGCACCAATATTATTCTTGCATCACTACCTTAGAGATTCTCCAATTTTGTTGTTAGTTTTATTATAAACAACATTGAGAAGTCCCTCCCAGATCTTCCCACCTTACTTCTCTAAGTTGGAAATGTTAAGAATTGAGAAAATATTTCAATTATTATGGTGACTAAAAGGAAAGTCAATGTGAAGGGCTCTAATCCCAAAGATTCTTCGCAACACCTTCTAAAAATTGAATTACATATGGGAAATCAAGGGAATGAGATTTTTTTTCTTCACATCCGGAAAAAAGGTCCAGTAGATGAAAAACTAGACACAGGAAAAGAAGAAAGGGGAAGCTTTATGTGCATTTGTTATTGTGAGTAATTTATCTATTTCTACAAATTGGGTATTAGATAAAGCATTTGTTTCTCAAATATTTATTAAAATTCATGAACCATGTAGATTTATAAATATTGACCAAGGGTAGGTAGATCCTAGAGTATCCAACATGGCCTAACATTTTTTCATGTAAATTAGGTACTATCACCTTGTATTTATAAAATAAATGATCTTAGTTCTAAAATATATTCATTATATTCTATATATTACCAAAAATGTTGATACTTTATATTTATTTCATTAAAATTGATTTTAATCCATGTTTAGGAATAACTATTTTTTCTTTTTTAAAAATAGAATTTTTTATGGTAAGGAGTATTAAAATAACAGTCTTTATGTTTTAGAGTACATGAACTATGTAATATAAATTGACAACAACACTACTTCATAGGAATCTTACCACACCAAAATATGGAATCACTAGAAAGTTCTTGTAAAAAAGAAACATTTGATAGAATTACACCAACATGGATATTTAGTTTTTTTAAACTAAAATCACTTAGTTTATGTCACATGTGTTTAGAAGTAAGAATGAACAAATCAAGATTTAGTGGAAATATTTAAATAGATAATGACCTTATTGAAATAGTTCGTAGATAAGTGTGTGGACCATTTATAGTAGATGAAAAGGGTGAATACTAATACTTTATAACTTTTATTCATTATTTTAGTAGATATTGATATGTATAATTAATGAGGTATAAGTCAAATTACTTTGAGAAATTCATGGAATAAAATAATTAAATTGAGAATCATATTGGTGAGAAGATTAAAAAACGCATCTCAACCCATGATGGAGAACGTATTAATCAATACTATATTGATTATTTTTGGGATTTTGGGATTATATATCAACTCATTCCACCTTCTACACCTCAATGGAATGGTGTACGTTAAAATAGAACCACTCCCTATTGTACATGGTGAGATAAATGATGATTTATGTGATTCTTCCATTGTCTATTTATGGATATGCATTTTAGAGAACAACACAAATACTAAACCAAATTTCAAAAAAAGTAAAAAATCGAATATCAGACCAATTTTGGAATGAAAAAAACATGTTTTCTCATACATACATGTGTGGGGATATTAATTATTTCTTAAGGAATATTCATGTAACAAACATACTTCTCGAGGTACAAACTGAACCTTTATAAGATATCCTACAGAAACAAGAGTGAATTAACTATATGAACCCTCATAAAAATGTAAGAGTTGAAATGAATTCCATATACCATCAGAGTGATAACATACCTAAAATAGATCATTAGAGTGGGATGGACATCGATGAAGACCAGACTAATGTTTTATAAGAGTTTTTGAAGGAACATTTTCCACAATGCCTCATGGATGAAGATGTTCTAATGACATAAGTACTATGTAAGAGTACAAGAGAGGACAGAGAACTAGAACAGTATGGATTTCTAGTAACCAAGGAAAATGACTTATAATTAGTATATAATAATGATCCTATAATCTACATGGATATAGTAAGTGGAATAGATATTTTAACGTGGTATGTAGCTATGAGTTGTAAAATATATACAGTGTACCAAAACCAATTCTGTATTTTAGTAGATCCTCTAGTGGATGTAAGGATCATTAGTTTTAAATGGTTATTTAATAAGAAACTATACATTGATGAAAAATTAGGTAGTTATAAGGTTTAACTATTTGTATAATGGTTTAAACTACATCAAGACATTAACTACGATGAAACCTTTTCACCAGTTTCTATGATAAAATTATTCCAAATTATAATTTCCATTATAGACTTCCATGAATATGAGATTTAGTAAATTGATTTAAAAAATAGGCTTCCTTAATGGTAACTTTCTTAACAATTTATATATTATACAACCTGAAGGGTTTTTAACTTCATAGGATACCAATATGGTATGAAAATTATAATGATCAATTTATAGATTAAATCAAGTATCCAGATCCTGGAATATATTTTTTAATAAAGCCATAAAAAAATTGTGTTTCATAAATAAAAAAAGTGATACTTTTTTCTATAAGTTGTTTAGTGGAAGTGCATCTATTTGGGTAATAGTATATGTTGATGACATATTACTTATTGGAAATGAGATTACAATATTATAATATTTTAAATACTGTTTGAATAAATTATTTTTCCATGATGGTCGCAGTTGAAAAATATATATTATTTGGATTATGATCTATTACAATAGATCATGGAGGCAGATCTGCCAAATTTAAGGTGCATATATTGAAAAGATACTAGATCGATTCAATATGGAACAATCTAATAGGGGATTGTTGTCAATGTCACAAGTCATTCGTCTTTATATTGAAATGTGTCCTCAATCACATGAGGAAAAGAAAAGGATGAAAAGGATTTCATATTTGTAAATGATTGGGATATTCATGTATTTTATGGTATGGACTGTGCTAGATGACACCTGCAACTTGAGTTTGGTAGGAAGATATCAGGCCGGCCTAGGTGAACATCATTGAATGTAAGTCAAGACCATAATTAAGTATAAAATGAATACTAAGGATATATTCTTATTCAATAGAAAAGATGAGTATCTAGTTATTTGAGTATATGAAGATGGTAGTTTCCAAATAGACCAGGATGATTCAAAATCATAGATGGGATACATATTCAGTCCAATTGGAAAAGCTATGACCTAGAAGAGATGAAGGAAATAAATGGTCATATATTCTATAGTCAATTCTGAGTATATTAAATCTTTTTATTTAGCTAAAGAATTAGTTTTGATATATAACCTCATCTAAGTGTTTGATGATGTAACTAGTAGTAAAGACCGTGTCACACTTTATTGTGATAATACAACTATGGTGGTTCTTTATAATGAGCTAAGGTCACACTAGTGGATGAAAAATATACTTTTAAAGAATCATCTATTGAGGTATTTTCTTAAATAGGTGAAGTTAGAGTGAGAGAAATATCCCAAAAAGACAATGTGATAAACCCCTTGACTAAAGCCTAGAGTCAGCAAAAACATGATCATTATCTAGTGGTCTAAAAGTTATAGGTAGTTCACTCTAGACCAAGTGGGGTTCTTCTAGAGTTAGTGATCTAGAACCAACTAATTATACTTTGTATTTTGTTTATATAAGAAAATTTTAATATTAATAAATCATATTATTACATATTGTTTATTTTTATGTATGTATTTAATGTAATAATGTCACATAGTGTCTATCACATTAATAATTTTATAGAAGTTCCCCACTAGGTTGACAACCATAAAATGCCATGCTAATATAATTAAACCTAGTTTTTTCAGTCGGATAACATTCTATGATCGAGAACATAGTATGTTGATTGTTGGGATTGAGTACTCATAAGTGGATGAGACTTATTCTCATGAAGTCCACCCATGGTAATCTCCAAGATAGGTGGTTATGAGAACAGACCAACCGGTAAAAGATAGGAATGTATATGTTTTATTATATATTTTTATATGTCAACATTTGTGACTATCCTTAGACTTTAATATTATCATTAATACATGTCATGCATTGCACACTTATATTTATTTACCAAAACCATGATACCATATATTCATAAGAAGTAGGGTACATTGGGTGTGTCTGGAATAAATTTTTTTTAATAGATAATTTGAGAAAGAATATTTAAATTATATCTTTATGGATGTTGATATCTCAACCCTTTGACTCAAATAGAACCATTTCCTTAAATTCAATGGTCATGGTGCAATGACATTTTTATTTCAGATATTTAATGAAATACATATATACCATATTGGTTGATGATATGGATGTGAAACTTTCTTGATGAGATATTCTGATAAAGGGATTATATTATACAGTGAGTGATCGTATGGGGTTTAAAAAATTGTGATATTAAGTTCATTATCTTTGTCTTCTTAACCCTTTATTATATTGTAATCTTAGACTTCAGGGAAACCTACCTAATACCAATGAAAAATAATACTACAGGGTCACAGAAAAAGTGTTTATACTGACGAGGTGTGGTGTGACATATGACTGGTAATATGGAATGACATAGACATCTCACTTATAGACTTTGTGAAATGTATAATCCTTAGACCCACTATGCATTCAGGGCATGTTGTAATTGAATAATAGGACACTAGACCTTTGGTTCATGTAAGGGGTACGTCTCCCCCAATTTAACAGATATATTTCCTTCCTAATAAAATGATACCTCAACCCTAACCTGTTAAAAAATACTAAGGGATAATTATATTCTAGTTTTATTGATCGTAAATATTTAATAAATATTTATTCACCAAATTAGGAATAAGAATATTTATCTTATTTAATGAATATTTAGTAAATATTTATTTATAATATTTTTAATTGAATTTTATTTATTAATAACAATTTATTTGGTTATTAGATAAATTCTGAAGAATCCGAGCAGACTAATATCGTGGCTCGTTCTAAATATTAATTTTCAAGTCTGTAAAATAATATTTATCATTGTGCGAGATATCATATTCCATAAAATAAAATTATTTTTTATATTTAATGGGGTAGAATTTAGTTTTTTTATTATTTTTGGTTCATTTTGTAATTAATTATTATTGTAACCTAAATCATAACTCTATAAATTAGTTTTTATGTCTATTATAAATGGATAATAAAGAATTGAGAATATTTTCACACAATGAAATTCTCTCTCAGATTCATCTTTCTCGCATCCTTTTAATAATGATAAGATAAAGAGAGAATCCTTCATGCCCAATGGATATAGAAGTGATCAAAACTAATGATACAAGATGATATATCCACCATTCTAGAAACTGAAATTCCATCGATGTCACTTAGAGATCAATGTAACATGTGTGGATCACCACAATAGGGATTCCACACTTGGATCCTATAAGCACAATAGTGGTAATCGGAAATGTGTTTTGGGATGATAAAAATATTCATTGAATAAATATCCTAAGACTAGGAATCCTTTATTCAGATTTAATATAAATTCATTATAAATTTAATGTGTAAAAATATTATCTAGGTTTTAGGATATTAAAATTTCAATATTCAATGGAAAAAAGTTTTGGTAAAGTTTTTTTCGTATTTCATAATTAAAGAATGATCCATCATATCTGAAAAAAAATATTATTCTTATCCAACCCAATAGGTCACATTTTCTATTCCTAGAACCTTCATATTTGGCTATGCAGTTAGGATTTTCATTATTTAGTGACAATAGGTTAATGAAATTGTGAAAAAATTCACCCAAAATGAAATTGATATTTTTATTTTATATCCATAGAAACTGGTGAAACATTTTAGCAGTTTCTATGGGTGTCTTGGTTTTGGTGATAAATAGAAGTCTTCGGAATTCAATAAGGATCTTAGGAATGATCTCAAATTCCATATTCTTTCGAGTGGAGACTTCAATGAAATCTACTATATTGATGAGAAGTTAGGAGGCTCCCCTATAAACCCTTCTTCAATGCTTCATTTTTTGTATTATTTTATTCAAATGTGTCTCTTAGACCTGGGTACTTCTATAGATCCTTTTACAAGGTTTAATAATTGTAATTCCTCTTGAAGGATTTTGATGTGGCTTGATATATTTATTGGTTCGGGTGATTGATGTTAATTATTTTAAATGTATTGGGTTTATCATATTCATACTCTAATATCCAATCATTTTCCTATTTTTCATCATACAAGGGTGATAGATTAGTCACATAGAATATTGTAGGGGTTCAAATTTAAAATATTTTGGATCTACAATGATATCTGTTGGGGGTGGTTGAATCCAACTAGTCAACTTCACATGAGAAAGATTAGGAGAAGATTGGGTGTGTTGATTCTCATTTATTGAAGTAGAGCTTTCAAAATTAAGGGAACTTTTATCAGAGAATAACCACTGTTAAGAGGGATATGAAACATTGTGACACATATCCAGCTTTATCCTACATCATGAAAGATGTTTCTTCTTTAGAAATATTGTTCGATTGGGTGTTGTAGGAAAAGAAAAACTATTGTTTTATAAGTTAAAGGGAGCCTTTTATCAAATATGGTGATCATAAAACCGATTTTTTCATCAAAAGGCATCAATGAGGAAATGAAAAAACTATGTATATAAGAATAAGGCGGATAATAAAATCTTTACCATTGAAAAAATAAATATCCAGGAACTTTTCTAGGTTTTCTATTGGAATCATTGCTGGTCTTAGGCCATGGATATTTCTATATTAATTATAGATTGTATTGAGATGAGGGTTTTAGATATCATGGATTAGGGGATTTAAGATGATATCTTAATTGATGACAATAGTTTAGTGCTAAAGTGTATTAATTCAATAAAGTAACTTAGACTTTATGGATTCAGTGATTTATTCTTTAAATGTTATGGGAATTTTATTGCGACCAATATTATTTATATGGTGAGAGGTTTATGAATTGGATACATTGGTTTCTAAATGTTCGATGAAACTCTCATTTTTCTTATTCCTAAAGTTCCTAGTTCCATCAATATGTCTTAGTTTAGACCTATTTTCTTAGGAAATATGGTTCATGAGACATCTTTAATGATTATCTCTTATAAAATGAGTAAAATCCTTCCATATATTATCTCTAAAAATCATAGTTCTTTTATACCTATATGTTTTATCAAAGGAAATTCCATTATCACACATGAATTCATTAATTAAATGATAACTCAGTCAACTTCAAAAATAGGGATATTAGATTAGAAACTAGATAGGTGGAAGAAATATTATTGATTAAAATGGTCTATCTTGGAATATATGATGTTAAAAATAGGCTTTGAAACTAATTGGGTTGAGGTGATTATAAAATGTGTAATTTTTGTTTCCTTCTAAATCAAGGTGAATAGTGATCTCACTCGTTTTTTACTAGAGGATTATGATAAGAATATCATTTTTCATTGTATTTATTGTTTCTTATGACACATTTTTTCTCTTATCTTTTACCCAAGTATATATAGGGGGTCTTATTCGTGGTTCTACTGTATGTCATGAAATTATTCTTATTTTCCATTTTTTACTGGAACTAGTCTAGATTATTTAAGAGAAACTTCCCAAGAATGTTAGTAAATTATGAACATTATTAATACTTATGAGGGAGAATTTGGTTAAGGTATCAATTTTTTCAAATCAGATATGTATTTTAGTAAAGGGTTGAAATAAGGAAATAAATATTAGATCTATTATTTATGTGGAATTAAGATTATTGATAGACACCACAAATATTTATCCATCCATACTATTTTTATACATTATAAAAAGAAGTTTTTCAATTTTTTCTTGGATAAGGTAAATTCCAAAATTCAGGGATAGGCTGAGAAGAATATCTCCAGGTCTAGAAAGGAGGTCATCATTAAAGAAGTTACTCCGACCATTCCTTACTATGTGATGTTCTTATTCAAACTCCATAATTTCATTATCCATATTTTATATTAAATGTTTTCTAATCTCTAGTGGGGATGAGCGGATGGCGGGAAAATAATTCACTATCTCACATGGGAGGATCACTATTTTCTAAAGGCTTATAATGGAATGGGATTTACCAATTTATTTTATTTCATTATTACTTTACTAGTGAAAAGAAGGTGGAGGCTGATTTATATTCTTGACAGCCTATATGTAAATATTATTATGGCTAAATATTATTTGCACTTTAATTTCTTATCTTCTAACCTGGGGCCCAAGTTGAGATATATCTAGTTAGGTGTTTGAGGTTCCATTAGTATTCTTAATCTGGTTTTTTATTGAAGGATCACATAGGGGGATAAGGTCCACAATTAGAAGGTCACATGGATGGATAATATTCCTATACTAAAACCTCCATCACGACCTGTGAACGTTCAAGAGTATTTTTTGGTTATAGAATTATTGAATGATGTTATGAACAGTTGGGACCATCAGAAAATAAATATTTGGATCAGTGCTTGTAACCAGAAGGATATCCTAAAAATCCATTTTACTCTTAAAGATATTGTGGATAAATTATGTTGGAGTTATGTGGGATCCAACTGTTATTAAATGTGGTCTTGGTATATATGTTCTTTGGAGAGTGTATAATCCCCCATTTTTGTTTTTTGAAATCATATTTTCAATCTGAAGTTCCCTCTAAAAATGACACTATTTTTTTGTAAAGTCTGCGAGGGTATAAATATTACATGAAATATTTTAGTTATAAATCACATTTCTAACAATACCCTATGTATTATTTGAAGGTATTAAGCTGAGACAGCCTTCCATGATATTTGTTCATGTTTTGGGCTATTAATTTATAGATATTAGGAATTGATCACATACATGATCTATGGGAGAGTCTCGATGATGCTAAGATAATATTCTTGGAGTGGATTGAATCCATCCCCTCTGTTGGAGAGACCATTATTTATATTAAAGAATGGGTTGTATGGTTTCACTATAATAATTTATTTTTTCACATCTTGATGGATAATGTTTTATGGCTGGATAAATCCTAATGCAACATTAATACTTGGGGTTTTGACCCTGGTGACTCTATGAACATTCCCATGTAGTGTTACTCTATCAAATGGATGCCTCCACCAACATGTTTTTTATGGTGAATACAGATATTGAATTGCTTGGTGAGTTTGGTTTTGGTCTGGGGTCTATCATCTATGATCACTTGAGGTATTTTCATGCGTCCTTTCATTCTATGGTTAAGGAAACATAAAAACCCACTATTGAGGAAGCTATGGATATACTTTTTGGTTAGAAATTTTTCATTTATCAAGGGTGTAAAGGTATTTTTATTGAATCATATTTACAAATCTTCATTAAATCCCTTTAAGATTTAGAGGTGGGGTGGAAAACGTTTGGGTACATTATGGATAATATCGGGCCATTGACATCTACAATTTCATCATGTGTGTTCTCTTTCATTAGAAGAGAAGTAAATCAGGTAGATCACTCTATTGCTTAATTGAGAGGCTCTCAAGATTCTATTCATTTTTTTTCATTCTTTCCCTTAGATCATTATAAAATTGACCCTAGTAATCTCTTATTTTTTTATTTTTTCTTTTCAAAAAAACTGGATTGAGAGGGAAATCATACATGTCTCTAAGTCCTAGTGGTGTAATAGACATAGAATTACATGACCCATAGGTCCATAGGCACAAATCCATTAAAAATTTATTTGAACAAACTACACTGAAACAAAACCTCCCCAAAACCTCGACAAGTCTACGCCTAGATAACAAACTGATGTTGTTATTAGCATGTAGTGTCCTTTATAGTACTACATGGGTTGATAGAATGTCCACTATATACTTCATTCCATCCTAAGTATGGTTAACTCCTCCTAGTGACTACAACATCAATGATACATCATTTTAGGGTTTCACTAGTACATGAGAACCTTACCTACTCCATGGCTCAAAAGCTCTGTGGCCCCAAGGCCCATGATGGCTCAAATGCTAAGGGGCTCATAGGCTCTATTTGAAGATGCTAATATATATATGTATATATATTACTAATTAATTATTTAAATTCTATATTTTATTTTAATATATACAATATATTTATTTATATAATTAATATATACAATATTATATATAAAAACATAAATGAAAATTAATAAATTACAAAAATATTAAAATTGAACAAAAAAATTTAATTATATTAAATGTATTAAAAATGTATTAATATAATTAAAAAATTATTAATATTATAAAAAAAAATTATTAAAAAATGTATTAGTGAATGTATTAATTATAATTATAATATTTATGTTTAGAGAAATGAATATGTGTTTTATAAGTATATCATTAACATAAATGTGTAAATAGTAATATTATGTATAATGTTTTTTCAGGATGTATCATCAATTATAAAACTATAAAATTAAATATAATAATTTAATAAATATATTTTAAATTTATATATATGTGTGTGTGTGTGTGTGTGTATTTATGATTCTTTAAGGATGAGATGAAATATAATATACTCATACAAAATCGAAATGATAGTACTCGAAAAGACTCAAACATCAGACTTCACCAAGACCCCATAGGTATAACTACAACTGAGTTCCAGCCTAGCGGGAAATTATATATTGATATATACTAATATTACCAATTATATATCAATGTGTTGTATTGATTTTATAATAAAAATATAATTAATTTTAAAATATTAAAATTTCTAATCATAATTAAAAAAGATATTAATTAATTTAATATATATATTTTTATACAAGAAAAAGTCATTAAATATATATTACTAACTATAAATTTTATTAAAATTCTAATAATATTTTTTTATATTTTAAAATCATTTAAATATTTGATGTTTCATTTTTTTCAATTTTATATATATATACACACACTTATATATTTAAATATGTTCACATATTCCTGAAAGATATCAGGTGGGTATAAACCTCATGTGTGGTTCGATACACTACTATAGACCATGTATTTAAAAGAACCAGAAATATGTTCCCTCTTCAAATCCATTTTTTTATTTTCTTATAAAAACTACTTTGTGGATGAGTGGGAACAACTTAAAAATCACAAAATAAGAAAAATCAAAACATATACTCATCATTCCACCACAAATAGGATAATACAGTGGTTCTGTTGGAGGCTTCGAGATATATAGTTCATGCAAAAATTGGATTGTTCAATGTTAAAAAAACACTGACAAACTAAGAACCCATAAACGTCTATGCGATTTATCACCTATTTTTTAGTACTAATAATGGTTGCCTTTATCAGTACTTCTTTTTAGCTCTAATAAAATAAAATAAAATGAAAAAATATCATTCAAACCTTCCCTTTAATTAGTGATCTAACACCCACCCCCCATTATTTGATCTTTTGAACCTTGCATGCCCATCCCTTAGCCTTACTCAATACCACCCACTTTATCAATTCTTTAAAAGACCTTTATGAGTTCTTTGCATGGATTTCATCATTGATCATGTCTAGAATCGAACCCATGATGTTTTTCTCCTATCCCTATCGCCTTTACCACTGCACCGTCAATATTATCATAATATATTATGATATATCTATTTAGATATATATATACATAATTCATTTTTATTTATTTATTTATTCATATAATTATTATGGAATACATTTTTAATATATGTATATACATATTATATTTAGATACAAATTTTATACATACTTATATATCTATATATTTACATATATAATATTACATATTTACATATAATTTAATATTTATATATAAATTTTTTATAAAGTATTTATAAATATTTATTGAAAATACTTTTGTATACAATATTTAATAACAATGATGTATTTATAAAAATACATTTATATTACATAATATTGACCCAAATATATGCACATAATTACGCACATATATACCTTTATATTTCACACATACACATACTAAAATTTACAAATATTTATTTACCTACATGTATTAGAATATACACATAAATATATATTGTTTTATTGAAACACACATATTTTTATATAAACATTTCTTGTATGGGTATATATATATATTAATGCATTTTTATATGGTAAATAAAAAGGATAATTTTTTATTTAAAATAAAATGAATAATAAATATTTATTTACATATGGTTTATATATGTTAAAATATATTTTTATTTAAATATAATAAAATATTTATTTGTATAATTGATTTATTATATGTAAAAATATGAATATATATATATATATATATATATTTTATTATAATAATGCATAAATATGAAAAAATACTAAAATTAAAACATGATGATATTCATATGACTCTAAGACTAGATAATAAATATAGTCTCTACTAAAAAAAGATAATATGACCCCCTTAAATGTGGCTAAAATTTTATGAAATGTTAAAAAAAATTAATATACCTCAACAAAAAAACTCAATTTTGGATGCCTTCCAGGCCATTTTACCTTGAAAAAAGGTTAACATAGGTTCCACATGAAACTATTTAATAGATACTTTTTTAACCTTTAATTTAATATGTTGTAGAGAACAAACATACATCTAGATCAAAGTTTAAGATTATTTGAACATCATGTAATGTTTTAAACTTATCTTAGATCATTCAGGAATTTATTGTATTTTTATTTCATCTAATTGATTTTAAATTATTATTACTAAATAATAATAATAAAATTATTGAGTAATATTATTTTTTATTTGTTTTATAATAAATTTTCACTAAATATATTTTAAATTAATTATAGATTCATCTTTGTATTATATAAATCATATTTAATACTATATATTATATTTATATAATAATATAGGTTTTTAATGATATTTTATTGAAATATACCTTTTATCAGGGTTAAAACAAACGCTGACAAAAGGGTGATTTTATAAATATTTTTTTAATAATAATTAAGACACCCCCTTTATTAGTGCTTATATCTATAATGGATAAAAGGCGGTGCTGAATTGGATACATTATGTAGTAGTGTTGGGTCATTATTTTCTAACTAGACCAAACTCATCTAAGATATGAAAAATGTTCTCTTCATCTAATTGATGGTATTCCTTATTTCCTCCCCATTAATATGTATGTAATTAATTTCAAATAATTATATATTTCATTTATAAAAATATTTCTACTATAGATCAACCATTGAAAATTTCTAAAAAAGAGATTTATCAGTGAAAAAAAGTGTTTTTTATCTAAGCGTAGATAAAATCCAGCTTTTATCAGTGCAAAAAAAACACCAATGAATGGTTCCTTTATCAATTCTAAAACAAAAAATTCTGATCAAGGAAAAATTTATCTATGTTTTTTAGGGCTGATAAAGGCCCCATTTATCCAAACCCAAAAAGTGATGATAAAGGGAATCTTTATCAGGGCTAAAAAAATTCTAATAAAACATGCATTTATCAGCAATGATAAAATGTGAAAAACAAAATATTTTTCAGTTATTTCACTCTCACACCCCTAGTAAGCACTCACACTCCCCCACCACCACCACCCGCATCCACCTATATTTGATCCAACTCTCATGGACCAACCTTTTTAACTCGTGAATCACCCCTTTGTCAGCGCTTTTCAACTTCCATGATTCGTGTTCAACTGCGCACATGTGTGGACTCGATCCTCTGGCCTCCCTTGTGCATTAAAAAACCTTTACCACAGCCCCAAAAATAGTTTTCCTATATATTTTATGTTATTTATATTTATTTATATATATTTAAATAAATATATTTGTTCATACAATTATATATATGTTTATATAATTATTCATAAATATTTTTATAAAATGAATGTTTGCGTGTGTGTTTTTCTGTGTGCATGATATATATATACTTATACTTATTATAATATATTTTATGTTAATATATATTTACATATATCATAATATAAACATATATCCTTTTATTAATACAAACACATCTGTATATATAAGCATTATATAAACATTATATAAACATTTGTATAAGTGTATATATATATATTCGTATATTTTTATAATGTAAAAAATGGTTTGGTATCATTTTAAATAAAATGTATAGTAATTAATTTCATATTATTAAGTGAATATTTTTAAATATATTTTTAAAATATTACTAAATATTTTATACACAAAAGGTTCAAGAGGCAGTGGAGCCTTCTCCTAATAAATTTATTAGAAAATAAAGATGAGAAAGGAAAGAGGGAAGGATGGGGTCAAACAGAGGAAATCCCCCATCCATAAAATAAAACTATAAATTAAGGGAATTAGGAAGCTCAATAATCATGATCAGATGCCACATTATCAGACTCTCACACTGATTGTGAATTTCTCTGATCGAAGAGCACAAAATAATTCTCTATAAGACATTTTTGGTCCATAGTGACTTGGATAGTAGAACGGATATGCACCCATCTTGTAGCCCAATCATCACAACCACATCCCCAATCATGAGATTTTGGATGAAGACCCTGTTTCCAAGACTTGGGATACTTTCATTCTAAATCATCTCACCCCAATTTAGTAATTTCATCATCCATAATTTTCTTTTTCTCACATTTCCATACATAAATATGGCTCTCACCAGGTACTGGAAGAACAGTGATATCCTCCTTAGTTACCGCATTCCCTCTGAGGAAATAATCGAAAACCAAAGCATTCCATGCCTCATCAGGAGCATCCTATGGATTGATCACTACATTCAATGAATGCTTCGGGTAGTGTTTACCATTACTGCTACTTGAGGCTTCAGTTGCAGCTTTCTATCCCTCATCTTGGGATGAAGTGTCCTTGGAAACAATATGTGACCAAAGATTTTTCATACCAAAGCTCTATAGAGGAAGCCCTCTAGAGATCATGCTTAACACCAGTGTGTGTGTCACCCTGTCTGAAAAGGAATTCATCAAGCTCAACGTTATTCTGATTATCAGATTCAATAGGAATTCCATCCACTTCACCAGCCACTAATTGTCTTCCAGACTCTTCTATCATTGGATTCATTCCTTCCCAATAAAACACATTCTCAATAAATGGAATAATAAATTGACAATTTACCATAGAGTAATCGTTCTTTTTGAATTTGGGGATAAAATTTAGTATTTGGAGTCCAACTTCCCTGAATACACACAAATCCGGAAAACATAAGGCTACTTCTCAAACTCTATTTAGATTTATAGTCATTGATAAGAAGAAAGAAATAGATTAGAATCCAAAAGAGTTGAACTTAGATCAACATCCAACTGCACTCTACAAAAATACCCAAAGCGTGAAATCTCAATTTCTTTCTCAAATTTGATTAGATCCCCAACAGCAGAGGCAATATCCCACAATAATTGAGAATGCCAAAGAAACCACGGTGGACCATGAATTCATATCCAAGTCTGGGTGATGGAGTTTTTCATCAAATAAGGACTGAAAAAGGGATCCAACCCCTGGATCCTTAAAATTTATAGTTTAAGGGAAATAAAGCCCAATCCCCATGATCTAGATTTCAGTTCATCCAAAGGTAACATATTATGAAAGAACACCTTACATTCACATACAATTACAATTAATCGCATATATGTATATATTTAAGTATATTAGAACATACACATAAATATATTTTTTATTAAAACAAACAAATTTATATATAATCCTTACTTGTATAGGTTTGTGTGTGTGTAAGTTCATTTTTATAAGGTAAATAAATGTACAATTTTTTTATTTTAAATAAAATGAATAATAAATATTTATTTTTTTATGGTTTATAATATTTTAAATACATTTTTTATAAATATGACAACATATTTATTTTTGAAATTGATTTATTATATGTAAATATAAGAAAACATGCATACATTTAATTATAAATAAAACTATAAAATGATAAATGATAAAATTTAAAAACCATAATAATGATATGAGTGAAATCAATGAGAATAAATTTAGTCCCCAATGTAAAATTATATTAATTCCCTCATAAAAAAAGCTAAAATCTGATAGATTATTAAAAAAATTAGGGTTTCTAAAATAATAATTCAGTTTTGGAGGAAATTGGGGCTTATTGATCTCAAAACAATAGTGCATGGCGTCCCTTATAGTCAACAAGCACTACAAAAAGGGAGGACTTAACATTTTTTTTAACATGTGGTGGTCAAATCTACTATTATATGGTTTAGTGGTGGTTATAAAAACTACAATGTTTTTCACTATTGGAAATCATTTAGTGGAACTTATTCCAATTTAGCATTGGTTTTTATATGTGTAATATTTGTATTATTTACTAGAATTTCCAAATTAATTTAGCAGTGGCTGTTTAAAAAAAACAATTTAAAAATAATGTTGGAGAAATTAATATAACTATCCCTCAAATATATAGTAGCGGTTAAGTTTAGCAGTGGTAATTATAAACCACTGCTAAATATTTTTCTAAAAAAATTAAATTTAAAATTTTTTAACAAGTAGGAGGAATGTCCCCCATTTTTTATTAAATCAAAGAGATCTTATTATTGTTCTAGGACGAGGGAACCCATTACATGGACCGTATTCCTAGTGGGTATGAAAATCTACAGAAAGTCCAAATCTGACTCGAAATCCCTAATCCTTAGGTCTATAATAATAGCACCACGACTACACCCACAGTCTGAACCTACCTCACATCCCACTTGGTTGTGACCTGAGAACGAACTCCCGCTGGGAACCATCCCCTGTTGATCTACCAACCAGATCCAGTCGAGCCATCTACAATCCATCCCCAAAAATGATCGTCATCGCCATCATGCTCCACTTGCAGACCATCTTCCACTCACCACCAATGGGACCACACCATCATCATCGAGAATGAGGGCCTCCACCAAGGTAAAATCCCCATTCGACATCCTCCGTTGAAGCCCTCTAACCATCCCACCTACATCAAGGCCTTCTCCCTTCCATTCAGTTTCCAACACCACTTCCACAGCTACCATAACCCTCCATAATTCCATCATCACATTACACACATCACAATAAACCACCAAATATATGGTATTTGGGGTTTGAACCCTGAACCAAATGTAGGATTACGGGACATCTTATAATTAAGATGCTAACCCAAATACATCTATAAATTTAATTTTATAAAAAATAATTAATAAAAAATATAAATAAAAATCATTTGACATTAAATAAGGAAAAATATAAATGCACAATAATTTTATTACACACTCATCATCTTACATCCACAGTCATATATATACAAACTCAATCAACCAATACCTTGGAAAACTCATACCTCGTTCAACCCATACCTATGTCAACCAATAGCTCCATCATCAGTTTAAATATACAAAATATGTCCACTAAAAAAACCATGTCCAATATGTATCCATACTAGGACCTCTTCTGCATCCATCTACCTCCATATAATCTCATCAACTGAAACTAACCACATCATATCATCATTATAATAATTCATAATTATAGTAGAATAATTGATAATATTTAAACATACTACATAAACTAAGAACCCTCATGGATACCTTGTAGAGAATTTTGGGGATCTAAATGGACAAACTCCTTCCTACAATTGGCATGTGTCACCTAAAAAATCCAGAGCATTTAATAAAAGAAATTAGAAGGAGAATAAATGTAGAATATATTCAGAATAATGCGCATAAAGTTTTTTATATTATTAGTTAAATATAATAAATTTTAACATAAACAAAATAATACATCATATATAAAACTTTTAAAAAAATATTCCCTTTTAAGATGTGATTCAACACATGGAAATAAAAAGGTATTAGTGTATTCAAATCAAATCAATTTTTAAATCAACACGCACTGTGCTTCAAATTTACTAAATAAAAAATTAATTAATTTGATATGGAAGAATGTATTATATGTTAAAAATAATTCAATAGTGTTTGTCTTATTATTAACGTCAATCAGAGTACTTTTTATATGGTTTTGACTGTTACACACTTGTTTTAGTTTTATAAAACACTGAAAAAAATGTTTACAGGAATCCTTGTAAAATTATAACTTGAAGTGATTTTTCGTTAGTTTCTCCATTCCCAAAAATAAATATGTGGTCATTTT
Source organism: Viscum album (assembly GCA_963277665.1). Taxonomy (NCBI): domain Eukaryota; kingdom Viridiplantae; phylum Streptophyta; class Magnoliopsida; order Santalales; family Viscaceae; genus Viscum; species Viscum album. Next base: position 1,059,322,603 of record OY728129.1, read on the forward strand.
CCTATTGTTTTATGATAATATGGAATCATTTTCAATGTTTTAACCCCATAACATATGTTTTTAAAGACATTATTATCTTTAAATACTACTTATTAAGTCATTTTGAGAACACTGCATGTCATAAGGATGTGTTTTCTAGGATTACAAGACAAAAATAATTAAAAAATAGTTGTTCAATGATTTTACATCAATCGAATATTGATATGTTTTTTGATTTTACAAACACATTTTAGTGTTTTAAACCACTGAAAATGCATTTATGGTCATCATAAAAAAAACGTAACACAGAATGATGTGATTTCAAACTCCTGTATTTAAAAAATAAATCTACAAACGTTTTCTATGATATCACATCCATCAAACATTATTCGTGTAGATTTGAACCCCTGGAACATGTTCTTAAAGATTATGATTCCTTAAAAATGCATATTAAGTCATTTGGAGAACACCACACATCGTATAGATATGTTTTACTTTTTTACATGCCAAAAAGTATTTCAATTGTGGTTTTACCTTGATTTCACATCAATATGAGGTTTTTTTTTATTTTTTTTCATTACATGAATGTTTTACTATTTTAAAACACTGAAAACATATTTATGGGAATCTCAGGAAAATCATAACTCGGAATGACATGTATTTAGTACCTAAATTTCATAAATAAATCTTTAGGAATTTTCCTCTAATATCACACCCATTAGACATTTTTTCATAGTTTTCGACCCCTAAATACATGTTTCTAAACATTTGGTATCTTTAAAAGCTACTTATTGAGCCATTTTGGGTACACTGCATGTAAGATGGATGTATTTTCTCAGCGTAAACATCAAAAATAATTCAATGGTGGTTTCAATCGGATTCAACATCAATTGGATGTCATTTTATATGGTTTTGACCATTACAGGAACATTTTATTATTTTAAAACACTAAAAATGTTTTTATAGGCATCGTGGGAAAACTATAACTCGTAATGATGTGTTTTTGGTTCCAGCATTTCAAAAATCAATATTCAATCATTTTCCTATTATTTCAACACCATCTCAGCTCTTTTATAGTTTTGACCCCCATGAAAATGTTTTTAAACAATTTAGTATCTTTAAAAGATGCTTGTTGAGTAATTTTGAGCACACTGAACATCCGAGTGATGTATTATCTATGCATACACATCACTAATAATTTAATGGTGAGTTTCACATGATTGGACGTTAATATGATGTCATTTTCTATGTTTTTTATCATTATACACTTTTTAATTTTTTTAAACATTGAAACCCCTTTTATGGGAATCCCAGGAAAACAATAACTCAAAATGACATTTCATCAGTCCTATATTTCCAAAATAAATCTATATTCCTTTTCCTTTTCATTCATAACCATCCAATGTCATTTTCATCATTTTGACCCCCTCACACGTTTTCTAAGAATATAATATCTTTAAAGCTATTTATTATGTTTTTCTAAGCACACCACACATCAGATTGATGTGTTGTCTCTACGTACATGCCAAAAATAATTAAACATTGGTTTTACCATGATATTAAATAAATTTTAGGTTTCATTATATGTTTTTGGCCATTACATTAATGATTAAATGTTTTAAAACAATAAAAATGTATTTACAGGAATCTCAGACAAACCGTAACTTGAAATGACATTTCGTTAGTTCCTATATTTCAAAAATAAATATATGGTCATTAAGCTATTTTATTTTGGCCTTCCGATTTTTTTAAATAGTTTTGAACCTCAGGAACATGTTTTCAGAGACATTGGTATCATTAAAAACTACTTATTGAGTCCCTTAGAGCACATTTATTCTCAGATGGTTGTTTTTTGTATGAGTACATGTAATAAATTATTCAATGGAGTTTTCACATGATTTAAAAACAATATGAGTTTTCTCTATGGTTTTTACTATTAGACACACATTTTAGTGTCTTAAAACACTGAAAAGGTGTTTACAAGCATCTCAGGAAAACTGTAACTCATAATGATGTGTCATTGGTTCCTGTATTTCAAAATTTATCTAAAATAATTTTCCAATGATTTCACATCAATATGATGTCTTTGATAGAGATTTGACCCCTTGAAACATGTTTTAAAGACTTTGATATACTTAAAAATTATTTATTGATCCATTCATAGCACTCCACGCATCATATTGATGTTTTTTCTATGGGTACATAAAAAAAATAATTTAATGGTGATTGTACCATGATTTCAAATCATTATGAGATAATTTTATATGGTTTTAATTATTGCATTCGTGTTTTAGTGTTTTAAAACAACAAAAATACATTTATGGGAATTCGATGAAAAACATATCTCAGAATGATTTAATGTTAGTTCCAACATTTCGAAGATCCATTTTTACGCGAACTACATAACTCGAAGCGCATTTTTTCCTCATAAAACGTTGTTTTTTTACTCTAAGTGCATGTTTTCAATATAAAAGTGTCATTTGTAATTTAAAATGTCTTTCACATAGAAAAAACGAAAAAAAAATCATCTCAGATTATTTTCAAACTATAAGAAAATGATCCAAAATATATTTTTTATTTGTGGGGATTGACAACAATTCAACCTAACGCACAATGCGTTTGATATGCCTTAAAATTCTTGTTTTCAATATAAATGTTTCATTTTAGAATAAAATGTATGTCACATTTACGTAGTCAAGAAAATCATATTGGGTTGTTTTCAAACTTTATGAAAATAATACATAATTCATTTGTAATATGTAAGAATCAACCACACATTAATTCGACACATGAAGTAGGAGTTATGAAACAAATTTTCTGTTTTTAATATAAGTGTAATTTTAATTTGAAACGTCTATCACATTATCAAAATAGATAAAACAATCATGAATTGTTTTAAAACATTTGAAAAATAACCCATAATTCATTTTTTATATGTAGGAATCGACTGCGCATCAATGTGACGCATGATGTGGTTTGTATGACTTGAAGTATGTGATTTCAATATAAAAGTGTCATTTTAGTTGTATTTAAGGAAGCTGTTTTTTTATTTTGAAATGTGTTAATGGTTTAAAGAGTTTAGAATTTAACTCGGTAGGATGATATATAAGGATATAAATTTTCACAAGGACCATTCTTGATAGAGATAATATTTACAATATTTTTCATATCTATTTTTATTATTTAACCCCCAACAATTTAACATTTTATGTGAAATTTCATTGTTTTTGGAATTTAGGGATGTTTTGAGCTTTAAATTGAAAATTGTACTATTCTGGAATTTTAAATATTTTTAATCACTTCTATATTTTGGGTATATCATTTTTAATTTTTAACCCAATCGAATGATTATTTTTTGTAAGGATCCCCTTATTCATGGGATAAATATTGTTAAAATGTTTTATATCTTGATTCGAATATATGGAGGCCCAATTAAATAAATATTTTTGGAAAGTTTTTCTGGATGATGTTGTGGACCCCACCTTAGTAATTGAGTCATAACTCATTTAACACACCTCAAATTAAGATGATTAAAACTATATATTAAATATAATTAAATGGTTCATTGGTCCAATAAATATCATGGAGATATTATATCATTAATATAGTCCTTATATTCTTTAAATTGGATGAAAATTTAAGAATCTTTCGAGAAAAAATAGTTTTATTTTGTAATTAAATCATAAATTTCTCACTGAAATTCCAAAGAATCTAATATTTTTAGGGTAATTATAGAATTAAATTAAAAAATAGAAGAATCTAGAAGAATATTTATTTGTAAAATTAGAGAAAAGTGGGAAAATTTTCAGGGAAGTAGATCCTGGATAGAAGATTTCCATCCCTCCTCTCTATATATTCACATCTCCTCTTCATTTAATGGTGTTGTTGGATTAAATGAGGGTGTTGTGATTGTGAAAACATTATTTAGAATAAGGTAATTTAATTAAGTGTGGATAATCTACAATAGGTAGTGGGAAGTGAAGATCCACAGTAATTTTCCCATTTGAGTTTGTGTTTTTCATTGTAAACTCTTTTCTTTTAAATGATACTAGAATTTGATTATATGAATGAAGCAGGTCTCGTTCTCCCTTGTTTTAATTTTATTCTTTTTTTAAATATTATCAACTTATGATTTTAAAATAGTTTTCTTGATGTTTATACTTCATTGGTAGAGGTCTCCACATTGAACACAACAAATTCAACTAGTTCTGATTTTGTAGAGGACTTTGGGTAATCAGATCACATTCATTAGTGGATAAAAACCCATATTTGAGGTCTCTGTAAAGTTTCTGGTCAATATAGGTATATAAAATGAGGTCTCTATTTATAAATTGGATAATTTAATTTGAATATATTCATCAACAATGATAAAGGGTTGTCTAAAGATCAAAGTTCGTCCACCACTGCCTTTTTCAGTGAGCCATTTTTAGTCTGGTTTGCTTACGATTTCTAATATCAAACGTAGATTAATTTTAGTAATCCATTTTGATTTAATTTATCAGGTTTTTAAATCATTTAAAATACCAAATTTTACTTTTAACATTATCATAAACTAATTAACAAAGTGATAGTTTGACAACTTAGACTGCAACCTCCTCAGGAGAAAACCTCATGGTCACCGTTGCACTACATTTTAAGGGGAAAATATTGATTGGGGTAATGTGACTAAAAACCTCAATATCAATTTTGAGTTATTTCCAGGGAGGCTTCTTATGTTTTTTTTGTGTTTTTAGTATCTAGTATTTTTCGACCACTAATTTAGTTACTTTATATAAAAACCAAAAAATGGATTTTCACAGAGACTACACCTATACGTTTTTGAAAAGATGGAATATTCAAAGGTGGACATTTTTAAAACCTCTCCCCTAGGACCCCACTCACTATGAAGAGATTATTCCAGGGAGAGCCCCTATTGGGAAGGAGTCATTGTCATCTAAGATGGTCGAGCGTCCCACCGGGTGATAACACCATCAACGATGGTTCGACACAGTAATCCACCAGCTAGGTGGGTTGCGCCCTTCTTCCCACCCGATGAAGCACCAGGTGACCTAGAAAGGACATCGGTCTAGGGGATTAAGAAATTCTCCTGAGATTGTTTCTCCCACGACTTGAAACCCATACCTCTAAAGAAGCATTGCTGTTATGACCCTCATACCTTACCACAGTGCCACCACCGAAGCAGAAAAGTGATTCCTCCTAAGTCTACCCTGATTATCAATAATTTAAAGATCCTATTCACGATTAATTTTTTATATTTAAATTTAAAAAAAAATATTAAAATGTAGAAAATGTTTTTTAGTTATTCAGAAAAATATTTAATATGTAATCTAAAAAATAAAGATTATTTCCAATCAATTGAAGAATTGAAATAATTGAAAGTGAAAAAATATGCTCAAGAAATAGAAAATTGTGTCCCATTCACTTTTGATGTTGATGAACCCTTTTTGGATAATCTAAAAACACATTTTTAATCTCCTTTTTAAATTTTTAAGTAACAAATTATCACTAATTTACCAATTGACTTGTATTTTTGAAATGAATATTACATGGAAAATTATCATGTTGACATTTTTTTAAATGAAATTTCATTTGAAGTCCCATCATTTGAAATTGTAAATTTAGAAAATTTGTTTGAATCTTTGGATAAATATGAAGAGAAATAAGAACTTTTCATTTTTGGAGAGTATATGGAGGAACTATAGCTACTAAAAAATTTCAATAAAACTATCTTCCACTCCTAGAAATCGCTGGAACAGAAGAATCCTTAGGGAGATGACTCAAATCTTGATCCAAATTTTCATGTTTATTTTGAAAACTTATTTCTAACTGCTTCTCTTTGTGCATATTTAGTTCCCACTTCTTTTGAGTGGACTAATTTTTTAGATGAATAGGATTCCAATGTTGATGTTAAAGAAAGAATTGTCTATCCAATTTAGTACATTAGTTTAGAAGATGATGTTGGTACCAAGTTGTTATTTCAAATAATAAATATTTTTTGAAGATAAACCTAAATATGAACCACATCTTAGAATTGAATTTCTACAACCATTGAAGGTTTTTTGTGAGGATAAAGTGTTGGAAAGTTTCTTATACATTTTGTTCCCCATTCCACTAAATCATTGGATTCAAAATTTCATAAAGTGTAATTGGAATAAATATGTTATTGTGGTAGAAAAAATAGACTGGTGTAATCTCATTTTTTTGGTTCCTGATGAATAAACTACACCCACCTTTAGATTGGGTAGGATTAGCTAGAACTGCCTAACTAGGGGAAGTGAATTCATAGAACCCACTTGGGGTTCATACCAAGTCTATTTTCTCATATATTTCATTTTATTTTTATTTCCTTATATTTAATAAAATTTTGATTCTTTTCTTTTTTCATGTAGGATTCCAAGTTGCTCCATCTAGGAGAGTAGCTCAAGGATGTTACTGCTCAATAAAAACTATATTGTGTATTTCCTTTCCACTTATTTTTTATATATTATATTCTTGAATATTAATTCTCATATAAACTATAAAAAATGATTACATTGTGCAAAATAAGTGGGGGGGAGGATCATCCTTTGTAGATTGGGATTTTGCGATGTTTCTTTTCAAAGTTTGGGTGTTTTGTTTCAAATTATGTATTAAAAACATGTGATATTAGAAGTAATATCCTTTGTGAAGTGAATATTATTTTTAATGGAATGAACTAACTTGATTCATGGAACGAAACTTAAATGATTGTGGAAATGATCTTTTTTCTGTATTTTAGTTGTGGAAATATGTTAAAATTCCATTGAATTTTGAATTCCATTCCATGAATGTTTTCCAATACTAAAAAGAACTTTCCAGTGAGGATTATGAAATAATTTTTCATCTTTTTCACATTCACCACCCTTATTGAGTGGACCAATGAATGATTTTTTTAACGAGAACATTTAATTTTTCTATCAAAACCAATAATCTTTAAAGAAGTTGTGCTAGAAAAGATTAAGGAATTTTTTGTGATCGAAATCCCCCTTTTATTAGAAATCTTTTTAATTTTTCATTCTTTTTATATTTTATCATTTTTAATACCTTAGTATCCATATACATTATGTTAGGTTAGAAACATTACAAGCCATATTCCCTTTCCAACCTTCTCTACATGTGAAAATGTATGGTCCAGTTGATCTTAAGTGCGGGGGAGATGAATTTTGCTGTGATATCTCCTTCGATGTTACTTTGGGGTAAAGATTCCAACATTGATGGGATATTTTTACTACTGTAAAATATTTTTCTGAATGTTGTGGCCATCTAGATCTCTCAAATGAAATGGAGTTGTGCCTATCTAGATCTCTTAATTGATGAAATTTGTACCTATCTGAAGCTTTAAAAAAAGTTCGTAAATTTTTGAAAAGAATTTTTTTTCCATTACTACTAATTTATAGAATTTGTGTTATTCCCATGTAATAAATTTGGAATTTTTTTGGATATTATTTTATTTCCTAAATAAATATAATAAGACCGTACTTAAGTGAGAAATGGAATCATGTAATTTTATTATAATAAGGATTCAAGACATCTCTTTCGGCCCCATACATTTTCACATTTTAAACATACCAACCTTAATCCACAGAACAACCATGAAAATTAATCATGAAAATAACATGTTCTTGGTTTACATCAGGTGGATATTTATAAATATTTCAAGCCTATGGTGACCCTTTCATTTATTTGGATGATAAAATATTTTTTCAAAATAAAAATCATGTGTTGAGGGAAAAAAAGTGAAGTATACATAGTTTTTAATGGTGGAATTAATGAAATGGGAATGGAATAAATTAACATAATGTATAATTTTGAATTTATGTTATTTAAGTGTCTTGATATGTTTGGTGAATTTATTTTGAGCTTGGGAATTTTATTGGCATATATTTTGAATTTTCATTGGAAATTTATTTTAAAGTTCCCACTTTTCTTTGAGTCCTAGGGATATATAGGAGAAAGTTGATAGATATAATATTTTCAATATTGTTCATATATATTTAAATTATTTATACCCCACAAATTTTACATTTCATGTGAAATTTCATTTTTTTAATTTAGTGGTGTTTTGAGCATGCAATTGAATATGGAACAATTCTGAAAATTTAGCTATTTTCAATAGCTTCTGTATTTTGGGTATATATTTTTTAATTCTAATAAAAATAATAATATTATTTTTTTGGAACCCCTTATTCATGGGAGAAATATTTTTAAACTGGATGAAATCTTGATTTGAATATCTGGAGGCCCAAATAAAGCAGTCTTTATGGAAAGTTTTTCTAGATGATGGAGTTGACCCGACCTCAATAATTGAGTCATAAATCTTGATAAACTACTCCAATTAGGTATATTCAAACTAGATTTAAAATACAATTCATTTTTTAATTATTTCAATGACTATCATAGAGAGATTATATCATTAATATGGCCAATGAACACTCGAAATTGGGGTCAAATTTATTAATCTTTCAAGAAGAAATAGTTGTATTCAGTAATTAAATCATAAATTTCCCCCCATGTTTCCAAAAGATTTGAAATTTTCAGGGTAAAAATTTGATTTAATTATAAAAAACTATATATAGCGGTCTTTATGGATATTTTGTCATGAAATGGGATAAGATTGGGAAAAATTGGGAAAGTAGACTTTGGATAGAAGATTTTGAGTCCTCCTCTCAATATATTCCCATCTACTCTTCATTTCAAAGTACTTTTGTATTGAAGGAGGGTGTTGTACTGGTGAAGAAATTATTTAGAAGAGGATATTTCCATGATACTGTAATCTACAATATGTGCTAGGTAGGAATGATCTGAAGGCATTTTCTTTTTGAGTTTGTGTTTTTTCATTGTAAGCACTTTTCTTTTAAATTATCTTGAAATTTATTTGCATGAATGAAAGAGGTATCTTTATCTATTGTTTTCATTTTCTTTTATTTTGTTATGGAATTTCTACAAACATATTATTTTAAAATATTTTTCTTGTTTTTTAAAATTCATTAGGTGAGGTCTCCTCATTGAGCTAAACAAGTTCGAATAGTTTTTATTTCTCAGAAGTCTTTGGGAAATCAGATCACATTCATAATAAGATAAACACCCATATTTAAGGTCTTAATATATTTTTTGGTCAATATAGGTATATAAATTTAGGTATTGAGTTATAAATTGGATAATTTAATTGGAATATATTCATAGACAATGATAAAGGGGGTGTCAAAATATTGATGTTTTTCTATTGTTGTCTTCTTTACTGGGTCATTTTCTTTCTTGTTTGCTTCCGATTTCTAATCTCTAACATAGATTTATTTTAGTAATATTTTTTAATTTAATTCAAAAATCTTAAACTTATTTAAAATTCGAAAATTAATTTTTAACATTATCAAAAACAAATTAATTATGTTAAATTTTGACAACTTATCCCACAAACTTTTCATGAGACAACCCCATGGTCACCACTATACATCATTTTAATGGGAAAATATTAAATGTGGTAACAGGACTGAAAACCCAAGCATCAGTTCTCCTCATCCTATGATATACAAACACTAAATCATTATCCATTTTTAATTCCACTGATATTGTGTTAGTCTATATGAGTTATGTTGATGTACTTTTTCTTTCAACCTTCCAATTTCTCTTTTTGATTCCCGATCAATGAAAATTTTCAAAGCCATAGTAGTTTTGGAAATAAATGATGATTACATCATACCAAAGTAAACTGATGGATTATGCATATAGCCCATCCCTTATACATTCCTAGGATGCTTCTTCCCAAAAATGATTGCAACTACATCATTCTAGGATACTGATGATGGTTATGAAGGGTTCACATCTGAGACATCATGAATTTTATCTTGTTAATACAAATATATTAAATGGGATTTTTTTAATAATATAAACTTTATAATATTATCTAATTCATATTTTTTCACTTCTATTTAATTTTATTTCATTACTATGAAAAATATAATGAAATATAAATTATAACAACAAACACATCGTAAACCCAATTAAATAGGGAAAGTTAGATGGATCAAATAGTGTCAATGGAGCAAATTGGAACCATTTTATCCATGTATTTGGACCTAGTCAATTGTTATTATGTCATTTTTTTGTTATAATTTATTTTCATTAATATTTTTTATATTAATAAAATAAAATTTAATAGTAATGAAAAATACTTATGCCAATGTCTTTGGTTGGCTCATTTAAAAAACTATCATTGGGTTTCCTATGAACTCTAAGACACATATCTTTCCTATTAAAAGAGTGACCAAATTCACTATCCTTTACAAAAAAATACACAATTTAGAAAAAAACATAAATTATAATAAAAAATATAAATAATAGTTGATACAATACAAAAAAATGTTCATTTCTCAAAAATAATGAGACCTATTGATATGAGGAATGAATTGATTATCAAGACCCATTGTATTTTTCTATAAATAATTCCTACAAAAAAGAGAAACATTAATAAAAATTATAATTTTATTGTGTTTGTGTTAGTAAGAAACTATAAAATATGATATTACCTTATGAGATGAATCTCTATTAATATCGACAAACATCTTCCACTTCTCATGATAAACCCCTTAAATCACTTTACCATACATATTTCATGAGCTCAGAGATGGGTCATTAAATTCATTCAATATTTTCCTTTTAAAATATCTTTATTTCTTTCCCAAATGTTTCATTACCCATGGGTGTAAAACAAATTTAGGGGAATCAAAATAAAAAACATCTAGAAAAAATATATAACACTTTATAAGTATATTAAAACAATTTACTCGTGCCTTTTAAATAAGTTATCAATATGTAATATATTAATATTAAATTTATTTGTTTATTAGAGAATTCATTTTTCAAGATGTGGGAATATGACTCCAATCAATATAATAAATTTGAAAAATCACCATCTTGCAAGCAAGATTCCTAAGAATATATTCATAAATTTTTGAAGCATCCCTGGTAAGAAAATAATACATATCAAATGGAATGAAAATATAGATGTATTTTAGGTTCCACACATCTTCTATATTGATATTTATATCTCTTCAGTTTTTATCTTTATATGATTGAAGAAGGCATTAACCAATTAGTAACATGTATAGTTTTCTAACAATTACATACATACCAGTAATTGTAACTCAACCATATCCCCTAGATGAAGGGTTGAACAACATCTCTATCACTTGATGTGCATCGATTGGTGGGCTAACAAAAATGTTTGGGGAAAATGATGCCTCTCTAGAAGTGTCTGGTATAGTGGAATCAATCAGATCCGCTAAAGCAACCGATAATGGTGGTTTGATTTGAGATATTAATCAGATAGGATCTAAAAAAAAATAGCCTCAAAATTTCTATAATTGGTTCCTAATATATTAAATGTATAAAAAAATCATAGGTAAATTTTTTTTACAATAAAGTAAAAATAGAATAATATATATATGTAATAAATATTTATAAATGAGAAATTGTAATACGGTTTGTTATCAATTTAAACCTTTAATTATCTTTATCTTCATTGTATTCATTTTTATCAAAATCCATTATGATGATTAATTCATATACACCCTCTCTTTAATGTTATATAGTATTAATATTTATAAGAAAAAATAGTTTAATGTTTTGTGGTTGATGAGAATCACTATCACAAAGTACCAATTGATCTTTATCACCCATATCATACAATTCTCTTTTCTTTAAGTGTACTCAAACTTTCTTGTATTCCATCATCCACATTATAAACCATATTCACATGTGAATATAAGATAAATGGATCATGATTTTCATGATCACAGGTATCGATCAAGTGGGAGAATTTGACAAAAGTAAAATGTAACGAATCATTAACTATACCCATGTCAAAGTTTACTTACTTGCATTCGAAAAAGATAACAAAAAATTGACTACTATTTTTTAAATCGATTAAATCAATCAATATCAACAATTATCCCACCCATATAAGTGTTAATGTACCGCTATTTTTGAGTTCTAAATTCTTCATCATGATAAATTGTATGAAACTTGATGCCAAAAATATTGTAGGAATCAAATTTCATAGCCTCCATTAGATGAACTTGATCCAAAAACATCAAATAATTTGATATATTAGGTCAATTCTCAAAATTCATTATCTAGATAAGAATATATCATGAGTTACTTTTAAAATAGAAAAATTAATTATATATCAATAATATGAATATGAGTATATACTTACATGACAGGTGAAAAATTGGAAATTATCCTTCTTATCAAATTTTATTAATTCTAACTCCTTTCGATCTCAACCCCTAAGTCACATATTTTTTTGAAATTTCCATTATTCAAAAAATGGATCTACAATAAGACTATTGAGTATCACATATCATTGTACTTGTAGAAACTCAAATTCAATCAGTGTAAATTTTTACCCCCTTCCTGTTGGTCACCTGATAGTTATAAATAATGATGACTAGTTTTCAAAATAATAATTAGTGGAGATGTCGCAAATATTTTCAACATGATTGAATATAGTCTCAATCCCACCCAAATACATAGAACAGATGGTTAAGAGCACTTATTTTATGTAACCATTAGAAATAGAGCCTTCTAGTTGATCTTTATTTCACACATATGATTTCAAATTACCTAAGTACCTAATTAAAAAAAGTAACCATATTAAAAAAATTACGTAATGATTTGATAAAATTTAATTCACTAATGAAGATAAAAATATATCATTGTACCTCTAATTTGGGTACATCCATCGATAGTGTACCAGTCTACCATGTTTAGATTCTTCAAATAAATGATCAATCAAATGAATCAGAACTATGAAGAATGAAGGGGGAAATAACATCTCCAAATGAAAAAATTTCAAAATTATTATTTCTTGATATTTATCAAGCTCAAATAGATTTTTATTTTTCCTATAATGCTCATTAAAAAAGGTACCCAACTCAACTAGAATTATAGTCAAGTTTTCATGTAATATATTACACAATACACATTATAACATTTTCTCCATAAAAATATGTGAGTCATAAATTTTTTATCAATGTAAATCTTGATGTTTAAAGTGAACACACCTTGAATTGTTACTTGAATATTCATCTATAACTTTTTTAATCTTTAAATTTTGAAGGAATATTTCTTTCCCATGATTTTTCATTGCAAAAAATAACTAATGGATACTTTAAAATCTCATTTTCCAATAATCCATTCTTTATATTCATTGATTCCAAATACTTACGATCATTATGGCGATACTTCAATTTACCCTTCCCATTACGAAATGTAAAAATTTCATTGTTGCAAATGTTCTTCTCCATATGCCTTATGTCAAGATTATGATGTAACAAATTAAAATTTTAATAATATATTTTCAAAAATATTCTCATTTTAATCCACTATTGTATTCCAACTGCTTTGTATACTATAACTCATACCCTTTCCCACCATCTTTAAATAGATTTCATTTTCCTAATTCTAGACTTATATTCATTAATTTCCCCAAGATTTATGAACCAGAATAAAACTTCATTGGCTTTCTCAATTCAATATCTCCATTAAATTGTGTCTTGTTAAATCTTAATTTATTAGAATCGTCATGAAATCAATGATGATATATAAAACATAATTTTATACTATGAGGTAATAATTATTAATATCCTATCAATTCCACTTCAGGACTTATAAAGTCTTAGATGACATAAATAATCTATTCATGCATGTTTTCTTGTGCATGTAATGAAATATTTTTTTATGAGTTTTCTTCTTCTGTTTCTTGATTGGGTTTCATTGATTTAAACTCTCATTGTTGTTTATTGACTTCCATCTTCTTGTATGTGATATTATGTATTATTATTTATCAAATTCTTCTCCCTAATAAATCATTAAATTATTAGGTCATTCATGTATCTTTATATAATCAAATCCATGTTTGTTGATGATTTTTTTCATCTCATGGAATGAGGCAAAAATCATAGATTCACTAAATGCATCATGAATCAACTCTAAAATCATGTAAATTTATTTTTCAATAATCACAAAATACACTTGATATGATATAAATTAATTATAAATGATAACTTTAAATACATGTCACACCATTGATATAGTTCTTTTTTTCGGCATCAACTAATTCATAAAACTCTTTTTTTTGTCACTAATGTTCTAAAAAATATAACCTAGTTGGGGCCAATTGATGGTTATTTTAATCTACTAAAATCTTTGATATTGTATCCTATAAATCAAATGCTTCATTTATCTAATTTTTTGCTGGATTCTCCTCTGGTGGGTCACTTTATGTTTTGTTTATAGGATCGTTGTTGTTTTCACATTCAATAAAATTCAATTCACTATTCCAAATCTAACATACATGTTGAGAAGGAAACTATTTAATTATCAAATTTTCATATACATAATTTCTATTAAACCATTGATTGAATTTAAAATCGGGACATAGAAATTTAATATACCATATATTGATCAATTTGCAATTGTTTAATCTAAAAAATCTTCTAAACCCTTCGCATACCGAGGTGTGTTTCGAGGTAAATTAATACATATTTTATCCATAGGTATTGGATTGTAATTCTTCTCCTTGTACATTTAGTTATAAAGATATAAATGTTTAATAAAATGAATATAATTAAAATTAAACACCACCCAACATCATCATTGACCAGGGTTGGTTCTTGATTCGACATTGGACAAATTAGACATAAAAATGAATTTATCCAACATTGAAAACATAAACAATGTAAATGAATAAATATTATCCCTTGCAATAATTTGGTTAGAGTTCATGGAATAAGTGCAATGAGCTACAGAGAGAGGTTACTATGTTGTTGAGTATACTATTATTAGCCTATAATAACACATGAACATAATTACTCTATTAAAAGATCTCTAACTTTATATTATCAGATTTTATTTTATATTACAGAAACCTGGTTGATTTTATACATATCTCTTACTTCAAAAATTATGAAAATTAATATTTTTTTATCACTAAACAATAAAATGGTACTGTGATGACGGATAGATGTGTTTCTATATGCGGAATAACATTTCATTCAATTATGGTTTTACAAAATTTTCATAATAGATTTGTGAAACAGTAATCAACTTGAAGAGAGAAAAAAATATTGAAAGTTTCATTTAATTTGAAGTTATGTATCTTGTAGTCAGAAAATTCATTTTATTAGTTATTACATGTATTTATTATTTATTATATTAACATCATGGTATCACTTGAAAAAATGAGAAGATATTAGTAAATTACATGTGACTTGTGTTCCCAAACCACTGGTGAAATGATTTGGTTTTTCGAATTAAAATCCATCTACGAAACATCTAAAACCACTATTATCCTTAATTCAACTAGAAATGGGCCATAAGGTGGAACTCAATAGTAAAATTATCAATTTAAAAATATTTAAATGATTATTAATTGTGGAAGCAATGCAAAAATGAATGATTGGACTACCTCTTGATGAAAATATAAAAGCATCTAGTCTTACTCTGCACACCGACAACACTATGGGAAATTGTGTAATGGAACATGAAAGTAATAATTAATTAAAAAAATTTATAACTAACTATTCAAAATTTATAAAAAAAATTTTATTAATCCCATAAAAGAACAATTAGGTGCATCTAATCTCCAAAACCATGACAAAATTCTGACAGAAGGTCTACAATGTAACCTCAATATCATCCTTGTAAAAGCCCCAAAACACCACACTCAATTACATAGATCTTTATATTATTTAATTTAAACCCTTATAAAAATACAATAGACAATATCACCTTCAGTGATGTTGCGTGGTCACATTCACTAGGAAAAGAGGAAGAGGGGCCACCATTGGGGGATTCCGTCGAGGAGTAGGAGGGTCATTGTGAGGTCCTTATCAGGGAGCATAAGGGGTTGAGGTCGGGGACTGGAGGGTGGGAGATACGGTTGTTAGAAAGAGTAGGGGATCAGGTTCGTGGGGGTCACCATCAGGGGAAGGGGGTCTGGGTCATGAGGGTCTTTATCGGGATCAGGGGGTCAGGGGTAATGAGGGTCGTTGTCAATGAAAGAAAACATGATAATGAGGAGGTTTTTCAGGGTTGATAGAATCTTAATCATTATAAATGGATTCTAGGTTACTGGATTGTGATGGATTCAGACTCGATCGATCATTTCAACCCTACAGAAATATTTTTTGGCCCCTCGAAGAAGCTAGATGGTGGATCTGGTTTGAAGCATGATTTGGTTTTGTCTCCAGAACCATCTATGGGTAATAAGTTCCCCTTGTGTCCAGTGTTAGAAGTTCATGTATGGGTGTATGAGCTTCATACAAAGGACTTTGATAGGTTCTCTATTTCCAGTGATGATAAGTCTGCTTCCAATAAGTAGATCTCGTGGAATGGCATGCTACTTTTGGTTGATGCAAACCCTAATATCTTTCAAGATCAAATCGTAGCCTATAAAGACTCAATTATTGCCCCATTGAGCACATAAGTGAACCAGTCCTAGAAACATAAAGATCTCAAGAATATTCTTCAACAAATCTGGGGTTTTAGTGATTGGGATCTTGTGTCGCTTGGTATGAATTTTTTCCATATTATCTTTCACTCCATTGAGATGAAATTGAAGGCATAATCCTAAGGCATTGTTAATCTCATTCACGAGTCTCGAGGTTTCAGAACTGGGACCCCTGGTTTGATCCAATTCATGATTAGAATACTATTGTGTAATCATGGATTCTTTTGGAGGTTTGAATTGGCTATTTTGACATCCAAGCATCCAATGGGATGTTGCACTCAGAGTAGGTACCCCTATTAAGCTTGATATGGAGACTATTTTGGTAAGGTTCAGTCATTTTGCACACATCCTAACTGAATTTGACATGTCTTTGGCTCTGGTTGAGGCAATATATATAATTGCTGGTAATTTAAAATTCAAACTTGATATCAAATTTGAACATGTCCCTGAGTTTTGTTTTAATTGCTCAACTATTGGGCATGTTAAGGATAATTGTAATATGTGATTGCACTGTTATAATTGAAAAAGATAGACACATTCTGTCGATAATTGCAAATTCAAGAAACATAATTCTACTCCTTTAATGACTATGAATGATAAAAATTATACCCCTGATGGTGTGATGGAGGCTTTACCTCAACCCACCATAGGGATTGAATGACCAAGTAATTTCGGATTTTTCTCTTTTGTTGATGTGGTAACTGGAAAGGGAAAATATGGTAGTGATGGTGATTGTGGTGGGGGTGTGCATCCTGGTCCTCTAGGTTCTTTCACTTTCCTCACTCAGACTACTTATGGGTCTCAGGGGTAGACCTCTAAATGGGGTGATGCTTGTCATGATAGTGATACAGAATTTGATTCCATTATTCAATTATAGGAACAATTTCATTATAAAGGGAATAATGGATATGGTGTCACCTCTATTTGTCATTTTTTTTTTAAATCTTCTCTTCATATAGGAGAGTGGGATGTAGTTTCACCTGAAATAGCATGGTTTGTGACTACCGCCACTCCTCAAGAGCATGTGGTAGTGCATTACCTTGGTGTTTCTTGTGATGGTGTTTCCTGTATTATGCAGGCCATAAATGTTCTACCCATACTTGACACTATCTTTGATTATATAGTGGCTTTACCAGTACATTTGAATTTAGATATTGTCTCCGGGAGTCCTGTGCAGGCCATGCTGCTTGCACAAGTCTCTTCCACTGATGTCACAGTACCCGTGTCATCTGTTATTGGGAGTCCTGTTCTTTCTGTACATCCTATATATACTCCTTCCACTAATCCTAAAATGTCTATTCATGCACCTTATGATAATTCTGGGAGTTTTGTGCAGGCCTTGATTCCTGCACATGTTTCTTTCACTACTCTTCCAACGCCTGTGCAGGCATCCTTGCCTGCGGCCTCTAACTATACTGTTGTGAAGCATAACTTCTTCACCATTATGGAGGATATAAAAGCTCAAAAATTCTATGCTTTATGCGGGGAGATCCATAAATTGAAAATTAAAAAAATACCATTTCTAGTTACTGACATCTCTAACTTCAAACAGGTTGGCTCCATGGAGATGTAGACAGGGAAACCCTTATCTGAGGGAATTCTGGAGGATGTGAAATGTGTTGAAGGTGATAAAAGAGTTGTTTATACTCTTGGGACACTGATGGATGATGAAATTTAGATTTCAGATGTGGTTGGTGAATTTATGGGGACTGTTGACCCAGATGGTGTGCATCAGACTCCAAAGAAATGGTGAAGGGGAAGGCATCTAAGAGGTCGTAGAGGGTTTCATGGATATGGTGGTAGGGATAAGTGATAAGCTTTTTTATTTGTATTTTTTGTTGGTGGTGTGTATCCACATTACATTAAACCTACATTGGGTACTTTTTTACTTTCTTTTTATTTGAATATTCAGATCCATTGAGCATCTCCATGCTCTATGTTGTTCTAAAAAACATGCTAATGATACCTTTTTGTCAACATTTTTTTAGCACTCATAAAGAATATCCTTTATCAATATTTATTATTAATGCTATTTTTTCAAAATTCTTTATTAGTAAACATGAAAAATATTATAGTGTATATGTATTGATATATATAATATAATAATTATATTGATATTTTTTTTAAAAAATTGTACTAAATTAGAATTAAAACCATCTAATTAAATACATAAAATTAAGAAATTTTAGACGTAGGGATCTTAGTTTTTTAATTTTATGGGTGTAGGGTCCTTATATATAGGGAAATGGGGCAGTTTATCACCAATTGATTGGGATTTTTGGGGTTTCTCCCCAAAACACCATATCAATTGGTGTTTTGGAATGAAAACCCCCAAACTGCCTCATTTTTTTTGGGCTTTGGGGGTCCTATTTTTCCAATTCCACCACCACCCCACTATATTCATACATTAATATTAAATATAAATATAAATATATTTTAATAATTATATAATTATAAATCTATATTTATATAATTATAAAAAATTATTTATAAAGATATATTTATAATTATATTTATTATTTATATATATTTTTTAATAATTATATTTATTTTTAGAAACATAAATTTATAATTATATATATAATTATTTATATAATTATTTATATATTTATCTATAATTGTATGTAAATATTTATATAAATAATTTTTTTATTATAAATATTTATTTTTAATATATTATATGTTTAAAAATATTTTAAAGTTATTTATAAATATATATATAATTATAATTATATAAATATAGATTTATAATTATATAATTATTAATATAATTATAAATATAATTACAAATAAATATATTTATATTTATAAAAATATAATCATTAAAAATATTTATATAAATATATATTTATATAAATATATATTTATAATTACAAATAAATATAACTATCAGCATATTAATAAATATATTTATAATTATATAATTATTAAAATATAATTATAATTATGTAAATAATATAATATATTTATAATTACATAATTATAAATTATATTTATGTATACATTTAAAATATATTTGTAATTATATAATTTTAAATATAATATATTTGTATATATATTTAAAATAAATTATAAATTATATATTAATTTATTTATATAAATATATATTTACAATTTTAAATAACTATAATTATAAATATATATACATATAATTATATATATTTATGATTAAGATGGTTTGATTGTGATTAGGGCGAGAGAAGCTCCCAATGGTGATTAGGGTTTTTCAATCTCCCCTTATTTGACCTCGTCAAGCTGCCAGAGTCATAGATCTAGCACGATCGAGTCATATGTTGGTTAACCAATCACTGGTGGTCACTATCGTTGTTACCTCAGTCAGGTTCGGTCGAATCATCATTGGAGATACTCATGATGTTTTCCCTTGTATCGCCTCAGTTTGGTTAGATCTGGCATGATCGGACGTTGTCGTTGTGTCACTGATATGCTGCAGTTTTTCCGATTCTACTATTAGTTTCATTTTATTTATTTGAATTCATTGATTTATTGTGATATATCTAATCACGGGAAGGTACCATGATCTATATGGAGGATCTCCTTCCTCTGTGGTGTTTTGAAACCTTCTGATCATGTGGTGTTGGTTCAGTATGAAAGGGCCCTCTCAAGGTTGATGTGGGTAGGACCGACATTGGTTTGAAGCAGCGAGATCCACTCGAGATTGAAGTTGCAGGTTAGACTGATGATAGATCGATGAACCAGTAGGGCCGCGAGGGGTGTTCTTTCTCCCTCTACAAAGGGTCGGATGCTTTTTCCATCATTCGTAATGGAAGTGTTGCCTATGTCAAGGTAGATCTGGATTCAGTGTCTGAGAGACTTGAAACTAGTAATCATTTATCCATTTCTTGGCTTATTTTTCCTAGTGGATCTGTTCCATTGAAGATTATTGATTTGGTTGACTAGTTTTCAATGATTTGGGGCTTCTATAATTGAAGATGTGTTTCATTGAGACGCATATTTTATCATATCCTCCTCCCTTATGAGGATTTAAATATGCATCCATGGGGTGTAGGTTCTGTATCTCTTAAGCCTTACTTTCTTTATATTAAGGAATGAGACTAAAAATTTAATTTACTAGATGCAGGTAACTCTTATTCTCAAATATGGATTAATATATATATGGTTTTCATTGGATCCTTTGGAATCCAAAAATTCATTACGATATAGCCAGGTCGATGGTCTCCCCATTAAAATGGATAAGGAAACTGAGACTGTAAGGATTTGGTATTTTGACTGCATTTTGGTTCAGGTTGATTTGGGTTAAACTCTGGTGGAATCAGGTATTTTTGTATACTAATGATGATGGGTTTGATATTAAAATTTTCTTTGAGAGGATTCCTAAATTCTGAAAGGAATGTAATATTATTGGGCATGATTATCCAATTGCAGGAGATCGGTTGTTTATGAGGATTTTCAAACTCACGATCATGATAAGGATTCTTGTTTCAAAAGGGGCAAGAAGTCCGGTGTTTTTGATACTCGATAGAATTGGTAGTTAGAAGTTGTATCTAATGTTAAAGCAATTGTTGGTCAATTTGAAGTACAACTGAGTAATGTTTTTATGAATGTAGATGCCAAGGGAACTCAGAAGACAGTTGATATTCTTGTGTAGGGTTTTGGTAAGAAGAGGCTTTGGTTGGATATTGTTGCCGAGGCTACTCATGATGATGATGGGAAAAGTTCAATGGTGAACAGTGATTGAGTTACCCTTGAAGTGGGTAGTCCTTCTAATCTTTCCAAATTCCTTGGTGAACAAGTCCTCAGACAGACAGATGTGCAGACTGATGTGCATGTTGTGGCTGATGATATTCATGAGCAAGTGACTGGAACAACCAGAAATACCTGTGAATTTTTGGATTCTTCTACTTTGTTAGAAAGATCAGAGTCTGTCGAGAGGGAAGCGGTTGTGCAAAACACTAATGAAATGCATGAGGAAATGATATTGGGGATGTGGAATGTGGATAATGAAGGTTTCCAAATGGTTCCATGGATAACTGACTTTCATCCTAAGTCACTTAATGTTTTTTCTCTGGCACCTGATAACTCAAAGAATGTCACTGATGGTAATAGTTTTGAGGCACATGAGTGAGGTGAAATGGGTGTGCATGATGAAATAATGCATCAGAAAACATGGAGGTGAGGTAGCCATCTGAAAAGTTGGGTACATGGTGGTCGTGACGATTCAAATCAAAGGTTTGGTTGAGGCATGTCTTCTAGATCGGCTTAGTTAACTCTAGAGAAAGAGAATGTTAAACTATAGTAAATTGTGCTTCATAATTAGAGGAATTCATATTCATAGTGGGAGTCTGCAGATGATGCTGATGATTTTGGTCATAACTCTAATCATGATTATGGTGACACTTGAGTTGTTGTTTTTCCTTTTGGATGTGGGATTCCATTTTTCACTCCATACTTCTTTCATGTAATTTTTATTTTATTTCATTTAATAATAAGAGGCTTTGATACAAACCTTCTCTGTAATTATATATATATAATTATAATTATAAATATATATATTTAAATATTTAAATTGAAAATAAATTTATAATAATATAATTATAAATCTAATATATTTATATAAACTTTTATTGGATACTCAAGGATAAATAATTTTACCTATTTTTGATGGGAATTGAATAGTTGACTCTAGCAACAAGATCCTTCCATGTGTTTCTCTTGCTAAACCAAACTGAGGTTCTAAATCAATTTCATTGGCCCTTAAATGAATTCATTTGGCTGCTCCTTATGAGTAGGGGGGTTTGGTGCTGCTGAATCCTGTAGCAAAATGTCTCACACGATGCATTACAGTGGTACTACCTCAATGACTCAACATGGTCCTGATTCTTCTTCCATGTAGGGCAGGGGGTTTGTAGATATACCAGACCATACTATTGATGGATAAGAGACCCATGTTCATTTTTTACAGGACCTCTGCTCTCCATCATGTTAAACAGATCTCTTCTTCTTGAAACAAACAAGGTATGGTGGTCTTCATTCCTACTGTAACCTGCCGGTCTAAAGAGGAATGAGATGGTTGTGCTGCCGATTTAATTCATTATGCTCCATCTGGTAGTGCTTATGTTCAATCTAGGAAAAACGTTCACTCTAAAGTGAATACATGAAACTCATTGGATTTTCATGCCTCTATAAGTAGTGATGAAGAAGTACAATCACTTGAGCATACACTCACTACAAAAGATATGATGGCTGTTAAAGATGATGAACTCTCAGATGAGGGAGGTGGACCGTGGTTGCAGACAAAAACTTGGAGAATAGGAATACATCCTCATGTTCGAGTTGGGAGACTCCCTCACCATAGTATGAGCACCAGATCATGAGGTACATGATCACTGCCCCTCACCTTATTGTGCTTTCGAATGTTATGTCTTTGTATGTTCCCCTTCCACCATTTAACTTTCTTCAATAAAGAGGCCTTCGAGCCATAACCATTATAAAAATAAATTTAAATATATATTTATAACTATATAAATAAAGATTAATAATAATTATATAATTATAAATATGTCTTAATATTTATATACTTATAAATACATTTTTAATGTATATGTAAATATATTTTTATAATTATATAATTATAATTATAAATATATTTTCTTATAATTATATTTTAAAATAAATATAAAATATTTTTAACCATATAACAAATTATAAATATATATTTAGAAATATAAATTTATTTATATAAATATTTATTTACAATTATAGATAAATATAATTATAAACATATAAATAATTACAGATAAATATATTTATAAATATAAATTTATTTATATAAATATATATATATATATATTTAATAAAGATAATTATAAATCTACATTTATATAGTTATAAATATTTATTTATAAATAAATTAGAAATATTTTTAAACATAAAATATATTTTTAATAACAACATTATTATTAAAAAAAATATTTGTTCTATTTCTAAGTTAATTATGTTTTATTTTTTAATATAAAAGTATAAATATTTATAATAAATATATCATTTCTACCCTAAATAAATATGTATTATAATTTTTAATAAATATATGTGTTATAAATTTTTATAATAAATATATAATTATTTATATTTAAAAATATATTTATTATTACTATATAATTACTAAAATAAATATTTAAAATAAATATATTATTAGAATAATAAATATATATTTTTATATTTATAAATAAACCTTATTTAATATATAAATTACTACATCCTTTCTCCAATAAAATTTGGTTGCCCCGCCCAGATAGCAGTTAAGATCAATCAGATGAATTACAGGGTCCAAAATCAGATCTAGGCCCTGATGGGTGTGTGGGAGAAATTTATAGTTGTTTGCCCCGCCTCAAAGAAGGTAGTGGGGCAGTAGTGGAGGATTTAAATGTGGTGTGCATTGAGGGCGAGGAGGAGATATGTGTGGTATGCATGGAAGAGCTCCCACGGGGGTGAAGGGCGGCGGCTATGTTGTGCTCCCATGTATTTCACGGCAAATGCATCGAGCGATGGCTGGGTGGCAACAACTCATTCCCCATCTGCCATTTCCTAATGCCGACAGACTGATTTTCATGGTGTTCGGTTGCTTCTTGAATAGTTTTGTTTCCCTGAAATGTTTTTAATGTGTCCCATGTTATGCCTCTCGGAAGCATGTCTCCTGTGTATCTTATCTTATATTAATAGGTTTTGAAATACATATGCTGAAATTTCTTATGATAATGATAAAGAATTGTGAATTTGTATGTATCCCTTTTGTTGTTTACAATTAAATTCAATTAATAATAATAATTGTATGATTGTGGATTGATTATATGCAATTATTTATTAAACAAAAATAGTGCAGTGAACAACATGTCTTTCCAGCTTCCATGATTCCATATATTTACAAGATCTTGACCAAGATCTAATATCCAAACATTTCCACTAGTGCAGAAAACGTTATTTACGTCGGTTATTTTTCATTTTTTACGTCGTGTTTTATCCGACATTAACACGGAAGACGTTATAAATAATGTTTTTTACGTCGGTTATTTAAAAACCGACATAACATACCTAACATCACGACGTTTATCACATCGGGTAATTAATAACCGATGTGAAAAAACCCGAGGGGGGGTGGGGTTTATAACGTCGGTTATTCTATAATTGTCGTGATAAACTCCGGGGGGGCTTTACCACGTCGGTTATACAATAACCGACGTAATAAACAGGTGCGGGTGACTTTATCATGTCGGTTAATGAATAACCGACGTGATAAACTCCCAGGATATGGTTTATCACGTCAGTTATTTAATAACTGACGTTCTAAAAAAGTCCCGGGAGGGGTTCATCACGTCGGTTAATTAATAACCGATGTGATAAGAAGCCCAGGAAATGGTTTATCATGTCGGTTATTAAATAACTGATGTGATAAACCAGTCTCGGGAGGCGTTTATCACGTCAATTAATCAACAACTGACGCGATAAAGCATTTCCCAGGTCATTTATCACATTGGTTATTACATAACCGACGTGATAAACCATGCCAGAGATGTTTAACATGTCGGTTATGAAAAACACCGACGTGATAAAGCTTCTTGATTTCTTTATCACGTCGGTTATAAAATATCCAACGTGAAAGACAAAAAAAATTTAAAAAAATCTATTGTAATCCTCTACTCTCCCCCAAAATCAACCAGAAACCATATCAATAATTCATACCACAAAAACAGAAGATCAAAACATGAACTAAATAAAAGTTAAGAATTTACATTGATAACAGATAAAACATACCCACTTGATAGCCCCCACCCTCATGTATACCCCTTGTACAGCCCTCCCCCACCCCATTGGAGCTCCCACCACACCCCTAGACTGCCCCCCGACCCCCTGGACAGCCCCAAACACCCCTCGATAAGCCCCTCACCCTTCTGAACAGCACCCCCTCACCCCACTTGACAACCCCCACCACACCCCTGGACTGCCCCCCGACCCCCTGGATAGCCTTAAACACCCCTCGACCACACCCCCACCCTCTTGAACAGCACCCCCTCACCCCCTCACCCCACTTGACAGCCCCCACCACAGCCCTGGACTGCCCCCGACCCCCTGGCCAGCTCCAAACACCCCGGGATAACCCGCCACCCTCATGTATACCCCCCATACCCTGGACGGCCCTCCCCCACCCCATTGGAGCCCCCCACCACACCCCTGGACTTCCCCCCCCCACCCTCCTGAACAGCACCCATCACCCCCTCACCCCACTTGATATCCCCCTCCCCATTGGTGCCCCCACCACACCCCTGGACTACCCCCTCCCCCCTGGATAGCCCCAAACACCCCACTACAACCCCCCCCCCCCCCCCCACCCTCCTGAACTGCACCCCCTCACCCCCACTTGAACGCCCCCACCACACCCCTGGACTGCCCCCAACCCCCTGGACAGGTCCAAACACCCCGGGACGACCCCCCACCCTCATGTATACCCCCCCCCCCACACCCTAGACAGACCCCCCCACCCCATTGGAGCCCCCATCACACCCCTAGACTACCCCCAACCCCCTAGACAGCCCCAAACACCCCTCGAAAACCCCCCCACCCCACCGGACACCCCTCCTAGACCGCCGGACATCCCCAACCCCACTGAACACCCCCACACACCCTTGAAACCCCTCCCCCCAGACCAGAATCCATACCAGAAAAACCATCATAAGTAGACCAAAACAAGAAGTAGAGCAAAATTAAACATTCACATATATAACATTCAAAACTTACACTGTCAACTTCAAAAAAACTAAATCCAACCTAAACGACTACCAAATACACAATTACAACGACAATATTCAAAATTACATTTTACATTACAAACTACTAAAATTTAATCAAACCTCTAAAATAATTTGACCACTCCACTTATAGTTGTTTGATGCCTTCATCATTATAGGGTTGAGGGTCATAAAAAATCTACAAATGAAAAGGATAGTAGTTAAGGTGTATAATGAGTAAATCAAATTGAAATATTATGGAAAAGTTTAAGATGAAATCTTACCATGTCAAAATTCACAACTGTCCCAGTTTTTATTATTTCACACATAAATCTTAACATATAATATCCGCATTCGATGATGCCTTGTTGTTCATGACAATTATTTTTGAATGAGTGTAAATTCAATATATTATTTTAATGTAATAAATCAAAATGTACAAATTATAAATGGATATTTACCTTCGCATTTACATATTTGATCTTTGCATTCCTTTTCTTTTATGTTTTTTTGAAAGTAAACCCATTCCCTGTTATAAAATAATACTAATGGGGAAAATTTAATATTCATTATAATATATAAAACTATTGAGAAATTGAAACTTACTTTTATAATATATTCTTAATACTTTCCCACACATCATCATGGACAGAGCATATCCAATAAACTGCTTTCTCCCTTGGGAAAAAACCCCTAACATCCAATGATCACTGATAAAAGGAAATTTAACGTTAGTGGTTTCTTATGTTAAAAGATAATTAACTCTTTGAGAGAGATGTGTTTCATACCTCTCACAAAAAGGCATCATCCAACATTGTGTGACTATATTCTTTTCAAATCTTTCAGCAAAATAAAGCATTCTTTGTTTCTCATCCAATGCACATGCTTTAGGGGAAATCAATTGTGGGTCCATGAATCCATATACATCTGTTATCTTATTCCTCTCACAAATTTTATAAAGATACCTAATACAAAACAGACATAATTATACATTTTTAATAAATATAACCCAGGGAAAAGGTGTTAAGACTTACATGGAAAAAATTTGCACCACGTTGATGCCCAACTTATCTCCAGTAACAAGCTCCATGATATCAGTTTTCATAATCCCCACATTTATTTCACATCCACAAACATGATCTTCCATTGGAAACTCATAATGATCCACCAACAAATATGAATATTTTGAAAATCTGTCAAGACTACTGGATTCTGTATCTGATGTCATAGTGATTTGTCTTTGTTGTTGTCTATACAGAATTTATTTACCTTTGAAGTATTCCTGTAAAAATAAATTGAAAAATATATTAGATTTCAAATGATAAAACAACTTTAATAAATAAAATAAAATAAAAGATATAACATTCATACCTCTATGGTAATGAGTCGAAGAAGTCTGGATGGCCAAATTAAAAATGGTCGATACTATGTCCAACTGTTGCCACCTCATATGTAGGTAATGGTACCCGAGCTGATCTATCTATAATATCCTGTATAGTGACCCTCTGATTCTCTACATCTAATTGTTGATGATGAACTGTATCTCCTATACAATATACCAACCCATATGATACTACATGTTATTGATAATCATCAACATACAACTCGCAATAAGTAGGAAGCTGCAGCGGAGGAGTATGATAAAAAAAATGGGGTCAGCAGGTTGAGGTGGGGGAGTGGGAGCTACTGGCGGAGGTGGAGGATAAATAATGGGGTCTGCAGGGGAGTTGGAGGAGTGGGAGCTGCAGTCTGAAATTTTCTTTGCACGTCTGCAAACATAGACTTCACTGACTCTCTAATCTTGTACTCCATCATCGCATTAATATTATGAATTTCAGACTCCAAGGAATCAATTTTTTTTCTATAAACGCCCTCAATGTTTGAAGTTGAAGAACGTGGAAACACCTTTCTTACCGATACACCTACCGGATGTCCTCTTACACGACCAGGATGTTTGGGCCTTCCCAATGCTACAGATAAAATATCTTCCCTCCCAGTAGCTGTAAATGTCCCCTGTGAACTCTGCTCCTCAAGGGAGTCCTATATTAATTAATTGAACATTTCTGTAATGATTGAAATTATATGAAGAAAATGGTTAACTTAAATAAATAAAATATATATCCTACAATCATCTCAGCTATGATTCTCCATTCATCCAAAATATATTGCCCTTTTTTTCCCTTTAGAGCTATCTTCCATTTTTCATATCTAGATGGAGGGGATGGAGGGGCCACCTCTCCAAAGCTTGAAGACTCAGCTCTTAGTTGTTGAAATTTTTCCGCTGTCATTTGTTCTTCCAATAATGCATACCCTCCCCGAGATAAACTATGAGGTATATACTTTTAGATTGGATCTCCTGATGAGCTTTCCTTGTTTTCTATAAATTAAGAATAAGAAATCATTAACAAAACATTAATAAGATCACTTTTATAAGAAATCTTATAAAAGTTTACATTGCACTTACCAAAAATGACTCTTTTTTTCTACTTTCAAAAAACTGTCTCCATGTGTCTTCATCTATAAAGGGATATATATGACATGTATTGTCATGACTCCTATGACCATAATGAAATCAGATGAGAGGGTTGATTTGAAATCCCTCCATCTCTTTGAAGACAACGATAAGCATTTATTCCTGACTCCTCCAGTGTCAGGAATATCAAATGTCATCTGATAAAGAAGTGTTTAAACATATTATATATACTAGAAACATTTAAAGAATATTCAAACAATAGCAAAAGATCTTACCAAAATCGTCTCCATAACTGAGAGATTATCGCTTTATCCACACTTCTCCAGTCATCATATAGAATTCTTACATTGCTCTTAGCCTGATTTTCTACAAAACTCTTAAAATCATATGCATTTGGACCTCTAGAAATATCATCATCATCAAACTCAATGACTATCCTCTGATCCTTTGTACGGGAAACTGATAATTTTGGTAAACGTGTGAACCCACGTTTACCAACCTTTGAACTCTTTGTTCTAATAAGAGCATGTGAATGTCCCTCCCTAGAGGTATGACCAATATTCTCATCTCTAGAATTATGTGGTTGATCAACTGAATGATCTGTCATTATACTTCAAATCAAAAAAACAAACGTTAGTTAAAAAATATACAAATTCAAATATTTTAATACTACTATAATCAGAAAATAGAAAAGTGTACTAAGTTACGTAATAGTAAACATTGGTAATATTGTAAGCATGTTAAACAATGGTAAATATGGTAATGATGGTAAAGATGGTCAATATGGTAAACATAGTAAACGTGGTAAACCTGGTAAACATGGTAAAGTAATTGTCACTGAACAAAAATAATGGATATATAATTCATGTAATGGTAAACATGATAATGTAAACTGAACAAACTTAAAACAAACAAAAACTTATAATTATTATGTTTTAAAACATGTTTTAATAAATAAAAAACTTAGAACATCTAACATTTAAGAAAAAAATAAATGTAAAGAAGAAATAAACATATGTTACCTGTAATTTTAGGAATGTACAAATGTATTGTTTTCCCAAATTCCTTCGTTGTGATCGTTCCTTATGGAACAAACCATGTCTTCAACATGATCATCATTATGTTCTGTTAATTATTCCATGGAAATAGGTACTCACATAAATCAGCATCTTCATCAACTTCATCCTCACCAACATATTGTTTTTTCCCTTGTAAAACAACATCCCACTGCATATCTGATTGATCTACTACATAGAAAATTTGTTTTCCCATGTGTTGCCATTATAAAAGAATCAGATGTGTCTTCCAATCTATTCAGATTAACAAGTGTCATTCCAAATTCATCGTGTCTGACACTGTTGTTACCGATAAACCATTTACAGTTAAAAACATGAAATTTAATTTTAAGGTAATCATCCTCCCATATGTCTTCAATCACTCCATAATATGCACTTGATGCAGAAATTGGGTTTTTGTCCTTAGCACTCAAAAAATGCATTGCTTCTGCAAACACCAATACAACACTTTTCTGAACTGCACTTCTGTTGTCCTGAGCTTTCGTATGAAATGTATATCCATTAATGTCATAACCGGACTATGTTATCAAATTTAAACATGGACCACCCACTATCCATTTTAATGGCTCTGATACATCTGATCTACCAGGAAAAGTCTTTTTAATCCATGACAAAAAAGTTTAGTTGTGCTCATTCAAAATCCCCATTTCTTTATTCTTTGGATAACATTGTTTCAACTCATTAATATGCAATGTGATATACTGTTGAGCATCAGCTATGTTATTCAAGATTTATGATTCTAAATTCTTCATCTGTTTAGCTGACAATGATTGACTTTAAAGCCACGAATCCCCTTTCCCTCATTATTAACTCGTTCATGGCGAGATGGGGGAAACCTATGTGTTGTGCGCATCCAAGTAGCTCGTTCAAAACTATGCTACATCCTTATAAATATACTTTTCAATAATGGAGGCTTCAAGCCGATATGGATTTTTAACATACCCCTTTTATATTTTCTTATACCTTTCAAAAGGATACATCCAACGAAGATATACAGGTCCACAAATCTTTATTTCTCGAACCTGATGAATAATTAAATGAACCATTATATCAAAAAAAGTTGGAGGAAAATACATTTCCACTTGACAATATATAAAAATTGCATCCTTTTCTAAAATGTGCAAAGCATTCACATCAATCGCCTTTTTACAAATTGAATTGTAAAAATAACACAAATTCATCATAGTCATTCTGACACGAATGGGAAATATTCCATGCAATGCAACTGGTACTGGTATAATTTGTTGCATCATGACGTGACAATCATGTGATTTCATACCTATCAACTTCAAGTCCTTCAATGAGACAAAATTTTTAACATTTGAAAAAAAACCTTGAGGCACTTTGATATCATGAAGACACTGAAAAAAGCTAATTTTCTCACTCTTCAATAATGCATGACAAGCCGGGGGAAGAAATGTTCATCTTCCTTTAGGAGTGGGAGCTAACTCCAAACATATTCCCATTGACAGTAAGTCTAATATTGTATTCAACCCATCTTTAGTCTTTCATTTAATATCTAAAAATGTTCCAATCAAACAATCACATATATTCTTCTCCACGTGCATTACATCAATATTATGTTTAACTTAATGATACCTCCAATATGGTAGCACAAAAAATATTGACCTTTTCTTCCAAATATGTCTATCATTACCAGATTTTTGTGTCTTTCCCAATGTCAAATCAAGGTTTTTCACCCTCTCAAAATACAGATCCGGTGATAAAGTTTTTGGAGCAATATCAAATTCTTGTGATCCATTGAATTCCTTTTTTAGTCTTCTATAAGGGTGATCCGTAGGCAAAAACTTTCGATGACCCATGCACACTGTTTTCCTCCCATGATGCAATTGACAATATGACGTATGTTGTTCCCAAATTGGACATGCTTTATGCCCTTTAACACTATATCTAGGAAAATTTCCATACGCTGGGAATTCGTTTATAGTGAACAGAAGCACTACATGCAGTTGAAAATATTCCATTTTATAATAATCATACACCCTAATACCATCAGCCCATAACAGTTTCAAATCATCAATAAACGGTGACAAGTAAACATCAATATCATTGTCGGGTTGCCTTGGACCAGAGATAATTATACTCAACATGATATATTTGCGCTTCATACAAAATTCAGGATAGAGTTTGTAAATTACCAATAAAACTGGCCATGAACTATGTGTGCTACTGAGGGTTCGGTATGGATTCATTCCATCTGTGCACAACCCTCATCTGAGATTTCTTATTTCATTTCCAAATGTAGAGTACTGTGCATCAATTTTCTTCCATTGTGGACAATCAGCTGGATGACGTATTTTTCCATCACATACCCACTCATCAGCATTCCATCTTAACCTTTTTTAATCATGTGAATTAGCAAATAAACGTTTAAAACGATGAAATATAGGAAGATACCAAAATACCTTTGTAGGGAGCTTTGTAATCTCTACATCAGCCTGTGATTTCTCTTTCACCTTATACCGTGATGTCCCACATTTAGGAAACTCTGACAAAAACTCATATTCATTCCAATATATAATGCAGTCATTCGGAGAGGCATGTATTTTCTTGTATCCCAATCCCATCGGGCATAATATTTTCTTGGCCTCGTAATGTGAATCGGGAAGATCGTTATCTTTTGGAAGAATGTCTTTCATCAATTGTAGTAGCTCTGTAAAACTTCTGTCACTCCATC
Organism: Viscum album; assembly: GCA_963277665.1. Taxonomy (NCBI): domain Eukaryota; kingdom Viridiplantae; phylum Streptophyta; class Magnoliopsida; order Santalales; family Viscaceae; genus Viscum; species Viscum album. The sequence continues at coordinate 1,059,355,118 of OY728129.1, forward strand.
CATGTTTCGCCTTCAGGTTAATCAATCTTAACACCACTGAAAAAACTATAAAATCTGTACAACCAGGATATAATGGTTTTTCAGCATCACTATATAGACGCACAACTGTCGGTTCTATCTCAATTTGTTCTGATACAATATCGCAAATCATTTCTTCAATTCCATTGGAGTTACCATCTTGTGAATCATCATCATCAGTGACATTTCGTCCAGTTTCACCATGCCAAATCCAAGGGCTGTAACTCGGATTAAAACCATGACATATCAGATGATCTTTTATCTCTTTACTTTTCAACTTCTTCATATTCAAACATTTCAGACATGGACAGAAAAAATGTCACTACTTGGAACATTTCGTTTAGAAAATTCCAAAAAAGGCATCAACACCTTCCTTAAATTCATTGCTCATTCGATGTGCCGTAATCCAACTTCGAATCATTATTACCTATAACAAATATCAAATATATATATATTTTTTAGATAAGACAAATATAAGTTTATATGAAAAAATCAAAATTTGAATGTAAAACAATTTTGAAATATAAAACAAATCTATGCGTATTTTAAAAAATATGCTTGAATATTATTATTAAAAGAAAATATAGTTAGATATAACAGTTTGAAATTCAATTGAATAAAAGAAAACCATGGCGCCTACATGGTGGATAGAAAATTGGAGAGAATGGAGTAAACCATAGAATCAAATCATATTTAAAACAAAAACTCAGATGGAGAAAATCACAATGTAAATCCAAACACCCCTAGACATCCCCCAACCCTCTAGACATCCCCCACCCCTCGGACAACCCCCAATACCCTTTGGACAGGCCTCCACCCCCTTGGACCTCCCCCCCACACCCACCCACCCCCCAAGACACCCCCAACCCTCTGGACAGCCCGCCAACCCCCTGTACAGCCCCCACCCTCTAGAAAACACCCCCACCCCTCTTGGACACCACCCCCATCCCCTACCCCCTTGGACACCCCGGTGGACACCCCCAACCCTTTGGACAACCCCCCACCCCCTGGACAACACCCCACCCCTCCAGACAGCATCCCCACCCCTCCTGGACACCACCCCACCCCAACCCCCTTGGACACCCCCTTGGACACCCCCAACCCTATGGACAGCCCCATACCCCACCCCCCTGGACAACCCCCAAAACCCTCTAGACAGGCCTCCACCACCTTGGACAGCCCCCCACACCCACCCACCCCCTTGGACACCCCCAACCCTCTGGACAGCCCCCCACCCCCAGACAACCCCCCAAACAATAGTTTACATATAAAACTAGGGATGGTGAACAACGAAAAACACATGCATTTAATATATACTTCAGCATGACATGGATGGAATTAAATATTATTAAATATGGATACTTAAATGATCGTATGATAATTAAAAATAATCATTGATATTAAACTAGTCAAATGATCACAAGTTTCTCGATAACTAATATCATAATTTATTTTATCAAAAAAGTCACACAAAATAGTCTACAAAACATGTTTCGCACCAACATTACAATTTAATAATACAATTCCTCAATTTATAAAACATTCTGAAAATGTTTCACATCTTAAATCACCTCTTTACCTTTCAAAAACCCTTATTAGGTGAATAACATCGCCAAAATATTGCATTTACACCATTTTATCACTTTTTTTAACTCACTAAATCATTTTCAATTTTCATAAAACAATCCCAAGAGAAAAAACCATGTTTTGCACACAAAAGACATTCCAAAACCCTCATTCAAGAAAAAATCATACCAATAAAAATCCAAAATATAAATTTTAGCTCAATACACATTTATTAAAGCACCCCCATATTTTAATAATTTACCTCAAATAATGTCACAAACAATACACATGAATAAAAACTTTTTCATAAAACACCTTCAAGAAGTGTGACAAGGTTTTACACATAACACCCATTCAAAACCCCCCTTTTGAGGCCCACATGACAACAAAGAATTAAAAACCCATAATTGGATTCCCCTTTCAAAATTAATGAATCACTTTCATAGGTTATAAAATACACCCAAATATTAACCTAAGAGTCACACATTAAAAGAACCCAATTTCATGATAAAATGAATATATAAAATTAAAGACATATCCAAATCCATAAAAATAAATTTTGGGACCACAAAAAATATACAATGTAGGCAAAACGAATGAAAAAAAGCACACAAAAATATAGTGTTGTGAGTTGAAGGCTTACATGAAATGGGGGTTTTGGAATGCCTTTTGTGTTGCGAGTTGAAAGAACACAAAATGAGTTAAGATGATAGATCTAGGAAAAAAAGTACACAAAAATCGAACGACTTGAAGGCACACAAAACGAACGAAAAAAAAAACACAAAAATCGCAAAACATAAATATAGACTATCTGGGAAAAAAATGAACGAAATAAATTTGTCGAAGCCTTACTTGAGTGTTGCGAGTTGAGATGATAGATCTGAGGAGAGTAAAGATGATAAATGTTGTAGGAAAAATGAGTTTAATGCAGCGATATAGACAACCCGATTAGGGTTTATCGTGCGAGAGAGACGAGTCGCCGGACTGTCGAACGAAAATTCGTAAATGAAAAACCTCGGGGGTTGTTAATTTTTTAAATGTTTTTATAACGTCGGTTATTTAATAACCGCCATTATAAACTGTTTTTTTACATTTATAACGTCGGTTATTATAATAACCGACGTTGTAAATGTATCAGATACGGATTTTTTAGGTCGGTTATTTTATAACCGACGTAAAAAATGTTTTTTAAGTCAGTTATTCTATAACCAACGTAAAAAGACATCAAAAAACAGTGTTTTTTACGTCGGTTATAACATAACCGATGTAAAAAACACGTATATATCTTATTTTTTACGTCGGTTATAAAATAACCGACCTATAAAACCCCTCGCGCTTTGGTTTTTTACGTCAGTTATAAAAAAACCGACGTAAAAAACTGGTAGATATCTCGTTTTTTACGTTGGTTATCAAATAACCGACCTAAAAACCCCACGCTCTTTGGTTTTTTACGTCGATTATTTTATAACCGACGTAAAAAACGAGAAATCTACGAGTTTTTTACATTGGTTATAAAATAACCGACGTAAAAAACCCCATGTTCTTTGGTTTTTTAGGTCGGTTATAAAATAACCGACCTAAAAAACTCATAGATATCTCGTTTTTTATGTCGGTTATCAAATAACCGACGTAAAAACCCCCTGCGTTTTGGTTTTTTACGTCGGTTATTTCATAACTGATGTAAAAACTGAACACGAGCGATTTTTAATGTCGGTTATTAAAATAACCGACCTTAAAAATCTACTCACCGCATTTTGTACGTCGGTTATTTTATAACTAACGTAAAAAACCACGTTTCACAGATTATCGCGTCGGTTATATATAACCGACGTAAAAAATGGTGACGTAAATAACGTTTTCTGCACTAGTGTGCTATTGAGATCAACAACAAATGAGTAAAATATATAAAGCCCTAACTCAAATGCATCAGTTACCATGAGAGACCAAGGAAATTTCTACTAATTTAAAGACCTTTTACAACAGACAAAAAGGTCATTAACAATATTGGAAAGCTTCATTGTCATCAGCGTCGTCAAAGGGTGGAACCGAGCTAGAAAATACACCCATAACTTGTATGAAAAAACAAAAATTAATTAAAATAATTTTAATGTCAAACATATGAAAAAATACTACTATATAAATTTTAAACAATGTTTTGTATAACTACATTTTCAATTACTATCCACAAACATTTAAAAACATTAATGTTTTGTTATCTTTGGCACTCGTGACCCCCTATCAAAAAAGTCTGACCTTCTATTACTCAACAAGCCATCCCAACTCGAACAAAAGAATTCACATATATTAGAAAACATATCTTAATTAAGTAAAACAATAATGAAATAAATTAAACATAAATATGAATGTTTACATTAATAAAATGTCAATTTTAAATAAAAGGACACACATAGAGTCATACTGGTCACATCGTGCGTTGGATTGAGGTGGGGTGGATTCCTATATGTCACAAATGTCTTATAGATCATTATCCTAATGTAAAAACAATATGAATACGTTTTCTTGGTTTTAAGTATGTCACTTGTCTTTTTTACTAAAATATAATTTTAAACTATGAACTCACACTTTGAATCATATCAGTCACATCATGTGTCAATTTAACATGAGACTAATTCGTACATATCACAAATGACTTATTAAATATATTCCTACACAATCAAGACCATTCGAGCACATTTTCTCAATTTTTAGTGAGTGACACATGTTTTGAACTAAAATCTTAGTTTTAGGATGATAAGACACACTTTACGTTATACCGAGCACACCGTATACCAGATTAAGGTGTGGGTGATTCTTACATATCATAAATGACTTATGGATTGTTTTAGTAATGTATCAGAATAATCTAAAATTGTTTTCTTTATTTTGAGTATGTCAGTTATTATTTTTACTAAAATGTCATTTTAAACTAAAAACACACACTTTGGGTTATACCGATCACATCATGCATCGATTTGATGTGAGACTAATTCTTACACATGAAAATTGACTTATGAATCATTTTTCAAAATTATCTAGACAATCAGAGCATGTTTTCGTGGTTTTTAGTGACTGACATGCGTTTTGAACTAAAATGTCAATTTTAAACTCATAACGAACACTTTGAGTCATACCGGGCACACTATGTATCGTGTTGAGGTGTAGCTAATTTCTACATGTCACAAATGACTTATGTATTGTCTTTATAAAAAATCAAAGTAATTTGAATGCATTTTCCTGGTCTTGATAACATCACCCGTCATTTTTATAAAAATTAATGTCAATGTTAAATAAAAGACACATTTTGCAATGTGTTTATATTGAGGTGAGATTGATTCTAACATGTCATAAATGACTTGTGGATCATTTTTGTAAAATATAAAAATATCCCAAATGAATTTTCTCAGTTTTTTTCATTTAACTTGTTCTTTTTGATATACTTAATGTCCATTTTAAATAAAAAAGACACATTTTGAGTCGTATAGGTCACAACATGCATCATATTGAGATACAGTTTATTCCGACACATAAAAAATGTCTTTTGGATCATTTTTCTATTGTATCAAAACAATATGAATGCATTTTCTTAGTTTTCAATTTGTCAATTTTTTTTCTTTTTTACTTAAATTAAAGTCAATTTTAAATAAAAAGACACACTTTGAATTATAATCAGTCTCACCCTGTACCATATTGATATGTGATTTATTTATATGCGTCAAAAATAAATTATGGATCATCATACTAAATTATCCAAATAATCCAGATGTATTTTCTCTATTTTGAGTATGTCCCTTGTTCTTTTTAATAAAATTAAGCTAAATTTCAAACAAAAAGACACATTTTGAGTCATATCGGTCACACCATTCATTGAATTGTGGTTTGAATGATTCCTGCATGTCAGAAATGACTTATGGATTATTTTCCAAAAGTATAAAAACAATCTGAATGCGTTTTCTTGGTTTTGAGTGTGACACTTGTGTTTTTAACTAAAAAGTTATTTCAAACTGGAAACTTGAACTTTGAGTAATAATGAGCGCATTGTGTGTGAGTTTGATGCGATAATACTTTCTACACATCAAAAATGAATTATGAATCTTTTTACTAAATTATCAAGATAATCAGAGTGAATTTTCTTGGTTCTCAGTGGGTGACACACATTTTGACCTAAAATGTCAATTTTAAACTGATAATGGACACTTTGAGTCATATTGGGCACATAGTGTATCCTATTAAGGTGTGGTTGATTCCCACAAGTCACAAATGACTTATGTATCATTTTCCTAATGTATAAAAATAACTCGAATGAATTGTTTTTGTTCTTCAGTATGTCACTCATCCTTCTTAATGAAATTTAAGTCAATTTGTAATAAAAAACATTTAATGTCATATCAGTCACACCATGCATCTTATTGTGGTGTGTTTGATTATTACAGGTGAAAAGAAATTTTATATCATTGTTATAGAGTATCAAAACAATCCTAATTTTTTTTTTAGTTTTCACTATGTCACTTCTTCTTTTTACTAAAATTAATGTCAATTTTTATATAAAAAGATACACCTAGAGTCATATCGGACCAATTATGTGTTTTATCGAGCCGTGGTTTATTACTACGTGTCAAAAATAACTTATTGATCATTTTACTAAAGTATCAAAACATTATGAATTCTTTTTCTCAGTTTTCAGTGTGACTCTTATTCTTTTTTCTAAAATTAAGTTCAATTTAAAATAAAAACACACTTGAAATCATACCAGCCACACCATGTGTCAGATTCAAGTTATATGATCCTTATACATCCTGAATGATGTATGTATTTTTTTCATTATTGTATCCAAACAATCTTAATTTGATTACTTAGTTTTGAGTATGTGATATTCATTTTTAACTAAAATGTAAATTATAAACTAATAACATACATTCTAAGTCACACCAAGAACATTTTTTATCAGAATGACGTGAGAATGATTAGGTATGTGACATGTTTTTTCTTTAAACTATCTAAAAAATCCTAAAAAATATATAACATGTTTCATTATAATAAAAGAGGGAACCTTATGTTGCCTCAAACACTTCAAATTTCAGGAAGCATGGGGTTTCCTCTTCCACCAGAAATGAACATGTTCTCTATTTTATGGCTTGTTGTAGATAGTTGAATGAAGAATATGACTTCCCAAAATATTTGTGAAAAAACTAAATAAGTATTAGATAGAAATGATAAGGTAATTATCTTACAAGTAATAGATAAATTATTGAAAAAATTAATTAAAAAAGTAGTAGGAATTCACCTTTTTATGATGGATTTATACATTCATGACCCATTTCATTATTTTCAGTATCTCAGTTGTAGCCTTGATGTCTAGTATTTCTTGAGCATGAGCAACATAGAATAAACCACCTCGACCCCAGCAAAATAATTCGCATATATTCGATAGTAATTATTATATTACAAATACTATAAATAAATAAATTTAACATAAATATGAAATAGTACATTAATAAAATGTCAAATTTAAATTTAAACCGTACAATTTGAGTCATACTAGGTACATCATTTATCGGATTGAGAGCATGATCATAGTATTGGACTTAATTATCCTTGTTAATGATGAAATTTAGTTATGATCTATATAAAAATTAAAAAAAATAATTAGATAGAAATAATGAGTAAATTAACTAAAATTAGATTAAATGATGAGAAAATCAGCTAAATAAGAAGTAGGAAGTCACATATAGTTGATATATATGTACATTATGACACTAGGTATACAACCCATTAATTTTTAATCAAATCTATTTCATTTTGTGAATACGAGTAATTTTGATAGTCATAGTAGTACTGGAAATTTACATATACATAAATGATTGATAAGTATTTAAAATTAAATAGTAGTTATCTTCGAAAATACCAGTTTGGGGATGCTAGGTAGCTGATGGTATGTGATATATCTCAAAAAATTTCAAACATAATAACCAAAATTGTTTCCATTTTTTGTTTCAGACTCTACAGAAACATTGAGAAAAATAAGTAATTTGTTTTTATATTTTTTTTATAGTAAAATATTATTATATATACTCTGATACTTAACCACTTGTAGATGTTGATAGGCTCCTTGTGCGCATGAACTATCCTCATGACATGATTGTTATGATATTTAAAAACCTCCCTATCATGATAGAGTTCACATTAAAATATAATATAAAATATATAAATTGATGTCTGGTTCTAAAAAATTATATTTATTATATTAAAAATTGAAAAACATCATCATGTGTGGTCAATTTGTTCGTTATGGATGAAGTGGATCCATGAAACAAATATTTGGAGTTTCCAATTTGACTGCAATGAGTAATGTATATTCCCTAAAAAAAGAGGAAAAATTAATGAAAGGAATGAAAATATATTTGATATGATTAAATTATCGTGTTTAGCCCCTAAATCGTTGGTATTAAGAAGATTTTGTTATCTGTACATTTGATTTCAAATAATGTATCCAGTTTTGCAGCTATTTCATAATTTTTTTATTCCATTTTAGTTTAGTCTATAGAAGTACTGTGAGGAATAATGGGTCTATAATTATGTTCATGGGGTAATCCCTTCAATTGGTATCCATATATACACTGACAAAAAATATGAATTGTATTTATTCATAATTAACATATTAGATCAGTTATTAAAAACAAAATCATGAAAACACACCTCATATATACATATACAATTGAGACTCTTGGTAATTCATACTTTAGGATTTCATTTACTTTCTCAAGATAAATGAATTATTTAATGGCCTCTCAATACATTTGTTCTTTAAAATCAATAATGTGATTACTACCACTTTGTAACCTTGTATCCATATGAACCTTCAATGTTAATAAATGAATATATTTAACTAGTGGTGTAAAGGTGTTTGGTAAAGGTCATTTCAATTCGTCGGTTTATCCTCTAGAACATTTTGATTCAACCATTCATTTCATCTCCTTACCTTTTTTCATCTGTAATAACATTCAATAATTCAGACCTTTTTTTATTAAATGTTAAATTTTTAGCATGGAAAAAAATTGTAAATGAATGCCTCCTTTTCAACATGTTTTTTACAAGATCTGATCGAAATGATATGAATGTTCCAATTTCTAGCTCAACTGTATGAATATTTGTGTCATCAAGTGGAATAAGTATATCGGTACTCGGCTCTTGAGCTATGTTAATCCCCACTCTCACATGACATGATGGATGTTTTCTATTTTATAGAGTTTCATCTTAGATATGTAACATAGTAGCCCTCACAAAAAGGAGTTGGTTGGGTGTTGATAGATATAAATCACATTCATTTTCACCCTATTGAATATTAGTACAAGAAATGTATCAGTGTCATCATGATTCACATTCCGTATAAACAATTATGGCAATATTTATTACCTTATCCAAGACATCTCTTTGAGAAGAATGGCTTCTTCTCATTGATAACCCCCCCCCCAACATTTTATAGCGACTCAGATGGTAAATAAATGTTTATTTGAAGGAATCTAATCATGCATACATCTATTCTATTTTTTTATCTTTATCCCCCTGTTATTTTATTTTCTCAAAATATGTTTGGGATGTCACTCCAAAAACCACACCTCTGACACGACCATACTATTCTATCCGCTTTAAGTCCACTAATAGTGTGTGTTCATCTAGTACATCTATTAATGATTCATAGGTCGAAGTCGGATATAAAATATAGTAAAATAAGTAATAATTGTTATAAAATAGTTATTTAAAGAGAAAAAAATTTATTATGTCATACTTACACATGATTCCCACACTTTTTGTGTGTTTTCATCTATTAGTGTCCCAATTTTATTTACATGTGCCTCCTTTCATAGCACATGACATTGGTTTGAAGTGTCTTTGGGTTTAGATTCATCAATCTACATATAAATATAGGAACATAATTATATTTTTGTTTCATGTCACATAAAATTATTATGTTAGATTTAAAATACATACCATTTTTTTCAATTGAATCATACCACTTCCTTGATTTTGGGTAGGGGTATATTGTTTTTGCTGCTCACTTATTATTTTCAGCACTCAATTTTTGTTTCATAAATTAGAAATTCTAAATCAAGGTGATTAAAAAATGTATTTTCAATCAATGTATTACCAAATATAATGTACCTACCAATATATCTCCTCATAATATCTAGTAAATGAATCCCATGATTCTTGGATTATCATGTGTGTATATATATGCAGTGGGTGCGGGATTTTTTTCCCTCAAGTATCGTTGAGATAAAATTTCATTAAAATTTTGTAAAACCCTCTGTGAGTCTTTCTAGCAAGTATTAATAAAAATTTAGTATGGGATTCTTATACTATAAATGCATTCTATAAGGGATAATCAAGAATAATTCAATGTTTAATTATTTTTATTGTTTAGTATACCAAAAAATGATATTATAACATTGCACTAATCTCTTCCCAAATCAATGACTTAAGCATGGAAAAAAATATGGTCCCATGAATCTTCATCAATCAGTATGCGTTGTTGAGTGATGAAACCAATAAAACTAGTGAGTATGGCCTTATTGGGGTTAATAGGTTGGCTGTGTGCATTTCAACTAACCTTAGATTTGATGCCTTTGCTTTCCACCTTAATAATTTTTCCTAACACCATCGTGATATGATTCTATAGTTTTTTCTAGGACATCGATTCCTCACTATTTACGCTTTCCATGGGTTAAATATCATCAAAATGTTTTTTCTCTGTATTAGTATCATCAGTATCTGTAGAAGGTCGTTGTTCTTCTGCACTGGGATTAGTATAAGGTTGATAAACAAGTTGTTCCTCAGGATTGGAAGAATCAACATTTGTATATTTTGATCAACATTTAATTTAGATTACATAAATATTCTATTGAATAGTTAATAACATGAGATACCACAACATATATTACAAAAAAACCTTGAACTCTCTTTTTTTAAAGGTTGAAGGGTTTTGAACCCTCTATCGAGTACCCAAATCATTTCATTATTATATCTTATGACATAAAAGACCCCATTTATATTGGAACCACAATGAAATGATTTTGATGTCCCAATTAAAGGTTCATCCTCATTTAAATCTCCATCTAACCCTTTAGTGGTTTTGGTCGATAACTAAAAAATTGACCTCTTTCGGTTTGTGGGATCTGGAACATATATAAAATACTTTTTCCAGATATGATTCTATTTTAAACAGTTATTTTTTATACCCATAATTACTAAGGTAAACTTTCCAAAATCTCAATTCATTTATTTTATCAACACTCCTTTTATTATCCCATTTTCAGTAATTTCCCAAAACATTCTGTATAATTTTTTTCAATTATATGAAATTATTTCAAGATGGTGGAATCTTGCGGCATGTGATTCTGAGGCCCGTAGTGCCCGAAATGATCTTTTAATGTTTTGTTAAGCTTTTATTAGCGTGCCTAATCAATTTTCCTGAAAAAAGTGGAATAACTCTTAAACAGTTACTCAGATCAGAAATCCAAGTGTACCATTGCGCTCAGAATGGTAGGTTTATCCTAGGTGCGACTTAATTTTAGTTGGTGTGAGCCTCCTATGAGAAAATACAAAAATGGCATAACTGTAAATAAAATAATTATATAAAGTTATTCTATTTTTCAAATGCTTACAACTCACAAATGGTAACTTGGATTAAAAATCTGAGACCACCTCTAAACTCAAGAGGGTATGCATTATTTAGGTAGATACTAACATTGGCCGGCGCGGGCCACCAGTGAAAGTTAGTTTTTGGTCGTAAATAAAATAATTAAGTGAAAATTATTTTATTGTAAAATCCATAAATTTTAAACGGTAACTCGGATTGGAAATCTGAGAGTACAGTTGGGTTCACTAGGGCGTGTTTCACTTAGACAGAACATAACCTTGACCGGTGCAGGTCGAGGGTGACTATTAATAATTTTATGAACTTATTTTCAGGTACGTTCAGTAAACACACGACTGCATTTTGTAACTTTTGAACCGGTGCTTGAAATTGAAATTTTGGGACACCGTTGAACTCACAACACTGATATTCTCTTAAGGAGACCTTCACCTCGACCGTAGTAGGTCGAGGGTGAAAGTCAGTTTTTGGACTTTTCGTTGGTGTGTTAAAAGAATAAAAATAAAATAAAACATCTTTTATTTTATTTTTTCCCTTTCGAAACCACCCATTTGAATTTGGTGGTGGGGACCATTTGATCTTGAAACCTCCCATTGTGAAATTAATGGTGTGGACCACCCGACACTTGAACTCCCTCTTTAATGTGGGGGTGAATCTTGGTTTCTCCACTGAATTAATAGTTCCAACATAAAATCGATTGTTATACCAACTCAATTAGTTTAATTTCTATGTTGGATCCTAACCATTCACTAGGTTGGGGAATTTTTGGAAAGTAGAGCACTAGGAGGGAGATCTTTGAAGAAAACATTCTCTAACCAAGGAGATTCTCTAACAAAGAATGAGGATGATGCTTGACCCTGGATCGGAAGCATCTTGTGGAAGCGATGAACACTGATGTCATGTCCATCGACTTCATCTTCATCATCCCACCGTCTCCTTGAAACAAGGTAGGGGTTTGTTTTTAATATGATTGAATTTTATTGATTCTCCATATCCTAAATTCATGATTACGATGGACAAACGAACATGGTCATCGTCCTGCACATAAACCTTGCTCCACTTTCTTTTTATTCTTCGCGTGTTCATCGTGCGTTCTTCAACGCCTATTTTTTATTATTGCTAGAAAAACAACAATTTTTTGAGATCGATATATGGACACATATCTCTCAACACAAGGATCATGAATATGCGATCATTTAATATTTTGGGATTGGAATGAATCCACAATAGCTCGCGGAAGGAGGAGGCCAAATTTTTATTCACACTGGAGACACGGGGTTTTACTGAGCGTGATATATGGACGCGTATACGTCAACACAAGGATCGCGAATATGCAATTGTTTAATTTCTCAAGCTTGAAACTAAGCCACAATGGCTTGCAGAAGTAATCAGCGGTCGACACCTAATCGGCAGCGGGGAAGGTGGGGTGGCGCACCTTCGCGCTGCCGGTTGAGCAAGTGGTCGCAGCCCATCGGCCGCTGTAGAGTAGGGTAGCGACTGGAATCCAGACGACCATTTGTAGGAGTGGCAGGGTGCGTCCGCACCACTGATGGAACAAGAGGCCGCAGCCGCTTGGCCGCGATGGTGGAAGAAAGCATCCATCATTTTGTTGGCTACAGTGGAGCAGCGGTGCGCGACCGAGCCGCTGGGAGGAAGACCAGCTGGCCTTCCGGATGGTCAGGCCGCACTGGGAGGGACACCCCAACGGGTCCTATGTTCCAACAGCTGAATGATCCATGGACTATTCAGGAATACCAGTGGGTGCCTCCCCCGGGAGTCATTCATGTCGGACCTCGCCTCGGCGGACCGCCAGCCGAGTGTTCCACGACGCAGCGGGTCGCGCCCAGTGGGCCGCAGCGCAGTGGGCCGTGCCAATAGGCTGGGATAGGTCTTCCCCTTCGCAGTTTGTGCTGGACTATGGTCCAATAGGCTATCCCTCCAAGGCCTAGGCCATTTGGCTGGACCCGAATTAGGTCGGGTCAGATGAGACTCGGACCATCTGGACCGAGTTACAACTTCATGGTCATAACTTCTGAACCAGGCGTCCGTTTTATGAATCTTCTGAGACACCAAAATCCTTGGATTGAGATGTTTTTTTTGGTATAATCCACTTGAGTTTTCAATATGGTTGGAGTATGGATGGGTTGGATCGGACCCCAAATCCAATCGGGCTCTCAGATGAGAAACACTAATATCTTACACACCGGGCATCTGATTGACATGTCGTCTATTGTGATGGGACCCTTAAGACATAACAGAACTTTGGGACACTTCTCTGTGGGACATTGGGGGCAGTTGAGGTATTAATGATGGCTTGGGGAGTGGTTCTCTCAAGCGCACTACGTGCAGAACCCTATGAATGGATGAGATCTGATGACTTCTGACCGTTACGGCTCAGAGTGACTCAACAGGCCTAGTGGGGAGCACCTCTGTGTGACGCGGGAGACCCATGGTGTGGAGCACCTCTTGGTGATGTAGCAGACCCACAGTACTCGATAGGAGGAGTACATCAGTAGGCCACAAGGGGTAGCGCCACTGTGTGACGCATCAGTCCCATGGTGGGGAGCACCTATGCGTGACGCAGCAGACCCACATTACTCGACATGTGGAGTACCTCAGTAGACCAGGAGTATTAAGAAGAACCCTTGTGTGACCCGGAATTCCCACTATACTCGATAGAGGAGGAGTTCTCTAGCAGCAGAGGTGTTCGACGATATGATTGGGGATGTTACTTGTTACTACCCCTTGAATAAATCCTGGTGTGAGATGTCTTTACATTGTACTTGTGATTGATGTTATGCTATGTGATACTTCACCTTCATGGTGTTAATTTTGTGGTGTAACTACCACATGTATCATATTATTATATCTTGATAACTTAGGTATGTGTATGGGAATATACCTAAGTACAATTGGGATCTTTCTTTGTTGTCTTTCCTTTATGGAACTCTAGTAGACCTACAGGGTCTCGAGGTCCCTACTAAGTATCGTTATACTCACCCCTAAATGGTATATGGCCATACCTTGTTGTGTTTGGTGCAGATGACAGATAGCGCTGATTGAGAATGAGGGTACTAGGAATGGAGGTGGCTCGGAGGTGGACTTTAGACGAGGTGTACTGCAGAGATGATCGTTCGAGAGTTGTACCTACCCTTATGGTAGGATGCTTGGAGGTTGTTCACAGGATATGTTTTCAGTTTTACTTGTACTTTCTAGTTTACTTGTACTTTATAGTTGGGCTTGTATTCAGGCCCCTTTTACTTTTTGTACAAATCCTGTTTACTGTATAGTTATACTTTGATATTTTATCCTGCTTTGCGATTAGTTGTTAGAGTTTACAGGTTATAAAGGAAATTCCTTCCTATTTTTATGGAATACTCTTTTAGGTGCTAGTTTACAGCCCCTTGCCTATGGAAGGCGATCTTGGGGTATTCACAACATGGGCCCCAAGGGACAGGTCATGAAAAATCGCTATCATAGGAGTTCAGTTCAATTGAATAACTAGGACTCTGATATTTTTAGTGAATCAACAGTGTTATGTTTTATAAGTGTGGTTTTTAGTTTGGGGAGCCCAGTTTTAGTGCGGTGGCCAATGTATCAATACACCAGGACCCTAATTTATGATTTCCAAATCAGCGCATGAAAACACTAATTGCGTGTGATTTTGAAAAGTTTTTCTTTTGATTTGTTTGGAGTCATCTCACTAGGTAATGACCGTGGTACACCTGTTCCATATCAGGATGCCGCTACGTAGAAAGACAGCTAGGATTCTTGAGAGAGTACATGACGATGGCTCACCGAGCGATGAGGCCTCAGTGTAGGGCCCTCTTATGGCGTTAGTACCTTTAGGTGGTGTGCCTGCTGCACCACTATCCATTGGACAAGTGTTGCCACCATCCCCACCAGTAGAGGATACACGGCAACGGAGCACATTGCATGAGTTCCAATGATAAAGGCCTCCATGGTTTCAAGGCGAGTCAGATTCCCAGGTAGCAGAGGGCTGGACAGGGGCAATGGATAGAGTTTTCCACCTAGTTGAGATACTGGTAGAGAAAAGGGTTATCTTAGATTTTAGTCTCTTCCAGTGAGTGACCATGATGATGGAACGCATGGTGATGATGCTTTGGTACGTGGGCCGTTTCCTGAGAGAGAACCTTCGGGTAGTGTGTCAGCTATATCAATGCACGTTGGTCATTAGATACAATTGTCAGTACCGGTAAAGGAAACATTTAGGCTTAGTTCCTTACACAAGTTTCAGCATCAGATACCCCTCAGGTTCCATGGTGAGACGACTCATAGGTGGCTAAGTAATGGATTAAATAAGTGGATGAGAGTTCTCTAGGGCTTCTACAGCTTTAATAGGATGACATGTCGGTAGCTGAGTATTCATCGAGGCATACTGACCATTCTGGGTACTCGATGAATATGATACGATCAGTGCTTCAGGACTCGGACTTCCAAGCCAGGTGTCTTTAGGAACATCCAAGATAACACTATTACTCTATGCATTCCTACCTATGTTAGGGTACTAGAGAGAACCATTGTGGTTTAATGTCTTGTGGATGAGTGGATACAACCAATGATTGTCAGTAGTGGGAAACCATGAAACTGGTGCCAGTCTCAGAGACATGGGCATGTAAAAATATTTCAGGAAGAAGAAGTGTTAGGGACAAATTAATCAGCAGGGATACAGATGTGGAAGAAGAGTTAGGATAGTTTCATGAGGTGTTGTACATTTTGACATTTTATAACCACCCCTTTCTTTTCCCCACCAGGCTTAGGGAGCTGGATGACAGGGGAAGGGAGTAACTGCATATAGTCAAGGAGTGTGCCCCAAGGGCTCTAGGAATTTTTCGATGAAGGGTCTGTGTCTACTACTAGATTCTTTATTAATATACATAAGTACCATTCACTCCTTCCTTCCACTAATCTTTTCTAAAACCTCGAGTTTCTGTTTATGTTGTTGACTTGACCATCGGGTCTGGATATACCATTGGGAGAAGACTCGATAATCACACTTATGTCGACGGTGTGATCTGACCCTTGAGGCGAGAGTTTTGGATGGAACCTCATGTTGGAAGAGTTGAGGCCTTACAATTTTAGTTTGGGTATGGACTGGATATCCACAGTTCATTCTCATATTGACTATATTATGGAAAAAAGTTGTGATTTACCTACAATGTTGGAATGGTATTTTCCTTGTTCAGTGAAAAAGGAATCCCAGCAAGCACAGGATGAACTCATGCATAAGAGGGTGTAGCTGATCAATCTTGAGTCGACCATACTTATCCTCATTGTAGTAGAAGTTTTGAGTTTTCAGTTCCAAATAGGAGTGACAGAGCATGGGAAAATCTTTTCAAAACATGTTTCCAAGATTACCTCCCCAAAGTGAGAGGAATGTTTCTTTGTCTAGGTACTACAGGAGATTCGTACCCAACTTCTCTAGGGTAGAGGCACCCTTGTCATCTTTGAAGAAAAAGGGGGATCCTTTTCTGTGGACTGAAAAATGTCAGTAGAGATTTCAGGAGATGATACGGAGACTGAAAAGTAGAACTATGCTACCCTTGGACTGGAGTTAGCAGTAGTGAACTTTGTGTTAAAGTTGTGGCGGCACTACATGATGGGAGAATGTTTTACAGTATACTCTAATCACAAGAGTCTCAGGTATATCTTCTCTCAGAAGGACATGAAACTGAGATAATGGAAATATCTAGAGTTCCTCTAGGACTATGACTTTGAGATAGTCAATACACCTGGGAAGGAGAATGTGGTAGCAGATGAACTCAGCAGGAGGTCTGGTCTGCAGTTGCTAAGTGAAGCGACAGAGCTGCTAGCAGTGTTACAGATATCCTTCATGGATAGAGATGGATCATCATACCTATCGTCTACGATATTCACACCCCTACTCCTTTAATGAGTCAGGGAGGTGTACCTTGGGGACACTGACTGCGAGGCTCGACGTGCTCATATATCCTCAAGGTAGGAACCTGATGGATTTTATAAAGGAGGGGTGCACGACATCCTTTTCAGAGGATGTAACATGGTACCGGTAGTACTATAGGAGGATGTATTGAGGGAGTTCCATACGTCCCCTTTGGCGGTAATCCTGGAGTGGCGATGATGTACCATGACCTCCGACTTCAGTACTGATGGCTCGGGATGAAAAAAGTAGTGGAAGAGTTTGTATCACGATGTCTCACTTGTCAGTAAGTGAAGACTGCATAGAGTTGGTAGAATTATTATTCCGACAAGTTAAAGAAACCATTGGTGTTCCAGGAGGGGGACCATATATTCTTGAGAGTCTCTCCTCATCAGGGACTATAAATATTTGGCTGAGATGGTAAGTAATCACTAAGGTTTATCATTCATTTTCTGATACTTCGGAGGATAGGTGAGGTTGCATACCGCTTGTCTCTTCCAGTATAGTTGGGAGGGTGCATGAAGTCTTCCACGTATCCCAACTGAGGAGATACGTTCCTGATCCATCCCATATCATAGTTCAAGGTGAGCTAGACTTAGACGTTGGGGTGATATTTACAGAGGTTCTAGTAGAGATTGAGGATCTAGAGGAGCGGGTCCTTCATGGGTAGTCGATACCGCTGGTGCACATTCACGGGCAGCACGAGAACCTCCAGGAGAGTACATGGGAGCAGGAGGCTCAGATCCATTCTCAGTACCCCCATTTGTTTCGTTAATCCATGTTGTGGCTTTCAGGGATGTAAATCCCTTAGGTGGGAGGAATGTAATGTCTCGGAATTTCTGTATAATTTTTTTTAATTATATGAAATTATTTTGAGACCGTTATATCTGACGGCGTGCTCTTCCAGGGCCTTGAGTGCCCGGAATGATTTGTCAAAGTTTTGTAAAGATTTTATTTGCACGCATAAGAAAATTTCCTGAAAAAGTGTAATAAATCATAAATGGTTACTCAGATCAGAAATCTGAGGGCACCGTTTCACTTAGGATGGAGGTTTTACCCTAGGCGTGACTTATATTTAGTCGGTGTTGGCCTCCTGTGAAAATACTCGAAAGTGGCATAACCATAAATAAAATAATTAAATAAAGTTATTTTATTTTTCAAATGCTTATAACTCACAAGTGGTAACTCATATTAAAAATCTGAGACCACAACTATACTTGTGAGGGTATGATTTCTTTAGGAAGATACTAACATTGGCCAGCGCGGGCCACCAGTGAAAGTTAGTTTTTGTCCGTAAATAAAATAATTAACTGACAATTATTTTATAGTAAATTCCATAACATTTAAATGGTAACTTGGATTGGAAATCTGAGAGTACCATTAGGTTTTTTGGGGCATGTTTCACTTAGGCAAAGCCTATCCTTGAACGGCGCAGATCAAGGGTGACTGTTAATAATTTTCCGAACATTTTTTCGGGTACGTTCAGTAAACACACGAGCAGTGTTTTGTAACTTTTGAACCGATGCTGAGAATAGAAATTCAAGGAAACTGTTGAACTTGCAGCACTGAAATTCTCATAAGGATACCTTCTGCTCGACCATAGTAAGTCGAGGTTATATGTTTGTTTTCAGACTTTTCGTTGGTGTGTTAAAACAATAACAATAAAAAACATATTTTATTTTATTTTTTTCCTTATGAAACCTCCCATTTGAATTTGGTGGTGGGGACCACATGAGATTGAAACCTCCCATTTTGAAATTAATGGTGGTGACCACCCAAAACTTGAACTCCCTCTTTAATCTGGGAGGTGACTCTTGGTTTCTCCCCTGAATTAATTGTGCCAACTTAAACATAATTGTTGTGCCAACTGAATTAGTTTAATTTATATGTTGGCTCATCACCTTTCTCTGGTTTGGGGGAATTGTTGGAATATAGAGCACTTGGAGGTATAGATTTGAAAAACACATTCTCCCACAAAGGAGATTCTCTAATGAAGAACGAGGACGACACTTGAGCCCGGATCCGAAGCATCTTGTAGAAGCGATGAACGCAGACGTCCCCTCCAACAACATCATCTTATTACTCAAACAATATCCAAGAAACAAGGTAGGGGTTTGTTTTTAATATGATTGAATTTTATTGATTCTTCATATCCTAAATTCATGAGGATGATGGCCCAATGAATATGGTCATCATCCCGTACATAAACCTTACTCCTCTGTTTTTATTTTCTTCACGCGTTCATCAACACCTAATTTTTATTAATACTGGAAATGAAATAAGTTTTTGATAACAATATATAGATGCAGATCCCTTGACACAAGGATCACGAATTCATGATCTTTTAATTTTTCAAGCATGGAACGAAGCTGCTATGGCTCACAGAAGGAGGCGACCAAATTTTTATTGGCACTGGAAACACATAGTTTTGTTGAGTGTGATATATGGATGCAGAGACCTTGACAAAAGTATTGAGAATATGAGATTGTTTAATTTTTGGGGATTGGTACGAAGCCACAATGGATCGTAAAAGAAATTTGTGGCCGACACTCGGTTTCCCGTGAGGAAGGTGGGGCGGCGTGTGTCTGAGTCGCCGTTTGAGCAAGAGGCCATGGACCATCTGCTGCAGCAGAGTAGGGTAGCGCCCGAAACCCATCATTCCACATGGAGGAGTGGCGGGGTGCGTCCACTCCGCCAATGGTGCAAGAGGCCGCGACTGGTTGAGGCCGAAAGCTGTCGGCCGCAGTGGAGCAGAGGCATGCAACTGTGGTGCTGGGTGGAAGATCAGACGACCTTCCGACTGGCCATGCCAAACCCAGAAGGGTCCCCCATTCCAGTAGCCAAATGGTCCATGGACCATTTGGGTAGACTGGGGGGAGCCTCCCCCCAGGTGTCAGTCACGGTGGACCGCCAGCCGAGTAGGCCACACCGTAGTGGGGCACGCCCAGCGGGCAGCACCGCAGCGGGTCCCGCCTAGTGGGTCGCGTCGTCAGGCCGCAGTAATAGGCTGGCTCAGCCCATCCCTTTAATGGGCCGGGCTGGACCCGAATCGTGTCGGGTCGCCCCAGGCCGGGTCAGACCAGACCCCGACCCATCTGGACCCAGTTATTCTTTTGTGGCCACAACATGTGAAACAGGCATCTGTTTGACGAACCTTCTATGGAACAGAAATCCTTGGATCGAGACGGCCCTTTTGATATACTCCACATGAGTTTTGGATATTGATGGAGTACAGACAGGTTGGATCAGACCCCAAATCCAACCGGTCCTTCGGAGCGGAAACACATATAACTTATAGACCGAGCATCTGATTGATGTGTTGTTTGTTTCAAGGGGTCCTTTATGAAATGAAGAACCTTTGGGATACTTCTTCATGGGACTTTTGGGCAGTTGAGGTATGACTGATGGCTTGGGGAGAGGTTCTACCAAGCGCGCTATTTGCGGAACCCTACGACTGGCTGAGATCTGATGACTACTTACCATTACTTCTCGGAGTGACTTGATAGGCCCATTGGGGATCACCTCTGTGTGTTGCGGAAGACTGACGGTGGAGAGTGCCTTTGTGTGATACGACAGACCCACAATACTCAACAGGAGGTGTACCTCAGCATGCCATGAGGGGGAGTGCCTCTGTGTGATGCGATAGACCCAGGGGGGAGTGTCGATGTGTGACGCGGCAGACCCATGACCTGGGCTTGTGGAGAGTCTAGTCGCCAACCCCTAGACTATGGAAGGAGGGCTTGGGGTGGTCACGACACAGGCCCCGAGGGACGAGATGTGACATTTTCATTGAAAATGATCATGTAGAATGTTTTATAATCCTACTCCCATATTTGAATGATGATACCAAATTATGAAATATTCATATAAATTGGATTTCTATCCTTGGTAACAGATACATTCATTGCTTCAAGCACAAGTGAAACTCCACTATTTTTATGGTATATCATTTATCACATTAAATTATATAGAAATTATAACCATTAATTACATAACCATTATAATATAGTACATGCACACACTGTCCTCTGGCTATCCATTGAAGTTGTTCTAAAATTGAATCTAGATTTTCATCTTACTACTTAAAAATATTATGACAAACCTGCTTTTTATTACAACATAAACATGATTTATTAAATAAAACATCACTTGATACAACAAAAAAGATCGAGAGGTTTAGTGTCTTTCAGGATTAGAATCATTACATAAAAACTTGAAACATGAAATACAACATCTTTATTGAAAACATCATTTACATAACCACTAAATTCCCTCGTACTTAGCATTTCATGGGATAACCTGAGGACATGTATAAGAAAAGGGTGAGTTATAAAGCCCAGTAAGAAAATACACATGGACTAACATGAGGATTACAATATATGTTAGAAATTAGGCATATCAACAGAGCACAAGAGAAACATGAACATAAAGGCATGATAAATCATGATAATAATAACATGGAAATGTGGTAACAACTCTAAACATGGAATTAGCATGAGCCAAGGATCATTGCACATAGAGCATGAGTAAATCCTCATTTCACATGAAGCATGAGTAAACCCTAATTGCACTTGAATTAGCATGATTAAACACTCATTTCACATTATTTATCATGATACAATACGTTAACCAATTCATTGGAGCGCTATAAGGGTGCACCCTTCTTAAACATTTCATTTCATGCATAAGTGTTCCACAAGGATCATAAAACATGGATTCATAAAAAATAATAATTTATTCCAAGATAAAGGAATTTGGAATTCATACATGAAAATTTATAATCAATAAGTAAATGTGCATATATTTGAACACCATTGATAGAGAAATGGGCATGGTATTCACTACACAATGACATTGGCTTAGAAAATTGGTGCGATTTCGGCAGTGTAACGGCTTGACATAACAATTCATAAAAAAGGTTGATGAGAGAGAAAGGGGTTCATCATCATATTTACATGTAATGGAAAGTAAAGAGTTCATATAGATACTTTTCCCAACAATTGTATTGGAATTTAGATTCAGGATACAAAAGTATTTCTTGAATGTAAAAGAGGAGAGAGAAGTTCCTTTCGAAATTTCGACATAGTTACGGGTGTACATGGGAGGAATTTAATGAGAGAGAAAGGGGTATACCATAATTCAAAAATAAATAAGGATGTATGATAGAGCTATGAACCATACCCTAACATTCATAATTGAAATTAAAATGGCAAAACAACTTATAGAAAATTGGACAAAAATGAGAAAGGAAGAAAAAACCCTTACTTGGAAGTGTGCTTCCAAAGGATAGAGAGAGGATTGTGAGAGGCTTCTTGGGAGCTTGAGGCACCTTTGGAGGATTCTAGAGAGAGTAGGGCATATGTTGGATGAACTCCAAAGGCTTTGAGTGAGGAGGAAGTGGGAGCAGGGGTGGGTTTATATAGGAAATGTGAGGGAATTCTTTATTATTTAGGTTTGGGTCCCCTTACATTAAATTAATACACAACACACACTAGTTCACGGTTTTTTCCCATGGTTTTTGGAAAATGGAAGAGGAAAGAAATATTTTATAAGTCCAAAGTACGAAAATCTTAAAATAATAGGTTTTTTTATGTGGAGGTGAGTCATACACTCATGGAAATTAATTTAAAAAGACAAGGTGTTTAATAAGTCTTGAGGGGTCCATTAATGCTTTGAAAAGTAACCCAAACAAACCCAAAATTACATTATCTTAATGGTAAAACATATATTGGACTAAAATAAATATTATAGTATTTTATTACATCACTATTGGGTCATTATGATGTCATAAAACAGATTATATATTTAAATGGTATTTTATTTTTACTCAAAAATTTGACTGTCTTAGAAAATGAGGAAAAATTCACCATTGGATAATATCGACATACTGATTCCAAAAATAACATTTATTTTATCTAAATAATTTTCTAAATATGTTAATTTTCACTTTTAAAATAAAAACCGACATTTATCGAAAATTCACGGGTTTTGACAAAAATGGATTTCAAACCATAATAAAAATTATAACTGCATTCATACATTTATATGATCATTTATATATAATAAAATTAATCTATTAAAAATAATAATAATATTTTATCAAAAAATTATTTAATTTTAAAATCCCTTAATTTAATAAAATAGATTTCATAATTAAATAATAACTAAAAAACACCATTTGTACTTTAAAAACTATTTACAATGTATCAATAATGACAAAAATTATATTCATTATTATATAAAAAAATAATATACATGAAAATTGTACTATCGGTTAGTTACATAACCCCTTAAAATAGCCGCATAAGACCTAAGGGTAAGGTGTGCGATGGTGACAGACTCTTAGGGTGGCTTGGATAACATCGCTCGAGTGCTAATTTCTATCAACTTCCACTTCTCCCGTAGATGGTCCCATTCGAGCTTGACATGGTGAAGCTCAGCTTGGGCTTGGTCAATAGTTAATCCCAAGGATGCCACCTCTTTATTGTGCTTAAATAAATGGGATTCGTATGGGGAAATTCTACTGGATGAGGCCACCGCTTCCTTTGTCTGAGTAAATTTGGATTTGTTAAATCCCAATATTTATACTAATCATTTGATCACTGTTCAATGAATATATTATCAACAGTCAAAATTCTTAACATAAAACCAATGAAGTTGACATTTTATATAAATATACATAAATTTTTAATTAGATCAAGAGGGATTTCCATTAATAAAACATTGGGTTGTTACAATATTCCCCCCTTAAGAAATTTTTCCCTCGAAATTTTTATTTTTCCCACACTAAAACAGATGTGGGTAACTCAACTTCATCATTTCCTCCGATTTCCATGTCCCTTCTTCAAACATGTGGTTTCTCCACAACACCTTGACGAGGGGCATTGTCTTATTTCGTAGAAATTTTTCTCTATGATCTATGATCTTCACTGGTTTCTCCTCGTAAGAAAGATCATATTCCAATTATACAACCTCAGAAGAGAGTACATGTAAAGGGTCTGGTATGTACTACCTTAAGAGGGATACATGAAACAAATCATGTACTTGGGCCATGGTAGGTGGAAGTGCTATTCGATAGGTCACAACCCCAACACGATCAAGAATCTATAAGGGGCCAATGTACCTTGGACTTAACTTCCCTTTCTTTCCAAACCTTATGACCTTCTTCCATGGAGATATGTGTAGAAAAAAAATGTCTCCAACTTTAAACTCAAGGTCTCAACGACGGTTATCTGCATAACTCTTCTGTCGACTCTGGGATGCCTTAATATGCTGCTGAATGGTTTTCACCTTCTCCACCATTTCTTCGACCATTTCTGGTCCAAACAGCTTATGTTCACTAACCTCATCCCAACACGCCAGTGTTCTACACCTTTTCCCATAAAGGGCTTCATATGGTTCCATTTAGATGCTTGAGTGGAAACTGTTATTATAAGAGAACTCCAATAGAGGAATATGTTGATCCCATCCCCCTTTAAAGTCCATTGAGATTTCTCTCAACATGTCCTCAAGTGTTACGATAGTCAGCTCAGATTGGCAAACATTTTGAGGATGATAGGTCGTACTCAAGTTCAGTTTAGTATTCAGAGTATGTTGAAGACTCTTCCAAAAATTAGAAGTGAATCTTGGATCTCGGTTAGACACAATAGATAGTGGTACTCCATGTAACCTTAACACCTCCGTGATATATATCTGTGCCAGTTGATCCAAAGAGAAATCCTCCAGAACAGCAATGAAGTGTGCATTCTTTGTAAGATGATCCACAACAACCCAGATTGCATTACTGCCTTTGGATGTCCTTGGAAGTCTGGTGACAAAGTCCATGGTGATGTTCTCCCATTTTCATTCTGGTATGGGAAATGGTTGCATCATCCCCTTAGACTTCTGCCTCTCTGCCTTAACTTGCTGAAACACCAGAAACATTGATGTATATTCAGCAATCTCCTGCTTCATATTATCCCTCCCAAAGATTTCATGGAGATCTCGATACATCTTTGTGCTCCCTGGGTGAATAGTGAAATTTGAACTATGTGCATCATCCAAAAGTTTCTTTTTTAGCTCATGACTTGATAGAACACATAGACTTTTCCCAAATCGCACAATTCCTTCTTCATTAACATTAAACTCTGAGGATTTCCTTTTTTTAATAGCCTCCATTTTTCCTGAATTCCCACATCATCCTTCTGAGCATCCTTTAACCTTTCTAAAAGAGATGGTTGAGCAATAATTTGTGAAAGGATTGATGATGTTCCCTTATTTATGATTCCCATGTCCATCTTCACCATGTCTAAGAAGATTGGATACTTCTCAATTCTCATCATTGATAGAATCATTGTGTCCTTTCTACTTAGGGAATCTGCCACCTTGTTCGCTTTCCCAGGGTTGTAATGTATTGAATAGTCATAATCCTTGATGAGATATATCCATCTTCTTTGGCAGATATTAATCTCTTTCTATGTGAATATATATTTAAGACTCCTGTGATATATATATATATATCTCACATTTCTCTCCATAGAGATAATGCCTCCAGATTTTCAAGGCAAAGATCATCACCGCCAACTCCAGATCATGCGTTGGATATTTTTGCTCATGGATTTTCAACTGCCTTGAGGAATAGGATACCAATTTATCATTCTACATCAGCACACAGCCTAATCCCTTATTTGATGTATCACTAAATACCACAAAAATTTCCCCACTTGTGGGTAAAGTGAGCACGGGAGCAGGGATAAGCCTCCTTTTCAACTCCTTGAAGCTTTCCTCACAGTCATCACTCCAAGAAAATTTTATCCCTTTCAAGTTATCTTGGTAAGAGGGTTGGAAAATTGTGATAAATTTCTCACAAATCATCTATAATATCATGCTAACCCCAAGAAGAAACGGATATCTATTACCGATGATAGCCTCGACCATCTCTTATTTGCATCTGTTTTGGAGGGATCCACAGATATCTCATTGCTTGTGATAATATGGCCCAGGAATGAGACTTCCTTCAACTAGAACTCACACTTGGTGTACTTTTCATAGAGCTTCTCCTTGTGCAATGTCTCTAGTATAGTTCTTAAATGCTCTTCATGATCCTCTATGGTTTTTGAGTATATTAAAATATCATCTATAAAGACTACCACAAATTTGTCTAGGTAATCTCTAAAGACTCTATTAATTAAGTCCATGAAGATTTTCGGAGCATTAGTGAGTCTGAAAGGCATTACTATGAATTCATAGTGCCCATATCTTGTGCGAAGAAAAGTTTTGGGGATATCTTCCTTCATCACCCTTACTTGATAATATCTCAACCGCAAGTCCACATTGGAGATTTATTGTACTCCATGCAGCTGATCAATCAATTCATCAATTCATGGGAGAGGATACTTGTTATTTTTCATGATTTTGTTAAGTTCACGATAATCGATGCAAAGTCGCATTGACCCATCCTTCTTCTTGACGAAGAGGACTGGTGCACCCCATGGTGAAGCACTTGGGCGTATAAACCCTTTATCCAGATTCTTCTGTAGTTCTTTCATCAAATCTTCAAGATCTACAATAGCCATTCTATATGGAGTCTTGTATATTGGTAAAGCCCCATGTATAAGTTCAATTGAGAATTCAACATCTATTCGAGGAGGAAGACCAGGCAGTTCCTCGGGAAATACATCAGCGAATTCCCTCATAATAGGAATTTCTTCAAGGATAGTTTCTTCCTTGGACTCAGTCATCTGAGCTAGATACGCGTGCTCATAGGGTAGTAATATCCATGCTTGAGATGTTGGAGCAAATGGAGATTCATCTTCCTCCTTACACTTGTAAAGAATTGGGGGTTGATTCTCCATATAGAGTGTGATTTCCCTATCCTGTGAATTTATGTTGGCTCTATATAAGGCAAGCCAATCCATGCTAAAAATTGCATCAAATTTTACTAGAGGGAGTATGACGAGGTTCGCTGGGAAATTCAATCCACATATTATAACAGGGGAGGACTTGTACTCATGGGATGCAATGATTTCCCCATTTACCGTACTCACTGACATCTTCACTTCCATGATTTGTGGTGGTGCTGGGATTGTTCTACTAAACATTCGAGATATAAAAGAATGTGTAGAACCTGAATCAAAAAGCACAGTCCCTATTATTGAATGAATAACTAGCATACCTATCACAACTTCATTTCCGGGGTTCACTTCGACAGAAGTGATGGAAAAATCTCTTCCTTGCTACCTTGGAGGTTCTTGGTTGCCTATGAAAACCCTTGGATTAGGGCCTTGGTTTGCAAAATGACTCGGTTCTTTGCATTTGTAGCATTGAATAACATGTTGAGGTTCGAAAAGAGCGTTCCTCTCTTCTGTCACAGTAGCGTGTCATTATTTCCGACAATTAACAGTTAGGTTCCCTTCTCTTACTCACCTAAAGAATTTCCATGTCCCCTTAAGGAAATTTCCAGGTTGGTTCTTTCTGCACTTTTGGCAAGAGGGGTGCTGGATCTTCTTAGCACCGTTGGATTTATCCATCGGACTACCAGCATTGCAGATTACCTTATGCTTCTTGTCCCCATGATACCCCTGTGATTCTCCGATCTCCATTTCAACCTTGAGGGAACATCAGAAAATTTCCTCATAGCTGTCGAAGTCACGGATCACCAATTCTTTCCGCATGATAGGATCCATCCCATAAAATAAGTGGTCAAAATTGCATTCAGGGGTAACGACAAAGCCGGAAGCATATCATGCAAGACTTGAGAAGTTTTCCTCATACACTCCAACAGATTCTTCATCTTTTTGCTTGAGGTAAAGGAAGTCCCTTTCTATCTTAAGCCATAGGGTGTGCGGAAAATATTTATCGAAAAACACCTTCCGTAAATCCTTCCATTCCAATGCCTCAATCTCCTCCTTAGGCTTCGTATTTTTGATCAACTTCCACCATTTATCAGCTTCACCCTTCATAAGTTAAGCCGTTAGGAGAACCTTCTCTTGTTCAGAACATTGAAGGATGGATAAGATCATTTCAATGGAGTTGATCCATTGTTCAGTGATCGTGTGATTAGATGATCCACTAAAAGTAGGAGGCCTTTGTCTAATGAAGCTCTCGATAGTGACTTCTTCTTTCTTAGGGGGTTTGAACGTTCCTCTTGACCTGTGTTTCTATTCAAAACTTGAGTTATCTGAGAGAGAATCATGAAAAATTTCACGATTCCTGCTCCCATTGGATTGGGAATCTCATTAGTACAGTCATCACACTGATCTTCACATCGTTTGTTAGCCTGAGTCCTCCTATTACCGGCCATTGGCTGGAATAAAAGGAAATTTAGCGGTAACACATAAAGGGTAATCGAAAGACAAAAGTTTATGACTTATAAATAAACATTTATTTCTGTAACTCATGAGTCTATAGGATTCAATCTAGAATTTTCATGATCTACTTTATAACATAAATTCTTAGGGGCATTTTTATTAATTTCCTTAATAAGGGTTCATACTAAGCCTGTGAATTTTTCAATACATATCCCCTGGGAGTGTCGTAACCCAGAGTGTAGCAAGGCCCATTGTCGTGCATCAGTTCCCATTCGATTCTAGCTCAGAGCGGTGTTTTCGGGTTTTAGCCCTAGGATACATCTGTGCTAGAGCCACCTCTACCTGCTCGTATCGTGATAGGGATATATTTGCTTGATAAACCACTTACTCAGTACATAACAAAACATAGGGATGTTTTTATTATACATAGTCTTGTCTCTAAGGCTTTACTAGGGTTTTCTAATCCTAATCCCAAAAATAACTAAACCTATCCTCTGATACCAACTATGACAACCCTGCTTTTTATTACAACATAAATATGATTAATTACAGAAAACATCACTTTATACAATAAAGAAGTTCGAGAGTATTAGTGTCTTTTGGTTTTAGGATCATTACATAAAAACATGAAACATGAAATACAACATCTTTTTATAAAACTTTCTTTCATTACCACTACATTCCCTTGTACTAAGCATTACATGGGATAACATGAGGACATGCATAAGAAAAGGGTGAGCTATAAAGCCCAGTAAGGGAATACACATGGACTAAAATGAGGATTAAAATACATGTTAGAAATTAGTAATATCAATAGATCACAAGAGAAACATGAACATAAATGCATGATAAATCATGATAATTATAACATGGAAATGTGGCAACAACACTTAACATGGAATTAGCATGAGCCAAGGCTCATTGCACATAGAGAATGAGTAAATCCTCATTGCACATGAAGCACGAGTAAACCCTTGTTTCACTTGAATTAGCAATATTAAACACTCATTTCACATGACGTATCATGATACTATACTTTACCCATTGCATTGGAGCTCTATAAGGGTGCACCCTTCTTAAACATTTCATTTCAAGCATAAGTGTGCCACATGGATCATAAAACATGGATTCATAAAACAGAATAATTTATTCCATGATAAAGAAATGTGGAATTCATACATGAAAATTAATAATCAATAAGTAAATGTGCATAAAGGTGAACACCCTTGATGGAGAAATGGGCATGGTATTCAATACACATTGTCATTGGCTTAGAAAATTAGTGCGATTTCGGCAGCGTAACAGCGTGACATAAGAATTCATAAAAAAAGGTTTATGAGAGATAAAGGGGTTAGCCATCATATTTACATGTAATGGATAGTAAGTAGTTCATATAGATACATGTCCCAACAATTGTATTGGAATTTAGATTCATGATACAAAAATATTTCTTGAATGTAACAGAGGAGAGAGAAGTTCCTTTCGGAATTTCGGCATAGTAACGGGAGTACATGGGAGGCATTTAATGAGAGAGAAAGAAGTCTCCAATCATTCAAAAATAAATAGGGAATTATGATATAGGTGTGAAACCATACCCCAACATTCATAAATGAAATTAAAATGGAAAAACAACTTAAAGAAAATTGGACAAACATGAGAAAGGAAGAAAAAAACCATACTTGGATGTGTGCTTCCAAAGGCTATAGAGAGGCTTGTGAGAGGCTTCTTGGGAGATTGGGGCACCTTGGGAGGATTCTAGGGAGAGTAGGGCATATGATGGACGAACTCCAAAGGCATTTAGTGAGGAGTAAGTGGGAGCTTGGGTGGGTTTATATAGGAAAGGTGAGGGAATTATTTATTATTTAGGTTTGGGTCTCCTTACATTAAATTAATCCAAACCACAAACCATCACAAGGTTTTTGCCCATGTTTTTTGGAAAAGGGAAGAGGAAAACAATATTTTTTAAGGCTAAAGTCCTAAATTCTTAAAATAATATGGTTACTTATGTGGAGGTGAGTCATACACTAATGGAAATTAAATTAAAAAGACAAGGTGTTTAATAAGCCTTGAGGGGTCCATTAATGCTTTGAAAAGTAAGCCAAACAAACCCAAAATCACATTAAATTAATGGTAAAATATATATTCGCTGAATATAAAGATTATAGTATTTTATTACCTCGCTATTGGGTCATTATGATGTCATAAAACACATAATATATTTAAAAGTTATTTAATTTTTACTCAAAAATATTACTGTCTCAGAAAATTAAGAAAAATTCACCGTTGGATAATTTCGACATCCTGATTCCAAAAATAACATTTATTTTATCTAAATAATTTTCTAAATATGTTAATTTTCACTTTTAAAATAAAAACCGACATTTATCGAAAGTTCACGGGTTTTGACAAAAATGGATTTCAAACCATAATAAAAATTATATTTGCATTCACACAATTATATGATAATTTATATATAATAAAATTAATCTAATAATAATAATAATAATATTTTATTAAAAAAATTATTTAATTTAAAAATCCCTTAATTTAATAAAATAGATTTCTTAATTAAATAATAACTAAAAAACACCATTTGTACTTAAAAAACTATTTACAATGTATTAATAATGACAAGAAAATATATTCATCATTATATAAAAAAATAATGTACATGAACATAGTACTATCGATTAGTTACATAACCCCTTAAAACATCCGCATAAGACCTAAGGGTAAGGTGTGCGATGGTGACAGACTCTTGGGGTGGCTCGGATAACATCGCTCGAGTGGTAATTTCAATCAATATCCACTTCTCCCGTAGATGGTCCTGTTCGAGCTTGTTATGGTAAAGCTCAGCTTGGGCTTGGTCAAGAGTTAATCCCAAGGATGCCACCTCTTTTCCGAGATCTGATAAATGGGCTTCATATGGGTCAATTCTACTGGATGAGGCCATCACTTCCTTTGTCTGAGTAAATTTGGATTTGTTAAAGCCCTATATTTATACTAATCATGTGATCACTGTTCAATGAATATATTAGCAACGGTCAAAATTCTTAACATAAAACCAATTAAGTTGACATTTTATATAAACAGAAAGATACATTTAATTAGATCAAGAGGGATTTACATTAATGAAACATTGTGTTGTTAAAAATATGGTATGAAAACCATTATTTAAATTTATGATTATGTGTATTTGATATCCATATTTTATCCATTAATTTATTTATGATCCCAAGAATTTATTTATGGGATTCAAAATATGGGTAAACCTCTAAAATGCTATGAGAAACATATAGGTGGGTCTACACTTGATCGATAATATTAATTGTGACAACATTTATTCCAAAAATATATATCCCCCATGTTTCCTAGTGCGATGAGATTTTTATAGACCAATGTTATCCACATTGGATAGGAAGTTATTACAAAATTCAATGGATTACTCATAAATATATTTCTCTAAAATAAAATTCACTAGCTAACTTTTGTTTTTTATATAACCTTTAAAAATAATTATATATTTTTCAATGCAGTACATCCATATATAATGTACATGACCACATATTTTAATATCTCTCACCAAGTGAACCATAAATTGAACCATCATATCAATGAATATCAGTGGGAAGGACAATTTTTATTTTCATAATATGATATTAATTTTATTTCCCATAGTTGAAAATTTAGTCAAGCCTATAAATTTTCTATATATTCCTTTGAAAAAGAAAAAAATATTGTTTAATGTATGATGGAAATTATTGAGAAATATGCAATGTAATGCTACATACATTAGATCTTGCATCAAAACATGTCAGCCATGTGATTTTAGATCCTTTAATTTTAAATTAGTTATAGACACAATATTATTGATATTAGATGAATACCACTCTATAACCTTTACATTATTCAAAAAGATGAAAATATGATATCACTCCTGCCAGGAAATAGTGTATGTAGCTGGATGAGGAAAATTCTATTTTCACCCTTCACTGGCACCAAATCATCCCATATTCCCATGTTAATCATGTCCAACTTAGCCTTAATTTTATCATTTTTTGTTAGGTGAATTTAGTAACGTTCCAATGACACTATCACATTCATTTTTTTCAACATGAATTACATCATTAAAATTTCTGATATACATGAAATTCTAGTGTTGTAATTCAAAAACAATTATCTCTTTTTCCAACCTATTTTCAAAAAAAATTCAAAATCTTTTACCAGTTTCCATATCATCTACTTTCTAAAATAGTTGATCACCTCTTAGTGGAGACAATATTGTACATTCTTCTAATCTCCCATCAAATGATGTCATCCAGGATCGGTACTTATGTCGTCAAGATAGAAATTTGTGATGTCTTAGAAACAAAGACTTTAATGAATGTTTCCACATAATTTACTAAGTACCTTATTCACAAATGGGATACCCTTGAGTTACGTTAATTCTATATCCTAACAAATTTATATAAGTAGTAAATTAACATATCATCCCATACAACATGTATCTCAATGTGAAATATTAATTTCTACAAGAATCATCAAACATAACACCTAAATCCAAAAACATTCAAATATTCAGTCAATAGAGCCAGTTAAGCATCAATATCATTACCTGGTTTTTTTGGTCTAGATATAATCATAGATAACGTAATGTATTTTCAATTTATGCATAACCATGGTGGTATGATATAATTTACCAACATAAAATGTCATGTATTATGAGTGGTTATATGAAACCCAAAAGGATTCACCCCATCTATAGATAGAGCACAATGAAGGATTCTTATCTTTTTTCCAAATTCTAGATACTCATAATCAATTATCATCCACTGAGGAGAGTATGTTGGGTGATGATGTTTCACATTTTTTTTCTTTTATTTGTGTGCCAGGTCAATTTCATTGTAGTCTCCTAAATTATCTATAAGAGAATAAACCATGGAATGATTATAAAGTACCATAAATTTTTCATTGGACGTGATTCATATTTCATTTATCAAGAAGCAGCACCCTTGAGGCATTTGATAAGTGATTTCTAGTCTTTGTGAAATAATATTCCATAACTTTTTCATGAATGTATTGTTCCTGATATCATACCCATTGAACGTATCATTCATTTTGAATCATATGTTTGACTAGGAAGCTCATTATCTTTTGGGAGAATATCATTAAATAGAGAAATTAGTTCTATAAAACTGGCTTCACTCCATCTATTTCTAGATTTTAAATTATATAGATTCAGTACATATGATAATGTTGTATATTTAGTAAAACTAGTATACAATGGAGTCTTTTCACAACTCTTTAAATTCTCAAACAATTTTGGAAAATCCTGAACTCCATCTTCAACTGTCAATTTAATTTCCTTAATATAGTCTTCATCATCATTCATACATGTTATCACATCCTCGATATGATCTTCTTCATTGTAAACACTTATAATCATATTAGGTAATCCATAAAATGCAGTTTTATCCCATTCGCTAACTACATTCACTTTTCCCTATATTTATGTAAAGACCCATAAAATTCAAGGAAATTTTTTCTTAATTTCCTTTGTGATTTTACAAAAACGCAGTTTCTGACGGCACCTGATTCCGAGGCTCGGTGTGTCCGGAATCAATTTATGAAGTTTAGCTCAGGTACGTTCAGTGAACGAACAAGTGGGTTTTCCTAACTTTTGAATTGGTGCTCAGAATCAAAATCTGAGGGCACCAATGAAACCACAACACCGTTAATATCTTAGGAACACCTTTTCCGGAGTTGTGTTTCCTCGGGTGATGTTATTAATTAAATGGGTTAACTAAAGAATAAAATAAAATATTGTGCTACAAATTTTATTTCTATTCTAGGTAGTTTAAACCAATGCTTGGTTGTTGGAGTGGGACCCACTAATATCCTAACTTCTTGGTAAGATATTCGTGAAGTGGGGACCACACGAGCCCCACCCCTTCAAATCCCTTTTAACCTCCCACTCATGCATTTAATATGTAACTCACTTTCACCCCTTTTAAATACCAAGTCAACTCTATTATTTAATGAATTGAATTATGTTATTCAATGTAATCAATTCTTGAATTCATTTTGAATTTCGAATTGAATGTTGGCTTGTGTGTGTTAATTAAATAAGACAAAGTCTTATTTCTTTAATGGTTAATTTGTTTTGTGAGAAGGTTGAAGAGGAATTGCTCAAGCCTGGGAATCATCATCTTCCTCCTTGAAGAACGCGAAAAACACATGGTCACCGACGAAGAACACCGACCTATGACGAAGGACGACGAATAACACTTATTCCTCGGAGATCGACGATGCGACACTGTGTACCGCGACATCGACGGTCCTCTTCTCCACAACGTCATGTATCGTGGCACCGTGTACCGCAAATCCGATGATCCTCCTTCCGTGACGTCGTCTTCCGTGACGTCCTTTTCCCATGACAAACCTCGTTCGATGAATTCATCGAGGTATGGGTTTGGTTTTGTTCGTGAATAATTCTTTTTGTTATTCATTTAATATTCGGGCCACCTATTATCAATTTAACAGGAGGAGGTCGGACCGCCCGAACATGGCCGATCCTACTCCCCCTTTGATTTTGTGTTCGTTGCAGCGTGAACAAAGGTGGCGCGGTGCAACGACACTGCGCGGAAACAAGGAGGAATGCGGAAAAGAAGCGTAGCGCCATCGCGTCATGCCGTTGAGACCGAACGAAACCATGGCCGTGGTCGGGGCCGCTGAGGCGATTCGAAGACTCCATAGATTGTTTATTGATGTGTGGATGGACGGCCGATGATGGAACGTGCCACAGAGGAGAATTTAGGTCTTCGCAGTAAAGTACGAGACCTGAGATGACCACTGGTGAAGACAGCGGGTGAAATGGACCACCAGAGCGCGTCCGGTGGTCTGCAGAAAACGGCGGTAGCGGCGCGCCACCGGAGGAGACCGCCGCGGCGGACTGGAACAGCTAAGACATTCCGGGTTTAGGGGGAGGCATGACTTAATTGCCGCATCGTTTAAGTGAACCGGGGGGGACAACACCCCCCCTCCGCTCTTCGCTGGCCACGCGGGCCGTGTCCACGCCAGGCCAACCGGCCGCACCGGGCTGGGCTAGGCGGCACCCTAGTGGGCCGGACCATGACCCGGGTTGCGTCGACCCGGTTCGGGCCGACCCAGGGGGGTTGGGGTGGGCCGGGCCGGGCCTAGACCCCCCCTGCCCCATTTCGGACTTTTTTCAGTCATTTTCCCATATCTTTGGCTTCATACCTCTTATTGACACACTGTCAGTTGTGTTGGGATCCTTGGATAGAGACGGTCGTTTTTGTATATTAAACTTATGGTTTTGGAGAACTTTGGATATGTTCGGCTTGGTTCGAACACAATACCAATCGGGCCCTCGGAGCGGAAACACTTATAACTTGTGCTCCGGACAACCGATTGACGTGCCTTCGACTTTGATGGATTCCTCTTAGTGAGACGGACCTTTTGGCTTACTCCAATCAAGTTTTGGATGCAGTTGGAGTATAGTTAGGTTGGTTTTGACTTATAAACCAACCGGGCCCCTAGAATGAAAAAGCCAATAACTCTCAGACCGGGCATTCGATTGACGCGTCGTCTGTCGCGTTGAGTTCCCTTTTTCGAGATGGAACTTTGGGATACATCAACTCCGGACTTCGTGTCAGTTGATGTATCATCCCATTGGCTCGTGGAGTGGACCCTCCTGGAAAACGAGCATGTTGTGTGTGGGAACCCTAGAGTTGGCTGTGACTGCGACGATGATGATGACTGCACTGAAATCCTCCGTGGGTTCGGTAGTGACGACGACTGCACTGAAATCCTCTGTGGGTTCGGTAGTGATGAATACTGCACTGAAATCCTCTGTGGGTTCGGCAGTGATGAAGACTGCACTGTAATCCTCCATGGGTTTGGCAGTGATAAAGATCGTACTGAAATCCTTCGTGTGTTCGACGGTGATGAAGATTGCACTGTAATCCTCCGTGGGTTAGGCAGCGATGAAGACCGTACTGAAATCCTCCGTGGGTTTGACGGTGATGAAAACTGCACTGAAATCCTCCATGGGTTCGACACCGATGAAGACCGTACTGAAATCCTCCATGGGTTCGATGGCGATGACTACTGTTCTTGTATCCTATGTGGGTCTGGACGTGTTTAACTCTATTCTTGCTATCCTACGTGGGTCTGGCAGAGTAGCTGGTCTGTATCCTATTTGGGTCTGACAGCTTAGCTGGTTTAGTATCCTACATGGGTCCAAGCTTAGATGAATCAGTGTCCATATCTGATCATCTCTATCACCTTACGAAGAAGTATACCTGTGTGAGCTGAGCCTTGACTTTCAATCATTATCTTCGATATGATTGACTTGTTTTCCTATGTGGATTGTGTTGTGATTTTCTGTATGGATTGGGTTGTACTATACTATGTGGACGTGATTGAACTTTGGCTCGGATGTTGGAGCCGAACTGAAATTAATGATTAGGTATATGTTTGGGCATATAGTTATGTAGTGTTGGATGTTACTTCGTGATTGTATCTTTCCTTTTTGGATTATCCTTTGTGGATTCTGGGAGACCTTCGGGGTATAGGGGTCCCTACTGAGTAGCGTATACTCACCCCTGCACGGGCTATTCCCGCACTACATTGTGTTGGATGCAGACGATGGACAGTGCTGATCGTGGATGAGGCTTGTGGAGAAATTCGGCACCTGGAGGTGGACCACTGGGCGGGACGTACACGGAGCGGACGGCTGGACCTGAGAGGCTGAGGAGGCTATCTGTACCCACCCTTCAGGTGGGACTTCCTGTGGACGGCTTGACATTGTTGCTTTACTTTCATTTGTTGTACATTCTTTCCATTTGTACTTTTCTTTCAGTTTGGGTTTGTATTCTGGCCCATTTACATTCCGCACATACTTTTGTACCTCAGTTTTACTTAGTTTTTACTTCTGCTGGCTTACTCTATGGTGTTTATTTACTTTATAAAGGAAATTCCTTCCCCTTTTTCGGGATTTACGCATTTGGTGCTAGTCCCCATCCCCTGGCCTATGGGAGGCGGGCTTGGGGAAGTCACGGCATGGGACCCGAGGATGGGACATGACAAATTGGTATCAAAGGAGTTCGGTTCTACTGTAGAACTCAGGACTCCGATCATTCTTCTGTGTGAAGAAATAGTGTTAAGGGTATTGAGTGTGGTTATCAGTCCAGGGAGTCTAGTGTTGGTGCGGCGGCCGACGTATCCGTACACTGGAACCCTAACTTCTGATTTCCGACTTAGTGCACAAAATCATTGATTGCATGTGTGTTCCAAAAGTTTTCTTTGTGATTACTTTGTGTCAGCTAACCAGGTCTAAGTCGTTGACAGTGGCACACCTATCTATTTTTAGGATGGCCCCATGATGGCATCCAGCTAGGGTTCCGAGTGTTGTATGAGATGACGGCCCACCAAGAGACGAGGTTACGGTGCAGGGCCCTCTTCCAATGTTGAAACCTTCGGGTGGTGTACCAGCAGCACCACCACCCGTTGGGTAGCATAGGCCTCTGAGATTTTGAGGCGAGACAGTTCCCAGGCAGTAGTAGATTGGATGGAGGCAATTTATAGAGTTCTAAACCTAGTTTAGACACTAGTAGAGCGGATAGTGGACTTAGATACTAGTGATTTCCTGTGAGTGACCATGAGGTTGGTCTGTTTAGTGAATAGGATTCGGTATGTGTATCGTTGCCTGAGATAGTAACTTCAGGTAGTGTGTCAGATAAATCACTACCTGTTGGTCAGCAGACACTACTGGCAGTACCGGTAGAGGACACTTATAGGCTTAGTGCTTTACATGTTTCAGCACAAGATATCCCTCAAGTTCCAAGGCAAGCCCGACTCACAGGCGGCTGAGGACTGGCATGAGGAGGTGGCTGAGAGTTTCCTAGAGCTTATACAGCTTTGGCAGGATGATGTATTGGTAGCTGAGAATTCATCAGGGCATACCAAACCATACCTGGTACTCGATTACTACAATGTGACCGGTGCTTCAGGGCTCAGACATCTGAGTGAGGTTTGACTAAAGGATATTCGAGCTAGCACTTCTTTCTCTATGCATCCCTACTTATACTAGAGTGCTAGAGAGAACCTTTCTGGTTGAGAATTATTTTGCTGAATGGATGCAGTCAGTGAAGGTTAGCAGTGGGAAAGCAGGAAACCGACACCAGTCTCGGAGACTTGAGCGTGTAAAATGTTTCTGGTAGAGGAAGTAAAAAAGGACTAATGAATCTGCAAGGTAGAAGATGTGGAAGCAGAGTTAGGAGAGCAACATGGGGTGGTGAACATTTTTACATGTTGCACCCACCCTCCTTTGTAATCCCCGCTAGGCTCAGGGTGCTGGAGGGTAGGGGAAAGAGTAGCTGCATGCGGTCAAGGACTACGACCGAAGGGCTCTAAGGATGATTTTAATTAAGAACTGTGTCTTCTACTAGCTGCAATAACAACAGACATCGATATGAATCCTTCCTTCCTTACATGAATCTTGTCCCATACCTAGAGTTTCCGGTTAAGTCGTTGACTTAACCCTCATGTCTGGAGATACCATTGGGAGGAGACTTGATTATCACACTTGCACCGACGTTGTGATCTGAACCTTGAGGCGAGAGTTTTAGTTGGAACCTCTTGGTGGCAGCGTCGAGGACTTACGACGTTATTTTTAGTATGAACTTGGCAATCATAGTTTAAAGACAAATTGATGGTATTAGAAAAACATCGGTATGGGTTTTCCTTGGTTTTCGAAAAGGAAACCCCAGGCAGCACAGGATTAACTCTTGCTTAG
The DNA here is from genome assembly GCA_963277665.1 of Viscum album. Classification (NCBI taxonomy): domain Eukaryota; kingdom Viridiplantae; phylum Streptophyta; class Magnoliopsida; order Santalales; family Viscaceae; genus Viscum; species Viscum album. The sequence goes on from OY728129.1 coordinate 1,059,394,378, forward strand.
GAGGGTATATCCAATCACTCTTGGGTCGCCCAACCTTACCCTCGTGGCTGTAGGAGTTTTGAGTTTCAGTTCTAATCTGGAAATGGAGGCCTCTAGAGTTCAAGGATGGAGACCACATTATTATATGGGTCTCACCTTGACGAGGTTTACGGAGATGTAGTCGAGGCCGAGAGATATCTCCGAGGTTCAATGGACCTTTCTAGGTCCTCAGCAAGTTGGCGAGGTGGTTTACCGCTTAACCTTTCCACCTTAGTTGCGCAGGGTGCATGATGTCATCCTCATATCTTAGCTAAGGAGATACGTGCATGACCCTACACACATCATCGACCGCAGGGAGTTGGATGTCGATGATTGGGTGACATTCAAAGAGGTTCTAGTAGAGAACGAGGATCAACAGGTGCAGGTCCTACATGTATGGTTGATAACCCAGGTGCGCTTTCACTGGCAGCACGGAAACCTCCAGTAGAGCACATGGGAGAGGGAGGCTCAGTTGCGTGCTCAGTACCACTTTTTTCCCCTAGTTTATGATGTATCTTTATGGGGACGTAAATCCCTGAGGTGGGAGTTGTAACACCCCAATCTTCCATGGTACACTTCTCTTTGAATAATACAATAGCGTGTGTTGTACGCAACACTGAGTTCAAGTACACCACGACTTACCAAACTAGCCGTTTAAAAGAGGTTATGAATAGTATTAACTGAATTTTAAATATTATATTATCCTTATAATTTTAATCCATATTATGAGTTTCTAAGACATGATTTATGAACAAATTCTTTTTTTTTAGATAAAAGAAGTATTTTTCAAAAATTGAAATTTTACCGCCTTTTAATGGAAAAAAATTTTTAAAAACAATATTTGAAACTTTTTTATATTCAATTTGACAAAATGAAATTCTTCATTAGAATCGGGACATAAGAATTTAGTATCAATAATGTTTTGGTGTCTTTCGGGTAACTTTAATATTTGGGTGAATAGTGAAAAATTACTACATTTTAGCTGAAAACAACTTTTTTTAATAAAGATAATTTATATTGTATAATTATATATTTTAATGGATTGGAAGTATAAATAGATTATATTTTTTCTATTTAATCCAATGATGGTCATTTTAAGTAATTTCACCTTGAAATTGGACATAAACAAGTGTCAAACTTTTGATAGTTATTATTTCTTAAAAATACGCCTTTTGGTTTCGAAAGCATGAATCAATTTTAAATTAATAAATGAAACTTTTATGTTTTTAATTTGGTAAAATAGAAATCATTTTTGGATTAGGAATAATGAAATTATCCTAGGGTGAAATTTTGGTACTTTTCAGATAACTTTTATATTTTGATAAATAGTAAAAAATTAATAAATTTTATTTAAAAACAAATTTTTAATCGAAATAATTAATAGTGATAAATTATGAATTTGAGTGGTTTTAAATTATATTTAAAATATATTTTTACCATGTAATACAATGTGGGTCATTGAACATAATTTCACATTTAAACCAGACATAAAGAAGTGTCAATCTTTTGATAGTTAGTATCTCTTAAAAACACTATTTTTGTTTTAACAACAGGAATTAATTTTAAAATAATTTCTGCCACTTCTGTGTTTTTAATATGGAAAAATGGATTCCATATTTGGAATCAGGATGTTCAAATTGTGTAAATAGGTAACTTTTATTTTTAGACATTTTGGATAATTACTTCGGTAAATATTTTATTTACCATGGTTAAAGGGTAAATCCAGTAAACAAGGGTTAAAAATAATATTATAATAATACTAAATTACCATAAAACGTTTCTTAACCCTATTGGTTGATACATGATCGACCATGGGAATCTTTGGGTTGATTTTGGGACCCCATGGATCCACTTGTAAGTGATAGGGACACTTTATTTTAATTAAGTTAAAATGAATACAAAAATGACACAAGCATATATCTTTTAAGAAAACAATTGTTACATAGAGTTATATATGTTAGATTTTAGACTATAAATATTCATTAGAAAGATAAAATAATTTACTACATAATGATATTTTATTTATAATTTTGAGACATTAAATAATTTAATTTATTAATGACACAATGGTGATGAAGTAATTACCATAATAGTGAAAAATTAGAATAATTGATATTATAAATACCCAAATAATTATAATTTGAGACTTTTATTGAATTAAACTAATCTTATAGGTTAATATGACGTATTAGGATTTGTTTAATTAACTTTTTTCGAATTAATCATTCTGTTATGAGTTTCACAAAATTAAACTGTTGAATAGTGTCAAAATTGACATAAAAGTGTTTTTAAAACAAATATTATATTATTTATTGATATTAAATTCCTAAAAATCTAAGGATCGTCCAAGAGACTTATATCATGATAGGGGTATCATTAATTGACCACATGGGGGTCTATTGGATGTTTATGGTAAGTTTATTAACCATATAATATAAAAATACAAAGATACATTGTAAAAGTGAAACTAATTAACTAAGAGTTAATACTTAAAGATAAGTTTAATGTAATGACCCAAACCTGTATAAATTCTATTGGTTGAGTTGTTTTCGACCCCTCCCAACCTTAACCTTTAAATAAAAAACTTTTGAGCTATTAGAAACCGAATATGAATTTATTATAAATTAATATTTCTAGGTTTTCCAAAGGTTCCCCTCGCCCCTCTTATAAAAGGGCACTCCTCCTTCTAATTTCTTCACATATTCAAAGTCTTTTGGTTTGGCCAACCCCTGCCCAAATACTCTTTCAACTTCCCTCACTATAACTTGGAGACCTTAGTTTGATCAGAAATCCATCCTATGGAGCCCTTTTGATCAAATCAAAAGGAAGAGCCCGAAGAAAAGGTAATGTATTCACCACCCCTTTTCATGTTCCTTTCTTATTCCACTTATTCATTCATTGTTATTACCATTCTAAAATAATAACTCCAGTACAACCATATTCATTATTCTATCCACCCTTTTAATAACATGTCATCATACGTGCGTACGTACGGCTTACCGTCTCCACGTCGTGGTGTAATTGTTATTCAATATATTATTATTTGGATGGGTATAATAATGATGTGTAACTCATGTAAATAATAAATATAACATGATAATTATTCTGTATATATGATATACCATCCAATTATATATTATTTTAATATCAAAAGAATGATATTGTCACTCGTGCGTACGTACAGACTACCGTCTCCACGAACGCTATGAGATTCATTATCCATTATATACATTCAAGTATAATTATCATTTGATGATTTAAAAATAGTATCTAAGGACTTGATATTATTCTGGATATGAATAATATACATCCTATTAATAACGAATATGTCTCACATAACAAAGAATATAAAGTAAAATGAACCTGTTAACACCCGAAATGACGATAATTCTTAGATATTGTTATCAAATCAATGATAAAAGAACATATATGATATCATATTAATGTAAATTATTATTTTATAATTCAATAACAATTATTTCACCATTATACAGGAGGTTAACCTACCATCGACCAAGGAAAAATTACAAAGTATGGGGTTTCTTAACTCACTCTTAATTTCATGAGAATTCCATTGTTCATCAGTTAATTATTTCATGTGGTGTATATGTATTGCCCATGATTGTATTCATTGTGTAATATACTTTAGTTTATGGGTATTTACATCTTCATGGTATGATCCTTCTTTCATGGGTGTATGCTTCGTAAGTTACCTAATCGATAAGGGAATTTAAAATTTCAATTTCCACTCATTTGGCTTTACGCGTACTTCATTGATTATATTACCCAAAGATTATGTGTGGAATAAATATTCATTTGATTATGTCATAATTTCCACTCCCTTTCCTGTGGATATAATTTTGATACACATAATCACTCCATTGATAATTTCTCAAGTCATTGATATGAATTTGATAAGAGTAATTTTAACTCATTATCCATTTGTTGAGTTAAACATCCAATTCATTGGTGTTGTTTTTACAAGAATATGTGTGAATGTCCTTGATTGTTTTACACTGAATATCCAATCATATTTAGTGTATTTATATTTTTCACACATAATTATGTCGTTGATTTATCCTTAACCTAAGGAAACGGCCTTTATGAGATATTTCATCTCAATTTACATTCCATTGAGACTTCTTTGTCGTTATACACCAAATCACTTTTATGTGGTGTATATAATGTACTTTGACAGAGTATATCATGAATTACTTTATTCATATGATATTAAAATGTTTTGATTACCTCAATTATTTGTATTCAAGTGTCTCTCTTTTGGTTAGAAACTCTAACTAAAATACCATTTTTAAATGTTTTAAAGACTTATTCCTCTAAATATTGCTCATTAATGTCCATGTTTTAAAAATTGTTTTAAGGATTTATTTATATGGACATTAAAGTTGTAAAATTAAAACTCCTTTTAAAAGTTTAAAAGTGGTATGGGGCACAATGATTCAAAAATCTATTTTTAAATGGCTTCTTGACAAATAGTGTGACTTTTAAATGATTTCAAGAAAAAGGGGGATATTTCTCTCAAATAGTTTTGACGATTATTTTCATCTATGGCAACATCCTTCATTATTCTTGATTGAGGTTAGTGTGATAAAATACAATATTCCATATTTTATCAAATGAGTTATGTTTCACTATGGATGTGCTATTTTTATACCATTCATGGTTTGTGGTTAATGTATTGACATTTCCTATGCTAGTTTTAATACGAATGTTTATTTTATTTTTAAACCTGTTCATATGAGGCATGCATTGGACTTAATAAGTGACTGGTGGAGCCCTCTATAGCTTCTCGATGCATCGGTAGGTCTCATGAGACAAACTAGTGTTTTGGCACAAGGCCTTGGAAAAATCTTATTTGTAGTCTTGGCATGAGGCCTTGGCTATGTGGTTATGATAGTCTGACATTATGCATTCCATAATTATGAAAGTGGTTATTGATATTTCATGTGATTGTTCGACTAGTAGAATATCCATGTGAATAAGTAAATGGAATTATTTCATTTTATCTTTGCAATATTATGCTATAGTTCAAGTTTAAAAGGCTTTTGTTTTAATTATAAATTGCCTTAAATGTTTATGCTTATCTATGAAAGCTTATGCTATAATGTTATCCTTACTGAGCATCTGAACTCACCCCTTTCAATGTTTTACTTTTCCCAGGATTATGAAGAAGTAATTTATGAATCACCTTCAAGGATAGTATGAGGGGATATGAAGACAAGATGTTTTTTTATGATGTAATGTAAAACTTTATGATTGTATCTAGTGTTTCCAAGGCTACTAAACTAATCGGTCTTTCGAGACTTTTCTTTCTTGTGATCATGCCAATGTTATGTAATAATGCACCGACTCTGGGTAACTAGGGTCGGGGCGTTACAGTTGGTATCATAGGAAGTTTAGTACAAAACTTGGAAGCTAGATTTAGATAAACTCTGATTAGAGAACGTATACCTAAGATAAACATTGAGGATTAGTATAGAATAACTTCCTAGAATTTTGATATTGTAGATATTTTGTGAGTTTTCCGAGCAATACATCCCTTTCTGGATACGATCAGGTAGAGGCGGCTCTGGAATAGATGTAACTAGGGGTAAAACCCGAAAACACATCTTTGAGCTAGACTCGAACGGGAACTAGTGCACGACAACAGGCCTTGCTGCACTCTTGGTTACGACACTCCCAGGGGATATTCTTAGGATAATTTACATTTTCTTTAAAAACCGATTTAATGTAATATATATATAAGATGAGAGTAAATGACCTTGGTTAATCCTAATGTGTTTCAAATTGAGAATATGGTGACATGTTAATCTCTAAATGATTTTATGACTAATGTTACTCATACAATGCTTTCTAGTTTTAGTCAATGGTTGGAATCCAAGGAAGTCATAGTGACTTTGAGAATGATGTACAAGGTGGGAACGGTGGTGGAAATGAGCAACAAAATGGAATGTTGATAGGCGTAAAAGATATCATCTTTATGCCAAATCAGTTTTCCAAAAATATGATCAACAACATATATATTAACCAACTCCCGGACTCAACAAGGAAGAGAAAGGTGATGACTGATAAGAGCTCCAGCAGTGGAGACCATGGAGAAAGGAATCCCCAATTTCCATCATGCAGGAAATATGGAAGGAGACACCCAGGAAAGTGTCTCAATGGGACAAAGAAATGCTTTACATGCAGGAAGGAAGGACATAAAGTGAATAATTGCCGAAGAAAAATGAAGAGTACTATGGACGAAGATAAAAATGGTCCCAAGAGTCCATTTACAGTCATTTTCCGTAAATGTAGGGGACCTAGCCATTACCTGAGTGAATACCCTATTCTATAGGATATTTTCATGGTCAAAGAAGAATCTATGTGGAAATAAATTGTTGGAGAAATGTTTAAAAAGTATTAGTGCTCCTTGTTTATGGGTTTACTTTGGAATAATTTTCTCTTGTATTTGTAACCCCGCAGTTTTCCATGTGAGAATGATATTTGAGGAAAAATTATCTCTTCTCTTGTGGATATAGGTATAAATAGCCATTTGGTTTTATATTATCATTGGGGTTTGAGAGAGTTATAAGTTATTATAATTTGGGATGAAAATGCAAGGTATGATAAAAAAATTTGTGGTTAAATTATGTTATGGTATTTTGATGAATTTATCTCATTTTGTTAATATTATAAAATATAGTATTTGAAAAAGGACAACACATAGACTGTGTGACAACCTGTCGCGGGAATCGAACCCACAGCAAAAGTGTGATTGGGATTTATCTCCTACCACTGGACTACGTGAAGTCCCTAGATAGTGTGACTAATTATTTTTAGTTAAATGATTTTATTGATCAATAATATATTGATTTGGGTTCTTATGTCTTATCAAATGAATACCCTTGGTATAGGAAAATGATTTGGTGATTAAGTGATAAGTGTTATTTTGGAAGATGTTCGCTTTGTTGGGAACACTACATGACCAAGGAAAATAGAATACTATGGGGTTTTCATTTTTGGAGTAATGGTAGTTTTTATCTATGTTTTTATTGTGGATTTATAGTTATTTGGGTTATTTATGGAAATGATTAACCTATAATAGAGAATATGTGATGAGGTTAATTTCTTTTAAGTATGTGACATTAAGAGTTTTTGATGTCATTTGGAGATACAATTTAACATGGGAGACTACATAATCAAATTCTTCTATGTTTTGGGTTTCAATATTAGTTTGGATTATATTGAAGGATTTTAAGGACAATTGATTGTTGAATGGTATTTATTTAACTTTGAGGTATTATTGGTTTAATATTAGAAATTAAGATTAGTGATTATTTTGCTCAAGGAATATCCTTTTGGGGGATAATTAGATCTTGTACTCACAATTTTGGTTTTGATTAATCTCTAAAGACAATGTAAATATATAGTTTATCCTGCATGTATCATGTGATTTTATAGAAGTTTATTCTAGCTCTTCCAGTGTGACCAAGTCTTCTTGAATACTCATTGTTTAAAAAAATGAGTTAGTAGTGGAAATTTATTAAAGAATGGAACTCTACTTAAAAAGTAAGTATATATCTTTATATTCTTATTCAATATCATAAATGAATTCCTCATCCATATGTAATGTAACTTAAAACAAAAAATGTTGTCTGTTTACTTTTCCTACTAGGAGATTAATGAACGTTTGTCCCAACACAAGTTTGTGGTTTTCTTATTGTTAACTTTCTCCTAATCATGATTTCTATCCCTCTCCATCAGAACTTGACACTTAGTTTATCATCCATGTCCATGTTTTCCTACCTAGAATCCTAGTATGGGTTATCTTGGGTGACCTTTATACCTCTCTTTCTTTCTTTTAAAGTGATAGTTTTACTGAATCTTTTTCCGATGTGGGACTTTCCATTATATTATTAGGCCCAATTTTTTAAAATTGCGAGGATGCAATTTATTGAAGGATGGGTGAATGTAACACCCCAATCTTCCATGGTACACTTCTCTTTGAATAATACAAATAGCGTGTGTTGTACGCAACACTGAGTTCAAGTACACCACGACTTACCAAACTAGCCGTTTAAAAGAGGTTATGAATAGTATTAACTGAATTTTAAATATTATATTATCCTTATAATTTTAATCCATATTATGAGTTTCTATGACATGATTTATTAACAAATTCTTTTTTTAGATAAAAGAAGTATTTTTCAAAAAATGAAATTTTACCACCTTTTAATGGAGAAGCATTTTTAAAACCAATATTTGAAACTTTTATATATTCAATTTGACAAAATGAAATTCTTCATTAGAATCGGTACATAAGAATTTAGTATCAATAATGTTTTTATGTCTTTCTGATAACTTTCATATTTGGGTGAATAGTGAAAAATTACTAAATTTTAACTGAAAACAACTTTTTTTTAATCAAAATAATTTATATTGTTAAATTATACATTTTAATGGTTTGTAAGTATAAATAGATTATATGTTTACTATTTAATCCAATGATGGTCATTTTAAGTAATTTCACCTTGAAATTGGACATAAACAAGAGTCAAACTTTTGATAGTTATTATTTCTTAAAAATACGCCTTTTGGTTTCGAAAGCAGGAATCAATTTTAAATTAATAAATGCAACTTTAATGTTTTGAATTTGGTAAAATAGACTTCATTTTTGGATTCGTAATAATGAAATTATCCTAGGGTGAAATTTTGGTACTTTTCGGATAACTTTTATATTTTGATGAATAGTAAAAATTACTAAATTTTAATTACAAACAACTTTTTAATCGAAATAATTAATAGTGATAAATTATTAATTTGAGTGGTTTTAAATTATATTTAAAATATATTTTTACAATGTAATACAATGTGGGTCATTGAACATAATTTCACATTTAAACCAGACATAAACAAGTGCCAATCTTTTGATAGTTATTATCTCTTAAAAACACGCTTTTTGTTTTAAAAATGGGAATTAATTTTAAATTAATTTCTGCCAATTATTTGTTTTTAATTTGGAAAAATGGATTAAATATTTGGAACCATGATGTTCAAATTGTGTAAATAGGTAACTTTTTTTTTTAGACATTTTGGATAATTACTTCGGTAAATATTTTATTTACCATGGTTAAAGGGTAAATCCGGTAAACAAGGGTTAAAAATAATATTATAATAATAATAAATTACCATAAAACGTGTCTTAACCCTATTGGTTGATACATGATCGACCATGGTCATCTTTGGGTCAATTTTGGGACCCCATTGATCCACTTGTAAGTGATAGGGACACTTTATTTTAATTAAGTTAAAATGAATACAAAAATGACACAAGCATATATCTTTTAGAAAAACAATTGTTACATAAGGTTATATATGTTAGCATTTAGAGTATAAATATTCATTAGAAAGATAAAAATATTTACTAAATAAGGATATTTTATTTATAATTTTTAGACATTAAACAATTTAATTTATTTATGACACAATGGTGATGAAGTAATTACCATAATAGTGAAAAATTAGAATAATTTATATTATAAATACCCAAATAATTATAATTTGAGAATTTTATTGAATTACACTAATTTTCTAGTTTAATATGACTTATTAGTATTGATTTAATTAATTGTTTTTTAATTAATCATTCTGTTATGAGTTTCACAAAAATCAACTATTGAATAGTGTCAAAATTGACATAAAAGTGTTTTTAAAACAAATATTATATTATTAATTGATATTAAATTCATAAAAATATAAGGTTCATCCAAGAGACTTATATCATGATAGTTTTATCATTAATGGACCACTTTGGGGTATCTTGGATGTATATGGTAAGTTAATTAACCATATAATATAAAAATACAAAGATATATTGTAAAAGTGAAACTAATTAACTAAGAGTTAATACTTAAAGATAAGGTTAATGTAATGAACCAAACCTGTCTAAATTCTATCGGTTGAGGTGTTTTAGACCCATCCCCACCTTAACCTTTAAATAATAAACTTTTGAGCAATTATAAACCGGATATTAATTTATTATAAATTAATATTTCTTGCTTTTCCAAAGGTGACCATCACCCCTCTTATAAAAGGGCACTCCTCCTTCTCATTTATTAACACATTCAAAGTGGTTTGGTTCGGCCAAAACCTGACCAAATACTCTCTTAACTTCCCTCAATACAACCTAGAGACCTTATTTTGATCAGAAATAAATCCTATGGAGCCCTTTTGATCAAATCAAAACGAAGAACCCGAATAAAAGTTAATGTTTTCACCACCCCTATTCAAGTTCCTTTCTTCTTCCACTTCTTTATTCTTTGTTATTACCATTCTAAAATAATAAATCCAGTATCATATATAAACTGTGATGTTATTATAAATATGGTACAACCATATTCAGTATTCTATCCACCCTTTTAATAACATGTCACTATATGTGCGTACGTACGGCTTACCATCTCCACGTAGTGGTGTAATTGTTATTCAATATATTATTATTTGGATGGTATAATAATGATGTGTAACTCATGTAAATAATAAATATAACATGGTAATGATTCTTTATATATGATATACCATCCAATTATATATTATTTTAATATCAAAAGAATGATATTGTCGCTCGTGCGTACGTACGGACTACCGTCTCCACGAACGCGATGAGATTCATTCTCCATCATATCCATTCAAGTATAATTATCATTTCATGATTTAAAAATAGTATCTAAAGACATTATATGATTCTGGATATGAATAATATACATCCCATTAATAACGAATATGGCTTACATAATAAATAATATAAAGTAAAATGAACCCGTTAACATCCGAAATGACGATAATTCTAAGATATTATTAACAAATCAATGATAAAAGATCATATATGATATCATATTAATATAAATTATTATTTTATAATTCAATAACAATTATTTCACCATTATACTGGATGTTAACCTACCGTCGACCAAGGAAAAAGTACAAAGTAAGGGGTTTCTTAACTCACTCTTAATTTCGTGAGAATTCCATTGTTCACCACTTAATAATTTCATGTGGTGTATGTATACTTACCATGATTGTATTCATTGTGTAATATACTTTAGTTTATGGGTATTTACATCATCATGATATGATCCTTCTTTCATGGCTGTATGTTTCGTATGTTACCTAATCGATAAGGGAATTTGAAATTTCAGTTTCCACTCATTTGGCTTTACGCATACTTCATTGATTATATTACCCCAAGATTATGTGTGGAATCAATATTCATTTGATTATGTCATAATTTCCACACCCCTTCTAGTAGATATACTTTTGATACACATAATCACTCCATTGATAATTTCTCAAGTCATTGATATGAATTTGATAAGAGTAATTTTAACTCATTCTCCATTTGTTGAGTTAAACATCCAATTCGTTGGTGTTGTTTTTACAAGAATATGTGTGAATTTCCTTGATTGTTTTACATTGAATACCCAATCATATTTAGTGTATTTATATTTGTCACACATAATTATTTCTTTGATTTATCCTTAACCTAAGGATACGGCCTTTATGAGTGATTTCATCTCAATTTACATTCCATTGAGACTTCTTTGTTGTTATACACCAAATCACTTTTATGTGGTGTATATAATGTAGTTTGACATAGTATATCATGAATTCCTTTATTCTCATGATATTACAATGTTTTGATTACCTCAATTATTTGTATTCAAGTGTCTCTTTTGGTTAGAAACTCTAACTAAAATACTATTTTTAAATGTTTTAAAGACTTATTCCTCTAAATCTTTCTCAATAATGTCCATGTTTTAAAAATTGTTTTAAGGATTTATTTATATGGACATTAATGTTTAAAAATTAAAACTCCTTTTAAAAGTTTCAATGTGGTATTGGACAATTTGATTCAAAAATCTATTTTTAAATGGCTTCTTGACAAATAGTGTGAATTTTAAATGATTTCAAGAAAAAGGGGGATATTTCTCTCAAATAGTTTTGACGATTATTTTCATCTATGGAAACATCCTTCATTATTCTTGATTGAGGTTAATGTGATACAATACAATCTTCCATATTGTATCAAATGAGTTATGTTTGACTATGGATGTGCTATTTTTATACCATTCATGGTTTTTGGTTAAAGTATTGACATTTCGTATGCTAGTTTTAATACGAATGTTTATTTTATGTTTAAACTTGTTCGTATGTGGAATGCATTGGACTTAATAAGTGACGGGTGGAGCCCAATATAGCTCCTCGATGCATCGGTAGGTCTCATGAGACAAACTAGTGTCTTGGCACAAGGCCTTGAAAAAATCTTATTTGTAGTCTTGGCACGAGGCCTTGGCTATGTGGTTATGATAGTTTGGAATTATGCATTCCATCATTATGAAAGTGGTTATTGATATTTCATGTGATTGTTCGACTAGTAGAATATCCATGTGAATAAGTAAATGGAATTATTTCATTTTATCTTTGCCATATTATGCTGAAGTTCAAGTTTAAAAGTCTTTTGTTTTAATTATAAATTGCCTTAAGTGTTTATGCTTATCTATAAAATCTTCTGCTATAATTTTATCCTTACTGAGCATCTGAGCTCACCCCTTTCAATGTTTTACTTTTCCCATGATTATGAAGAAGTAATTTATGAATGACATGTAGGGATAGTATGAGGGGATATGAAGACAATATGTTTTTTTATAATGTAATGTAAAACTTTATGATTGTTTCTAGTGTTTCCAAGGCTACTAAACTAATCGGTCTTTCAAGACTTGATCTTTCTTGTGATCATGCCAATGTTATGTAATAATGCACCGACTCTGGGTAACTGGGGTCGGGGAATTACAGGAGTAATGTAAAGACCCATAAAATTAAAGGGAAATTTTTTCATAATTTCCTTTGAGATTTTACAAGAACGCAGTTTCTGACGGCACCTGATTCCGAGGCCCGGTGTGTCCAGAATCAATTTCCGAAGATTAGCTTGGGTACGTTTAGTGAACGAACGAGTGGGTTTTCCTAACTTTTGAACCGGTGCTCGGAATCGAAATCTAAGGGAACCAATGAAACCGCAGTACCGGTAATTGCTTATGAACACCTTTTCCAGAGTTCTGTTTTCTCGGGTGAGGTTATTAATTAAATGGGTTAACTAAAGAATAAAATAAAATATTGTGCTACAAATTTTATTTCTATTCTAGGTAGTTCAAACCTATGCTTGGTGGTTGGAGTGGGACCCACTAATATCCTAACTCTTATGTAGGATATTAGTGAAGTAGGGCCCACACGATCCCCACCCCTTAAAATCCCTTTTAACCTCCCTCTCGCGCATTTAATATGTAGCTCACCCACACCCCTTTTAAATACCAAGTCAACTTTCTTATTTACTGAATTGAATTAAGTTATTCAATGTAACCAATTCTTGAATTCTTTTTGAATTTCGAATTGGATTTTGGCTTGTGTGTGTTAATTAAATAAGACAAAGTCTTATTTCTTTAAGGGTTATTTCGTTGTGTGAGAAGGTTGGAGAGGAATTGCTCAAGACTGGGAATCTTTATCTTCCTCCTTGAAGAACGCAGAGAACAAAACATCACCAACGAAGAATGCCGACCTCCAACGAAGGATGACGAATAACGCTGATTCCTCGGAGATCGACAACGCGACACCGTGTACCGAGACGCTATGTACCGCGACACTGATGGTCTTCTTCTCCACGACGCCATGTACCGCAATGTCGTGTACCGCGGCGCTGAAGATCCTCCTTCCGCGACGCCGTCTTTTACTACGTCCTTTTCCCATGACAAACCTCGTTCAATGACTTCATCGAGGTAGGGGTTTGGTTTTGTTCGTGAATAATTCTTTGCATTCCTCATTTAATATCTGGTCCGCCTGTTATCAATTTAACAGGAGGAGGTCATACCACCCGAACATGGTCGATCCTCCTCCACCTTTGATGTTGTGTTCGATGCGGCTCAAACAAAGGCGGTGCGGTGCAACGGCACTGCGCAGAAACAAGGAGGAATGCGGCGAAGGAGCGTGGCGTCGCGCCGTTGAGGCCGAACGAAACTGTCGCCGGAGTCAGGGCCGCTAAGGCGATTCGAAGACTCTGCAGATTGTTTATTGATGTTTGGATCGACGGGTGATCACAGAACGTGCCACCGAGGAGATTTTAGGTATTCGTAGTAAAGTACGAGACCTGAGATGACCACTGGCGAAGACGGAGGGCGAAACGGACCACCAGAGTGCATCCGGTGGTCCGCAGAAAGCGGCGGCGGTGTGGCCCACCGGCGCGGCGGTGCCGGCGAACGGTGGCAGAGGAGACTGTCATGGCTGAGCTGCAGCGGACAGGAATGGCTACGCCATTCCGGGATTAGGGGGAGGCACGGCTTAATTGTCGCGCTGTTTCGGTCAACCGGGGAGGGCGGGGGGACACCCCCCCTCCGGTCTTCGCTGGCCACGCGGGTCGCACCCGTGCCAGGCCAACCGGCCGCGCCCTAATGGGCCGACCCCGGACCCGGGTCGGGTCGACCCAGTTCGGGCTGACACAGGGGTGGTTTTTCCGGGCCGGGCCGGGCCCAGAGCCACCCATTTCGGACTGTTTTCAGTCATTTTCCCATATCTTGGGGTTCAGACCTCTGATCGACGCACCGTCATTTGTGTTGGGATCCTTGGATCGAGACGGTTGATTCAGTTAATTACACTCAAGTTTTAGGAGAACTTTGGGTACAGATGGGTTGGTTCATACACGAAACCAACCAGTACCTCTGCTCGAGGATTGGACGCAGTTGGAGTACGGTCGGGTTGGTTTTGACTTAAAAACCAACCGGGCCCCTGGAACGAAAAAAATAACTCTCAGACCAGGCATCCGATTAACGCACCATCTGTCGCGTTGAGTTCCTATTGTCGATACAGAACATTGAGATACATCAACTCCGGACTACATGTCAGTTGATGTATCGAACCCTTGGCTCGTGGAGCGGACCCTCCTGGAAACGAGCATGCTGTGTGTGGGATCCCTAGAGCTGGTTGCGACTGCGACGATGATGATGACTACACTAAAATCCTGCATGGGTTCGGAAGTAACGAATACTGCACTGAAGTCCTCTGTGGGTTCGGCAGTGATGAAGACTGCACTGAAATCCTCTGTGGGTTCGGCAGTGATGAAGACTGCATTGTAATCCTCCGTGGGTTCAGCAGCAATGAAGACCGTACTGAAATCCTCCGTGGGTTCGATGACGATGAAGAATGCACTATAATCCTCCGTGGGTTCGGCAGCGATGAAGACCGTATTTAAATCCTCCATGGGTTTGACTGCGATGAAGACTGCACTGAAATCCTCTGTGGGTTCAGCAGCGATGAAGACCGTACTGAAATCCTTCGTGGGTTCGATGACGATGACAACTTTTCTTGTATCCTACGTGGTTCTGGTAGGGTTTGACTTTGTTCTTGCTATCCTACGTGGGTCTGGCAGAGTATTTGGTTTGTATCCTATGTGGGTTCGACAACTTAGATGGTTTAGTATCCTACGAGGGTCCCAGCATAGATGAATTAGTGGCTATATCTGATCATCTTTGTCACCTTACGAAGAAGTATACCTATGTGATTTGAGTCTTGACTTTCAATCATTATCTTCGATATGATTGACTTGTTTTCCTATGTGGATTGTGTTGTGCTTTCCTATGTGGATTGGGTTGTACTATCCTGTGTGGACATGATCGAACTTGGGCTCGGATGTTGGAGCCGAACAGAAATTAATGACTTAGTTATATGTATGGGCATATACAAAAGTACTGTTGGATGTTACTTTGTGATTGTACATTTCCTTTGTGGATTATCCTTTCTGGATTCTGGGAGACCTTAGGGGGTCTCGGGGTCCCTACTGAGTAGCGTATACTCACCCCTACACGAGCTATGCCCGCACAACATTGTGTTGGATACAGACGATGGACAACACTGATCATGGTTGAGGCTTGTGGAGCAAGTCGGTACCTGGAGGTGGACCACTGGGCAGGACGTACATGGAGCGGACGGCTGGACCCGAGGAGCTGAGGAGGCTATCTGTACCCACCCTTCAGGTGGGACTTCCAATGGACGGCTTGACGTTGCTGCTTTACTATGAGTTGTTGTACTTTCTTTCTAGTTGAACATTACATTCAGTTTGGGTTTGTACTCTGGTCCATTTACTTTCCGCAAATACTATTGTACCTAGTTTTACAAAGTGTTTTCTTCTGCTAGCTTTCTCAGTGGTGTTTGTTTCCTTTATAAAGGCAATTCCTTCCCCTTTGTCGGGATTTACACCTTTGGTGCTAGTCTTCAGCCCCTGGCCTATGGGAGGCAGGCTTGGGGTAGTCACGACACGGGCCCCAAGGACGGGTTGTGACAATTTTGTCCAACATTTATAAATTTGACCTATTCTGAGATAGATCAAGTGTTCTTCCAACTCCTCTAGACTAATTTTTCTTGAATAACAATAGCATAAACATGAAAAACTGATTTGAGAAGGTTGATATGCATAAAATTTTGAAAAATTGATGAATTCATTCACCCTATCTTTATACTCTGTTCGCATATGATTTATATCCATCCATTTTCAAATCATATACATCCTATTTAATTCAGTAATATTAATATTTTTCAAAATAAATAATTACAAAAAAGGGGCCTTTCAAATAAGGGGAACCCAACATTTTATTGTTTCAAATAATTTTATAATGTTTTGAAGGAAATGAGTAATTGAATTTAATAAAATAATTACTTCACTAGTGGTAGGTGTTATCTTATGAATTCATCCACAATGATAATCGATACCTGGTATAGGTTGACTACTGCTCATGGCAGTTCAATCAATATAGGTGCATTTCCAGAAGATATGGGGGATGAGTCTCAGGCAACAAAATGAAAAATTAAATGTTTGGTAGATGAAGATGATGAGGATGAAAGTTTTCTCCATAAATCTAAATGTTCCAAGGCTATGGAGTTGGAGAAGGATGCAGAAGTGAGGTCGTGATGGATATCATATGGGTTGGATGGTGTCAGTGACATGCCTTTTCTGTGGTGTTATTATCAATCTAAATTATGTAGGATGTGAGATTCTATGTATCAATGAGGTTTCTAAAAGTTAATATTATCATATAAATATAGTCAAAACCCTTTTTTCCTTACACATGTTTTCATTTATAAATATAGATACCACTTGTCCCATTGCATTTATAAATATAGATAACACTCATTTTTTTGACACACATTTTATGGAGTGTTTGAAAAAGAAAATAAAATCAGTGATATTAGTTAGTAATTAGTTAATAAATATTAATATTCAGTTATAATTATTGTGAATTAATTTGATATTAATTAGTAATCATTTTAAAATATAAGAAATTATTAATTAAGCCTAGTTATTATTAATTAAAATAGTTATAGTAATTTTTAAATATCTTATTAAAAATTAATTATGATAAATGATTACTAGTTATTATTAATTATTAGTTAATAATTTTTTGAATAACAAATTACTTTTAAATATTAACTATTTATATTTTAATAAATTACCCAATAATAAATATTGATTTTTGTTAGTAAATAACTAAGAATTGATATTAATTAAAAATTATTATTCACATTTATTAATTATACCGTAATTAATTAATAAAGATTTAAAATGACTAGTATTAACTATCAAGTAAGTGATATTCAATATTAAGTAATTTGTAATAATTTTTAAATTACTAATTAAAAGTACTTATTAATTAATAACAAATTATTTATATTATTTATTTATTAATTACTAATTAATTAACAAGTATTAATACTAATTTTCAATTACCAACTTCTAGCTAATATTAAGTATTAAATCATCCAAATTAATTATTAAGTTACTAAAAATATTTATTAATTAATGACTTATTATTATTCATATTAATTAATTAATTGATTTATTTTAATATTAAATAATAATTTTCAACTACTAATTGATATTAAATATTAATTAATTAATCCAAAATAATTATTAAAATAAAAGACATATTATTAGGTACTTACAAATTGTTTTCCATATTTACTAATTAATTATGACTTAATTAATATATATTATTAATATAGTAATTAAGTGATATTAAGTAGCAATTAATTGATAATAATTATTGAAATAAAAATATTTATTATAATTTTATAATTATAAATAATTTTATATATAATTTAATTTATAAATAAATATATTTATAAATATTTGTGTATAAATATAAATATATTTATATATATTTATATAATTAGAAATATATAATTCTATATATTTATTCTGAAAACATTCAGGGTCAAGCCCCTTCTTATTAAAATAAAGAAAAAGAAACAAGCACATGAAAATGGAGGGAGTCAAAAAAGGGCAAGCCCACATCCAATAGAAAAAACAGAAACACAAGTATCACTACAATCATGATCAAAGTTACAACCAAAATGTTCTACATCATTAGTATACTCCTACTCTGGTTGCAAATTCGTCTGATTAAAATGTGCAATATACTTCTCCTTGTGCTTCTCCAACTCTGGAGTGAGTTGAGCCGATCTAGAAGACATGCTTTGCTCACAACCTCGATTTGAATCATCACAGACACCCCAACCTCAACCTTTTGAAAGCCTACCCCATCTCCAAGTTTTATGAAGAATCATTACATCATTCTCTCTAGTTTCATCAAGGGTGTCTTTGATAAAATTACTAACAGAATCAAGTTCCTCCAAACTATTCCCCTATGTGACATTCTTTGACCTATCAGATTTTTGATCATAAACTATAGGTGACTTAGAATGAAAGCCAATTTTCCTTGGAACCATTTTGAAACCTTCATTATCCTCATTTCTCTTACATTTATGGCTTCCCAAGATCACTCCCTTATGGATAGAACTCGTGGCTTGCATAGCCTCTTCCCTCTAGATATCCACCAATCTCTCTAAAAATGCAAAAGAGTCCACAATCTCACCGGTCTTTTGTTTGCCTTTAATGGTTGAGGAAACCTTAGTCATAGCTTGTGCATTAATATCTTTAATACCTTTTGTTCTAATGGATTTTTCAATATAAGAATGACTAAATGCTTTCCTTATGGGTGTAATTCATCTAAGTTCACCATTGCACTTTTCCCATCACCAAAATGAGTTACCTCATCAACAATATTCGACCAAACCCTCTTCTTACCAAAGCCCTACATAGGAATATTAATGGATTGTTGGGTGCTCTCCCCATCCACTTCCCTGATGACATTAGCTGGTTGTCCTTCATATTGACCAACATTATGTCCATCAACATTGGAGACAATCTATAATTGCCGAACCTTTTGAGTATCAATAATACCTGATTTCCTTCTTATTTTGAAACATGAATCCTTACCATGACCTCGAATATGAAAACCTCATAGAAAAATGATCTCTTATATTTGGAGAGATCATGCCCAATGATATTAAGTTCCATGAGAAATTTAGGAACCCTCTCATAAACAATATTAAAGTCAAAATTATCTTCATCAGTTGAAAAAAATACATGGTCAACCAGAGTTGAACCCAAATCAACCTAAACTAGAAAGCATGAAAAGTGTCCAAACCTCACAATCTTGGTTTCATTATCCATTTTATTGGGGAGACCAATCGACATGAGAATTCTATATAGGATTTTTGGATGCCAAAGGATCTGAGGAAGACCATAGACCTTAACCCAGATTTGGGAGGAAGAATCACTTGTATCTAACATATTGAATTTTTTTTCCATTCATTAATGTTTATAAAGTCATTATTAAGAGATATATAATTGAACCCCCAACCTCGTATTATCAACTCCTTATAAGGGAAAATAATATGATAGAACCCACATCATAACAAGACATATGTCGAATTACAGAAGCCTTAAATTTTTAACAATCGGTCAAAGAAATAAAAAATCACCAGTAGAATGGATCCTCTAGGAAAAAGAAGTTTAGAAATGATAGATTGTTTAATAGTTTCAAGTCAATTTGACACTGCATACCGATATGCCATAACTTGGTAAATGATTCCCTTATAATGAATGGAAAAGGTAGTCGACCCATTGTAGAGGGAGAATGAGAATATACCCACATCCTCAGCTGTAGTCAGACCCTCATGACCTCGTTGCTTTGTGAAATCGTCATTGATCTTACACACATCACCAACCTTGGGATGATTTTTCCACTTTACTTCAGCACCAGTAACTGAATTCTCAACCTCAACTAGAACAAGGTGCTTCAATCCAGCAATAGTAACTGAATCATCTTCAATCAGAACTCGCCACATTGATCCAACATCAACCACATCATACTCTATCAGATCTTGCTGGTTCAATCCAGCATCGGCCAAATCTTCCTCGATTTGATCTCTATGCTTATATCTAGCACCGACTACATCATCCTCGACCAGATCTCACCTCTTCAAACATGCACCGAAAATACCTTCCACAAGTAGACCTTGCCACTACTTCAACGATCCAACACTAGTACCCACAACCCGTCGAGCATCCTCCCTTCATGTAGAGTCCGCACCTTTGACCTGCACAAAAACAAATAAATGAGTGATTAACATGGAAAACCCTACATCTACAACGAAACACCATGGGATCACCATGGGACCCACTGCTTTGCCATCTTCTTATTCTATATATTTATCAATACATAAGTATATACAATTATAAATATAATAAATATATTTTATTTAAATATATATATATATATTTATAATTTTATAAATTCTTTTAAAAAAGATTATATATATTTTTTAACTGCTATTATATATAAAATTTTCATATTTCATGTATCAAATTGTAATTACCCATAGAAAAAATCTCAAATTTCATGAAAAAAAATTGATTTTAAAAAAAACTCTAATTACCCATGGAAAATATCAAATTGAAATCCAGACCAGAAAAATGGTGAAACCTCAATTTTGATTTTTTTTTAATTCAAGAAAAAAAATAATAAAAAAATGTTAAAATATTTATAAAAAACCCTAAAACCGGTCAACCGGTCGACAATAACGGAGGGAGGGTATAGGTTCTGTTACTCTATTAGTGGTCGGTTGATTGAAAGGGAGGCAGAAGAGTGGGTTCTGTTTTTCAGTCGGTGTTCGGCCAATGGTAATCATGGTAAGGCACATGTGGTGGTCTACTGTTAGAAAGGGAGGGAGGGGAGGGTATCTAGTCATTGGTTATCAATAAGGGTGGGAGGGGAGGGCGTCCGCTGGTTGGTCGTTGCCCAAGTAAGGTGTGACTAGACCCACCAGATTCTAGAAGGGGTTAAAGTAAAGGGATAATGCATGGGTTTCAAATAAAATTACAAAACTATAGATTAATAAATTAAATCAAGATATACCTTATATTTTTAGAGGATTTGTTGGTTAATAAATAATGTGATGACGATGGGGGTTCAGTGAGTATGGTGGGAGCAGTGGAACTTGGGTTTTGTGAGTACATGAAGGGGGCATTGGAGATTAATTAGTTAGATTTATTTTTATAATAACTGATAAGCCTTTTAACTTCAATTTCAAAAAAAACCTTTGATAAATAGTAGTTTTATTAGTGCTAAAATAAAAAACACTGGTAAAAAAAATCTTTATTAGTTCCTTTTTGCGATGATAAAAACACATCTTTATCAGTTATAAAAAAGTTCCAATAAAATTGATATTTATCATCACTAACATTATAGAACTAATAAAGATAAGTTTTATGCGTTCTTTTTTTAGCACTGATAATGATCAAATTTTAATAATATATTTATTTATAGCAGAATCATTCAAATCCATTGAAGCTGACGGTAGTGGTGGTTTTCATTGAGATGTTGAACATCTAGGTTCTCAAAAAAATTTATTCTTAAAATTACTAAAATTAAAATGGTTAAGAATATATTAAATTTATAAAAAATAGAGATGTAAAAGATTTAAAAAAATGAAAAAATAGAATAATATATATATGTACAAAACATTTGTAAATGAGAAATTATAATACAATTTATTACCAATTTATACATTTAATTATCTTTATTTTTATTATCTTCATTGTTATAAATATCCATTTTTATGAGTACTTCATTTTCAAACTCTCTTTCAAGTTTTATGGTTTTAATATTTTTGAGGATACAAGTATTCAATTTTTTTAATGTGGTTCCCTGTCTGAAACTACCAATTGATCTTCATCACTCATATCATACAACTCTCTCTAATTTAATTTTACAAAACCACTCAAACCTTCATGTATTTCATCATCCAAATTATAAAACATCATCACTTGGGAATCAAAGACAAAAGGATATTTCTCTATATGCTCACTAGTATGGATCAAGAGAGAAAAGTGGACATAAGTAAAATGTTATGAATATTTCATTATACCAATATGAATGTTAACCCACTTGCATTTGAATAAGACAGCTGAAAATTGACCAAGACAGATTAATTTGATTATATCAATTAAATTTACAAATTATCCATTCTATATAAGTGTAAATACACAACTATTTTGATTTTTCAAGTATTCCTCATAATAATTGTATGAAACCCAAATGCAAGAGTATTATAGGGATCAAATCTTTTGGACTACCTTAGAGAACCTCATGACAAAAACATCAAGTCATTTGATATTTTAGATCGATTCTCAACATTCATTATCTCGAAATGTAGATATATTGTGTTTTTGTTAACATAGAAAAAATATCTACATGTTAATAATATGAATATGAATATATACTTACACAATGGGCGAACCATTTTAAATTATCCTTATTAACTACTTTTGTTAATTCCAGATCATTTATAGATCGAACCCTTAGCCCCATCATTATTTGAAATCAAAATTATTTAATAAGTGGTTCTATAATAATACTATTGAGTCGCACATATCTATGCTCATGTATCAACTCTAATTAAGTCGGTGTAAAATTTTTCCCCTTTCCAATTGGTTTTCCAGTAGTTAGAAATACCGATGACTATTTTTCAAAATAAGAATGATTGGAGATGCCATCAATATATCAAATATGTTAAAATCTTGTCTTAGTCCCATCCAAATACCATGAACAGATGGTTAGGAGATCATTGGCTATGTAACCTCCAGCAATAGAGCCTTCTAGTTGAGATTTATTCCTCATATATGATTTTAAATGAACTAAGTACCTGAACAAAAAAATAGGAAACATATTAAAAATATTATGAAATGATTTCATAAAATTGAACTATCTAGATAAAATAGAAAAATATCAATGTACCTCTCAATTGGATACATCCATCGATAGTGTACTAGTACAACATGTTTATCTTCTTCAACCAAATGAAAACTCAAATGAATCTCGATTGTGAATAATGAAGGTGAAAAGTTCATCTCTAAATTCAAAATTGTAATTATTTATTAATGTTTATCAAACATAGATAGATTTAGTGTTTTTACTCAATGATCTCGCAAAAAACTACACAACAAAGCTAGAACTATAGTTAATTTGTTCGGTAATGTATTTCACATTTCCAACAGAAACAATTTCTCCATCATAATATCTTAGTCAAAAATTTTCAATCCAGGAAACTTTCGATTTTTTAAGCTAATAGACATTGAAATATTTCTTAAATATCCATCTATCACTTTTACATTCATTAAATTTTGAAGGAATCTGTATTTCTCAAGGTTTTTTATTTCAAAAATTTCATAAAGATACGTTTCATTCTCATTTTCCCACAAACATTATTTATTTTCATTGATTCCAAATCCTTATGAGCATTATGGTGATCCTTCGATTTATCTTGTTCATTAAGAAATTTAAAAATTATATTGTCCCAAACATTTTTTACAATATGAATTACATCAAGATTATAATGTATCAAATTAAACATCCAATAAGGGAGATTGAAAAATATTCACATTTTATTCCACTATTGTGTTCTAGATTCTTTTGATACTATACATCTAACCCGTTTCCAACATTCTTTAAAATAATTAAATTTTCCAAAATCTATAGTGGTATTCATATATTTTCCCATGATTTATGAACTAGATAATAACATTGGTGGCATTATCAATTCAATATCTCTATTGAACTTTTTCTTGTTAAACATGAATTTATGAGAAGGATCAAGTTATCAATGATGACACATAAAATAAAATTTTCATCTCTAAGGTAGTCATTGAGGTTTGAAATAAATATTACAAAATGGACATGTCAAACTAGTATGAGTGTTCCAATCGAATATGTTTTCTAGTCTCAGAAATTTAGTAATAGTCCACATTAAAGAACCATGAATTTTGAATAGTTTTATTATTTAAGCATATCATGTTTTCACACCATCATCCCATAATTCATGCAATTCATTAATTAGAGGTTGATGTTATACATAATTAAATTTATATGCATTTTATTTCTAAGAATAATAATCAAAATAATGATATAATCCTTCTCCATACACATTCATGGATGATTATTTTAGGGGATCTAAACAACTGTCCAAATTATATAAATTTTACTTGATGTAACAAAAGTTTTAAAACCATCAAATGCCAATCCCAAACAAAAATTCCTAAGATCTAAAGAAAATATGGATATAATGAATAAAACACCTTCTATAATATTGCATCTTTTGGATGTCTCATCAATACATTGTTGTTACAATACAACGAATGCCACTTACTATAGTATTAAGTCTTAGATGAAATGAATAATCATTGAAAACATGGTTTTAGAGTAAAGTAACGAAATAACTTGGGAATGGGGTTTCATATTTTGTTTCTTCTGAGGGTTTCATTGATTTATACTCTTATTGTGGTGCATTGTCTTATATCTACTTGAATGGAATCTTTGGATTTTTTTTATCAAACTCTTCTCCCAAGTAAAGCATTAATTCATTAGAGAATTCATGTATCATGGAATAATCATGTCTGAGTTTTTGGATGATTTTTTTCATATCATGGAATGATGTGGAGATAATGGTTTCAAAAAATGCATCATGAAGAACCTCTAAAATCAAGGAAGATTCTTTTTTTAATAATTACATAGAGACACTTGATATGATAAAACATAACTAGAAAATAAACCCCTGAATATTTGGCACAACATTCATATAGTTCTTGTTGCACCTCTTCAACTAATTCATAAAACTCATTTTTGTGGTCAGTAATGTTCTATGAATGATAAAACTAATCAGGACCAATTGAATGATATTTTGATCTATTAAAATCATTGAAACAATATCCTACAAATCCAAATGCATCATTTATCAAATATTTAACTAGACTATCCATTGGTGGGTCACCTTGTGTTTTTTATAGACTTTTCATTGTTTTTATATTCCACCACATTCGATTCACCATTCTAAATCTAACATACATATAGATTAGGAAACTATTTCAACATAAAATTATCATATACTTTGATTCTATTCAATACTTTCATGAATTTATAATCAGTACATAAAAATGTTATTCTACCATGCACTTGTTGGTTTTCAATTGTATCATCTGAAAAATATTCCAAACCCTTGGTATAGTGAGGTTTATTTGAGGTAAATTAATACAATATTTATCCATCGGTGTTCAATTTTCACTCTCCACTTTATACATTTAGATATAATGATTTAAATGTTTAATAAGACAAGTATAATCAAAATTAAATATTACACCACGCCATCATTTACTTGGGTAGGGACTTGTTTTTACTTAACAAAAATTAAACCTAAAAAAAAATAAATCAAACCTTAAAAGAATAAAATACACAAATGAATAAATATTACCCCTCATAATAATATGATTAGGTGTCATGGAATAAGTTCACTGAGCTAAGGAGAGAGGTTTCTATGATGATGAGTGTACTATTAGCAATCCACAATAGTGCATGAACATAATTCTTCTATTAAAATATCTTTAACTTTTTTTATTGAAATATTATCAATTTTTATTTTATATTGCAGAAACATGAATGTCTCTATAGCTATCTTTTGCTTCGATAATTATGAAAATTAAGATTTTTTGTATCACAAAATAAGAACTTGGAGCTATGATATCTAGTGCATCTATTTCCATATACAGTATAGCATTTCATGAAATAATGGTTTTACAACATCTTCATAATCGATTTGAGAAACAATACTCAACTTGATTAGAGAAGTACATATAGAAAGATTCATGTAATCTAACACTATGTAGCTTGTAGTTAGCATTATAAATTTTACTCATGATAAAAATATTTGTTATTTATTATATTAACTTCATGATATCACTTTAAAAAATGAGAAGAGAGTAGTAAATTACAAGCGGCTTTTGTTCTTAAACTACATGCTAAATGATCTGGTTTTTCAAATGAAAACCCAACTAAAAAACACCTAAAACCACTATTCTCCCCAATAGAACCTATAATAGACCTTAAGGAGGACGTCAAATACAAAATTATCAATTTTAAAACATTTAAATGATTATTAAATGGGGAAGTGACACAAAATTGAACGATTGACCTATATCTTGATGAAAATGTAAAGGTTTTAATACTTACAAGGCACATCAACAATAATCTTTTCACTTGTATCCTGAAACATGAATGAAATAATTCATTAATAAAATTTATGATTAATTATTTAATTTTTTTAAAAAATAGTAATAATCTCCTAAAAGAACATTGAGATGCATCCACTCTCCCAAACTAAGACCAACTGTTAATTGAAGGTCTACAACGTAACTACTTCCCTACATGTCATTTCTAGATTCCAACAGACTAATTTTCCTGGTGTTTTATTCATTCTTAAATGGATTTGTTTCCCTATATGTTTTTTAATTTGTCCCATGTTATGCATCTTGAATTCATGTCTCCTGAATCTCTAAACTTATACTAATAGGTTTTGAAATTCATATGATGGAATTTCTTATGCTAATGATAAAGAATAGTGAATTTTCATGTATTCGTTTTGTTTCTTGAAATTAAATTGAATTAATATAAATTCTTGTATGATTGTCAATTTATTATACTCAATTATTTATTAAACCACACTTGTGGTGCAGTGAACAACCGGGATTCCATGATACTAGATAGTATGATGATATTGACCAAGATCCAATATCCAAACCTCACTTTTGAGATCAACAACCAATGAGTCAAAGATTTAAATCCCTAAATCAAATGCATCGATAACCATGTGAGATAGGAAACCAAGGAAATCACTATACATAATTTTTTATCATTAACACCTTGTAAAAAGGGTATTAGCAGTGCTAAAAATCATTGTTTTCTACAATGTCATTAAAGGGTGGACCCTTTATCAGTGCAAAACTAGCATTGATAAAGGTCGACCTCCTATAGTGTGTTTTTTTATTAACACCACACTATAGTAAACAAACATATAACATGTATACAAATACATAAATTAATTTAAATAAATTTTACACCACAAATTCAAAAAAACTACAATATTCGTTTCAAACAATGTTTTTTTAATTATTCCCTTTACGGTTAGCTGGGGTTGTGACTGTGGGTAGGGATTTGGGTTGTGGTCATGGGGTCGCAGATTCGAGAGCCCAAACCAGAAGTTTCTTTCCATTGTATTTTTTGGGTCGTGTGCTGATTTCATTGGTTTACCAACACTAAAAATGTTTTGTATAATTAAATTTTCAATTAATATCCACAAACATTTAAAATCATTAATGTTTCATCATCTTTGGCACCTGTGACCCCCTCTCAAAAAATCCCGACAATGGTGTCAGTTGTTGAACAAACAATCCCAATCAGAGTAAAATAATCCACCTATATGAGAAAGCTAATCTTAGGATAATAATACTGTAAATAAATAAAGTAAACATAAATATGAAAGAATGCATACTAAAATGACAATTTTAAATAAAAGGACACATCTATACTCATATTGGTCACACCATGTGTTGGATTGAGGTAGGAGGAATTCACACACATCATAAATGATGTATAGATCATTATCCTAAAGTATTTAAAAAATATGAATATGTTTTCTCAGTGTATAGTATGTCACTTGTCTTTTTTACTGAAATATGATTTTAAACTACAAAGATACACTTTGAGTAATATCAATCACATTATGTGTTAGTTTTATGTGATACTGAATTATATAGGTCAAAAATTAATCATGTATTTTCATCCTAATGTATCAAGACAATTCGAGTACATTTGCTCAGTTTTTAGGGTGTGACGTGCGTTCTGAATAAAAATGTCAATTTTAGACTCATAACAGACACATTGATTCATACCAGACACACCATATATCGGATTGAGGGGAAGATAATTCCTACATGTTAGAAATGACTTATTTATTGTTTTATTAAAGTATTAATTCAATCCAAATATGTTTTCTCAGTTTTGAGTATGTCACTTGTGTTTTTTACTAAATAGTAAATTTTAAATAAAAAGATACACTTTAAATCATACTTGTCACACTGTGAGTCAGATTGAGGTGTGGGTGTTTCCTACAATTCATAAAAAAAACTTTTGGATCATTATTCTAAAGTATCAAAAAAATGAATTTGTTTTCTTAGTTTTGAGTATGTCACTTTTTTTAATAAAATGTCATTTTAAACTGAAAACATGTACATTGGGTTATTCCAATCACATCATGAGTTGGTTTGACATGCGACTGATTCCTATATGTCACAAATGACTAATGAATTATTTTCCTAAATTAGCAAGATAATCATAACATTTTATATTGGTTTTCAATGAGTGACACATGTTTTGAACTAAAATGTCAATTTTAAATCGATAACAGACACTTTGACACATACCGGGCACACAGTGTATCAGATAAAGGTGAATCAAACTCCTAGAACTTAAAAATGATTTATGGATCATATTCCTAAAGTATAAAAATAATCCAAATGTGTGTTATAATTTTTAAGTATTTCACTTGTCCTTTTTACTAAAATTAATATCAATTTTAAATAAAAAGTCAGATTTTGAGTAATATCGGTCACACCATGAATCGAATTGAGGTGGGGTTGATTCCTACATCTCACAAATGACATATGGACCATTTAACTAAAATATAAAAATAAACTGAATGTGTTTTCTCAGGTTTTAGCATGTCACTTTTTCTTTTTATTAAAATTAATGTCAATTTTTAATAAAAAGACACACTTAGAGTCATATCAGTAATATTTTGCATCATATTGAGGTGAAATTGATTCCTACACATCAAAAATGACTTATTTATATCCTTTATAAAGTATCAAGTTATTCCAAATGTGTTTTACTAGTTTTTAGTATGTCACTTGTTCTTTTTAATAAAATTAATGTCAATTTTAAATAAAAAGACACAGTTGGAGTTATACTGATCACATCATGAAACATATTATGGTGAAGTTTATTCCTACACATCAAAAATGAATTATAGATAATTTTTATAAAGTATCAAAACTACACGGATGTATTTTCTTGGATTTGGGTATGTCACTTGTTCTTTTTAGTAAAATTAATGTAAATTTCAAATAAAAAAGCATGTTAGGAGTCATATCAGTGACACAATTCATCGAATAGAGGTGTAACTAATTCCTACACATCAAAAATGACTTATGGATTATTTTTCTAAAGTATAAACCCAATAAAAATGTGATTTATTTGTTTTGATTATGTCACTTATGTTTTTTACTAAAATTTCATGTCAAACTAAAAACACACAGTTTGAACCATATCGGTCACATCGCATGTCTGTTTGATGTGAGACTACTTCCTACAGATAAAAAATAAATTATGAATCATTTTACAAAATTATTAAAATAATAGGATAACATTTTCAGGGTTTTCAGTGAGTAAAACATGTTTTAAACTAAAATTTCAATTTTAAACCAATAACGCACACATTGAGTGATACTAAGAACACATTGTATCAGATTGAGGAGTGGCTGATTCATACATGTCACAAATGGATTATGGATCATTTCACTAAGGTATCAAAAAATATGAATGTTTTTGTTTAGTATTTAGTATATAACTTGTCCTTTTTACTACGATTAATGTTAATTTTATATAAATATACACATTTGGAGTCATTCCAGTCAGACTATGCATCAGATTGAGGTTTGGTTAATTCCTACACACGAAACATGACTTATGGATCATTTTTATAATGTATGAAAACAATTTGAATGTTTTTATTAGTTTTTAGTATTCCATGTGTTATTTTTACTAACATAAATGTTCATTTTAAATAAAAATACTCACTTTGAGTCATATTAGTCACACTGTGTTCAGATTTAGGTGTGATTGATTTATACATGTAAAAATGACATATAGATCGTTTTCTTAAAGAATAAAAATAATATGAACGTTTTTTATCAGTTTTCAGTATGTCACTTGTTCTTTTTGTAAAATTAATGTCAATTTTAAATAAAAATAAAAATTTTAATTCATATCATCCACACCATGTGTCAGATCGAGGTTTGGATGATTATTACACATCAGAAATGACTTATGAACTATTTTCCTAATGTATCAAAACAATCTTAATGTTTTTCTTCGTTTTGAGTTTGTGATGTGTGTTTTGAAGTAAAATTTAAATAATAAACTAAAAACATACAGTTTGAGTCATTCTAAGAACATTGTGTATCCTATAGAGCTGTGACGGATTGAGTAGTTTTTTCATTAAAGTATCTAAATAAACATATAAAATAGAGACCAAGTTACATTATAATGGAAGATAAAACCCCATGATACCTCAAAAACTTCACATTTCAGGAATCATGGGGTTTCTTCTTCCATCATAAAGGAACATGTTCTTTTTTTGGCTTGTTGTATATTATTGAAAGTGAAATATGACTTCCCAAAAGATCTGTGAAAAAACTAAATAAGTATTAAGTAAAAATGATAAGGAAATTAACTTACAAATAATATATATAATGATGAAAATATTAATTAAATAAGTAGTAGGAATTCACCTTTTCATGATTTTGGTATACATTATTGACCCATTTACATATTTTCTTTATCTTAGTTGTAATCTCGATGTCCAATATTTCATGAGAATAACCAGATTTAAACAAACCACCACAAACCAATAAAAAAAATTCACCTATATAAGAAAATTGTTCTTATGTTAAGCATAATATAAAGAAATAATTTAAACAAAAATATAAAACAATACATTAATAACATTTCACTTTTAAATTGAAACCATACAATTTGAGTCATACTGAGTACACCGTTTATCAGATTGAGTACATGATTATAGTACAGGAGTGAATCATCCTTGCTGATGATGTCATTTCTATATGATCTCTATGAAAATTAACAAAATAAGTATTACATATAAATGATGAGTAAATTAACTAAAAAAGTTGATAAAATGATGTTAAAATAAACTAAATAAGAATTAGGAAGTCACAGATTCAGGATATATATATACATTCCAACACTAAGTATGTTGGCCAATCATTTTAAACGAATCTATTTCATCTTGTGAATACAAGAACATTTGACAGTCCTGGTAGTATGGAAAAAATATATATACAAAAATATTGTTGAAAAAATTAAATAAAATAGTAATTATCTGTAAAAAAACTTATTTGTGGTTGCTAGTTTGTTGATGTAATTTGATATCTCTCATAAATTTGAAAACATAATAACCACAATCATTTCTATTTGTTTTTTTGGAAACTGAAAAAACATTGATAGAAATAATAAATTTTTTTTGATATGTGTTTTGATTGAAAAATTTTATTATATATATCCTAATAAATATTGGTTTCTAGAATTGTATAAGCTCATTGTGCACATAGATTGTCCTCATTCCATGATTTTGATGATATTTAGACACCGCCATATCATGGAATAATTATCAAAAAAACATAATATAAAATAAATAACTTTATATTTAGTTCTAAAACATTGGATATATAATATTACAAATTGAAAAACATCATCATGTGTGGTCGGTTTTTTGGGTATCCTTGTAGTGAATCCAAGAAATAAATATTTGGAGTATCCAATTTGACCGCAATGAGTACCCAATGTTACATAAAAATAGAAAAGAGTAAGTAATGAAAGGAATTAAAATATATTTGATATGATTAAATTATAAATTTTTAACCATACATTGTTGGTATTATATAAAAAATTATCCATAAGTTTTCTTTCAAATGATGCAATCAGTTTTCCCACTATTTCATCAATTTCTTTATTCTATATCGGTTTGGTTAGTAGAATTGTTGTAAGGAATAATGGGTCAATATTTTTATTCATGGGGTAATCCATTCAATTTTTATTAACATATGCACTAGAAAAAAACGAATTATATTTATTCATATGTAACATATTAGATCAGCTATTGAAAAAAACAATCATGAAAAAACACCTCATGTATACATAAACAATTGATACTCCAAGTCATTCATACTTGATG
Organism: Viscum album; assembly: GCA_963277665.1. Lineage (NCBI taxonomy): Eukaryota > Viridiplantae > Streptophyta > Magnoliopsida > Santalales > Viscaceae > Viscum > Viscum album. The sequence goes on from OY728129.1 coordinate 1,059,426,754, forward strand.
ATTTCGATTTCATTCTCAAAGGAAATAAATTATGTAATTGAATCTCCATACATTTCGTCAAAATAAACGCGTGGTTACTTCCACTTTATAACCTTGTATCACCATGAACCTTTAACGTTAGTAAATGTAGATTTTGAATGGGTTGGGTAAAGGTGCTTTGGGAAGATATTTTCAATTGGTCAATTGATCTTTATATAATTTTTATTCGACCTTTAATTTCACCCCTTACCTTTTTTCATTTATAATATCATTCATCGGTTCAGACCTTTTTTCATTAATTGTTAGTGTTTTAGCATGAATAATAAATTGGAAATGAATACCACATTCTTGACATGTTTTTTACAAGATTTGATAAACATGAGATGAATGATCTAATAGATTGCTTGAACATATGAATATCTATTTCAGAAAGCGTAATAAGAATCTCGGCACTTGGCTCATGAGCTATGATAATCCACAATCTCATATGAACAATTGTATGTTTTCAATTGTGCATAATGTATTCTTGGATATTGAATATGGTGTCCCTCACAACAAGGTGATGGGTGGGTTCTGATAGATACAAATCATATTCATTGTTACCATATAGAATATCAATATATGAAAGTTATCAATATCTAATTGATTCAAATTTCACATAAAATTTTATTTTTATATTTATTACCTCATCTATGATACCTCTTTACAGGGAATGGTTCACCTCAAAGCCACTGGAGGTGGGGGGATCTTTATAAAATGGTTATTCTTGGGTTGTTTCATATTTTTTATCCCCCCATAATATTTTATAACAACTAAGACTTCCCATGAATTTTTGATCAAGGGAATATAATAATTCCTACATCTCTTCCATTTTTTAATCTTTATCCCCCTTTTCTTTTCATTTATCAAAATATGTTCATGGTGTCACCCTAAAACCCACACCTCTAACACGGCCATACTATTTTGTCTACTTCAAGGAAACTGATATTGGGTGTTCATCCTAAAAGAATATTTACAATTCATGTGTATAATTCAAATTGAAAACATAATAAAATGATTAATCATTATTATGTAATAAAAATTCAAAGAAACAAAAAATTATTATGCTATACTTACACATTCATCCCAATCTTTTTGTATGATTTCATCTATTAGTATCCCATATTTATTTATGAATTCCTCCTTACATAGAACATGATGTGGGATGGAAGTGTCTTTGGATTTGGATTCATCAGTACAAATATAAAGAGTGGAAAATAATTATGGTGTTGTTTCATGTCACATAAAATTATTACGATAGATTTAAAATATGTACCAATTTATTTTTCAAGTGAAGCATACCCCATACTTGATTTAAGATAAGGGTGTGTTGTTTTTACTTCCCGCTTCTTATTTTTAGCACTCAGTTTCTATTTCATAAATAAAAAATTCTTAATCAATTTGATTAATGAACATATTATCAAAAAAATGTATTACCAGCCACAATGTACCTGAAAATATATATCCTCATAACGGCCAGTAAATTCATCCCCTGCTTCTTATCTTATCAAGTGTGTGTATATATGTTGTGGGTGTGGTTTTATTCTTACATAAGAATATTTGATATGAAGTTTCATTAAATTATTTTGAAAACCACTGTGAGACATACCAAAAAGTATTAATATAGTTTTCTTGTGGGAGTATTATCTTATAAATGAAATATATAAGGGATAATGAATAGTATTACAAGGTTTATTATTTTATTTTTTAGTGAAATAAAGAATGGACATCATACTTTTTCCCTAATATCTTCCCAAATTATTGTCCAAAATGTGGGTACAACATGGTGCCATGAGTCTACATCAATAAGTATGAACATCTGAGTGATGATCCCAATGAATCAAATGAACATGGATTTGGGGGAGTTAACAGGCTGGCCGTATGCATTCTGTCCATCATAAAATTTAATGCCTTTGTTTTTTTCCTTAGCAATTTTATCTAACACGACCACACTACGGTGCTATGGTTTTTTCTAGGATAGTGGTTCTTCACCATCTACCATTTCCTCATGTTTAACTTCAACAATATGTTGTTCATCTAGATTGGAAGCATTTTCATGTGCATAATTTTGTTTTACCTCTTCAATAGGGGTAGCATAAGGTTGAGAGACTTGTTATTCCTAAGGATTGAAAGCAACAACATATGTAGAATAAGTTCAAAATATAATTTAGATTATGAAAATATAGCATTGAATAGATAATAACATGAGGTAACATAATGTATATTAAAAATATATATAACCTAATTATTGAACTCCCATTTTTTAAAAGGTTGAAGGGATTTGACCCCTCATTCATGTATCCATATCCCTTCATTATGGTATCATCTGACATACAAAACCCTATATAGATTGGGACCACTGTGAAATGATTTTTATTTCCCAATGAAAGGGTCATCCTCAAATTTATTTTAATATAAAATATAATTTGTTTTGGTAGATTATGTAACAAATTACCACTTTTGGACTGTGGTATCTGGAATATAAAATAATTGTACTTCTAGTGATTTCATTATAAACAGTTCATATTTATACCCTTCCTTACTGAAATCTACTTTCATGAATCCCAATTCATATATTTTAACAATACTCCTATTATCAACCCATTTGCATTGAAAATTGGAAATTTTAATGTTTTATAATGCAACTCCTATATTATTTTATGATATCAAAGTATGAAATATTCATATAAATTATATTTTTTCCTAGGTACCAAATATATTTATCGCTTAACCCATAAGTGTAAATCCAGTATTTTTCGTGGTAAAAACGTTATCATGTTCATTTGTATATAACATATAAACATTAATTACATAACCATTATAGGATAATACATGCACACATGGTCCTCTAGATATCCATCAGAGTCATTCTAAAATTTAATCTAGATTTTCATCTAACTCATTGAAAATATGGTCTCAAAACCATCCTATAAATTTTTTATTATGTTTATTTGATATTCATCTTTCACCTCTTGATTGATTCAAATTCCTAATAATTTATTTTTGGGTTTCAACATATGGGGAACCCTCTAAAATATTATGAAAAACATAAAGGTGTGCCTAATACTGATCTATAATATTTATTGTGACAATATCTATTCAAGAAATTCCTTCTTCCACAAGTTCCCTAGTGTGATGAGATTTTGGTAGACTAATACTTTCCACATCAGATAGGTAGTCAGTAAATAATTCAATGGCTTTCTCAATAATATATCATTTTACAATACAATCCTCTGGATGACTTCAATTTTTGACATATCCTTTCTAAATATTCATATATCGTTTAATAAGGTATATCCATCTATAATGTACATGACCCCATTGTCAAATCTCTATCACTAAGTGGACTATCATGTGAACCATCATATCAAAGAATTCTTATGGGGAGAATATTTACAATTCACATTATATGATGAGAATTTACTTTTTCATAGATATAAATTTCATCAGTTCTATAACTTTTCTACATTTTACTTTGAAAAAATTAATAGATCTTGTTTATTATATGATAGATGTTATTATAAAAAATACAACATAAAGCTACAGACATTAGATCTTGCATCAAAACATGATGGTAACACCCGATATTTTTATGAGAAATATTTTGTTTTTATGTTATAAAAATCATCAACGGAATCTTTCACTACACACAGCACTATATTGGCTTGCTTTACATGCAACCGCGACCTTCCTCAATAGCTTACGTCATATGCAATACTGAGCTTTACAAAACAATGATATGCTATTAAAATATTATTCAAACTAGCCATTATGAATAGTAATACCCACTTTTTGAAATTTTGTAAATTTTATTTCTCAAAATGGACTTCATTTTTTGGTTTCGGAATACCGAAATTAGCCTAGGGTGAAATTTTGGTATTTTTTCTAAAAACTTTCAATTTTTGATGAATAGTGAAAACACTGGTTTACTATTTAAAAACTGAATTTTTATTTAAATATTTATTTTTTTATTTAAATTTATTTAGGTAATAATTGATACATAATACCTATATAAGTTTAATGTAATTCATTGGAGTCATTTTATAATAATTTTAGATATATAAAAATTTTATTGAACTTTTCACTGTCTTTTACCTACCTCCTAGGAGCTTTTTGCAAATTCGCATAAAACATAATTTTACCGCTTCTGTGAGTGGAATTTCAAAAATCTGAGAGACACGGTTAATATCAAGGACTAAAATGTGGTTCAATGAGATGAAAATAATTTTTGGTGAATAATAACTTTTTACTTTTTTTACCACGGGTAAAAGTAAATAGGGTAATTAAGGGTAAAAATGATATTATTATTACCCTAACACATGTCCTATTCTCTTTGATAAGTGTAATTCGACCAAAAACAACCTTATGAATATAATATGACCATTTAGTCACAATTGTATTAGATTAGGACATTTAATATTATTTTATTTAAAGAAGTGTTAAAATAGTTAAAATCAATGTTTAATAACTAAAACATTTTTAATATAGGGTTATACATAAGATAAATTCAACTATTAATATTAATTTTAAAGATAATAAAATTTAATACATAATGATATTTTATTTATAATTTTCAGACATTATATAAGTTAATTCATTTATGACACAATGATGATGCAACAATTATCTTATTAATGAAATATTAACATAATTGATGTTATAAATACTCAATTAAATGTAATTTGAGACTTTTTAGGAATTAAACAAATTCTATAGGTTACTATGAAATTTTATTATTGATTTAATTAACTTTTTTCGAACTAATCATTCTGTTATAATATTCACAAAAATCAATTACCAAATAGTGTTAAAATTGATAGAAAATAGTTTTTAAAATAAATATTATATTATTAATTGTTATTTTATTCCTAAAAATATAATAATTGGCCAAATGACTTATATAAGGTTATATATATTAATAATAAACAACTTTGGGTTCGATTTTCTTGTTATAGTAAGTTTAGTAACCATATAGTGTAAGAAAACAAGAAGACACGGAAAAAGTTAAATTATCTAACTTAAAGTTAAATCTAAATGATAAGGTTAAAATAGAAACCTAAACTTGAATAAATTATATTGGATGAGATTATTTGGACCGAATCCCACCTTATTTTCTAAATAAATAAATTTGGAGCTATTAAAAAACGAATATGACTTTATAATAAAATAATATTTTAAGTTTTTCTAAGGTGACCCTATCCTCCCTTATAAAAGGGCACCTCCTCCCTCTCCTCCTCACACCACTTTGTGCCTTCCAGCTCTGCCAAACTCTGCCAATTTCTCTTATCCACTTCCCTAGAAACATCCTAGAGGTCTTTGTGTTCTAAAAATACCATCTTTAGTGCCTTAAGAAGAGGTTAAGAAGAGATGCTTCAAAGAAGAGGTAATGTCCGTTACTGCTTCTTTGAACATTATTTCTTCTTCTACTTATTCTTATATAGTTAATTCATTATGAATTAATAACATAAGTATCAATAATATACTGATATGTTATTATAAATATAAAACAACCCTATTTCACCTTCTATCCATCCTACGGAAAATGACATCACCGCACGTGCGTACGTACGGAATACAGTCTCCACGCCGTGGTGTAATCTGTTTTCCACCACCACCTTAGCTTGGATGGGTATAATGGTGTAGAGAATAACTATATATGATTATTGTAAAGTGATATTTATTCTTAAATAGTATACATACACTCCAATAAAATTCCACGATCATGGGAACGATATCATCGCCCGTGCGTACGTACGGAATACCGTCTCCACAATGTGATGCAACTCATTCTACATGATCTTCCTAATGATTATATAAATTAATTTAATGAATAAATATGATATATATTACACTAATACAATTCTGGAAATGGGGTATCTATAACCTAAAATGAAGAATAAGAATTTATTCAACAAGACACGCATAAGAACAAAAAGTAATAAACACCCGAATAATAAGTTGCAATGAAATATTACTAATAAAAAGCTGAAAATATGACCATATATGATATCATAACAATAATTATGATTCTTTAATAAGTCAATGACATTATTTAAATCATTATACAGGAGGTTTAGACACATACAAATAAAATCATACCTAAGGTGAGGGAAAATCTCACAATCTCAATTTTTATCCGAGATTGTTTTTACTACAGAATTTACAAGGGAATATTTATCATTCATATACATGTTTCATAAATATGTAATATTATTTATATCCTACTACAATTTTTTAAATCTAATTTTACCCTTCAGTGGGTTTTTAGTAAAAGATAAGAAAGGAATCTTTTGTCATTTTTCATATGAGGTACTTTTTGAATTTTCCGGCCAAAGTACGAGAAGAATATTTTTTTAACTTATACTGCATGAATGGATTTTTAGAACATTATTTCCATAAATATTACTTTACAAGTTTTCAAGTAAATTTTTAATCAACTTCTTCTAGTTTAAAATTATATGACATGTTAAGAAGGGAAAAATGTTTTTGAAGTAGAAAGTATATTTTCCTCAAGAATGGAGTTCAGGTATTTTATCAAAATTATTTTCCATATAAGATAATATAGGGTTATATTTCTATCCCTATTTTTACATTGTTTTGATTATGTTATGATGGAATTATTTTTATGATGTCCTTTTATCTTATATGGATTGTGTTATGATGGCTTGATGATTAAGAATCCCATTTTTATTACATGGGTTATGCTATGATGTATGATTTATGATTTTGTGCCACACATAAGAATGGTTTAGTTATGAGATGGGTGGGAACTATATCTCCCTCCAATTCATTGGGTAATGATTTATATCTCACGAGATAGACATGGCTGGAATGGCAGGTTATTCCGGTTTAGTGAAACAGGACTGAAACGAGGAGTGAACTCGGTTCAGAAATGGACTTTGTCCACTAAATAGTCTTGGAAATGAGTCTTGACTAATAAGAAATGATTCTCTATGATTATGTGTGTATTCCACAAAGTTTCATGTTTTAAGTTATGATTATTTGGATTACATTTCACTATTATGATTGATCCCAAGTCATGATATTATGATCGCTTTTGCAGGACAAGATTTTCAAAATGTTATGTATTTAAGAATATGATATGATTGATATTTCTTTTGTTTACCCTTACTGAGCATTTGAGCTCACCCTTTTGTATGTTTTCTTTTCCCCAGGTCTGGAAGAAGGGTATTAAGTTGAATATGACAAATGGGACTCTAGATATGATGAAATAAATGGGAGACAACGTAAATGATTTATGAACCAGTTGTTTATGTTTTCTAGTTTCTAATGAAACTATACCTATACAGTCCTTTCATGGTTTTGTTATATGTTGTAATAAGTATTCTTTAATTCTGAAGTAATAACAATGTACATAAAGTATGGGCCATTATAGTTGGTATCAGAGGAAGGGTATAGTCATCCTTTGGAAACTAGGATGTGAAAGCCTTAGTAAGAACCCTAAGGATAAGTCTAAGCATAGAACACAATATTAGTGTTTTAGAAATGGACATGAATAACCTATGATAAGACCTAAAGAATGAAATTTTATTCTTGATTATGTGGTTTTCCTGTTATAATTATTATTTCTCACACTATTCTTCTTGGTTTTATTCAATTGATGGAACTCGAAGGAACCGTGTTAATGCTGAATGCGATGGGCAATGCAATGATTTCCCCCTTGAGCAACCAAATGTTTTGGGAGATGGAATGAAAAATCTTGTAGCCATGATCACACAACTTTATCAAGATATAAATCATGCAAGACTTCCAAATGAGCAAAGGAAGGAGAAACATTCTATTGAATCCTTCATGAGGCAGCGTCGACCCTCATTCAGTGGGTCGACTGATCCATTAGTTGCTGAACAATGGATCAGTACCACTGAAAATACATTTTCAGTTCTTCAATGTTATAAATATGACAAAGTCATCTTAGCAGTGCATAATTTGTAAGGTGATTCTGATCAATGGTGGAATATTATCAAGAATATGGGGAAAAGAGATGAAATTGAGTCCATGGAATGGGATGAGTTCAAGAACTTATTTTTCAATAAGTACTTCCCTCGTATTCTTCGAAAAAATATAGAGAAGGAGTTTCTTGAACTAAAGCAAAAGGATGATGATTCTTTTGGTAACTACAATGAATATTTTACAAGACTTACAAGGTACGCTTCTGGGATTGTTATCCAACCTGAGAGTATGATCGATCGATTCTTTAGTGGATTAAAACCAAGTCCTCAAAGGTTGTTATCCATAAGATACTTTAATAGCTATGAGGAAATTGTTCGATGTGATCTCAATGTTGAGATGGAGAGTGGAGTAACCCATCAGTCATATGGGTTTGATAAGAAGAGGAAAATAGAATTCAAAGGAAAATCTAAAGAGCACATTGAAAAGAAGATGAGTTTTCCCTTACGCTCAAAGTGTGGAAAGAAACATGGAGGGAGTTGTCTTAAAGGGACAAGTAAATGTTTCAAATGTGGAAAGCAAGGTCATCGGGCATTTGAATGCTGCAATGATGGGAAGATGATGTCTAGTGATGCGAACAAATAAAAGTCTACACAGAGTGCACCTCCTAGACTTCAATGTTACAAGTGCAAGGAAATGGGGCATTGTGCTAATCAATGCCCTAATCCAAGGGTTTTTGATGATGATTGACGTCAAAAAACTCTTAAGGATAAAGAAAAAGGAATGTCACATGCAATTTCTATCAGCAATGTGGAGTATGATAATGAAGTGGTGAAAGGTACACTTACCATCCACTCTAAAGTAGAAAATGTTTAATTTGATTTTGTATCCACCCACTCTTTTATTTCTGAAGAATTTTCTATGGGTATCGCCATATTACCTCAACAATTAGATATTTAGTTAGCTGTGACAACCCCTAATGGCATAATAGTCGCATAAAAAGTTTATAATTCTACTTCGATTGATGTTTGTGGGAAAGTGCTTCCTGAAAATCTTGTGACCCTTCCTGTAGTGCAATTTTATGTGATTCTTGGCATGGATTGGCTTTCATTATATGGATCTCATATCAATTTCCAAATAAGGGAAGTCACATTTCATATTCCAGATCAATCTATGATCATATATTGATGCATGGATGAACATAACCTTCCAGTGGAAATTTCTTCCATCTTATGGGTCTTGATTCCACTAAATGAAGGTTATTTATCTCAAATTCATGGTGAGAAACTCATGATTAATAATATGACCATTGTAAGGGAGTTTGATGATGTCTTTACAGAGGAATTGCTGGGTCTTCCACCCAATCGTGAAGTTGAGTTTTCAATAGAACTCGTACCAGGTGCTTTACCTATTTCAAATACACCTTATAGAATGGCCCCAATTGAGTTGCAGGAATTGAAGAAGAAACTCCAAGTTAATCTTGATAAAGGATTCATACGCCCTATTGTGTCCCCTTGAAGACCACCTGTTCTGTTGGATAAGAAGAAAGATGGATCAATGAGACTCTGCATTGATAATCAAGAACTTAATAAAATCACTATCAAGAAAAAATATCATCTCCCATGCATTGATGACTTATTTGACCAACTACGTGGAGCTCAATACTTTTCCAAGATTGATCTTCATTCATTGTATCATCAATTAAGGGTCAAAGGGGAGGATATACCAAAGACGGAATTTCGTACAAGTTATGGACACTATCAATTTATAGTGATTCCATTTGGTCTTAATAATGCTTCTACTATCATCATGGATCTAATTAATAGAGTCTTTAGAGACTATCTTGATCAGTTTGTGGTAGTATTTATAGACGATATTCTTGTCTATTCAAAGAGAAAGGAAGAACATGAAGATCACTTGAGAATTATATTGAATACCCTGAGAAAGGATTAGTTTTATGCCAAATTTACCAAGTGTGAATTTTGGCTTCAAAAAGTTGCATTTTTGGGTCACATAATCTCAAAAGAGGGGATATCTGTGGATCCAGAAAAGACAGAGGTTATCGAAAGATAGAGGAGACCAACAACAGTAACTGAGATTTGACGTTTTCTTTGTTTGGCTGGATATTATTGACGTTTTGTGGCAGATTTTTCACGATTATCTAATCCACTCACCACGTTGACTCGAAAAGGAGTTAGGTTCATGTGGACGGAGGAATGTGAAGATAATTTCAAGGAGATGAAAAGAAGGTTATCCAGTGCACCCGTACTCACACTTCCTTATTGTGGAGAAAGGTTTGTGATCTACAGTGATGCATCCAAGAAGGTGTTGGGGTGTGTTCTTATGCAAAATGATATAGTGATATCTTAGGCCTCACGACAGTTAAAAATCCATGAGAAAAATTAACCAACTCATGATTTGGAGTTATTTGCGGTAATATTTGCATTAAAGCTTTGGAGGCATTATCATTATGGTGAAAGGTGTGATATTTATACTGATTATAAAAGCGTAAAGTATATTTTTACACAAAATGAGCTGAATATGCGCCAAAGAAGATGGTTGGAGTTGATTAAAGATTATGACTTCTCAATTCATTACCACCCTGGGAAAGCAAACAAGGTAGCAGATGCATTAAGTCGACAAGCCCATTCTATCTTATCCATGATGAGGATCATAAAATATCCAATATTTACAGATTTACAAAGGATGGATCTTGGAATTATAATGGAAAGGTAAAAATCTTATCTTTCTCATATGAATGTTCAACCATCTATACACGTGAATATTAAAGAGGAAAAGAAATAAGATGTAGAGTTACGAAAGAAGGTGAGAAATGTTCCTGAATTCAACGTTGATTGTGAAGGGATAATAAAGTTCAGGAATCGGGTTTGTGTTCCTTCCATCATAGAATTAAAGAAGGAGCTGCTGGATGAGGCCCATAGTTCTTCATTCTCTATTCATCTTTGAAGCACGAAGATGTATAGGGACCTGAAAGAGTACTTCTGGTGGGATGGCATGAAAAGAGATGTTGCTGAATATGCCTCTTGATGCTTGGTTTTTCAGCAAGTTAAAGCCGAGAGATAGAAGTCTAAGGGGATGTTACAACCATAACCCATACCCGAATGGAAATGAGAAAACATAACTATGGACATTGTCAACAGACTTCTTAAAAAATCTAAAGGCAATAATGATATCTGGTTCATAGTTGATCATCTTACAAAGACGGCACACTTCATTGCTATTAAAGAAGATTTCTCTCTAGATAAGCTTGCCAGGATATATGTAAAGGAAGTGGTAAGATTGCATGGAGTACCACTTTCCATTATATCTGATCGGGATCCAAGGTTTACCTCAATGTTCTGGCGAAGTCTTCAGCATACTCTGGATATAGAGTTGAGTTTCATCACTGCTTATCATCCTCAGACAGACGATCAGTCTGAGAGGACAATTCAAACTCTAGAAGATATGATGATAGCTTGCTCTATGGATTTCAAAGGTGGTTGGGATCAACACCTACCTTTGGTGGAATTTTCTTATAATAATAGCTTTCAATCCAGTATTCAGATGGATCCTTATGAATCTCTCTATGGAATGAAATGCAGGACTGCAACATGCTGGGATGAAGTTGGGGAAGGAAAGCTATTAGGACCTGATCTTGTTGATGAGATTCTAGAAAAGGTCAGATCTATTCAACAACACATTAGAGCAGCTCAGAGTCGGAAAAAAAGTTATGCCGACAGTCGAAGAAAAGACCTAGAGTTTTAAGTTGGTTATAAAGTGTTCTTACGAATATCTCCTTGGAAAAGAGTAATGAGATTTGGAAAAAAGGGAAAACTGAGCCCTAGGTATATCGGTGCTTTCGAAATACTGGATCGTGTTGGGAAAGTAGCTTACTGATTGGAGCTTCCACCGAATCTCTCTCAAGTTCATGATGTGTTCCATTATCTCTCCTGAGAAAGTATATACCTGATCCTTCACATGTACTCAGCTTAGAAGTTGTACCACTAGAGCAAAATCTTTCTTATGAAGAACAACCGATAGAGATTCTGTATCGAAGGAAAAAAGTTCTATGAAATAAGACCACTCATTTGGTGAAAGTTTTATGGAGGGACCACCAATTAGAAGAAGCTACATGGGAGCTTGAGGATATTATGAGGGAGTGGTATCCTCATCTGTTTGTTACAAAGTGTCAAATTTCGAGGGGAAATTAATTTTAAGGGGGGTAGAATGTAACACCCGAGATTTTTATGTGAAATATTTTGTTTCTATGTTATATAAATCATCAAAGAAATAATTTACTACACACAACACTAGCTTGGATTTCTTTACAGACAATCGCGACCTTCCTCGATAGCTTGTGTCGTACGCAATACCGAGTTTCACTAAACAACGATATGCTATTAAAATATTATTAAAACTAGCTGTTATGAATTGTAATAGCCAATTTTTGAAATATTGTAAATTTTATTTTACAAAATGGACTTCATTTTTGGTTTTGGAATATCGAAATTATCTTTGGGTGAAATTTTGTTATTTTTTCGGAAAACATTCAATTTTTGATGAATAGTGAAAACACTAGGTTACTATTTAAAAACAGACATTTTATTTAAATAATTATTTATTTTATTTAAATTTATTTTAGGTAAAAATTGATACATAATACCTATATAAGTTCAATATAATTCATTGGAGTCGTTTTATAATAATTTTAGATACAAAAAAAATTTATTGAACTTTTCACCGTCTTTTACCTACCTCCTAGAGGATTTTTGCAATTTCACATAAATCATAATTTTACTGCTTCTGTGAGTGGAATTTCGAAAATTCGAGAGACACAGTTAATATCAAGGAATAAAATGTGGTTCAATGAGATGTCAATAATTTTTGTGAATAGTAACTTTTTAATTTTTTTACCACGGTTAAAAGTAAATAGGGTAATTAAGGGTAAAAACGACATTATTATTACCCTAAAACATGTTTTAATTCTATTTGATAAGTGTAATTTGACCTTAAACAACCTTAGGAATATAATATTACCATTTAGGCCCACATGGATTAGATTAGGACATTTAATATTATTTTATTTAAAGAAGAGTTAAAATAGTTAAAATCAAAGTTTAATAACTAAAACATTTTTAATATAGGGTTATACATAAGATAAGTTTGACTATTAATATTAATTATAATTCTAAAACGATTTTATAAATAATTGTATTTTATTTATAATTTTTTGACATTAAATAATTTAATTTATTTATGACACAATGATGATGCAGTAATTATCTTATTAATGAAACATTAAAATAATTGATGTTATAAATACTCAATTAAATGTAATTTGAGACTTTTTATGAATTACACAAATTTTATCGGTTAATATGACATGTTATTATTGATTTAATTAACTTTTTTCGAACTAATCATTTTGTTATGATTTTCACAAAAATCAATTACCAAATAGTGTCAAAATTGACATAAAATAGTTTTTAAAACAAATATTAAATTATTAATTATTATTTTATTCCAAAAAATCTAAGGTTCAGAAACATGACATATATAAGGTTATCTATATTAATAATGAATAACTTGGGGTTCTTTTTCCTTGCTATATTATGTTTATTAACCTTATAGAGTAAGAAAAGAAGAAGACACGGTAAAAGTTAAATTATCTAACTTAAAGTTACATATAAATGATAAGGTTAAAATATAAGCCTAAACTTGTCTAAGTTCTATTGGATGAGAGGATTTCTACCCATACCCACATTATATTCTATATAAATAAATTTGGAGCTATTAAAAACTGAATATGACTTTATAATAAAATAATATTTTAAGTTTTCCTAAGGTGCCCATCTCCTCCCTTATAAAAGGGCACCTCCTCCCTCTCCTCCTCACACCACATTGAGCCTTAAAGCACGGAAAACCCCTGACAATTTCTCTTATCCACTTCCCTAGAAACATCCTAGAAGTCTTGGACTTCTTCAAAGACCATCTTTAGTGCCTTAAGAAGAGGTTAACATGTGGCGCTTCAAAGAAGAGGTAATGTCTGTTACCGATTCTTTCAACTTTATTTCTTATTCTACTTCTTATTATATAGTTATTTCATTATGAAGTAATAAAATCATTATCACTCATGTACGGATATGTTATTATAAATATGAAACAACCCTATTTCACCTTCTATCCATCCTACGGAAAACGAAATCACCGCGCATGCGTACGTACGGAATACCGTCTCCACGCCGTGGTGTAATCTGTTTTCCACCACCACCTTACTTGGATTGGTATAATGGTGTAGAGAATAACTATATATGATTATTGTAAAGTGATATTTATTCTGAAATATTATACATACACTCCAATATAATTCCACGATCATGGGAATGATATCTTCGCTCGTGCGTACGTACGGAATACCGTCTCCACGATGTGATGTGACTCGTTCTACATGACCTTCATTGCATAATGATTATATAAATGAATTGAATGAATAAATATGATATATATTACACTAATAACATTATGTAAATGAGGTATCTATAACCTAAAAATAATAATAAGAATTTATTCGACAAAACACGCATAAGAACAAAATGTAATAAACACCTGAATAACAAGTAGAAATGAAATATTACTAATAAGAAGCTGATAATATGACCATATATGATATCATAACAATAATTATTATTATGGAATAAGTAAATGACATTATCTAAATCATTATACATGAGTTTCGGACACATACAAAGCAAATCAAACCTAAGGTAAGGGAAAATCTCACAATCTCAATTTTTATCCAAAATTGTTTTTACTTCAGAATTTACTGGGGAATATTTATCATCTATATCCATGTTTTTTCAATATGTAATATTATTTATATCCTCTTAAAAATTTTTAAATCCAATTTTACCCCTTGGTGAGTATTTATTAAAATATATGAAGAAATATTTTGTCTTTTTTCGTACGAGGTACTTTTTTACTTTTTCGTCCAAAGTACGAGAAGAATGTTTTTTTTAACTTATACGGAATGAATGTATTTTTAGAACAGTATTTCCATAAAGAATACTTTAGAATTTTTCATGTTTATTTTTAATCAACATCTTTTAGTTTAAAATTATATGACATGTTAAGAAGGGAAAAATGTTTTTGAAGTAGAAAGGATATTTTCATCAAGAATGGAGTTCAAGTATTTTATCAAAATCATTTTCCATCTAAGATAATACAGGGTTATGTTTCTATACCTATTTTTACATTTTTTTGATTATGTTATTATGGAATTATTTTTATGATGTCCTTTTATCTTATATGGATTGTGTTATTATAGCATGATGATTAAGAATCCCATATTTATTACATGGGTTATGCTATGATTTATGATTTATGATTTTGTGGCACACATAAGAATGGTTTCATTATGAGATGGGTGGGACCTATATCTCCCTCCAATGAATTGGGTAATGATTTATATTTCATGAGATAGACATGGCTGGAATGGCAGGTTAATCTGGTTTAGTGAAATAGGACTGAAATAAAGAGGGAACTCAGTTCCGAAATGGACTTTGTCCGCTAAGATAGTCTTGGCAATGAGTCTTGACTAATAAGAAATGATTCTCTATGATTATTTGTGTATGCCACAAAGTTTGATGTTTTATGTTATGATTATTTGTATTATATTTCACTATTATGATTGATCCCATGTCCTGATATTATGATCTCTTTTGTAGGACAATATTTTCAAAATGTTATGTTCTTAAAAATATGATATGATTGATATTTCTTTTGTTTACCCTTACTGAGCATTTGAGCTCACCCTTTGTATGTTTGCTTTTCCCCAGGTATGGAAGAAGGGTATTAAGTAGAATGTTCCAAAAGAGACTCTAGATATGATGAAATAAATGGGAGAGAACATAGATGATTTATGAACCAGTTGTTTGTGTTTCCCAGTTTCTAAAGACACTATACCTATATGGTCCTTTCATTTTTTTGTTATATGTTGTAATAAGTATGCTTCAATTCTGATGTAATAACAATGTACGTAAATTATGGGTCGTTATAATGATAGTCATAGAATTTGAGACCCTTTATCTTTAAATAAGTTATTGACATGATATTCTTGATATTCGATGAATACTCCTATAGAACCTTTATATCTTTCAAGATGTTTAAAAAATAATATCTCTGCTTCCTAGAAAGAGTGTATGCAACATGCTGAAGAAAAGTTTTTTATTCACCCTTGACTAGTGTCAAATCATCCAGTATTCTGATACTAGTCATGTCTAATCTATCCTTAATTACATAATTTGTTTTTCTAGGTGCATTTAGTAACATGAAAATGATAATATCACATACATGTTTTTCAACATGCATAACATAATGAAAATTTTTGATGTATTGAAAATTCTAGTATAGTAATTCAAAAAAACTAATATCTTATTCTAACTAGTTTTCATAAGGTTTTTAAAAAGGGTTCCCCAAAAGTAGTGTAAATATCATTTATATTATAAAATTTTTGACCACCTATTAGTGTAGACAATGTTGTACAATTTTATGAACTCCCATCGAATGATTCCATCCAAGATCAGTACTTATGTTGTTTAGGTAGAAACCTGTGATGTCCTAGAAACATAGTCTTTAATGAATGTTTCAACCTAATTGACAGTATACCTTGTTCAAAAAATGGTACACCCTTGAGTTCCATTAATTAAATATCCTAACAAATTTAAGTATGAAATTAATTTATCATCCTGTACAATATGGATATCATTGTGAAATATTTATTTTTATAAAAATCATACAATGTAACACCTTAATCCCACAATAATTTCAAATATCCAATCAATGCATCCAAATAAACATCAATATATTTACCTAGTTGTTGTGGTCCTAAATTTTTCATAGATAAAAGAATATATTTTCATTTCATGTATAAATATGGTTGTAAGTTATAATTTACCAACATAACCGGTCGTGTATTATGAGTGCTTCTTTGAAAACCAAAAGGATTCACTCCATCTATAGATTTCTTATAAAAAAGGTTTCTTGGATCAATTCATAATTGAGGATACTAGTGATCATTGTTTTTAACTAAGGAGATTCTATTAGGTGACAAAGTTTCTCATTTGTATTCTTGTTTCATCTTGTCACATCAAGTTCCATATAGTTCCCTAACTTCCATATAGGTTCATTATCATTGCAATGATTGTAAATTAGCATAAATTTTTCATAGGACCGGATTTATCTTTCTTTTATCTAGAAGTGCCAAAATTTGTGCATTCTTTAAGAGATTTTTGGTCCTTGAGAAATAGTATAAATCCATTTGGATAGGAATTTACTTTTTCATAGATAATTTTCATTGAACGTGGAATTAGTTTAGCGTCATATGTTCAGTTTGGAAGCTCATTATCTTTTAGGAGCATATCATTCATTATAATTGGATTCGCTCCATCCATTTCCAAAATCTAAATTATACAGCATTAATATGGATGACAATGATGTATATTTTGTACAACCAGCATAAAATGGGATCTTTTCATAACTCTTTAACTTGTCAAATAATTTTTGACAATGAAAATGTTAATCTTAAACTATCATTTTCATTTCCTTAATATGATCTTAATCAACATTCACATGTGTAATCACATCCTCAATGCAATATTTTTCATTGTTTACACTTATACTCATATCAGATTATACATAAAATATCGTGTTATCCTAGACACTTGTCAGATTCACTTTTTCCCCGTGTTTAGTCCAATATTTATAACTTTGATCTGTTCCCTAATAGATCAAGTGATCTTTGAACTCCTTTGGATTAATTGTTCTTCAATAACAATAGTGTAAACATATAAAAGGATTCGAGAAGGGTCATATTCATAATATTTTAAAAAATTGAGGAACTATTTCACCCCATCATCATAAAATTTTATAATATGATTGAAATCCATCCATTTTTTATTCATATCCATCCAAATTAATTTGTAAATATTAATATTTAACAAAATAAATAAATTCACAAAAGGTCCTTTCAAATCAGAGGCATCCAACATTTGATTGTTTCAAATAATTCAATCATGCTTCGAAGGAAATGAGTAATTGAATTTAAGAAAATAATTACTCTACTGGTGGTAGGTGTTGTCCTATGAATTCATCCCAAATGATTTTCATTCCCTGGTATGGGATGACAACTCCTCAGCATGGTTCAAGAAATATAGGTGTATGTTCAAAAGATATGGGGGATGAGTCTCAAGAAACAAAATTTAATAATAACTATTTGGTAGATAAAACTGATGCGGATGATATTAGTTTCCTTAAATCTAAATGTTCCAAGGCTGGGGAGTTTTTGAAGGTTTTAGGAGGGGGAAATGATGGATATTTTATGGGTTGGATGGATTTAGTGACATTCCCTTACTATGGTGTTATTATCAAAATATATTATGTAGGAGGTGATATTCTATGTATCAAGGTGGTCTCTAAAAGATAATATGATCATATAAGTATATATATCACCCTTTCCATACACATGTTTGCATTTATAAATATAGATACCACTCATCCCATTACATTTATAAATATAAATATCACCCAACTTTTTGAGACATATTTTAAGGAGTATTTGAAAAGGAAAAGGAAATTAGTGATATCATTTAGTATTTAATTAATAGATATTAAGAATAATTTATAATTATTGTTAATTAATAAGATATTAATTAGTAATCAGTTTAAAAATAATAATAAATTGTTAATTAAGCCTAATTATTATTAAATAAAATAGTTATAAATTTTTTAATTATCTTAATAAAAATTAATTAGGGATAATGATTACTAATTATCATTAATTATTAGTTAATAATATTTATTAATATAAAATTATCGATAAATAGTAATTATTTATATTTTAATGTATTATCTAATAATAAATATTGATTATTGTTAGCAAAATAAGTAATAATTAGTATTAACTAAACATTATTATTCATGTTTATTAGTTACTAGAAATGGTCTAGAACATGCATTGAAACCCATTTCTCCATGAAATTTATTTAAAAATATAGTAAACATACAGAGAGAAGATGGAGTAGCAAGATAAAAAGTGGGACATTTGTCACCACAAAAAAACAATATGAAATCCTGCACAATCATCTTTTTTGTGTCTACCACCCCTCCATTATTAGCTACCTTGACCTCTCAGATTCCTATCTATCATCAATTATTTTGGATTTTTCCCCACATCACCTTGGTCATCTATTTTTTATGAGACTTATTTCTCACTATGATGGTCAACAGATTTACCTCAATCCTTAGAATTTCCCAACATCACAGCTTGAAACTCTTGAACATCATTAATCATATCTTGTGTTATAGTTCCAACCTAGGGAAATGTTTCAATAATATCCCCAGGAAAGTCTTCAGTTGTTTTATCCCAAACCAAGGGCTCCTCAGAGGTGAAATCCACCTGGATATCCACATACACAACCTGAACATTAACAGAAGAGGATAAAGCATTACCATCAACATTTGATACGGGATATGATCCTTCCAGTTTCCAAAGTTTATTCCATATTACTTGCTTACAAGGCTCTCAAGATAGAAAAATCATACTCTAGGTTATTTATTTACTACAACATGGAAAAAAAGTTGGGATCAGTGACACCCACCTATCTCCATATTTTTTCACCTTGAGCATCAATTATCGCAGCATCAGGTCTGGACACATTAAAAGAACACCTAGTGGGAGAAACATAAATTCCTTATTCCACATCAATCTTAAGGTCCAAATTCTACTTCAAACATGGAACAACATGTTGATATGAGGGACCCTAATATCTATCTTTCATAGTACCTACACAAGTAGACTCCCCACTTCCATGAACTTGGCATGGGGTATCCTGAATTGAGGTTCAAAATATAGGGGATGGGGATTCCAATTCATCACCCAATGACCCTGTAAAAAAACTACCCAATTGAGTTCAATTCATTTCAGGCATTAACCATTCTATCCTTTTCCTACAACTTCAAGTGAACACGATTTAAATCCTTTCAATTACTATTCCTTTTTAAAAAGTATCACCAATCTTCTCAATCTAATAATCAGGAATGTCATCCTGAGGATACTCATCCAGAATTCCTACCTACATATCAATAGCTTTATTCACCTAAACATTATCATCTTCTTGAGTCTCAATTAGCCTATTGTGGGTCTCTTGATAAACATTATAAATTGGATCATTCTATGAACTGGATGTGAGTCCGTCAAACCAATTAGTCCCTCCCCATCCCACAGTCCAGTAGGACTAAAATAAGAGGAAAACCCAACCTTGGAAGACATATCAGTAGAAATTAAGAGATTTTCCTAGTAGTATGGTTGAGCACCAACCAGTTTTATAGATCTAACTTGATCGTGATGTGTCTGACCTTGGGCCTTTCACCGCTCTTTACTAGACCCTTTCAACATACACTATTTGTCATACTTATCCCCAACATTCACCAATGGTGGCTTCAATTTAAATTTTTCAACTAAGTGACCAAGATTCTCACAACTGGAATAATTCAAACCCCTAAGAGAGTTTTCATGAACATGAAAAATGTATTAGAAATTGTGGAAAAAATAAGGGATATGCTCAAATTCAAGGAAAAATTCAAACATGAATTCATCTATAACTAACTAAACAGTTTCAATCAGAGGGGGGGAAATATCAAAATCAACTAGAATAAAAAATGAAAAAATTGGACAACCTCAGTCTCCTAATCAATCTTGATGGGAGTTCCCACCATAGAGGCAACATCCCACAAAATCATAGGATTCCAAAAAAACAAATTGAGGCTTGTGATCTTAATCCATGATTGGGATGTTGAATTCTTCACCTAAGCCAAATCAAACCAAGGATCCCAGTTCTGGAATCTCAAGGAACCTGAAGTTAGGGATATAAATCCAAATCCCCATGCTTTTAATTTCATATCCAGTGAATGGAAAATGATATGGAAGAATCACATACTATGTGAAACAATGCACCTTCTGTCAAATCCACAATATCTAGAGAATACGTGTCATTAAATCCTTAAGCTTCCACAAATTATTGATTCATTATGGGGATAACAAAGTGATGATAGAATTCTTGAAATCCTCAAACTAATCACTAAGGAATTTATGATTTTCCTTAACAAATTCCAAAAAACCACTCTTGTGAGGACTTCAAATCTATGCAAAAATCAAAGAAGATTTTTGAACCTAGATGGTTCTCAGATTAAGTGACTTTATCCTTCAAATAATTAGTATTTTCCATTAGATTCACCGGAATCAAAACTTTCCAATAAAGAGGAGTTCCGCAATCCCCCTACACTTCTAGAACCGGATCCCTTACACCTGCAGTCGCGCCTTCAATCTACTTCAATGGGAAAATAAAAATTACATGAGGATCAAAGAAGTTATTAAGATCCATAAATACTAACAAACCCTAATTGTCATGAGAGGTTATAGGGAGAGGCTCCTGAATTTCTTTAATCATCATCTTGTAAATATAGTAATTAATTAATAAAATTAAAACTAACTAGTAATAATTATCAACCAAGTTATATTCAATATTAATCAATCCATAATAATTCTTAAATTACTAATTAATAGTAAATATTAATTAATTGAAAATTATTAATTTTATTTATTAAATAATTAACAAGAATTAATACTAATTTTTAATTATCAACTAATAACTAATATTAAGTATTAAATAATCAAAATTAATTATTAAATTACTAAATATATTTATTAATTAATTATATATTATTTTTTATATTTATTAATTAATTAATAGTTAATTAATAGATTTTAATATTAACTAATAATAGTCAACTAAAAAGTGATGTTAAATACTAATTAATCAATCCATAATAATTATTAAATTCAAAGACTAATTATTAGGTAATTACAAATTATTATCCATATTTACTAATTATTTATGACATAATTAATAAATTTTATTACTAAATAGTAATTAAGTGATATTTTGTAGCAATTCATTCATAATAATGATTGAAATAAATATATTTATTATTTAAATATATTTATTATAATTTTATAATTATTTAAATAAATAAATAAATATTTATTTATTTATAGTTTTACTTATAAATAAATATATTTACAAATATTTGATATAATTAAAAATATATTAATATAATTATATATATTTATATAATTATATATATACATATATAATTCTATATATTCATTGATACATAGGCATATATAATTATAAATATAATAAATGTATTTATTATTTAAATAAATATTTATTTATTTCTAATTTTGAAAATACTTTTTTTAAAACCTTATATATATATATTATAATTATTATTATATATAAAATTATCAAATTGAATTTATCAAATTATAATTACCAAGGGACAAAAATATCAAATTGTATGGAAAGAAATTGATTATAAAAGAAACTCTAATTACCCAAGGAAAATATCAAATTGAAATCTATACCAGAAAAATATGGTTAATCCGCAATTGAGATAATTTTTAAAAATTCCTTTATACAATTAATAAAAAAATAAAAAAAATAAAAAGGTAAAATAATTATAAAAAACCCCACAATTGGGCGGAAGAACATAAGTAATGGAGGGAGTATTGAAAGAGAACTGTCGTGGGTGCCCTCAAATGATTAGTATGATTTTGGGGTACTTAGGTGCAACAGAGTGGCTGACCATGGTCGTCTCTCAAAGGAGGAAGTGAATTAAAACAACTATTCAAAGGTATTATAAAAATAAAAGAGTATAAAATTGAAACACTACTTAAAATGATGAGGTTTTTTATAGTTTATACATCTAGAAGAATTTTTCGGGAAGAAGATTGCATTTTTTTAGTTTTAAAATGAAGTTTGATTAAAAAGACACAACAAGAAGACGTTTTTTTAAAAAAAATATTTTAAAAGGCATATTCAATCTAACTCTACCTAATAATTTACTTATTAATAATTATCATTTAAATCAATATCCACTTAATTATGATCCCCTAATTTTCTAACCCTCGAACCCTACAAGAGTTAACTTAACCACAAATATGGAATTACTTAAACCCTAGGCTAGCTTCAGAATACGCAATCGCAGCACCCTACTTTGATTGTTGTTCTAAGGTTATATTATGGTCAGTAGTCAATTAGAGCACATATGAATTATATAAATGAGGATGAATTGTGTT
This sequence comes from Viscum album, assembly GCA_963277665.1. Taxonomy (NCBI): domain Eukaryota; kingdom Viridiplantae; phylum Streptophyta; class Magnoliopsida; order Santalales; family Viscaceae; genus Viscum; species Viscum album. The sequence continues at coordinate 1,059,449,876 of OY728129.1, forward strand.
TGGAGATTATATTTTAACTCTATAAATTTATCCCGTGTGGTCTTGCATTACCGATTAAGATCGCACTCTCACAATTTACAAAAAATCTCGACCTCGCGTGATTTTGTGTTAATTATTCAATTGATCTCTTAGTTTTTTACAATTTAAGAACACAATTCATGTATAATATTAAATGAATTATATTAGCTCAATTATTCAAAATAATTAAATGAATATGGTAGAAGATAGATCAATTACTAAAAGACTACACTTCCATGGGTGGTGTAATCATCGTAGAAGCGTTTTTCATGTGCAAAGGTTTATAGTGGTTATAACCCAATAAAGCTTCTACTTAAGAGTTCCATACCAAAGAGGAATATTAAGAGAAGAAAAAATTTAAACAAAACTGAATAAAAGGGAAGAAATAAATGAGTAACAAAGAAGGTTATTACACAAACAAAAGCATTACAACACGAAGTAGAGGAAGAAGGCTTCATCGAAGGGATCCTGGCTTCAAGACCAACCCTTATTGAAATGGTTGGAGAATTGGAGTGGATCCACTTCTCCTCTTCCCTAGACTTCCTATTTCATGTCCCAAACCCACCAAATGAGAAAAACACCAATTTATAGAGTGGTTGGGATGCTAGGTTCAAAGTGGTTTCAAGTGTGAATGGGGAATCTCGCCCAAATATTTTATGCCAACTTTCACCAACCATTTTACCACACAAACGCGTGAATTTGCTGGGCCTCAAGAAAGCTCATATGTTCTGACATGAGTCCTCTATCTCCTCTCAAAATTTGGGCTCAATAAAAGCCCATATGAATGAGTTATAGCCGAAATATAGAAGCATGTCCATTCTAGAGTGTCCAGCCCACCTTGGACGTTATGGACCAATTACTCCATCAAATTGCATTCTTTTTATCTAGTGTCCTGAGTAAAAGTTATATCCCATGAATTAAGGAACATATTTACAAAATATTAAGTTCAAATAACTCAAATAAAAATATTTATGATTGAAATAATACAATGATTTTAAAAGGGTAAAACTGGAATTTCCATCAAATATTCAAACGAATTATCTTATCACAAATACTTTCTAATTAAACATATTTAACACAATGTGAGGAAATTATATCATTTATTATCAATAAAATATTCAATAGAATAGTGTTTTATAAACTCCCCCACACTTACCGTTTTTCACTTTTGAGCAAAACCACATATCAAGTAAACATCAATATCAAATCAAAACCAATTTTCAAACACATATCCTTGAGATCAAACAATTACACACCAAGTAAAAAAAAGATATAATGCCTCATAAAAAATCATTATTTTATGTTCTCCATTTATATAATTCAATATATTTCCACTTCATTTATCCTCCAATGCACAAAACACTTATCTCTCTTGAATTTTCTCTTTTCAAACAAATATCATTTATTTGCAATGTCTTTCTCATCCAAACTCATAAAAAGTGTCACCATAGGCCTGATAAATTCCTACATTGCAACCTGATGTGGGTCAAAGACATATTTTTATCATGAGGAATTTTCAGGTTTGTTCTGTGGCTTTCGGTTGGTAGGATTAATGTGTGAAAAATTCTGGGGCTCAATGAGTAGGGATTTACTCTTTTTGAAGCAAAATTGCATTAATATACTTTTCACTTAAATATGGTCTTCTCCTCAAAACCCATAGTATCAATTCAACCCATCATCATGAAAAGTCATGGAGAGTTTACACCATTCATCATTTTAGCATAAAAAATGTAAATCTTCTCAAACATAATTTTCTTGAAAGCTCAAGAAAGGCACAACTTTCTACCTCAATTAGTAGTTCCAGAAAAGGCACGACTTCACTTGTCATGAAAGCTCCAGAAAAGGCACAGATTTCAAAAAAATAATTTTTTTCAAAGGAAAACACATCTCTTCAGAATTTATTTTTCCACCCAAAGTATCACAGAATGTTGTAGCACAACACAACATCGCTTCCCCCACACATAATTTCAACTAGATTATGCAATTTCACTTCAAGAGTTGGTTGGATAGGGAAAATTGGCTTGTAATGTGGCTAACCTAATAGGTTTTCCATTTATTCTAAGGGATTCAAGGATTAAATGTTCAAGGTAGTCAATTTTAAAAAAGGATTCTTTGAAATAGGAGCTTCAATACCAGACAAATGCCTCAATAATTTAAACATAAGTACCTCACACCCTCAAGTTTTGACAGAAATAAATCAAATTCAAGTTAAATCAAGCATGGTTTGGTTCTCTCAAGAAGTGATGTGAATGTAATGAATATGAAAATAATGGTTTAGGAGCCTCACAAGAATGTGGTTTCAAATGTAAAGACAGTGATATGTGGCATGGGATTCAAAATTCAATGTACATTTCATGAAATTACTAAATATTGGAACTTGAAACAAAGTCGTTTTTAGCATTAATTTAAGCTCAGTTTCATGGTATAAATTATTTAAATCATTGATATGCATTTTAAAAATGTGATGAGAATCATTTCAGCTCAAAAATTTCAAAAAAACAAAGAAAACTGAAAAATAAAAACACACAATTTGAAAAACACACAATTTTTTTGTTTTTTTAAATTAGGAAAACAATTGAAATTACTAAACTAAAAGGTTCCCTCCCCCACACATAAAATATTTTATTATCCTCAATGTGAACCCATGAGATGATATATGCACATAAAATATATAATTTTAAATAGGAAAACTAATAAAAATGTTTTTGGGTTAGCAACAACCCGATGTGATCAAGTGATGATGGGGTCATGTATTGTGATAAAATCCATTGCATTAGTAGGAAGTGCCTCAATGTATCTTTTCAAACGTAGCCCATTGATTGTAAAGCTCCTTCTTGTGTCGTCTTGGGTGATCTCCACTGCACTATAAATGGAATAAATATTACTCTCAAGTTTGAGGAATAATTTAATTCAAGTAATATTGATTGCATAGATTAAATAAATATTTATTTTTCTTGTATGTGAATAAAATATTTATTTTATTTATTTAATATTTTAATAAATATTAATTTTCAAGATTGTGAATAAAATATTTATTTATGAATAAAATATTTATTTACGAATAAAATATTTATTCGGTTATTCAATAAATTCTACATTCCGAATGGAAACACTATAAGAAAAAGGTCGTTTAGCAGCGGTTTTTTCGCGGCGGTTTTAAAAACTGCCGCCAAACGCGTTTCGGGCCGCCGTATCGCGGTGATTTTTAAACCGCCGCGAAGAAACCACCGCTAAATGCCATAAATTTATTATTATTATTATTATTTAAATTTTATTTCGAGGATTACAACATTTTTTTTAAAAAACTGCAGCGAATAGCAGTGGTTTCGGCGAAACCGCCGCGAAATGAAAGGAAAAAATAAAAAAACACGAGAAACCACGAAATCACTAAAACGACCATAACTATTGATCTGGGCGTCCGTTGGAGCACCAAGACTAGTCAAATCGAAGATCATGAAGAGATCTAGGGGCACATATAATCAAAACTATGAGACGGTATGAGGTACAGAAGATATTAGAATTATAAGAATGTTGAAAAAAGTTCTCTAACTTCAAATGGCCATAACTTTAGCTTCGGGTGTCCATTTGGGCTCTACCACATATCAAATCGAAGCCAGCGAAGAGAGCTACACACAAAATAAACATAAGGAAGCTTCTTTCGTGTTTTTTGACCCCAAAAACCCCTCCGAAGGCCTCCAAAACCTCATTTCTGTCACTAGTGTCCCGTCGAACTTGTCTTCAAACGGACCTAACTTTCGATCCGCGTGTCAGTTTGGAATCCTGCAACTACCAGATCGTAGATCGTTCCCTAATCTTCTATTTGACTGGTCGCGGCACCCACATGCCCTCCTGGATCATATGTTATGGCCTTTTTAGTGGGTATCGGGTTTGTTATGTTTTTCGATGGCTCATTTCTAGCACCTGTTCCCCGTCAGCTTTTTTTAAAATTGTCATAACTTCCGATCCGCCTGTCCGTTCGGACTCTTTCACATATCAGGTCGAAGATCATTTCAGGATCTTTGATTTGACAGGTCTTGGATCTAAAACGGACTCTCGGATCATAATTTATCTCCGTTAATGTGAGTCCAATGTTTTTGTCTCTTTATGACCGTTTTGACGGGTTTTAACGGTTGCTCCATTTATTACTGTTTATTTGGGTTTCTATGACTTGTTATCTTTATCAATGGTTTTTTGTGGGTTATTATAATGATTATGTTGAATTATTAAGGGGTTTTCTAGAGTTGTCATAAGTTTTCATGCACTCCCATGCGTTCTCATTCTTTCGAATGCCTCATTCTTCTTATGCTTCTCCATCTGTTTTCATGCATTTTCATGATTTTTCATCCCTTATCACGTCTTTTCATACATTCTCGTAAGTTAACTTTATTATTTATTATTTATTATTTATTTATTATTTATATTTAGTTATTATTTATTATTTATATTTATTTATTATTTATTATTTATATTTATTTATTATTTATTATTTATTATTTATATTAATTATTTATATTAATTATTAATTATTTTTTATTTATATTTATTATTTATTTATATTTATTAATTATTTATATGTATTTATTATTTATTATTTATTATTTATTATTTATTATTTATATTTATTTATTATTTATTATTTATAACTTATAACTTATAATTTATTATTTATTATTTATTATTTATTATTTATTATTTATTATTTATTATTTATTATTTATTATTTATTATTTATTATTTATTATTTATTATTTACTATTTATTATTTTTAATTATTTATTATTTATATTTATTTATTATTTATTATTTATTATTTATTATTTATTATTTATTATTTATTATTTATATTAACTTATTATTTATTTTTTATATTTATTTATTATTTATTATTTATATTTATTTCTTATTTCTTATTTCTTATTTATATTTATTTATTATTTATATTTATTTCTTATTTATTATTTATATTAACTTATTATTTATTATTTATTATTTATTATTATTTATTTATTTATTATTTATATTTATTTATTATTTATTATTTATTATTTATTATTTATATTTATATATATTTATTATTTCTATTTATTTATTATTTATTATTTATATTTATTTATTATTTATTATTTATTACTTATTACTTATTATTTATTATTTATTATTTATTATTTATTATTTATATTTATTAATTATTAATTATTTATATTTATTAATTATTTATCATTTATTATTTATATTTAGTTATTATTTATTATTTACTATTTACTATTTATTATTTATTATTTATTATTTATTATTTATTATTTATTAATTATTAATTATTAATTATTATCTATTATTTCTTATTTCTTATTTATTATTTCTTATTTATTATTTATTATTTATTATTTATTATTTATTATTTATTATTTATTATTTATTATTTATTATTTATATTTATTAATTATTTATATTTATTTAATATTTATACTTATTTATTATTTATATTTATTTATTATTTATATTTATTATTTATATTTATATTTATTTATTTATTATTTATTATTTATTATTTATTTATTATTTATTATTTATATTTATTTATTATTTATATTTATTTATTATTTATTATTTATATGTATTAATTATTAATTATTAATTATTTATTATTTATTATTTATTATTTATTATTTATATTTCTTAATTATTAATTATTTATATTTATTAATTATTTATATTTATTTATTATTTATTATTTATTTATTATTTATTATTTATTATTTATTATTTATTTATTATTTATTATTTATTATTTATTATTTACTATTTATTATTTGATATTTAATATTTATTATTTAATATTTATATTTGTTTTATTTTGTATTTATTATTTATGATTTATTACTTATTATTTATTATTTATATTTATTTATTATTTATTATTTATTATTTATTATTTATTATCTATTATTTATTATTTATTATTTATTATTTATTATTTATTATTCATTATATATTATATATTATTTTTTATTTTTAATTTTTTAGTTTTTATTTATTATTTATTATTTATTATTTATTATTTATTGTTTATTATTTATATTTATTAATTATTTATTATTTATTATTTATTATTTATTATTTATATTTATTTATTTTTTATATTTATTATTTATTTATTATTTATTATATATATGTATTTCTTATTTCTTATTTGTTATTTATTATTTATTATTTATTATTTAATATTTAATATTTAATATTTATTTTTTATATTTATTTTTATTTATTATTTATTATTTATTATTTATTATTTATTATTTCTATTTATTTATTATTTATTATTTATTATCAATTATTTATTATTTATTATTTATTATTTATTATTTATTATTTATTATTTATTATTTATTATCTATTATTTATTATTTATTATTTATATTTATTTATTATTTATATTTATTTACTATTTATTAATTATAATTATTTATTATTTATTATTTATATTTATTTTATTATTTATTATTTTTTATTTATATTTATTTATTATTTATTATTTATTATTTATTATTTATTATTTATTATTTATTATTTATTCTTATTGAGTTTATATCTATTATTTATGTATTATTTGTTTTATCAATTAATATATATAAGTATATTAAATTCTGTTTATTAACCACATGACGAGCTTGGTGAAGTGGTAAAGTCTATGGAAAATATTTAAGAGGTTAGAGGTTCAAATCTCACCAAACGCAGTATTTCTTTATATTGCATGGGCATGTAAATGGGATGTGCATGCAAAGATAAATAAAGTAAATAAAATAAATACGAAACAAATAAAATAAATACGAAATAAATAAAATAAATACGATATAAATAAAATAAATAAAATAAATAATATAAAATAAAATAAATACTAAATAAATAATAAAAACAAAATAAATATGAAATAAATAATATAAATAAAATAAATAACATAAATACTAAAAAAATAAGAAAAATAAAATAAATATGAAATAAATAAAATTAAAAAATTAAAAAAAATTAAAAAAAATAAACAACCGCCACTAAATCATTTAGAGGCGGTTTAAACCGCCGCTAAAAAATCGTCGTGAAACGTTCTACGACGGTTTTAAAAACTGCCACGAATAGTTTCCCAACGCACGATTTCGTGACGGTGTTTCAAAACCGCCGCCAATCTATTTAGCGGCGGTTTAAACCGCCGCTAAATCATGATTTTGCCATAGTGAAAAAGATTGAGTTCGATAACAAATATTAATTAACAAGACCATTACATAATATTTTTTATTTTACAAGGTGGAGAACACCCCAAAATAGTAATAATGTAATTATTGCTATGTGGAATGGGGTTTATCAAAAGCAATAAATAATATTTAATGGTCAATATGAAATTAAATAATATTTTAACTTCAATCCTAATTATACAAATAGACGACTATGTCTATAGTGTAGAGTATCCTAAATTGAGAATATTGAATTGTTGCAAACAATGAATTCTCTCTCAACTCCTCCTTTTCTCTCCCTCTTAAGAATGAGAAGTGTAAGAGATATTTATTCAAGACTGAAGAATGAGAGATCAAGAATGAACAATGCAAGACATTCGACTTGCCATGATAGCACCTGAAGATTGAGTGGTGTTGGTCAGGGATCATAGGGGTATATGTGGATCACCGCTAGAGGGATTATATCCTTGTATCTCATAATGAAATAAAGTTAATCCAAAAGGGTCTTTTTGGATGATCACAATTCACTAAGGAAGAAAGTTCCTAAGAATGGGAATTTATTTCATCAAATATTAAATATATTAATTATAAATTTGACATGAAAGATCTTCGCTCTGGGTTTTGGGAAATTATTATTAAAAAATTAATATATTTCTCACTCTGCACACTTCCACCACATTCAGAACAATCAATTTTTATAATAACTCTTAAGACATTAAACAATTATTTCAAAAAAGGATTGATAAATAGTAGTTTTATCAGGGCTAAAATAAAAAAGTGCTGATAAAACTAATATTTATCAGTTCTTTTTTAGCGCTGTTAAAGATCAAATTTTAATAATATATTTATTTTTTATAATTATATATTTTTAAATCAGTATATAAATATATATAATTATAAATTTAATAACTCTATATATTATTTAATTATATTTATTATAATTTTATAATTATTTAAATACATATTGATTTATTAATAATTTTAAATATAAATTAATATATTTAAAAATATTTCTGTATAATTATAAATATCTTTACAGATTTATAAATATAAAGGGGTAGGGATAGAGCCCTTTTATTAAAAGTAAGAAAAAGAAAAAAATAGAAAGAGGATGGGGACAAATATAACAAACTACCCACATCAAAAATAGTGAGAGGCCTAGAATTTTACTAATCATAGCTCCAAGATCACATTCGTTATCATGAATAAAATTCCAATTTATTTTTATATTCCCAAGGCCTTGACCCCTAGGATGATTTCCTCTCTTCAATGTTTTCACATTCTTCCAAAGGCCTTCAATGTCAGTGTCCTCTGAGTCATATTTCTCGTCATCAGATTGTGTCTTAACTCTCAATTTTTGATCATCAAGTATGAAAATCTAACTATCTTTCCTTATAAGTGAATGAATATTATCTGTGTGGACCTCAACATCCTTTATAACATTAATATAATCAATTAAATCAAATTATTTATGAGTATTCACAAAATAATGAGCAGTAGATTCCAAATTTTTCTGTTTAATAACTTGACCATTTTCATTAAAATCTCCCTGAGCCTTATACTATGGCAGAGCTGCAGTAGGTATTTATATTATATAAGTCACATTTTGGGAATCATATTCATCATTATCCATTTGAATTTCATATTTAAATGATCTGTCCTTACTAGAAACATTAGACATCCCACAACCAGGTATTAGAATTTTAGCATGTTTACCACAAGTCATACGGGTTGTCTCTGAAGGCTCACCATGTTGAGAAGTTCAACCATATTTGAGAGATGAGAATATCCTCAACAGTGTGGCATGATCCACGCCTATGGGTACACTCATAGTTGTTAACTCCACTGACTATATGTAGGCCAATATCCTATCAGAGGTGGGTCCACTAGCTGTTGTAGTACCCTTCAGTTCATTGAACATTTTTCCTTGCACAACTGTTGGAAAAATCCCAGAAAAATATGGGGTGATCAGTTCACTACAGGCATGTTCCTTGACATTTTCATCATCATTTTCAACCTGATCTAAATGAAAAGTGTTCAGAGGATGGTTTTCCCCAAAAATCCACCCCATCTAAGACATCGCCCCTCTTTTCAAACACACAGTCCCCTTTGGGATGCACTACACCGACCTTCCATTTTTCTATTTAGATGTGTTGTTCTGCCAACATGATAGCAGAATCACCCTTTTTTACAACATTTGAAAATTTCACCCCATTTAGATGAAAAGGATACCTTTTGGATCATGGAATACACATGTGGCGACTCCTCCCTCACTATATTCATTCCATGACCTGATGGTCTGTAATAACAACCAATGACATCATTAAAAGAGATAGGTTTTCACATTGACTGAGAAATTCCATCTATTTTATCTTCCACAGTGTTAACCTAGTTCTCCTTACTATTAATAGGAATTAGGAATTATCCACACAATGAAAAAAATTCTTACAATTATCCCAAACCATATACATATGACATTGATCATAAGAGTCTCCAATGCAACAGACTTTATAGAAAAAATAGGTTTTCTCTCAAATTCAACTGAGTGGTCCAAACTGTGTCCTCTAGCCACAAAGATTATCATATTAATAAGAGGTACACATTGATCTACTTTAATAAAGATATTTGTGAAGTGACCATATCTCACATGTTTAGTTTCAACATCAATTTTGAAAGGTATTCCGACCACATATGCAATATCCACAACATTTTTAAATCCCAAAAAACTAGCTAAGGATCTTTATCTAAATCCAAAACCGATTAATTGAATTTTTAATTTTTTCAGGATAAAAAAGAGTCTCCCATTCCAAGAACCTTAGATTAATTATCTTGAGAGAAACAACACCACAACCCCAAGACCTAGATTTTATATCATTTAAGGGGATGTCAAATTTAAAAAAATCATTTACCTATCAGGACCATGCACCAATCATCAAATCCCAAGAAATTTTAAAGCTTCATTCGAAGATCCTCAAGCTTTTAGGGATGATTTTTAGGCATCATTGTAAACCTTCTGATTATCGAATGTGGGAATTCATCAAGACGATGCTTTGATATTTTATAATTCACCTCAATAAAAACCATTAAAACATTTTCAACAATTTTCTTCTTTGCCGCATTCGACTCTCCATTGTAATTAGAGAATAGCTGGTGATTGAAGGTCTTCTCTACTAGGGATTTTTTATTCGGATCCAGAATATGATTCACATTTTCTTGGATCACAACTCTCGTTGAATCCTCTATAAAACGGTTCACACTATTCTCTCACACCACATATGCATCACCCACAATATTTGAGGGGACAACAAAAACACCCTTCATATCAAAAAACTGATCAAGATCAATTGCTATGGAATTGTACCCATTTTCGCCATCTCGGTTGAGAGTCACAGCCTCAAAAAACCACTCAAACTCCATCTCTTCTACATAATTATAAATATATTTATATATTTATATTTATTTATATAATTATATATATTTAAATGATTATAATTATATATATTTATAAATATAATAAATATATTTTTTATTTAAATATATTCATTCTAATAATATAATTATTTAAATATATATAAATTTATTTTAATTATAATTAATAATAATATATATAAAAATATATCTATATAATTATAAATATGTTTATTATAATTTTATAATTTTTCAAATTTATTTATTTATTTATAATTTTAATAATAAATAAATATATCAAAAAATATTTCTATAAAATTATAAATAATTTTAAATATTTATAAACATATTTATAAAATTATATATATTTATATTGTTATATATATTTATAAAATTATAAATATAATGAATATAATTTTTATTTAAATATATTTACTATAATTTTATAATTATTTAAATATATTTATTTATTTATTTTATATATAATTATACATATATATATATATGTATATATAATTATATATATATTTACTAGGAATGTTCAGGATCAAAGCGTGGTTGTTCCTAAAAAATTATTAATGAAAAAAAGTGAAAACAAACAGAGGATGGATGGAGTCCAACAAAGAGGCATGCCCTCATCCCTAAGAAAAACACTACAAATCAAGAATAGGGGCATGCCCATAATCATGATCTAAGTAATCATTGTCTTCGATAGTTTCCCACTCTAACTATGAGTTCCTTTGGTTGAAGGTCACAAAATATTTTTCCTTGATCTTTTCTTGTTTCGGTGTGAGTCTCTTGGAAGAGGATCTAGTGGAAACATATTAGCCACTCCTACATACAGAAGCACAATCATCTCAACCACACCCTCTTGTAGAACCTAGTAATCTTGGTCCCATCCTCTTCCATGACTTTTTGGATGATGTCCCCATCTCCATGACTTGGCTTCTTGCCATGTCTTTTCTTGTTCAACCTCTATCACTTTCGACTTGTCCTAGATGCATGTCCCCAAATCCATCTCACTTCGAGAATCCAAGTCCACTAACGATTTCACATTCACCATCACCTCATCCATTACACCTGGTGAGTCTTCGGTACTCCGAGTTTTGTTGTCTACATACTTTTCATGAACCTTGGTTAGCACAATCTGTTTAACCAGAGGTGGAGAAGCCATGGATTTCCTAGGAATCACCTGCTGAAATCCATCCTCATCCGCCACTTTTGGCTTTCCCTTTTCCTTAGAAATTAGTTTTTCCACTTGAATCAAATCATGGCCCATATCTCTCTGAACAATAGCCTCCTAATCAGATTGTCCAAATAATATTTCAATCTCTTTCATAACCAATGAGATCCTCTAATCATGAATGTTCCCCAGACCATATTAGGCACCAACCATTTCAACAGGATTCAGATCCTTATTAGCAGTCATTCCCTCCAAAGGAAGGGGATGCTTAATCAACCCTTTCCCTCTATTGACATCAGGCCTTCCAAGAATTCATGTCTTCCTAAGAGCATCTGTGTATGAGGATCCTGCCTGCATGGGACCATTGGCTGCAACACCATTAGTAGCCGCAGCCAAGGTCCTTATGTTTTAGATTCCACCCATGAATCTATAATTACCAAAGATATGACCATCCTTCTTACAATATGAAAATATCAAAATTTTAAGGAATTTATCAAACATGTTCCCAATGGATTTACATGAATAAATAACAAACTAGATTCTTTTCATAATCAAACTAATGTTCAATATGGTTCCCTACAACAAGAATTATCGATTGAATTAAAATGATCTAGAAGCAAACCTAAATAAGAACTCATTATTACCTCCCATATTGAAATGTTCTGTTTAGGTCTACTTATTGCAAACCTCCCATATCCTAGTTTCTAATAAATCAGGATTTCTATTTAGGTCTACATCTTAAAAACCTCTCATAGTTGGAATGTTATGTTTATATCGACTTCTAACAAACCTCCCATATTGGGAAACAATGTTATTTATCTTCTATGGATCAAAAAGTGGATCCCAGTATTGGATCTTCAAAAATTCTAGTTTAATAGAAACCAATATATGCCCCATTATCTGATTTTCATTTCATGTGAGTGGAAAATTAGGTGTTAAAACCCCTTCCAATCAAGACAATACTCAATACATCAAAAACAAGTAGCTAAATAAGATGATTCTGTACATAATTGAGTTTCTATGGGTTATCCTTCTACGATATAATTACGAATTCAAGAATCGAGAACAAACATTCCTTAATTCAGGCATCAAAGATCTTATAATTTGCTTCCACAACAACTAAAGACCCATTATGGGTGATGCGATTCACACCAAATTCACCTGTGAGGTCCAAGATGAACCATGAGTTCTCATAAACTTTTACTTGTTCATCCTTTCCGAAGGAAAATTATAGATTGATGTCACTAGATCTACCCTCATGGGATTGATCTCTAACTGCCCTTGAGCCAGATGGAACTGATTCTCACCCATCAGCAAACCAAGGCGTGATGATTCAACACCATTAGATCCCACACCCAGAGCCTTCAAGCATGAGCCAGGATGGGTAGAAGCAATAGAAATACCCCTGTATTAATTGAATGTGCTTTTTTGAAGATTATTTTATCTACAACATCAATTCCAGAGGCGAAAGAGGATGCATCATGATGTTCATATCGAGAGGGCATGCTCTTCATTCCCAGCTTCAGATACCCTAGTAAAAGCCCAGTTCTGATCATGTATTCATGATGTTCATCATGAGAACTATAGTAGTATTATATCAAATTCTGTATTGGTAGTACAGTATCAAAAATTATTCATCTATTTGGGCGTTTGAGCCACAGGTTTGGGCCAACAGGCCACCTGGGCCATCGGACCCTCAAAGGGGAGTGGCGACGTAGTCATGATGGGAAAGTGGTGATGGAAGAATGATGCAAGTAAGGTCTCCATGCCATCTAATGGTGGTCATATGAGTCATGTAATGGTATTCATTCTCAATGGGCCTTTGGTCCATTAATCATTAACATAATAAAGCATATGCTTAGATGGGTTATCCCTTGGGGGGTATGATATGCCCTACTGACCGAAGTGTGTGTGGTGTGTTTCTGTGTTTAATAATAATTCTCCCAACAAGAACCAAAACTATATTATTACAATTATACATAAATACATTTTAAATTTATTTATATATAATTATTAATATGTAATTATTAATATAATAAATATATTTGTTTATTTTTTCAAACAACTCATCCATGGGCTTGGAAAAAACTAAGCCCATGACCCCAAAATTAATTAATAAATTAAAAGAGTATAAGGAAATAGGGAATAAAGTTAGTAATGAATACCATTTCAAAAAAAAGTAAACAAAAAGAACAAACATTTAAGTCATACTAGACCCTAGGTTCCTAGGATATCACCCTCTCATTTTTTGGTGTTGACCTCACCACCGTGTCTTGACCCTTTGGGGGGGGTACACATTCTTATTCTGATGTCGACTAGGGTGAGCCTTCCAGAGTGTAGAATATCTTGAATTTCCAAGATAAATATTGAAATTCCATTTCAGGATTGGATCTGAGTCCATCCTCAAAATTGATGGATAATAACTTCTACACTACTACATAATCATAGAGACCAAAAACCTATTACTCCATTAATGAATCATTTATTTATAATTATAATTATAAATAACTGAATTTCAAAGGTATTTATACAAGAAAGGTCTATCCATAAGAAAAATCCACTGACCATTTATTAAAGGTGAATGAAAATAAAAATAGTCAACAAGAAAACTGACAAGGTCATACGAAGAGATATGCCCTCGGTTAGAAAAGAATGTTATAGATAAAAAGGGATGATTTCCATACCCATAATCAGAATCATCATCAGCAATAGTATTTTTCCACTCTGACTATGAATTACCTTGATTGAGGATCCCATGTATCCTCTCCTTAGACCTTTCCTTCTCCGGGTGAGCTGGATCTTTGATGCTTTGGATGATGAATTGGTAGACACATTACTGGATAGATTGGAATAATCCTTCCGAAACATTATTTTTGAAGGAACCCGAACAACTCTTTAATTGCTGAACATATTTCCCATTCAATTTAAAACAAGATCCATAAAAAATAATCTCATTTCTTCCCATAGATCGAAGATGGGTGGTGTATAATAAAACTATTAATTTTTCCTTATCACTTCCATAATTTGAAACATTACCCCATTTACTTAACATTCCTAAAGAACTGAAGGAATTATGGATCTCTTGAAGATAATCCAAACACTATTGAACATCAGATTTCCCAAAACCATCATCCTATGGAGCATGCACTGAAATGTTCACGGCCAGCGGTTTCACAATATAGCCTTGGTTGTTAGTTTGTGAGGGAGAACACCCTAACACAACACCAACAGTCGCATCATCATATTGTACCTCACCAGAGTGATTTCTATACTAACTATGGAGTTTCAATAAAATCATATTAGAGAAACCAACCTGCTGAACAAGTTCAGATATAACTCCATGTCGAATCATTTTAGTACCCATCAAAACAGCGTCACTACTCCTGAAACGCGGTACCTCATTTACACTAGAAAATTCACTGATAACCTTTTCAACCATAAGATACTCCATGTCAATCCTCATATAATCACTAGTAAGGAAAGACCCCCAGGAGTGGCATGCTTGAACATATCATATTGGATATTTTACCCCCAGTACTTGCATTTTCTAGTTGTGACTTCCTACAAGGATGATTATCCTTGGGTGATCTGGCTTTCTTACTTGGGGAACCCTAAAGTGACCCTAAATCCATCCTAGAATAGCCACTCATTTCCTCCCTAACGTAGGAGACAATAGGATGATGATTTTATTTTCTATTTAGGGAGATTAACCACCAGCATGCATCTTTAAAATGCCCCTTTCAATCCAAAAATCCCACAAACAATCAACCTTTGATGGTTTTCTTTTTGATGGCCAACTGATTTTCACTCATAGAAATTTGGGTACTTTTAAAAGACAACACATAAGTTGATCTCAATATTTGGAGTACAAAGAACATCCTTTTTAATGAGAACCTCACTAAGGTTAACCTCTACCAAAACCCTTGAAAAGTGCCCAATCTTAGTATTTTCTGTCTCTCAATCAAGATGAATCAACACACCAATGGTGACAGAAATGTCATAAAGAATTTTTTGTTGTATAATTTCCTATTAAGACCATAAAAATGAATCCGGACTTGAGAAATGGAGTTTCTCATGTTAGATGGATCAAAATTGATCGAACATTCATGAACATAGAAAACACCTAGTTTTATATATAAAGAAGCATTACTCTAGGAACACTACTTCAGATCATCAAATGGAAAAAAATGTTAATATCCCTAGCTAGGAAAGATGCACTTCCAGTTGGAGAACCCCCAAACACCTGAAATGCACTTAACTGGATCATCTTATCCCCATGGATTCTCACCCCTTGTAAGAATAAATATCAACATAAGATAATTTTTACACATCTTTAACATTTCATACAAGGCATCTAAATTTGCAATGAAAAGAGCCATCAAACCCTTCTTGATAGTCCTTCCAATCACTAAAACCTTGAATGCTAAAAAAGGATGAGAATCATACCCAGGAGCCATATTCCTCACATCTGAAGCTGGTGGGTTTGAAACCCAAGTTTTCATCACATTTGCAGTTGCATCCAATACATGAACATGGGGACCTCAATTTGGGGAGAATGAAGGACGAGGATCAAAATAGATGACGAACCACCATGGTTATGAAGATTCCATCCCTGCCTCATGACAGAGCCTGGTTGATGAAAATTATGTGTCCATTAAGGTACTATCCACCAAAACCCACATTCGCATTATTGAAATAGAAATGAACCACAAGATTATTTTTATAAATTCTTTGAAAACAAATTAAAATAGTATAGGTTATTTTTTTCTAAAACACGCCACAATGGCGGCATCGCCGATTCTACCTTCCCTCTCCTACACTGCCTTTGGCTCAGATCGATGACATGGAAAAGGTGGGGGTGCTGCCTTTTCCCTCTAGGTAAGGTGAAAGGAGACACCATCGATGTCACCATTGGCCTTACCCAGAGTCAAAAGGTGGCATTGGCGATGCCAAATTTTCCTCAACTCCCTATAAAAGGGTACCCCCCCATCTCCTCATTCTATTTACCCTTCATCTCTCGTAAATACACTCCATATCTCTCTAAAAAAATCATTTTCCATATGTGTTTTTGCGACGCATCATTTAAAGATTTTTTTTTATTTATTTAATTGAATGTTTTTTATTTATTTAATTGAATTATTTTTAGTTTTAAATATTTAATTTTTATTTAGTAGTTTTGTTAGTTCTAAATATTTTGTTTATTAGGATTAAGTATTGTCAAATTATGGTTGAATAAAGATTATGTGGTTATCTAATAAATAAAATCCTTGTCAGGTTAAAATCAAGTGAATGTGGCTCTTGAAAAAATGTACCTTGGTGTGAAAACTCTGACAAGGAGTTTCGGGATTGACCCGGGGTATCCTGACACACGACAACGAGCCTTGATGCACTCTTGGATTGACACTCCCGGGGAATATGCTTAAGATGATTCATATTTTCTTTATGAACTACAAAAATATCTATGAAAATAAATATCAAATTATTATATTTACCAATGATAAAATGATAATTATGATGTTATAGAACAAAAGAAGAAAAAAAGCATTAACGAATGAAAGTTATTATTAGTAATTAAATATTTCTATGCAGTTTAATTTTTTATATATAGTTTAGAAATAATACTTATTTAGTAATGACTAATTATAGATAAATTAATGATAAATTTTGATTAAATATGAATATATATGATTATTTAATTATAAATAACTGATAAATATAATATGATTAAGGTTTAAAGAATACATAATTAAAGAATAACTTAATAATGGTTAACTAGTGATTAAATAATGAGTGATTAGATAAAAACATTATTATTAGAAATTAAAGATGTTATGTAATAAGTAGTTTAGTTTTTTATATATAGTTTAGAAATAATATTTATTATTAGTAATGATTAATTATAGATTAATTAATAAAAATTTATGATTAAAAATGAATTCATATGATTAGTTAATTATAATTTACTAATGAATATAATATGATTAAGTATTAAAGAATAAATAATTAAAGAATAACTTAATAATGATTAACTAGTGATTAAACTTTTAGATAACGAATCATTACTAGCATAATTTAGGGTATAGAAAGGTTTCCTAAAATTTAATTATAATAAACATTATATGGTCAACACTCACTATTAATATTTATTACACTATCATAATTTCGATTAAAGAAACATTATTGATGTGGACAGTCATGTTTTCCTATGGGTACTGCTATGGGGATGTTATTTAAACTGAAAAATGAGCTTTTTACAGTACAAAACCAATAACGGTGGTTAGTACAAATGATTATGTAACCATAAGGTCCTTCAAGAGAGAATGTGTGGTTCCTTAAATCTTGGACCCGATCATAAGATCAACTCTATGAGATATAGACATTTGCAATTCCCGGCAACACTATGGCATCTATATTTTCCATTGGTTGTTGATGCACAGTGGGTCCATGAAATTTATTTATTTTCTCAATGGTCAGATGGTACCATGATGGAGTTATATGTTGATTTTTATACTGTACAATAACAACATCCAATTGTACGAAGACGTATAATTACAAGAGTTGTTGAAGATATTCCACCCCATGAAATTGATCATGTTCTAAGTGATGCAACAAAAGAGAAAAATCTAGATGATCTTCCGGATATACATGTCAATCTGACATCCGATGAGGAGTTTCATAATGACAGATCAGTTGGTGACAACAGTGCTGATGAGGAGGGATTAGTGGAATTTGGGAAAGAGGTTTCGAGAAATGCGTTATTTGTATATCAACCTTGACCTATAATATATCACCCACCACTCCTTTTATCTAGGTCTTAAGAAATGACACTTGTGCCTGAATTCAACAATAATGTTCTCACACCAGCAACTGAGTTCCCCGGTGTTTTAATATATTTGTTTATTGAGTTGGAAAAAACCTTATATATTGAAGGAATATTCCAAGTAAATATGCATTAAAAATAATGCTAAAGAGATTCCATATTTAGAGGCACGGTACCTATATAGTTCACAATTCATATCATAATAAATATTTCATATGGTGTGAGAAGTATGGGGATGATTTTATATTTCACTTAAGGGAGATTCTAGACATTACATTTGAAGGTTTGAGAATCTATAGGATTTTGGAAACTCATACTTACGTTCAACCAAGACTGACACAAGATCATACCCCATTGGATGCATAATTTGTTTCATATATTATTGTGAGATGATTAGGACATGTCAAGATGTTTTGATATCCCTTGTTAAAGAGAGGATTCAATAGACATTCAATTATAATATTTCTTATAATATGGCATGGATGGCATTACATAAGGCAATTGTGAAGGTCTATGGTGATTGCGATGACTCATATTAGGTGTTTCCAAATTTTCTATCCATACTGAGGAATCATAAACAAATTTTCTTCCATATAGATACAAATGATCATGTGTCTCATGATGACTGACTTGATCCATCTCGTGTTCAATTTCATCGGTTGTTCTGGGAATTCCTCTTCTATATCTCCACATTTTGTTTCAGCAAACAGTTCATTCAGATTGATGGAACATTTCAATACAGAAATACAAGTACATATTGTTGATTGTGGTAACCTAATATGAAAACCTTTCACCTCTTTTTCTTGACTTTTACATTATAGATAATGAAAACTATGAATCATGGAGTTAGTTTCTGACATGTATCAACAACCATTTCTCCACATTTGGGGTGTTTATTTGATATCTGATTTCCATCTAGAAATTAATGAGGAAATCAATGTGGATCCTGATACATTGAGATACCCAAATGTACATCATCGGTTCTTCATTGGACACATTTTTAGCAATGTTCATAAAAAATTCAACAATGAACTAATAAAGAAGGAAATCATGAGTCTTGGTATGCATTACATTTGTTATTTTATACTATTTCAAAATAAAGATGAAATAAAAATATGTGAAATACCATCTATTCTATATAGAATATGATTTGGATCAATGAAAACTTGAATAATGTTTTGAACAAATCCTCCAGTCTAATCAAGATTTTTGTGACTATATGATACAGATTCCAAATGAAAAATGGACATTTGCATATGACAGGGGGAATAGGTACGAACAAATGATGACAAAATTTTTGGAGTGCATCAATGGTGTCTTCAAAGCTCTTAACATGCTACCATTAACCTCCCTAGTTTAGGAGACATTATATCGATGTGTGAAGTACAATGTTGATAGAAAAAAACAAGCATCAGATGGAATACAGAAGGGGTTAAGGTACGGAATTCACATTCAACTCGATATTGAAAACAATATTGAAGAAGAATTTGGTTTTCATGTCTAACGTTTTCGAAAATAAGACTCTCTATTTGAAGTTCAAGAGTGTTCAGACCCCAACACAAATCACATCGGTGAAAAAATGGTGGTATTACTGGAAAACAAGGCAATTTC
The DNA here is from genome assembly GCA_963277665.1 of Viscum album. NCBI lineage: Eukaryota > Viridiplantae > Streptophyta > Magnoliopsida > Santalales > Viscaceae > Viscum > Viscum album. The sequence goes on from OY728129.1 coordinate 1,059,470,139, forward strand.
AATTTGGAAACTTATAGGCCTTATGGTTTTCATGCACACATTCCATCGCAACATGTGCCTCTTTGAACATATCATGAGAAACATTTGTTGATCCAGTGTACCGGATGGATACCATTCCTAACTGTTATGTTGCACCATGGACACATATTGGGGAGTATCATTATTTCCCAATTCCCAAAGGCCAACCAATAGTGATACCTGACATCAATCGTTTGTAACCTCATAGGAGACCAAAGGTCAGTAGGATGCATAATGAGATAGACTGACCACAAGAACAAGGTCATAGTTTGAGATGCATGATATGTCATAAAGAATTCATAACTGGAAATAATTCCCTAATGTTGTTGGTTCGTGTTCACAATCTCATCTATAATTATGTATTGTCTTCATTGTGACATTCCCATGTTATAAATTAAATGTTTTCATCTCTTCTTTTTTTCTCCATTTTCTAAACTCCAAAACCCAAACGTAGAACACTAAACCCAAAAAACTATTTCCTAAACCTTAATATCAAAATTCTAAACCCAAAACCCTCAAACCTAAACCCAAACCAAAACCCAAAACCATCTTCCCTTTACCATGGTTTTTGATAACATTATGTGTCTGATATTTTAATAATATTTTTTATGAAGAAATAATCGTATCATAATGATTAATACAAGTTATCCAATATAGACAATTAGATAAATTCCTAAAACATCATTTGTAATTCCCATTTTTTTTCTTAATCTAATCCATAATTTGTTAATCATAAAGCTCCTCCAAAATCTTTCTAACCCCATTCAAGAACAAATAATTTAGAAATTTTGTCTCTACAATTCTAAAAATTAGTATGCCATTATTTCAATAATGTATACCTTACTAACACATACCTAACCCATAAATAGTACACCTAAACCCTAAAAACATACAAAAATAAAAAAACCTAGATATATTGTCTTAAATCATGTATCAATTAATAAAATTCTTACAAAGATATTTTCATTAATAAAATTCTTTCACAACAAAATTATTTCCATTTATTTTTTCTCTTCTTTCCTCTTGTTATCATTATTTCATTCAGAACCAAATGACATGGAGAATTATATTACTTTTTTTTAAATAACATCATAATGAAATGTGAATAAACATGTCATGTATTTCATTCTACAAGTCATAACATTGTGCTGACCATAACATTATATATAAATTTTAAACTTATACTCATTTCATTTGTTTCAATGCCAATGGATGATACCATACTACTCTGTCAGAAGCGTAACCATATTTCCCAGGTTGTGTTACAGGGTGGTATGGATCCATCGATCAGGGTGCGTCGAGTGCACCATTTTTATCACAGGGTGCCTCCACATGCCATTAGACCATACATGCTCCATGATAGATTCTATGGACTTGTCGTATCATATTCCACATTTATATACCATCACACTCTTGCTTCCCTCATTGAGAGGTGGAGACCAGAGACACACACATTCCACCCACCTGAGGGAGATATGACCATCACCCTCTAGGATGTGGAAGTGATTCTCGGTCTTCCTATCTAGGGAAGACACATTATTGGACTCACTCATTTATCATGGACAAGCCTTACTCAGTGCTTGTTAGGCATTGATAATTTTTCCAATCGTAGGGCTACAGATGGAGTGTCCATATCTATGCCTTGGTTGGAGGAACAAATTTCACATTTTCCAAATGATTATGACAAGAAGGCCATCATGTGTTATGCACGTGAATATATATTACATCTCATTGACGGGACCATGTATACTGATCACTCGAGGATGCACATGCACATGATGTATCTACCCCTACTAGTGGACTTTTATCGGACCAATACGTACAGATGGGGATCAGCTTTCTTGTCATACATGTACAGAGCAGTATTCAAGCTATCCCACAGGGACCACAGAGGTCTCGTGGGATGTTTCATCCTTATTCAGATGTGGGCATGGGACGACAACCCCGCATTCCACCCTGATCTTGCTGGTCCGCTGTTCGAGATAGAGGGGTTGGATGAAACTCCGCATGGACGCTGGTATAATCAGTCATTTCTATTGGTTTTTTATTTTACTATGAGTTATTGACATTAATTTCTCATTATTTTTCACTATCGATGATGTATTTTATAGGTGGTGTCAGCGACACAATTTCGATGTGGTTCCGAGATAGAATTTGGGGGTATATCAGCTCTAGTTTGATTGTCACTTACCTAATCATGTATGTATATACAATCTCTCAATGTATAACATATTTAATAATAACAACAATTTTGGTTTTTAGTTAGGCACTTTTTTGAAAAAGTCACATGTCATTTCATATTTTATGGCTTCCATACTGAAGTATTATGGACCAGTTTCTAGCATACTGCATTGTTGGGATTTAGAAATCTATGGTTATAGTGCCCCTCATTATCTTCCATATTATAGAGTGGTAGCAGAAGGATAGATTCATGCACATGTTTTGATATACTCATTCGATTTCATTGCCTTCGAGAAAGACATAGCAACTTCATGGGATGAAGCTGACAGAGAGACAGGATGAGGACTGGCCTCAAGTACATTCCCACTTTATCGACTACTGGCACAACCTAGTAGATATTTGTATTCATGGTGTTTTTATGAATCGATTCTTTCTTTCGGATTAGGTTGAGTTTGATCCCTGGTATATACATAAGTCTATATTGTATCTTACCCAACCTGTCAAAGAGATTCATGGGATGGTATGTCCATAAATTTCCATTTCTTTTTTTATTGAACTATTTTATAAATTAATTTGAATCTCTTTATTGGGTTGTCACACAGATAAGCTTATTTTTATTAGTGATGAAGAGGATGAGGGGTCTTTAGCTGGGTAGCCATCCATGTTGCAGTGCTAGAAGTGAGGGCATATTTTTATGTGCTTTTCGAGGGCATCTTCATGCGTCCGACCTAGAGAGAGGAGCTTCCTGACCCAGAGGAACATCCTACAACTACAGCTAGTGTTGAGGAACCCTGACCATAGTGACATAGATAGTGTCATGCTACACATGAGGCCTCACCTATTCCACTGGCAGAGGTCAACCATCTAGTAGTAGAGGACCGGTCGATTTAGGATGTACCTCAGGTGGCGTGGGATTCATCTTTCCTGACAGGATATCCGCAGTTCCCTACATCTTGGGTTCCAAATCCATCACAGCCTTGGGATCTAGATCCATCATAGCCTTGGGTTCCAGATTTATCACAATCTTGGGGTATAGCTCCCGCAGAGGATTGGTTCTCCACTGAGATGATAGAAGTTCTTTCTGCCACCCTAGTGGAAGAAGGATCCAGAGGGAAGTAAGAGATGCAGTTGATAGCTCCTCCCACTAAAACACGGATAGAGGATGTGCCGGCTGACGTTCGAGTGCCCGAGGATCAGCCCTATCTAGGTTATCAGACTACACTATGCACTCGACATGGGCGTCCTATTCGTAGACCACAATGTGGGAGAGAATCTTCTCTCCATATACATAGACATTGGTTGTACATGTTCATTTAAATGTTTTATGTCTACTGAAAAGAAAACAATAGTATTACTATTAGCTCTTATTATATGTTTATCTAGTATTTCATTTTTAATTTATATCTAAGGCACAATTAATATTTCACAGCTTTCATAGTCGACTACTTGAAACATAGAAATAATTAGTAAATTTCAAGTACATAACTGTAAAAGATTAAAAAATCCACAGTATAAAAACAATGTAAATAAATATAAAAGATAGCCTAATAATCGAATTATTTTTTAAAATAAATCGGTTCATAAATAAAATAAATAAATGATAATGAATGTAATGAAAGAAAAGTAACTTAGAAGTGAGAGAAAAAAGAATGAACGTCGGGGAGGATCCTAAGCCACTAGTTAACATTGAAAGCCTATAAAATATATACTATAAGACCCATATAAATAAAAATTAAAAATTCAACTAATTTTTATATGTTTAATGAATGTTTAAAATTTCATTCATATCGGTCTTATAGTTTATATTATATCGGATAGCAAAGGCACGTACATGAAACATTTTATGAATCAAGTAGATGAATTAGAGAGATTATAAATTATTTTTCATCAACATTTTGTAATAAATAATTATTATTTTTGACTAATTGTTATATTTTTAGTCAATGTTTAAAATTTCATTCATATCGGTCTTATTGTTTATGTTATATAATCTAGAAAATGCAAGTACTTGAAACATTTTTAGTTTTCAAGTAGGTGGATTTGAAAGCTTATAAATTATTTTCAACAACATTTTTTAAGAAATTATATTTATTATCAATTATTTATTATATGTATAACCAATTTTTTTAAATTTCATTCATATTTTTCATATAGTTTATATTTTATAGGCTATAAAAGGCATATACTTGAAACATTTTTATGTTTCATGTAGGTGGATTAGAAAGCTCATAATTTTTTTCCATCAATAATTTTTTAGAAATTATTATTTTTTTTCTGAATTATTTATATTCAAGAAATTTTTAAAATTTTATTAATATCTTTATTATAGAATATATTATATAGGCTAGAAAAACCACATACTTGTAACATTTTTAAGTTTCACGTTGGTGGATTAGAAAGCTTATAAATTATTTTTCATCAACATTTTATAAGAAATTATTTTTATTTTCAACTACTTGTTATATGTTTAAGAAATGTTTAAAAATTTATTCATATAATTCTTATATTTTATATTATATAGGATAGCAATGTCACATACTGGAAACATTTTTAATTTTCACGTAAGTGGATTTGAGTGCTTATGAATTATTTTTTGTTATCATTTTTTATGAAATTATTTTTATTTTCAACTACTTATTGTATGTTTCATCAATTTTTAAAATGTCATTAATATTGGTTTTATAGTTTATATTTTATAGGTTAGAAAAGTCACGTACTTGAATAAAAGAGAAATTATGTTGAAACATTAAGTTATATATATATATATTTATATATATAACAATTCCAACATAATAATAAAACATTAAAATTATAAATATATAAAAACAAAATTAAAATAGGAAAACAAATTATTGTTTTAGTGAAAAGGTGGCTTCAGCGATGCCACCTTTAAGTTGTATTTTATTTATAAAAATTAACTTAAGTCATTTAGTTTTTTGTTCAGAAAGGGTATCAAAAACATGAACCACAACCATGAAATCCTGATTATCGAGGTTAGAATGAGTAAAATAACAACCATCCAACAAAGATCGATGAATGTTGTACTCAGCAACCACCAACATATTCCAACGAGCTTAATCCTCAGTAGAGACCAAAGTACTTCAGTTCACCACGACCACATGAACCATGTGAAACTAGATATGCATAATTTTTTGGTGCCCACCTCAATTTCCGTCTACTGCGAATCATCAGAAGCTTTGCCTACAACCAGAATGATAGATTCAAGATAATGGGGAAAATCCATTTTTGAGGAACCCTAGCTAACCAGAATGTCAAAATCTCCATCACAGGAGCTCCAAAACTGATGCCATCTCATCTCATTTTTCAAATTATTTATATAGTAATTATAAAAATATTTAGAAAAATATATATTTATTCATATATAGTTATAAATATAATAAATATATTTATTATTTAAATATATTCATTATAATTTTATAATTATTTAAATATATATTTATTTTTTAGAATTTTATGAATACTGTTTTTTTAGAAATTATATATATTTATAATTTCATAATTAAATATTTAAATTACAAATTTTTTTAAACCATCTTTTAAATATGTTTATTATATAAAATTATAAACATATTTTAAATGCTAAAACTTAATAAATAAAAACGAATAAATATTATTCATATAAATTAAAAAAATCGAAATTATTACAAGTATAATAAATAAATATATACATATATAAATAAATATTAAAAAATGATTAAATGTATTTTTAACATTATTAATGAATATATAATAATAAATGAACATATTTAATTAAATAAATTACAAAAATATTAAAAAGTAAATTCGTAACATGTACGTGAATTAAAAACATACCGATGTACACATATACATAAACACACACATATACACAATCACATCCAAATGGCTCAATCATGGATTCGAAGACCGAACCCAAGAATGCAAATTTATTAATAAAAAAGAAACAAACAAATAGGAGAACATGTCAAACAAAGAACAACCTACCAACACCAAAAATAATAAGCAACTTCCAGCATTCCCTCTAGTGCCCAAATATTTAAGATATCTTCCCTTTCCCTTTGGGTGTCTTCCTCTACCACATTAATTGACCTATTATGGTAGAACTTGATACTCTTCCAGTGAAAACTTAGAGGATTCTTCCATAGTGGAACAAATCCTGAATTTCCAAGAGAGATCTTGAAATTCCATCTCTGTATTAGATTGAAATCCATTCTCTATATTAATTCCAAAAAATATATTAACAAGTAGATATTCATTAAAACTAAAAACATATGGTTCCATCATGTAGTAGGTGGCTACCATCTACAAGAAAAACCAATATGTTGCCTCCTAAATAAGGCCTCTAATAGGAATTTCACCTTCTATATCATCTATAGGAATGATATGACAATTTGCTTTCCCGTGTAGTGACACATTCCTTATATGAAACCCAAGCAGAAAATCCATATTAATTTTTCATGGGATTTAAAAAATTGGATATGTAACTTCCCAGACCCGAACAGCTACCCAAATAGTGCTAAATGGGTTTGATGTTACTAACTTAGGCGCACCTCCCCAAATTCCAAAGGCTACAGACTAGCAGCGAGGGTCTGATAGGTATAATGGGGAGGCTATACCATCTTGGAGGATAATAATGGTACAGGTCCGAGAAATAATATATAACATGAAACTAAAATAATGACTCAGAAGAAACGAACCAAACCCAAAGAGTGGAAGCACAAACAATAGCTACAACAACAACAATGATAAAAAAATAGAATCAACAAAAATGAAACAAAACATCATATTGAACACCACTTACAACAACAACTAGAACAGAAAAGTAATGAATCCGTAAAAATTCGAGATATAAAAGGGCTCCAATGGATAACCAATAGTAGATACAGTAATAAAGTAAGAATTCTGATAAAAAGAGAAATAAAAACAAAAAAAACATGAGCTAGGAAAGTCCCCAAGGTTCATACCATCTACATGCGATGTCTAATACAGTCTAGCTCCTGTAGTTGATCTCTTTCTTACACATAAATCCATAAAGTCTAGATGTGTCCTGAAGATCCCATGTAGGGTGTGAGACAAATATTAGTAGGATCTCACCCAACTATGCTTTCCAAATATACGTGTTTATATAGAAATTCATTTATAAGGAAAAAAGTAAATAGTACGATGCACAAATAAATAAAAACTCCATTGGTTCTCAGCAGCCACCATGGAGTGTCACCTAAATCAGCCACCACTGGAATGTCTATCATGTAACCCGACACCATGTTCCCCCTGATACCATGTGTCTCAAGTACCTGCATCCCAAAGGCACACCCAAGAATTAGTAACTCAAAGGAACATTGATGTCTATAATCAAATAAGTAACCTGAGGGACAGTGATATCTTCCCTCAATAAAGTAACTGGAGGGATGACGATGTCTGTCCTCTAATTAGTAACTAGAGGGACAGTGATGTCTACTCTCAAACCATTGTGTGTCCCTTCCCCCAACCCAATAGCCTCAATACTACCCCCTGATGGCTCCTCACCTTCCATGTTGAATCTTACTGAAAGCACCCTCAAACCAATAGTACCTAAACTGAAACTAACGGGGGCCTCTAGCCACAGAAGTGGTCAAAACCACCTCATCATGGAGTCTCTTTATGTTCACACTTCTCAATGTCCTGGGTGAGCAGTAATCACCAAAATAAGTTTCCAAGCCACAATATCTCTAACACCTCGTGCCACGGTGACCATTTCGCTCAAGTGTGATGGCCTTTCCATCCAAGTAACCTAGGACATTCCCAACCTGACAGTCACACTACCTCGAGCCGATATCTATAACACCCAATCTTATGGTTAGAACCACCCAATGTAACCTGGGCCAAGCCCAACCTATGGTCATCATCACTCAAAAATACTCAGGCCATGCCCAACACAACCTGATGTTTTCAGCATATGAAATATCATGCATCACATATATATAATTAAAGGAGATACTTAAATAGGAAAAACAAAATAAATTGTTTAATTACACTAGCTGTGTGTTGTACCATACCTACACCAAGGTCTTGGAAGCCTCTAACAATTCATATCATCACATAACCAATTGAACTCATCAGTTTAATCAAAACAAAACATTTTAATGCATTTTGGCATACCCATCCAAAATTCCACAATTGAGCAATGACCCCTCATCTATCCCCACTCATGAAAATCAGGAAAATGGGCATACCCTAAGGCATCTTACATGCCAAATAAGAAATTTAATATGAAATTGCAGTTAAAATAGGGCCTTGTTCAAAATAACCAAATACAGACTAAAGGCTACACCACCCAAATGACCATGAAAACAGAAAAAGATGTATGCACCACCTATATGAGACTCATAAGCATTGGAAAGTCTAATATAGAGCAGCAATTTGAAGTCTATATTCATATATTTATGTTTCCATCAAATTACAAGAATTCTGCTCTGATGGAAACTACGATGTTTGAGGTAATGGATCATGAATGAAATAGGGTTAGCAGGTTTAGCCTCGCTGATGAAATCCTACAGCCACCGATGGATTGAAGAATAGACATCCTATGAAGAATCCAGGAGAAGAATCGTTTTCGGCCTCCTGTAGCGTCAAGGTTTAGAAATGGGGATGAAGAAGGTATCTCTGAAACAGAAAGGCGAGGCTCTTTCATTTAAGAGAATAAAAATAAAAATAAACGGCATGTATAAAGGACTAGATTCCATGTAGTATCCTTGTTAGTACTTCGACATAAGTGGAGGTAGCCACATGGCTTGGACTCCCCACATGTCTAAACACACGGCTAAAACTCAGACGGTACATAGATAGAAAGATACATAGCGTGTCAAGAAACACTACACCCCAAGAAGTAGAAAATCCTTATATGGTCATCACACGACTTGTACTCGGTGAGCACACGGTTGGTACACACCTTACCCATACACAGCATGTACATTGGAGTATATGGTGTGTACTCTGGAAATTTCTATAACTTCCCAGATGTTCCTAGTTTTTTTAGAAACAAGTCAAAATTTAAACAGGGTCGGTATTTTGACCCATTCCAAAAACCCAAGTTATTAAAGATGGGTAACTCCAATCAATATTCTAATTTCCCATATCACACCTGTATATACACACATATACATAAATACATACAGTTGTACATGTACATATATTTTAAATTATTCAATATCAATAACAATATATATCTAAATAAATATATTCATTTATATATTATGTAATTGTTTAAATAAAATATTAATATATTATATATATTTTAATTATATATACATTTTGTAATAAATATGAAATAGGTCTATCTATAAGTAAATATTTCATAATTTTATTAAAAGGTGAAAGGAAAAGATAACAAAAGAATGGATGGGGTCAGACAAAGTGAGTTTCCATAATTTGGAAAATCACTTTAGGGATCATAAAATGAACGATAATTTCCATAGCCATATTCAGATTCATTGACAGTTTCCCACTTTGACTGTGAACCTTGGTTGAGAATCCTAAGGATCTCTTCATTAGGCCTTTCCTACTCTAGAGTGATCTTGAACTTTGATTTCTTGGAAGATGATCTAGTAGACACATTCCTTGGCAGATTGGAATAATCCTTTCATGGACTTATTTAGGGAGGAATCAAAGCTAAACCATCACTATTGATTGTCATTCCCTTTCCAATTATGATAGTATCATTAATGGAAATAATACAACTACTACCTATAGTTTGGAGATGTGTAGTGTCCAATAAAACTATTTGTTGCTCTTTATCACTTCCATCATCCGAGATGTTACCCCATTTAACAATTCCGAAGGAATTGGAATTTTTTAAGGAATCCTAGAAAAGTTTATAAAAATCCACTATCTCAGGATCATGTTGCAAGTCCTCACCTTTCCCAACATGTTGAGGGGTCAAGGTAGCACTAAAATCTTTAGGAATAGGACAAGAAATAGAAAAATTCATTAATCTAGGCCAATTCCAGCCCCCTCCTGTGCAACATCAACTAGACCAACTAGCATAGCAGAAGACCCATATTGAACATTAGCCCTTTCAGGTGAAACCCCTTTTGGAATAAACAAGTTATTGGGTAATGAGGTATAGGTGGGTGCTACACCACGTCTGTCCTAGTCCCAACCCACTAATTGTTCATCGCTCCCTCCTAGCTAAATTCGAGTGTGGCAGGACTCAAAAATATTTTTTTATTAAAAGTTTTATAATTCATATTTATATATTAATTTAGATACATATAAGTATATATATTGTAATATAAATTTTATTTACAAATATATAAATAAATTTATAAAAATTTTATATAATTATAAATATAATGAATATATATTATTTAAATATATTTATTATAACATTGTTATTATTTGAAAATAAATATTTAGTTATAATTCTCTTTATAAAAAAATATTTTTATAAATATTTTTATATAAATATAAATATATATATATATATATAACTATAAATATAATAAATATATTTATTATTAATATATATATTATAAATTTATAATTATGTAAATATATATTTATTTATTAAATATATTTATCGGGTAAATATAATTATTATATATTTATAATCATTAAAATATTTATTTATTTATTTATTTATTTATAATTTGATAATAATTTTTAAAACATTATACATATATATATATTTTAATTTTTAAAAAATATATATTAATATATCATATTTATATAAATTATAAACATTTATTTTTTAATTAATGAATATAATTAAAAAATGTTTTTTAATATAAATATGATAATTTTATATATATTTATAATATTTTGACTAAAATGTTTTATTATTTCTAAGAATAACATTGATAAAGATCGACCTTTATTAGCACTTAAAAAAGAGCTGATAAACTGTGCACCTTTATCAGTGCATTTTGTAGCGATGATAAAAGTTACCTTTATCAGTTCTTTCTATTCAGTGATGTTAAAAGTAAGTGTTTCATATGCATCGATATGTGGTAGTGAATGGATGTTGGTGATGACACCAAGAAAATCCCTTGGACACATTAATATCCACAGTGTTTATAGTGACAAATCAACTTGAATTACTCGATTCAACACTGCTAGAAAAGAAAAAAATGATGATGAGGAAACATGTGACTACCTTAGGTGGTCTCCAATATTAGCATTTGCAACTATTAAAGGAAGTCACCATGTTATTAAAAAAATCATCTCTTGATCTTTATCCCCCACCCATAAATCTCAATCTTGCATGAATTTGGTATTCACATTTTTTATTAATCAAATGTTGTATTTAATAAGCATATTAATATGATTTTAATATTGTATATTAATTTCCATATCTTTTATATTTTCATGATTTATAACTTATGATGGGCCTATTTCTGTTTTGGTTTCTCACATGGATTATTTCACCCAACGTCCACCCTTTCCCTTAACTTTCTTATTATACATGCCATATTCTGTATTTTATCTAATCCGTTAATTAAATTGATCATGCGATGGATATGACCTATGGTGTGTTCTTTTGGAACTTTCATCCATGCCTCTTCCATAATAAAAATTCTAGTTTTTCAACATTATTTGGCCCAGATAGTTTTGAGCAATGCTCTTGGAATCTTCTATGGATTATGAGTTGTACATGTGTCCCTAAAGATTCCCACCTAACTTATTTGAAATGTTTTTTTATGGATCATCTGGCTATAACCCCTTTTCATTTTATATACAGTGATTCCTCTAGTATCCTCCTTAATTTATGTATGATGCGATTCAGGTCACCCCTATGAAGTGAGACCAAGTGATACTTATGATGGAGCTGGTGTTTTTGGATTCCCTCTCTTTTGTGTTGTTAACTAAATTTGGATTTTAATATACTTGTTTTATTTGTTTTCCTCATCAACTTGGTATTGATTGTTTCCCCCTTATGTAGCTTTTTTTCCCCTATATGAGTCTCCTTACCTTGGTGTTACCCTCATGGGATGTTTTATATACCATAATGTATCCCTTCTAAAGTTCCCTTTACCCATACAAAGGTGTCCCTTAACCCTTACAATGCCTCAATAAAGTATATTTACCCTTACATAATTCCATGGGTACCCTTACTCTTATCTTCTCACCATTACCCTTACACGAGTCCCAGTGCACCCTTATATATTCATGGATTGCTGAGGTCTACCATTACATAGCCATAGTTTTTAGCTATGTACCCCTACACAGATGGTTCTTGGCCCTTATAAAAGTGGTCTATACCGTTATACAGGTTGTCTATTACCCTTTTCAGTTGCCATATAACCTTACCAAGCAGTAGATAGACTCACGTAGGATTGGTTTTTCACACATACAGTGGGTTTCTACCATTTGGTCAGAGATTTTGTACCCTTACGTCGTACTCTTGTTTCTTCTTTGAACCCTTATGCTATTGTGGTTTCAGATAGTTGACCCTTACACATCTTAGTTGGTTACCCTTACGTGGTACCCTTACACACATGAGTCTGACTGTTATCCTTATGTGTTTACCCTTACGCATCGGGGGTCTGGCCATCTTAACTTTACGTATATTTTAAATGACCTTTACATGTTGGTTGTTTCACTTTTTTATCAAGTTGTTAGAGCTAGATTTTCCCTAACCTCTCCATTCTCTCTATTTTTTTGATGTTACAAAAACCATGGTTTTCAAGGTTATATCTTCCATTATTCTTCCATATCAATGAACTGTGAAGATATATCACTAGTTACACTAAGAGAGAGAGGTTGTAGGGAGAGATTTGGTGTCCCTTATTCTTAGATTTTCAAATGAGAAGATGAATGTCTTCTTGATTCAGTTCCTTGACATATTATGGAGTTGTTTCATCCCCATAGTGTATTGTAGTGTGTAATCATAGATAGTGATGAAGTCAGATAGAGGATTTTCACCTGGATCATAACGATATTTATAACATCAAGCTTTGAGGACTTCGAATCAACATTTAAAACCGCTGGTTCGACCCTCCTTATTCACCAAAGGATTAACCAATCCTTGGAAATGAGGTTTTGTTCATGGTCTTAGTTTTCATTGTTAGTTTTTTAGAAGTCCTTCTCTACATATCTTTTTTCTTTATTGTGAATATTTTATTCACACTCCCGTATAATTTTTTTCACTGTTTCTTATACGCAATTCCACTTATATAATGAAATACCCACGATGATCTTTCACTTTGCATGCAAGCCAGTTGGCCAAAGCAAGCAAATACGTGTTCCCTTTTACTATTTTCATTACACTTTTTGTTATACTATAATCATTATACATTCATTTAATCATTGAATATAATTCATTTCTGATTTTTATTTTGAATTATTAAATATAAGTTGTTTTGGGATTTTTTGTTGATTGATTTTCATTTCTGTTTCAACTTTTAGTTCTTTCATGTTGTTTCAGTGTTCTATAAAATACTTTTTTGCATATGGAATTCAATTATCAAATTATCAATTCTATGTATCATGAATATTTTTTTTATATTATTTTATTCTATATATTGAGAATTAATTCAGGTCTTGAATTCATGTAATTTACACTATCCAGTGTTGTTTTTCACTGGTAGTATTCATTTAAATTTTTATTATTGTTTGTAATTGAATTTGAACTTCTATTTCCTATTTATTGAGTTATATATTATAAAATGAAACTTGTTTATATTTTTAGTTTTATGTTTTAGTAAGAAAATTCCCAAATTGATCTTCACAGTTGATTGTGGACTACTTCATCCAATTGACCCCTCATAAAAAAATGTGGAATCATAGCCAATATTTCGATTTAATTTTTTGTCACAAAAATTATAAATCATTTTTTCATTTCTTTAACTGAATTTTTAGTGGATTTTAATTTACTACATGATTTTATGTTTATCCATCTAGGTTTCATAGCTCTATTTGGCTATAATTTACAATCTTTTTTGGCTTTTCTTTCCTTTTCACATCCATTGATTCTTTACTTGTATGAGCCTTGTATATTACATTGTAAGGTGTGGCTTATGTGTGTCTCAATTTCTCGGTTATAAAAGGGTTCCATGTGAGGTTATCCTGTGTTTGGGAGTTGTTCAGAAGTGAGGTTTGTTGGTATAATCTTGTGTATCTATTGTATTTATTTTTCCTAGTAGTTAAGATTATGTTTTCTCTATTGTGTTCCTATATTCCATTTAGGGTTGTTAGCTCTAGGTATGTACATGTAGCGAGTTCAGTGCTTAGTCTTTTTTATATTGTCGGTGTAGCCAACGATCCCATACCCGAGATGTAAGGGCTCCTGCTTGGGATTAAAGAGTCCTAGGTACAAAACCGAGTGGATGCGACTTTCCAGGTTACTGTAGAAGAACTATAGCAATACTGTACCAGTTACTATTTAGTACTCTAGAAGCCAGATCTATTCCCCCAATTTTGGCCTTTGGGCCACCGATTGGTGCCTACATGTCTCAGGAGCCTTCGGGTCATCAAAGGCCTTCAGGCCAGAGGGCCTTTGGGCCACGAAGACCATGGAGCAACCTAGATCACACAGAACATTCCCTAGAAGAGGATCAGATCAACATGAGTAGTGGCCACCAGAAGTAGAGATAACCGGATTGGATGAAAGAGAGGGTGTGGCAGCTGCCATCAGAACTAGGAACCGTGAAGCTTTGTACATGACAATGCTATCCAATCAACAATGCAAGGTGTGGAGCTAGGTGATCAAGGAAGAAAAAGCTGGGGAGGGGCATTTGAAGTGGGTTGGGCCTACAGGTCATGTATTGGGCATGGTATGCCTCTGGGCCTTCGGGTCATGTATTATAGGTTAGTCGGGCCTTGGTCCGTGGGCCTATGGGTCATGTACAGGTTCCCCTTAAAACCATAAAATGGTTATTATCTATAATAAAATAAAAAATAAGGCCTTCAGAACATTTGGGTTTATATTGTGGGTGCAGTAATATTTTTGTTCAGTTGAATGATCACCATGATTCTCAATTTATCTATTATAACCTTTTACTAAATTTTTTTAGTTTCCTAATGTTAGGAACTATGTGTCGTTAGTAAGAATAAGATAGTATTTTTGGCCCTTTAGAGGTTTAATTTCCCCTAGGTATCTAGAAAGATTCTGACATTTATTCTAATGATTTAGACTTTTCCTTGGATTTTGAGACTTTTTTCATGTTCTTTTACAGTTTATCTTTGTTTGAGGATCCCTTATTTGGGTTTTTATTTAGGAATTCTTCTCCTTATGTTGATATTCAGGGTCACTCTTATGGCGATTGGTCCTTTAGTTTTATGGTTTCAAGTTGAGACTCTTTAAATTTTTTTTCCATTTATTATGCGTTATATTTTCATTACATTCCTTTTCTGTTGTTTTGCATGACTTCAGTGATTTTACTAAGTTTCATTCATTGTGAATTATCTGAGCTTTATTTTTACATGTTTTGTTTTAGTATGGGTACCACTCTATTTATTAGTGTTCAACAGGTGCTGCAGAGATGTATTGGGTACTTGTTATAATAAGTGATTGTTTGGTCCCAACTTCAACATCATCTCTTAGGCCGACATAGGTAATTTTAGGTATGTATTGTATCATTAAATAGTTCATAATTATTCAAATTATTATCATGTTTATCAGATTTAGAATATCATTTAATTTGGGTAGCATGTTTCCCAATTGGTGCATGTTATGGTTTTTCGGACAGATAGTATGAATAAGGTCATACAGGTGTTTTAACCTATTGGATTTTTCCTTTCTTAGGATGATATGTCCAATTTGATGATATTTTAGGTGGTGTAGGATCATCATGTGGCTTAGGTTTTTAATTTTAAAAGTGGGGAGTATGATAATGATAAATATTAAATCCCTTCTTTATTTAATTTCCAAGCTGTAGATTTATTCTTTTGGGCTTCCACTTCTTTTGTGTTGTTAATTAAATACAGATTGAATATGAATTTTTTTCATTCTCTACAAAGAACCATGGTCTTTATTATTAATCCTTACAAAGATTAGTTTTAGCTCTACATGAGCCTCCTTCCCTTTTCTTTCCCTCAAATTAGTTTTTATATACTATTATGTAAACCTTTTGAAATACCACATACCCTTACCTAGGTGTCATTTAAACCTTATGTAGCCTCAATAAAGTTGGATTCCCTTATATAAGTCCATGGGTACCATAATGTGGTCATTTGTTTCTCTCATTTACCCTTACTTATGTCCCAGTGTACCCTTATGCATGCTTTTATTACTAAGGTATACACTTATGTAGCCATTGTTTTGAGGAGTGTACCCTCACATTACTGGGTCCTAACCCTTACATTAATGGTATGTACCCTTACAAAAGTGGTTTATTACCCTTATGTAGAGGCCATGAACCCTTACATAGTGGTATATATCCTCACACAATGATGGTTTTACACTCATGTAGTGGTTTTATACCCTTAAGTGGGGGATTTTGTACCCTTACATGATACTCTAACATCATTACTTTGTACCCTTAAGGTATAGTGGTTTCAGCCGATTAGCCTTAATGTCGCAGATGGGTACCCTTATGTGGAACCATTAGGCATACCGGTCTAACACTTACCCTTATGTGTTTACCCTTATTCATCGAGGGTCCAATATTTGTACTTTATGCATTGATGTTTAATGACCTTTATGTGTGGTTTCTTTCATGTTTTTATTAGGATGTTAGGGATTACTTTTCCCCACCCTCTCCCTTCTCTCTTGATTTGTTATTTCATTACAAAAACTTCAATTATTGATTGTATTTCTTCACTACTTCTTCCATATTGAAGAATCATGTAGATATATCCTCAGCTATGCTGAGAGAGAGAGATGGAGAGATATTGAGGGTGATCTTCAAGGGAGAGCTTCAACGACCCATGTTCTTAGCTCATGAGAGGAGGATATGTCGAATGTCAGCTTAATGGAGTTCTTCGACAGATCATGGAGTTTTAAGGACCTCCTAGTTTCTTTTGGCATGCAATCCTAAATAGAGACAAATTTAAAGAGAATATATGAACCTAGATCCTGATTATCATGACAATATTAGGATTTGAGGACTTAAAATCTACATTTTTAGTGAATGGATCAACCCACATTATTCAACAGAGGTTTTTTCAAGACCAAGTAAAGAGCTGTTGGCCATGTTCTCAGTTTTCTTTGTAGATTTTTCTGAAGGTCTTATGTATTTCACTTGTTTCTTCATTATGAATTTTTTATTCATTCCATTTCCCATTTATTTTCATTGTTTCTTGTACTCTATTAAATTTTCATAGTGAAACGCCTATGATGATCTTTATCCATATGCGTAGGCCAATTGGTTAAAGTAATCCCTTATGTCCCTTTTCTGATTTCCTTTCCATTTTCTTGTCAACATGAAGTCACTATATGTTCATTTTCTTCTTGAATATAATTATATTTTGATTTTGATTTTTAATGATTAGATAGAAGTTGTTTTGGAATTTTTTTTCTTGCCTTGTTTTCATTGTTACTGCTATATTTAGTTTTTATTACTATTTCATTGTTCTGGAAATGTATGTATATACATATGGAATTTAATTCTCATATTTTGGATTCTGTGTACCATGAATCATAATATGAAGATTATTTTATTATGTATTTATAGAACTATTTTAAGTCCTAAATTTATATAATTTCCATTTTATAGTGTCGTTGTCCAATATTGTTAATCATTTGAATTTTCCTTATTGTTTGAAATTTCATTTGATTTTTTTTTCAATTTATTGTTTTATATATCATAAACAAATAATAATTTTTGTTGTCGATTTCAATTTTTTGAACCAAAACATCAAAATTGATCCTCACAGTTGGTTGTGGACTACCATGGGAATTCCACCCCTCACACAATTGGATCTCTCATCTATTTTGATCAAGAAAGAATTTTGGAAAAGAAGAGAGCATTGTAAATTATCGTTAACTGTATGGAGATAGAGAAAAGTTTTGGATTCCCCTATTTTGATACCATATGTTTTTGTAAATCGCAAAGAGATAGACGGTTCTACTTCCTGATCCCATAGGACGAAAACTTTTATGAAAAACCTGGGAAAATATAGAGATATTGACAATGATGAATTTAGTGATTTTCAAAAAAAATCTTCATCGATAAAGGTTATACTATGACCTAGTAAGGGGGCTCAGTTTTGTATTTATTTTTCACTTTTTCATTTTTGAATTCTGGTGCATGATTTTTATCTTGTCAACTTGTGAAATATTTATATTCCTTTGTCATGTTTTGTGTCTCTCCTATTTTTGATACTATATTCTTTTCAAAGTGTAATAATGTGATTATTCTGCCCCGTACATGTCATGAATCATCTATGGTTGACCCGAGTCATCATCCGACCTAGTTCATCAGTGGGATTGATGGGCATTACCAATCCCTACTGGTTGAAAACTAGTGCCTTGACATGGATAAACAAGCTCTCATGAATGATTTCTCCCTCAATGAATGAACACAATTCCCACATAAACACAGTGATAATATGATATAGTATGTATATGTATTGGGATACCATGCATATAAAATAAAAATTAACAATGAAAACACTAATCCAAGCATATGATAAGAAAAATAATCATCCAATTTCATCTTATAAATATAAAGGATGAAATGTGAACAAAAAAATACAATAGAATATTGAAAGTGATAAAAATACAATTGTTTTAGGTGGCCTCACTAAAAAATATTTATCCTTTCCAATAGGGGTATATCCGTCGGTAAAGGTACATTTAGCACAAAGCATTTTACCAACCGATAATTCCTTATCATTAAATTTCTGATAAAAAATCTATCATAAAATGATATGTTGATAGAAAAAATAGTTCTATTACAATTATAATAACACCAATAGATAATATATTTATTGGTAAATTTTTTATCAAAAATATAATAAGATATATTTATCTATTGATAATATTATTATGAACTTTTATAACCTATGTCAACTATTAATATATATTTGTAAATTATATTCTAAATAAAATATTATACGTTGGTACTTAAATATTTGTTTCTAAAATTTTATATTTTATTTTTTAATTTTATTATATATAGTATATTTTTTATATAATAACTATAAAATTATCTTATATGAAACACCATCAAACTGAGGATTTATTTGAAGAATCATGTATACACATAATTTAAAAACATGTTCAAACTAAAATAAATGACAAGAAGCTCCAAGAAACATGCTAAAAACATGTTTAAAAATGTTCAAAATCCAAGATACATTACATGAAACTCCATAAATATTCATTCACAATCTATCTCTCACACATCAGTTGTCCATATCATAGTTCATACTAATTGTGGGGTCGATACATGTTTTTCGCCCACTCAGTCATGACATAGCCACAATGGTGGTTATCACCTATATTAATCTCATGTTAGTAGCATGAATAATTTCCTTCCCAATTTTAGATTTTGATGGATATAAAAATTGATCAACCTCACTCATTTACGTAGGTCCCATTTCATGAACATTTGGATGGAATCAATTTTTCCTTAATCTCATACTAGCATCAAAAAGAGAATGTGTATAAAATTATTTTATAGTTTTTGTAATTAAAGTAGAGTCACACACATACTCTAGTACAATAATAATAATAATTTTTTGTGTGTAATAGAAGAAAAAATATTTTTGTGTAATAATGGTAGAGTCACTTTTCATCTATCATAGGAGAGTCTACTACAATCTGTGTGCGACTCTTCTACCATGATATATGATGTAATGAAAGTATGATTGGTTTACTATAGTCTGTGATTGACTGATTACATTACATATATGTCTGTGTTCATAATATCACTAGAGTTAGTAATCTATCTTTTTGTGTGACTCGATCCATGCAAACCTGAATGCTAGTAGTCTTCATCACATATCACACGAGGATGATGTTCATGAACCCAGCACAAAACTCACACAAGCACACCAATGGTGAAATATTTTTTATATATTATAAATTAAATGTTAAAAACTCCCTTATAAATATACATGTGTTAATTAATGAAAAAAGTTACTTCAAGATCCAAATCATTATAGAACTATGAAATATATAATCTGGGTACCAAAACTTCAACTACCTCACTTGTTAGACTACTAACATGGCAATTATCCTTGGTTAGTTTGAATATCTCTCTATGCACATCTAAAAACATTAGATTTACTTGTACTAAAAACAGTATTTAATAATATGTGACTCCACACATTAAATAGTATGATAATAATAAAGGCCAACGCTATCATAGGTGCAATCATTTTTAATCATTCGAAGGAAAAAATAAAATACTTTAGCTTTGTAATTTGGATGCATATTCCTCCATATGGTGATATTTTTAGATATAATGGAAATATTGAAATGGAGTTGATATATTAATGTTTGAGAGTCACTAATATTCAAAAGGATAAAAATATTTCACTTGTTTGGAAGGTGTTTTCTATAGAATAATCAATAATATGAAAAAATTAACCTCCCCCTAAATCAAATCCAAAAACATAAAATAAAATATGAATAATTTTTTCCATAGTTTATTTGAACAGCCTATACCAATTCATTTTATCTATACATAAGTTGTTTTCCTCCTTTCATTTTAACTTTATAAAAAAATAACATTTGTAGTTTATGTTTCCAATAGTTCATTTTTACAACCACTACTGGAATCAAAACATAAAACATCAAAAATACAACCATAAGGGAAATCACCCAACTATAAATGAAAACATGTAGGAAAAATAAACAAATCATATGAGGTAAGTCCTACCAAAGTTTATTAAATAGAAAAATGATTTAAATGATAACATAGAAGAAAATCATTCATAATAAAGGAATAAAGTGTTGTTGAGTCAGGCCTTGTTAATAAGGTATTCAAAAACTACCTCCATCTTAGATAGATTCATATAAACCCTAGAAATTTCTCTATCTTGTACTCTCACATTCATGGAATTCATATCCAAAAACCTAACCATTTTAATTAATAGAACAACATCATGTTTAAAAACAAGTAAATTCGAGAAAAAAATATATATTAACTAATATCTCCCTTTCATTACCTTCATTATTTTAAACCAATCAATTGAATAATTTATGAAAAAATAGGGAATAACTAAAATCCAATGTCCTATCCTGGGTTATAATTCAAAGGTAATTATTTTATGATAGTAAGGATATCACTAATAAAATGTTAGAAATGTGCCTTCCTCATAGATAACCATATTTTAGATTTAAGATATTGGTAGAGACACTTCATTAGATACTTATTTTCAAGAAATGAATCATCCATTATAATTAAATTTCATTTATCTTTCAACAAATTTAGTTCATATATAATTAAGAAATTAACATTTAATTTCAGAGGTGAAATTCCTTTTGTATTTACACAAAGGTAGTGTCTACACAATGGGGAAATCAATATTCAAATATAGACTTTTATTTATAAAAATTCTAGATTTGGAATAATGTTTAAAATAATAAATTGCATAAAGTACCCATGATATCATATTCTACTAATTAGTGGGCCTAATAGTATCAATAAACCACCTTATAGTAATGATATCTATGAACATGACACCAAATATGTACAAATATGATTTAGTTGTCAACTAGTTAGTCCATGCATACTCAGGAGTGCAATGTCCATAGGTCCCCATCACTGTTGAAGAAACATGGTTTTATCCCTTATTGAACTTAGTATGGAAAGAATAAAATTAGACCTCTTTGTATTTAATTCCTTATCCATAAATATGTTTATTTCAAGGTATACTATTGTGATTAAATCAATTCTGGTAAAATTAAAAGACAAGTGCTACAGAACATGGGTGAGTGAGGAATTGTACACCATGATTGAAAAAAAAATCGTGTATAGGCCATGATGTACAAGCCTAAGAAGAATTTTATATAATTGTACAATCCATGTGATTAATCCATGATTACTTGAACAATTGGCCTATAAAAAATTGAATACATAACCATGAGTAGTATATCATGATTTATAGGACTGTACAAGTCATGAAATAGGCAATGATGTAAATACCTAAACAATTTATGTCCATGTGATAGGAAATGTGTCATAAGTAATATTATATGATGTACAGGTAGGCACTAGCCCTGTGTTATGGTTTTGAAAAATTTAACACATGGAATGAGCATCGACGTGGATGATTTTAGCTCAATATAGACTACAAAATTTATAATTCTCTCGAAAATATAACATCACCATTTTTAAATCATGATTATTATCCCTTCCCCTATTATTGGTAAGGTTTTAGTATACTAATTATAGTGTGTGTTGATATTTTTTATGGATTACATTATAGTAATCCCTATAATACAATATCATGTTTCAATTTTAGAAACATAATAATAATAAAAAATATCATGTGTATATAACTTACTATACATATACATGAACTTCATCACAGTTTTCCAATATATAACTATGTGCTTGAAATATCATTTAAAAACCTGGTTGGATGTCTTTATTTTTGGACATTACATTGAATTTTAAAGAAAAAATTAGATAGTCCATTACAAGTTTTATCACCTTTACTATCATTATATTTTGTGAAACTATTCTCACTTATTTTGATGTCATGTAAATATCATGAATGAATTTCCATACATTCTCAACAAATATATCATTTAGTAATTAATCATTTTAGATTTCTTTAGTTATGAATATACATTTTCAATTTCTTAAAAAATATTTATTCATTCAACAAAATTAAGTTAATTAATCATTTACAAAAAATGTTAAAAAGAAACCATAATTTTTTTAATTTTCAATTAGATATATTGATTGATAATAAACTTTCCTAAATATCATATATTTATGTTATAAATGAATAAATAATTGTGATATAATGTCAAAATATTAATTTTTTAAGATGTAAACTAATTGAAAAATTATGAAAACATTTAAATTTGGTTACACCTAAAAATCCACATATTTTTCAAAAATTGAGAAAAATACTAGAAAAATAGAGCAACTCAATCAAGATAGCACTTACTCCATTATTTTTTATTTTTCTTTATAACTGTTGGAAGTAAATATAACTATTTTCTAATAGAGGGAAAAAAATTAGTGACAAAGCTATAAAAATCTAAATAACTCAATGATGAAGACATTAGTTATTTCAAAGACCTTCTTCATCAATAATAGTGATATTGATCCTGGTCAAAGGGGTCTCAGTCCTATATTTTTTTCCCTTTTCAATTTTTTATGTATAGTGTGTGTTTTTTGTTTTTTTATCTTTTAGGATATGTATGTTTCTTTTTTCCCTTCTTTGGTTGTTCCCCTCCAATTTATTATACTATTTTCTGTCTAAATTGAAAGAATGTAACTATCTTTCCAACTAAACGTATGCTGATTTTCGAAATCATGTAAATCCCCATGTCCCTGGTTTACTAATTTCTTTTACAACATTCTAAACCTTTGAATTTCCAAATATTCTATTACATTTTTCTTTTAGTGGAATGATTCAAATCGGTTTCATTGAATATATTTTATCTAATTTAGATTTTAGGTTATTTTAATGAATCAAAAATATCTTCATTTTTTTTATTTGAACATCTTTTTAAATCCGTTTTCTTTTTTTTTAAATCATGACTTGGGTTTTTTATAATCAAGTGTTTTTTTATACTAATTTTTTCATTGTAAGAATGTTTTCTTATCTTACTTACAAGTTTAGACTAATTATAAGCAATAACATATTTCAATTATAGAAATGTATATATTTTCTAATTAATTCTCATCTAGTTTGATTATCTTTATTATAATATCATACGAATTGTTTTTGTATTCTTCTTTGAGATTTTTTTATGATTTTTTTTAATTTCCACTACCACTATGTATTGTTCAACATATTTTTTATTTGATGATTATATATTTTGATAATATGTTTATACAAATATTATGTCCTAATTATCAATAGAAAACCAAGTAAAATACACATGCATTTTAGATTTTGTTTTTGTTATTCAATGAATCAAAATTAAACCAAATAGGCTCATTTTCCCATTAAATGTGAATTTTCCCTCAAACAATCCTATACTAATTTGTCTTAGTGCCAAATTGGGAATATTTTTTTAAAAAAATTCAAAATCAATATTCATTTATTTCAATTGTTTTTTATGGATTTCGCATTACAACATTCTTGTATTATCTATTCTTCCAGATTTTTTGTTTTCATTGGTTATACTATAATTATGTTTCCTCTATCTATTTTTTGACAGGGATTCCTTATTTTCCTATATAGAGATGGTCTATCTTAGAATTATAGTGACCTTTTGATAGGTGGATCCTTCTTATGTATTGAGTTATAAGGTAGTACGGATAAGTGAGGTTGTCCTTGGAAAGAGAGTAGTTTTGTAGTTAGGTTTGGTTTCAAGGTCATCAAATCTTGTATTTTGGTATTCATTTATACCTACCTTATTTAAGAATTTTCTATTAATCATCTTAGTTTCTTCCTATATTTTATATCATTATTTTAAAAGTTACCTATAGGTTTTTCTTGACCTATTGTGAGTGGTTATTGTTCTTAGGAAGTGTTTAGAGTGGCAATTCCCTTTGAATAGGTTCAGTGAAAACCTGTCTACAAGGAGGTTATGTTGGAATCTCTCTAGTGATATTGATTGGTGCATAGATTTCATTACACGGTATATTTAAGATCCCATAATTTCCAGGTACATCCCTCTTGAGTTTTGGTTGACCATATTTTAGTTGGGTTTTCTTCTCTTTGTAAAAAGTTGTGGTTGAGCCTTTTCTTTTGGGGTGGAGAGTTTTTTCAGGGAATATGACCCAATGTCCGGGTATGTGTGTATATTTGAATTAATAGATTCCAGATATAATTTTTTCCAAGGTATTATGTGGGTTGTTCGTGGGTTTGGAAAGATTTAGAGGTGGTTCATGATTTTTCTATAGAATTTGGAAGATAAATCGTCTGTCGAACAGTTTCATGTCATGAAAATGTTACACGATGTTAACTTGTTGCTGGGAAGATGTCATGAAATAGTATAGAGTGTGAAATGTTTACATTCTATGAAACTGGTTTTCATTATGAAGCACAATATTAGGGTTATTTTAACCCAAGGTTATGCATTTTTTGGTGTATCTTGTAAATTGAGAAATTTACATCATGAAAGGGGTTCACATTGTGAATATATCACAAATAGTGATTTTAAACCATGTTGTTCATATGATTTTATTTTTATCATCCATGTATCCTCCTCTTCAAAATCTTGGGTGAATCAAGGTGATTGTGGAGAGATTCATTCTCTTTTAGATGTACCGATATAGTATTGATATCTAGTGAGTCCATTATATTTGGTTTTATCCTCCCTTATGTTATCCTATGTTATAGTGGTTTGATACCTTTACAATTGTTGATTTGGGTTTGGATCTTTATGAATTTGGGATCCAAGTTTTCCTTTCGATATCCTTCACCTTCATTCTTCATTGGAATTCCCTATTGGGAGTGTTTCTTGGATCACTGGATAAAGATGTGTGGTATAGAATAAATCCTTATGGTTTGTTTCTAATTTTTTAAGTATGTTCAATACTACGTGATTGTGTTGACACAATTTGTAAGTTAACTAACAGAATAATGGGTGGTAAAAATCATGTGTTTGGTAAACTCCTTCGATCCCTATGGATCAATTACTGTTGAGACCTAGCTTGTGGTCATCCATAGGGTGATCCTACCCTTGAATGATAATGAACTGAAAATTGGATTAAAACATGAATTAGTATTACATGAGACCTTAGGTGATTTTTTATGATATCATAACTTAGAAAAATGGAATACTTGCTTATTGAAATTACTAGTGATACTTTGATATGATATGGTTGTGTACATTGGCATGTTAATGTGTTAAGACATAGCTTGATGAATGAATGGGAATATAAATATAAAAGGTAATTGGATAAATTGGCCCTTTTCATTTACGATGTAATGTTTCATTCTTATTTCCAGTAGGACATGTGTCGTATCATATGTTGTTATGCTTATAAAGATTAGTATGGTTATACTAAAATGCTTATATTGAGGGATTGTCCTAGTTATACTGAAATGAATATATAGAGGGATTTGGATAGTTATTCTAAAATGATTATATAGAGTACTTGGACTAGTTATTATATAATTCTTATAAGTCTTTTCCTTATTATGCTGAAATTCTTATACAAAGTTCTTTTTACTGGTTATGTGGTTATTCCATGGAATTTTGGTTTTGGTTGTCATGTTACTACCACAAGA
The DNA here is from genome assembly GCA_963277665.1 of Viscum album. NCBI lineage: Eukaryota > Viridiplantae > Streptophyta > Magnoliopsida > Santalales > Viscaceae > Viscum > Viscum album. Next base: position 1,059,496,578 of record OY728129.1, read on the forward strand.
TTAGATATATTCTGGAATGGTGCTGAATCAAGTTGATTGTTATATTTTATTAATTGATTAATTAATACACATATTTTATTTCTTTGTTACATGCACTTACTATCACAACCTATTTAGGATTCTATTTGGTACCCGAGTAGATTATATGGATAGAGGTTTAGACAATAGAAAATAACCGTCTGGTTGATTATTTATTTTCGGATGGGTCTGATCATAGATATGGGACCGAAGTGGGGTTTGAGTCTAGGATTTTTTGTGTTTATCTCTATTATTTTGGTATTTTATCTATATGAATTTTAACATGACTTTTAGTTAGATTACAATAGACTAGTAGTTGGAGTTACACTAGATGTTCAATCCAAGGTAGGGGACGTGGTCCTCCAGTACATGAGTGATAATACCAATTAGAGGGAATAATTCAATGGATTCAAACTGAACCTAGGTAATATGGCCAAGTCAGTTGTAGACTATATAGTCTACTCATGCTAGTTTGGATGTCAGAACTTCTACTGTCACAGGTACAATTCAAGTATTGTCTACCTTAACTTTGATTCCATTTGATAAAAGATCATTGAATTCCATTATATATGGTATTTTTTCAAATGGTTTGGGCTTGATTGTGGAAATCTAGGATTGTGTTTTACCATCGACACACTATTGGGAGTGAGGTTGGAGAATATCTGTTGTTGAAAGGAGTGTTCACTAGAAATTGGAGGTAACCATTTATTTTGGGAATTGTTTGTGCTTGAAATAACTGGTTTCGATTTGATTATGGGTATGGATTGGTTAGTTATATACCAGGCTCATATCAACTATTAGCAAAGGAGATTTACCCTTTTATCTCCATAAGGAGGAAGTTATTTTCACCACGATGGGTGATATCTTTAGGCTAGAAATGCAGTACCAATTCAATGCAGACTGGATTTTCTCATAGCTCATATAGTAGGTATTTCTCTAGATAATGGTGGAATGTATAAGGATATATATCCTCTAGTGGTACACCATTTTCATGATGTTTTTCCTGAATATTTATATGGATTACTACCCGATTGGGAGAATGAGTTCACTATTGAGTTAGAGTTGAGAGAAAATATAGTTTCTATACCACCTTATAGGATAGAACTTACAAAGCACTGAAAATTGAAGGTTCCATTGGTTGATCTAGAAACTAAGAGTTTCATAAAACCTTATATGTCACCATGGAGTTCTCCCATGCTTTTTTCCCAGAAGCGTGGTGGGACTTTTCACTTATTTTTAAAATAATGGATATTGAACTAGATGATGGTCAAGAACTAGTATCCACTTTTGTGGATTGATGACATCTTTCATTAGCTAAGAGGTTCTCGAATTTTCTTCAAGATCTAATTGAGGTTAGGGTACCAAAATATGAGGGTGAGACCATTAAACATACCTAAAATTATTATAGGAGTAGGTATTAATTATGTGAGTTTATAATGATGTCGTTCGATTTTTTGGACACATTGTGGTGTTCGTAGAATTAATGAATTTGATCTTTCATCTTTTCAGGAATCTGTTTGTGATGGATTTTCTCAATGAAATCCTAGTGTGATCCATGTTAAAATAAAATCATTACCAACATATTGAAATCATTTTTAGTACATTGAGAGAGAACCATCATTACACCAAGCTATCTAAATGTAGTTTCTAGATTAATAAAGTGCACTTCTTGGGCCATTTCATCTCAGAGGTTGGATTGTTAGTGGACCTATAGAATTTTCCATCCATTATTTCTTGAGAGTATCCCAATAATATATTTGAGATTTTTGAGTTTTTTGGGTTTAATGGGTTATTTTTAGTGCTTCATTTAGGACATACCTCATCTAGAAGAACATATACATAGGCTGACCAAGAAAAGAGTGATATTTGTTTAGTAAGATGCTTACAAGGGAGATTTCTAAGAGATAAAGGAAAGTCCAGACTCAACTTCAATACTCACCTTACCTAAGTTCGGTAAGAATTTACCATATTTTTTGACTCATATGGGGTTAGACTCAGAGCAGTTATGATGTATGAGGATAGTGTTGTCACTTATGGCTCTAGAAATTTGAGACTTTATGGGAGGAATTTTCATACTCATGATATATAGTTATTTTCATTGTTACGTGCCCTGAGATTCTTGGGATACTATCATTTAGGAAAAAAAATTAGTGTATATAGAATACAATGGAATTAGGTAATTATTTTCTCAGTGAGACTAGAACATTTAGTAGAGGAGGTGGGTTGATTGTCTATACTCTTAAAACATTGAGTTGTATTACACACTAGGAAAGAGCAATGAAATTATCAATGCCTTTATTTGAAATATGAAGAAAGTGGCAATTAAAGAGTCTTACAATGATTTAAAGATGATGGAACCTTTGAATACATGAATAGAGATGTTGAGGAGTCCCATGAATAAGTAGATAAGACTCTCATATCTCTTATACCAGTTCTTGTTAACTAGATAAAGATATTGTAGTTACCATATCTGGGTGGCTTAGATATGTAGGATAACTTGAATGGGGGGGATTCACCACTAGGATATTCTCTTAGAAGTGGATATTTTTTTCTAACCCATGGATGAGTATATGTTCTTACTGGATTATGTGAGGAGATGATGAGAGACTTTAATGCTTACAGATAGGATCTACACCCAGTTCTAACAAAGATTCTTTGTGATCTCCATATATAGTATTGGATTCCATAAATGAAGAAGGAGGTAGTGAGCCTTATGGAGATATGTTTCACTTGTTAGTAGGTTAAGTCCATGTTGGATTTCTATTGGGATATTACAACCTATTCCCATTCTGGAGTGGAAGTGGGATGATGTCATTGTGGATTTTTATATAGGATTTTTCAGAGAACCTCGCATGAATGATGTTATATGGGTGATTTTGGATTGAATAAAAAAGGTAAACCACTTCTTGCCTATTAAGTAGACTTTTAACATTGATGATATCGGTAGTATTTATGTGTGTGAGATAGTTTGTGTTCATGGTGTTTTTAGGTGATATGTTTCTGATCGAGATCCTTGTTTCAGTTATCAGTTTTGGAAGGTTTGTTAGAATGCCCTAAGATAAAAGGTTTTCTTGAGTACATCATATCATCCATAGACTGATGACCAACTTGAATGGACTATCCAGAATCTGTAGAATATGTTATGATCTTATGTTTTTTATTCTGATGTTTCATGGGAGAAATATTTTATAGTCATGGTTTTCTCCTATAATAAAATCCCATACGTATCAATCCAAATGGATCCATTCGAGGACTTGTATTAAAGACTATATTGTTTTCATTTTTAATAGTTAGAGGCAAGTGAGTTAGTTCTTTTTAGATTTAGTATCATGTAGAAGATGTATGAGTAGGTTTAGTTGATTAGGAAGGGGTTGGTGACCATAGAGAGGAGGAATAAATCTTATATTGAACTATGGATATGAACTCTAGGTTTTGAGGTGGGTCATTATGTTTTATTCCAGGCTTCTCCTAGGTTGGGGAAAAATTGTATCATAAAATAGGGGAAGCTAGAAGCTAGGTTTTTTAGTCCATTTAGTTTAGTGGAAATAGTTAGTCCAGTGGTATACCTATTGGACCTTCTATATATGTTTTATTAACATGCATGAAATATTTAACATGTCGTTGCTTCAAATATATCATACTAAACCTTATATTTTAGTAGAAGTTGATGATATCATGCTTGGTTTAGATGTTTACATTGAGGAGAATTCAATATGGATTATGGAATGTGGTGATATGTATCTCTAGGGAAATATTATACCTCTAGTTCAAGTGCAGTGGAAACATGAGCATGTTCAAGAGGATACCCAAGATAGAAAATATGATATGTGAGTACAAAGGCCAGACTTGTTCGCTAAGACTCCATAATGAATCTTAGAGCATCTTAGGGATGATCTGTTATATGGTGTGGAGTTTATAAGATCCCATCCTTTCTAGGTACATCCCTCTTGAGTTCTGGTTGAACCAATTTTACTTGGGTTTTCTTCTATTCCTACAACGTTTTGTTCAATCCTTTTCTTTGGTGTCGGAGATCGTTTTTTGGGAAAATGACCTAAAGTTTAGGGATTTATGTTTTTTTAATTAATGGAGTCTAGGTATAAATTTTTTAATTGTAATATGATGTTTCTCCATAGTTTTGGAAATATGTGGAGGTGGTTCAATATTTTTATGCAAAATCTAGGTGGTGATCTATGTGTTGGACATTATCACATCGTGAACATTTTACATGACATAACCCTATTGTCAGGATGATTTTGTAAATTGGTTCATATATTGAAATGTTTACATTATTTGAAATTATTTCACATATTGAAATGGTTTATTGGGGTTATTCTAACACAAGGTGACATTTTTATCAACGTATCTTATAAATCAGGAAATTCATATCGTGAAAGGGGTTCAGATCATATATATCTCAGGACTAGTGGTTTTAAAACAAGTTGTGTGTATGATTTTATTTTCATTCATCATGAATTATCATATATCAAACTCTAGGGAAACTATATGAGACTATGGGGTGATTCCTTCCCTTTTGGTCATTTCGAACTAGCATTTAATCTCCAGTGAGTCCCTTTAACATTGGTCTTCTTCTCCCTTATATTATCCCCTATTAGAGAATTGTGATTCTTTGACCACTAATGATTTTGTTTTTGGTATTGATGTTTGTGTGACCAAGGTTTTCCTTGTGATCTCCTCTACTTCCATTATTCATTGGAATTCCCTATTGGGAGTGTTTCTTGGATCATCAGATAATAATAGGTGGTCTTGAACAAAGACACGTGGTCTATTTCTAATTGTTTAAGTGTGTTAAATACAATGTAATTCGGCTGACACAACGTGCACATTAACTAATGGAATAATGTGTGATTATAATCACGTGTGTGGTATACTCCTTGGATCACTTTGGATCTATTAGTGATGAGACCCAACTTGCGGCCACCTGTATGGAGAGCCTACCCATGAATTATAATGAATTGGCTATTGGATAAAAAATTAATTAACCTGACATGAGACCTTAGGTGATTTATTCTGATAAGATCACATTGAAAAATATATTTTATTGAAATTATTGGTGATACATTGAAATGATATGGTTGTGTACACTAGCATGTTAATGGGTTAAGGCATAACTTGATGAATGAAAGGGAATTGAATAATAAAAGGTAATTTGATGAATTTAATGTTGTAGTTTATGATGTAATATTTCTTTCTTCTTTTCATTATGAATTGTGTTTTATATTATTATGTGGTGCTTATAAGGATTATTTTAGTTATGTTGAAAAGATTTTATATAGTTCATGGATAGATTATGCTGAAATTCTTATAGAGGGCATCACTCAGTTATACTGAAATGATAATATATAGGGCTTTTGTTGGTTATGTTGTAATGCTTATAGGGCTTCGACCTTGTATTATAAAATTGTTATACAAAGGTATTTTTCCTAATTATGTTATTATGAAATTTATTTTTGGTTGTGGTTGGAACGGTAATTCTACATGATTAGAGATATTATGGCATGGTTTTGAATTGAGTTGATTGTTATACTATTTTAATTGATTAATTAATTTTAAAATTTTATCACTTTATCACATGGCATTACTATCAGAATGGTTTTTTTACATGGTTGTGTTGACCTCTTGATTTATTCTCACACCCCATTCAGGCCTCCGTTTTCCACCTGAGAATGTTACATGGATATCTGTTTGTATAATGGAAAAGGCCTTATTGTTAATTATTACATTCTAGATAGGTTAGAGCTTGGAGATAGGACCGATGTGGGGTATGAGACTGGGGTCTTTTGAGTTTATCTATGCAATCTTGGTCTTTTATCTATATAAATTTTATCATGCCTTTTAGTTGCCTTTAATCCTATCATTAAATCATTCTCTAATTATCATTAGATTGTTCAGTTGACTTTTATTATTTGTTTTATCTTATGTGTTTTATTATTTCTACTATTTCCTTGAATCTATTATTAGTTTATTTCTATTTTATTAAAAATCTATACCATGTGGTATTGTCTCCCCACTATGTTCTCTACATCCCTAGTGCTAGTCGATAGACACTGGAAAATGGGGAGTCATTCTTGAGGTCTAGTAACCAATACAATTTGTCCATGAAAGTGTGTTCTATATTGGGGGTTGTGACAATGTTTTATCAAAGGAGATTAGGATTTATTTCCTATTTTAATACTATTTGGAAATGGTAGAAAGGATACAAATATGTGTCGGGACTTGGTAATGAGATTTTTCATGGGATTATCTAACCCGTATATGTTCGGACCAAGCTAGATGGAGAAGTGGGTTTTTGGATTTTGATGTCAAAGAGGATAAATCAATTCACTTTTTAAAAGAAATTGAAAATGAGACTATGCTTTTCCAATTTTTATTTCAAAAATATCATATGTTTTGAGAACTTGTGATGCAATCCTAATGAAGAAAATGGGGAGAATGAGTGGTGCCAGTCATATACAATTTTGATTGGGAATTAATGATGTTGCTGGAAGATAGGGATGTTTCAGTACATTCCTATGAAAATTGGAGGATTCTAAAGGTTATCAATAAAAGGTTTGATCATGGTAGGAGGAGATCATGATGAATGTTGTTGTTTGTTTAATATGACAGATGATAGCGAAGCAGCATTGGAATTCATGTTGAAGAATATTTTATAGTGGAACTATTTCCCAGTGTTTACCAATTTTTTGGGCCTGGAAATCAGGAGATTGAGAAATGTGTTTTTGGAAAAGTATTTTGTGTGAAAGATAAATAGAGGTTTGGAATGTTTCACACAATATATGCTTCATGATCAGAACTTCAAAATAAGGAAGTGGAAATAGGTGCGCACTAGAATGGAGTTGGCATGGTATGCTGCACACAAATCATGCATCCGGATCAGAACATTGAAAAATGGAATAGTCATGAAATGTGGGAAAGGATTACAGAATATGTGTGAAAGATGAAGTTGTGAGAATGAATTTTTGAACCCAATGCATTGTCAAATTGAGTTTTTTCACACACAAAGAGGGTCTTGCATGACGAGTCAGAATCATATGTGATGCATCAAGGTTTTGTGCTTAGGGGTCAGCATTTCCTATAAATAATATGTGACCCCCCGCCCCCCTCATTTAAAAAGCTCGACACTTAGATAAATTCTAATATCTAAAGTGCAAAAGAATTTTAATTAAGGGGATTTGTGAAAAAGAAATATATTTGTGTGTAAGAAGAATAAGTTTCATGCAAGAAGAGAGTTTCGGGCAAGATTGATGTTACACACAAGAGGTTTTTTGGGACAAAAGTAAAATCTTGTGCGCCGGGAATTAAAGTTGTGAACAAGACACCTAAAAGGGTGCATGAAATATTTGATTTTATCAAAAGTAGTATGTTTTGTGTAAGGTAGTTCTTACTATATTTTAGGTAGGAAATAGAATAATTTTTTATCAAAGATCAAACTATCAAAGCTGATTAAGAAGCACTGAAACTTTCTTTTTCCTTATTTGTTGTAAGAGGGTGCACACACACTTATGTATTGTTTTCCAAGTTCTATACGAGTTTAAGGGTATATCCTATTTATTTTATTCAACATCAACAGACAGTTTTCTAGTTGATTGTGTGGTATTGGATTATTTCCATACCATACCAAGGACGTAGATACTCTAGTTGAGTAGTGATCCTTGTAAATTCCGATGTTCCTATTGATGTGTGTTTGAAATGTGTTCAGAAAAGAAAGATGTATTTAACAAGAGGAAAAGGTTGTTTCAATAAGAATGAAACATAAAAGAAGATATCACTGATTCACCCCTCCCCCTCTTAGTGATACCCAGATCTTGAATGGGAAACATCAATATATGGTGGAAATATGAGTTCCCTAGGGTGGGATTATTTTTCATAATTTTAGTTTGTTACGGTTGATATTATTTCACCTTGGGGGATTCAAATTTTGTGTGATGTTATTATTTCATGAGCTTTATACTCATGGAATGGTATGGTGTGAGATGAGTATTCATGCATCATGATAAGAATATAGGAATATATATTGACATGCATTATTCATTATATGGACATATTTATTGAATGTGAAATATTATCTTGTATAAAATATGAAATGAGATTCCTATTATATCTATGAAATGGAACAAATAAACTGTTATGTCATGAAAAATCAATTTTTAAGCCTTTTTTAAAGAGTCCATGATGAATTGTTTCTCTATTTTTATCACCTATTGAGGTTTACCTTGATGTTATCCATTTTTCTAATAAGACTATTTGTCTTGTAGAGATAATGTCTCTATATCATCTTTAGATTGAGTGTTAGGAGAGCAACAATAAGCATGCTTCTAATATAGCCAAACCATAGATTCTTGTGGCTCCTGGTAATCAAATGAATGATCAGATCTATGAAAAATTCATGAGGATCATGAAATCCATATAAAGGGAAACTATACACAATGTTCCTTTGATGTATGAGCAGAAAAGAGATTTCCAACTACATCATCTACATACATTCAATATGGAGGTAGGCCCCCAGGTAGCTAAATATTATGTCAATTCATTCTAAACAATCTTTAAACATCTTGGGACACCCATATATAGGAGGGTAGTGATTTCTTATTATATTCTTTATTGAACAACTAATAATTAGAGGAGCACTTTAGAGAAATATAAGAACATAGAGGTGTTATCTTGGAAGGACTTTGTGATTAAGTTACTAAGGCACTTCTATCCAATTTTTTTGAGGGATGATAAGGAACACAAATTTATTCACCTAACATGGGAAATCATGCCAATGACGGACTATGCTGGACATTTACCCATCTTGAAACACTTTGCATCATCTTGGAAGGTGATGATATTAACATGGTGAGTTATTTTTAGGATAGAATTTTCAATGAGATTAGGACACAGGTGATCATTTTTCACTTAATTATAATTTCAGACATGAAGATTTAATCTCTCAATAAGAAAAGGAATCAAAGGGAGGCCCTGAATAATGGTTAGTTTTTGTTAGTAGGGTGAACCGGAGTCTCTTATTTTGGTGGAAAACAGTGCCACTATGATTGTTATCACCAAGGAAATAATGGGAAGTGTAGTTAGGGTAGTGGGAATCCATCTTAGGACTGTGTTCTATTTTAGTAATACCAGTATATCAGGTTTGGAAACATGTGACCTCAGTGTCTGTACCCCTCTTTGGAGTATCGTTCATGCGTTAGGGTAGGCCACCTATAGTGGATTTATAGGGGAATATAGTTGTAGAGTAGTGGTAGGGGTTCATAATTGGTACAAGAGTCTAAGAAGGAACCAACTACCCTTTAGCATACTGGTATCTATAATTTCACTAGGATTTCATATCAAGGTAGGAGATGTGGTTCTCTAGTGTAGGAGTGGAAGTACCTGGTAGAGTGAATGGTACAGGGGAGTTAGACTAGATCCCATGGTAGAGGGGAAAGTTTGTCGCATGCTAGGCAGTCTACTCTAGCTAGTTTGGATGTAGGACCTTCCACCATTAGATGTATGATTCTAGTGTCATCAATCGTACCTTTAATTTTATTTAACATAAGAACATAACATTCCATTAAATATTCTCTTATTAAAAAAATGGGATTCATTTTGGAAATCTTGGATGGTTTCTTAACCATCGACACACCATTGGGAGTGTGGTCAAAGAATATCAAAAGTTTCAAGGAATTTTCTATTGAAATGTGTGGTTACCATTTCTTTTGAGAATTGTTTTTCTATAAATGATAGGTTTTATTTTTATTTTGGGTTGGGATTGGTTAGTTATGTACAAGGATCATATCAAATATTAAAAAAGTAGAGTTACCTTTATATCTTTATAAGGAGTTATCAATTTTCACCGGTGTGAGTGTGATCTTCATGTTGGTCATTTAGGACCAATTCAATACAGATTGGATTTTATCATGGATCAAATAGTTGGTCTTTCCCTAGATAATGGTGGAATGTAGTAGGATGATTTTCCTCTAATGGTAGGTCATTTTCATGATTTTTTCCTAAATATTTTATGTCTTACTACTTGGATAGGGGATCAATTTCATAATCTATTTTTTCCATGAGAAGATCCATTTTCTATCAAACATTACAAAACAATACCAGTGGTGATTTGGTAATTGAAGGTTAAATTAGAAGAACTTGAAGATAAGGGTTTTTTATGACCTAGAACATCACCATGGGGTTCACCCGTGATTTTCACCAAGAATCCTGATGGGACTTTACAATTTTGTGTGGACTATTAGAGATTGAACCAGATGACATTCAAGAACTGGTATCCCCTTTCAAACATTGATGATCTCTTAGATCAGGTGAGAGGTGCCTAAATTTTCTCTAAGATTAACATGATGTTAGGTTACAACCAGTTGAGGGGTGACCATTAGATATACCTCAAGCTGCTTTCAGGAGTAGGTATAACTTATATGAGTTCATAGTGATGTTTTTCAGTTTTATGAATGTACCGGTGGGGTTCATTGTCTTTATTAATCAGATTTTTCATCTTTACCTAGATCGTTTTGTGGTAGTTTTTAGTGATGATATTTTAGGGTTCTCTGAGTGAGCATATAATCATGCCCAATATCATTAAATCATCTTGAATATATGAAAATATCATCACATTACCCAAAGATATCTAAATGTAGTTTCTAGATTGATAAATTCACTTAATGGGTCATGTCATCTCAGAGGTTGGAGTGTTAGTGGACCCATAGAAGGTTGATACCACATTATATTGGGAGTGTCTTAATAATTTCTTTGATATTTTAAGTATTCTTGTTTTAATAGGTTATTATCAGTACTTCACCTAGGACCTCTCCCATCTAGAAGCTTTAATGTATGAGCTAACCAAGAAAGGGGTGTAATTTTTTTGGTCAAACGGTTGTGAGAGAACATTATAGGATCTGAATAGAATGATGAACTTAGAGCCAATACTCACCTTACCAAAGACCGGTAAATTATATATGATGTTTTACAATGAATCTTGCGTAAGAATTAGAGTAGTTCTGATGTAGGACTGTGTGGTCTCTTATGGCTCCATAAAGTAGAGACCGCGTGAGATGAATTATCATACTCATGATATAGTAAGATGTAGTGGTACATGAACTGATATACTGGAGAAACTATATTTTGGGTGATGGTTTTGTGGTGTAAAAATACCACAGGATACTCAAGTATATCTTTTCTTCGCGAGACATGAACCTTTGGAAGAAGAGGTGGGTTGAGTATCTATAGTATTTTGACTTTGAGATGACATACACATCGAGCAAGGGAAACATCAATTATGATGCCTTAAGCTATAAGATACACATGATGGTAGTGTGAGATTCTTGTAATGAGTACCAGAAGATAAAACTATTTGTAGACATGAATCTTGATGTTCAGGAGTCCTATAGATGATTAGATCTGAATTTGAAAATTGTTATACCCATTCTTCTTGAACAGATCATGATAGAACAATTATCAAATCCATAGAACTTATCTTTGAGGGATATCTTAAATAGTGGGGAGCCACCACTAGGATGGTCTCTTGGAAACAATGATATTCTTCATATCCATGGTCAAGTATAGGTTTCTATGGGCATTCGTGAGGATCTAATGAGAGAGTTGCATGATTTTATATGGTCATTACATCTGGGTCTGAAAAAGATGTATCATGATATCCATAGACATTTATAGTGTCTAGGTATAAAGAAAGAGGTAACAGGATTAATGGTGACATGTTTCACCAATTAGTAGGTGAAGGCTGATCATTAGAAGCCTGATGGGATGTTGTAGCCTCTTCCCATTCCATAGTGGAAGTCGGATAATGTCACTATTGATTTTTTGGTAGGATAATCGAGGAATCACTGTAATAATGATGAAGAATGGGTGATTAAGGATTAACTGATGAAAGTATCCCACTTATTTTCCATTAGGGAGACCTTCACCATTGATGATTCGGGTATTATTTATTTTCTTGAGATAAATCTATTACATGGTGTTTCAAGGGGAATTGTTTTTTATCTCAATATTCATTTCAATTATGGTTTTTGGAAGGGTCTTTATAAGGATTTGGGATTACAGGTTCCCTCTGAGTTCATCCTATTATCCATAAATTGATGACCAATATGAATATACTATTTATATATTGGAGGATATGTTACGAGCCTATGTTTTTTATTTCGGTGGTTCAAGTTAGAAGAATTTGGCCCTCATGGATTTCAACTATAACAAAAACATTCATGCACCAATAAAATGGAACATTTTGAAAACTTTTATAAAATACCACGTTGTTCCACTCTTTTATGGTTAGAGGTAGGTGAGTCAATGCTTCTTGTACCTAGTCTTGTGTTGGAGATGTTTGAGTAGGTTCAGTTGATTAGGAAGTGGTTGGTGACTATGTAGAGTAGAAAAAAATCTTAAATTGACCAGCAGAGATGACATATGGTGTTTGATGTCGGTTATCATGTTTTTCATCAGGTGTCAGCTAGGTTGGGAAAATTTCATATTCGGAAATAGGGGAAGCTTATAACTAGGTTTTTCAGGTTGTTTAAGATAGTGGAAAGGGTTGGTCCATTGGTGTACCAATTGGCCCTTCCACAATGCTACAATGTTCCACATGCCGCAGCTTTAGAGATGTCGTCCTAAATATTATCATGTGGTATATGATCATGAAATTTATCTTGGTATAAATTTATCCTTTGATTAGAATTTTATGTGGATTATAGGCTGTAGAGAAAAATTTCTCTAGGTAAAGGGAATACCTCTTGTACGAGTGCACTGACAACATGGGCATGATCAAGAGGAGACCTAGGAGCTATAATTTGATATGTTATCAAAGTGGACAGAATTTTTCATCAAAACCCTATAGAGATGCTTGGAGAATCATGGGGATGAACTATTATATGGAGGGGTGGTTGTAAGATCACATCTTTTCCAGGTACGTCCCTCTTGAGTTTGGGTTGAACTTATTTTACATGGGTTTTCTTCTCTTCTTAAAACCTTGTAGTTGAGCCTTTTCTTTGGGGGTGGAGACCTTTTTCTGAGTAAAATGACATAAAGTTAGGGGATATATGTATGTTAGAATTAATAGAGTCTATGTACAAATATGTAAAAAGGATTATGAGTTTTATCTATGGGTTTTTAAATCTTTATATGTGGTTTGGTATTTTTCTACAAAATATAGGTGGTAATATATCTACTAGGCACATTCACATCATGAAAATGTCGTGACATGAACCTATTGTAGGGAAGATTCCTTGAAATGGTTCAGATTGTGAAATGTTTACACACTATGAAACTGGTTCACGTTGTGAAATGGTCAATCAGGGATATTTTAACCTGTGGTGATGCATTTTTGGAAAATCTTATAAATCAAGAAATTCACAACATGAAAGGGGTTCACATCATGAATATCTCAGGGCTAGCAGTTTTAAACCACATTGTACATACAATTTTATATTCATCCACCATTCAACCTCCTCTCTCAAACCATAGGAAGACTCTAGGATATTTTAGGGAGATTTCTTCCCTTCCAAACATCCTAGTCTAGAGTTTGATCTCCATTGAGACCTTCACTTTGGTTTTCTCCTCCCTTATGTTATCCTCCATTATAGAATCATGATCCATTGACCATCATTGATTTGGGTTTTGATCTTGATTTTTGTGATATCTAGGTTTCCCTTATGATATCCTTCAACTTCATTCTTCATTGGCATTCCCTATTGGAAGTGTTTCTTGGATCATCATATAAAGTTTGGTGGTCTAGAACAATGCCCTATGGTATATTCCAAATTTTTAAGTATGTGAAATACTATGTGATTTCTCTGACACAACATGCATGTTAAATAATAGAATAACAGGTGATGATAATTAGGTGTTTGGTCTACTCCTTGGATCTCTTGGATCCATTAGTGTTGAGACCAAGCTTTAAACCATTGATAAGGTGATCATACCCTTACGAAGATAATGAAATATTTATTGGCTTAAAATATGAATTAGCATGACCTAAGGCCTTAGCTGATTTCTTCTAATAATATCAATTTGGGAAACATCTTACATGTTTGTTGAATTGACCCGCGTCAGCCTGTGTCAAGTCACTAACCATCATCATCATGAGTCACCACTATCATCATCATCATCCATCACCACAACCATAATCAATGTCCAACCATCATACTATTCATTGGAGACCATTGGAGTCCATAGGAGCTACAGTAAAACATCACACCATGTCTTCATTGTCCCCCAGCAAACTAGAAACAACCAAAACACTAATACAGAGTGATATTACCTCATCAAAAATCATAAAACATCGACACGACCCTATCGAGATAAAAACTGAATTCCACCCCCATAACCAAATGTAACGTCCCGGATCCGGGTGTCACTCAATGGGTTCCTTGAACCCAGTTGGTCACATAACCTCAAGTATATTTCCCCAAACGCTAGAGGCTGCTAACTAGTAGCGAGGGCCCAGGTCTGATAGTGGGGAAACTATGCCCTCATTTATCAAAGCGTAGCATAGCGGAATAAAATATACAAACATACAATAGAAAAATCAGTAAACCATACACAGTTAAAATAAAAAACTACAGTAAAAGATAACCAACAATCTTACAGATAATGATACAACATGTCTTAAGTTTTAATAAAGCAGCCAGAGCATGTTAGACAGCAATACGGTACAATACAATACAACTCATGTACCAGGTACTATAAAACAAAACAAAATAGCCGGCAGCATCACGAGCCTAAACCTGGTCCCATGCACCCCTACTCCTCAACAACAATCATGTACCTGTATAGGGACCCTTGACCTTATCCACACCTTCAGAAACGTAATCTGTTTGGGCCAAAGATATGAACCAAACAGGGTGTGATAAATGAATCCTAGTAGGCACCCACCAAATATTCATGTCCAACTGTCAGTGTAAATGTGCAACAGCAGTGTACAGCAGTAAATGAAATAAACTAAGTAGTACTCAAAAGTAACTAACTTTACCAGTTACATAGCCATTTTAATATTAATTTAATCATTAAATAGTAGGAAACCACCATAGTGTATTTCTATGTAAACAGTCAGTGTCCTCAGGCACATAAACCCTTACCCTCAGGTAAAGAGAATCTAAACCCACGGGAATCTGCCCACAGGCATATCGAATAATGCCCATACGCTTACAAGGTTTCGCACACAGGCACAGAATCTACTGCCCACAGGCACGAAAGAAGTTTCCCCCAGGCTGAACAGAGCATTGCCCACAAGCTAATCACAACATATCCCTCAGGCTAAACAAGTAACTGGGACATGCCCAACATATAAAAATGCAATTTATATACAACTTCTCTCAAGGAAATTTAAGTCATGCTAAAATCATGGTATACCCTCGGGTAACAAGTCCAAACGGATAAACAGAGGACGCACCCCAGGGGTGGTCCGGGATCCAAGCAGCAATCCCAAACATCAGTTATACCAGTTCATTAAATTACCTATGAAATTATAGGCAATTAATTATGCAAGGCCTTGTCCATACGACACCCCATTCATGGGAACGTATCACAACAGTACACAAATTCACCAAAGCAGTTTGAAATAAACACTAGACCACCTACCTCGATCGCCCGTGATTGATATACTTGAACAACGCTCCTCGAAACATCCAGGAACGACGTAGATATAAGGTAAAAAAAATCTCGTTCAAATGTAAATAACTCCCTTTAGAGGAATAATTGTCAATATCTATGCAATGAGAAGGAAGAACTCACCTATGTGGTTCTAAAGAGATCGACAGAGAAGGAATCAGATTCTTGATGTTTGATCGGGAGATCTCAAAAGCTCTAGTCGTCCCTCCCGAGTTCTCATTTGGTTCTAAGCCTTCCCTGTGAACAAGGGAGGCTACTTCCCATTTTAAGTGAAATAAACAGACGAAACGCCGAGTACTATTGCGTACATGGCGTGTAGTTTTCATTTTTTAACTATCCCTTCGGTGGTATCTCGTATGTGTGGCACTGTTCATCTATCGACATGATTACACGGCATGTAATACCTCAGTACATGGCGTGTACTGTCGCTCAGCTCCCACCACCTTACTGTTTGCCTGTCGACTGACTACACGCCGTGTAAATACCCACTACATTGCATGTCGTCTGTTTTTACACCCATCATCATCAACTGGCCTACACGCCCTGTGTACTACTTCCACACGACCAAAGTACATGGCGTGTGGAAAATTAAACAGCGTGTAGTTAAAAAGTTTAGGATTTTCTCCCATTTTACTTATTTTCTCAAAAACACTTAAGGAAAAGTGAAAAGAAGAAACTCGTGCCTTAAGAATAAGAACTAGGTTCTTACAAACTTTCCCCCTTAAAACAAGTCATCCTTAAATTGCCTCTTCCAAGGGTGGTGGAGATAACGTTCAGAATAAATCCATCCACTGAGCATGTACGTAAGTCTCCCACTCCAAAGATTCATCCTACACTCATCCATTCTTCCATAGCACCTGTACGAGAGGAACTGACCGGCCTCGGTGAACCTTCGTGCTCCAATCCACGATACAAATCAGATTCTCCTTAAAGGATGCATCTACCTGAAGCTCAACCTCCTCTGGATGAAATACTTGAGATGGGTCTGAATGATAGCAACACAACTGAGATACATGGAAGACGTCGTGCATGGCATGGTACCTCTGTGGAAACTGAAACCGATAGGCAACCGGCCCGAATATCTCAAGAATCTCAAATGGTCCCACATACCTCGGTGAAAGTTTACCTTGTCTCCTAATCCGCCTGTGTCCCAACCTCAGTGAAACATGCAAGAAAACCTGATTCCTGACCACGAACTCCAAGGGTCATCTATGGTGATCAGCATAATATTTTTGATGAGACTGTGCAGTAGCCATCCACTTATGAATCAACTGGACCTGCTCAGAAGTCTCCTGCACAAGACGTGGTCACAATAAAGCTGCCTCACCTGCCTCTAACCAGCACAAGGGTGATCGGCATGGCCTACCCTATAAAGCCTCGTAGGGTGCCATCTCAAGAATTGCTGAAAACTATTATTATAGGAAAACACGACTAGGGGTATATGCTTCTCCCAAGATCCCCCAAAGTCCAGGATGCATGCACGCAGCATGTCCTCAAGCACCTGTATCGTACGCTCTGACTGACCATCGGTTTGAGGGTGGTAAGCTGTGCTCAGAAGCACCTGTGTACCCAGTTCCCTCTGAAAATTCTTCCAGAAACAAGATGTAAAACAGGCATCCCTATTAGAAATGATAGAACGAGGAAACTCATGAAGACGTATGACCTCTCGGATATACAAATTCCGAAACTCGTCAACACTGAAAGTCTCCTTGATCAGCAAAGAGTGAGCTACCTTAATGAGTCTATCCACAAAAACCCACAAGACATAATTTCCTTGAGGTGACCTCGGTAACCCAGTCACGAAGTCCATAGCGACATCATCCCATTTCCACTCTGGAATGGGTAATTGCTATAATAGTCTAGCTAGTCTCTGATTCTCTACCTTCACCTGCTGATAGGTGGAACATCTCGTAACAAAACCAACTATATCTCTCTTCATACCCGGCCACCAATACTGACGTCTCATGTCATGGTACATTTTGTTATCTCTGGGATGAACTGCCCAAGTTGAAGCATGAAACTCCCACATCAGCTACTCACGTATATCCCTTGGAACCCACACTCGTCCATGGAAACACAGTACCTCATCATCTCCCATCATCCAACCAGAAGGAGGGTCCTCACTTTCCACTGACTCCAGTAGAATTAGGCCTTATTAATTAGATAGCTGTCTCATCCTCACTCAATCCAGGAGGGTAGAAGTCATAGCTAAAGATGAAATATAGGTTTTCCCATGACTTTCGTGCACCTCCAAATTCATCTTAGAGAACAAATCCATAAGCTTCTATTCACCACTAGCCTACTGAACTACCTGTATCTCAGTCTTCTTGATTAGTGCATCAGCAACAGAATTTCCCTTACCAGGTGTATAGGCAAGCTCAAAGTTGAAGGACTGAACGTATTCGACCCGCATTCTCTGTCTCGGGTTCAAGTCACCCTGAGTAAATATGTACTTGAGACTTTTGTGGTCGGTGAAAACCACAAAATACTCTCCCAAAAGATAGTGTCACTGACAGCGCAACGCATGAACAACTGCAGCCAACTTGAGATCATGCATCGGGTAATTCCTATTATGTGGCCTCAACAATCGAGAATCATATGCAACAACTCGATCGCCCTACATAAACACAGCTCCCAGCCCAAAACCTGATGCATCACAGTAAACTGTATAGCTCTTCCCTTGATATGGAATTATTCGGATTGGTGCTGATTTAAACTTTCCATTCAGTTCTTGAAAGGCTGCCTCACATGTTTTTGACCAAACGAACCTCACACCCTTCTTAGTCAAACTCGTCAACGGCGTTTCTAAGCGGGAGAAGTACAGTATAAAATGCCTATAGTAACTAGATATCCCAAAGAAACTCCGTATCTCAAACATGTTCTTAGGATTCTCCTAGGAAACTACTACTCTCACCTTCTCTGGGTCTACTACAACTCCTGCCTCTGAGATGATATGACCTAGGAAGTGTATCTGGTCCATCCAAAGGTGGAACTTTGATAGCTTATCATATAGCCGATTCTCTCTCAGTGTAATAAATACAATCTCAATATGCGTGGAATGGTCGTGTCGAGTGTGAGAGTACACCAAGATATCGTCCACGAATACTACCACAAAAGAATCTAGATATGGATGGAACACACAATTCATCAGAGCCATGAAAACTATTGGCGTGTTCCTGAGTCCAAAAGGCATAACCAAGTACTCGTATAGACCATATATGCTCCAAAAGTCTGTAAAGGGTACGTCTGATGGTCTCATGTACAACTGCTGATATCCTGATCTGAAGTCAATCTTTCAGAACAGTCTTGCTTCACGAAGTTGATCAAAAATATTGTCAACCCTCAGAAATGAATATCGTTTCTTAACCGTCAACTGGTTCAGCTTCTGATAATCCACACAAAATCTGAGGGTACCATCCGCCTTCTTAGCAAACAGGACAGGAGAACCCCAAGGAGAAGTAATGGGTCGGATAAAACCCTTTGACTGTAACTCCTCTAACTGCCTCTTGAGCTCCTGTAACTTTTGTGTAGCCATCCTATACGGAGGAATGGACATCGGTGCTGATCCTGGAATAAGATCAATAGAGAAATCTACCTCATGCTCTGGAGGTAGACCTGAAAAGTAATCTGAGAAGACATCCCTGAAATTATCAACTACTGGATGGAAATCCTGCTGACAAGTCCCCTGATCATCCAAATATAAACATGCAATCTGGGCTATGACTCCACCTCGCCCATGATGCTCTGGTCCAGCTCGACTCGCCTGAACATCCCATTCACATTTTTATAGAAACTCTCTGCCCTCAGGTGACGTGAAACACACCCTACGACGAGAGAAGTCGACAAAAGATCGAAAGGGAACCAACTAGTCCATCTCGAGAATGACATCATAGCACGTCGTCATCAATACATAGAGGTCCCAAAGGAAGTGACACCCACCAACCTCAAGGGGGAACTCCTTGCACTAATGCACACTAGCCGTTCTTGCTCCCAATGGAGTGTCTGGAGTCATAACATCGAAAAAAGAAGAAACAAAGAGCCCAAGGCTCTTCACAAAGGGAACAGATATGAAATTATGTATAGCACCCATATTGAAAAGTACTGAAGATAAAACAGAAGATACTAGAATAGTACCTATGACAGTAGAAGTTTTAGGATCCTACTCCTGTTAGGTCTATTGCACTGCATATGCCTGCCTAGTGTCGCGGCCCTGCGACATAGCCTGGCTACCCTGAGCTATCCCGCCCTGCCTGCTCTGAGATCCTGGTGTTTGGATACCACGACCACGACCACCATCCCTGCCTGCACGCCCTGACGTATTCCAATTTCCTGACTGGTAAGAAGCTTCTGGTCCTGTTCCCGCATGCAGACTCTGCACAGAACCCCTCTCACTATCCACTGGTGGATCCTCCCTACAAAATCGCTGTAGATGACCCATCCTGCCGCAAGCTCGGCATTCCACTGGGTCACGTGGACACTGCGGTCTCTTGTTCCCCTCCCTACCACACTGGTAGCACATGACCTGGCAACCTGAAACATTCTTCTGGCCGGTAGTGCCACCATGAGAGAAGTCCATCTGTCTCTTCCTCTTTCCAGTATAAATAGTACCAGAAACTGGTGCTGAACCACCCTAGCCCACACCACTAGCTTCCCGCAGATTCCGCTTGGTAATCAGTTCTTGGTTCAGAATAGCATGTATAGTAGGAAACCTAAAAACATTCACCAGTGCATGGATTTAATATCGAAGACCATCCTCATAGCGCCTATCCCTCAATCCCTCATCACCCATCAGAATAGGTGCAAAACGATGAAGCTTGGTGAAACGAGTAGAATAATCCATCACCGAAATAGCACCCTGCTATAGATTCATGAAATATCGAGCATTATCTACCCTCAGCATCTGTAGGAAGAAGAAGTCATAGAAAGCTGTCTGAAAATCTTCTCATGCCATGTATCTATGATTCTCTGACTGGGTAGTAACATCCCACCACCTCTTGGGGGAATCACCCAACATATACGTCACGAGCTTGACCCTCCTCCCTGGGGGCATCTCAAGATGCTCGAAAATAGTCTGCATAGACCCCATCCATGACTCCGCAGCCTGTGGCCTGCCATCCCCTGAAAACATAGGCAGATGCTGCTGCTGGAATATACGATTCAACTCAACCATAGTTGGGGCAGCTGGAAGTGCTCCCTGAAAGGTATGCATGAACCTCATAAATCCTTCATGGAACTACACCTCTACGCCTATGTCTGGTATAACTACTAGCACCACATCTGTCTCTACTGGAGGATCCATTGGTAGCCTATGGACTACCATCCCTGGAGTATACACGTTGCTACTCTCTAGGCGAACAACGTGTGGTCGTCTTGGCGGCATTACTCTACAAGGTAAAACACACACCTTAAATCAAGATTATCAAAGACTGAAAAATGAGGGGACCAAAAAGGGAATAGGAAGAAGAAGGCATTCAAGATTTGAAAAACAAGACTACACGGAGTGTATACGGACTACACGGTGTGTACCTGACTTCTCCTCCCCTTCTCGGGTCCTTCTACACGACTAAGCCACACGGATCCCATTGAACAAGACTACACGGCGTGTGTATAATCTACACGGCATATATGGATTACCTTTCCAATTGCTCTAGTCGTTCGTGACATGACTGACTACTCGGCTAAAACTACACGGTGTGTTACACCCACACAAGGCATGTACACCACCCCATTTCCCCAGCCACACGGCTAAGACCACAAGGTCTCCCACCGTTAATAACTACATGGCGTGTCCCTCAGGTACACGACGTGTTCAGGATGAGGTAACATCGATCCGTGTTTGTTAGCTACACGTCTGGGTTCCCAGTTCAGACTACACGCCATTTTCCACGGTGGACATAGTGTTTATGTCTTAAGGTCAACTTCGTCCGTTTTCTTAGTTACACGGGCGGACTCCAGGTCGACACTACATGGCATGTACATTCAGTACACGACGTGTTGTTCCAAAAACATTCCATACCCTATGTCCCCACCCACATGGTCTATAACCTGGGAAGAGACTACATGGTGTGTACTGAGGGTACACAGCATGTACTTAAAAATTTTTCATTTCTTCCTGAATAGAGGAACACACAGCATCTGTCCAAGGAACTACACGGCGTGTATCCTGGGTTTTCTAGACAGTAAGCCTCTGAACCTACTCTAAAACCTAGAAAATACTGAAAAACAACACCTAAGTGCCAAATTCCGACCCGTGAGGGCCCATACTCCCCACGAATCAAATTTTGGCATCTTATATATGTTATAACAAGATAAACAGTCAATGATCCACCACATTCCAGTCAATGAGGGCCCATAACCCTCAAAAACTAGAGTTTGGTTTTCATTCTATCAACAAGCTCACACAAAAAATTACCCTATCACATAGCAGGTATTTATCAAAGAAACTACCAAAACAGCATGCTTTTCTAGCACAACAATTATCATAACAACATGCAATTTATAATGCGCCTACATAGTATGGAACTATGCATGGCATGTGATTTCTAGCATGTGCCCAAATAATGCATGAGATGGAATACCATCATCTCATCAGGTTGCAACTAAATAGAACCCATGGATAACATATATATTTCACAATCACAAGTGCATCACCCAATACTGAAAATCAAATCAACTGTAAAATTTTCCAAATCAGAAGAATTGAAAAAATACAAGGTAGACTGGTTTTTCCTGTACATGGGTTAGCTATTCCTAGGCATAGCTTATTACCAACTACCGTTTTCATCTTATCCCGGACTAAGGATCCAAATAGTAAGTTAAAGAAATGAAACCCCTCTGATACCACTTTGTAACGTCCCGGATCCGGGTGTCACTCAACGGGTGCCCTGAACATGGTTTTTCACATGACCGCAAATGCATTTCCCCAAATATCAAAGGCTGGTGACTAATAGCGATGGCCTAGGTCTGATATTGGGGAAACTATGCCCTCATTTGTCAAAGTATAGCGTAGAAGAATAAAATATACAAACATACACCAGCGGAATTAATAAACAATACATAGTTAAAATAAACAACTGTAGTAAAAGATAACCAATAGTCGTACAGATAATGATAAAACATGTCTCAAGTTCTAAGAAAATAGCCAAATCCTGTTATACAGCAATACGGTACAATAAAATACAACTCAAGTAAAAGGTATAGTAAAAAAACAAAACAGAGGGAAGCATCGCAAGCCTAAGCTTAGTCCCATGCTCCCTAACTCCTCAGCAACAATAAAGTACCTATATAGAGACCCCTGCCCTTATCCACACCTGCAGAAACATAATCTATTTGGGACAAAGAAATGACCCAAACAGGGTGTGAGAAATGAATTCCAGTAGGCACCCACCAAAGATCTGGGCCCAACTATCAGTGTAAATGTGCAACAATAGTGTACAGTAGTAAATGCAATAAACTAATCAGTAATCAAAAGTAACTAACTTTACCAGTTATATTTCCATTTTAATATTAATTTAATCCTTCAATAGCAGAAAAAAACCACAATTTATTTCTAAGTAAACAGTCAGTGTCCTCAGGCACGTAAACCCTTACCCTCAGGTAAAGAGAATCTAAAACCACATGAATATGCCCACATGCATATCGAATAATGCCCACAGGCATATGAGGTGTCTCCCACCGGCACAGAATCTACTACCCACAAGAATGAAAGAAGTTCCCCTCAGGCAGAACAGAGCACTGCTCACAGGCTAATCACAACACTTACATCAGGCTAAACAAGTAATCGGGCCATTCCAAACATATAAATAATAAATTTATATACAATTCCTCTCAAGGAAATTTAAGACATGCTAAAATCACGGTATACTCTCGGGTAACCTGGCCAATCGGCTAAACAGAGGACGCACCCCAGGGGTGGTCCTGGATCCAAGCAGTGATCCCAAACAACAGTTATACCAGTTAATTAAACTACCTATGCAATTATAGGTATTTAATTAGTCAAGGCCTCAGCCATATGACACTCCATTCATGGGGTTGTATCACAATGGTACACAAATTCACCACAGCAGTTAGAAATAAACACTAACCACCTACCTCGATCGCCCCTGATCGATATATGTGAACGAAGCTCCCCAAAACGTCCAAGAACAATGTATATCTGAGGTAAAAGAAATCTTGTTCAAACTTAAATAACTCCCTTTAGGGGAATAATTGGAATGAGCTACATAGGAGAAGGAAGAACTCACCCGTGCGGTTCCAACGAGATCGACAGAGGTGGATTCAGATTCCCAGTGTTTGATCGGGAGATCTCCAATGCTCTGGTCATCCCTCCAGAGTTCTCCTGTAGTTCTAAGCCTTCCCTGTGAATAGGGGAGGCTACTGCCCATTTTAAGCAAAAAACAGACTAGACGGCGTGTACTATTGGGTACACGGCCTGTAGTTTTCATTTTTTTAACTGTTCCTTCAGCGGAATCTCACCTGCATGGCAATATTCATCTGTCTACATGAGTACACGACGTGTAATACCTCAGTACACGGTGTGTATTGTTGCTCAGCTCCCACCACCTTACTGCTTTTTCTACCTACTGACTACACAGTGAGTAAATACCCACTACACAGTGTGTAGTCAGTTTTTACACCCACCATCGTCGACCGGCCTACATGCCCTGTGTACTCCTTCCACACGGAAAAAGTACACAGTTTTTGGAAAGGTACACGGCGTGTAGTCACAAAGTTGTATTTTCTCCCATTTTCCTTATTTTCTCAAAAACACTTAAGGAAAAGTGAAAAGAAGAAACTCGTACCTTAAGAATAAGAACCGGGTTCTAACACCAAACATGAACAAATTCAAACCAGAACCACAAATCATAACACCCCCAATCAAGCATAAAAAAGATCAACCACCAAGAAGAAGTAAAAAACCTCCACTGATAACTTGGAGAAGAAAAATGAAAAACTTGAACCATCATCAAATGGATCACACCAAAAAAACGGATGAATGCCCAACTACACATTATAAAACCTAATTGTTATCATTACTCTAGGTTTGAATAGGATGGGAGTAGTGGAACAAAAGGTCATAATAGTGGTTTGAGTGGCTGAGGGCTCAGAATGATGATAACATCGATGAGGTAGAAAATTGGGAGCCTTCAAAACAAGAGAAATCTGACCCAGGCTGTGCCTTGGGACCCATTTAATATCAAACTACATAAACCAAAACCTCATTAAACCACTACTCTATATTTGACATGGAGAGGCATAGATAAATATTAGTTCAGATTCTTAGAAAGAGTTCTTAAGGGCTTCAACAACAGCCAACCATCATCAGGCCCCTAATATCTCCTTGAAGAAGATGTCACCAACATGAAAGAAAACTAATGGACCTTCAATAGAGCTAAAGATATGAAAATTTCCAAAAAGAAATAGGTTTGTGATTTTTTTTATTCACTTCTATTTTTAATTATATTCATGATTTAATATACATGATAATAGGATTTTAATTTTGAATTTTCATTTCGATGTTTAATATTTACTATACTTATATCTTGTGTTGGGACTATTTCCATTCGAGCCTCCTACTTGGCGTACTATACTATACCTATATCTCTTTCCCAAACTGTCTTCTTATGCATTTCATATTTTTTTATTTTCACTAATATTTGGATTAAATTTATCATATAGTGGATATTTGTTTTAATGTGTTGGTTCTTTAACTTCATTCTTTCCTCTTTCTTATATAAAATTGTATTTTTTTCATTATTTCATGGAATTGGACATTTTGACAACCACTTTTGGATTATTCAATGTATTTTATGACATATTCATGTACCTATAGATTTGTACTTAGCTAATTTTCATTAATTTTATATAGGGATCCTTTTTGTGTTCTCATCCTTAGTTTCTTAGAGGTGCATCCTTTATGTTCCTCCATAGTTTTTATGAGGTGTTTTGGTTCTCCCATGGGTGGTGTAATTGAGTGATCCTTCCAATAGATATCTCATATGATTCAGTAAATAGAGAAGGAGGGAGAATAAGAGAAATCTATAACTACGTCCTTATTGGTTGGAGCTGGAGACATGTTACAAAGTCTCATCTTTTACGGATGAATGTGTCAAATAGATTGGAAAGAGGGTTGTGTTTATCATTACTGAACCACAGAGAGATAAAAACATGATGAATAACCAAGAAAATCAAAAGAACTTAATGATTATGAATTCAACACATTTTATTTTCCTTCCTAAATAGACAAGGTATGATTGAGCCCTAGTTAGGGGGTCTCAGTTTTGTATTGGTTTTTCATTTGTTAGTTTTTGATTTTTTGTGTGTGATGCCTATTTTTTTCATCTTGTGTGTCATGTATGATTATTTTTTCCTTCTTCTTATATGAGTATCCAATTTCTTGTAATATTTTATTTTCATAGTGAAAGCTTGTGATGATCTATCCTTATGTATGTAGGTCAATTGATCAAAGAATATAAATCCTTATGTCCTAATTTTATTACTTTCTTTTCTCAATTTTTTGACCTTTAAATTTATGAACATTTTATTATGTTTCGTTTTTATTAACATGATTCAAATATGCTTCATTGATTCAATTTCATTGAGATTTGAGTTTTTACACATGTAATGAGGTGGATTTGTCTTCTAATTCGTTCTTTGAACATCTTGTTGAATCTATTTTCTTATTTTTCAAAAAATGGACATGTAGTTTTTGTAATCAATAGATTTGCTTTTTCATGTTTTTCTCGTTGTATAATTCTAATTTGGATATTTCTCACCATCTTAAACTAATTAGGTAAAAGTAAAAACTTTTTTTCTTGAAATATATATATTTCATAGTTAAGTTTATTTTTTATTATTTTTATTTGGATCTTTCAAGAGAGATTATTATTTTCAATTTTGATAATTTTGGAATATTAATTTTTTGTAATTTAATCCATTATTGTGTATAGTAAGAAAACTATATTCATTTGATTATTACTTTTTATTGGAATATATGGGGGGAATAGATTATTTCTTCGATAAAAGTTGATTTTGATAGAAATATTGTTAGAATATCCAATAAAAATAGAAATGTAAAAAAACATGAAATAAATTGTGACACTAATTTTTAATGTGGAAAATCCTTCAATAAAGATTATTAAAAAAGTATATGGAAACTACCAAAAATACCACTTTAATAAATGATTTGACAAAAAACATGTAAAATCTCAAAACATTAATTATAGTGAGAGAATACAAAACCTATTAAAAATTAATCCTTGATATTCCATTTTTTTCTCTTATAATTGTGTCATGAAAAGTCACCATCCTTTAGAAGTCTAAAATGAACAAATTATATCATTGAAAAACATCTAATAATCCCTTGAAAAACTTGATTTTATATAATAATTGTTCCCCACATCGAAAAACTATCACCCACATATCTTCTCACTATGATGATGCATGGCACATTTTCACACCTTTTTCTCACAATATATAGAACCCCTACTCATCCCTTTTCATAAACCAACATAAAACCATCCAAATGACTGAAAAATTATATATCAAACTCAATAATAGGATATCACATGATTCCATGTAGGAGGTTAAAAAAATTAAAACTCATATTTTAGATCATTTTTATCTCCATGATGTTTGGGTTGAACCTCAAAAATCTCTCCCTTCAGTCCAACAAGGAATGATATCCCATCTAAAAAATTATTTGTATTGAAAACCAGTTGGTGTCATAACACCAACCATCCTCTATTGAAAATGTGACAACACCCATTTGTAGCTTTGATAAAAACATCACATCCCACCTATGAAAGAAATCTAAATGCCAAAGTTTTCATCATACCCTTGTCTGCACTTCCCTACTGAATAAGACTGAAAACAATAGTACCTTGTGCCCACATGACATTGATTTCTATATAATCAAGAATACATTAAGAATATAATTATTCCATATTCTCAATATCCTCCATGTAGTATGTAACTCTCAGAGCATCACATAAATCTTTTATTTTAATAATTTATTTGTTAATTAAATTCTTTGAAGAAAAGGAATTAGGTGTAAGTCGAGATACACTTGAACTTTCATTCTTCATCATTAAAACATTCATTATTCATTTTTATGATCTTTGACTCAAGTTTTATGATCTCCTATTCCACAAATATGATTAATTACTCTTCATAAATGTATACTTCAATTCACCTAACACTTTTACATCAATCTAGTAAAGCATGTCAACCATTCCACCTCATTCATATGTCATTAATCTTCTCGATAATTTCCCTCATCCATTAAAAAATGAGCTTCTAAACCCATCATTACCAATAGTATGATAAGATAAAAATTATGGAATATACCTAACACGCGTTTCACTTACCTCAATATCATTGTAAATCCTGCATTTGTAGTGATAAAAATATCACCAACACCAATGATGCTAGAAAAATATCTATTTCTCAACATCAATATACTAAAGTCACCTTATTTGTAGGAAGATAATATTTCCCTATTTGGTTAAATATGGTATGATGAAACTGAATCAACCACCCATTCTTGGTACATATTTTACTTGTGATAATCAATGCTAACTAAAAGTAAATCACCTCTATCCTTTATATGATTTACATCGATATCCTTATAATTTGTGTCATGCATCGTATTTTCATCCTTAATATTTTTCAAAAGTATATAAATTTATCTCCTCATGTCCCTCCTTATCAATAAAGAAGAACATGACTTTTCTTCTTATCTTTGATCGAACTCTCTTATTACTATATCCCTCTATCACATCCAGAACACCACTATTACCTAAAGAATCACAATCATTGGTATTTTATCAACTATTGTTCATTACTATTAATGAAATCACATCATTCAACGTCAGAGTGTATTTATTGAATAATAATGTGGTGATGATATTATCATATGAATCTACTAAAAAACCCAATAGGAGTAAAGATTTTTTTTCCTCTTCCATTTCAATAGGTATTGTGTTACCTTTATCATCGATCATGACTTCCACTGAATACAACTCCATTGGAATTTTAGTCAACTCATCCAGTGGTGGAGTCTCATACCCATCCAAGGATATCTAAAAAGGATCTCAAGTATTGAAATGGTGAAATACAATGTAAGACAATACAACTAAGCAATTCCAAGGTGACCCATAAGGTGTCCCAAGTATCAGTTAAGTCATGGTAACTCTAAGCCCGCCTCAGGTATCTCATATAGGGGACCAAGAATCACCCAAGGCATGGAATATCTATATTTCCAATGGGTCTATCCACATGTGCTCCCCTATGGAATTGATATCACTCAAGATTATTATATACCACTCGGTAATCCCTTTCCTAGAAAGCCAAAGCATCTCCCCTGACGTGTCGGGTCATAACCCATCAAGCATGTGAGTCCATCTATGAGTCCTTAATATGGAACCCACATTTTCTCCAATTCCATTCCATGTAAACCAAGTATCCAAGAAAATCACAAAAAATTACATATCACAAATAAATCATTTATAATTAGGATCCATAAATTAAACATATCATTCCATCAAGGGAATGGAAAGATCCAATGTTACCAAGCTAGACAAAGGATATAAATAAAACCATCAACGTGGCATAATAAATTTATCGCAAAAGATAGAATATAACAATTACATGTCATTATTATAATTTTAACATCTCAAGATAACAAGCTTGAAAAAGTTTAGAACATAACTGAATCCACTAAAATAGGTGATATGCATTAGCCACTTGCATAAGTAATGGAATATTAACAAAGTCACATGGCATCATCATGCCTCAAATCACACATCACCAATGAAATCTAAATGATATGAGCTAACAATATTTCCCATGAAAAACATTAAATAAATAGGTTGGTCATACCACCCTTCAAATTTCATTCCACATCAAACCCTTTAATTTAATGGAATTCCATTTAAATAGAAAATACATTAAAATTCAACTATAAGGTTCATAGAGGCACTTAGTAGGTGCCAAGGTCAGTTGGACAATCACCTATATGGGTAATCCCATTTAAAAAGAAAGTAAAATAGTTAGGAGGTGCTTGGTTCTAATTATACATTTACCAATTTCTTACATGGGCAATGTCACTTAATAAAGCTAGACAATTTTTCAGGAGGAGGATGTTTCATTAAGTGTTTCTATTAAGGAGGTCCCAAAAATTTTAGAACATAAATATGGTCATGTCCCAAACAAGCCACTTAAAT
Organism: Viscum album; assembly: GCA_963277665.1. Taxonomy (NCBI): domain Eukaryota; kingdom Viridiplantae; phylum Streptophyta; class Magnoliopsida; order Santalales; family Viscaceae; genus Viscum; species Viscum album. The sequence goes on from OY728129.1 coordinate 1,059,526,442, forward strand.
TAATTGACAATGAAAGTTCAATTCATATTATTAGAAAGGGAAAAATAATAACTTTACAAAAAAAACTAGCACCTACAAGAATGCATAAGAAACTCAAATCATAACTAAGCATGATATAAATAACCATCACTACTTTTTGGTTTAGAAGAAATCACACCTTCATTGGAGGGGTTTTATTATAAAAACATGACTTTTTTTATCAGAAAATCATTAAGTATAATTTATAAATTTATTCTAGATATCAACATGCATTAATTAAACACAAGTAAATTTCATAAAGAAGTCAATAAATGCATACTTTAATTTAAAGGGTGAGGAAAGGGACCTAACCTCAAAAGTATACCAATACAAACACTTTTTAAATCTTCATTGTTGATGAATATCACTCCACACTTGTGCACACATACATTCCTATATATATATATACCTTAATTGAATGCACATGTTCCCCTCACCATGAGGGAATATTTAAAACAAACACACACACACACACATGCACACATGCCTATATATATCTTTTCAAGCCTTCACAGAGTCATAAAACGCTCTACATACAATTACTATGGACCCTAATTCACCAAATGACTCCAAAATAATTGGGAGAAACCTAAAAATGATGTAAATATTACCTTAAATTTATAGTGGTGAACCAAAATGGGCCAATCTATTTCACCTATGGCGATGGATGTTGGAACAAGAAAAAATTCAACCTGAGAGAACCTTCACATAACATAACATTGAAGGAAAACACCAAAATCGGTTAACCCCCAACACTAGGGTTTGGGTTGAGCTACACTAGGAGACGGGGAGAAGAAATTCCAACCAAAAAAGGAAGGAGGATCCATAGGCCTTACCCATAAAATTTAGACAAAAAATTAGGATAGATTCTGAGAGAAAATGTCACATGAAGATGAGTTAAGTGGGAGGTCATCGTGTGCCTGGGGGGTTTAGCCTAGGGGGGTCATGCGATCTGGGTAAGGGGTAGGGGAGAGAGAATCCTTCAGGTTTTATTAGAAACCTAAATAATAATAATAATCATAATAATAATAATATGATTATTATTTTTATTATTATTAAATAATTTCATTTCTATTATTTTAATATTAATTTAATTAATTAATTTTATTAATATAACACAAAAAATGGTTTATTACTAAGGGTTGAATGGTTTTAGAAAAAACTATACACCCTATTCAGACTTATCCCATTTTTATTTATCAGATTCTGACACTCCCTAAACACATTATGGATCTCGAGGAACATCACAGGCCCTTACCAATTTCCAAAAACATCACTTTGAAGAGGCACAACTCTCAGAATTATGTTTTGAATCTCGGTTTTAAAATTTGAATGTACAGTAAATGAATGAATTGTAATTTTATTTCTCTTTTTGTCAAGTTCAAAATCACGGGTCATTACAACCTCCCCACCGTAGAACTTCTCATACCCAAGAAGCTTTTGGTAACAACAAAAACACCACCTGACCTACTAGGGTTGGGAAGCTTCATTCAAACAGTCACGTTGGGTTTCCAAATTCCCAATGAACCTCCAAACATTCATTTTTGTAAGTATAAATTAAGCTATTAAGATCTGATCCAATGCCTATTTTCTAACTAAAACACCAATAAGGTGCATACTCGAGACCTTTTAGCTAGAAAAATGATAACATTTTCATCTCTTTAAAAATGTAACCTATGGTACTCCCCACCTTATGTATTAACATTAAAAAGGGGATAATTCCAAACCACGACACCTTTACCAATGGAGTTTCCTACAAAGCAAACCCCATAAGAATTTTAATGACTCTCCTTGCATGATTTCAATAATAGGGAAATCCTAATTACATATGAGGCCATAAAAGAAACCTCATTGAAAATAAACGGTCGAATATCAATCGACCATACTGAAATAGTCGTGCACTCTTTCCATGAAAGACATAGATATTTTTTAAACCAATCCAACCTTAACTAGGTTGTAATGCATAAACTGGTTCATCAATGACTGTATACACTGAAAAAGAAGAAAAACAAGTCAAACAACTTTATGCTGATCCTTCTTGAAGATTCTTGGCTTAAATGGTCAGTGCATTTCTAACTAAACTACAATGACTTCTCCAAAGGAATTTCACATTTACCATGAGCATGCCCACCATAGTATATACCTAACTTACGGTGATGTTACTTGGTAAAAAATATCCTAGAAATTTTAAAATTGTTGTGCCTCAGCATGAACAAGGGTGTAAACGAGATCCATCCCACTGGAATCGTTACCCTTTAACCAAAACCTTCAATCCCGGAAATAAGTCCAGGTAACCTTGGATTCAATTAACTAGTCTTGCGAACACACCAAGATAATCCATATTCCATTATTATAATTGAAAAATTAGTAAAAATCCAAGATGCCTACATCAGAACATTGACTAAGCCTAGAGAAGTATCTGCCTGGTGGTCAAGTCAAAAGAAATGTATGTTGTCCAGGATTCTTTCCCAGGGGTTCCTACTTAGGAACCCAAATGCCACTAAATGATAACAAAAAATCTATAAGAACCATGATTCATCATGAAACATTAAAATAAAACCACCCAACAATCTCAAAAAAAAATTAAATCATTATCACTACATAAGACCGATGCACTATTAGTCCATCTAGGACGACGTCAATATAGGGGACATACTTTTCGCCGTGAAGAATGTATTGAGTGGATTAAAATGGTTTCCAATAAACTAAGAATTCCAAAACTAACAGTCAAACCACTATTGTTAAACTTTCCTTGAAACAATTTGGCTTCACCTACCAAGGCATCACCATTTCAAACCGATCACAATGGCTTTTTTCCACCCAGGTCATTACGTGAATGTTCAAGCTTACTCACTGAAGAAAAAAATTACAAAAACATTTCTCAGAGGTTTCATAAATAGACAACATCATTGACGTCATGCTTCTGAGAAATCATTGACACATATTTAAAATATTCAATCTCGAAGGTCACTCATGAATGAATGGCCATCTACAAAGGCCCTCTTCAGTTGTGCTCCTTCTTCCTGGAAGGACACATTTACCAGATGTGATATGATGATCCCCACCTTAGGAGTGTCCTAGACATTGAAATAAGAGATATAAAAGCTACTCATTATCTCACTAAATCAGATTCATCTCAGAGGCACATGTGTTGCTCCTCTTATCCATTCTCCCATACGTCATATAACTTGGTCATGAAAGCCAAAACCAGCCTGATTGGAATTTCAAAACAACTAATATTTTTGGAAGGTCATCTAGAGCATTGGGACAAATTTATTCCATAACACAAAATTCAATCTACAATGGAGATGTCCTGCGAATTTACTCAATATCCCAAGTCTCAATGACTACACCGAACACAACTGGTTTGTTACAACACTTAGCACTCAATGGGCTCGATGTATATAAACAAATACTACCCCAGGGTTTCAGAATAAAACGACACATCCTGGATAATATCAATAATATTTACACCCTATTCATTCACATATCTAATGGCCCAAATGAGAGGCTTAACTCAGATGATGACAAACCAAGTCATCCATCACTGAGAAAAATAACGGGTCAACAACCAATGAAGTTGTTGATCACCCTATGGGCATGTCTAACTTTCCGAAAACAAGCATTAACATATGCTCAAGCCTATAACAAGGGTCAAAGATACCATGACCACCCATAAGAATAAGTTGTTCCTTCAGAAACCAGGAGTCCTAGGGACAAAGACACCCAAACAGTACCACAAAATAGGGATTTCTCACATGCAACCAACAAGAGATTTAAAAATTCTGATGGTTCTACCTACGACAACCAACCCCTAACCAAAATAGAAAATATCAATCCTACTAAGGGATAATACATGATAATTTCACTAATCTAAAAAGTCACAAACACTTAATCTCAATAGATTGTAAAAAGGCCTATGGGTAATTCTCACACAGATGTTTTAATTCAGAGCTCAAGAGAGAACTCAAACTACCCTTACATGTGGGATATAGATAAAAGCACAACATAAGGTTTCATTTTAAAAAAAATTAAACTAAAACTCATTTAAACCTTTAAACATTTCATGTTTAGTTTTAAAGAGAAACCAACAGCACACACAAGAAAAAATAGGCAAGTTACATCAAAATTCCTTTTTAAATATTTAACTCTCATTAACATCCATCATATTAAAAAATTTATGAAATAACCTCATTTAAAACCCATTAATTTTATTTATAAGGTCTCACACAAGACAAATCAAGAATATTCAAGAAATTTAAAAATGAATTTCATTAAATAAAGGGGGTATTTTCAAGAAAGAAGCCACTAAAAAGTGGAAACTTTAATTAACTAACTGCATGTAGAATAACATGACCCCCATGGGTTTGGAACTATGAATTTAAAAGAAAAAGAAACTTAGTAAGACCCTATTATCCATTTTGGGTTCAACAAAAGAAACCCAAACGTTATAAATATTAAGGTTTTGAAAACACCTTTAGTGATTTCATTTTATTAACAGCATGCCCCAATAGACCTACTTGGGTCCAGTTGTGCATTTAGGAATTAACCATATGGGTTATTAAGACCAATTAAAAGATGGTACAACCCTTATAAAGGTAACCAAACATCTATGTTCAAGAATTAACAATACTAATATTTTTATCATCTTCTAAGTACCAAGTCTCACAATACGTGGTTCAGTTTTATAGGTTACCACCTCAATTTATAAATTTCTCATACACCTTACATGTTTTAGGCGACTTCCATCTTACTACAACCAAATTTATTTAGGATAAAAAAATATTTTAGCGGCTTAAACATTTATATAATGATATTTACGAGTATTTAACACACTAATAGTTGTTCGATTATATGGTTCATCAATTTCCCACTTATAAGGTGCCCATACACCTTATGAATTAGAAGTTGAACCCATTTAATCGCAACCAGAAAATTTCATCCCACCCTAAACAAGCATGGAATATCAAAAAAAATATGAAAGAACACTAATAAGTTACCTAAAAATGGTAAGAAATCACACATTCTAAAAGAATCATTAGTAATAACATGTAATAATGGCAGAGCATAGGCATGCCAATGGAACACAAGGCACATTAACAATTTCAAGCAACCAAACATTACGAACTACATGGAATGGAATATTCATGGAATGTGAATTTATTATGTTCCAATTATGACAAACATAATTTTACATCCTTCTGATACTATTCCAAGGTAAAAATTACCATAAACCTCATAAATCAATATGATGTGGAAAGTACACCAATCATTTGAGGTCAAATCATATCAATTGTAATATCAAACAGCATGAAAAACAAACCCATCCCTAACCCCTTGGTAATTTCCCATACGTTGGGTCATCGGTCCCAGGCACGACTATTTACCAAACATCAACACATTCCTAGTCTCCTCTATACTAACCCAAAATAGTAATAAAAAGGAAAAAATAAGCCTCTGATACCACTTTGTAACATCCCAACACAGATCACCACTAAGATTGTGGCTGAACCGATGGGTCACATGGTCTCTGGCATGCCTCCCTATATGCAAGAGGTTTTCGACTATTAGTGAGGGTATAAAGAGGAGATATTGGGGAGACTAAACCCTCATGCAAGAGTATCACATTGTTATATCAGATAATAAATATAAAGAAACATCATAAGTAGTATAATAAATGGAAGACATATATCAGTAGAAAAATAAAATAATTGAATAAAATATAAATTTCCAATGCCAACTCCATATATTTATGCATGTAATATCATGTGTTACTACAAGGTACAAGCAGTACAACATAACAAAAAAAATAAATAACCAGTGGTCAACTCCGTGAGCATCCTGAGCAGAAGCCCATGCTTGTGTGTAGGTTTCGGGCACAGCGGAAGCATAGTATGGGTGTGTACTCGACTTTCAAAATTTCCATAATCGATGATTTATTTGGGATCAATATGAAGATGAAGGCTAGTATCCACATAATTGAATCAAAGATAATAGAAAAATAAGAGAACCTAGAACCAAAAAAAGAGGATCGATATATTTGTTTCTAATTAATTTAAATAAATTATAGAATTACCTCTTAGGTGATTCTTTCTTCATTTATGTTTTCTACCATGAGTCTGAGGTGTGTCTTTTTTGTGATGTAGAATCCAAGGATATTAATCCTCTAGAGGTCATCCACACATGCTCTATGTATCTCCGAACGTCGCTGATGGAGTCTCCGGGGGCTAGCATGGAAGACCATTGTGCTTGTGAGGTCCACCTTCAATCCCCTTGAGAAATGCTTCCAACGTGTTCTCCTTGATTCAGTGGATGAGGATCACTCTCGTTCTTGAGAGTGTTCTTGGTGAGGTAAGAGTTCTCTAGACACGAGAGCTTTTATCCAAGGATTTTGTGCACAAAACCATTGGTTATCTGATGGAATAAACCCTTGTATTATATATAGTATAAAAATATAACAAGGAATTTAATTCACTAGGTAATAATAAATAATTAACACAGGTGTCATTACATAATTTATTACTCCATGTGAAAGACCCATGTCATATAATAATGGAAATGCTTTTATTTCCATGACATATTCTTATGGAATTTAATTCACCAGGTAATAATAAATAATTAGCACAGGTTCCTTTAATTAATTTCTTATTTCATGTGAAAAACCCCTTGTCAAATAATAATAACAATTATATTACTTCCATAACATGTGCTTAATAAACATGTTATATTTAAATATTATTTTAAAAAATAATATTTAATATTATTTCTCACTGGACCCATAACTTTTCCACTAATCATCCTTAATATTTACCTGGTCTTGAATAATTATTATTTATTTATAAAATAAATATAAGTGTATTATTCACTAATAAATAAATATTATGTCTGCAATATATTCTCTCGAATAACTAGTGAAAAAATAAATGTGATTAGGCATTCTTGAATAATTTTTGAACCACAACTAGGAATAATATTTATTCAACATGGTAAATAAATAAATTATTTAACTGAGATACAGGCTACACTTAGTGTGTGACCCTCTAGGCATCTTTCTCATTGTCATTAGGAGGGCTTTCCTAAAGTCCAAGATTACTATCTAGAAATAGGATAAGGTTCCTGATAAAACACTATTTTGTTGAATATTTTATTGATAATAAATGATATAATTTCCTTACATTGTGCTAAATATAATCATTTATGAAATATTTGGGATTAGATCATTCATTTGAATATTTGGTGAAAATTCTAGTTTTACCCTTTTAAAATGTACTGTAGTATTTTGAAGATAAATATTTTAATATTTATTATTTGAGATTAATATTTTGTAAAAATGTTCCTAACGTGATGTTATACAACTATTATTCAGGACACTAGCGCTAAACAGTGAATTTGGATAGTGTAAATGTGTTATTAAATTAATGGTGGGCTGGACTTGGCAGAATGGACATGGGTTCTGTATTTGGGCCATAACTTCTTCATCCTCGCTTGGATCAGGCCCGAACTCTTAGAGGAGCTACAAGACTCATATTCTCGTGAAAAATCCTTCTGTAAGGACAGCTTATTCACGCGTTTTGGTGGTCAAATTGGCGGTGAAATTTGGCATAAAATATTCGGCCGAGATTCCCCATTCACACTTGAAACCACTTTGAAACTAGCCCTCCAACACTCTATAAATTGGTGTTTTTATCATTTGGTTGGGTTGGGACGTGAATTAGGAGATTTTAGGAAGAGAAGAATTGGTTTTACTCAAATACTCCAACCATTTTAAGAGGGGTAGCTCTTGAAGCAAGGTTCCCCTCATCGAAGCCTCCTCTTCTTCATGTTGTAATATTTTCATTTGTGTTTTAAACTTCTTTGTTCTTATTTTATTTATTCTATTTTATTTTATTTTATTTAAATTTATTCTTCTCTTAATCATCCGAATTGGTTTGGAATCAATATTGGAGACGATATTGGGTTTTACCCTTTCAATCCATTGCTCATGCAAAATGTCTCCTTGATGACCACACCACCCGTGGAAGAGTAGTCTTTTTAGTAATTGATATATCTCTTACCTTCTTTATTCATTTATTTTGAATCAATGAGCTATTGTAATTCACTTAATATGATCAATTAATTGAGTTTTTAATTTAAATGAAACTAATCCAACAATTGAAATGTTAACACAAAACACGCGAGGTCGTGAATTGTGTGAATTGTGAGAGCAGAACCTTAACTGGTAATTCAAAACCATAAGGGATCAATTTTTAGTGTTCAAATATAAAACCAAAACTCAATTAATTATAACATCCAGAGGGGAAATTTGCCTTAATTTACCACTGAACATAATCTAATCTTAGAACATTAATCAATGTAGGGTGTTTCGATTGCGTGTTCCGAAGTTATCCTACGGTTAAATTCACTTCATCATCGTAGTAAAGTTAATTCTCATAGAGTTCTGGATTTAAAAAATTAAGGGATCATAATTAATTGAATGTTAATTTAAATGATAATTATTAATAATAGTGTGAAGAGGTAGAGTTAGATCAATTACGTCTTTTAAATATTGTCTAAAAAAATCTTCTTTTTGTGTCATTTTAATCGAAATTTATTTCAAAAATAAAAACAAAAAATTATACAATCTTCTTCTAGAAATATTCTTATAGATTTATAAACTATAACCAACCTCCATCCTTTCATGTAATGCTTTTATTATCTTATATTTTATTTTTATAATACCTTTAAGAAGTTGTTTTAATTTACTTCCTCCTTTGAGAGATGACCTTGGTCAGCCACTCTACTGCACCTAAGTACCCCAAAATCACACTAATCAATTGAGGGCACCCATGATAGCGCTCCTTCAAATTGGTGTCGTTTCAAGGGACGCAAGTAATTATTTCAACCAATTAGAGGTATTTATTTTATTTTAAATTTTATTCTCTTCCTCTCTTCTTTCTTCCTTCTTTAACCAATCTGTTTTTTTCTTCTTGTTATTTTATTTTCTTATGCTTCTTTTTGGACCATCAACTCATACTTATTATTTTTATTTTACTATGGTAAAATTTATTTCATTTTATCTTTCATTGATTTATAAAATGAACTAATCCTGAAGATCTCTGAGATCTTGACCCTGAGATTGAACATAACCTTAGGGATCGAATAAGGCATTCTCAGTCTACGGGAAGTTTCAACATTCAACCAGTTGGAGAATTACTCCAATATCAGAAAATTGAAATTGGAAGAAATTAAAATTAAACCATAAAATAAAAACCAATGGCTAAAAATAATGGAAATGAACTTAATAGAACCATTCGAGAATTTTCTGCACCTGATATTAACTATCAACCAAATTGTATTGCATACCCAAATCCCGAATCGGACATTGAACTAAAATCTGGGTTAATTTACTTACTTCCAAAGTTTCATGGCCTCTCTGGTGAGGATCCCAATAAACATTAGAATAAATTTAATGTGGTTTTCTTAACCCTAAAACCTAGAAATGTCTCTGAAGATCAAATCAAAATAAGAGCATTCCCATTCTCACTTGATGGAGCTGTTAAAGACTGGATGTATTATTTACAACCCGAAGATGTAACTTGTTGGAACGATTTGAAATTTATTTTATTGCAAATATTTTTTCAAGCATCGTGGACCACTTACATTCATAAGAAGATCTCAGGTATCAATCAAGCACAAGGGGAGTCAATGTATTAGTACTGGGAGTGATTCAAGAAGTAGTGTGCAAGCTGTCCACATCGCCAAATCAGTGAGAAACTTTTCATTCAATACATCTATAAAGGACTCACACCTATGGAGAGGAGCATGGTGGATGCTGCAGCTGGAGGATCAGTGGTGGACAACATACCAGTAGCTGCACGTGGATTGATCAACAAGATGGCCCAAAAATCCCAACAATTAGGCAATAGAGGTACACCACATTTCAGGGGAGTACATCAGGTAAGTCATTCTTCTCTTGAAAGTCATTTGATTGATATCAAGGTGTATGAATTGACTACTATGATGAGACAAATTTCTTTGGCTCAAAAGACATCCCAACCCCCTCCTTCAAGGCATTGTGGTATTTTCACTGAGAGAAGCCACCCAACTGACTATTTCCCATAACTCTAAGAAACAGAAGATTGTGCAGCAGTGTTCCCTGGGAGACCATATCAGCAGCAACAACAAAAATCATATCCCAAAAAGAAGTTCGATCCAACATACAACCAAGGGAGGAAGGATCAATCGAACATGATGTATGTCTATGGACAACAACAAAGGCCCTTTTTTTCAACAAAACTTCCAGCAGCCTCCACCTTACAAGCAGGGTTTCCAACAACCCCAAAGGAAATTTGAATCTCAAGAATCAACAAACCAATAACAAGGGAACCCCCACCCATGGTAGATTCTAACACTGATGAACTTTTGAAGAAAATTTTTCTTAATCAACAGAATAAGCTGAAAAGTCAAGGTTTGGAGCTGAAGGACTTAAAGACTCAAATAAGCCAGATTGCCACCACCCTCCATTAACTTGTAAGTAAGAATTCCGGAAATCTACCTTCCCAACCAACTCCAAATACAAAGGGTAATGTCAGTTCCATCACATTGAGAATTGGGAAGCAAACAACTGATGATTCTCCACCTACCATTCCACCAGGATTCACCTCAACTCCAAAAAAAGCCAAATTCCATATCAACTGATTAGAAAACCAAAGAGAAAGATAAAGGTGAGAAAAAGATTAATGATGTTCCTCCTAAACCCCTTCCTTTTCCAAACAGGGTTGTTCAAACCAAGAAGATGGCTAAATAAGTAATGAAAAAGGAGGTTTTGGATACATTCAATCATGTGGGGATCAACATTCCTCTACTTGAATTCATTAAGAAAATTCCATGGTATGCGAAATTCTTAAAAGAACTTTGTAACAATCGAAGAGGGATCAAGGGAAATGAGAGGATAAATCTTAGATGGAATGTGTCAGCACTCATTACACAAACTCTAGAAATACAGAAAATGTGCAAGGATCCCGGGACATTCACCATCCCATGTACCATAGGGGATTTTCACTTCTCTGATGCTCTTTGTGATTTGGGAGCTTCCATAAATGTGATGCCTCACTCTGTATTCTCTTATTTGCAGGTTGGTGAGTTAAAAACAACGAGATTAGTGGTGTAGTTGGCGAATAGAGCTACAACATATCCAGTGAGAGTTCATGAGGATGTACTTGTCCGGGTAAGAGTCATGATCTTTCCCGCAGATTTCTACATGCTTAACATAGAGGATGATCAGGTAAGTTCTAATTCCCCCATTATCTTAGGTAGGCCCTTCCTCAAAACTGCAAAAACTATCCTAAACTTCAATGAGGCTACACTTTCCTAGGAATTTGGGGATGAAGTTGTGACATTTAATGTTATGGATTCCATGAAGTACCCCTCTGAGGATCATTCTGCATTTGTTATCTCCCATTTTGAACTACCAAGTAAAAACACCATGGAATTGGATTGTCGTATTCTTAGGGATATTATGAGTAATGGTTCTAATTTAATGTCTAAGAGAACATCGACACCCATTTATAAGTAACAATACTTTATAATATTTGATTTTGAAATGGAGACATATTCTGATTTTGATCATGTGAACTCTAATTATAACATGGTTGTTGAGTATGCTGTTTGATTTAATGTTTTATTCTCTGATTGTGATGATTTCTATTTCGATATTGATGCTCTTTGTGCACATATTTCAGTTCCTTCTATGACTCCATCCATAAACCACCCCCCTACATAGGAACTCAAGACATTTCCACCAAATCTGAAATAATCATACTAGTTAAGTAGTGATAAATTACCTGTTATCATTGCTAACAATCTCCCTTTTGAACATGAAGAAAAATATAATTAATCTTTTGAGGGAGAACATCAGGGAAATTTGGTGGACCTTGGATTACATATCAGGTATTAGCCCCTCCATTTTCATGCATAGTATTCTTTTAGAGGATGGGGCTAAAACGGTGAGGAAACCACAAAGGAGACTCAATCCAACACTTCTAGAGTTTGTTAAAAAAGAGGTTGAAAAATATCTTGAGGCATGTATAATCTACCCCATTTCAGATTCTCAGTGGGTAAGTCCTATTCAGGTTGTGCCTAATAAAAGTGGTGTTATTGTTGTTAAAAATAAGAAAGATGAGTTATTACCAATGTGGGTACAAAATAGTTGGCGTATGTGTATTGATTATAGGAAACTAAATCATTCCACTCGCAAAGACCATTTCCCCCTCCCATTTATTGATCAGACGATTAAGAGACTAGCTTGGAAGAAACACTATTGTTTCTGGAATGGATTTTCTGGATATTTTTAAGGTTCCTATTGCTCCAGATGATCAGGAGAAGACAAAAATCACTTTTCCTTTCGGTACATTTTCCTATCAAAGGATTCTATTTGGACTTTGCAAAACCCTAGGTACCTTCCATAGATGCATGGTGAGTATTTTTTCTGATTTTATTGAGACCTGTATGGAGGTATTTATGGATGATTTTACTGTGTATGGGTCTTCATTTTATGAATGTATAAGTAGTTTGGGAAAGGTTTTGAATCATTGTATTGAGAAGAATCTGGTCCTGATCTTTGAAAAGTGTCATTTCATGGTAGAGCATGGCATTGTTTTAGGGCATGTAGTGTCAAAACATGGGATAGAGGTTGATAGATCTAAGGTAGAAATTATTTCATCCTTACCCTACCCTTCATGCGTGTGTGATGGTTGATCTTTCTTCGGGCATGCGGGATTTTATCGGCACTTCATCAAATATTTTAGTAAGATTTCTCTTCCTATGTCACGATTACTTCAAAAGGATTCTGATTTTGTGTTTGATGATTCTTGCAGGACTTCCTTTGATGAGATAATGAAGGGCCTGACAACTCCACCTATTATACAGCCCCCATGGTGGGAGATTACTTTTGAGCTTATTTGTCACACCTCCAACTTCACGGTTGGAGCTGTATTATCTCAGAGGGTGGAGGGACATTCCCATGTGATCGCCTATGCATCGAGGACACTGGATTTTACCCTATCAAACTACACAACCACAGAAAAGGAGTTTCCTGCTATCATATTTTCTTTATATAAATTCCATTCATATTTATTGGGCTCTAAAGTAGTTTTTTTTTATGACCATGCAGCTCTGAGGTACCTCTTGATGAAGCTAGATTCAAAGCCAAGGATGATCTGATGGATGCTCCTTCTTCAATAATTTGATATTTAGATAAAGGGGAAAAGGGATCAGAAAAATTGGTGGCAGACCACATGAGTAGGATTGCTCACACATTAGAGGATGACACCTTGGACCAGGTACCACTTCGGACACTTTCCCTGATGAGCATATTTATTCCATATCAGGTACGCATCCTTGGTATGCAGATTTAGTTAACCACCTTTTGCCTTTGAAATACCTGCAAATTTAAAAAAACATCAAGTCCAAAAATTAAAAAGTGAGTCTCAGTATTATATTTGGGATGATCCATACCTCTGGTGCATGTGTACTGATCAGGTTATTAGGACCTATGTTCCTGATCATGAGACGGAGTCTATTTTACATTTTTGTCATACACTTGCTTGTGGTGGACACATTGGATGTAAAGACTCGGAAATTTCAAGGAAAATTTTTTCTTAATTTTCTTTGGAATCTTACAAGAATGCAGTTTCTGACGGCGCCTGATTACGAGACCCGGTGTGCCCGGAATCATTTTCTGAAGTTGGATCGGGTACGTTCAGTGAACGAACGATCGGGTTTTTCTAACTTTTGAACCGGTGCTCGGAATCAAATTTTGAGGGCACCGATGGAACCACATCACCGGTATTTGCTTATGAACGCCTATTTCGGAGTTGTGTTTACTCGAGAGAAGTTGATAAAAATTGTGGAAGTTAAAAATAAAAATTTAACAACAATTTTTATTTTACTCTAAGTGTTTAAATCCTTTGGATGGAAGTTCGGTAACTACCCAACCTCCCTTGGGAGGTTATGAGGGTGGTGGAGCCCACACAAACCCCACCACTTGATATCCTCTAACAACCTCAACTCACCCTTAATATTGTTAACTTATGTTAATAACTTATGACATTAATGTAGTGAGTTTAATTTGAGTTTTTGAAATTCAAACACTTGAATTTCAAAAGCCATGTTGAGTTAATAAATTAATTGTGGCATAATTTATTTTGAGTTAGTTCCTTTGTTTCTGGAGAGGACTTGGGGGAAAAAGAAGGCAAGGAGCTTAGATATCATCTTCTTCATCTTCGACGAAGAACACCATCCTTCCACGAAGAACGATGATGTGCCTTCCTTCCTCTTCACCGCAACACGTGAGGAGACGCCGCTTCCTCCTCAGACGCACCCCGACGTCGTCTTCAAATCCTCTTTCCGCGACAGTTTCTCTGCGACTAATTTCTCCACGACAAAAACCTCGTTCAATCCCCGCTCGAAGTAGGGTGTTTACGTGATTTTCCTTACATGATTCTCTTCTGTCTTTTATCCGCGATATTTGGACCACATGATATCAGTTAACGGGAGGAGGTCGGACCGCACAAACACGGCCGTCCCCCTCCCTTGTTGTTTTTCTTTTTGTTGCGGATCGAATGAAATTGACGCGGTGCCATCTCACCATGTGGGATCGAGTGGCAAGGATGTGCGACATCGTCACGCCGCACGGGATCGAGCTGCAAGAATGTGTGACATCGTCACGCCGCGCATTCAAATATTAAACTCTTGTGCGTGGGTATTTGATTGCAAGGTGTTCATATAATTTATTTTGGGTAAATTATACCCTCGTCAATGATTAAAATCATGTGTTTATTATTTTCCAATTGATAACACCTAACGCGGAGGGCGCGGGCCGAACAAACACGGCCTGACAACCCTCCGCAGCTTGTTTATCGATGTGCGGATCGACGGACGACGACGAAGCAGACCGATATGGCGTTTGAATCCCTTCGCAGTGAAGGTCGGGTCCCGGGAGGACCATTGGCGAAGACGACAGGAGAAACGGACCACCGAAGCACGTCTGGTGGTCCGCAGAAGGTGGTGGCGGTGTGCCACGCCAGCGCAGTGGCGCCGGCGACCGGCGGGGTTCGCCGCCGGCTTCAATTAGCGGCGAGGGGGGGGGGGGGGGGGGGAACCGCACACCCCGCCTGCGGCTTCCGCTCGGCTGCGCCGGCCGAGCCGCGGCGGGCCGCGCCGGCCGGGCCGGGCCGGGCCCAGCCGGGTGGGACCTGGGTTGGGTCGACCCGGTTCGGGCCCCGGGTCGGCCCGGGCCCAGACCCCCCGTTTTCGGACCGTCATTGGTCTTTTGCCCATATCTTGGCCTACAAACCTATGATCGAAGCACCGTCAGTTGCATAGAGATCCTTGGAATGAGATGGTCGTTTCGGTATATCGAACTCAAGGTTTCGGAATACTTTGGGTTTGGCCAGGTTGGTTCGGATGCGAAACCAACCGGGCCCTCAGAGCGGAAACGCTTATATCTTGAGCTCCGGACGTCTGATTGACATGCCGTCGACTTTGATGGATTCCTCTAAGTGAGACGGATCTTTTGTCTTACTCCGCTCGAGGTTTGGATGTCGTCGGAGTGCGGTCGGTTGGTTCACTCACGAAACCAACCGGGCCCCTGGAACGAAAAATCCAATAACTCACAGACCGGCCGTCCGATTGACGCACCGTCAGTCTCGTTGAATTCCTCTTGATGAGACGGAACTTTTTGCATTCTTTGCCCGAGTTTCGGTTGCTGTTGGATAGTGGCCGAGTTGTATTGTACCCGAAATCCAACCAGGCCCTTGGAACGAAAAAGCTGTTATCTTTCAGACCAAACGTCCGTTTGACGAACCGTCAGCGGCGTTGGTGATCACGTTGAGAAATGGTCCCTATAAGTATACCCTACGAGAGTTCGGGGTACATTTGAGATACGGCCGGGTTGGTTCTCTCACGAAACCAACTGGGCCCCTGGGACGAAAAGGCTAATAACTCAAAGACCGGGCGTCCGATTGACGCGTCGTCTGTTGCGTTGAGACCCCTATGATGAGGCGGTCCTTTGAGATACTTTTTCTTGGGACTTTGAGATACTTGGAGTATCGACCTGTAGCTCGTGGAGCATACCCTCCCAGAGACGAGCGTGCGGAGTACGGAGACCGTGTAGCCGACTAAGACCTGACGACTCCTTGACCGACATGAATTAGAGTGAGTCGACTAGCCCAATGGACAGAGCACTACTTTGTTTGGGTGCAGACCCATGGCAGACAGAGCACTACCTGTGTGATAGTGTAGACCTGCGGTACTCGTCCGGAGAGTACCTCAGCAGGCTACTAGGGGGTGTGCACTACTGTGTTTGGGAGACATACCTCGGCGGGAAGCACTACTGTGTCTGGGTGGATGACCTGCGGTACTCGACAGGAGGAGTACCTCAGTAGTCTTAGGTTAGTGAGTAGTACCTCGAAGTTGTGACAGGACCAATGTACACTTTAGAGATGGGGCTCTTCAGCTGTTAAGGTTTTGATAATGAAAATCCTGGTTTGAGCTGAGACTTTTGACCTTTGTGTTTACCTCATGATTGAGATGGGCCACTTGATAACATAGGTATATGTATGGGCATATACCTGGGTAGTGGTTATCCGTTGATTTCATGATCTTGGTGTTTTCCTCATGATTGAGATGGGTTACTTGATAACTTAGGTATATGCATGGGCATATACCTAGGTAGAGGTTACATGTTGAGATATTATTTGTGGTTATCCATGTTGGTTTTATTGAGACCTTGAGGGTCTCGAGGTCCCTACTGAGTATCATTATACTCACCCCTACATGGGCTATGCCCGCACCTCTTTGTGTTGGTTGCAGACGACGGGCAGTGCTGACGGAGGCTGAGTGTTCGAGGACTGGACGGTACCCAGAGGTGGACTACATGAAAAGTCGGTACCCGGAGGTGGACTACACGACGAGTCAGTATCTGGAGGTGGACTTCACGGCGAGACAACACTCATAGGAGGTTGACGGGCGAGAGCATTGTGGAGGCTATCTGTACCTACCCTTCAGGTAGGATCCGTGGTGGATGATCTAGGAGCTGTGCCATCTGTACCTACCGTTCAGGTAGGATCTGAGGAGGATGACCCAGGAGCCGATTCCGTTCTTCCAGCTGTTGTCTTTTTCTATTGTACTTTGTTCAGTTTCACTTGGGTTTGTATTCTGGCCCATTTACCTTTCATCACTTCTCTTTGTACTTAGTGTTTTACTTCCGCTTGTACTCTGTGGTGTTTTGTTTACATTTATAAAGGTAATGCCTTCCCAGTTATCGGGATTTTCGCCTTTGGTGCTAGTCGCCAGACCCTGGCCTTTGGAAGGCGGGCTTGGGGTAGTCACAGCACGGGCCCCGAAGACGGGTCGTGACAAATTGGTATCAGAGGGGTCAGTTCTACCACAAAACATATAACTCTGATGTTTTCTTTCTGTGAAGTAATAGTGTTAAGAGTACCGAGTGTGGTTTTTAGTTTAGGGAGTCTAGTGTTGGTGCGGGCAGCCGACGTATCCATACACCAGGACCCTGAAAACTGAATTCCGAATTTGTGCACGAACACACTGATTGCATGTGTGTTTTCCAAAAGTTTTTTGTAAATATCATCTCAAACCAGGTCAGCTCACCAGGTATAATCGTTTGACCATGTCACGTTGTTTCTTTCAGGATGCCTTTTCTCATACGACCAGCTAGAGCCCAGAGGGATGTGCGTACTGACAGCCTGTTGAGCGATGAGGCTTCAGTACAGGGCCCTCATGCAGTTGAGGCACCAGCGGTACTACCATACGTTGGGCCACCAATGCCACCAACCCCAGCAGTAGGCGATGCACGCCACTTGAGCACGCTGCACGAGTTCCAGCGCCAGAGGCCACCCAGGTTCCGAGGAGAGATGGACCCGCAGACGGCTGAGATTTGGCTGGAGGCTTTGGTGAGAGTCTTCAGGTTAGTAGGGATGCATGCAGACTTCATGGTGATCTTTGCTGCCAGCCTCCTTCAGGCAGCAGCAGGCAGGTGGTGGAGCCACTTGTTTCAGTTTTCCGACGGGATGACCTTCGCATGGGAAGACTTCGAGACCTTCTTCAGGGTGGAGTTTGTGTCAGTAGCTCTACACCCCGAGTGTGTACAAGAGATTCTTCTTTTGCCGTGTGTTTTTAGATCAGTAGCCGAGTCATCTGTGGGTAGTAGACAGATGATGCAGAGGTCCAGCAAGACCAGACCAGCAGTTGGACGATCTTAGGTTTTAGGACTAGTGGTGCGGGCCACCCAGGGTGGGGTCAGAGCCAGGCGTGCCAAAAACAGACAGTGTTACTCATGCGGCGGGAAGGGTCACCTGGCACGTGACTGTCCGACTCCTCGTACAGTTGATCCGTAGGCATTGGAGGAGCCACCGAGGCAGAAGCAGCGACGAGTGCTTGAGCAACAGCCGAGCAGTGGACAAGGCAGTAGAGCTCCAGGAGCAGGTGGACAGGAGGGGAACTAGTGGATACGTCCCTTGTACTTCTAGTTCCATGTTTCTGTTTTATTCGTGTTTTTGTACTATGAGCTGCAATAATAAAAAGACACTTATCTTTGTGATGTTTTCTTTCATGTCCTTTTGTTTTGTTGATACTGAGTGGTCCCGGTTGAAACTGTTGACTTGACCCTCACTATCGAGATTCCTATTGTAGGAGACCCAGTGACCTCAAACTGATGCCGACAGTGTGACTCGACCCTTGGATGTGAGAGTGACAGTTTGATCTCTTGGTAGTTACGTCGAGGCCTTACGACGTCATCCATGGAATTAATACATCATTCATGTCAGGATTGACTCTATTAGGAAATGGGCGTGGTTCATCCAAGGGATGAGATCGAGTTTCTCTTTTCGGCAAAGGAGAAATTTTAGCAGCTCTTTCATATCGTAGGCAAAAAAGGTGCACATCATCCAAGAGTGGATGAAGACTGCACAGTGCAGTAAGAAACAGGAAACTGCCAGCAGTCTTGGAGACTCGAGCATGTTAAATGTTTCCATAAGAGGAAGCTTAAAGGAGAGATGAGTCTGCAAAGTAGCAGACGTGGAGGCAGAGCTAGGAGAGCAGCATGAGGTGGTGTACATCTTAACATGCTACAACCCCCCGCCTTAGTTATCCCCGCCAGGCTCAAGGAGCTGGAGGGCGGAGGAAGAGTGTGGCTGCATGCGGTCAAGGAGTGTGATCCAATGGCTCTAAAAATGATTCAAGGGACAGTCTGTGTCCACTACAAGCTATTGTAGTAACGGAAATCGATATGAATCATTCCTTACTTTCAAAAATCTTGTTCCAGACCTAGAGTTTCTGGTAATCCGTGGACTTGACCCTCACGTCTGGAGATACCTTGGGAGGAGACTCGATAATCACACTTACGCCGACGGTGTGGTCAGACCCTCGAGGCGAGAGTTTCGGTTGGAATCTTTTGGTGGTATCATTGAGGCCTTACAACGTTGATTTGAGTATGGACTGGCCAATCACAGTTCATACAAAAATTGACGGTATTAGGCAAAAAGGTTGTGGTTTAACTACGACGTCGGGATGGGTTTTCCTTGGTCGGAAAAAAGGAAACCCCAGGCAGCGCAGGGTAACTCTTGCATAGGAGGGTGCGGCCGATCATTCTTGAGTCGGTCAGCCTTACCCTCGTGGTAGCAGTCGTTTTATGTTTCTGTTCTAAACAGGAGTTGGAGACCTCTGAGTTCGAGAATGACGATCACGTCCTTATACGGGTCTCACCTCGATGAGGTTTACAGAGATGTAGCTGAGGCAGCGAGATATCTCTGAGGTTCAACGAACCTTTCTAGGTCCCCAGCAGGGTAGGCGAGGTGTTTTATCGCTTCACCCATCCACCTCAGTTGCACCGGGTGCACGACATCTTCCACGTATCTCAGATGAGGAGATACGTGCACGTACCGACACAAATCTTTCACCATGGGGAGCTGGTCTTTGATGATGGGGTGACTTTTGCAGACGTTCCAGTGGTGATTGAGGTTCTACGGGAGCAGGTCCTATGAGGATGGTTGATTCCACTTGTCCGTTTTCATAGGCAGCTCAGAATCTCCAGGTAAGCACATGGGAGAGGAAGGCTCAGATGCGTCCTCAATACCGCTTTTGTGACCCTAGTTTGTGTTGAAGCTTTACGGGGACGTAAAGCCCTGAGGTGGGAGTAATGTAAAGACCCGGAAATTTCAAGGAAATTTTTTTCATAATTTTCTTTGGAGTTTTACAAGAACGCAGTTTTTGACGGAGCCTGATTCTGAGGCCCGGTGTGCCCGGAATCATTTTCCGAAGTTGGCTCGGGTATGTTCAGTGAACGAACGAGCGGGTTTTTCTAACTTTTTAACCGGTGCTCGGAATCAAATTTTGAGGGCACCGATGGAAACGCAGCGCAATTATTTTCTTATGAACGCCTATTCCAGAGTTGCGTTTACTCGAGATATGTTGATAAAAATTGTGGAAGTTAAAAATAAAAATTTAACAACAATTTTTATTTTACTGTAAGTGTTTAAATCCTTTGGATGGAAGTTGTGTAACTACCCAACCTCCCTTGGGAAGTTATGAGGGTGGTGGGGCCCACACAAACCGCACCCCTTCATATCCTCTAACCCCCTCAACTCACCATTAATATTGTCAACTTAAGTTACTAACTTATGACATTAATGTAGTGAGTTTAATGTGTGTTTTGGAATTCAAACACTTGAATTTCAAAAGCCATGTTGAGTTAATAAATTAAGTGTGCGTTAATTTATTTTGGGTTAGTTCCTTTGTTGCTGGAGAGGACTTGGGGGAAAAAGAAGGCAAGGATCTTAGATATCATCTTCTTCATCTTCGACGAAGAACACAATCCTTCCACGAAGAACGACAATGTGCCTTCCTTCCTCTCACCGCAACACGCGAGGAGACACCGCTTCCTCCTCAGACGCACCCCAACGTCGCCTTGAAATCCTCTTTCTGTGACGGTTTCTCTGCGACGAATTTCTCCACGACGAAAACCTCATTCAAGCCGCGCTCGAGGTAGGGGGTTTACGTGATTCTCTTCCGTCTTTTATCCGTGATATTTGGACCGCATGATATCAGTTAACGGGAGGAGGTCATACCACACAAACACGGCCATCCCCCTCCCTTATTGTTTTTCTTGTTGTTGCGGATCGAATGAAATTGACGCGGTGCCGTCGAACCACGCGGGATCTAGCGGCAAGGATGCGCGACATCGTCACGCCGCGCGGGATCAAGCGGCAAGAATGGGTGACATCGTCACGCCACGCATTCAAATTTTAAACTCTCGTGCATGGTTATTTGATTGCAAGGTGTTCGTATAATTTATTTTGGATAAATTATACCCTCTTCAATGATTAAAATCATGTGTTTATTTTTCTCCAATTGATAACACCTAACGCAGAGGGCGCGGGCCGAACAAACACGTCCCGACAACCCTCCGCAGGTTGTTTATCGATGTGCGGATCGACGGATGACGACGAAGTAGACCGATATGGCGTTTGAATCCCTTCGCAATGAAGGTCGGGTCCTGGGAGGACCATTGGCGAAGACGGAAGGAGAAACGGACCACCGGAGCGCGTCCGTTGGTCCGCGGAAGGCAGTGGCGGCGCGCCGCCGGAAGGCTGGAGGCGGCGGTTCGCCGCCGGCTTCAAATAGCAGCGAGGTTTGGATGCCGTCGGAGTGCGGTCGGGGTGCGCGGTCCCCCCCCCCCCTCGCTGCTAATTGAAGCAACTCGACCGCACTCCGACGGTTCGCAACCCGTCGGAGTGCGGTCGTGTTGGTTCGCTCAAGAAACTAACCAGGCCCCTGGAACGAAAAAGCCAATAACTCACAGACCGGGCGTCCGATTGACGCACCGTCTGTCTCGTTGAATTCTCCTGATGAGATGGAACTTTTGGCATTCTTTTCCTGAGTTTCGGTTGTTGTTGGATAGTGGCCGGGTTGGATTGTACCCGAAATCCAACCGGGCCCTTGGAATGGAAAAGTTGTTATCTTTCAGACCAGACGTCCGTTTGATGAACCGTCAGCGGCGTTGGTGATCACGTTGAGAAACGGTCCCTATGAGTATACCCTACGAGAGTTCGGGGTATTGTTTAGATACGTCCGGGTTGGTTCGCTCACGAAACCAACCGGGCCCCTGGGACGAAAAGGTTAATAACTCACAGACCGGGCGTCCGATTGACGCGCCGTCTGTTGCGTTGAGACCCCTATGACGAGGGCAGTCCTTTGAGATACTTCTTCATGGGACTTTGAGATACTTGGAGTATCGACCTATAGCTCGTGGAGAGGACCCTCCCAGAGACGAGCGTGCAGAGTACAGAGACCGTGTAGCCGACTGAGACCTGACGACTGCTTGACTGACTCGACTTGGAGTGATTCGACTAGCCCAGTGGACGGAGCACTACTTTGTTTGGGTGCAGACCCATGGCGGACGGAGCACTACCTATGTGACAGTGCAGACCTGCGGTACTCGTCCGGAGAGTACCTCAGCAGGCTACTAGGGGGTTTGCACTACTGCGTTTGGGTGACATACCTCGGCGGGAAGCACTACTGTGTCTGGGTGGCTGACCTGCGGTACTCGACAAGAGGAGTACCTCAGCAGTCTTAAGTTAGTGAGAAGTACCTCGGAGTCGTGACAGGACCACTGTACACTTCAGAGATGGGGCTCTTCAGCAGTTACAGTTTCGATAATGAAAATCCTTGTTTGAGGTGAGACTTTTGACCTTTGTGTTTACCTCATGATTGAGATGGGTCATTGATAACTTAGGTATATGTATGGGCATATACCTGGCTAGTTTTTATCCATTGATTTCATGATCTTGGTGTTTTCCTCATGATTGAGATGGGTTACTTGATAACTCAGGTATATGCATGGGCATGTACCTAAGTAGAGGTTATCTGTTGAGATCTTCTTTGTGGTTATACATGTTGGTTTTAGTGAGACCTTGAGAGTCTCGGCGTCCCTACTGAGTATCATTATACTCACCCCTACACTGGCTATTACCGCACCTTGTTGTGTTGGTTTCAGACGACTGGCAGTGCTGACGGAGGCCGAGTGTTCGAGGACTGGACGGTACTCGGAGGTGGACTACACGACGAGTCAGTATCCAGAGGTGGACTTCACGGCGAGAAGACACTCGGAGGAGGTTGACGGGCGAGAGCATTGTGGAGGCTATCTGTACCTACCCTTCAGGTAGGATCCGTGGTGGACGATCCAGGAGTTGCGCCATCTGTACCTACCCTTCAAGTAGGATCCGAGGAGGACGGCCCATGAGCCGCTTCCGTTCTTCCAGCTGTTGTCTTTTTCTGTTGTACTTTGTTCAGTTGTAGTTGTACTTTCATTTGGGTTTGTATTCTGGCCCATTTACCTTTCAGCACTTCTCTTTGTACTTAGTGTTTTACTTCTGCTTGTACTCTGTGGTGTTTTGTTTACATTTATAAAGGCAATGCCTTCCCAGTTATCGTGATTTTCGCCTTTGGTGCTAGTCTCCATCCCCTGCCCTATGGAAGGTGGGCTTGGGGTAGTCATGGCAGGGGCCCCGAGGACGGGTCGTGACATTGGACCCCAACAGATATCTTAGAATGTTTTGGTCTCTGGATTATATTGTCCTAGCTTATTCCATGATGCTCATGTGTTTTGTAATTCATGCTCTCATTGCGAACACACTGGGAACATTTCTAGAAGACATGAGATGCCCCAACAACCCATACTATTCTGTGAGATTTTTGATGTATGGGGCATCAATTTTATGGGTCCTTTTCCTAGTTCAGTTTTGTTTTTATATATTTTGGTTGTTATTAATTATGTGAGTAAATGGGTGGAGGCTAAGGCCACCAGGACTGATGATTCTCATGTTGTAGTGGATTTTGTCAAGGCTCAAAATTTTTGCAGGTTTGGAGTACCAAAGGCCATCATCAGAGATCAAGGGACACACTTTTTCAATATGAATATTTATTCCATCCTTTGAAATTATGTGGTGACACACGAAACATCAACACCATACCACCCCCAAACAAATGGTCAGGCTGAGGTTTCAAATCGTGAGTGGAAACAAATCTTGGAGAAAACTATGAAACCAAATTGGAAGGATTGGAGCAAGCACTTGGATGATGCGTTGTGGGATTATAGGATAGCATACAAGACCCCCATTTGTATGTCCCCATTTCATATTGTTTTTGGGAAATCTTGTCATCTCCCAGTAGAAGTCGAGCATCAGACATATTGGGCTATAAAGAAATGCAACATGGATTTTTCCCAAGTTGGAATTCAAAGGAAGTTAAAAATTCAAGAGCTTGAAGAGTTTCTACTATCATCATATGAGAACTCAAGGCTCTACAAGGAAAGATCAAAACCATTTCATGATAAAATGATCCATAAAAGGGAGTTTCATGTTGGAGAAAAAGTCCTTCTCTATAGTTCACGACTAAAGTTGATGCCTGGTAAGTTGTGTTCCAGATGGTTAGATCCTTATATTGTATCTAATTTATTTCTCTTATGGTGCAGTGGAGATCACAGAAGAGGACACTGGAATGAGCTTTACATTCAATGGGAAATGATTGAAGAGATACATTATGGGACTTCCTACTAATGCAGTGGATTTTATCACACTGCATGACCCCATCATCACTTGAGCACATCAGGTTGTTCCTAACCCTTTAAATTTTATATTATTTGTCCTATTTAAAAATTCTTTATTTCATGTGCATATATCATCTCAAGGGTTAAAATTGAGGACAATTCAATATTTTAAGTGTGGGGGAGGGAACCTTTTAGTTTAGTAATTTCAATTTTTTCATGTTTAATAAAAACAAAACAAAAAAAATTGTGTGTTTTTCAAATTTTGTGTGTTTATTTTTCAATTTTTTTTGTGTTTTTTAAATTTTTGATCTGAAATGATTCTCATCAAAATTTTGAAATGCATATCAATGAGTGGAAAAATTTATCCCATGAAACTGAGCTTAAATGAATGTTGAAAATGACTTTCTTTCAAGTTCCATTATTTAGTAATTTCATGAAAAGTACATTGAATTTTGAATCCCATGCCACATCTCACTGTCTTTATATTCGAAATCACTTTCATGTGAGTCTTCTAAACCATTATTTTCATATTCTTTACATTCACCTCACTTCTTGAGAGAACCAAACCATGCATGAGTTAACCTGAATTTGATTTATTTCTTTCAAAACTTGAGGGTTTGAGGTACTTATGTTTAAATGATTGAGGCATTTGATTGGTATTAAAACCCCTATTTCAAAGAATCCTTTTTTATAATGTCCTACCTTGATCATTTAATCCTTGTAGCCCTTAGAATCTATGCACATCCTATTAGGTTATCCACATTACAATCCAATTTTCCCTATCCAACCAACTCTTGAAGTGAAATTGTATAATCTAGTTGAACATAAGTGTGGGGGAAGCTATGTTGTGTTTTTCTACGACATTATGTGATAATTTGGGTGGAAAATTAAATTCTGAAGAGATGTGTTTGCTGTTGATGAAAATAATTTTATTGAAAGTTGTGCCTTTTCAAGAGCTTTCATGATAAAATAAGTTGTGGCTTTCTGGAGCCTCTAATAGAGAGGGAAAGTTGTGCCTATCTGGAGCTTTTAAGAAAATATGGTTTGCGAAGATTGACATTTTTATTGCTGAAATATTAAATGGAGTGCACATTCCTTTATTTTTCATGATGATGAACATGAATAAATGCTATGTCTATTGTGGAGGAGACCATATTTAAGTGAAAATTAGATTAATACAATTTTATCTTCAAAGAGAGTCAATCCCTACTCATTCAGCCTCAAAATGTTTCACATCTGAATCCTACCAAATGAAAGCCACAGAACAACCCTGAAAAGTCCTCATCATAAATATAAGTCCTTAAATCACATCAGGTGGAGATGTAGGAATTTATCAAGTCTATGGTGACCCTTGTAAGAGTTTTGATGAGAAAGACATTGCAAAAAAATTGACATTTGTTTGATAAGAGAAAATTTAAGTGAGGTAAGTGTTTTGTGCATGGGAGGATAAATAAAATGGAAATACATTAAATGATATAAATGAAGAGCTTGAAATAATGGTTTTTTATGAGGCATGATATCTTTTTTTCTTGGTGTGTAATTGTTTTATCTCAAGGATATGTGTTTTAAAAATTAGTTTTGATTTGATATCGATGTTTACTTGATATGAGGTTTTGCCCAGGAGTGAAAAAGGGTATGTGAGGGGAAGTTGATAAAAAACTATTTTGTTGAATATTTTATTGATAATAAATGATATAATTTCCTCACATTGTGCTAAATATTTACATTTATGAAATATTTGGGATTCGATCAGTCATTTGAAAATTTGGTGAAAATTCCAGTTTTACCCTTTTAAAAAGCACTTTAGTATTTTAAAGATAAATATTTTAATATTTATTATTTGAACTTAATATTTTGTACCCGTGTTCCTAACTTGATTTTATACAACTCCTATTCAGGACATTATAGCTAAAGAAAGCAGTTGTATGTAGTAAATGGGTCATTAAATCAATGGTGTGTTGCACTCGGTAGAATGGACATGGGTTCTGTATTTGAGCCATAACGTCTTTATCATTGCTTGGATCAGGACCATATTTTTAGAGGAGATACATGAATCATATTCGCGTGGATCATCCTTATGGAAGAATAGCTGAATCACGCGTTTTGGTGGTCAAATGGGCGGTGACGTTTGGCATAAAATATTTGGCCAAGATTCCCCATTCACACATGAAACCACTTTGAATCTAGCCTCCCCACCACTCGATAAATTGGTTTTTCTATCATTTAGCTGGGTTGGGACATGCATTAGGATATTGGAGGAAGAGGAGAATTGGTTTCACCAAAATTCTTCAACCATTGTAAGGGTGTATCTCTTGAGGAAAGGATCCCCTCATCGAAGCCTCCTTCTCTTCTTCATGTTGTAATACTTTCATTTGTGTTTTAAACTTCTTTGTTCTTCTTTTATTACATATCTTTTCTTCGGTTTTGTTTAAATTTTTTCTTCTCTTAATCTTACTAATTGGGTTGGAATCAAGAGTGGAGACGATATTGGGTTCTACCATTTCAATCCTTTTCTAATGCCAAACGTCTCCATGATGACCACACCGCCCATGGAAGAGTAGTCTTTTTAGTAATCAATATATCTCATACCTTATTCATTAATTTATTTTGAATCAATGAGCTAGTGTAATTAATTTTATCTGATCTATTAATTGAATTTTCAATTTAAATGAAACTAAGAAAGAAGTTGAATAGTTAACACCAAACATGAGAGGTCGGGAATTGTGTGAACTGTGAGAGCGCATCCTTAACCGGTAATTCAAAACCATAAGGGATAAATTTATAGTGTTAAAATATAATACCTAAACACAATTAATTATAATTTCTAGCGGGGAAATTTGCCTTAATTTACCACTGACCATAAGCTAATCTTAGAACATTAATCAAAGCAGGGTGTTGTGATTCCATGTTCCGAAGTTAGCCTAGGGTTAAATTCACTTATCTTCGTGGTAAAGTTAATTCTCTTATGATTCGAGATTTAACAAATTAAGGGATTATAATTAAGTTAATGTTAATTTAACTGATAATTATTAATAATAGTGCGAATAGGTATAGTTAGATCGATTACATCTTTTAAATATTGTCTAAAAAACATCTTCTTGTTGTGTCATTTTAATCGAAATTCATTTCAAAACTAAAAAAAAAAAAAAAAAATCTTCTTCAAGAAAACTTATTCTATATTTATAAACTATAACCAACCCCCATCCTTTAATGTAGTTTTTTATTCAATTATATTTTGTTTTTATAATACCTTTAAGAAGTTGTTTTAATTTACTTCCTCCTTTGAGAGACGACCTTGGTCAGCCACTCTACTGCACCTAAGTGCTCCAAAATCGCACTAATCATTTGAGGTCACCCATGACAGTGCTATTTCAGTTCCCAAGATAAATAACCTGAAGTTTCAATGAAATTTCACCTCATACGAATGCTTACCATGACATATAATCCCTTTTTCCCACTATCTCTAATCAAGCGGGTTTCATGCAAGTGTCATCAACCCATGTGCTCGATTTCTCATTCATTGACTTCCTAGAATTGAACATTCCTACAGAAAACCATGGACATGGATTTAGTTAGGCCATATCATTTCCATCAATGGGCCTGAGGTATCTACTTCTGTAAAAGTGACAAATATTTTCTCTCATTATTCATTAATGCAATATTACTCGTGACACACCCAACATATAATACCTCATTGCAGACATCTTTTTTTATGGTTTTCATCAATACATTTAATTGCGTGAGTCATAATACCCATTAATAATAATAATCTTAGAGTCCAAGGACCAATACACACATCCAAAGATAGGAACATCCAACAAAACTTATGAATGTGTATTTCCTACTGGCGGGCCTTATTCTCATAATATCCTCCTGGATATTACGAAGGGTGCATACCATGAGAAGGAGACTCAAAGTTTCATGAGTCCCCATGCCTGATATCATATATAATTTGTGTCCCTTAAAATGATATCATCCAGCCATAGAAAATATATTCATGAATTGTGTCATGTCACTTCCGGGTTATCATCACAGTAGGGATCTACTATAAACTTTTAGTGCAATAGTTATTCTTAGAGAATTATCACATACTATTCCATGTAGAAGAAATAACATGATACGATAAGGAGTTTATTAATATTCATCCAATTAATATAATTTTATCATAAATTACAAAGAAATTTGTTTCTAGGGAACCAAATTCAATAGACTCCCACTTGCACTAGAGCCAATAGCTGACAACATTTAGTCTGCTAGCTCTCAAATGATATTCATGCTTCTGTTGAGATGGGACTCTAGTCAAGGGGTCCACCCAATTATATTTTGTGGACACTTTTTTCATTGAAACTTCACCCCATTGATAGAAATCCCTCAATATGTGATACTTTCATAGTGTGTGCTTTGTCTGTTGACGTGAAATTGGATCTTTCACAAGAGTCGTCGTTGTAGTATTATCACAATAAAATGTAATAGGATCTTTTCTACTATGCACCACATCAATTTACTTGACAGAGTTATGAATCTAGATGGATTCCTTTACTATATCAGAAGCCACTTTATATTCAGACTCTATTATAGAATCAGCAACAACTGGATGCTTTAAACTCTCCAGGCTCATAGCTCCTTCATTAAGATAGAAAGCATATCCCGTTTTCAACTTTATATCCTTCTGATCTATCTAAAAACTAGCATCATCATACCCTCTAATGACAAGTTCCTCATCTCATCCATACACTAGGAACATATCCTTAATTCTTCTAAGATATTTAAGGATAGTCTTGACAGCAGACCAATGTTTTTCTTCTGGATCTTCTTGATATCTTCCTACCATGCTCAGTGCATAGGAAACATCAAGTCTAGTACATAACATGGCATACATGATAGATCCTATCACTAAAACGCATGGAATATTACTCATACTATCTTTCTCATGTTGTTTCTAGGGATGCGTTTTCTTTGAATGATGTATACCATGTGATAATAGAACAAATCCCCTCTTGGATTTTTACATACCAAATATATTTAGTATCTAGAAAATGTATGTACTTTGACTTAGTCCAACCTGTCTCTTGGATCTATCACAAATGATCTTTATCCCTAGAATGTAGGATACTTTACCTAAGTCCTTCATGGAGAAGCACTTGTTAAACCAATCCTTGACTGACTACAAGACTGGTATGTCATTTCTAATAAGCAATATGTCGTCAACATACACTACTCGGATAATGACTGCATTCCCATTAAACCACTTGTAAACACATGGATCACATTCATTCTTAATGAAACCAAATTCTCTTATGGTTTCATCAAATCAAATGTTCCATGACCTAGATGCTTTCTTTAATCGATAAATGGATCATTTTAACCTGTATACCCTTTTAGAATCACCTGGTGTCACAAACCCTTTTCATAGTGTCATATTGAAATCATCTTGAAGGTTCCCATTAAGGATTGCAGTTTTGATATCCATTTTCCAAATCTCGTAGTCATGGAAATATTTTATGATAAGTATGATTCTTATGGATTTAAACATGGAAACTAGAGAAAAGGTTTCATCATAGTCAATTCCTTAACCCTATTTAAAACCCTATTCCACTAGACTTTCTTTATAGGTACTAACTTTACCTTCCACGTCTAGTTTCTTCTTGAATACCCATTTACATCCAATATAATTTACATTAACTGACACATCTACCAAAACCCAGAGTTGGTTCAGAAACATGGAATCCATCATTGAATTAATTTCTTCTTTCCATCTTGTACCTTCTAATAATTCTTCTTCTTTCATGTAGAAGATTGGTTCATCGTTTTCTAACAATAATGAGTCACAATCCTCGGTGACAAGGAAAACATATCTATCTGGTTCCCTTATCTCTCTTGTAATCCTATCCAGTACTTGTGTTTCAAAAAATTCCTCTTCCATGGGGACCTATGGAACTTGATCTTATACCAACTCCTATGTATTTGGAGTATCAATTTCATTGAAGTCAATCTTGCTTCCACAATCCTTTTTGTGGATGTTATCCCTCTCAAGAAATATGGTCTTTTTGGAAACAATCACTTTCTTGTCTAAGGGGTTGTATAGTTAGTATCCATTTGTTTCCATGAGATACCCAATAAAGATACACTTCATGCCCCAGGGTACTAGTTTGTTTCATGAGAAATCCTTAACAAACACCTCACATACCCAAACATGGGTATGCGACAAAGTGGATTTATTTCAACTCTTTACCTCGAAGGGAATCCCATTTTACACCATAGTTGGTACATGGACTAATGTGTATGCCATAGTTTGTAATTAATATCCCCAAAGTGATAATGGAAGATCTTCATGACTCATCATTGACCATTCCATGTACAAAAAGGTACAATTCCTCCTTTCACTAACACCATTCCACTATGGTGTATAAGGTGGAGTGAGTTATGACAGAATCCCAGACTCCTATAAATGGTCGATGGACGCTTGATTAATATATTCCCTACCGCGATCTGATCAAAGCCTTTTTATCTTATTACCAAACTGATTCAATACTTCATTCCTAAATTCCTTGAATTTCTCAATGGACTCAGACATATACTTCATTATGTATACATAGTCATATCTACTCAAGTCATTAGTAAATGTAATGAAGTAAGAATATCCACCTATAGATTATACTGGAAATGGTCCACACACATTAGTGTGTACCAATCATAGAAGCTCTATAGCCCTTTCACCCTATCCACCAAATTGTGGTTTTTTCATTTTTCCCTTTTAAACAATCATGACATATATCAAGTGGTTTTAGCTCATAAGATTCTAAATAACCATCTTGATAGATATTTTTCACATGCTTATTGTTTACATGAGCAAAGCAATGATGCCATAACTGGGTGTTGTATGATTCATGTGAACTTGGTTTGTTATCAATTTCCAACACTTGGTTCTCATAATTGAATACATACAGTCCATTATTTAAATGTGCTATACCATAACATATGGTGTCCTTATAAAAGTAAAAAAAATTATTTCCGAACGTGAAAATAAATCCATTTTTATCTAAAATCGTTACATAAATTATATTCATAGTAACACTAGGTACATAATAATAGCCATGTAAAACCAAAATCATTCCCATCAGCAATGTGAGGTAGTAGTCTGCAATGGCAAGAGCAGCCATCCTCACACCATTGGAAGCTTGCAAATCCACCTATCCTCTATCAATTTTCTGCAATATTTTTGGATCCTGTATTTGTAATCAAATGTGATACCCATAAGATGTATCTAATTCCCAATGTGTAGAAATGTAAAGATTTCACTCGATAATAAATACACTTTTTGATTCCCCTTTTCTCTAGGTGTAATTCCCCTTCCAGTGTCCTGACTTACAACATGCAAAGCATACTTCCTTGTTTTATTTTCCCTTCCTTTGGATCTTCTTCTTCTTGGTTGGATGGTGCTAGGAGGATTTATATTGTTTATAAATCTTTGGCCCATTTTCCTAGTCCTTCATATTCATATTCACCATAAGGACTGTAGTTTTTTCATTCCCCATGTCCTTATCAACTTGGATAATTAGAGTAAGATGCTCTGATAAACTCTTATAATTATTTCTCATATTATTATTCAAAATAATACTAGAGAAGGTTTTAGGAAACGATGATTGTATGAGTTCTGTACACAACTCATCGGGAAATTTAATCCCTAAGATGTCCAGACACTCAATGTAGCTAATAAGCATGACTACATGTGGTCCACCTGGCACAGACTCTCCAAGCATAGTAGTAAACTAAGATTTGGAGATCTCATACTTCTCTTATATCTCCTTCTCTTGATAGAGATCTTGAAGGTGAGAAATCATTCTATAAGCATCCATTTTCTCATATATCATCAAGAGCTCGTTGGTCATGGATGATATCATGAGGAACTGAACATCTTTAGAATCATTCATATGTTTTTAATACATAGATAGTTCCGCATCAATCACTTAATTTCTAGGTGTTACACATAAAGGATCTTCCAACATATAATGTTTCCTCTCATGGTAAAGGATAACCCGAAGGCACCTTTTCCACTCTTATAAATTAGTGCCTGTTAGAAGGTTGCCTTTCTCAAATATGGATCTCAATGATATGTTTGATTTTATTTTTATTTGTTTTATTTAAATTGATAGGAAAAGAGTTTAGTACTTTATCTTAATAAATATAGAAAAATAAATAAATTAATATATATTAGTCTCTCACTATTTTGTCAAAACCTAATATCCCTCACCATTGGCTTTAGAATATCCTGTTTCATGGACATTCTAGTGGAAAAGATTCATATTTCCTTTCACATTACCCCAACTAGGGTTGGACGAGAAACTTGAAAGGTTTTAGGTAAGAATTCCAAATTCCAAATGCATTAACACATAGCTCCATGATCTATTGAGTGGACTCCCCAATCTTAAAATCCTTAATTTTGGATTTCCTCAACCTTTGCCTCTTAGTTACACCAGTTCCTACTAGGGAAGTCAACCCTTAATGTAAACTAAGTATATTAAACCCAAAACCTCAAATTATAATTCCCCAGAAATTCAAAGCACCCGAACTAGGGTTGGTCAAGCACTTTGAACAATGGTTTGATTCTAACCTAAGTAATGTAAGGCTATACCGACATAATATTTACTTGAGGTATATTATCCTTTATGCGTAAATTTCCACTTATTTGTCTTTTCACATACTTGTTAATGTTAAGTGGGATATACTTAAGTAATTAACTATGTATAGATAATATTTACAAATAAGCCATTTTTATTTTAGTTCCATCTTGTATGCTTGTTAGTTCATTAATTATGTGATCGCTTCAGACATCCATAATGAATAACCATACAACAGATAGATATAAAATAAAGGGTATGATCATGAGCTTTACTATTGGTTAGTTTATCTAGCGGTTGATTAAATAACCCTCACCTGGAGAAGAAACACCTTTAATTGTTTTGGGTTCGTGTTTATATCTTTTCATCTGTCCACCTTTGTATTTTCTTGGATTGGTTATGTCTTCGCTCCAAAATTTAACCACCTCCAACAACATGGGAGATCTGTTAATTAGAAATGCTTTTAACTCATATGCAGGTGAGAGGTAAAAGGGGGTTTACATTAAAGAAACCATGGACACATAGAACCAACATATTAATGAGAAGGCATGCAAGCCAACAATTTTAATTTAATAAATAAATTAAAAGGGAACCAATGACATACAAAGTTCTGGCCTTTCTCATGATCATCCACATACATGAAACAAATTACACATTCAATAAAACTGGCATTCAATTCTTTAATTTTTCTGATTTAGATAAATTACGCTCGAATCGATTAGTCATTTTATTTAATTAATCATTCCTTTTTTATCTTAATCCATTTCTGAATTTCCTTGAGATTCTAATCTATAACCTTGTACATAACTTTTACCTTGAAAGAAACTCGGTGGATACCAATCTGAAACTACCCATCATGTATTTATACTTGTATACTCTTTATTCTTTGTTACATGTAGCATGCAAGTAGAATTATAATTGTAATAAAACTCATACATGATGTGAATATCTTTAAACATTTTACAGATATTAATTAATTATATATATATATATTTCAAACACCTATCACATGTTTTGTCCCATATTTATTCCCACATGAAGTTACATGTCTCAAGGGATGCATAATATAATCATAAAATTTTAAATATGTGTAATCTGGATATAGTATACGTTGTATAGATCCAACTACATGGCGTGTACCCTCCTCACCATACATCCAATGTAAATGCCTAGGAAGATGGTGTGTGAGGTGTATTTCAGAAATCTTCAGAGTACACGGAGTGCCCATTTGTCCACAAAACAAGCAGACTCCTCGTTACACAGCCACCAGCTAGGAAAGTTGTGAATGGGATACACGACTTGACCCTAACCTGAAGGGAATACATGTCGTGTCCAGTGGGCCACACTATGTGTAGTCTGACTGACAATGCGCCAGTCTGTCTGGGTCAACATGCAGTGTAAGAATTAACTACACAGCATGTCATTAATGCACACAAATTAAGTAATTAATAAAATAATCTTGATGCACTGACCACAAATACATGGTGTGTAGATCCGACTACGTGGTGTTTATTCTTGTGTTATCGGGACAGAACCATCGGCACCTTCTGAGGAGATTCCTTTTTAATTTTAATCATAAAATTATGCATTGCTGCTAAATCTGTGAGAAATGATAAGGGGGAACATATCTTGAAATTCATATTACAAGGACGATTAAACATGAATTGAAAAACCAAATTATTAAAGTGTAAATCATCAATAAATTATTTAAATAATTATAAATAGAAATATATCCTCTCTCTGATACCACATGTCGGTTTCGGGCACAACAGAATCCTAGTATAGTTTTGTACCCAACTTTTGAAATTTCCATACGCGATGATTATTCTGGGATCAATATGACGATGAACACCAGTATCCATGGAATTGTATCAAAGATAAAAGACAAAGGAGAGAAACTTGAATCGAGAGGAGAGGATCGACATATTTTGTTTATAATTAATTTAATTAAATTATAGAATTACCTCCAAGGTGATTCTTTCTTCATTGATGCGTCTGACCACGTGTCTGAGGTGCATCTTCATTGCGATGTATAATCCAAGGATAGGAATCCTCTATAGGTGATCAACATGTGATCCATGTATCTTCGGACGTCAACGAAGGAGTCTCTAGGTTCTATCATAAAATATCGTTGCACTTAAGATGTCTTCCTTCAATCACCTTGAGAATCGCTTCCAAAGTGTTCTCCTTGATCCGGTGGAGGAGGATCACTCCCATTCTTGAGAACATTCTTGGAGAGGGAAGACTTCTCTAGGCTCGAGAGCTCTTCTCCAAGGATGTTGTGCACATAACCATTGGTTAACCGGTGGAATAACCTCTTGGATTATATATAGAGTAATAGAATAATGGGGAATAATAAATAATTATCATAGGTGTCATCATGTAATTTATTATTCCATGTGAAAACATCATGTTAAAAAATAATATAAATGATATTATTTTTATGACATGTTCTTAACGAATTTAATTCACTAAGTAATAATAAATAATTATCATAGGATTCATTACTTAATTTATTATTCCATGTGAAAACCCCATGTCAAATAATAACATGAATTCTATTATTTTCATGACATGTGCTTAACATTCATTTTTTAATAAAATATTATTTAACCAGATAAGATTGAATATTATTTCTCATCGTACCCCTAACTTTGTCTTCCAATCCTCTTAAATATTTACCAGACTTTGAATAATGAAAATTTTATTTATTAATTAAATATAACTACATTATTAATCGATAAATAAATATTCCATCCTCAATATATTCTCTCGAATGAAAAGTAATGAAATAAATGAGATCAGGCATACCTTAATAATTATTAAATTAAAACCAAGAATAATATTTATTCAACTTGTTAAATAAATAAATTATTTAACTGAGATACTCGATACAGTTAGTCTGTGACCCTCTAGGCCTCCTTCTCATTGGAATTAGGTGGGCTTGTGTAAAGTCCAAGATTATTATCTAGCAATGAGTCAAGGAACCCAAGAGAATGTAGTTGATGTCACAATGACATGTCACCTCATACAAAATCTTACCGTGCAATATAATCCATTTGTCCCAATATCTCCAATCAAGAAGGTTGCATACATTTGACATCAACCCATGTGCTCACTTTCTCATTCTTTGACTTTCCAAGATTGAACTTTCCTTGAGAAAACCTTGGAAATAGATTTAGTTAGGATATATCATTTCCATCGCAGGGCCTGCAATATCTACTTCCGTAGAAGTGACAAATCCTTTCTTTCATTATTAATTAATGCATTATTACTTGAGACACACCCAATATATCCTACCTCGCTGCGAATATCTATAATCACAATTTTCATTAAAACATCTAAGTGTGTGAGTAATAATACCCATGAATAATAATATTACAGTCTAAGTACCAATACACACGTCCTCATATAGAAAATTCCAATGACACTTATGAATGTGGATTTCCTACTGGCGGGTCTTGTTCTCATAATATCTTCCGGGATATTACCAAGGGAGCACACCATGAGAAGGTGCCTAAATGTTTCATGAGTACCCACCCCTGAAAGCATGTGTCATTGCTGTCCCTTCAGATGATATCATCCGGTAATATAACATATATTCATGAATAGGGTCATGGCACTTCCGGGTGCTCATCATAGTAGTGATCCGCTATGAATTTTTATTAGGATGGATTTTATTAGGACATTATCACATACTATGTCATACATAAGAACAATCATGATGTGATAAAGAGTTTGTTAATATTCATCCTATGAATACAACTTTATCATAAAGTAAATGGAATTTGGTTTCTAGGGAACAAACTCTAACACTATGCTCCCTGGCTCTCATGTCCATTGTACAAAACATACAATGAGTCCAAAGATTTGTGAGATAGAAGATCCACTCAAATTTCAAAAAACTCCTGAGCAGGGTGTGATATATTAATATCAATGGTTAGACAGCCACTGTGTCTTGGTCAATCTATCTCATGCAACAAACAAATAAGCAGTGTGATAATATGTATCAATGCAGAGCAGTAAACAAATTAAATAATAAAAAATTGGTCTAGGTTCCCAAATGGACACCCATACCCTGTCACATGCTTCAGCCTAAAACAAAAGTCTGAATAGAGGTACATGTGCAGGAAAAATATATGTACCAGTGCCAGAAGTAAAAAATAAAACTCAAGGAGGTACACCCCAATGATTTTTATTAGGCTTGAGGTGTATTTCCCATTTCATCACATAAGTATGATAATACGTAAGAGAGAAAATTCACAAGCTTGTGCTATAATATAATTAAAAGCCACAAGTATAGCACATGAAATTAAACAATGTAATCAATTAATGCAACTCAATCAAATTTTCAAATCCAATGGTGGAGTCTCGTGTCTGTCCAAGGAGATCTGTAAAGGATCCAAAGTATCACAATGAGAACATCTGATGCAAGCCAACACCACTGAGCCGATCCAAGGTAACCCATAAAGCATCCCAAGTACCACTCAAGGCATGGAAACTCTAAGCTTGTCCAAGGTATCTCACGTAGGGGGTTGAGTATCACCCCAGGCATGGTGTGGCCATATTTCCAATGAGATTGTCCATGGTTTCTCCTCTAGGAAATTAGTATCACTCAAGAGTATAATAAAATGCTCGGGAAGCCCTCGCATAGAAATCCAAATCATTACCCCAACGCATCTGGTCGTAACCCATCGAGCACGTGAATCTATCCATGAGTCCTTAATATGGAACACATGTTCACTCCCGACCTGTTCCAAGTAAACCAAGTAGCCAAGAACATCACAAGAAAGACACATATCACAAAGAAATCATTTATAATTATATGCAACCAAATTAAACGTCTCATTCCATCAAGGTAATGGAAATATTCCATGCTACCAACCCAGAAAAATCATACAAATCAAACCATCAGCATGACATAAAGAATTTAGCACAAAAGAAAGCATGTAACAATTACTTGTCATTATTGGCATTTTAACATCTCAAGCTAACATGATTACCAAAGTTTAGAACATAAATCAAGCCACTAAGACATGGAATATTCATTAGAAACTTGTATAAGTAATGCAATATAATCAAAGTCACATGGAATCATCATGCCTCGAATCACACGTCACCAAAGGCATTTAAATGAAACAAGGTAACAAGATTTTCCACACACAACATTAAACAAAAGGGTTGGTCACGCCAACCTTCACATTTCATTATGCTTCAACCCATTTATTTTAATTACATTCCATTTTAAAAGAAAAAACATGGAAATTAAACTACAAGGTTCATAGAGGCACTTATGAGATGCCAAGGTTAGTTGGGAAATCACCTACACGGGTAATCCCCTTTACAAAGAAAGTCAAACACATAGAATATTAAGGAGGGACCAACCATTTAAGAACATCAAGAAGGTCATGTCCCAAACATGCGACTTAAATTGATCAAGCATGAAAATTAAATTCATATTAATCAGAGGGTGGAAATACTAACTTGCCACAAAATAAGAACCATCAAGATGACTTATGGAAAACTAAAACTATAACTAAGAATGTTATAAATAACCATCATAGTTTTTTGGTTTAGAAGATAGTGCACCTCCATCGGAGGGGTTTTATTATAAAAAAATGACTTTTTTATCACACAAATCATTAAGAAAAATTTAAATATTTATTCTAGAAATCAATATGCATCAATTAAAAGCAAGGAAAGTGTGTAAAGTAGTCAATAAATGCATACTTTAATTTAAAGGTAGAGGAAAGGGATCCTACCTCAAAAGTATACCAAATCTAACACTTTTCCACTCTTCATTTTTTATGAAGATCACTCCACACTTTCACGCACACACACACACACAGATATATATATATATATATATATGCATACCTATGTATTTGAGTGAAAGCCTTCACAGAGTCGTCAAACCCTCTACAAAAAATTACTATGGACCCTAAATCACCAAAGGACCCAAAATAAATTGGGTGAAACCAAACACTGGATATAAATCTTACATTAAAACAATGGTGGCAAACTAAAACAAACCAATCCAGTTTTCCTTTGGCAACAGATGTTGTAACACGTATAAGGTTGACCCAAGAGACTCTTTGCATAACCTAACATCGAAGGAAAAAACCAATATATGTTAAACTCAAACCCTGGGGTTTTAACTGAGCTATACTAAGAGACAGGGAGTAGAAATATTGATCAGAAAAGGATGGAGGAGGAGCAGAAGGACTTACCTTTATGATTAAAATGATAAATCGGGATAGATTCAAAGAGAAAACATCGCATAAACAAGAGCTGAGGGGGAGGTCGTCGCACGCCTAAGGGGTTCACCGAGGGGGGACACGCAAGATGGGTAATGGGAAGGGAGAGACCCCTTTAGGTTTGATTAAAATCCTAAATAATAATAATAATAATCATGATGATGATGATGATTATCATGTTATTATTATTAAATCATGTAATTTATTCTTATTTTAATTTTAATTTAATTAAATAATTTCTTATAACAGAACATGCCCTATGTTTCACTGTTGAGAGCTGCATGATTTTAGACAAACTCTCTTCCCTCTGGATACATATTCCATTTTGAGTTCATAGAGTCAACTTCTCTAGAATCTAATTGGGGGCATAAGAGGAATCTCACAATGGACTGTCTAGTAAAGGAAAAAAAATTAAAATTCTTTATTTTTATTGAGTTCTAAATTCACTTGTCATTATAGGGTCAGCTTCATGTTCTGTGTCATTCCTGTAGACCAGCTTCCAAGAGAAGAATGATCACCTTAGACTTAATATACAATTTTTGTGGAGGCCACTCCCATTTTGGGATTCTACATTGACAGAAGCACCTACTCAGGCGATTGCATGTTCTTCTTTGGTAGGTAGCATGGTGGGAAGCATGGTGGGCAGCAACCATCATTGAAGCTTCCAATGTTGAAGCAGCCGATATCAAAGAAGTATTCAGTGGTAGATGATCTACCCTCCACCCACCAAAGACAAACTGATTTACTCTTCCTCTATTTAAGAGGGAAAATGTATTGTGTGTATGTGGTGTAGGGTGTGTTTGTATCTATATTCTTTGAGTGATCCTCTGATGAGAACAGAGAGAATAAACCACCCCATGTTTTCTCCTAAGGACGTATACTTCAAAGATGCACCATGTTAAATCCCTATGTTTCTATTTTTTCTAATGTTTTATCTGTTTTTGGTACCATACGCCTCCGCTGCACCCAACCAGTAGTATCAGAGGTAAGTCAGAGTGACTAGAGTTGAGACAGCAATGTGGAAGTG
Organism: Viscum album; assembly: GCA_963277665.1. NCBI lineage: Eukaryota > Viridiplantae > Streptophyta > Magnoliopsida > Santalales > Viscaceae > Viscum > Viscum album. Next base: position 1,059,566,963 of record OY728129.1, read on the forward strand.
AATTTTCTAGTGAACTGAAATTTAAAAGTGCTGGGAAAATTTTTCTAAGGCCCGATCCGTGGAGTGGATGACAAGATGATTCCAATAGTGTAAGTGGCATAGAAAATACATTTGAAACAAAAGAGATAACCGTAGTCAATGTTTGGTCAAACCGGTGGGTGAATAGTAACCTTGTACCAGAGAAGACGATATTGTTCATGCCACCAGCGATAATTCTAACATGATTCTAGTAAGAACTCAGGTGTGCCATGTCATCACAACATTAGTAGGTTATCTGGACCATTGAACGTGTTTTGATCATTTCTCGGACAATTGGTGTCCGATTTTAGTGATCTATGAGTCGATTCCAACTATTTGGACCGTTCCGGACGCATCTGTTATTTTTTTCAAAATTATCACTCTATTAGGTGGTTTCATAAGGGTGTGGCATCGACGGTGGTGATCAAGTTTTGTGAAAATGACAATGGATGGTGGCGGAGCTCTACTAAGATTCAAGATTGAGATGTTCGATGGTCAAAAAAAATTCAGCTTGTGGAAAAGCATAGTGAATGATATTTTGCTGCAGCAGGGCATGATCAGACTGTTGATCAGAAAAAATCCCAAGCAACCAGTAAAGATAATTGTGAAGATCTCGAGAATCAGGTCATCAGCACAATTTGACTATGTCTGGAAAATGTGGTAAAATACTCATTGTTGGATGAGACCTCACCGAAGGAGATCTGGAAGAAGTTGGAGCAACGATATATTGTTAAATCTCTCACCAATAAATTTTTCCTAAAGAAGAAATTGTACCAGTTGTGCATGGAAGAGGAAACGAATTATTTGTATCCCACCAATGAATTCAACAAAATCCAAACACAATTATTGTGGTTCGGTGGGAATATGGAGAGGAAGACAAAGTACTTTTTCTTTTTTCATCACTACGAAGCTCAATTGATGTGCTTGTGAATACATTGATCATGGGGAGGGAAGCATTGAAGATGGATGAGGTGATGGTGTCACTTCAAGATTCAGAGGCATAATGAGGACCCGCAACACATTCAGGAAAGAAAATAATGGTAATGTAAGATGATCAATGTGGGAGGAGAAGAAATCAACAATCAGGAGATAAAGAATGTAGAACAAAATCAAGGGGACCTGATCTTAGTGAAATCACGTGTTTCTGGTGAGAGAAGAAGGGTCACTATAAAAGTGATTATGGAAAGTGAAAATGGAACGTTTCTAGGAAGAAGACTGTTGAATAGGAGGATGAAAAAATTATATAATTATTAGCAGATGATGAAGTTTGTGTGACAATGGAATGTTTTCACATAGATGAGAGAGTTGACCGGGAATAAGTGCAATGTCATTACTGCAAATGATTCGGGAACATGTAGCGGGAATTCCATTTTCTAAGAAGGAAGAATGAGCGGGCTCAAAATCCAAAGGAAGATAGATGAGTTCTAGATTCAGGGAGATCGACACACATATGTGCGGTGAGAGGTACATTTTCTACTTTTCAGTAGGTGCGAGACTCAGTGAGACTTTATGATGGGTCAATATGCGAGGTTCGAGGAGTCAGGACAGTGAAATTGAAGACACCAGATGGAGTAGTTCATAAACTGGAAGATGTGAAATTCGTTTTGAGGATGATACGGAACCTGGTATCATTAAGTAGGCTCGATGAGAAAGGGTTCATGATTTACATAGCAGGTGGAGTGTTGGAAGTCCCATGTGGGGATGTAGAAAAGATTATTGGGAAAGAGTCCCAAGGGTTGTATCATTTGACGATAACCGCAATCAGCCCGAGATCTATTGAAGATAGTGTAATTGCCCCATCATCTGGCATGAAGAAGCGTGTTTGATTTGCTTATGATCTTTTCAAAACCTACAAGGATATTTCAAGTCAAGCTTCTAACCCAAATTGGTTGTGAGTGGGAGATTTGTGGGGACCACTCCCATTTTTGGAGTCTCCTTTGATGGAAGCACCTACTCAGGTGGTTGTGGGTTCTTCTTTGGTAGGAAGCATGCTGGGAAGCATAGTGGGCAACAGCCATCATTGAAGCTACCAATGTTGAAGAATCTGAAAACAAAGAAGTCTTCAATGGTTTATGACCCACCCTCCACCAACTGAAGACAAACTTATTTATACTTTATATAATAAAATAATGAAATCTGATGTGTGTGTGTGTGGTGTAAGGTGGGTGTGTATCTGTAATCTTTGAATGATCCTATGAAGAGAACAGAGAGAATAAACCACCCCATGTTTTCTCATGTGGAAGTAGGCTTCAAAGCCGAACCACGTTAAATACCTGTGTTGTTCTGTTTTCTCCTGTTTTTTGTGTTTTTGTTACCACGCAAATCTGATGCACCCCAACAATTTCTCTATTGTTGTCTTTCATATTTGGATGAGCAGATCTGGTTCCTTCCTGCGGCTTCGCGGATTAGTGTTAGCCGGTGGGGAAGATCAGGTGGAGCCGGTTTCACTGGGCAGTGAAGATTGCAGGGCGGGTTCTTCACAAACCTTGTATGGGTCTCATGATGGTGGAATCTCTTACAGAAGGTGGAATTTATAGAGACAACTGGTGGTGGAGGTGTGAAAATGTTTGTAGATCAGATCTTAGTCGTTCTTCTTGTGGTCTCCGCATCATTCACCTCATATAACTGGCTCTCACTGTGTCTGTTGTTCCATCCCCATTTCTCCTCATCTGTTTCTCCTCTCTACTTGTCGTTGCTTTTTGGCTTCCCATGCATCGTCTTCTGCATTTATGGTTTCAGAGGGGAGACTGTGAAATGGGTGGGTTGCTCTGGATCTATAGCGGGCCGTAGTAGGTCAAGCGGCCATTGTTGTTAGTGCAGGGAGACACAATGTTGTCTTGGGATCAGTGATCCATGTCCATGATGAATTGGAGCCGGCAGTGGTGGTGGGTGGGTCTTCCAGTGGTGGTGGATGCTCGTGTCAATTATTCTTTGGTTTCTGGTTTCTTTTGGGCCTTCTAGTTGACATGAAAAGATAAATTAGACTCATGGGGTGACTAGATTGTGGCCCGACACATTTGGGCATCATAAGAATATAGACACATTTGGTGCTGACTGTGGTCGGAATCAAATGACTGATGTGTGTGTTGACATCTGTTGGAAAATATATGGTAAAATAGAGAATACAAATTGAATCTGGATGGATGAATTTCATTCAATGTCTAGAAGAATTTAATCCACTCCTATTTTGATGGTGTAAGATTCTAGGAGAATGTTTTTTTTTGATAATTTCACCACAATTTGAGGAAAATCGAACAACAATTTTTGATTTTCCAACAACACTGATGTTGGTAAAAACCCAAGGAGAATTTCATGCATTTAATAAGAATTAACTCATAAGTGATCTCATCATCACATATTTATAAATCTAAATCAGTATGAATCGTATTGGTTTGATCTCATCGTTTCGATTAAAAAAACTCATTGGTTCGATCGAAACGAGACAACTCTTTATAGGAGGAATCCGTTTGGATTTCGAAAAAATTAAATCCAACTATTATGAAAAATAATGTTATTAGTTATTTTTATAAAATATTTTTTTTATTTTATATTTATTTATTTTTTTTTTGTTTTATATATATAAAAAAAATATACTAAATATATATTTTTAAAAGACTTTAAAATCATTGAGACAAATATATATATATATATATATATATATATATATTTATGAAAATTCTCATTCCCAAGGCCCTTTTGTTATATGTGGGGAAGTTTGAGAATTCTAACTCCCACTCAAATGTGAGACACCACATCATTGTCCACCTCATCAATCTAATCCAAATAAAAGGTTGTCCAATAAAACACTTTATTTATTTATTATTATTTATGATTAAAATTATAACAATATCATCCAACCATCTAGGATGTATGAGTGCCCTTCCATATGAGTCTTGTTTAGTTGGGCTCAACTTATGATGTGGAGAAATATGTTGACATTGTTACGGTGCACCATGAAAGTACCATCAGGTGGACAACTCAAAAGAGAGACAAGTGTGGTGACACTAATCATCTGACCTTCCTCCCACACTCCATTGCAATACGAAGGGGTGACCCTATCATAGTTATGTGAAACTAGTGGATGACATTGACGTGATGACATGTGCAGAGTTGAAGTTCCAATTCCCAATGATGTAAGGATGAATAAAGAGACTAAAAGTGGCAACTAGAGCTCATCTTGATACATTAAAAGACCCAAACCCATAGTGAATGAATGGAAGTGAAAAATGGGCTTATTATAACTTGTATTTAAGCCCAAATGAGATGCATGAATCCCAAGACAAATGGTTGCACAAATTTTGAAGCCCAAAAAATTTAGAGAATCCCCAGAGACATCCACGAGGACAAGAATGTCAATTTCGGGGGGCTATTGAATCAAATTCATGATTTACACATTGGAACCATGTGATTCCCCAGAGACATTATTGGTGGGATACTTTTCTATAACTTCTATATTAAACTTTTTACTTTTGAATATAAAGTGACAAGATAGGTTTATCCATTATAATTTTAGGGTATTAAACCCTCACTGTTTTACCAACCCTATAAATAGCCACCCCCTGACATTTGTATTTAATTAAAGATTGTAGTAGAGATATTATTATTTTTTTATCTCCAGTGTGTGGAGATCATTACAATTTCACCCTTTTTACATTCTTACATTTTCAATCTACAAGTTATATTGATGATCCAAGATCAAAAAGCCACCAATTTCATGCCTCAACCAAAATTCATTGTTTTCTGGATTTTCCATCACATACTTCTCTTGAGTGTGTTGTTTAAGTAGTAGGTCATGCACCATATAGTGTTAGTTCACTACATGCTTCCACTATCAAATATCATCATCCACCACTTATCCCTAAACCATATCCTTCACCCGCCGCCCTACGTCATGAAGATTGGGCCACCCTGAGTGACTCACATCAGTTGATATCAGAGCTCTAGTTGACATGGTAGACATCTATAACCTTTTTTAATCCCTTATATACATCACCCTTATTATCTTTCATTATTATCCACCCATTCAAAAAAACTATTTTTCTTTAAAAACCTCCAAAATTGGCCTATGTTTTGCATGATTACCTCCAATCGATTTTTTTAAATTTTCAAATAACACCTTTAAAGGGTAAGTGTGAAGCTAAACAGATTTCTAGCCAAATAATACCAACATCATAGTCCACCTAGACAGAATCCCAAGAAGAGCGACAATAACACAAGTTTCAAATTCAAAATTAAAAAGACACCCAACCAATCTTCAGACGACTTGTCATCCGCCATCATTCCACATTGATCGAAGTGCCACCTCGAATTTCATAAACATGGATTACCACCCACCTTAAGTCATGAACCAATTACACCCAAGCCCCATCAACATAGTAGACTAGAGCACCGGAAAGCCTCCACTGGAGTCCATCATTGCCGACATAGAGGTTCAATGACATCAAAACAAAAAACAACACCACATCAACCACGTAAACCATCAACACAAAAGGGGATCCATCGCCATCACTGAAAACACACGGACATTGTCGTCATTGCCGGGACACAAAGTCATTACGCCTTCAAGGATGGATTTCATAAAACACAAATGGAGAGAAACATGACCAACACACACTGCTTTACCTTTCCATCAACCCGAACAAAGAAACCACTGATTATGTCGAACGTCCACTGAAACCCACCCACACCATCGATAAATGACCTAACCATGTGAGCCTCCCAATGATCTCTACACTGCAGCCACCAACGTCCACCAAGAAACACAAACAATGTCAAAACACTACTGGCCGAAAAGCTGCATCCATGAAACCATCACCAATAATGCCCATAGACAACAAATATGAGTCCACCACAAGCCACCATCCACTCGAACGCACATCTCAAAGTTCCCGAAAGACCACCTCTCCCAACAAAATCAGAAATGGAAGTGGATTCCTTGAACCAGAGCAGATAAGAAAGTAGAATGGTGGTCGGTAGAGCTCATCCTTGAGACCCCCCACCAGGAAGCCGACCACAGAACAAACTACCAATAGCCAAAAAACCTTGAATGAAATAGAAGCCAAAACCTAGAAAGAGAGGGGAGAGGGGGGACTAAAACCTAAAAGAGAAGAATAAGAATGCACTGATAAGACCCAATATCGCTGATCCTCTAGCCCAAAACCTTAGATATTACATCTCTCAAGATCTGACCTGGAGAGGAGTAGTGGGAGTCAGGATCATGGCACGGCAGCGAAGACCTAGGGAAAAACCAGAACGCCTTATTTGAAGCGAAAGTGAGAAGCTAGGACGACCGGAAAAGAAGTATCAAACCAGCCTCAAAAGAGATTAGGGTGAAAACCAGGGGAGGTTCTATGGAATAAGCAGGAAAAGGGAGGACAGAGGGTGGGGGGCCATGAGAGAAGAAGGTTTTTGGATGAAACCCTAAGACCATGAGTGAAGCTAGTGAGAGCGAGGGGGAGGAGAAATCCTGGGGAATATCGATCCATTGCTCATGTTGTGCAATATTGAAATATTCTACATTTAGCCAATTATTCATCCATTTTATTTTAACATTTAATTCACTATATGTAATTTTTATTTGAAAAAATATATCTTACCTCATCATTTTCTACTTAAACTATGTTCATCCTTTATTTGAGATATTTAAAAAATATCATCTCACTCTCTGTTCATCAACCTGTTCTTTAAAACACTAATTGCAAATCTTTTAGGGAGATTAGAAAAAAAGGAATTTTTTTTGATAAAATTACTTCTTCATGATTTACTTCGTTAACACTTTTAATTTCCATACATCACATTATCCATCATTTTACTTCATCAGCATATCATATTTGGATCATATTGTTATTATTTTTTCTTATTATGCAATATTAAGCAAAACCCTTTATTACACCCATTCACCATTTTCCACCATTTACCCATATATTTTCCCCTCTTTTACACCCTCTACTATTTTGTAACCTCTTTAACTATCAAACGGGTTGTGTTAAACTATATCCCAACACAATCTTGGTTTGGAAAGGATTGATGGTTTTTTGATCACACAAAACAAGGTATTAGATTTAATAAGAGCTTCATATTTGAATTGAGTGTTGGGAGTGGAGAGAAGTAAGAAAAAATACTCATGACTACATATCCTTATATCTGTGAGTGTGAAAATATTATGTTCATAAGCGCCTATATAATTTTTATTTATGTGTTTATCTTTGTGTGTGTGAGTGTGTGTGTATCATTTTGTGTGTTTCAACCCATGTGTGTTTGTGTTTTTGATATATATCATAGTAGAAGATCATGGGGAAAGAGTTTCCCATGCTAGTAATGAAGGAAGTTGAAATAGATTTCTTGGATCGAAATATATGCTACTCCAAATGAAACCTCTAGTGGGACATTTTGAGAAGCTTCTTGATAGGAAGTTGGAGGTGCTACATGGTAGGATTGACAACTTGGAGAATCAATCAAGCCCGAGGATAATCCATGATAACCCACAGTGTGCTCTGACACCATGTCACCCTCATATTTTGGAAGGGGATATGGTAAACTTTTATGGTGAGGATGTCCCACAAAGGTGGAGGTTGTACCAACAACCAAGAGGATTCCAAATGAGACCCCAGGATGATGACCAAATTGGCAGGATCAAGGTGAATGTCCCTTTATTTCAAGGGAAAAGCAATTTGGAAGCAATCTTGGTGTGGGAGATGTAGATTTAGAATGTGTTTACCTGCCATGCATATTATGAAAAGAAAAAGGTCAAACATTATTCCCTTTATTTTTCCATTCTTTAATTTGGTGGGATCAAATGTAAAAATAGAGGGATAGATATGGTGGATGTCCCATTAACACTTGGGATGACATGAAGTTTTCCATGTCGAAGTGGTTTTTCCCCTCACACTACCATAGAGATATCCAAAAAAACATCAACACCATACCCAAGGGAGTTAGAGTGTTGAATACTATTACAAGGAGATGGAAATTTCTATGATTTGATCAAAATATTAAGGAGGATTCATAGGAAACCATGAAATAGTTTTTATATGGGATCAATCGGGAGATTGCCGATTAAGTGGATATGTACCACCATGTGGAGATAAAATATATGATCCAAAAAGCCACCCTTATCAAGAAAAAAATTGAAAGGAGGAGAAGTATAAGGAATCCCACTACCCCATTCATTATATGGAGAAATTTGAGGATGGATATTGGAAAATAATTAAAGACAAAAGAGGTGGTTGATCACAAATGTAATAAGGTAATTATTCCACCTAAGAAACCGACTTTTGAGGCTAACCAAATGACAAATCATGATAATAAAAGTTTAAAATTTCAAGGAAGAGGTCACATTTATAGTGAATTCCCAAACCATTACACCATGACCATCACCTAGTATATGGAATGGGATATCGATAGAAGAATATCATAGGAATAAGTTGAGTATTCCTTAAGAAATGATAATGCATAATTTTTAGAAGAAGGTAAGATTATCCTCATAAAGAATGTTTTGAGTTCTCAAATGATTTACAAGGATAATTATCAAAGGGAGAAACTTTTATATACCCATTTCCAAATCAATGGGAAGGTATGAAACGGAATAATTTATGGGGGGAAGTTATAACAATGTGTAAAACATAGAGTTGGAAGGGAAGTTGGTACTTCTAACTTGGAAGAACCAACATCCATACTAGATTCAATAGTTAAATTATTATAGAGTGTAGGAGTTTACCAAATAGTTGAAGTTATTTTTCAGCATCTCTGTGTACAATGATTATGTCTTATGTGATCTTGTACTGATGAAGGCATGTCACTTGCTACTCAGAAAACCGTGGAAATATGATCGATGTGTTACATGTGATGGTTTTCTAAACCGTAATTATTGTTTACTCTCAGAGGAATATATAACCCTTGTACTAATTTCCCCCCAAACAAGTTTTGTATGATTTCATTTTGAGAGAGAAGAAAAACAGAGTGATCAAGAAAAGATGAGAGAAAGAGAAAAAGGAGGGAATGAGTGAAGAGGTGAAAATGAGAGGGAAAAAATAAATAGAAAAGAAAAATCAAGAGGAAAAAATATTTGAGAGAGGATAAAAGTTTGAAGGTGGGAAAATGGTGAGGTTAAGGATGCATTGATTTCTCAGCAAAACCTTTTGGGACTTATGTACAATGAGGTGATTTTTAACACTAATGACTTAACATATTCATTTTCAACTATTGTGAAATATTTTTCACAGGTGCATGATGGAGTTATTCTTGATGAGGTTCCACCTTGTTTGATACCTATTAGATATATAGAAGAAATTAAAAGATCCATTAACAAAATAAAAAGTCTAAAGGATTATAATTAGTGTCTACCACAATTGGAGTTTTCTTACAGAAGGGGAGATGACTCTATAATACAATTTTATCCACCTCAAACTATTTTTTTATTTATCCTCCTTACCCCTATTTGTCATGTTTCATTGTCTTTACATGAAATTTTAAATATGGATGGAAAATTAAATGTTAAAAAATAACATCAGAAAGAAAATAAGATGGAGAGGTTTTGAAAGAAACAGAAGTCAAAGATCAAGATACATAGAGATGGAACATACTTAGTGATTGATATGATTTATTACGATATCACATTACAAGGTGTGTATGGTGATATTTTTAAGTAAAGTTTTCCAATTCTTCCACATATTTGGATGTAGATGAAATGGAGTCAAGGAAGACTCTTTTTCAAGTGTGGGAGGATGATGTGAAACTGGTAAATGACAATGACCTAATGGCCTATGTGGACTTGGAGTTCCAAGGCCCAAATGAGATGCAAGAATCCCAAGATAAATGGTAGAATGAATTTAGAAGCCCATGAACTTTTTAGAATCCCCAAAATCATCCATGGGGACAAAATGTAAATTCCAGTGGGCTATGGAAATAATGTCAAGATCTATAGTTTTGGAGTCATGTGATCCCCAAAAGACAATATTTGTTGGATATTTTTTTGGAAAGTCTTCATTAGACTTTATATTTTTCAATTTAAGGGGAAAATGTAGGTTTAACCTTTATGGATTTAGGATATTATACCCTTGAATATTATACAAACCCTTGTCTATAAATAGCCACCCCATGAGTTTTTTATTTCATTCAAAATTATATTATAGGGCTTATTCGTTGTTTCTCTCTTTTGTGTCATGATCATTCTTGATTTCCCCCCTCATATTGTTCATTATTTTCTTGTTAATATACAATTTAGATTTTTGATCTAAGATCACAAATCCCCCAATTATATGCCTCAAATGAAATGCATTGTTGTGTGGATTATCCATCACATCTCTCCATTGAGTGTGTTTTCTAAGTAGTAAGTCAAAATTCATATACATTTGGTTGAAAACATTCATCCCTTATCCAAACCCATCATATGACACTTATCCCCAGACCATATTTGTAATCCACTACCCTACATTGTGAATATTGGGCCACCCTAAGCATATCGCACCACATATTTCATCGATCGAACACAATGCAATAACTTTAGTCTGGGGGGGGGGGGTTAAACCCAACACTTGTTCTTAGTACCATGGGTGAAATGTGTCAGGAAGGTGGGTGGAGTGGTTATGACTAGTGGAGCGATAAGGCACTGGATGCACATGAAATGGGTTACTATGTATTCAACCTTTAGGGTAATAGACATTAATGTTATGAATGTTCTTAGTCCTTCACTTTGGGTCTCCAGGTCATGTTATGGGTTACCTCTTAACTTATAAAGAGGGGGTTCTTTTATAAATAAAAAGGGAACCCCATTTTTTTAAACTTATGTTGGGTTTTGAAAAATTATATATATATATAATATTACCAATTTAATACATATTGAATGAGTTTTTAAATACCTGAAGACAACCGTTCATGGAATTAAAAAATTTGGAAACCCTTAGAAATGGTTTCAAAATAGGTTTTTAGTATATTTAATACAGTTTGGGTTACTTTTAACACCAGCTACCACTCATGTTCTCCTTAGAAAACCAACTAGGTTAACCATAGAAGAACTAGTGATGCTTCCTCTTCCCACACCTATTTTCTTCCCACCACTACCCCATCTAAAATTACCTACTATTATTTTATTTCTTATCAATGTTATTTTTTTGTTTATATTGTTTTTTTTTAATTTACAAAAAAACAATTTTATATCTTTTACATTATAGACCTTTGTTCTGATGAAATTGTAAAAATGCATTAGAAATATGCATTATATGAGGCGTTTTTTATCTTTTGGCTCTTCATAGTTACTCTTGATTCAATACAAAAGTTTTAACACCTTTCCCGTTTTAATATAAAATTATATTTATTTATGCATTGAATCATTTGAAATATGTTTTGTAGAAAATAATAACAAACTTATATAGTTGAAATGCTATTATAATTATTTCCACCTTCTCTATATTATTAACTAATACAAGAAATATGTCCCAAAAAATAATAAATACTCATTTAAATATCTTCCAATTTAAATATGGATATAAAACTATTATACTTGACTTTACCCAATGATTATTAATTTGTTTCAAATTTATATTCAACTCGATATTCTGACATAAATGGAAATTTTGGATGGATATCTTTATAATGTTTATTTTTGGAAGCTTTAGTAGATTACTTGGACTAATTATTACAAACACATTCTTTTGGAATTTTCAAATCACTACCCCCCTCAATATCATTTATAATGTGACGTTTTTAGGCATATACTATTGAATAACTTTATGAAAACTCCCAGGCATTAGGAATACCAATAAGATGTTATATCAGGTCATGTTATCATGATAATATGTAAAAATCCATTCAAATTGAAGGTAACATTTTCTTCAGTTTAGTACTTCTTGGGGGATCACATTGATCATTGAAATAAAATTAGGAGGATTTATTTAACATGTATTATTTTTTAGGGAAATTAATTTTCTTGAAAAAAAATATGATGATGATGATTATTATTGTTTTTATTATTAATGATTTTTTATCACATTAGTCATGTTAGAATGGTAAACTAAATTTGTTGGAGGGAATATTGTGCACCTTATTTTTGGTTTTCCCTCAATGTTTTTTACAAGTTCTTGAACACCCACCACAAAAAATGATGATAAAACTAATTCATATTGAATTAAATATGTTTTCAAAAGAAAAATAATTTTTTATGGTTATCCCAACACAAATTTAGTAGTGTTATCCTTTTTCTAAATATTAGATTAATTTAAAAATAAGTGGTGTTTTTTAATGAATATCCTTTTTATCGATGAATGTTGTTTTTGTTTTGATATTTTTTTTCAAAAAGTAAGTGTTGCATCATCTATGAAGAAACTGATTTGAGATCAAATTCTATTAGAGTTGGTGGCCTAGAACCAACTACTTTGTACTTTATTTGTCAATAAATACATTATCACATCTTTAATGTTCTTAAGTGTTACAATTCTTGTGATAATATCCTAAGGATAGATGTTGCAACAAAGGGTCATAACGGATCCCTGTTATGATGAGAACCTGAAAGTGCCATAAAACTATTCTTGAATATATATTATATGATCGGATGATGTTATTTGAGGGACACAAATAATACCGGCAATTAGGGGTGAGGACTCAAAAAATATTGAGGCACCTTCTCATGGTGTGCGCCCTTGGTAATATCCAGGAGGATATTATGAGAATGAGACCCTCCAGTAGGAAATCCTCATTTCATAGTGTCCTTGCATGTTCCTATCTTTGGACGTGTGTATTGGTCCTTAGAATTTAATATTATTATTAATGGGAATTACAACTCACGCACTTAGATATATTGATAAAAAATATGATGACACACTATTTATAGTGTGGTAGGATTTGTTCAGTGCTTCACGTGTAATACTGCATTAACAGATAATGCAAGAAAGGATTTGTCCCTTCTGTTCCATAACAAAAGTTGATATCTCAGGCCCTTTTATGGAATTGATATAGACTAAATAATTTCATTTCCATGGTAAGTAATGGGAAAGTTCAATTCCATTAATTCAGAGAAAGATTAATCGAGAACATGGGTTAATGGAACTATCATGAAACCCGCTTGACTGGAGATATCATGACAAAGTTATTACATTTAATGATAAGCATTCGTAGGAGGTAACACGTTATTGTGGCATTAACTTCGTTCTCTGTGGATTCCTTGGAATTTTGCTAGACCCTAAACATGGAATTCAGGTAGGCTCTTCCTAGTTCAACTGAGAAAGAGGCATTGAGGGTCACACACTAAGTGTGTCCAAGTATCTCAACTAAATATTAATTTAAAAAGTTGAATAAAGATTAATCCCGATTATTGTTTACTAATTATTCAGGGATGCCTGATCACATTTATTTTGACATTAGTTATTCAATAGAATATATTGTGGGTGACGTAATATTTTATTAGTGAATAATACAATTATTTTTCTAAGAAATAATTTGTTATTACTCAAGGTTTAATAATTGTTGTGGAGGAAATAATGAAAATGAAAAAACAAAATACATGACATATAGTTTTTCTAGGGATTTTTGACAAATAATATTATTTATTTAATTAAATAATATTAGGTGTAATTTTCTAGGCACATGTCAAGTGATAATAATAGTCAACTGTTATTATTAGACATGAGGTCTAACAAAGGATTAAATGAAATGAATAAATTCTTTTGGGTATTTACTTCATTTTATTATTCTAAGTAATAAAAATCCCAATTACAATATACTGATGGACCTAACCATTATTTGGGGTTGTGCACAATGGATCTAGAGAAATTTCTCAAGACAATAGAGAATTCCTTTCTGCCAAGAACACTCTCAAGTTATGAGAGAGATCCTCCTCCACCAGATCAAAGAGTTCACTTTTGAAGCATCACTCAAGGCGATCGAAGGCGAACAATGAAAGTGGAGGCTCTTCCAAGATAGCACCCAGATATCCCTTCGGCGATGTCCAGAGATACATGGAGCACATGTGGATCTTCACTAGAGGAAGCCTACACTTGACTTCTATGACAAAACGATGGATCACATCAGATCATAACCAGAAACATAAACGAAGATATAATTCCACAAAGGTAATTCTTAAATTTTAATTAAATTAATTATAACTAAAATATGATGATCATATCTATTGTTATGTGACATTTGTCTTTTTTTCGTTCTTTTTTCTATTTTGAATATCATGTGTTTTATCATCGTGAAGGATCTTGGATTGATCATTGTTAATAGAAAAATAAAAGAAGGGTAAACCCACCCACGCACTTCCGCTGTTCCCAAAACCTACAAGTGGTATCCAAGGGGTCATATCATTGATTATAATTTTTTAGTTTTTCATTTATGATTTACGCATTTAATTATTTAGTTGTTTTAATTCAAGTTAATTGTTATGCAAATCTGAATCTCAAGAATTATTCCTCGTCTTTCGTTTCTCATTAACCTTATAGAAATGATCTTCTATTTTAATTTTTATTAAAATAAAATAGATGATCTCATCTAGAGGTTCCAAATCATCTTAGCCCTACAAAACTAGAACACACGATGTGTATTCGATAGTACACGCCGTGTAGTATAGGTTCCATGCATCGGGACTAGTCTTTCAAACCAAGTCGTGTGTTGGAGTCTATCTAAGTCTTAAATAACACCATGTGTTGACTAGGTATAGGTGGCACATGGTTTCCAGATTACACGCCATATGGCCCACTATACATGTCTTGTAGTCTCTTCGGGTTAGGGTTCGACCGTGAACCCCGTACATGGATTTCCCGACTGGAGACCATGTAATACAGACACTACAAGGTGTTTGGCCCACTGGATAAGTCGTGTACTCCAAATATTTCCAAAGTACATCTATACTCCATGACCCTAGGAATGTAATTTGTATGGACGGTGAATGATATCACACTCCACGTAGTCATAACTACACGTCATGTACTCATCCAAATTACACAGATTTAATAAAATTTATTATTATATTATACAAACCCTTGATATGTGTACCATGGTGCGAGTATAAAGATGAGGCACAAAAAATGTTTGGTCTTTAATTTATATGTGTTTAATTTAACATTTGTGTAATGTTTATTTCTACTCATTGGGTAGCTATGAATGGGAATTCACCAGGTTGCATCCAAGGTACATGTTATGTACAAATATTATTTTAAATGAATTTATTTGTTTAAAATTATGATGGATTAGAATATCCAAGAAATTTAGTAAAGGGTTTAAGATAAAAGGATTGATTAATTAAAGATAATTAATTGATTAAATCTTGATTTATCTTAAAAAATATCAATTCATAAATATATTTGCATGCATGGATTATCATGAGCTAGACTAGAACCTTTGTATGTGGATGGTTTCATTTAATTAATTTATTTAAATTAAATTTGTTGGCCTGAGAGACTTCTCCTCATTAATATATCGGTCATGCGTGCCAAAGATTTCTATTATGTAAATCCTCATTTTACCCCCCACTTACGAATGATATAAAATCATATGTAATGGTTTTAGATCCCATGAAAGTAGATGCAACTTGTGTTAGGAGCCAAGATGAAACCAATCCAAGGAGATACAAAATTGGATAGGTGGAAAGCTATAAACACGGACCCAAAAAGGATCAAGGTATTTCTCCCTTAGTTCTTGGGTTAGTTTATCAACCACTAGATAAACAAACCAATAAAACAAGATCATGATCATACCATCTATTTTATTTATGTCCGTTGCATGGTTTATTTATTGTGTGTGTGTTGACCCAATCACAAAATTAATAAATTAAAAAACTATGCAAGATAGAACTAAAATAAGACTGGATTATGTTTAAATATTATCATAGACATGGTTAATCACTTAAGTATATCCCACATAATATTAAAAATCATGTAATCAAAGTTACTATAATTGTAATTATGTATAAGTTAAAATCCCACAAAGAAATATTATGTTGGTATAACCTTCAATAATCATGGTTACAATCGAACCATAGTTCAAAGTATCTGACCAAACCTAGTTGGGGTGATTCCCATTATCGGTAAATTTTAATCCAAGGTTTTGGGTTGAAATGAATTGGTTCATATCAATGGTTTACTACCACAGTAGGACTTAGTGTGACCAAGAGGAAAAGGTTGAGGGAATCCAAAATAAAAGGATTTCAAGATTATGGAGTCCACTCATCAGATCAAAGAACTGCGAGTTAATGTATTTGTAATTTAGAATACCTACCTAAAACCCTTAATGTTTATTGACCAACCCTAGTCGGGGTAATTTGAAGGGAAAAATGGATCCTTTCCACAAGAATATTCAGGAAATATGATATTCTGAAATCAATAGTGAGGTCTATTGGATTTTGATAAAATAGTGGGGGACTAATAAGTATTAATTAATTTATTTGTCTCAATTTTATGATAAAGTACTAAATATTTTCTCATATTAATGTGTTGAAATGACAAGAAAAATGACTTCCAAAATATTATTGTGAACCATACTTGATAAAGAAAACCTTCTCACAAGCACAAATTTCTTGGAGTGGAAGAGGAGTTTACACATCATCCTTCGCCATGAGAGAAAATTGTATGTGTTCGAGGAACCTACTCAAGTTGTTCCTGAAAAAGAGGCCAGTGATGAAGAACTATCTTTCTATATAAAACATATGGATTATTCCACATATGTCTAGTGTTTCATTCTATCAGCCATGTCTAATGAGCTCTTGAAGAAACATGAAAACATGGATGCAAATAGCATGTTGTCTCACCATAAGAATCTATATCAAAAGAAGGAGAGACATGAGAGATATAAGATCTCCAATTCATTGTTCACAACTAATCTTGAAGTGTATGTGCTAGCTCGGCCTCATGTAGTCAAGCTTATTGGCTACATTGAATTCCTGGACATCTTAGGGATTATGTTCCTAGATGAGTTGCATACAAATCTCATCCTATCATCAATGCCCAAGACCTTCTCGAGATTTATTACCAACTACAACATGAGAAAAAATGAGAAGATTATATTAGAGCTTTTGACCTTAATTCTCTAGGTAGATAATGACATGGGGTATGAAAAACCCACAGTCCTTATAGTTATTAAGAAAAGGAAGGACAAGGAAGAGGTTATATGATTTATAAACGGTCTAAAACCTTTGATCACCATCCATCCAAGAAGGGGAAGATCCAGAGGCAGGAAAATGAAGGAGAGGTGGTGTGTTTTTCATGTGCCAAGACATGCCACTAGAAGAGTAACTTCACCCAAAAGAATGGGGATAGTACTGGTGAGTTCATTATGGTGTGTAATCTTTCCATTTCTGCACATTGGGTATTAGATACAGCTTGTGGGGATCACATTTGTATTCAAATGAAGGAACCAAGTAGATTTACAAATATTGACAGAGGAGAGGTGGATTATCGAGATTCCAATGGTGTGAGGATGGCTACATTATCCATTTGAAATTAACATCTTTCATTTCCAACTGGGATGATTTTGGGTTTACATAACTCTTATTACGTTCCTAGTGTTAACAAGAACATAATTTCTGTATCATGTTTGGATATGGATGGATTTATTTTCAAGTATGCAAATAAGGGTTGTTTTTTTATAAAAACAATGTACGGCATGGTATGGTGCATTTAAATAATGGTTTGTATGTAATAAATTTCTATAACCAAGTGTTGAAAATCAATAACAAAACACACTCACATGACTCATACAACACCCAGTCGTGGAATCACTGTCTTGGTAATGTAAACAAGAGGCGCTGGATGAAGCTCTACCAAGATGGTTATTTAGAATCCACTAAGCTAAAACCACTTTATAGATGTCATTATTTTTTAAAAGGTAAAATGATGAATCCATCTTTCAGTGGACAAGGTGAAAGGGCCAAAAATCTACTAGGATTGGTGCACACAGATGTGTGTGGACCATTTTCAGTAGAATCTAGAGGTGGATATTATTACTCCATTACTTTTACTGATGATTTGAGTAGATATGTAAATATCTATCTAATGAGGTATAAGTCATAGTCCTTAGAGAAATTTGGGGAATTCAAGAATGAAGTAGAGAATCAGATTGGTAAGAAGATAGAGAAGTTTCAATTGGATCAAGGTATAGAATATCAAAACCAAGAGATCATTAACCTTTTACGTGAGTCTGGGATTCTATCTCCACTCACTCATCCTTATACACCATAGTGGAATGGTGTTAGTGAAAGGAGGAACTATACCTTGTTGGACATGGTGATGTTGATGATGATTCATGCAGATTTTCAATTATCTTTTTGGGGATATGCATTATAAACTACAACATACACATTAAATTGGGTACCAAATCTGGAAGAAAATGGAATTCCCTCTGAGTTATGGAATTGAAAGAAGCCTATTTTTTCACACACACGTGTATAGGGAGGCATGGAATTTCTTAATTCCCTCTCAGGAAACAAACTAGAACCCCAAGGAATGAGGTGTATTTTTATATAATATCCCAAGGAAAAGAAATGATATTACCTATATAACCCTTCATACAAGAATGTGACTATCACCAAAAAATATGTATTTATTGAGGGGGATCACATCCTCAAAAAGGATAGCAGGAGTGAGATTGAATTTGATGAATATGATGCTCAAGATACACATGAGTTGGTATTGGAACAAGTTCCACAGGTCCCCATAGAAGAGGTTCCATAAACACAAGTACTATATAGGAGGTCAAGAGAGGTAAGGGAGCTAGAGAGATTTGGATTCCTAGTCACTTGGAATGGTGAATCATTATTTTAAAAAAATGATGAACCTCTCTCCTATAAAGAAGTAGTAAAGAGATTATAAGTTGAAAGATGGATAGAAGCTATGAATCTTGAGATGGACTTCATGTATCAGAATGATGTTTGGGTTCTGGTTGATGATCTAGTTGATGTAAATCCTGTTGTATGTAAATGGGTATTCAAGAGAAATATAGACATAGAAGGTCATGCTAACACCTATTAAGAAAGGATAGTGTCTAAACGATTAAAACAACATCAAGGAACTTACTATGATGAAACCTTCTCACCAGTTTCCATGTTTAAATCCATAATAATCATACTTGCCTTAACATCTTACCATGACTATGATATTTGGAAAGTGGATGTCAAAACAACATTCATTAACGGGAAAATTATGGAAGATGGCAATATGACACAACTAAAAGGGTTTTTTACCCTAGGTGAAGCCAAACAGGTTCGTAAGTTCTATAAATCCATTTTGGGATTAAAGAAAGCATCCAGGTCATGGAAAATTTGATTTGATGAAGCATTAAAGGAATTTAGTGTCATTAAGAATGAATGTGAGATGTATTTATAAGCGGTTTAATGGGAATGCAGTCATTATCCTAGTAGTATATGTTGATGACATATTACTTTTTGGAACCGATGTACTGGTCTTACAGTCAGTTAAGGAATGGTTGAAAAAGTGTTTCTACATAAAGTAATTAGGTGAAGTGGCATACATTATAGGGATCAAGATCATTCGTGATAGATCCAAGAGGCTTCTTGGACTATGTCAGGGTACATACATTGACCAGATACTAAAAAGGTTTAGTATGGAAAAATCAAATACGATATTAGTTACAGTGTCACATGGCCTACATTTTTCTATGAAAATGTTTTCTCAAACACAGCAGATGAAAGATAGGATGAGTAATATCCCATTTGCTTTGGGTATAGGATCCATCAAGTATGGCATGTTATGTAACAGGATTGATTTTTCCTATAAACTGAGCATGGTTGACAGATATCAACAAGATCCAGAATGTCAACATTGGATTGTTATTAAGACTATCCTTAAGTATCAGATAAGAATGAAGGATATGTTTGTTGTGATAGAGGATACTAGGAGCTTATCATCATATTGTATTATGATGCTAGTTTTCAAACAGATCAAAATAATCTTTTGTCACAATATAGATATGTTTTCAGTCTCAACGTAGGAGATGTGAGCTGGATGAGTTCAAAGAATCTATTTGTCCCCAATTCTACAGTGGAGTCCGACTATATAGAGGCTTCTTATGTAGCCACAAAATCTATCTAGATTCATAACTTTTTACAAGATCTTGATGTGGTGCCTAACAGTAATGATTCTGTCATATTATATTGCGATAATTCTGTAGTGTGGGATCTTTCAAAATAACCAAGGTCACATCAACAAAAAAAGAACATTCTCTAGAAGTATCACCACTTAAGGTATTTATATCAAAGGGGTGAAGTTGTTGTGATTAGATTGTCCACATAAGAGAATGTGGAAGACCCCATGACTAAAGGCCTATTTCAGCAGAAGCATGAATATCATGTGAGATCTAGCAGGTTAAAGGTTCTTAGTAGTTGGTTCGAGTCCATGTGGGAGTCTGTTGGAGTTGGTATCATAGAACCAACTATATTGTACTTTATTTATTAATAAATACCTTATCAAATCTAGATTTTTGTTCTACATGACAATGCATGTCATATTTTTCTAAGGATAGTTGTTTAACCAAAGGGTCATAGTGGATCCTTGCAGTGATGAGAACCTGAAAGTGCCAAAACACTATTCTTGAATATCTATTCTATGTTCGGATGATTTTATTTGATGGACAAAAATAATAAATTCCTTCCGAGATGGGGACTCATAAAACATTGAGGCACCTTCTCATGGTGTGCAGCCTAGGTAATATCTAGGAGGATATTATGAAAATGAGACCCAACAGTATGAAATCCACATTTCATAGTGTCATTGTATGTTCCTATCTACAGACGTGTGTATTGGTTCTCAGACTTTAAGATTAATATTAATGGGTATTACACCTCGTGCACTTAGATGTATTGATGAAAACTAAGATGAAGCACTATTTGCAGTGAGGTAGGATAGTTTGTGTGCATCAAGAGTAATACTGCATTAATATATAATGTGAGAAAGGATTTGTCGATTCTTTTCCACAAGGAAAGTTGATATCTAAGGCCCTTTGATGGAATTTATATATCCTAAATAAATCTATGTCCATGGTAAGGAATGGGAACGTTCAGTTTTGGGAAGTCAAAGAAAGAATAATCGAGCACATGGGTTGATGGAACTATTATGAAACCTTCTTGATTAGAGATATCGTGAAAAAGGTATTACATTACATGGTAAGAATTTGTAGGAGGTGACACGTCATTTCTGTGTTAACTTCCTTATCTATGGTTTCCTTGGCTTGTTTCAAGATTCCAACCTTTGACTTTAGGTAGGTTCCACGTAATTCCACTCACAAAGAGGCCTATAGGGTAACACACTAAATTTTTCCAGGTATCTCAGGTAAATATTCATTTAACATGTTGAATAAAGATTATTCTTGATTGTGGTTTAGTAATTATTCAAGGATACCTAACCTCATTTATTTCGACACTAGTTATTCGGGAGAATATATTGTGGGCTATGTAATATATTTATTATTGAATAATGAAAGGATATTTATTTATGAAATAAAGAGTCATTATTCATGTTCTAATAAATGTGGTTGAGGAAATAATGAAAATGAAAAAAAAAATATACGCTGTGTATATTAATATACATGCCGTGTAGTTTTTCTGAAGTTTTGTGATAACTAATATTATTTATTGAATTAAATAATATTATGTATAATTTTTTGGGTGCATGTCAAGAGATAATAATATTCTACTGTTATTATTATACATGGGGTCTTACAAATATTTAAATGAAATGAATAAATAATTTTGGGTAATTAATTCATTTTATTATTCTAAGTAATAAAAATCCCATTTATATTATTCTCATGAACTTACACTTTATTTGGGGTTGTGCACAAAGGATCTAGAGAAATATCTCAATATAAGAGAGAATTATTTTATTATAAGAACTCTCTCAAGTTACGAGAGAGATCCTCCTCCACCGGATCAAGGAGAGTGCTTTGGAAGCAGCTCTCAAGGAGATTGAAGCGGGAAATCGCAAGAAGAGGATATTCCATGCTAGCACCCAGAGATCCCTTGAGAGACATCCAGAGATACGTGAAGCACATGTGGATCACTTCTAGAGGAAGCTTGCACTTGGATTCTACGATGCAATGATGGATAAAATCAGATCGTGGCTAGAAACATCAATTAAGGGATAATTATATCAAGGTAATTCTAATCTTTTAATTAAACTAATTATAACCAACATATGATGATCCTATCTATTTTTTATGGTCATTAATTTTCTTGAACAAAACTATAATGATGATTATTATTATATTTTTTATTATTACTAATTTTTTATCACATTATTCTTGTTAGAATGGTAAAAGAAATTTGTTAGAGGTCATATTGTACACCTTATATTTGGTTTTCCCTCAATGCTTTTTACAAGTTCTTGAACACCCACCACAAAAACTAATCTTCAAATTACATTATATGGAATTCAATAGGTTTTTAAAATAAATATAATTTCTTTATGTTTATCCAAAAAAAATCAGTGGTGTTATCATTTTTTAAAAAATAGATTAATTTAAAAATTAGTGGTGTTTTTTTATGAATAATCATTATTATTGATGATTGTTGTTTTTGTTTTGATATTTGTTTTCAAAAAGTATGTGTTGAATCATCTATGAAGACACTTATTTGAGATCATATTCATGGTCAATAATGAATGATTTTATGTTAATGAAGAGCTTTCAATATGTGTTTTGATGTTTTGTAGAGATGAGTGAGAAGATGCCATCATAAATGGTAAAGGATAAGTTTTAATTGTTTCTTCTTGGAATATGTAACTGGGAAGGTTCAAGGAATAACGTAACTATATGTAATGATTATGGAGAAATTTATTGAGGAATTCATGGACATGTGTTGTGGGATGAAAATAATTACCTATAATAATTTTGTAAAATTTCATAAGATATCCGATGGGGAGAATGAATGCTATGATATTAATTATAGAAGGTCTTGAATTTTTAGTTGTTATAGAAAATATGACTAAATACAAAACTATGTGTATAATTCAATCCTTATTATAGGTACATCTATATTTGTTTCATTCATGAATCTATATGATTTATCTCTTAGTAACAAAAATATGTGTATGAGTGATTACAAATGATATATGAGTCATTATGTACTTGCGTATGATTCATCTAAATTACGTACGACTGATTTTGAATCTATGTATGAGTCATTTAAGCTATGCACATTTGATTCCAAATATATACATGTCATTTGAAGACTACATAAAAGTCATTGGATTTTTTGTATGGTCCATCTATACACTCTATATGAGTCATTTATTTAGAGAACCTTTAAGATTGATGTGATGAAATAAAATGAGATATTCATAATTAATATTTTAGATAAATAGGAAAGTAAAACTAGATGATTCTCAAGACCCATTCTTCATGGTTTTTAAAATCCCGATCATTCAAATTGATATTGATTCAAGAAAATATTGTTAATCAAGTTAATGATTGATATGTTTTCAACATCAAATATGGAATTTTCACAACATGTTGTTAGAGTCGATGAAAACATGGATTAATATTTCAAAATATATAAATATTTATTTTTTATGGATATTAAATAAATGAAATATTCTAATTCATAAGTAATATTTGATGGAAAACTTGATCGTGATTTTAGAAAAGTTTTAATTATGAGCTCATTAACTATATTTGAGGATTAGGGAATTTTAAAATAAAATATGGGAAAATATATTCACAATTTAGTTAATATTAAAATATAATGAGGAGAAGAATATGAGTAAGCTTTAACACTACTATTACATGAAGAAATACATTCAATTAAAACAATTTAAACCTAAAAATTCATTCAAAATAGAAAACCTATCAGTATCGAAGGAGAAGGAGGAATATGATATAATTTTTTTGAAATAGGTGAAAACTAATGTTTTCCAAAGTAGGCTAAGAGAAACATAGAGTACCACATGTTCAACAGGAGGAAGATATAGCATTCAAATTCTTTCTACTGTGTTCATGAATGTTTCCATTTAATGACTGTGTGAGGCAGTTAATCTGGTTATAAGGACCGAGTTGTGGGAGATGACATGAACCAGTTTGATGTTAGAAACTGTGTAATGCATTATCAATACCCTTTAGTGAGATATTGGAGAACATGGTTTGATGTAATATAAGCATATTGGGAGACTATGTCATGTAACCACATGTATTTGTAGTGGAAAAATCTATTTTTGGGGTGTCAAACCAATCGTGAAAATGAGTATCATTTAAATCCCAAATCATTTAATAACACTTATGTTCATGTGACTTATTCTTACACCATTCATATATGGTTGAAGGACACATGAAGAGTGGATCAAGACATTAACCTATATATTTGGATGAACTAAAAAAGAAAAATTCATAAAAATAGATAACTGATTCACCCCTAGTGATATATTAAACTTGGGAACATTAATGGGTATCATAACTCAAAAGGTATCCTTTGATTGGATCTACCATTCTAACCCAGTTGTTTTTATGAGACACACATAATGTATAAATTTGAAGAAAATTTAGAAGTGTCTTATATTAAGAACTTAATATCCATCCCAAAAAATATTCAAATAAATGTTTTGACCAAAATATTAATTACCAAGAATAAAATAGAGGCCAAAAAGCTGAAATAGACTTATAAGTATAGGAAGAACTAACCACTAATTGAGGTTCATAAAAGTTATAATTGTTCATCATTGAAATCTGCTAATAATGATCCATTTGAAGAAGAATTTTTAAGTTGTGGAGAGTATAAAGAAGATGATTCCATCAAGACAATTGAAAAACTCTACTCAGAAGCTAAATATTATGACTCTATTTTTTTTTCTTATAAGACTTTGGATTGTATTGATGACTATTTTCCGAGACTGGAATTGAGTTGGAATGAGATTACTAGACCCGATGATCTCACTATTGATATTATAAAAAATTAAAAATATTTAATATCACACATGAAGAATTTTCATTATATAGTATAATAACTCATAAATGGAGTCTCATATCATAAATATAAGACCATAGTTGATTCTGGATTGAAATATTTACCCTATGTGTGACCTAAGGTTGGTCAGTACTAGACATTTGGTTGAGGTAGTCATTAGGGGTTCATTGAATTAAAATAAATAATTAATGTTAATTGTTTTATTTTAAATTCACACAATCTTATACCCTCTATAAATACCTCATTATAAAAAATCTCCATGTTTATCTCTATATAAACCTCATATAATTAATAGGATCTCTAAGCATTATTCATTGGTGTATCACATCAGAGGATGATGGGTGATCAGACTGTGGTGGATCGAGAAGAAAAAAACATAGTAGGACTTATCCTTCATCTATGAAGACATTATTCACCAAAAATGGATCCATATCAAGACAGGGTTCATCAATTTTGTATTTTTACCTTCTGATTAAATGATTGAGAATTGGTTAATTATCTACTTCTTCTGCGATTTATTTGATCCTTCACATGAACCCTACTATCTTTTTGTATTCCTGATATGTTAATCCCCTATATTCACTTGATATCACCCTATTTATGTGATTATTGGCCAAGAACACTTGGCCAATGATGGTATCAAATTGTTCTTGTGTTTTTCCCCTCTCTGTTCACCGCGTTCATTGGCCCATGGGGTCACAAGTCAACATTTATGGGGTAGGATCGAGGGTGATTGAACCCCCTGACTCATTGAAATAACACAAAACATGAATATTTTATAAATTAGTGAATGTATTTGGAATATTGACAAGTTACGTGTGATAGAGACATGAATTGTAGGATGAATTCTACATCCCATGGTCATGAAAATGGTGTGGCATAACAGGAGTTCCCCACGAGTGTTTGGGTGGCCGGAATCCTACCACTAGAAAATAGATTGGGCTTGAATGACCCTAAATCCACATTCCTCAACGAGATTTAATGTATAATATTTCTTGTTTTGTGGAAAACATGTCATATCTAAAATCCATGTGAATAAACTTGGTTTCCGCCGAAGACCAGACTATACGAAATGCATTCCAAGATTACATTCTGTGTATCCTCCTCTAGATATGGTGCTAGGGTTTTTGGAATATTTAAGGATCACACACCATGTGACCTAGACCACTTACCATGTGAACCTCCCTGGGCATCCAATCCATGTTCGAGAAGGCACATGAACATGAACACTTTCCATTAGACACACTGTGTACTCTAGTAGTACATGGGTATGGGATAACACACGGGCATGTCTAGGTACACCACTAGGTGCACGAGCAAGACCCAGAGTACTTGGACAAGATCAGAAGCACACATGAAGGACCCGAGTGGCTAAGATAAGTAGTGTACCACTTGTACATGCATTCAATGATGAAATGGATTCCAATCAATTTTTATAGGATAACATTTCCAGTAAATGAATTGGGGCCACATTCTATGTGTACCCCTTACACGCTATATATTCCCTCTAAAAACTTCTTCCACTCATATCATTTACTTTGGTACTCTGATTTTCTCCCATGAGTAGCATATCCTGGTGTTTTTCTACATAGAACACTATAGTGGCCTTCGTTGTGGCATACACAATATGATGTGAGATGTTCTAAGGGTGATTATTGTTTAGAAAATTCTTGGTGATGGTAGAGATTGGTAAGGATCATCAAAGAGACACTGAGGTTATAAATCCACTATCTCTCCAGGGTGTGGGTTCCCTATACTATTTATATAGGTTGGTTTACAAATCCCCTACACTCGAAGTAGGTCCTCTATTTACTGATTGGAACTACCAATATTTGAGCTCTAGAAGTGTGCTAGTCCTCCATGAAATTCTATATCCCTCATATATGGATCATAGTAGTGGGGAGTGTCCCCTTTGCACATTTTATGGTGAGGTTTTATTGGATACTGGGAATTAGTGACAGAATTTTGGAGATATAGGTAGACTCATAATCTTTGCACTGGGCTATGAGATAGAGAACCCATTTCTCTCTCATCTAGGTTTCTTTATGAGCATAAATGTAATGGGTTTATATTTCCCTCTTTCTTTGGGTTAATATGAATACTTATATCATATACCTCTATTGATCTATTTTTTTTGGGAATCCTACTGAATATGTATAACTCACCCGTTCATGGTATTTTACCACACATGTCACTTCTTATGAAGCTGATGGATAGATATGTGGTGACCATGGTGGATCTTAGGGATACTTTGGTTTATTGACTGCATATAGTGGTTAGGACTTTGAGATCAGGATCCGGACCCTCTTAGTTTTATTTTTTTCCATTTTTTGTCAAGTTAGGAATTCATTTTTAATTTATCATGTATTCCCCCCCCCCTAATTTTTCTTTATACTATCATAATCTATTGTATTTTCATAGGAGTTATTACATTCATGTTACAAACTATATGTTACAAGAATTTATATTCCCCTTATCCTATTCATGTATATGGTTCTGTGAATGTGTATATTTATATTAGGAAAAGTCCTCCCATTTTATTTATGCCTTCTGGGTTCTTGTCGATAGTGCCTAGCCTAATAGAGGTGGGATTGGGGTTGTGGTGGCCCAACCTTCCACAAACTAGGTAAATCCTTGTGGGTTAGGTTAATATAGAGTGGTATCCGAGTAGTTTATTCATTGGGATTGTGTTTCGGGTTTTCCCCTTATGAGGAATTGGTTGGGACATAGAGAAATAATATCGAAGTGTCTCGAGTATGGATTTTAGTCAGATAACCCAATATCAGTGCAGTGACTAACATATCCATTCATTGGGAATATAAATACTTTCTTATCAACTAAACATAACGAAACATTGGTTGCAGGGAACAATGGAACATGCATCATATACAATTGAGTCAGTTGACTATCCTTCTAGATTTAGTTCCCCGTATATATGATAATATAACTAAGTTACATATTACATACATTCAAGATACCTCCGTGAATATATATATCCAGGTTATTGGCTTAGGATCATGATGATGATCCAATGAGTGATGAGGCCTTAGTTTATGATCCATTTTATAAGATGTTACCTCTCAGAACATACATAGAATCACACCCACCTTTTGAAAAAAAATACTAACTACAACTTAGGCTAATGATGTGTGTAGTCATAGTGTACTCTGAGAGTTCTAGTGTCAAAGACCACTGAGGTTCCATGATGAATTGGATCCCTAGGAAGTAAAGAATTTACTTGAGTTAGTGGGTTGACACTTCAGGAAGATCTGGACCCCGATAGATTAGATAGTTACATTAGCATCGAGTATTTTCTATGGAGTAGTAGATTTATCATGGATTCTGGTCACACAGAACTATGATGATATGATTCTCTCACGGTTCAAATTCAAGCAGCTTTTTGTTATGAGTGTTACCCCTCATAATTATTCTTAGTTTAGATCTAGGAGATTCTTGATATGCAGTAGAGAAGCATGACAGTTGATGAGTATTCTATGAGGTTCAACAACATTAAATGGTACTCCCTAGATATGGTATGTGGTGGATTATTCTGGGTAAGGAAGTATGAGAAAGGTATTCATACATAAATTTGATCCAATGTGGTCTTCTAATACCGGCCCAATTATAATGTAGTGCTAGGTGGGCTCAGGTGACTAAGAGATTCCTAGTAAAGGAATATTGAGGATGTGGATCAAAAAATGGGAATCATGTGCCATAGTCATCTATAGCTAGTATTAGGAATTAGAAATTGAGGTCTTGGTAGAGGATAAATTATCTTTCTTTGATTCGTATGTGTGGTTATATTGCTCAGGGATCACACAGAGTATCCAGTCATCCTAGAGAGGGGTCGTTCTATGCTTGTTATGGGAAAGATCACTTGGATCAGGATTTTCTGACCCATCGTACTAACTAGGATAGATAGACAGTAGATAGACCACCATAATTAAGGTAGTGTCATGATCAAGGATTTCCCATACCTTTCTAGGGATACCCCCAAAGAGTTAGTGTTGGATGAGGTGTATGATATGATTTGGATGGAGGAGAAGTTGATGGAGGAAAATAGAATAAGTAGAGACCACCACCACCACCACTAGGATGAAGACATTATGATTAAGGGGATAACGGTATGAGATGTAGTAATTTATAGGTGATGGATGTCTATGAATTGATTTCACATGAGATGATCTGAGGAACTATCTATGTATATTATACTCTTTAATCAGTACTATAAGATATAGGATTGAATCATTTCATCAACTCCTTATTCTTGGTGCAGGATCTGGAGATTCCATTTGAGACATTATCCCAATAGCTTTTCCTAGATGTTTTGAATGGGTGTGATTCGTAGATAGTTATTATCTACTAGAAGTACAAGATATATTTTGGTGGAGATATTTTCACATGGGAATTATTGGTCTTCATGATGAAACATTATTATTTCATATTGGTTATGGATTGGTTGTCCTCGGTTTTGTCCCAGATTGACTTTCATCACAGATGGGCCAAATTCCTACAGATAGATGGGATGAGATTATCCTTTGTGGGTGAGAGATATATCATGGCTAAATGAGTGGGTTTTGTTACCAGGAAGTTGCAACCCATCACCCATCAGTTACAAAGTTTATCCCCTGTCACAACATGCTCTTCCAGAATCTAGAATCCTTCGGTAGTGGAGAACTCTGTGGATGTCTTCCCTGAGGATGTTTTGGCACTACCTCAGAACTAGGATGTGGATTTATGCATTTAATTACAGCATACAAGAATTATGATATCTTCAATATTATATTTAATGACCCCTATTGATCTCTAGGAGCTTATAGTGCAGTTGGAGGACATTCTAGGGAAGAGATTTATCAGATCCAATGTGTCCCCCTGGGGAGCTCCAGTTTTTTTTTTGAAAAAAGAAGAAGTGAAATTGAGTCTTTTTGTTGATTATCAACACCCAAACCAGTTAATAAAAAATTACATGTACCCCTTATCTCGGATTGACATCCCCTTCAACAATTTGAGAGGTTCGAGTTGGTTCTCAAATATTGATCTCATGTCCGACTACCGTCAGTTGAGGGTTCATGAGGTTGATATTCCAAATAATAAATTCTGATGTTTCTATAGACACTTTGAGTTCTTGTTAATTCCTTTTAGTGTGATTAATTTCCCTGCTATGGTTACAGATTTTATGAACTCGATATTTCATCCATACATTCACTTGTTTGTGGTTGTCTTCATCAATAACATACTCGTTTACTTTTCATCAGAGTCGGAGCATGAATTGAATCTATGAATTACACTAGTCTTACTCTGGAAGTAAAATCCAAATAGTAATCCATCAAAGATCCATTTTTTTGGATATATAATATTTAATTTTTGGTGCATGCAATTTTTGGGCATATTTTAGCTATGGACTTAGTGAATATTGATATAGTGCTTTCTTGGGTCGCACCTAAGAGAATATTATAGGTGTGATGTTTTCTTGGCTTGGTAGGGTACTACATGAGGTTTTTGATTAAGTTTTATATATTTTAATCACTATTTAACACTATTACAAGAAAAATGTATCCATTTATTTGTAATTATTAGTTTTAGAGAGCCTTCGTGCAATTGAGGAAGAGGCTGGTCAGTTCTCCTTTATTGAGACTTCTGGAGGAGGGTGTGGAGTATGTGGTATTTTTTGATGCCTCTGTATTTGGTCTTGGATATGTGTTGATGAAAAGGTAGGAAGTGATTACATATGGGTCCGGATATTTTATACCCCATGAGTTGAAATATATGACTTATAACTTGGAGTTGGTGGCAGTAGTCTTCTCTATGAAGATGTGGAGACACTATATTCTTGGTGAGCATTTTTGTTTTTACTCAGACCACTAGAGTCTCCATTATACATTCACTCAGATTGGTCTTATCCATTGAAATAGGTTTTTGTTGGAATTACTGTAGGATTATGACTTAAAAATAGTCTATAATCCTAGGAAGGGAAATGTGGTGGAATATTCCCTTAGTAGGAAGCCCCATTCTTTCTTGGAAGAGGATGTTTCTGAGT
This sequence comes from Viscum album, assembly GCA_963277665.1. Classification (NCBI taxonomy): domain Eukaryota; kingdom Viridiplantae; phylum Streptophyta; class Magnoliopsida; order Santalales; family Viscaceae; genus Viscum; species Viscum album. The sequence continues at coordinate 1,059,597,907 of OY728129.1, forward strand.
AGTTGGCTTCTTTACATCTGACTTTGGTAGAGGTGAGGGGTTCAGATATTCTTTAGTTGAAGTTTTTGAATCTTCCCATTCATCAATGTGTGAGGTAAGATCAGTTGGAAGACATTTACTGTGAGGTTCTTCATGACCAGATATCCCCAGGTGATGCACTAGACAGATTCTATGAAGTATAGGAGAATATCATACATTTCTAAGTACGAGTGATAGTTCTAGCCGTGACGCAAGAGGAGGTGATGAAGGAGTTTCATAATTATACTTTACCTCTAAATCATGAAGTGGACAATATGTATACATAAATTTGGTCGTTTTTTTGGTGGACTAGAATGAGGTGGAGGGTTTCCATGTTTGTCTCTCAGTGTCACACATGTCAGCAAGTGGAGGCTAAGTACCCAGTTTCGAAAGGCTCCAAACTGCATAATGAGATCCTAAAGTGGAAATGGGATGAAATATCCATGGAAATTATGATATAAATTATATGGACATCAAAAAACCATTAAACCATCGGGGTAATACCATCTTAGGAGAAAGAGATCTATAAGCGAGCTCATTATTCCCATATTTTTATTTATCTTGTGCTTGTCTAGGTGAAAAAACATGAAGGAGGGGAGAACGTAGTGAATATTTTTTTACATTCAATAATTTTTAATATATTAAGGAATATTTCTAGATATATAAACTAAGTCGGTGTGATATTCTGAAACCCGAGATTGAAATTATAAAAATATTTAATATATTTAATATCATGTGCACATAGATTTCCTAAAATAGAGTAACAACTCCGAAATGGAGTATTATATTTGAAATCTAAGTGCTTGATTGGTTCTAAAATATAGGTAATACCCTAAGAGCAACCTAAGGTTTGTCATAACCAGATATTCAATTGAGTTAGTTGTTGGTGGCATGTTTATATAAAATAAGTAATTAAATTTATTTATTTTATTTTAAATTCCCATAAACTAAGACCCTCAATAAAAACCTCATTATAAAAATTCTCTAGGGATTTCCACATACACACAGGTAGAATTATGATAATATATAAGGGTTATTCATTGATAGATCACAATTGAGGATGATAAGATATCAGATTGAGGTGGATCAAGACATAGGGAATGCATTGGGACTTCTCATTTTTTTGTAGTGAATTCTTCAAAAATGATCAATACAAATCAAGGTAGGGCTCATAATTTGTGGATATCAACATATTTATTAAAATATTGAGCATTGATTAATTATATACTTATATTTATGCAACTCATTTAATCCTTCACATGAGCCTTGCTTTGTTTTTTCTATTCTTGATCTAGTAATCACTTTATCGCACTTGATATCATCTCATCTATGTGATTTGTGAGAAATAACACTTGGCCAATGATGTATCACTTTTTTCTTATGATTTTACCATCTCTGTTCATCATGTCTTTTGTTGTTGACCATTTCAGTCATAGTTGGACATTTACGGGGTGGGTTCAAGTGTAATCAAACCCACAAACTCCTTACGGTAGAATAAACAATTAATATTTAATTGATTGGAGAATGAATTAGGATGATTCAAGGGTTACGGGTGATGGAGACAAATATTGGAGGAATGATTCTATATCATTTATCCACAGTAGTTTCATGGCATGATAGGAGATCCCCATGGGAATTTGAGTGGCCAAAATCTAAACATTGACAAATATACCAGGTGGGAATGACCCTGGATCCACACACCTCGATGAGATTTGAGGAAGAATCAACTGTATTTTGAAGTGAAGAGGATAGATCTAAAATTACCAAGGAGAACCTGTATTTCAATAAGAAACCCAACCACACAACATGTAGTCCAATAAGACACACCTTATATCCCCCTCTGGCCACATCATAAGGTTATTAGGTGGAGTTAAGGATCACACATCATGTGGCTAGACCCACACACCATGTGACTCTCCTTGGGTGGACAAGCCATGTGCCAGCTGGAAAATACCCTAGAACCCATGTGGTCGGACATTCCACGTACTGAAAGAGCACATGGGAATGGGTTGGCCCCCAAGAATTTCTAGTTACAGGTCCTGGAATTTGGGAATTTCTTAAAGTACATGAGTATTCTCAGGTGCACATAGATAGGTTCGAGAGGCTAGGACACACCGTACACCACCTCTACATGCCATTTATAATGACATGGATTATAATCCGAGTCTAGAGGGGATCAAGAAAATGAAATGAGGTGGGTCTACATGTCATGTGGACACCTTATATGCCATGTATTCCCTTTAGAAACCTCTTCATCTCCCATATCCTTATTCTAGAGTAAGATTTTGGCATATGAGTATCCTATCATGTGTGTTTTTTCATATATAATGTGATGGTGGAAATCCTTATGGGATAAGAAATATGATGTGAGATGTGCCAAGGGTGATGCTTTTTTAATTGATGTTTGGTGATGACAATTATTTGGAAGAATAATTGCAGAGAAGTTAGGATTGTAACTCCCCTATTGCACCAAGGCATGAGTCCACAATACTCTTTATATGGGTAGAATCATAACTACCCCACACTGTGAATGGTTCTTATATATTATGATTGGTACTCCATTTTATTTGAGATTAAGTGGCATTTGGATCCTCCATGAGGGTTTTGGCTCCCTTATCTATGGAGAACAGTAGCTAGGAGTGGTCCCCTCCTCACATATTCAGGTGTCATTTCGTTTGATGCTAGGTATCAGTAATGGAATTTTGGAGCTACAGGATTACTCAATAACTATGGACTGGGCTGTGAGATAGATATTCTCATTCTCTATTATCTAGTATTCTTTCTGATAATATATATACTAGGTCTTCATTTCACTCTTTCTTTGGGATGATCTGACTACTTCAATCATATCACTCTATTTCTCCCTTTGTGGTTTTTAGGGAAGCATATCAGGTATGTATATACTCACCCCTCCATGGGATTTTCCTACATGTGTCATGTATTGTGAAAATGGTGAACATATTAGTAGTGAATTTGATAGACCTTAGGAATTCTTGGGTTAATTGACCTCATATTATGGCTGAGACTAGGAGATCAAGGGGAAAACTCTCTCATTTTTTCTTTTATTCTAGTTGTTTTCTGGTTGTAACTTTATTTTTGTTTGGGAGTGTATTTTTACACTTTTGTTTCGGTTTATACATTTATACTCTATTGTAATTTACTAGAAGTTATTGCATGCATGTTACACTCTAAATGTCACTGGAATTTATATTTCTCTACACTTATGATTGGATATAGTTGGGTGAGTGCATATAGATACGTCAAGAAAAGGCCTCGAATTTTATTTATGTCATATCAATTCTTTTTTACAACCCTAAACTATTATAGGTAGGCTTGGGGTTGTGGTGGCCTGACCTTACACCAAACTTGAAGACCCCAGTGATTCGGGTTGTTACTTTGAAGGTCATTTAAATAATGTTTCTAAAGAAGTGGTCACATGTATATTTGTTATTATCAAGGAAATATTTGATGAAAAAGAACAACTGGAAACGGAATTTGATGAAATAGAGGATTAATTAAGTAAGAAGCTTTAAAAGATCATTTGTCTCATATATTTTATGGAAGAAAATAAAAAATTAATTACACTTTGTATAATAATATTTTCTCTATTTGAGAATAATTTCAAAGGTATTTTTGTAATAAAGTGGTTTCAAAAATAATATTTATAGAATTCCTCAATGAAATTGAAATTTTTTACAAAAACATAATTAATTTTAAAGATGATTTGGTGGTGGTTAAAGTTATAATAACAAAATATCTTGATAAATATATCTAGGAATCAAGAAAAATGAATGAAGAATGGATCAAGAAGTTAAAGAATGACTAATAAGAATCATTGAGATTAGACGTGGATGATAAGATATACGAAAAAATTGTGTATCCTAAACACAAGGTTAAATTTAAGGATCATGAATCATCCATTGATCAACCTACAATAAAATCTTTGAAAAAGAAAACTGAAACTCTAGATGAATTATTTTTTACTAATGTTGTTGTGTTTACAAATTTAGGGATATAATCTAAATATGGATAATCTTCAAATGGGAAACAATTGAAAAGGTTTACCATCCCATCAGGGGTGGATATTTTCATATCTTATTAAAAAACCCCACGAATATTCCTAAAAAGAGATGTCTCCACCTAAAGACCACAAGAAATTAATTTTTCCCAAATTGCATCCACAAGTAAAAAAGAGGAGGCTTTGTAATGGATGAAAATTTTATCAATGGAATTTAACTTCTTATAATTATATTATATAGTATAAAACACACACATCACATTTATAACCTAATAAAAAATTACTCTCATAAATGAATAATTAAATAAGTGGTATTTATATAAATTAAAGAACCTATATTGATGGAACAATAAAAAAACCATTTGAATAGTAATATGACCATTAAAAAATATTAAACTGACAAAAATAATAGTAACCTCACCTATGAAATTATAAATAAAATTTAGGCATCTAATAATTTATTGTCTGATATATTTATATCATGGTATAGTTAAATAAATGTTTTAAAAATGGTAAATTATTGTTGGTATTTTCATAAGCTGTAAATATTTATTTACAATTTTATAAAAAATATAATTATTTAGAGAAAAATTCATAAAATAGATTAATAACTTAATATTTTGTTGTATTATAATTAAAATATAATTTTTTGAGACCCTAATTAATTTTTTAATGTATCACAAAATCTGTTAAAATATTAAAATCAATATTTATCGATTAAAAATAGATTTTAATTAAAAATTAAATTCCTTATATTTAGAAAAATATTCTAAATAAATGGATAGGATATTTTTAATTTTCACACTAAAAAATGGTCAGGGTAAATTTTTGGGATTTTTCTAAAATAGTTGAATTTTTAGTTAATAATGAAATAAAGTGATTTATAGTATATAACAAATACAGGAATTATTGAGTAATGGATGATATATATATTAGGTAAACACAAATTGGTTCTAACACTCATGAGTAATTTAATTTATTTATTCATAGATATCAATTCTACTGATAGTCTTGAGCCAAAATAATAAACAAATGAATAACATAATCAAAAATACCCCTCTCCTCCCATGATAAATACCACCCTCAACACCCCTTCCTTACACACCTTTAATGCTTTGAATCATGTATAAATTCTTACCAATAACCTTTGCACAAATATTCCCTATTTACATGATCTCATTTTCTCAATGAAATTCCAAACTCAAGTTCCTCAAGGAGGTTCTCAAGGAGACAATATTCAAGAGGTAAAATCCTCCGCCTTTCTCTTTTAAATTATTTCTTTATTTTAAATAATCCTTTCCTCCACTCTAAAAATTTACATGACAACTAAAGTATAATATATATATTAGAATTTTATTTTTTTAATGTAATATCAATCATCAAATTCCTTCTCTTCTTCTTTTATTCTAAAAATAGAAACATTGTCCATGAGGTGTCGATTCGATATCTTTGTGGAAGAAAAGTTTCCATTTTCCATTACCACCTTCATGGTTGGTCACAAAATCAGTATTATAGTTAAAATATGTTTAAACATGTATATTATATATTTTTTTTATTTATTGGAACTAATATATAACATAATATTAAATAATAAACCAAAACTAGTTCATGATGATAAAAAAAACGTCCAAAATAAACTAATTATTTTTTATTAACGTTTTATCTAACAAATCATTATAAAATAAAAAATGATATATGGGACCTTTTAAAATTTTGGATGTATGTTAATACCATGTCCTTCCACTTCTATAGTTTTTCTTACATTTTAAAAGAACTCTAATAATTAAACTCAAGGGAACTAATCATAAAATCATAAAATAAATGCTCCTGGAACAACGAATTTGAATCTCATGACTCATCAAAATTGCTATAAATAAACTTAATAAAGTTATAATAAATCATATAAAAGTATAATATTTTCTTAATTAATTAATTAATTAATATAATTTTATTATCCAGGACATTAAGGGAAAGTGCAGAACACTTTCAGACATAAGTTAAGGGATTATTTCCAAAGCTCCATTTTTTCCTTCGGGTTATGATTTCTCTCTCATTACCCCAATGTAATTATTAATTCTTATTACTTCATCATACTAAATTATTTTTTTTATTCTCTAAACATATTTACCTATCTCAATTCTTCTTTCTTTGACGTTAACATACATTTTTTATAAGATCCCCTTCTCAATTCCTCCCAATAAGCCAGCCTGAATAAAGGTAACATCCCAATTTATTAAATATTTTCAAGCACACTCAATAACTTATTTTAAAACACAATTATTTTAATAAAATCATTCATATTTTATAAAAATAATATCAATGTTTATTTTTGTTTTTATACAAACAATTATTCCTTTTTCCGTTTTAAAGACTCTTCAATATTTTCCCTTAAACTGCATTAATGTGGCTTATTTATAAATTGTCTTAAACACTTTTTTTATATGTTTTTACTTTAGTTGAAATAACTTATTATGATATATGAAAAATTAACCTTATTAATTTCCATGTATGATTTAAACCCATTCTTTCATGGAGACAATTATGATAGACCCATTAGTTATGCCTTATAACGTTTTTACGATACCTATTTCCTTCCATGGATAACCCTATGTTTTTTCTTATGTTTGATTATTCATGTGGCACACATATGAACAAACATTTTATAATGGGTGTGACCATATAGATCTCTAATTAATTGGGTAATTTTTAGTCTCATGAGACTTCATGTTGGGATATTGAGTAAACATAATTTTTTTATTGGACTTTTTCCACCATATGATATAGTCTTGGAAGTTAGACTTGACTCATGTTTATGTCATGTTGTATGTTCCAACCAAATTCTTATAATTCTGTGGTTACATGATCTGGTGTTATTTATTTTATACTTCTATATGATTATTCATGTTCCATTCCTTTTTATGTCATCATGTTATGCCTTTTAATCCATGTGCTATGATTTATTCTTATGTTTGTTCCATTAATAGTCTTTTTAGAGCATCCCTTTTATCTATGTATTCTCTAGTTTCTCTCATGATGTTATAGGATATCAAATGTAGTTAAGAGATCATTGTGGAAAGGATGTTATATTTTGAATTCATGTTTTATACTTATGTACCTAGTTCTCCGAAGATACTATACATTATGATCCTCAGTTTTTATTTGATGGTTAATTATGCTTAAAATCATGTAATATTATGTGTAAAAAACATGATCACTAAATTTGGGATCAGAGAATGGTCTAGTTATTTTTTGGGGATTATTATTAGAAAAATTAGTAAGAATACTAGGGATAATTATTTCACCATGTATAACCTATATTTAAACATTGGTAAGGAAAAGTTAGGATATACTTTTCATTTACAAGTTTATCCATTAATGTTCATTTTTTATTTTTTATATGATTATTATCTAAGAATTAAAGACCTATTAACTGTATATTCATTTTCTTAGTTGATGGATGGAAATAGGATAACCCATTCCAATAATCAATGTGATAGGCAATGTGATAATTTCCTTAATTAAAATCTGAATTTGGTGGGAACACAACCTTATAACATCATGAATGTACTGGCGCAAATGGATCATGTTATGAATAATGATATGAATTGTGTAGAACACCCTAATTATCTTAATAAAGACCATGTTTTGGTCAAATACTTTATGTGGAAAAGGACTCAAATATTTAGTGGATCATTCTATCCCCTCATCACAGATCAATGGATTAAATCCCTTGAGAAGATATTTTTTATCATCTAGTTCTCAAAAGAAGAGAACTTTGTTCTTCAATTCTATCATTTTTATGGGGAAGATGATTAGTGGTGGAAAATGATAAAAAAACATAAAATCTAAGGAGGAAATTTATTCTATGGATCGGGAAGTATTCATGATTTTTTTTCAATAATTATTATCCCCAAACTCTCAATCTTATGATAGAGTGGGGGTTCCTAGGACTATAGAAAAATGAAGATGATTCTATTAGGGTTTATAAAGTAAAATTCACAAGACATGCATGATACACCACAAAATTTGTCATGCAAAATGAAGGAAAAGTTGATCACTTATTTAGTGGAATAAAACCAAGTCTAGTAAAATCATTAGAAATTCAAGACTTTGACAGCTATGAAGAGGTTGTCTGTTGTGACTATATTGTTGAAATGTATATTGGAGACTCTCTATGGTCTCATGGGCATGGGGATAAAAATTGGAAGGTGGGGATTAATATGAGAGTATAAATAGTTAAATTCCATGATGGAAATAAATCTCAAATAACCATGTGCCAAAAATGTGGGATGAATCATCCTGAGAACTATCTCAAGGGAGCTAGGACATGCTTCAAATGTGGAAGAGATGGGAATTATGATAATTATTTCTGAGGTGATATGAGAAATCCCACAAATATAGAAGAATAAAGGATGATTCAGATCAACACTCAGCCTATAGTGTCGTGTTTCAACTACAAGGGACATAGAAATTATGCAATCCAGTTGCCTAAGCCAAGTGTTGTCGGAGGAAATCAATAACAACAACCTCCAAGGCATCAAGTAAGGTAATATCAAATTACTACTTCTAAGGTAGATCCCAAAAATGATGTGATGATAGGTACACTAGTTATTCATTTATGAATAGTGAACTTACTATTTTATTATAGTTATATGTATTCTTTAATATCTTTTAATATTTTTTATAACTATTAAAACACTACATCAAAATATAGATGTTGATTTATCTGTGAGAACATAAAATGGGGTAATTATTGAAAATGAAGTATAAAACTCCCTAATAAATATTTGGGAGATGAATATTCCATTAAATCTTTTCTTACCTCCTTTTTTTGGATTTTGATTCCATATTAGGCATGGATTGGATATCTATATACAAAACCAACATCAACTGTCAGAAAAGGGAGATCACTCCTGACATATCAAGGTACCCTCCAATTATGTACAAGTGTAACGATGGTGATGAATATCCTTAAAAATCCTCATCTCAACTGTGGAAATTATTGCATTATGATAAATATTATATAGCTCAATTTATTGATAAAAATGAGAGGATCATGCTCAAAGACATTCCCATTATGTGGGACAAAACTAATGTGTTCCCTAAATAATTTCATAGACTTCCTCCTGATCAAGAGGTTGAGTTATCAATTTAACTTATTCATAAATATCTTTTTATGACAAATAATCATTATAGAATGGCCACCACTAAGTTGGAGGAACTGAAAAGTAGTTACAAAAGAATATGGACAAGGGTTATATATTCATGAGATCTTCAATGTGGAGTAATCCAGTTCCCTTTGTCAAAAATAAGGATAGATAAATGATCCTATGAATTGATTATCAAGAGCTCAAAAAATCATGATAATGATCAAGTATCCCCTACCAAAAATATATTACTTTTTCGATCAACTACATGGGTCTGATTAATTCTCTAAGGTGGACCTTCAGTTAGGATATCGCCAATTAGAGTTAAGGAAGGAGAATATTTCCAATACTGTCTTTTGAATGAGGTATGGACAATATGAGTTCATTGTGATGACTTCCAGATTCACAAATTATCTATTAATATTCATTCAAATAATGAATATATTTCTTAGATATTGCGCCGGCAAATTTGTGGTAGTCTTTTTCAATGATATTATGATATACTCTAAGAGAAATTAGGAACTCGAAGGGCATTTGAATACTATGATAAAAACATTGCGAATAGAGAAACTTTATGAAAATTATAGTAAATGTGAGTTATAGATAGAGGAAGTATCATTCCTAGGGAATGTTATCATAGGAAAAGGAATATCTGTAGACCCTTCTAAGACAAAGGAAATCAAAGAGTGGACCAATCCAATAACTATAACAGAGCTCTATAGATTTCATGTCTTAGTTTGGTACTAATAACATTTTGTGAGGAATTTATCATAATTTTATGAACCACTAACTAAGTTAACATAGAAAGGATTAAAGTATGTCTGGATGAAATAATATGAGGAATGACTCATGGAAATTAAGAAGAGGATAATCACATCACCAGTACTCACACCACCTACAAGTGGAGAAGGTTTTGTGATATTTCGTGAAACTTAAAATAAAGGTTGGGGTTGTGTACTCATGAATAATGATAAAGTGATAGCCTATGCATCATAACAGTTGAAGATTCATGATACAAACTACCTAAAATATGATCTAGAGCTTGTTGATATGATGTTTTCCTTGAAAATATAGAGGGACTACCTCTATGGTGAGAAGTGTGACATATATACTTATCCCAAGTATATAAAGTATATTGTCACATATAATGAACTCAACATGAATCAAATAAGATTGTTAGAGCTAATAAAGGACTATAATTTCTCTATTCTCTACCAAATAGGAAAGGTATAGAAGGTAGTTGATGCTCTTAGTAGAAAAGAACCTACAACCTTATCCATGATGCATAATGTTAAATACCCAATATTCATAGATATGAAAACAATAGATTTGGAAATCAGAATGGCATGGAATACATATTATCTTATCCAATGATTTCACAAATATCTATCCATGAGAAGATCATGGAAGCACAAATAGATGATTTGGAGCTATAAAATAATGTAAAAGCTGTAAAAAAAAGGGAAGCGATAAGTGTTACACCTCGATAAGGATAGTGATATTTGGTTTGGAACAAGGATTTGTGTGCCTTCATCACCTAAAATAAAGAAGGAGTTGTTGGATAATTCACATCGATAATATTTCTCCATCCACCTTGGAAGTACCAAGATGTATCGTGAACTTCAAGAGCACTTTTGGTGGAATAATTTGAAAAGAGAGATTATAGACAATATCATAAGGTGTTTGGTATGTCAGCCATTAAACTTTTTGGGATAGAAGTCCAAATGGATGATGAAACCTATTTATATACCCACATGGAAATTGGAGAATGTCACTGGTAGCTAAAAACAACCAAAGGAAACAATGAGATATTGTTTGTGGTGGATCAACTCACCGAGACTACCCAACTCATTTATATTTTAGAAGATTTATCACTTGAACAAAATTCTAAGTTATATACAAAGGAAGGGGGGAGGTTGTATGGGGTAACACTTTCAATCATCTCTGATCATGATTCAAGGTTCAAATCTAAATTTTGGAGAAGATTTCAACATGATTTGAGTATTTAATTGAATATCTACATGACCTATCACCCTCAAACTGATGACCAATCTGAAATGAAAATTCAGATATGCAAGGACACGCTGAGAGCCTACTTAATGAAATTCAAATGAGGGTGGGATCAGAATCTCCCATTGGTTGAGTTCTCACATAACCACATCTTCAACTTGAGTATTCAGATGGCTCCATATGAAGCTTTTTATGGGAATAAATATAGAACTCCAACTTGTAGGGATGATGTTGGTGAATGAAGGATACGTGGACATGATCTTGTCTAAGAGATGACAGAGAAGGTTCAAACCATACAACAACATATCAATGCTGGTCAGAGCCAGAAAAAGAGAAATTCTAACAAATTTTGAAGGGAATCGGAGTTTGAATTTGGAGACAATGTATTCCTTTGAATATCACCATGGAATAGAGTCATGCAGTTTGGAAAGAAAGGTAAGCATAGACCATGGTAAATTGGCCCATTTTAGATCCTTGATCTCATAGGATTAGCAGCCTATCAGCTGTCACTTCCACCAAATATGGGTCAAGTTCATGATGTGTTCCATGTATGTCTCCTGAGGAAGTACAAACATGACCCCTCACATGTACTGAATCTAGAGGTGGTACAACTGGAGAATGACCTCTCATATGAAGAGAATCCAGTGAAGATCTTATATTATATAGAAATATTCCTATGAAATAATAAAAATCATCTTTTTAAAGTATTAAGTAGGAATCATAAGTATGAAGAGATGACATGGGAACATGAGGAAGCGATGAAGGAGAAATACCCTCACCTATTATTACCTTAGTATGTAAAACAAAATTTCATGGGAGAAATTTCAAAAGGGGGGAAGAATGCAATGAACCAAAATTTTATCAATGTAATTTCCCTTATTATAATTATTTTATAAAGTATAAAACACATACATCATATAGATAACCCAATAAAAATAATATTCTTATAAATGAAGAATTAATTAAGTGGTATTTATAGAAATTAATGAACCCGTACCGATGAAATCATAACCTAACCATTTGAATATTAATATAAACATTAAGAATAGTAAGACAACTTATAGAATAGTAACCTCAACTATGAAAGTATTAAAAAAATTATGAATCTTATAAATGTTGATATGATATATTTATATCATAGAATAAGTAAATAAGTGTTTTAAAAATTATAAATTATGTGTTGGTATTTTTGTAAGTCATAAATATTTATTTACAATTTTATATTCAATATGATGATTTAAAATAAAATATATTTTCATAAAATATGATAAAAATTTAATTTTTTTCTTATAATTATATGATAATTTTATGAGACTTTGATTTTAGTAAAGTTTCATAAAATCAGTTATAATATTAAAATCACTATTTTTTTTAATAAATGTTAATTTTAATTAAAAATTATATTTATCATATATATAAAATTATTTCCATAAAAATTAGTCCATTTTTTAGGTCTACATGTTTAAAAAAATTTAGGGTGATGTTTTGGGATTTTTATAAAATAGTTTATTTTTTTGTGAATAATGAAATACAATAATTTACAGCATATAACAAATACATGAATTATTGTGTCATGGATTATGTATGGATGAGGAAATCCCAAATTGGATTGAAAACTCATAAACCATTTAATGTATTTTTTCATAGTAATCAACACTATTGATATTCTTCACTCAAAATAATAAGAAAATGGATAAAATAATCAAGTACACCCCACTGCTCCCACTAGAAATACCACCCCTCACCACCACTTCTCCTCGGACCTAAAAAGATTTTAATATTGTATAAATTATACCCAATTCACTTACCAAGACTCTTAACAATTTCCAAGATCTTAATTTCTCAACAAAAGACCAAAATCAGGTTTCTTAAGGAGGTTCTTAAGGTGACAATATTCAAGAGGTAAAATCAGCATCCTTTCCCCTTTAAATTGTTTCTTTCTTTCTCATAATTTTATCCACTATCCAAATATTCCTTTTAACTCTAGTACCATATATATAATATAATTTTTTTGTTTTAATGGAATCTCAGGCATTAAATCCAATATATTCTTCTTTTATTTTAAAAATAAAAACAATTTATATGTCGTGTTGATTCATCGCCTTCATGGATGATGAGTTTTTATTTTACTTTAACACTTTCACGGATAGTAAAAAAACAATTTTTATGGTTAAAAAATATATAAAAAGTCATATTTTATATAGTTTCATTTTCTAAAATTTATATATATACATAATATTAAATAAAAAAACAAAACTTGTTTATGATGATTGAAAAAACCACCAAAATAAACTAATCATTTTTCATTAGTGTTTTATCTAATGAATAATTATCATATTTCAAAAAAATGGTACATGGGACCATTTGTATTCATGAATTTATATTAATACCATATCGTTCAACTTCTGTGGGTTTTTTTCCATTTTACATGAACTCCCATAATTAAACTCAATGGATCTAGTCATAAAATCATAAAATGAATGCTCCTGAGATGATGAAATGAAATTTTATGGATCATAAAAAAATCCATAAATGAACATAATAAAGTTATAACAAATAAAATAATTATAAAATAGGTTCATAATTAATTAATTAATAGATATAATTTTATTATCTGGGACATCAAGTTCAAGTGAAGAACATTTTCAGACATAAAGTAAGAGATTCATTCCAAACCTCCAATTTTCCTTCGGGTTACACTTTCTCTCTCTTTACCCTAAGTTATTTCTTAATTATTATTATGTAATCCTCCTAAATTTTATGTGTATGATGCAAAAATATGTACGAAGATCAATTTTTATTTCTTTTATGGGTAAATACATGTTTTATAAGGTTCCCTTTTCAATTCCTCCCAATAAGAAAGCCTGATTAAAGGGAACTTCCGAATTTATTATTGTTTCCCTCGGAATCTGGGGATGACCGCCTTGATGGGAGTTTCAAACATTCCGATCGGTTTCTAACAGGTTTGCCCATAGAACCGGAAACACCCAATGATTCCACATCCATTCAGACCTACCTTCCAAAGGTAGGTGCTCATTAGTTTGTGGACTGATGAGGCTTAGGAATTTGCATTGGTCGAGAGGATGGGAGGTCGGACTCATCACACCATTTTGAGGGGAATTATTGTCTACTCCGAGACACGCTTTATAGATATAAGATATGTTTTTGAATCCTTATTACATTACCATGTATAAAATGAGCTTTCCTTCAGATCTGAAAATCAATTATTAAATATGTAGGAAATTTAGAGAAACTTTTGTATGTATTTGAGGTTCTCCATCGATAGATAATCATCTGTATTTATTAGAGATTCTTGGTCAATGGTACCCTTCGACACATTTATACAGAATTCTCTTGGTCATTATGATGACCATGCTGGTTTTAAAGCCACTCAGTGGGGCACTTGAAGTTTATTTTCATTCAGAAGTACATGGATTATTTTAGAGTTGGGATCGAACTCGTAGACGGGCTACCTACGTATCCTTTGTTTAGAAAAGGAATCAGAACCCACGTAGTTCAAGTAAGGGAGAATGATGTTTATGATTAATGGCTCAAAGAAGGATTTCATAATTACTTTTACACTCTAAGCTCACGTGAGTCATGCTCGGGGTGAGAAACAAGAGGTATTGGTAAAAATTAGACAATTGTGCCATGAAAGATGCAATCATAATAAATAATGTGGGACTTATGTATGTATAACTGCCAAGATAAATGAAGGTTAGGATTTACTTTAGGGAAGAAATCCAGGAACAGGGTCTATAAAAGTATATGTTCTTTATGGATATTTTGAATACTCTAACTTAGGGCTTACTGCTTAAAAAGGAGGCCCAAATTAGGATAAGACTTATGATTGGGTTTTTCTCCTGAAAAGGAATCTCAGATCAAACCTAAATTTGGACTGGTTAAGAGAAATTAAGACTGCGGCTTATTCCTGAAAAGGAGGCCCAGGTTAAAAGATTTGAAAAATTACGGGACATGGGGTTTACTCCTGATGAGGATGCCCAAATTAGGGGAGTGGGGCTTACTCCTAAGGAGGATGCCCAGATTTGGGATCTTTAAGAATTGGGGCTTACTCCTAAGGAAGGGGCCCAAGTTAAGAATTATGACTGGGGCTTACTCCTAAAAAGGAGGCCCAGGTTATGGGATCTGAGGCAGACTCATAAGAGGATGCCCAAATTAGAGGACTTATAACTGGGGATTATTCTTGGAAAGGAGACCCAAGTTAAGGATTATGATTGGGGCTTATTCTTGAAAAGGAGGCTCAGGTTAAGGATTATGACTGGGGCTTATTCTTGAAAAGGAGGCCCAGGTTAAGGATTATGACTCGGGATTATTATTGAAAAGGAGACCCAGGTTAAGGATTCTCTCATCTTAAAGGATGAGGTTAAATGAATGAAATCTCCATCTTTAGTGACATAAATATGTGTAAATCACTAGGTTTTGAGAGATATTCCACAGAATTCCTTTCAGATAAGGAAGTCAAATCAATAAATCATGCCATAAATGGATTTGAAGAGTGTCTTGAAGACTGAATCTTGAATAGGAAAGGTGTAATGGCTTATGAGGGGTGAAATGGGCAAGAAAGGCACCCAAAAAGGCAGGGGCGCGCATGTCCTGGCAGGCATGCAGGTACTGCATGGGCGCGCAAGTCCTGGTCGTGCAGGTATGCATGCGCGACACATGGTGTATTTGCGCAACGGTTAACTAGCAGGGTAATACTTGAGAAACTCTTCATTAAAGCCTTTAGAATCCTCTTGAGGTTCTTCCAGAAGAGGGGCGCGCAAGATCTATTAAAGGAGTAAGGCGGCGCGCAAGTGTGGCACTTTTCCCTTAAGGGCTGGCCACTCAGGCGCACAAGTGTTGATGAGTTTCAACACTTAGTCCTTCCTCCCCCTCTTTAGATCATCCGTTCTAGGTAATAAATTACCATAGAAGCGTTCCGGAAGATTTGAGAAGAGACTAGGGCACCGGGAGCTCAAATATGAGTTTCTGGAAAAAAATCCTCCCCAAAATGGGGGGCCCACAGGGTCTATTTATAGGCAGGAGAAGACCCCGGGTGGTTATCACTTAGGTCGTGCAAGTCACTTGCCTGACCATAATGAGTCACACAAGTGGACTTGCGCGACTATGAGGAAACTTACGTGAATTATGGGAAATCTTCTCCTTGTTCATCCCTTTGTCGATTTTTGATATTTTCTTCAAAGGATGAATCACTTTGAGCTCAGATATTCCCCTTTTCCGATCTTTAGATTCTATGACGAAAGGAGTGTCAACAAAATTCCCCCCTCATATTTGGATCCGGAGAGAATAGAGGATTTGACTCTGAGAAAATCGAGAATCACAAGGAAATTGGGGCGCACAAGGTAGGGCGCGCAAATGAGCTTTGGGCATGCCAAGCCTGATGTGCAGGGATATGGCCCTTGATCGCGTAGGGTATGGCGTGCAGGGTCTCGACCGCGTCTATAAATAGAGGGCCTCACTTCCTTACTAGCATCCGGATTTCCGGACTTCATACCTTCGAGCTCTCACCGCGCAGGGCACCTTAGCCATGCAGGTTGCTCTGTTTTTCGGTGTTTTCCTTGATGTCGCGCTACTATCAAGGTATCTGGGCCTGCGCGGTGCTACTTGCACGGCAAATACTTGCGCGGCACATCCATACTTGTGTGCCAAGTTTTTAAACTTGCGTGCCTTAATGCCTTTTCCATTTTCCTGAATTTTTTTCACAAATTTTATGAAAAATAAATCCATTTAAGAGTTAATTTATTCAACTCTTGTGCAGAATCAATGGCTCTTAGACCTGGAATAGTTGATGAACTGGCTAGCATGCAGATTGATGACATGATGAATATTATTGGACATGATTACTATGATACCTACGACATCACTTTCCCAGATCTGACTAATTACTTGAAGAAATATCATCATAATTTCCCATAGAGAATCTATTTGTCTCTCTATGGTCATGGTCATCTGCAAGGAGTCAATGTTCCAAATGCAAAGAACTATACACCTGAAATGCAGCTGCACTGCTACTCCTCTATTTCTGTTATGTTGTGCATTAAGAGAAACAACAATGGTGTAAACTTTCAAATTCTTCCTCCATGTCATTTCCTTGTAGATATGAAAATGGCAAACCCATGGG
Organism: Viscum album; assembly: GCA_963277665.1. NCBI lineage: Eukaryota > Viridiplantae > Streptophyta > Magnoliopsida > Santalales > Viscaceae > Viscum > Viscum album. The sequence goes on from OY728129.1 coordinate 1,059,615,242, forward strand.
CTGAAATGTTTTCTGCTGCCGGTTGGAGGAGAGAAGACAAACATGGAACTAGAGCAATATCTGAAAAGAATAATCTCTCCAAATGGATATTTACTTCCAATGCTCCATTCTCAAATCCATGTATCCATCTTCCAAGTCTCTTGGACAGAAACAGAGTCATTGTTTGAACAATAGAAAATTTTCTCTAACCGAACTCAAGAACATTCTTTTACAATTGTTCCAAGAAGAGCTGGTATCACTACATCTCTTATGGTATCTAGTTTAATGAATTAATTCAAGGTGGTTGCTGATGAAGCTCGGGATTCTGTAAATCAAATGAAGAGTTATGTTTAAAGCCTCTTGTAATTCTTGAAGAAGAGAAGAGACTCTAGTCTGTGGATGTTATTATATCTTCTATGTATCAATGAAAAACACTTTCATCTTCAATCTTTGTACCTTCATTCTTTTTATGCTTTAGATTTTACCTAATCCAATGGGCCTAGTAAGCATAGTTTGATTTTTACTAGGATTAATGTAAATAACCCTACAAACTTCAAATCTTTTAATTGCTCAATGTTACCTAAATCATACAAAATGTATGTTTAGTGAGCTGAGAAATTGACTTTTATTCAGAGTTCCATTGCCTTTTGTGGGAAGTTTAGAGTCATGCACATCGGACATAAAAAGAAGTTTAATGTTTAAGGTCGAAATAGCTTTGACCGAAATGGATTAGAATTGACTCAATTCCATGAAAATTCATCTGAAAACATATTAACATACTCAAGTATGAGGGAAAATATGTAAGCTATGACTTAAGAATATTTGAATCTAAGGAATGATATGAAAAAGAGCTAAAATGAATTTGAAGAAGTAGTTTCCAAGAATGAAGTTACCATTATTTAACAAATGCGTCAGGGGGTTGAATTATGCATGGCCACCTAAGGGAATTGGGTGTATAGTTAAATAAAATAGTATCTTTTGGCTAAAAAGTCTGTTATGTAAACTGCTTATGCAAGGCCACCTATGGGCATGTGCTACATAGTCAGGCAAAGGAACTCTCAGAAATTTACTTTCTTAGTGCTAAAAGCCAGTGAAAGTTTATAGAGATTCAAATCTTCCAAAGTATAGAGTTTGCTGTATGGAAAGAGGTACTTGAATATGGAGAAGATATTTCCAGACAAGATTATCGAAGAACTGGATGAATATCACTCCTATAAAGGTCTGACCCAAACGTAGGTAAGAATAATATAAACCATAGACTTGAATACTTTCAGATCATGAAAAAGGATATGGGAAAAATATGTTAAGGATGGCTTTTTTTTTGCGGATCCCTACATACTGTCATTTAAGACAAATAATGAAAAAAAGAGGCATTCTTCCCAAGAATGAAGTTACCACTATCTGACAAACCTGTTAGGGGGATGAATTATGCAGGGCCACTTAAGGGCATTGGCGGCATAGTCAAATAATAGTATATTTCGGCTAACAAGTCTGTTATGTAGACTGTTTATGCAAGGCCACCTATGGGCACGTGCTGCATAGTCAGACAAAAGAAATATCAGAAGTTTGACATTTTTGTGACTAGAAGTCATGAAAAGGGTTATGAGGATCTGAAAATATTTATGGTTAGGATTATGACACATAAAGATGGGTATTGTTCAATGTATCCAGAGATACATAGATCAATTCTAACCATAATCATGTTGTGTCTGGGTCCTGAATTGAAATGTTGGACTTCACTACGTATCCCATAAGGATGATAATCAAGCCATACGTAGTTCTTAAACTACAGTTTAATGTCATGAGATCTTAGTTTATGGTCATAGAGCTTGGACCATTGTAATAAATAAACAGTTTGTGTCTTCATGGGGACTTTTCAGCCAAGGGACTGAAAATGGAATTTGGGGTTAGGCCCAAAGACTTGGGGCTAGATTCGAGGGACACTCGAATGTTCCTAAGTATCCCATAAGGATGGGAATCAAGCCCACGTAGTTCTATAAATTCCCTCTATAAAAATTTGGTTCGTACATGTGATGGGTGAAAGGGGACTTTAGTGCAATGATGGTTTAACCCAAGATAAAAGGTTCGGGCATTGCCATGTATGCACGCAGTCTTTGAAATGAAACATGATTGAAAAATCAATGAAAATAATGGTTCCCTCTCAGGTGAGGGTATCAAAGAAATTTGTAGTTTATTGTCATACTGGACAAAAGTGTTGTATAGTTTAACTTTGTATAACAAGGATGAAAGTGAACCAATGTAAATATATTGATTCTAAGGGCAGTTTCACGAATTAACATCGTATGAGATGGAGATGAACCGGCATGAAGAAATTAGTTTTGGGCTTGAACCTTGGGAGGTTGCCTACATACCCAGCCTAGAAGGCAAGGATCAAAGTCCGTGTAGTTCAATTAAAGAATGAATTAATGATTAAGTTGTTCTTGGGGACAACGACCTAAAAAATGATGCTGGGACTTACACATGGTTAGTGGCCCAGAGAGAGTGTTATGGTTGAGGATTGATCTAAGCTCACGTGAGTCATACTCGGTGTGAGAAACAAGAGGTAACAACAACCTTAACGATGCATAGTTTAATGTCATGTAGGACATATAAGGGGACTATGCAGTTTAAAGTCTTGCAGTTAGGACTATTGGTGTTGCACAGTTTAGTGTCATGTAGCAGAGACAAAATACAGTTTAATGTCAAGTAGGACGTATCACGGACTTTCTCTACAGTTTAGCGTCATGTAGTTAGGACGATGGGGAAAATAGAGTTGAACGTCATGTTGGATGAAAGGGGGACTATGTAGTTTAATGTTATGTAGGGAGGACAAAAGAGTACCCCATTTAACGTCATGTTGGACGAATTTGGGACTTTTTCACAGTTTAATATCATGTTGGACGAAAAAAGGGACGATACAGTTTAGCATCATGTTGGACGAAAGTGTGAATAGTTCAAGGTCATATGCATGGACTGTGGATGGTGAAATTTAAGGTCATGCTAGATGATGGTGTAGTTTAAGGTCATACAGGACCTTTGATGATTATGTAGTTTAACGTCTTTTCGGATGTAAGGGACTTTTATACAGTTTAGTGTCATGTAGTTAGGATGTCACAGTTTAACATCTTTCTAGACGTAAGGGACTTGAAAATAGTTTAGGGTCATATGCATGGACCATTGATGATTCAGTTTAAGTTCATACAGGACCTAGTTGTAGTTTAAGGTCATACATAACCATTTAGGGAACTTTTTCACAGTTTAACGTCGTGTGGGACGAAAGTACAAATAGTTTAAGGTCATATGTATGGACCATTTCTGTATAGTTTAACGTCATATATCAAGGACGAAAGAGGTAATTTGCAGTTTATGCAAAATACTTCTTCAAAAATATGGCATTGGTTGGAGTAGTGATGATTTCTCCATCCATTGAGATTAATGAATAAGCTCCATTGGAGTAGACCCTATGTATTGAATAAGGTCCTTCCCATTTTGGCTCAAGCTTGGGAGGTTTCTTTCCTGGTATCATTGGAGTTCTGAGAACTAATAGCAATTCTCCCTGAGTGAATCAACGAAGACGAACATTTTTGATAAAATCTCATGCTATTCGATTCTGAAAGACTTCCAAGTGGTGCAAAGTGCACAATCTTTTCTCATCTAACCGTTCCAATTATTTCAATCTCTTTTGAGATTGTTCATCTGTAGATGATTGATCACAAATGGAAACTCTGAGTGAGGTTAGTTGAACTTCAATGGGCAAGACGGCTTCCGTTCCATATACCAATGAATATGGAGTTGACCGAGTTGGAGTGCGGGTGGTAGTCCGACAAGCCCAGAAAGCATGAAAGAGTTTATCAGGACATGACCTCTTATCTTTATACACCATTTTTTGCAGTATATTTTAAAGAGTCTTGTTAAAGGATTCTATCTGGCAGTTGGCTGTTGCATGATACCGAGATGAATGGTTGGATTTGATGTTGTATTCTTGATACAACTTCTTCATCTCAGATGAACAGAAATTGGTGCCATTGTCCATCAATATGGTATGAGGGACACCAAATCTGGTAATGGTGTTAGACTTGATGAAGCTAAAAATGCATTTAGAACTGACTTCCTTGAGAGGTATTGTCTCTTCCCATTTGGAAAAGAAGTTAGTAGCAGTATGAATATACTTAAACTGCTTGTCCGTAGCCGAAGGGTAAGGTCCCACCACATCCATTCCCCATGTGGAAAATGGCCATGAGTATTTAGTTGTATGAAGCAACTCTAGAGGCTGATGATTGAAGTTGGCATGTACTTGGCATGAATGAAACTTCTCTGGGAAATCGACACAATCTCGTATCATTGAAGGCCAAAAGTATCCAAGCCTTAGAATCTGATCAGAATGTCTATGTACAGACTGGTGGGAACCACATACTCCTACATGAACTTCCTTCATGACAGCCATTGTCTCTTCACCATCAATGCATCTGAAGATAACTCCATCAAAACCACGTTTGTAGAGAATTTCTCTAGGTGATATGGGCTATCATAAAGAGTAAAATTAACCACACGTCACTGAATTTGTTCATTATCAGCTCTATCAGGTGGAAGTGTTCCATTTTGAAGGTATTCCCTAATAGGTGACATCCATCCTGTAGTATGACCATACGGTTCAGGGATGGTACAAATTTCTTTAATTTCCTCTGTTCTGATTCGAACATAAGGTGAAATTACAGGTTAGTGGGCAATACTAATGGTCGTCTCATCCCGATTTGGATCTTCCAGAGCAGTGTCTATATTAGCAAATGCATCAACTTGAGCATTTTGTGATCTTGGGACATAAGAAAATGTCGGTTCCAAAGGGAATTCCGCCATTAACTCTCTGACATAATCATACAAAGGTATTAGTTCTTCTTTTCTAATGGCATAATCCCCATTGACTTGTTTGATTATCAGATCTGAATCACCTTTCACTTTTAAGTGATTCACTTGTGCTTGAAGTGCTAATTCCAAACCTATGATGAGAGCTTGGTATTCTGCTTCATTATTGGTACCACCTTCCCACAATAAGAAGGAATAAGGTAACACTACCTTTTCTGGAGAAATGAGCACAATTCCTAAGCCAACTTTGTTGAATTTAGGATTTTCCATTTTCCTCCCTGTTGGACTTCTGGAATGTAACGCCCTGACACCAGTTACCCAGAGTTGGTGCATTATTACATAACATTGTCATGATCACAAGAAAGATCAAATCTCGAAAGACCGATTGGTTTAGTAGCCTTGGAAACACTAGATATATTCATAAAGTTTTACATTATATAATGAAGTGAAAAACTACTACAACAACATATTGTCTCCATAATCCACACTATTATCCCCTCATAATATCCCTGCAGGTCATTCATAATTTACTTCTTCACATCCTAGGAAAAATAAAACATAGAAAAGGGGTGATCTCAAATGCCCAGTAAGGATAACAATATAGCGGAAACTTTCATAAATAAGAATAAACATTTAAGGCAATGTATAACTAAAACAAAAGCCTTTTAAACTTCAACTTCAACATTGTATGGAAAAAATAAAATGAAATAATTCCATTTACTTATTCACATGGATATTCTACTAATCGAATAATCACATGAAATATCAATAACCACTTTCATAATGATGGAATGCATAATGCCAGACTATCATAACCACATAGCCAAGGCCTCGTGCCAAGACTACAAATAAGATTTTGCCAAGGCCTTGTGCCAAGACACTAGTTTGTCTCATAAGACCTACCAATGCATCGAGGAGCTATAGCGGGCTCCACCCATCACATATTAAGTCTAATGCATTCCCATATGAAAAGGTTTAAACATAACATAAACATTCGTAGTAAAACTAGCATATGAAATTTCAGTACTTTCACCATAAACCATGAATGGTATAAAAATATAACATCCACAGTCAAACATATCACAAAACCTTCAATAAAATATAGATGTTTTGTATCATAATAAATCAACTTTAAATAAGCATAAAATCCATCAAAGGATGTTGACATATATGAAATCAAAATTCTTTTTAAAGAAATATCCCTTTCTATTATGAAATCATTTAAGGGTCTTGTATTTATGAAATTAAACATTTTCTTTGAAAATATTTTTATAGGCTTGTAAGGGAAGCATTGACGATTTTATAACGGCGGAAAATAGCCGCACCCGCCGTATAAGTTAAAAAAACATTCTTACATTAATTTTGTCGAAAAGGATAAAAAGAACCTTGTTTGGAAAACGACGGAAAGATTCCTTTATAAACTTCTTATAAAAAGTCAAACAAGGTTATAAATGACTTTAGCCGATATTCTAGTAAATAGTAAAAAATGATTTGAAATTCATTTTTAAGAAACATGGATGTGGATGATAAAGAGATCCCAGTAGATTATTACGTATAAACAACCTCGGATAATGAAGAGATTTTGAATTAACCCTTACCTTGTACTTTTCCTTGGTTGGGGTAGGTTAACCTCCTGTATAATGGTGAAATAATTGTTACTAAATTATACAAGAATCATATACATTAATATGATATCATATATGATCTTTTAACATTGATTTGTTAATAATATCTTAGTATTATCGTTGTTTCAGGTGTTAACTTACTCGTTTTCTTTTATATGTTTTGTTACATAAGCCATGTTTTTAATGGATAGGTTGTATATTATTCATATCTATAATGATATCAAGTCATTAAAAATCATTTTTAAATCATCAAATGATAATTATACTTGAATGGATACGATGGAGAATGAATCTCATCGCGTTCGTGGAGACGGTAGTCCGTACGTACGCACGAGCGACAATATCATTCTTTTGATATTAAAATAATATATAAATGGATGTTATATCATATATACAGAATCATTAATATGTTATACTTATTATTTACATGAGTTACACATCATTGTTATACCCATCCAAATAATAATATATTGAATAACAATTACACCACGACGTGGAGACGGTAAGCCGTACGTACGCACGTATGGTGACATGTTATTCAAAGGGTGGATAGAATACTGAATATGGTTTTAACATATTTATAATAACATCACAGTATATATATGATATTGGAGTTATTATTTTATAATGGTAATAACAAAGGAAGAAGAAGTGGAAGAAGAAAGGAACATGGAAAAGGGTGGTGAAATCATTACCTCTTCTTCGGGTTCTTCCTTTTGATTTGATCAAAAGGGCTCAATAGGATGGAATTCTGATCAAACTAAGGCCTCGAGGTTGTAGTGAGGGAATTTGGGAGAGTATTTGGGCAGAGTTTGGCCGATCCAAAAGCCTTTGAAGGTGTGAAGAAATTAGAAGGACGAGTGCCCTTTTATAAGAGGGGTGAGGGGCACCTTTGGAAAAGCTAGAAATATTAATTTATAATAAATTCATATTCGGTTTATAATGGCTCCAAAATTTATTATTTAAATTTTAAGGTGGGGATAGTTCGAGAACCACTCAACCAATAGAATTTAGACTAGTTTGGGTCATTATATTATCCTTATCTTTAAGTATTAACTCTAAGTTAATTAGTTTCACTTTTACAATGTCTCTTTGTATTTTTATATTATATGGTTAATAAACTTACCATATACATCCAAGAGACCCCCAAGTGGTCCATTAATGATGCACCTATCATGGTATAAGTCCCTTGGCCGAAAGGTAGATTTTTAGGAATTTAATATCAATTAATAATATAATATTTTTTAAAAAAACTCTTTTATGTCAATTTTGACACTATTCAATAATTGATTTTTGTAAAAATCATAAAAGAATTATTACTTCGAACAAAGTTAATTGACGGAATCCCACAATTTCATATTAACCTAGAAAATTAGTGTAATTCATAAAAAGTCTCAAATTATATTTATATGGGTATTTATAATATCAATTATTATAATTTTTTATTAATTAGGTAATTACTACATCATCATTGTGTCATAAATAAATTAAATTATTTAAGGTCTAAAAATTATAAATATAATATAATTATGTAGGAAATCTTTTTAGCTTTCTAATTAATATTTACAATTGAATTTCTCTTATGCATAACCCTATATTAAAAATGTTTTAGTAAATAAACTTTTATTTTAACTCTTTTAATTCTTCTTTGAATTAAATAATAATAAATGTCCTAATCTAATCCAAGTGGACCTAAATGATAATATTTTATTCCTAAGGTTGTTTTTGGTCGAGATACACTTGTCCAATAGAATTAGGACATGTGTTAGGGTAATATTAATATCATTTTTACCCTTAATTACCCTATTTACTTTTAACCGTGGTAAATAAAAGTAAAAAGTTACTATTCACCAAAAATTATTTTCATCTCATTGAACAACATTTCACTTCATGATATTAACCGTGTCTCTTGGATTTTTGAAATTCCATTCACAGAAGCGGTAAAATTAAGTTTTATGAAAAATTCAGTTTTTTTAACTACCACTTAGTAGTTTCAGTATTCATCAAAAATTCATGTTTTTCAGAACAATGCCAAAATTTCACCCTAAGCTATAATTGATATTCCAAATTCAAAAATGATGTATATTTTACAAAATTCCAAACATATAAGTTGCATTAATTAATTTTATAATTAATTCCCGATGTCACAACAAATAGCGTGTTTTTAAGAAACAATATATACCAAAAGATTGACAATTGTTTAGGTCCAATTTCAAAGTGAAATTATTTCTAATGAACACCATTGGATAAAATGGTAAAAATATATTATAATTATAATTTAAAACCACTCAATAATATAATTTATCACTATAAATTATTTTGATTAAAAAAGTTGTTTTTAAGTATTTTTCACTATTCATAAAAATTTGAAGTTCTCAGAAAAATACCAAAAAATCATCTTAGGATAATTTCGATATTACGAAACCAAAAATGATGTCCATTTTTAAATATAAAATATATATAATTTCAAAAAGTAGGTATTACTATTCATAATGGCTAGTTTGATTGGTTGTGGTTTGTTAGAACTCGATGTCGCGTACAACACACGCTGTCGCATTATTCAAAGAGAAGCGCACCGTAGAAGCTTGGGGTTTTACATTCTCCCCTCCTTCAAATAATTTCATCCTCAAAATTTCCAAAATACTACCGCATGAAAAGACTCGGGTAGTTCTTCATCATAAGTTCCTCGGGTTCCCATGTTGCCTCTTCCATCTTATGGTTTCTCCACAAAACTTTTACCAGACGCGTCGCCCGGTTTCTCAGTACTTGTTCTCTCGAATCAAGAATCCTAACGGGATCTTCACAATAAGACAGATCGGGTTCTAGTTCTAGATCCTCATAGGTGAGTACATGCGTTGGGTTAGACATGTATTTCCTCAACAGAGATACGTGGAACACATCTCGAACTTTGGAGAGACTTGGCGGCATTGCCAATCGGTAAGCTACAACCCCAATTCGTTTTAGAATTTCAAAAGGTCCGATGTACATGGAACTCAATTTACCTTTCTTACCAAAACGTATGACTCCCCTCTATGGAGATACCTTCAAGAAAACATAATCACCGACTTAAAATCCCAAATCCTTCCTTCGATTATCATGATAGCTCTTCTGCCTACTTTGAGCTGCTTTGATGTGATTTTGGATTACCTTTACCTTTTCCATCGTTTCCTCCACTAGTTCTAGACCTACAAGTTTTCTTTCACCAACGTCATCCCAATAGGTTGGTGTGCGACATCTCTTTCCGTATAACGCTTCATATGGTGCCATCTGAATACTCGAATGGAAGCTATTGTTATAGGAAAATTCTACCAGAGGTAAATAATGATCCCACATACCCTGAAAGTCAAGTGAGTAGGATCTCAACATGTCTTCTAAGGTTTGAATAGTCCGTTCTGATTGTCCTTCTGTCTGAGGGTGGTAGGCAGTGCTCAAATGAAGTTCAGTATCCAGGGATTTCTGAAGACTCTTCCAGAATCTTGAAGTAAAACGGGGATCACGATTAGAAACAATTGATAGGGGTACTCCATGAAGTCTCACAACTTCACTAATATATAGTCTTGATAGACGTTCCAGTGGTAGATCTTCTCTTATAGCAAGAAAATGTGCTGACATGGTAAGACGATCAACAATAACCCATATTTCATCGTTCCTTTTAGGAGTCTTTGGTATCCCCATGAAAAAGTCCATCGTAATATTGTCTCATTTCCACTCCGGTATGGGAAGAGGTTGCATGACTCCTCCAGGGTGTTGCCTTCTAGCTTTCACTTGTTGACAAACCATACATCTTGACACAAAATCAGCAATCTCCCTCTTCATGTTGTCCCACCAAAAATGTTCTTTCAAATCTAAATACATTTTGGTGCTCCCAGGGTGTATAGAGAAATTGGAACTATGAGAATCATCCAGCAATTCCCTTTTTAGATCAGGTATATCAGGAAGACAAAGTCTCTTCCCAAATTTCAAAATTCCATCTTCATACACAAAGTCTCTCAATCTCCCATCATTCACAGCTTTAATCATCTTTTGAAATTCTTCATCATCGGTCTGAGAACTCTTAATCCTTTCTAGTAAAGATGGTTTGGCAACCATTTAAAAATGCATTGATTTTTCACCTTCCCTGGTTATTCCCATGTCCATCTTCACTAGATCCATGAAAATTTGATCCCTTTCAATTCTAATATTGTTCAAAACTCCATGATATTTTCTGCTCAAAGCATCTGCCACCTTATTTTCCTTCCCCGGGTGGTAGTGTATCTTGAAATCATAATCCTTAAGTAATTCAAGTCATCTCCTTTGCCTCATGTTGGGTTCTTTTTGTGAGAAAATATACTTCAAACTCCTGTGATCAGTATAAATCTCACATTTTTCACCATAGAGGTAGTGCCTCCATATCTTCAAGGCAAAGATCACAGTTGATAACTCGATATCATGAGTAGGATAGTTTTGTTCATGAATTTTCAACTGTCGTGATGCATAGGCAATAACCCTATCATTCTGCATAAGGACAAAACCAACTCCTTTCTTCGATGCATCACTGTAAATAACGAACCCATCATTCCCCGATGGTAGAGTAAATATACGAGCATTGATTAATATTCTCTTCAGTTCTTCGAAACATTATTCACACTCTTTTGTCCAAACAAATTTAACCCCTTTACGTGTGAGCTTAGTTAATGGGTTAGCCAATCGGGCAAAATTCTGGACGAAACATTGATAATAACCTGCTAAACCAATAAAACTACGTAACTCAGTTATACTCGTAGGTGCTGGTCATTCTTTGATTGCCTTAGTATTAGAAGGATCAATAGAGTTTCCATCTTTAGAGACAATATGACCAAGAAATGAAATCTCCTGAAGCCAGAATTCACACTTGCTAAACTTCCCATATAATTCATGTCTTCTCAGAGCCTTCAAGATAATGCACAAGTTATTTTAATGATCTTCATAGCTTTTTGAGTATACCAAGATATCATCAATAAATACCACCACAAATTCATCGAGATACTCCTTGAAAAATCTATTCATCAGATCCATGAATACAGAGGGTGCATTAGTCAATCCAAAAGGCATTACAGTAAACTCGTAATGCCTGTACCTGGTTTGAAATGTTGTCATCGGAATGTCTTCCTTCTTCACACACAACTAATGGTATCCATATCGAAGGTCAATCTTTGAAAAGTATTGGGCTCCATTTAGTTGGTCAAATAAATCATCAATGCGAGGTACGGTATACTTTTTCTTTATCGTTATAGCATTGGTCTCCCTATAGTCAATAAATAACCTCATAGATCCATCTTTCTTTTTAACAAAAAGAACAGGGGCTCCCCATGGAGAAACCCTAGGGCGAATAAATCCTTTATCACTCAATTCCTCTAGTTGTTTATTTAGTTCAACTAATTCTATAGTGTCCATTCTATAAGGGGTCTTCGATATAGGCCTTGATCTAGGAATTAAATCAATTGAAAATTCAACTTCTCGTTCTGGAGGATGTCCAGGTAAATCTTCCGGAAATACATCTACAAATTCTTTCACAATAGGTACATCCTCTATTTAAACATTCCTTTCCTCACCCAGAGTTATTTCATTTTCTTACTCCTCAATAATTGAATTTAGTTGAGCTACTGGGGGTGGATCTAGATAAGAATTAGGTTGTGACGATTCGGCTCTAAAGATAAGTTGTTCATTATCATCATCATAAAGAATCGTAACCTCTTTCTTCTTACAATAAATCATCACATCATAGTCCGAAATCCAGTCCATATTGAGGATTATATCAAACTCAATCATAGGTATGACGATGAGATCAGCAGATAAAGAACATTTATGTGCTCTAATGGGGATTGATTCACAACACTTTGTTGCAATGATACTTCCCTTAGGAGTTTTAACTGACAACTCCCTTGTTAAATCAAATTGGAAATATCTAATTTTCTTAGAAAACTGGGAAGATATGAAACAATGCGATGATCCAGAATCAAATAATGCATTTTATAAACTTGAGGAAACCATTAAATTACCTGCCACCACGTCTTTCAGAGCTTCTACCTCAGCAGTAGTGATAGCATAAGTTTGGCCTTGATCCCTTGGCATTTTCTGGGGTATGTTCCCCTGATTCTTAGGACATTCATTTGCATAATGCCCCATCTCCCTGAAATTGTAGCACTGAACATTGGTAGCTTCCTTCTTCCCTTTTCAATCATGAGCTTGGTGGCCTTTTTCACCACAAATGTAACAGACTCATGTTCCTTTCAAGAAAGTACCGGGGTGTTTCTTACCACATTTACCACAGGATGGATATTAAACCTTTCCCTTCTTCCCCTTATTTCTATTACCAGATTGATCAGCAGGCCTATTCTTCTCTTTCTTTTCTTTAAAGTCATAAGACTTAGAGAATTCCTTTTCGGTCTTGATAGCACATGATACAATGTCTTCGTACGACGAGAAGGATTGTGGTACTAATCCTAGACGGAGAAATGGTTTTAACCCATCAAAGAAATGATAAATCTTACTTCATGGGTTACGTATATAATCTCCAGCATACCTTGCTAACCTTGTAAAGTTAGCCTCATACTTTGTGACATTCTCATCCTCCTTCTGTCTCAGACTCAGAAATTGTCTTTCCATATCTGCTCGATGGTCGTGAGGAAGGTATTTTTCTAAAAACAGATCTTTGAACTCCCTCCATTCCATATTTGATACTTCATCATCTTCCTTCATATTTTTAATCAATGACCACCATTGATCAGCATCTCCAGTGAGGTGGTAAAATGCCATGATAACTTTTTCCCTTTCACTACTCCCCAAAGCCTGAAATATTTTCTCTAGGGAAAATATCCATTGATCAGCTAATAAGGGACTTTTACTCCCATTGAACGTTGGTGGTTGTTTCCTCATAAATCGATCTAACATTGATCCTCCATGTTGCGGATCAGGGTTCTCCATACAGGTAAGGTTATTATTCATAACCTGAGTGAGTTTTCCTAGTATGGTGATTAGTTGATCGGCACCAGTTGCATCACCAGCTCCACTATAATTATCTTGAGCAGGAGGGAAATCCCTACATGGAGTGCATGCATTGATACAGTTTCCATTTCTTCCACTAGGCGCCATTTATAAACAATGGAATAAACTAGATCAGTTTATGATTCAAAATACATAATCCCATACTTATAAAACACTTAACATAAATTGAACTATTTATGGATATAATCCATAATCATAAAAATGATTTCTTTGAGGCAGTATATATTCATAAACCCTTCATAATGATTTGTAATGAAAATGAGATTTATCCTAAGCATATCCCCTGGGAGTGTCGTAACCAAGAGTGCATCAAGGCCCATTGTCGTGCACCAGTTCCCGTTCGAGTCTAGCTCAAAGGAGTGTTTTCGGGTTTTACCCCTAGGTACATATGTTCCAGAGCCGCCTCTACCTGCTCATATCTAGATAGGGATGTATTGCTCAGAAAACTCACAAAATCTCTACAATACCAAAATTCTAGGAAGTTCTTCTATACTAATCCTCAAAGTTCCTCTTAGGTCAACGTGCTCTAATCAGATTTTATCTAAATCTAGCTTCCAAGGTTTGTACTAAACATTCTCTTATACCAACTATAACGCCCCGACCCCAGTTACCCAGAGTCGTTGCATTATTACATAACATTGGCATGATCACAAGAAAGATCAAATCTCGAAAGATCGATTGGTTTAGTAGCCTTGGAAACACTAGATATATTCATAAAGTTTTACATTACATCATGAAGTGAAAAACTACTACAACAACATATTGTCTCCATAATCCACACTATTATCCCCTCATAATATCCCTGCAGGTCATTCATAATTTACTTCTTCACATCCTGGGAAAAATAAAACCTAGAAAAGGGGTGAGCTCAAATGCCCGGTAAGGATAACAATATAGCGGAAACTTTCATAAATAAGAATAAACATTTAAGGCAATGTATAACTAAAACAAAAACCTTTTAAACTTGAACTTCAACATTGTATGGCAAAAATAAAATGAAATAATGCCATTTACTTATTCACATAGATATTCTACTAATCGAATAATAACATGCAATATCAATAACCACTTTCATAATGATGGAATGAATAATTCCAAACTATCATAACCACATAGCCAAGGCCTCATGCCAAGACTACAAATAAGATTTTGCCAAGGCCTTGTGCCAAGACACTAGTTTGTCTCATGAGACCTACCGATGCATCGAGGAGCTATAGTGGGCTCCACCCGTCACATATTAAGTCCAATGCATTCCCATATGAAAAGGTTTAAACATAACATAAACATTCGTATTAAAACTAGCATACGAAATGTCAATACTTTCACCATAAACCATGAATGGTATAAAAATAGCACATCCACAGTCAAACATATCACAAAACCTTTAATACAATATAGAAGTTTTATATCATAATAAATCAACTTTAAATAAGCGTAAAATCCATAAAAAGATGTGGACATAGATGAAATCAAAATTCTTTTTAAAGAAATATCTCTTTCTATTTTGAAATCATTTAAGAGTCTTATATTTATGAAATAAAACATTTTCTTTGAAAATATTCTTATAAGCTTGTAAGGGAAGCTTCAATGATTTTATAACGGCAGAAAATAGCCGCACCTTCCGTATAAGTTAAAAAAACATTCTTAGCTTAATTTTGTCGAAAAGGTTAAAAAGCACCATGTTTGGAAAACGATGGAAATATTCCTTTATAAAACTCTTATAAAAAGTCAAACAAGGGTATAAATGACTTTAGCCCATATTCTAGTAAATTGTAAAAAAAATTTTGAAATTAATTTTTAAGAAACATGGATGTGGATGATAAAGAGATCACAGTAGATTATTACGTATAAACAACCTCGGATAATGAAGAGATTGTGAAATAACCCTTACCTTGTACTTTTCCTTGGTTGGGGTAGGTTAACCTCCTGTATAATTGTGAAATAATTGTTATTAAATTATAAAAGAATCATATACATTAATATGATATCATATATGATCTTTTAACATTGATTTGTTAATAATATCTTAGTATTATCGTTGTTTCGGGTGTTAACTTACTCGTTTTCTTTTATAGGTTTTGTTACGTAAGCAATGTTTGTAATGGATAGGTTGTATATTATTCATATCCAGAATGATATCAAGTCCTTAAACATCATTTTTAAATCATCAAATGATAATTATACTTGAATGGATACGATGGAGAATGAATCTCATCGCGTTCGTGGAGACGGTAGTCCGTACGTACGCACGAGCGACAATATCATTCTTTTGATATTAAAATAACATATAAATGGATGTTATATCGTATATAAAGAATCATTAACATGTTATATTTATTATTTACATGAGTTACACATCATTGTTATACCCATCCAAATAATAATATATTGAATAACAATTACACCACGACGTGGAGACGGTAAGTCGTACGTACGCACGTATGGTGACATGTTATTCAAAGGGTGGATAGAATACTGAATATGGTTGTACCATATTTATAATAACATCATAGTATATATATGATACTGGAGTTATTATTTTAGAATGGTAATAACAAAGGAAGAATATGTGGAAGAAGAAATGAACATGGAAAAGGGTGGTGAAATCATTACCTCTTCTTCGGGTTCTTCCTTTTGATTTGATCAAAGGGGCTCCTTAGGTTAGAATTCTGATCAAAGTAAGGCCTCTAGGTTTTAGTGAGGGAAGTTAGTAGAGTATTTGGGCAGATTTTGGCCGAACCAAAAGGCTTTGAAGGTGTGAATAAATGAGAAGGAGGAGTGCCCTTTTATAAAAGGGTGTGGGGCACCTTTGGAAATGCTAGAAATATTAATTTATAATAAATTCATATTCGGTTTCTAATGGCTCAAAAGTTTATAATTTAAATTTTAAGGTGGGGATAGGTCGAAGACCACTCAACCAATAGAATTTAGACAGGTTTGGGTCATTATATTAACCTTATCTTTAGGTATTAACTCTAAGTTAATTAGTTTCACTTTTACAATGTCTCTTTGTATTTTTATATTATATGGTTAATAAACATACTATATACATCCAAGAGACCCCCAAGTGGTCCATAAATTATGAACCTATCATGATATAAGTATCTTCGCCGAACCCTAGATTTTTAGGAATTTAATATCAATTAATAATATAATATTTGTTTTAAAAACACTTTTATGTCAATTTTGAAACTATTCAATAATTGATTTTTGTAAATATCATAATAGAATGATTACTTCGAACAAAGTTAATTGAAGAAATCCTAACATTTCATGTTAACCTAGAAAATTATTTTAATTCATAAAAAGTCTCAAATTATATTTATTTGTATATTTATAATATCAATTATTCTAATTTTACATTAATTAGTTAATTACTACATCATCATTGTGTCATAAATAAATTAAATTATTTCATGTCAAAAAATTATAAATAAAATATAATTATGTATTAAATATTTTCATATTTATAATGAATATTTACAATATAATTTATCTTATGTATAACACTATATTAAAAATGTTTTAGTAAATAAACTTTGATTTTAACTCTTTTAACTCTTCTTTGAATTAAATAATAATAAATTTCTTATTCTAATCCAAGTGGACCTAAATGATAATATTTTATTCCTAAGGTTGTTTTTGGTCGAGATACACTTGTCCAATAGAATTAGTACATGTGTTAGGCTAATATTAATATCATTTTTACCCTTATTTACCCTATTTACTTTTAACCGTGGTAAATAAAAGTAAAAAGTTACTATTTACCAAAAATTATTTTCATCTCATTGAACTACATTTCACTTCTTGATATTAACTGTGTCTCTCGGATTTTCGAAATTCCATTCACAGAAGTGGTAAAATTAAGTTTTATGAAAAATTCAGTTTTTTTAACTACCACTTAGTAGTTTCACTATTCATCAAAAATTTAAGTTTTTCAGAACAATGCCAAAATTTCACCCTAAGCTATAACTGATATTCCGAATTAAAAAACGATGTCTATTTTACGAAATTCCAAACATATAGATTTCATTAATTAATTTTATAGTTATTTCCCGTTGTCACAACAAATAGCGTGTTTTTAAAAAACAATATATACCAAAAGATTGACAATTGTTTAGGTCCAATTTCAAAGTGAAATTAATTATAATGAACACCATTGGATAAAATGGTAAAAATATATTATAATTATACTTTAAAACCACTCAATAATATAATTTATCACTATAAATTATTTTGATTAAAAAATTTGTTTTTAAGTATTTTCACTATTCATAAAAATTGGAAGTTCTCAGAAAAATACCAAAAAATCATCTTAAGATAATTTCGATATTCCAAAACCAAAAATTAAGTCCATTTTGAAATGTAAAATATATATAATTTCAAAAAGTAGTTATTACTATTCATAACGGCTAGTTTGATTGGTTGTCGTGTGTTAGAACTCGATGTTGCGTACAACACACGCTATCACATTATTCAAACAGAAGCGTACTGTAGAAGCTTGGGGTGTTACATGGAAGCACCATCAAAATACATTTCCCATGCCTGAGGACTTTCTTTAATAGAGAAGACTTCCTCATCAGGGAGTTCAATATCTGAAGATGTGTCTTCTGCTAAAGGGTGTTCAGTTAGGAAATCAGACAGAGCTTGGCCCTTTATCGCCTTTTGAGACACATAATGAATGTTGAATTGCTACAAAATAACTGCCCACCTTGCCAGACGTCCTGTAAGCATTGGACGACTTAAGATAAATTTGAGCGGGTTATTTTGAGATACCAATTGGACCTCGTGATGTTGCAGGTAGTGTCTCAACTTTTGAATTGCAAAGATTAATGCCAGGCAGCACTTCTCAATACTTGAATACCGGGTTTCTACTTCAATCATGGTTCGACTGAGATAGTAGAGACTGTTTTCATTCCCATCATCATTCTTTTGAGAAATAAAGGCACCCAATGATCGCTCTAAAGCTGTCACATAGAGAATAAGTGGTCTTCCTTCAACAGGTGGCATGAGTACCGGTGGACTCAAGAGGTATTTCATGAGAATATCGAATGCTTCTTGACATTCTTCAGTCCATTGGTAAGTGACTCACTTCTTCATCAATTTGGTGAAGGGTAAACTTTTTCCTGTTAAATTGGCGATGAAACACCAAATATAGGCTAAGTGTCCTTGAAGTCCTCTTAATTATTTCAAACTTTGAGGAGGTGACATACCAAGGATTGACTTGGTCTTCTCAGGATCGACTTCAATACGACGATGGAGTACAAAAAAGCCGACAAATTTTCCCGAGGTTACCCCAAAAGCACATT
This sequence comes from Viscum album, assembly GCA_963277665.1. Classification (NCBI taxonomy): domain Eukaryota; kingdom Viridiplantae; phylum Streptophyta; class Magnoliopsida; order Santalales; family Viscaceae; genus Viscum; species Viscum album. Next base: position 1,059,634,038 of record OY728129.1, read on the forward strand.
TTAAGGGGTTCACCTTCAAATTATGTTGTCGATGTTTGCAGAATATGACTTCCAAATCAGCCAATTGATTATAGAGTTGTTTGTATTTAACTACCAAATCATATACATAGCATTAAACAAACTTCCCTAAGAAGGGTTTGAAGATACGATGCATGGCACTCTGATAAGTTGCACCTGCATTCTTTAAACCAAAGGGCATTACCCGGTAGTAAAACACACCCTGAGGGGCTCTGAAGGCTATAGATTCCACGTCTTTTGGGGCCATTCGGATCTGATTATATCCGTAATATCCATCTATGATGGAAAGTGCTTCATAGCCAGTTGTTGCATCAATTAGAAGTTCTGTAATCAGAACTGGGAAATCATCCTTAGGACAATGCCGATTAAGATCTCTGAAATCGACGCAAACTCTAATTTGTCTGTTCTTTTTCGTTACAGGGACAATATTAGCCAACCATTTGGGATATTGAACTTCTCTGACAAAGTTAGCTTTGATAATCTTATCCACTTCAGCTTCAATTTTGGAAGCATAAGTTGGGTGTGTTCTTATCGCAACTTGCTTAAATCCTCGATGTTCTTCTGGTAAACCCAAATGATGAATAACAACATCAGGATCAAGCCCGGGAATTTCTGTATAGTTCTAGGCAAATATATCTTTATGTTTCTTTATAAAGGAAATATACATCTCTTTCTCTTCAAGAGTCATGGCCGCACTCACCAAAGTGGGGGCGTGGATCACCTTTTGTACCCAGATTTATTTCTCTGAGTTCATCCACAGTGGTAGTGATACCCTCTTCAAGTGCTGGAGGAGCATCTCTGATATCTTCCTCTTCTTTTTCTTCATGTGTTATTTCTTTCGTTTCTACTTGCATAGTAGATAATAAAGTATAATTCTCATGATCTAAAGAGATGTCAAAATTTTCATATTTTGAAGAATAAGTTTTCATTTCCAACCCGATTGATGACGAAGGGTCTTCTATGGGTAATAAAGAGGAGATGATGGATTGAGAATCGACATCATTGTTCACCTCCGATGTTGCTCTAACTTCTTCTGGCCTAATTGGCGAAGCATAGACTTGTTGGATTTCAGCAGATGAAATGAAGACGTCACCATTTGTGCTTTCATCACTTCTTGGTAGATTACCAATTTCTCCCATGTTGGCTGGCTTGATTGCTGTAATTGACATTATGGATCTTTCCATAAGAGTATTTTGATTTGGGTCTATCTTGTCAATTTGACTGATAGGAAACACATAATATGTACTCACATGTGTAAATGGATTTACTGGATTTTTTTCCAAACCATATGGATCATTAACTTTGGTAATCTCCTTTGTTATGGATTTCTCCCTTTGCTTCAAGTGATAGAATTCCGCCTCAATGTATTGAGACTCACATGTCTTGAACGTGGCCTTATCACCATACAATGTCCCAACATGACCATCGAAACAATATTTGAGACATTGATGGTATGATGAAGGGATAGCTGCATTTTGATATAGACAGGGTCTTCTAAGAAAAATGTTGCAGGCTGAGTCTTGATTAACAACCATGAAATATGAATTGGATACAAGATCTCGAAACTGAGTTCTGAGTGTAACTTCACCCAGTGGTTCTTGTTCATTTGTATCATATCCATGTAGCATCATGGTGGAAGGAGATCAATCATATTCTGTGAGGCCCAATCGAGAAGTGTACGAATGGGCATCAGGTTGACTCCAGAACCATTGTCAATGAAAGATCTTCGAACATCCACGCCATTGACCTTGCCAGACAAGTACAATGGTCTAATATGTCCATGCACAACATCAACTTCATCATTATCAGTAAAGGATATTATTTTATGGAATTCTGTAGGATTATTCTCTATGTGATAGACTTCAGCTGCAACAATTTCAGTTTCAAACTCCTGAGGACTTGACAAAGCCTCGATGAGTGCTTCCCGAATATCCTTTGACAGATTCAGAGCATCCAGAATTGATAACTTGGATGGTACTTGGTCCAGGTGTTTCAATATATCATACTTTTGATCCAGAGGTCTGCGTTTCTCAATAGGAATATTTGGTTTAGCAGGTACCTTGGAAGCATATGGTTTGGAAGTTGATGCATCTTGTATTGGGATAGGAGTTTGCAATATTACTGGTTTTGGAAGATTAGACTGATTAAATCCATTTACTTGCTGAGAGGAAGAAGATGGAACCTTCAACCAGTCTTCCAAAATAACTGTGCCAGGACTGAATTTGCTATTTGTAGAAGAACTTTCTTGTTCTTACTGAGCTTGCTGAAGGGCTCTACCACGAGTTTCTGCTGCGTACACAGTTCTAACAGGGGTAGAATTGGAATAGTGGCTTCTGAAAGATCCACGTCTTCCCCTGTATCCTGATCCCCTAGAACTTCCTCTGATTCCTCTGTTTGATATAGGGAATTTAGGCTCATAGAAATTGAAACTGCGACTAGCATATAGATCTATTAATTGAATCATATTAACATAGCCAAAGATTAACTCTTCATTTGATGAAGACTTTGCCTGAGTAGCCTATTTAGGCTTTGCCGTTTGGTGGGGCAGTGCCCGTGGCTTTGAAGTATATGGCATGAATTCTGCCAAAGTCAAAGACAACTTAGGATTTGACACATACTCATCTTCTTCTGATTCTTTTTCTTTTTTTGAATCATGTCGTTTCTTTGAGGACATTCCCACTGACGAAGAGGGTTTTTCCGCAACATTCATAGCAGAAGACACAATTGGTTTCCTTAATTGTGTTCGCAAAATAGCGTGAGTTCGATTGATTGTCTTTCTGACCATCCAATCATCATAATTTTGTGCATTTTTTCTTTTGACTTCTTTCCATTCATCTTCCTCCTCTAGAATTGTAGCAGTGACACATGCTACCTGGGCTGAGGAGCCTTTCAATGTGACTTGTCCAGTGTCGACCATCTTTTTCAGGAGTTCTTTGAAGACAAGACACTCCTGGATGAGATGCCCTAACATTTGATGAAAAGGGAAATAATTATGACGGTCTTCATCTCATTTATTTTTTGTCCTCTTGGGTAATGGAAATTGAACCAAATTTTTTTCCAGAGCCAAAATGAAATAACCAGGAACTTGTTCATTTTTGAAAGAGTATGTTTTTCTCTTCAGATCCTGAAATTGTTTTCATCTTTGATCTTTTTGATCATCTGGATGAAAAATCCTTTGTTGTTGGTGCTCAGAAGGTGGAGCCCTTCGAGAAGATGAAGGTTTTGAGGTAGAAATAGGTACATGTTCTTAACTGTAGCAGTTTATGATTTACCCATTCTCCTTCCTAGAGCTGATGGAAGTACACGAGATTTAGCCTTAGCATGTATAAGGGAATCTTTAATCTGTTGAGCGATTGAAGTAAGGTCTCAAAACCCACCTGTGTATTTCACAGGGATTAACAGCTTTCTTAATTCATCATGCATATTTGCCACACAGATTAGAAACAATTCTTCTTGAGGGAGTGATAAACTCAAGGAATATGTTAATCCCTTCCATCGAGCAATTAAATCAGATACCCTTTCATTCTCCCTTTTCTTACAGTTTGTAAGATCAAAAACTGTTTTCTTTGGAAAAGTTGAGCTGAACTAAAGGAGGAATTTTTGGCAAAGATCCTCCCATCCGGTAATTGACTGGAATTGCAAGCTTGTATACCAAACAAAAGCTGGTCCTTGCAAGGTTCGCATGAAGCATCTGAGTTTCACTGCTTCTTGCTGCTCCGGAGTTCCCATCATAGGATCACAACAAGACACGTAATGCATCAAATGTTGTTCAGGATCACCTGATCCATTGAAAATAGGGAATACAGAGTTCCCAAAACTGGATGGAGGAGAAATTGAATCTACCCATTCAAGGTAAACTTTCTTTTCTGGTTGAACTTGCGCACGCTTCCCTTCCATAGTTTCTAACTGTGCTGTTAATGACTAAATAGTAGTTATTAACTTTTGAGAAACATCTTGTTGAACTTGGACTTGGGTAGGTACAATGACTAGAGCTTGGACAGATGTGGCTATTGGTGCTGCAACTGATGGTAGCACTGCCAATTGTTGTTGTACTTGACCCGTAGGATTAGACCTGTGAGGGTGTACTGATAGAGAAGGATATTCTTGATCCATCTCAGTAGCTGCAACAAATTGCTTTGGTTGACTGACTCTAGCATGCTAAAGAAGAAGACTACTCTAAAGTAGTGTTGCATTAAACCATCTTAATTCCTTCATTTTTTCTTCCTGTTGTGCAATCCTATACTCTAGTGAGAGCGATTGACCTTCTCCAGAGGAAGGATATGTAACCTGTATCTTTCCCTTCCCTTTGTTGGATCCTTTTCGGAGAGGGGGAAGTGCGTTACTCGAAGGATTACTTAAGTTCTGAGTAATCCTTTGAATTCGTGTACGCACACCTTCTTCATTTGTGTCGGTGCGTACATCTTCTTGAGTAGGAACCTCTTCATCTAAGTCCCCTGAGTGAGCCTCATCTGGTGGATCAGCAAAAACGGAATTGATGACATTAATCGAGGATTAACTCATCGCATCCCTTCTATCAGCATTTCTGTGATATTGTCTTCTTCCATGTCATTGATGAGACGTTGCCTTTTAGTGATTCAATCCTTCAGGAACTTCTTGATGAATCATAATTTGGAGGGAATCTCTTGATAATTTGGCTCTTCGTTCCTCTTGAGGTTTCTCCCCCAATCGATAAAATACCGACTTTCTATGAGGAGGGGATTGATGATTTGAAAAAGTCCCCAGTCCAGTGGACTGGGGTTGTTCCTGCTGTTCTCACTCAACTACCCGAATCCTTTTTCTTGATTCCGAGGGTTGGTTTAAAAGAGTCCCCAGTCTGGCAAGCTGGGGTGGTTCTTGACATGCAATGTCTGAGACTTTCTTGAAATTCTTCTTGATCTTGTGAACCTTAGTCCGGAAATTAGCTAGATGCATTAATCTGTATCTTCTTTTATCACCCGGTTCAGAAGACCGTTGGATGATTTTCGACATTTCTGTCACTTGGTGACGTGCTTGCTCCGAACGAGAGTCATGATCAATATTCTCATTTTCTTGATGCAAGATTAATTCGACAACTTGTTCTATGTATTCTTGATTTTGAGAGGAACTAGTTGAAGCCTGTTCTTGGGAAAGCTTTTGATTACAAACAAAGCCCATTGACTGTGGCCGTCCATGGGCAATAACATTGCATGAGACCATTTTCGACGGGCTCAGCTGACTGGAGAGCACCGTGAAATGCAGTGCTCCATGAACACCCCATCCTCTGACACGAATACAAGATAGGGCATTGGAAATTAACTGACGCAATCTTTTTAGTGGGCCAAAGAATGAACATTGAAGGGCTCTCTACTGCTTTTCAGCCTTCGGATATCAAGAGACTGATAGAGACGCCAAATCAATCTGACGTTGTAACCCTTCTATTATCTTAAGATGATTTTAATATTCATCATTAGATAATACTTTCTTTTTCAACTGACAAAGAGTTTTCCGTATGTTGAGACGAATATCATGAATTTCATCTTCCGTCAACATTTCTGGAATATTATACTGAGAGTCAGCCAGAGGCCAAAACATGACTGGCACTTCACCTTTCTCCAATTGTTTTCTCATATTCAGCATTTCCTCTTTATCATTTGATAAATATTCTTCTACCTGATTTGACCAGAGTTGGTGTTTCCTTGTTTCTTCATTGGATTCAATAGGATTGGTAGAGAAATCATTGATCAAACTAGAAGATGCATGACTTAGGGGTGATTCAGAGAATGACCTACACCCTGGGCTATCTTCTGATTGAGAAAGTATTTTACCTGCTAGCGATGAAGCTTCAGACATGACTGGTTTTTCATTTGCAAGTGCCTCAAGATAAGAGGGATTTCTCAGCACTACATTGTCCACTGGAGCATTTTTTTGGGCAATTTGCATCACTACTGCGGAGAGGACTTTCACAGTGAAATTCATCATCATGGGGAGGACCACCATAATGGGTTATAGCAAAAGATGAGATCTCTTGCTCCTTGGTCTTCTGACCACACAGATGGTTCATGTGGCTCTCATATGAAGATGAAGCTTCGAGATTGACAGAATTGTCATGAAGCAAGCCTTCATGAGGAAGTGTCTGTTGAAGACCGTCGGAATTAATGTTCCCACTATTGGGAACTGAGGGAGTAGAATCTTGAATTCCAACAGATAATTTTCTGAGGGCTTCAAGAACTCCAGCATCGAGCAAGGCCTTGTTACAGATTGGCACATGATCTCATGACTGTGTTGGGCGGGTCTTTTTCTTAGACGCCTTCTGACTCGCCTTGGAAACCACTTGTTGATGAAAGTGGCTACTCTGAGCAGGTATATGTGCCTGATCAGAAAATATGGCCAGGTTAGGCTGACGATCTCCTCTCAAATCAGGTGTATGTGCCTGACTTGGTTGTTCGTATGATATGGGGGAGTATTCCCCACAACCCTCTTAGACTGGAACAGATGTGTGTGTCTGTTCCAGAGTGAATTGTTGATGTATAACTCCAATTGTAGCGATATATTTCTCTGTCTTTCCCTAAGATGTCGCCAAAGTTGTTATAATATCATGGCATGCATCCAGAATATGAGCAGGGACTTTCTTCTGCTCTTTCACCATTGATAGAATATTCTTGGTGACTTCAGCTGCCGGAACAGGAATATACGTCCATTCTGGGCTTGGAGCAGGGGTATGTGCCTGCTCTTGTCGTCCTTTTCCTGTCAGTGAATCCTGACAGTACTCATGTGTAGGGGCAGAGAGTTGATTCTGCCTCCTATTTGTTGTCGGGGCTTTCCAACTAACTTCTCTGAATGCTACCAAGCGAGACTGTTGGTAGTCTTGATTAATACTAGCAGGTGTATATGCCTGCTGATTTCACTTCACCAAACTTGGTTGATGAGATCCATCATACGTAGTCAGACGAGCCTGCTGACTAGCTGATGATGTATAAACAGATGTATGTTCCTGCCTACAGTACTCCACCGAAATTGCCAGGCGGGATTGGTGTGATGCTTTCAGACGAGTCTTCTGGACAGTGGGTTTAAAACGGGCAGGGGTATGTTCCTGCTCGTTGCTTTGCACCAAGTTATGTTAGTGGACATCTCCGGAGATGGAAGAGATGAGAACATGCTCACTTTTGACCAGATTCCGCCTCTGGTGGTTCGTCTTGCTTTCTTGGGTTCGAGGAACCTGAGCCGAACGCCTGGAGTCGGTACCCTCATCATGTTTAGGGTGCACTACCACACGAGTCTAGCGGCGATTATCGGTGGGAGCCCTCAGGAAGGACTCCTGTTAGTTTGAATTAAGGTCCTGAGGTACCTCCTCATTCACCTACCCAGAATAAGGGATCGAATGGTGATTGTGTTTCGGGGATAACGACCTAAAACGGTTGGAGATGGTAGTCAGCACCGCCTGCTTCTTGATCACTGGTCGTTGTTGTCCGGAAGACCGATGTGAGTTGTTTACTTGGAGGGCCTGTCGGGCAGCCTTCAGAGTTGGGATGGTACGGTGTTGACGGTACTCCTTAACCAGTGCATTTGATACCCAGCGTTGAAGACGCTGAGTAGGTGATATCATCCAAAGAGTGGACGATGATCTAGTAGGAGTAGCAGCTGTGGCATTTGCAGCAGTAGTATTCACAGGTGTGAACTTGAGAGCAACCATTCTAGAAATGCAGAAGATCTTGGGAAAACAGTGCCTGTTTGATATAATAGACGTAATCAAGATAAATTTATCCACTACATCTTTTGGATCGGCACATATGTCAATGATTGTTTTTTGTTGGCCCTCTCATTGAGTTTTAATTAAGGGCCTAACAAATAGGTGAAACATCATTTTAACTTAGTTAAGGATTCACGTCGGGTTCACCATTTTTGTTTCCCTCGGAATCTGGGGATGACCGCCTTGATGGGAGGTTCAAACATTCTGATCAGTTTCTAACGGGTTTGTTCGTAGAACCAAAAACATCCATTGATTCCACATATATTCGGACCTACTTTCCAAAGGTAGGTGCTCATTAGTTTGTGGACTGATGAGGCTTAAGAATTTGCATTGGTCCAGAGGTTGGGAGGTCGGACTCATCACACCTTTTTTAGGGGAATTATTGTCTACTCCGGGACTCTCTTTATAGATCTAAGTTATGTTCATGAATCCTTATTACATTACCAACTATAAAATGAGCTTCCCTTCAGATATGACAATCAATGATTAAATATGTAGGAAATTTAGAGAATCTTTTTTGTATGTATTCGAGGTTCTTCATCGATAGATAATCATATGTATTTATTAGAGATTCTTGGTCAATGGTACCGTTTGACACATTTATACAGAAGTCTCTTGGTCATTATGATGACCATGATGGTTTTAAATCCACTTAGTGGGGAACTTGAAGTTTATTTTCATTCAGAAGAACATGGATTATTTTACAGTTGGGATCGAACCTGTAGACAGGCTACCTACGTATCCTTTGTTTAGAAAAGGAATCAAAACCCACGTAGTTCAAGTAAGGGAGTATGATGTTTATGATTTATGGCTCAAAGAAGGATGTCATAATTACTTTTACACTCTAAGCTCACGTGATTCATGCTCGGTGTGAGAAACAAGAGGTATTTGTAAAAATTAGACAATTGTGCCATGAAAGATGCAATCATAAGAAATAATGTGGGACTTATGTATGTATGATTGCCCAGATAAATGAAGCTTAGGATTTACTTTAGGAAAGAAATCCAAGAATAGGGTCCATAACGGTATATGTGCTTCATGGAGATTTTGAATACTCTAACTTGGGGCTTACTCCTTAAAAAGGAGGCCCAAATTACGAGACGACTTATGATTGGGTTTTACTCCTGAAAAGGAATCCCAGATCAAAGGTAAATTAGGACTAGTTAAGAGAAATTAAGACTGCGGCTTATTCCTGAAAAGGAGGCCCAGGTTAAGAGATTTGAAAAATTAAGGGGTTTGGGGTTAACTCCTGAGGAGGATTCCCAAATTAGGGGACTGGGGCTTAATCCTAAGGAGGATGCCCAGATTTGGGAACTTTAAGAATTGGGCTTTACTCCTAAGGAAGATGCCCAAGTTAAGAATTATGACTGGGGATTACTCCTAAAAAGGAGGCCCAGGTTAGGGTATCTAGGGCTTACTTCTAAGAGGATGCCCAAATTAGAGGACTTATGACTGGGGATTATTCTTGAAAAGAGACCCAAGTTAAGGATTATGAATGGGGCTTATTCCTGAAAAGGAGGCCCAGGTTAAGGATTATGACTAGGGCTTATTCCTGAAAAGGAGGCCCAGGTTAAGGATTATGACTGCGGCTTATTCCTAAAAAGGAGGCCCATGTTAAGGATTCTCTCATCATAAAGGATGAGGTTAAATGAATGAAATCTCAATCTTTAGTGACATAAAGATGTGTAAATCACTAGGTTTTGAGAGATATTCCACAGAATTCCTTTCAGATAAGGAAGTAAAATCAAGAAATCATTCCATAAATGGCTTTAAAGAGTGTCTTGAAGACTGAATCTTGAATAGGAAAGGTGTAATGGCTTAAGAGGGGTGAAATGGGCAAGAAAGGCACACAAAAAGGCAGGGGTGCGTAAGTCCTGGTAGGCGCGCAGGTACTACGTGAGCGCATAAGTCCTGGTCATGTAGGTATGCCTACGCGACACATGGTGTATTTTCGCGATGGTTAACCAGCAGGGTAATACTTGAGCGACTCTTCATTAAAGCCTTTAGAATCCTCTTGAGGTTCATCCAGAAGAGGGGTGCACAAGATCTATTGAAGGAGTCAGGCGGCGCGCAAGTGTGGCCCTTCTCCCATAAGGGCTGGCCACTCAGGCGCGAAAGTGTTGATGAGTTTCAACACTTAGGCCTTCCTCCCCCTCTATAAATCATCCGTTCTAGGTAACAAATTATCTTAGAAGTGTTTCGGAAGCTTTGAGAAGAGACTAGGGCACCGGGAGCTCAAATCTGAGTTTCTGGAAAAAATCCTCCCCGAAATGGGGGCCCCACAGGGTCTATTTATAGGAAGGAGAAGACCTCGGGTGGTTATCACTTAGGTCGCGCAAGTCACTTGCGTGACCATAATGCGTCGTGCAAGTGGACTTGCGCGACTATGAGGAAACTTGGCCAACTTATGGTCAATCTTCTCCTTGTTCATCCCTTTGTCGATTTTTGATATTTTCTTCAAAGGATGAATCACTTTGAGCTCAGATATTCCCCATTTCCGATCTTTAGATTCTGTGATGAAAGGAGTGTCAACAAAATTCCCCCCTCATAGTTGGATCCGGAGAGAATATAGGATTTGACTCTGAGGAAATCGAGAATCACAAGGAAATTTGGGCGCGCAAGGTAGGGAACGCAAATGAGCTTTGGGCACGCAAGGCCTGACGTGCAGGGATACGACCCTTGATCGCGCAGGGTATGACGCGCAGGGTCTCGGCCGCGTCTATAAATAGAGGGCCTCAATTCTGTACAAGAATCCAGATTTCCAGACATCATACCTTTGAGCTCTCACCGTGCAGGCCACCTTAGCCATGCAGGTTGCTCTGTTTTTTGGTGTTTTCCTTGATGTCGCACTACAGTCAAGGTATTTGGGCCTGCGTGGTGCTACTTGCGTGGAAAATACTTGCGCGGCACATCCATACTTGCGCTCCATGTTTTAAAACTTGTGCACCTTAATGCCTTTTCCATTTTTCTGAATTTTTTTCAAAAATTTTATGAAAAATCAATCCATTTAAGAGTTAATTTATTCAACTCTTGTGCGGAATCAATGGCTCTTAGACATGGAATAGTTGATGAACTGGCTAGCAAGAGGATTGATGACATGATGAATATTGTTGGCCAGGATTACTTGATATCTGCGACATCACTTTCCCAAATATGGATAAGTACTTGAAGAGATATCATCATAATTTCCCACAGAGAATCTATCTGTCTATGTATGGTCATGGTCATCTACAAGGAGTCAATGTTCCAAATGCAAAGAACTATACACCTGAAATGCAGCTGCACTGCTACTCCTCTATTTCAGTTATGATGTGCATTAAGAGAAACAACAATGGTGTAAACTTTCAAATTCTTCCTCCATGTCATTTCCTTGCAGATATGAAAATGGCAAACCCATGGGCTGAAATGTTTTCCGCTGCCGGTTGGTGGAGAGAATACAAACATGGCACTAGGGAAATATCTGAAAAGAGTACTCTCTCCAAATGGATCTTTACTTCCAATTCTCCATTCTCAAATCCATGTATCCATCTTCCAAGTCTCTTGGACAGAATCAGAGTCACTGTTTGAACAGTAGAAAATTTTCTCAAACTGCACTCAAGAACATTCTTTTACAATTGTTCCAAGAAGAGCTGGTATCACTGCATCTCTTATGGTATCCAGTTGAATGAATGAATTCAAGGTGGTTGCTGATGAAGCTCGGGATGTCGTAAATCAAATGAAGAGTTATGTTGAAAGCCTCTTGTAATTATTGAAAAATAGAAGATACTCCAGTCTATGGATTTCCTTCTATCTCCTATGCATCAATGAAAAACACTTTCATCTTCAATCTTTGTACCTGTATTATTTTTATGCTTTAGATTTTACCTAAGCCAATGGGCCTAGTAAGAATAGTTTGATTTTTACTAGGATTAATGTAAATAAACCTACAAACTTCAAACCTTTTAATTTCTCAATGTTACCTAAATCATAAAAAATGTATTTTTAGTGAGCTAGGAACATGACCTTTATTCAGGGTTCCCTTGCCTTTTGTGGGAAGTTTAGAGTCATGCACATCGGACATAAAAAAAGGCTAATGTTTAAGGTCAAAATAGCTTTGACCGAAATGGATTAGAATTGACTCAATTCCTTGAAAATTCATCTGAAAACATATTACCATACTCAAGTATGAGGGAAAATATGTAAGCTATGACTTAAGAATATTTGAATATGAGGAATGATAGGAAAAAGAGCTAAAAGGCATTAGAAGAAGTAGTTTCCAAGAATAAAGTTACCATTATTTAGCAAACCCGTTAGGGGGTTGAATTATGCAGGGCCACCTAAGGGAATTTGCTGCATAGTTAAATAAAATAGTATCTTTTGGCTAACAAGTCTGTTATGTAAACTGTTTATGAAAGTCCGCCTATGGGCACATGCTGCATAGTCAGGCCAAAGAACTCTCAGAAATTTACTTTCCTAGTTCTAAAAGCCAGTTAAATTTTATGGAGATTCAAATCTTCCAAAGTATAGAGTTTGTTGTAAGGAAAGAGGTACTTGAATATGGAGAAGATATTTCTAGACAAGATTATCGAAGAACTGGATGAATATCACTCCTACGAATGTCTGACCCAAATGTAGGGAAGAAGAATATAAACCATAGACTTGAATACTTTCAGATCATGAAAAAATATATGGGACAAATATGTTAAGGATGGATTTTTTTTTGTGGATCCCTACATACTGTCATTTAAGACAAATAAGGACAAAAGAGGCATTCTTCCCAAGAATGAAGTTACCACTATTCGACAAACCTATTAGGGGGTTGAATTATGTAGGGCCACCTAAGGGCATTGGCTGCATAGTCAAATAATAGTATCTTTTGGCTAACAAGTCTGTTATGTAGACTGTTTATGCAAGGCCGCCTATGGGCACGTGCTGCATGGTCAGACAAAAGAACTCTCAGAATTTTGACATTTTTGTGACTAGAAGTCATGAAAAGGGTTATGAGGATCTGAAAATATTTAAGGTTAGGATTATGACACATAAAGGTGGGTATTGTTCAATGTATATAGAGATACATAGATCAATGCTAACCATAATCATGTTGTGGCTGGGTCCTGAATTGAAATGTTGGAATTCACTACGTATCCTATAAGGATGAGAATCAAGCAATACGTAGTTCTTAAACTACATTTTAACGTCGTGTGGGACAAAAGGATTATAGATCTTAGTTTAGGGTCATAGAGCTTGGAACATTGTAAGAAATACACAGTGCGTGTTTTCATGGGGACTGTTCAGCCAAGGGACTGAAAATGGAATTTGGGGTTAGGCCCAAAGACTTGGGGCTGGAATCGAGGGACACTCGAACATTCCTACGTATGCCATAAGGATGGAAATCAAGCCCATGTAGTTCTATAAATTCCCTCTTTACAAATTTGGTTCATACATGTAAAGGGTGAAAGGGGACTTTAGTGCAATGATGGTTTAACCCAAGATAAAAGGTTCGGGCATTGCCATGTATGCACGTAGTCTTTGAAATGAAACATGATTGAAAAATCAATGAAAATAATGGTTCCCTCACAGGTGAGGGTATCAAATAAATTTGTAGTTTATTTTCATACTGGACAAAAGTGGTGTATATTTTAACGTCGTATAATAAGGACGAAAGTGAACCAATGCAAAGATATTGATTCTAAGGGAGGTTTCATGAATTAACATCGTATGAGATGGAGATGAACCGACGTGAAGAAATTATTTTTGGGCTTGAACCTAGGGAGGTTGCCTACATACCCAGCCTAGAAGGAAAGGATCAAATTCCGTGTAGTTCAACTAAAGAATGAGTTAATGATTAAGTTGTTCTTGGGGACAACGACTTAAAAAATGATGTTGGGACTTACACATGGTTATCGGCCTAGAAAGAGTGTTATGGTTGAGGTTTGCTCTAAGCTCACGTGAGTCATACTCGGTGTGAGAAACAAGAGGTAAAAACAACCTTAACGATGCATAGTTTAATGTCATGTAGGACATATAAAGGGACTATGCAGTTTCAAGTCTTGCAGTTAGGACTGTTGGTCCTGCACAGTTTAGTGTCATGTAGCAGGGACAAAATACAGTTTAATGTCATGTAGGATGTATCACGGACTTTCTCTACAGTTTAGCGTGATGTTGTTAGGATGATGGGGAAAATAGAGTTTAACGTCATGTTGGACGAAAGGGGGACTATACAGTTTAATGTCATGCAGGGAGGACAAAAGTGTACACCATTTAACGTAATGTTGGACGCATTAGGGACATTTTCAGAGTTTAACGTCATGTTGGACGAAAAAAGGGATGATACATTTTAGTGTCATGTTGGATGAAAGTTTGAATAGTTTAAGGTCATATGCATGGACCGTGGATGGTGAAATTTAATGTCATACTGGATGGTGGTGTAGTTTAAGGTCATACAGGACCTTTGATGATTATGTAGTTTAACTTCTTTCCGGACGTAAGGGACATTTATACAGTTTAGTGTCATGTAGTTATAACGTCACAGTTTAACATCTTGCTGATCGTAAGGGACTTGAAAATAGTTTAGGGTCATATGCATGGACCATTGATGATGAAGTTTAAGGTAATACAGGACCTAGTTGCAGTTTAAGGTCATACATGACCATTTAGGGAACTTTTTCACACTTTAGCATCGTGTGGTACGAAAGTACAAATAGTTTAAGGTCATATGTATGGACTGTTTCTGTATAGTTTAATGTCATATAGCAAGGACGAAAGAGGTACATTACAGTTTATACAAAATACTTCTTCAAAAATCTGGCATTAGTTGGAGTAGTGATGAGTTCTCCATCCATTGAGATTAATGAATAAGCTCCATTGGAGTAGACCCTATGTATTGAATAGGGTCCTTCCCATTTTGGCTCAATCTTGGGAGGTTTCTTTCCTAGTATCATTGGAGTTTTGAGAACTAATACCAATTCTCCCTGAGTGAATGAAAGAAGATGAACTTTTTTGTTAAAAGCTTGTGCTATTCGATTCTGATAGACTTACAAGTGGTGCAAAGTGCACAATCTTTTCTCATCTAACCGTTCCAATTCATTCAATCACTTTTGAGATTGTTTATCTGTAGATGATTGATCACAAATGGAAACTCTGAGTGAGGGTAGTTGAACTTCAATGGGCAAGACGACTTCCGTTCCATATACCAATGAATATGGAGTTGACCGAGTTGCAGTGCGGGTGGTAGTCCGATAAGCCCATAAATCATGAAAGAGTTTATCAGGCCATGACCTCTTATCTTTATCCACCATTTTTTCAGTATATTTGAAAGAGTCTTGTTAGAGTATTATATCTGGTCGTTGGCCGCTGCATGATACCGAGATGAATGGTTGGATTTGATGTTGTATTCTTGATACAACTTCTTCATCTCACATGAACAGAAATTGGTGCCATTTTCCGTCAATATGGTATGAGGGACACCAAATCTGGTAATGATGTTAGACTTGATGAAGCTAACAATGCATTTAGAACTGACTTCCTTGAGAGGTATTTCCTCTGCCCATTTGGAAAAGAAGTCAGTAGCAGTAAGAATATACTTAAACTTCTTGGTCGTAGCTGAAGGGTAAGGTCCCACCACATCCATTCCCCATGTGGCAAATGACCATGAGTATTTAGCTGTATGAAAGAAATGTGTGGGTGAATCAAGAATGGATTCAAAGTATGTGAAGGTGGAATATATTTTATTCATGTATCTGGGACCCGAATTATGATTTGGGGCATCATGTAAGGGGCCCCGAGTGGCGGTGGTGCATGAAGCTTCATATGGATAAATAAGATATTTGTTTTCCAGGAAATGAATAGTTGGAAATGATGATCAATGGATTCTACTTTGATTTTGGGTATCTTGGAAGTGAGATCCTATGAATCAAAGGTTGTATATGGAATGCCTGATTAAGATCTAACTTTTGGTGAAAACCTCTAATACATGTTGTGAATTATGATAAGCACGCGTCATGTACTACCCCCCTTAGTTGCAGTGATAGGGTTTTGGAAAAGTTAAGTTTCAAATTCCACGTGTCTAGATAAAAAATAATGTGACCCTACCTGTATAGACATTAAACATGGTAGGAGAAAATTACCAGGACCCTGTGTGGGAGGACACACCATGTATTGAAGTACACAGATATGAGCAAGGATACAAAAACATGAAAAAGAGCACGAGCAAGATCCCAAGTGGCTCAGATACACCATGTTTTACACCTACACACTATATATGGATATATGGGCAGTTAGATGTGTACCATCAGGGACATGACCGGGTAGCAAGGTAGGACCCCATGCCGTGTGGGTTCCCTTACATGTCGTGTACCCATACTTCCCTTTGGCGGAAACTTCTACCTCTCATATATACTTTGTTTCGATATATATTTGGACCCACAATTATCCTGTATTTATTTTTTTCCACATAGGACATGATGGTGGACTCCATAGTGGCTTTTTACATAGGATACAAGATGTTCCAAATGTGATTCTTTTTTAGGAGGTAGTTGATAATGGTAGTGATTAGGAAAGATCATTAGTGTGGTACCCCTTATGGAATTAGGGCATGGGTCCCCTATCTACTATGTGGTACCTTTTTATGGAATTAGGGAGTAGATCCTCTATCTATTTAGTTGTACCCCCTATAGAATTAGAGCAAATGTCCTTTATCTACTAAGTGGTGACCCCTGATGGAATTAGGGTGTGGGTCCTCTATCTACAGCGTGGTACCCCATATGGAATTAGAGAACTGGTCCTCTATCTACTAAGTGTTAACCCCTATAGTGTTAGGGAGAATATACTTTATCTAATTACTGGAACATCCTATGGAAATAGGGTACAAATCCTCTACCTACCGAGTTGTACCCCCTATAAGATCAGGCATGGGTTATCCTTACATTGTGTGTCACCCCCTAAATCATTAATTATTAGGTCTTCTACCTAGACATTTTTCTCCTGACTATGTGGAATAATGGTGAGGTGTGTATTGAATTGGAATTCTCTTCAGACAGGCATAAGAGATGTTGGGAATCAATGATTGACCTTTTTTAACTTTTGGCACTCTTTGCTGGGCTGGGAGATGGGGATCCCCTTTATCTGTTGTCTAGGATTCATTGATTTGAGAATATATATATATTTGTGTATATATATATATTTATCATTGTTGTTGGGTTCTATTTAATCTATTTCTTTGGGTATATTTGTCTGTATATTTCCTATCATGTCTCTTACTAATCCCCCTTTATCTTTTGGGTAATCCTATAGGTCATGTATATACTAACCCCTGTATGGGATCTTCCCACATGTGTGGTGTCTTATGCAGATGATGGGTGTTTCAATGATGGTTACAAAGAATCTTAGGGATACCTAGGGCATTTGACTGTGTATGGTGGTCTGATCTTAGAGATTCATAGATGGTATCACTCAACAATTAGCTTTATAGTTTTGTTAGGTTGGGTTATCTATTTTTGTTTGGCATGTATTTTTACCCTTTTACATTTCAGTTTTCAAAATTGTTCTTTTGTATACCCTAGAGGTTTTTACATACATGGTTTATACACTAGATGTCTCATCTTTTATTATTATTCCTCTACACTTCTACATAGATATGGTTGGGTGTGTGTATATAGTTAAATTAGGAAACGTCCTATCATACTAGTTATTCCATTTGATGCTTTTTACCACACCTTAGCCTATAGAGGAAGTCTTATCATAGTTGCGGCTCGATCCCCATTGAGTTGGGTCTTGACAGATTGGTATCATAGCAATTCATCCCTTCGAACGGTGTTTGGAGTGTTCCCCTTAAGAGGATTTTGTTGTGGTTTAGGGAAATAGTGAAAAAATTCCTAGATTGTGTCTTTTTGTCTAGGGAGTCTAGTGTTAGTGTGGTGACTGATGTATCCATTCACCTTGACCTTGACTAACTTCTTGTTGACTCAGTATACTGATACATCGGTTTCATGGATTAATGGTACATGAATTATTGAGGATTTATTCTATGAATTTCCTTCTTGAGTTAGATCTCCATTATATATATATATGCTCATTTAACTATGGTACATCTTGATTAAACTTTCGAGATGCCTCTATGATGACAACTAGTTAGGATACTGATTCTGTATCGTATTTATGATCTGATGAGTGATGAGGCCTTAGATTAAGTTCCATTATGTGAGGTTCTTCCTCCAAGTGGATAGGTAGAAACAACACCACATTTTGGGAAGATGATCATTCCAACAGAGTTTACTGAGGATAATCATAGTCATAGTGTAATATGTGACTTCCAATGCTAGGGGCCACTAAGTTTCTATGGTAATCCAAATCCCCAGGTAGGGGATGATTAACCAGAGTTGATGATTTATGTTTTTAGCCTTATCCAGACACCGAATGATCGGGTGGTTGTGCTGGTAGATATCCTTTTTCATAGAGTATTTTGGAGTAGGTGGAGTCTTGTTACACAAATGCATGATGAGTTAATGATCTTACGGACCAAATTATAGTAGTTGTTCTGCTAAGAGTACAACCCCACCAGGTTATGATTGGTTTGAATTCATAAGATTCTAGAGCTATAATGGGGAGGTATTATAGTGGATGAGCATGCTGTGAGGTTTATATACCTTACACGATTCTCCATCAATATGATCCAAATGGATACTTCTGGGCCAAAAAGTTTGACATGGCTCTTCAAAAGGATATCTATGCTAGGGTAGTACCCCTGTGTATCTCCACCTATGTCAGTGTGTTAGATAGTAAAATAGTGATGGATTGATTCTTATCAGAGGGACACTAGGTAGCTAGAGATGGTAGTGGGTGTTATAGGGCTAGGTCATCTCTAAGATCTAGCAAGCTCCAGTTGGAAGGATCTTTCCACAGGAGACCTCCCCATGACCAGACTGATACATGTGTTCATAAAGAATAGGGGCCACAAAGAGGAACAAGGAATCCCAGAGAGGAGAGGTTCTATTCATATGATAGGAGAGGCCACATGGAATTCAATTTACTGACCATATATACTAAGGATGGTAGGTCGAAAATAGATAGACCTCTATAACAGAGGTAGCGTCATGATCATGGATCTCCTAGGAGAGTGTAGGGTGGTCCCCAGGGAGGTGGAGTTTGAAAAGGAGCATGTGGGTCTCCAGGAGGAGGAGTTGAAGGTGATGGATGATGCTATGATATCCTTCCACCACAACCACCAGGAAGCCCATGTTAGGATCAGTGAGTTGGTGGTCAGGGCTGCGGATAGCTACAAGCTTTGGATACTTATGACCCAGTGGCACACAAGATGATCATAGGTACAATATGTGTTTTTATGCTCATGATTTAGTATTAGTAGACACATGTGAAAGTTATTCCTTCATATATTTAATCCTGTTGTAGGATTTGGATCTCCCATTTGTGGTTTTATCCTAGAAGATTTTTCTTTATGTTCCCATGGGAAACGGTTCTTCTATATCCATTATATTCCAGGAGTTTGAGATATCTCATAGTGGAGATTGGTTCTTGTGAGATATTTTTGACATCCTGATGGAAACCTATGACATCATTTTAGGTATGGATTGGTTATCCCTGGTCTGATCCCATATTTATTGTCACCATAGATGAATCAGATGCCCTCACACCAATGGGATAATATCATCCTTTATGGGAAAGATATATATTGTGGTAGGGTTAGTGGGTTTTTCAAGAAGTAGGTTGTATAAAATCACCCATCAGTTTTTGAGTGTATCCCTTAGTTCGTTAAGATCTTTAGAAATTGAAATTCCTTTAGTTGTGGTGGATTTTATGGAAATATTCCTTGAGGACGATTCAAGACTACCTTTGAGTTGGGAGATGGAGTTTTACATTGAAACTCATCCTGGGACCTCTCTGATATCTTCTACAATATATTATATGGCCCTACAGATCATTGGGTGTTGTAGTTATAGTTAGAGGACCTTCAATAGAATGGTTTTATCAGGCCCAATATATCCACCTCGGAAGCTTCATTATTTTTTGTGAAAAAGGTAGATGAGAACTTATAGATTTTTGTGGATCATCATCACCTAAAATAAGTCAGGATAAAGAAAAAAATACTCCTTACCTAGGATTGATGAACACTTTGATAAGTTCTGTGGCGTGATATGGTTCTCTATGATTGATATTTGGTCCGACTACCACTAGTTGAGAGTCTAGGTGGTTGATATTCTAATGATGTAAATATGATGTCCCTATGGAAACTATAATTTCTTAGTGGCTCCATTCAGTGTGAAAAATGACTCTACAATGTTTAGGGATTTGATGAAATAGATTTTCCAGCTATACTTGGACCAGTTTTTTGTTTTATTCATTGATGACATACTCATATACTTCTATTTAGAGGAGGAGCATGAATAAAATATGAGGACAATCCTAGATTTTCATCAAGAGTAATAGATTTACGATAAGATCTTGAAGTTCAAATCCTGGATACAATAGGTTCACTTTTAGGGGCATGTCATTTCTTAGCATGGTTTAGCTATGGACCTATAAAATATAAATACAGTGCTTTCCTGGGATCCACCCAAGATCATGTCAGAGGTGCAGAGTTTCCTTGGATTTGCGTGGTACTACCTGAAGGTTTTGATAGACTTCTCCAAGAATGCGTCCCCTTTGACCACACTAATGCAGAATGGGAATCCTTTTACATGGATTGAGCAGTTCTAGAGAGCCTTAGAGTAGTTAAGGAATAGGAAGATGAGTTATCCTATTCTGAGACTATTCCAGGATGGAATACAGTATGTAGTGTGTTGGAATTCCTCAAGAGCTGGGTTTGGTTTTTTATTGATGCATCATTAGGTAGTTCTCACATATGATTCAAGGAAGTTGAGAAACCATGAGAAGAACTATGTGACCCATGGCCTAGATCTTGCATCAATATTATTCTCTCTGAAGAGGTGGATGAATTATCGTATTGGAAAGTTCTTTATTGTTTACATAGACTATCAAGGTTTGAGGTATGCCTTCACACAAAGAGACTTGAATTGAGATTAAGGTTCTGTTTGGAGTTCCTATAGTACTATGAATTTGAGAATTGTCTATACTTTGGGGAAGAGAAATGGGGTATCAGATTCCCTAAGCAGGAAGTACCATGCTCATTTGGTGTAGTATGTGTCTGGGTAGTCGGTTTCCTTACAACCGACCCCAGTAGAGTATGAGGGTGAAACGTTTCATCAATTGATGGTGTTTTCTCCTCCTCTTCTCCAGCGCATGAGAGATTCCTAGTTGGGTAAATTGACTATGAGTTCTTGTGTGAATAGATAACCTCAAGTAATTAACTATATGTATTTTCAAAAAGAGGTAATCATGTCATCCTTTTCAAGGGAAGAACAATGTCTCTATTCATGATACATGATGAGGTGATGAGGTAGTTTCATAGTTCTACTTTAGCACTACATAACAGTGTGGGGAAGATGTAAAAATAACTTCAATAGAAGTTTTGGTGGGGAGAAATGTTATAGGGCATGGATGAGCCCATCTCTTAGTACCTCATATTTCAGAAGGTGATGGCTGAGCACTAGATTCCAATAGGTTTGTTGTAGCCCCTTGAAATGGTGGAGTGGAAATGTGACGGAATATCCATAGACTTTGTGATAGGGATTCCATGGGTTGTGAGAGGCTATGAATCTATCAAAGTGACATTTGACTAACTCATGAAGTCGGCACACTTCCTTGCTATCAATGAGCATAGTTAGGTGGATTTTGTGGGGTAGTTATATGTATGGGATATAGTTAACCTTCATGGGGACACCACAATGACTGTCTCTGACCATTATGTGCAGTTCATGTCACTGTTGTGGAGAGTGTTGAAAGAGGAATTCGAGATCCAAAGGAGGATGAGTACATCCTTCCACCCCTAGAAATATGGGATGTTCAAGTGCACTATCCAGGTGTCGGAGGATATGATGAGGGATTTCATGATATACTTTGACTAGAGTTGGGAGGATCACTTTCTTTCGGTAGTGTTTATGTACAATAATAGATACTACTCTACTATCTACATAGATCCTTTTGAGGAACTGTCTGGAAGACCCTTTAGGTCAATCCTAAGCCATATTGAGTTTGCAAAGACATATCTTGTTGGGACAGAGATGGTGTAGGAAATGATAAAGAAGGTCAAATTCATCCATAAGTGGATGAGGATAGCCTAAAGCAGAAATAAATCATACACATATCGACATCATAGGCCATTGGAGTTAGAGAAAGGAGACCAAGTTTTCCTGTGAGTCTCCCCATGATGAGGATTGAGGAGATTTGACCAAAGAGGAAAGATATACTTGAGGTTCATCAGGTAGTTCAATATCTTGCAGAGGGTTGGTGCGGAAGCTTAACGTATCTCCCAACCCCCAGAGTTGGAGCGGGTGTATGACATCTTCCATGTGTCTCATTTGAGGAGATATATGAACACCCCCACACAAATTATTAACTGGGGAGATCTAGACATCAAGATATTACCACTTTTGTAGAGAACTCAATGGTGATTGAGGATTGGAAAAGAGGACCCTTCATGGACAAACCATCCCCTTGGTTCATGTATTATGGCAATATAGGAGCATGCAAGAGAGCTCTTAGGAGTAGGAGAGCCAAATACAGGCTCAGTATCTAGAGCTTTTTGTTTAGATTTTTTATTTTTGAGTATGAAAATCTTGATGGAGGTAATAACATTGAGACTCTATTATTTCCTTGTAAAACTTTCATATATATATAGAAATAATTTTAGAACCAGGAACTGAGATAGCGTGTGATTTTGAGGCTTAGTGTGCCCTAAATTAATTTTATAAAAATATTTTATATTACACATGCATGATTTGTTAAATAGAATGGGATAAATATTAAAATTAATCTTATATCATGAATATGTGACTTCATTTGAGTATGGAATGTGAGGTTTATCATAAGAACGACTTAAAATTGGTCAATGAGGGGTGTACAAAAATCGTGAACATTGGCATGTGCATTTAGTTAAAATAAACAATTAGATTTAATTATTTTAATTAAGTAACAAAATCCTATTCCTATATAAATATTTTTCTATAGAATTATCTATAGGGTTAGTCATATAACAATGGTATCATTGATAGGAGGATCTTCCGCCCTTCATTTCCAGACTAAAATCAGACGATGACGAATATCTAGATCCAAGAAGATCAAGGCACGGTGAATGAAAATAATCATCTTATTCATTATTGGACAAGTTACTCATATATTAATGATACATTTTGAAGTGTTACTCATAAATTTTTTTATTCATACCCATTTGATTAATATGTTTGAGCATGATCTTACTATTCCTTTTATCTGTGCTATTTGAACCTATATATCTTCCCAAACATCATTTTTAAATTTTTTAATCAGTTTTCTCACCAAAATATCCCTAATTTGAATCCATTGACCAAGAATTATTTGATAATAATTGTTTCACCTCAGTTATAGTTTTTTTCACCCAATTATTTTCCAATTTCTTCACCAATTGTCTTAATATGTCTCATTTCGACATTGCTGGGTGGGTACATGCCAGATCGGACCCCCAAATTCAATGTGAAATTACTTGTGAGAAATGTATTGGAGAACCATGGAAGGTTTTTAAGGATTTTTTGTTTCCAATTTTTTTATTCATGGATCTGGGATTTGAAGAATGATTTGGTATGGCACTGAAGGGACCTCAACAGTAGTGGTGGGTGTGGCTTTATGAATATGAATCAGAGATTCATTTTATGGTGAGAAAATGGTTGGAAACAATGATAGAAGTATTACCCTTCAATTTTAGGTGGATTATAAGTGATATCCTAAGAATTTTAGGTTGGATATAGAATTTCGTAAGAAGATCTAACTTTCTACAAAAAAAACATTACTACAAGTCATGTACTATGATGAACGTACATCGTGTAGTACCCCCATGGCTGTGACACTAGGGTATTTGAAATCTTCAGTATCACACACCATGTGGATTGGATACATGTAGTGTTACCCTCTTGGGTATACATGCCATGTGGTAGGATAAAATGGGAAGGGCCCTATGTAGGAGGGAACACTATCTACCATAGTATATGAACATAGGCAAGGTTACAAGGAAATGGCTATGAGCACGAGTAGGATCATGAGTAGCTCAGACATTCCATGTAGTCCACCTACATATTGTGTATATATATATAAGAAATTATCCATTTACCATCATGGATAAGGATAGAAAACATGGTGGTAACACATGCCATGTGGGTCCCCATACACACAATGTACCCCTACTTCATTTATAAGGGCACGTTTTTTATCAACATTTTTAAGGGAACTTATACCTCTCACATCTCATTCATTTGGACTTAGATTTTGGATCTTGAATAGCATATCCTAGGATTTTTTCCACATTGAACATGATGGTGGTCTCAATTATGGCTTTTGAGATATGATGTGAGATGTTATAGGCATGGAATTTCTTTTGGCGATGCTCGATGATGACAGTGATCAACAAGGATCATTAGAGTAGTTTCCCCTATAGCTCTATGGTGTGAGTCCTCTATCTATTGATTGGTACCCCTATGGAGTTAGGTATTGGTTATTATATCTACTAATTGTTACCCACTTTTTTGTTAGGGTGTGGGTCTTTTTCTAATGAGTGGTACCCCCTATGGAATTAGGGTGTGAGTCTTTTATCAACTGAGTGGTAACCCACAATGGTGTTAAGGAATTGGTCATCTATCTACTGAGTTGTACCCCCTATGATGTTTGGGTGAGAGTCCTCTATCTACTGAGGGGAACCTCTCCTATGGAATTAGAGTGTGGTTCATCTACCTACCGATTTGTACCCCCTATTAGATAAGGCATGAGTCCTCCTTACCCTAAGTGAAACCCCCATTGATGCACTAGGATACAGGTCCTATATATATGGATTACACCCCTAGACTGTGAAACACAGTGTAGCGGTGTGTCATGTTTTGGGTTGAGTTTTCTATCTATTTCCAATCATTTCTCTTACTTCTCCCCCCATTCAACTTTTAGGGAATCCTACTAGGTATGTTTATACTCACCCCTACATGGGATTTTCCTACACAAGTCATGTATTATGTAGATGAAGGACATGTAGGAGGTGGTTACATAAGATATTAGGGATACCTTGTGTATTTTACAACGTAGGGTGGTTGTATCTTTGAGTTTCAGAGTTGGACACTCTCAGCATTTACCTTTCCTGTTTTTTCATATTTGGACATCTTTTTGATTGGGCATGTATTTTTTTCATTTTAGTTTTCAGTTTACACTATTTTACTCTTGTACACCCTAGAGGTTTTTACATGAATGATTTATACTCTTTATGTTGTATCTTTTATTATTATTCCTTTAAACTTCTAGATTGAGATGGTTGGGTGTGTCTATACAGGTACATTAGGAAAAGGCCTCCCATACTAGTTTTTCCTATTTATTCTTATTTCCATCACCTGACCTATGTAAGTGGGATTTGGGTAGTTTCATCTTGAGCCTCATTGGGATGGGTCATGAAAAATAATTCTATAAATTCTTTTTTCTTAGATGGTTTCATCTTATGACAAGCACATAGAACTTTCCATTTATTTTCAATGATACACATGGGATGCAGTTTTGGTTTAATACCCCAATACAATAAGTTTCACCAAGATCGTATGTCATATTTGGTCTTGTAATTTATGTTTAGATCAATTTAAAGTATCATTTCGCATATATTTCTCTCAATGTTGATTGCATCTAAACAATGAATTTACAAATTGGTTGACCAATATGTCAACTAAAAGAGAATCATTTATTTTTACTATTATAAGTGGATTCAGTGCTAAAAACATCTTATTTTTAGATTTCACCCAACATTTTCCTCATAAATAAACTGAAATCATAAAATCCATTAATCACACCAGTTCTTGATATATTTTAACATGGATTTTTAGTGTTAACAATGTTATCAAACCATAAATGAGACTTCTTGTATGAATGATCCATCAGCATGAATCCTTGAAGCCCTATGAAACTAAAACTATAATGATATTTAAGTATTCTATATCTTGTATTATTCCTATAAATATTACATGTAAATTTTCCCTTCATTATCTATCTAGATGTTATTCCATAGGCATGGAAATCCTTTGTAGTCCAATGAATTTCAACAACCCTTTGAAATATATTTTTCTAAGAAGCATCGAATGTGCACATACCCTCATCCAAAATATGTATCAACTATTTTATTAATGGTTTCATTTAGACATATATATCATTTCTAGGACCAGATGTTTCAGGTATTAGTATTCGCATAAAAGTAAATTGTTATTTCATACACATCCATTGAGGAAGACTAAAAACATGAACAAAAAATGGCCATGTGATGTGAGAAGTAATCATATGGCAAAACAGATTAAAATGATAATAGGATATACCCAACCTAATATAATACACTTCAATAGAGGTATTAGAATTTCCATAAATGGTTTCCCATGATAAATTTACTTTTAAAATTCTAATTTTGTCATTTCAGTACATTCCGAATATATAAAATTCCTAGCATCATCCATTAATTTTTTTTTCTCTCTCAACATCATAATTTTCATTATTTTTCTCATGTGTATTGATATCATTATCTTCTTTCAATGAAATATTACATTTCTCATGATGATTAAAAAATATAAATAGATCAAATATAAACTTCTCTACACCACCCAAATCATTTTGTTCATGAACAAAATGAGATTGTCTCATATCTCCATTGTGATATAAAACATAATAGTTAATTTGAAATCAAATTTTTTATATGGTAGCTAACATCTTCCCAATATAACCATTATCTTACCACACAATTATAACATGGGAAACATATAATACCTCCATATAAAGCATTGTAAAATGAACAATCTAAAAAATGGAAATTATTTTTAATTTCAGTTGAGATCTGATCAGTATGATACATCCATATTTTATCTAGTCTATTAGAGGAAAAACGTTTTCCTAATATGAACATAGTGAACAATAATTACAAAATTCATTACAACCAATATGCATTTGAATACATGGAATAAGAAACATATAGTACATACAATAAAATAATAAAGAGGCAATATGTGACTATTTAATGAAATTTTAGTTGTTATAAAAATGATTACTCAAACATTTAACACCATATTAAATTTAAATTAAGTATAAAAATATATTTATCATTCAATTATTCAAATAAAATATTGAAATGAATAATTTCATAACCCCATAATAAAGTCACAAAACAAAAAAAAGTACTAAAATAGTTATTGAAAAAATTATATAATATACATGACACAAAATAATAGATTTATATTAAGTCATAGATTTCTTATGACCAGAATCACTTCTCCCCACTTGTATTACATAGCTATTTTCTCCTCGCTTATGTAATAACATAATAGAATTGGAAATAAGTGATTACCTTTAAATAATTAAATTAGTAATTTAAAATTCATACATGACTATGATATGGGAATACTATAACATATAAAATCAATGACTTATTCAAATTATATTTATATATAAGCAGTGATTAATTAAATTAAAAAAATCCATCATATAAAGTCAGATTTGTTATGAAATACTATAACAAATATAATAAAAATGAACTCTCATTCAATAAATCAAGAATAAAAATGAACTAATAGAATATAGGTCAGTTCTTGATACTAGGATAAGAATGAAACTGATTCTTGGATACTATGACTAGATTTGGAACTCACTAATTAGATATTGGAGAATAAAAAATTCAAAACACATAATTAGGAGAGATGGTTGAGGGTGGGGAGGAGTAGGGAGACACTACCCAAGGATGAATTGGGATGGGAGTGGGAATGAGGGAGAGGAGGTCATGCATGTGGGGTAAATAAGGTATTTTATAATATTATTTTATTAAAATCATTTGGTATAGTTACTCTATTCTGACATTTTATTAAAACCATTGGTATAGAGGTATGGGATTATCTCTATTTTCTACTAGTGTCTCCCAATGTCAAAGTTGAAAATAATGTAAGATCTTAGACGAGGGATATATATCAACCATGATACTATTATTTAATCGCATGGAAAACCCCTTCTTTATTCTCTTAACCTTTTTTTTATACTAACATGTATGGAATTAAAGTAAAAAATCTAAATAGGGATATAAGGAGTGTTGTAAAACACCTAGAGAAATGTTAGAGTGTGGCATCTTGATAAAACATTCAATTTTAATTATTTTATAAAAAAAATTATAAAGGGGAGTGTTGATTGATAGAAAATTAAGATAAAGGGGGAATTATCTATTATACACTAGAATTATTTTGATATGTTTTCTTATATGAGTTCAAGATGTAGTATTTGTTGATAAATATATTCAAACTACCCCAAAAATGTAAAATTAATAATCATATCACATGATGGATTGGTTTATGGATAGCCATTATATCATGGTTAAATTTATCTTGTTTTCTAAATTGGGTGAGCCCATATTGACTAACTGAAGTCTAACTTTTGTGAAATGTGTGGTGTAATCCTTCTATAAAAATAATATGAGGTTTTTAATCTTGATAAAAGAGGGAGATGAAGTTTTTTTTATCATAGAAAATTGTTGAAGATGAGTTTTATCCATAACCATATATTCCTTTACATTTACTATCAATAATGTGGATAAAAAAATTGTTCATTGAACAACACTTTTTGATAAAATGGTCTAATACTATTTCCATCAAATTCCTTGGGAGAGATTGAAGATCCTAAGTGAAATTGTATTTAGTTATAATAATTAATAATGTTATGTTAATAAGGATATATCAATATATTTAGGGAAGTTTGGAAGATATGAGTGAGTTGTTTCCATCATAAATGGAGAATGGGAAGTTGAGATGTTACTACATGAAAGGATCAAGGAGCATCCATTTTATATGAGATTATTTTGGAACTAATATTAAATGAAATCAAGGACATGTGTTATTGGATGAAAATCACTATCTATAATAGTTTAGGGAATGTTGAGAATCTAGTGAATGGGGATATTAAGGGATCTATGATTAATTAAATAGAATATATAATTTGTGGTGGTTATTGAAAATATAACTAAGTTATATACTCATTATATGATTCAATTCTATATGTAACACACTTATTTTTTTGATATAATTCTATATAAATAAATTTTATTTCTTTTATAGCTCCCTTTATATGCAACATCATGTTTAAATGAACTATGTTATACTATTGAAATATTATTATTTAATGTAACAGTTATCACCTATTTATTAGATTGGATGTTATGAAAAATGATAAATAAATTATAAAAATATATTTTTTACATATTTATAAAAAAATTCATCAGTTATCAAATTGTTAGAAACGAAAATAAATGTGTTTGAAGGTAAATAGTTTTGTTTTGCATAAATATATTTTTTATGTTCACAATTTGTTTTTATTTAAATAAATTACATTAATCTCAATTGATGAATTGTATTAGTGAAATGAAAGTATAATATATTCAATAATTTTTTAATATTCATATATTGTTTTTTTACTATCCATGTAATAACAATAATCTAGTTTTATGTTCAAATATGCATTTTTTAAAAAATGGTTTTGTTGTGTTTTTCACACATATTGTAAAATTAATTTATGTAACTTATAGTAATTAAATCCTAAAAATAAATCTAATATTTTGAATAAATAGGATCAAATTTGGAAAATAGTAACCTTTAATTTTTATTTATTATGAAAAATAACCATGGTAAATATTTTTCACCTCAATAAGGGGAAAATGGGTAAAAAAGAGTTAAATCATTTGGATAAGGCATTAATGTTTCTATAACACTTACATTTATCATATTTTATGTGTGGATTTCAACCATTATCATTCATATTTTCAAAATATGACCACTTGGTGCCATTTTTACTTGATTATGACCTCTATATTATTTTAAGAATAGGATAAATACAAAATATCACTCTCTTGAATTTAATATTTATAATATTTTCATAAGGATAAATTGAGTTTTTTTATAAATTTTTCTTTGAAATATGAATTAATTTTTTATCGTAGTAATTTATTTTTAATTTTTAATGATTGAATAATTACCTTAATTGCTTACGGAACACCATCAGAATATTTATTCAATTAATTGGGAAATAGAATAAATTATTTTAAAAATATTAATTTTTTTAGAATTTCGGTGAATTATTATGTTTTACGATTTTTATAGATAAATATAACATAATAGTGATGTTATAAAAGTTTATAATCAAATTAAATTGTTAAATTTATGAAATTATATTCATATTAAATAAAAAGTTCCAAAAATGACATTAATGATATTTATAATAAATAATATTTTATTAAATTATTTAAAATTAAGAAAAATAATAACTTGTGAAAATTGATTGGGATATGCTTTAAAATATCAACAATGTTCTGTTTATGGGTTAAATTTTTTTTACAGCAACATTATTGACTCTTAAAGAGTTAAAAACTTTGATATTATGGTAATAGTCAAAAGGGATAACAGGTTTTAAAACAAATGGATAAGGGTGAAAAAATCACTTAAAATTGTATAACTTTTATTATATGATATGATTGAGAATAATAATCATAATATATTAAAAATATATCAATTTTCTACTTTTTTATGAAAATTATTTTATTTTAATTTATCACTTTAACTAATTCCATGAGTTCCCCTCCCCTCACATATAAAAGGGAACCTCTTATCATCTCTTCCAAACAAATTTTTAGCCTTATATAATAGACAATACATTTCATAATACCTTTCCAGATTCATTAAAAATTCTATAGAGCATATTTTATTTCCAAAAAACCATCCATTCAAGACTTAAGGTGTAAGACAAAAGAGTTTTCTCATCAAACAGGCATAACACTTAACGAAGCACATTCAATTTTATTTTTTATTCTAAGATGTCTAAAATTTATGGAATCTATTCTAAATAATTACCTTAGTATATAGATTTACATAATTTTTAATATTACTATGGAAAACCCATTATCCACCACATTTTCATTATATGGGAAAAAAATATTTTATGTGCGTACGTGTGGAATACCCCATCATCAAAGTGATGTGTTTCATTTTTCATAAGCATTTCACATTGATGGTTATAAGGATGATAATAGGGAATATATATCATATATATCATATTGTTATGGTTTTGGAAAGGTGAATTATTATTTAACTTTCTTTCATTTCATCCATCAAGAAATAGAAACATCACTCATACATACGTACATACTACCATCTGCATGAAGTGATGTAATACATTTTTCATCACCTATTTATATGAATAGTTATTATATTGTATATAATGATTACATATGAAACTCATGAAATGATTAAAATTATAGAGATAGGGTAACCATGATCAATGTGACAACTGGGTCCCAGTGACAGCACAACCCCCCAGCCTTAACATGGCCGTCGGGTCCTGGCCTACCAGGTACCACCAGTTTCCCCCGTAGACATGTGGGGCCCACCCTAGGGTCCACCCACGTGCCCGAATGGGTCATTTGACTAATTATTTTCCCCACAAGCCAACACATTTCCTTTTCAGTGTGATTTAACCTCACTCACACACACCCTGGGAAACTTCCCAGAAGGTCACCCATCCTGATCACTATTCCAGGCCAAGCACGCTTAATTGTGGAGTTCTAATCAGGTAGGCTTCCTAAAAGGAAGGTTCCCCTTGTTGACATTTGTCATATCATTTATTCATTTAACCCTTTATCATTTGGGGGTATTACAATCACCCCCCCCCCCCCACCCTAAGAGCACAACGCCCTCATTGTGGGCCCTACATCTCAACCCAGGCAGTGCACCGAACATAAGGCTGAGTTCCTCCTCTGATACCAAATGTTACAACTGGGTCCCAGTGACAGCACAACCACCCCGCGTTAACATGGTCGTCGGGTCCTGGCCTACCAAGTACCACCAGTTGCCCTTGAAGACACGTGGGGCCCACCCTAGGGTCCACCCACGTGCCTGAATGGGTCATCTGACTAATGATTTTCCCCACAGGCCAACACGTGTCCTTTCTAGTGTGTTTTGTCATCATTCACACACACCCTGGGAAACTTCCCAGAAGGTCACCCATCCTGATCATTTAACCCTTTATCATTTGTGGGTATTACAATCACCCCCCCCCCTTTAGAGCACAACACCCTCATTGTGGGACCTACAACTCAACCCAGGCAGTGCACCGAACTTAAGGTTGAGTTCCTCCTCTGGTACCAAATGTGACAACTGGGTCCTAGTGACAGCACAACCACCCCACCATAACATGGTCGTCGGGTCCTGGCCTACCAGGTACCACCAGTTTCCCCCACAGACACATGGGGACCACCCTAGGGTCCATCCACGTGCCCGAATGGGTCATCTGACTAATGATTTTTCCCAGAGTCCAACACATGTCTTTTCCAGTGTGTTTTTTCTTCACTCACACACACCCTGGGAAACATCCCAGAAAGTCACTCATCCTGATCACTACTCCAGGTCAAGCACGCTTAACTGTGGAATTCTAATCAGATAGGCTCTCAAAAAGGAAGGTGAACCTTATTTACATGAGTTATATCATTTTTTCATTTTACCCTTTATCATTTGGGGGTATTACAATCAAAGTACAAGGACCAAAATCATCAAACTAAAAGATGCATGAAAAAAAAAGCAGTTATCATCTAGAACAATGATTTTAATAAATAATTTTTATTACATGGGTGATAAAATGAAGTAAGTAAATCATATATTATATCTTTATATAAAATATTTATAATAAATCTATACTTATTATACAATAGGTTTGAACAAATACCAATAAAGAGAAAAATTGAGGTAAGGTATTTATGTCTCAATCTTATTTTAATCAGGATTGTTTATGCTTAAATTTACATTGATGAAATTATATAATCATTATCTGATAAATCCATTTCATTTTTCTTATCCTATAGGCATTTATAAAATTTGGATTTTTAGTACCATTTTTTTATCCTTGGAACTTAAAATAGTATAGATTTTTGTTTTTAAATCCAACCTTATTTCTCTTCTTTCCGCCAAAAAAACTCTTTTCTTGTATATCCATGATTTCTAAAAAAATTAATAAAGTTTTTTACTATTCTTTAATAATTTTTAATGTCATTTTTACTCATGTTTAACTTTATATAATTTTTTATCAAATGAATCTTTCTTTCAACTTCTGAATGAGGTGCTTTTTTACTTTTTACTCAAAATGTGAATGAAATATTATTTTTAATATACACAGTATTAATATAATTTCATGTCTACATGACCTCTAATGGTTTTGAATATTACATTAAATATTTCCATGGTTTTTTAAAACAAAATTCTTAACTTAATATTTTATAACTATGTGAATTTTAAATAGGTTATTTCAAAATGAAAAGGGAATTTTCCTCAAGAAATATTCTTGTGATTTTTAACTAAATATTCTTCTATGATAACATTATTTTATGTTAATTATTACTTATGGGGTATACGGTCCAATGATACCATCATTATTTTTTCTTTGGATTGTTTATGAATATGATGATGAAATTTTTATGAGACCAATTTATTTTTCATGGTTTATGCTATGATGAAATGTTTATGAAATCCATTTTTTTCATGGGTAATGTTTTCATGATATTATAGATCATTTATGATCTTACAAAACACACATATATATATATATGTGGTTTTAATTATGTTATAGGTGGGGCTAAAATTATATATTTCTATAATTCATTGGGTAAAGAATTATATCTCATGATATAAATATAGGAAATGAGTTGATGAAATAATTACACTATAGGAAATATGTAGGTATTCGTAATCTATAACAGGAAATAAGTGGTGATATTTGATCTGTTATGATATTGGAAATAAGTATTGATTCCTAATCCATTATGATTTTATGGTCACAGTTTTTTATCTTGACATATTATATAGTTTCTATGCCTATGATGGTGCCTCATTTTATAGAAATGTTTTTATGATTTTGATTTGAAGTCATGGTTCATGAATGATTATGGATGATTTATCACTCTTATGAATCAATTTTTTCAAATACTAATGATTTATGTCATGATTAATTATTATGATCCATGAAAAATTGGGTTTGAAATTTATAAGTTATGATCATAATATTACACCCATATTTTCATCTTATTCCTGCATATGATCATCAATTGATATCTCCCTTGTTTTCCCTTAATGACAATCTAGGATCACCCTTTATTACATTTCCTTTCCAAAGGTTATGATGAATTTATTTAAGTAGGGTATTCCAATAAGGGAAGAAATTAGAATAACTTTGTAATAGATTATTAACAATATACCTAAATAATATGTTTACATATCTAGTCTTCAAAGTCACTATTCCTTTATAGTTACAGAATTGATCATAATGTCATGTCTTGAATATTCATTTTAAATGATGTAATACTTATATATAAAATCAAGGGATGCATAAATTTGTATGATATTGTGGTTTAGTCAATATTTTGAGATTATTATTAGTGAACTTCGGTGAAAACCCTCAGGATAATAACCCTAGAAATAGTTGGTCATCTATATCGCAGACATTATTTTGGTGCGAAGTGAGTGTTCACTTACTATAAACATGGTTTGAAACAACAAAGGGATATTATTGGGTTAGTTAACATTTTCGTTATGACCTATTATAAATGATTTGAATATATAGTGACCAAGGATGCCCTAGGTTAAACATAAGATGAAATAGATTGAAAAGAATGTTTCATGAATAATAAATCATATAAATAATATTTCATGATTATGTGGTTTCTCACTATTGATATTTTTTCACACACTTTGCTTTTGGGATTTAGTAAATTTTTGGAACCTTAAGGAACCATGTCAATGCTGAATGTGACTGATTATTTAATGGTTTTCCTCCTTATAAACCAAATGTTATGGGAGATGTAATGAAAAATCTTGTTGTTATGCATACACAACTTTCTCAAGTTATGAATCTCATAAAGTTTCTAAATGAGAAAATGAAAAAAAAATATACTATTGATTCTTTTATGAGGAAACATCCACCTTATTTTAGTGATTCATTTGATTCATTAGTGTATGAGAAATAGATTAATACAATTGAGAAATATTTTATGTTCTATTGAGATCACAATAAGAAAATATTTTCCTAGACATTTATCATTTGACTGAATATTATATTTTTATTATTCAATAACTTTTGAGGAAAAAGTGAGTAACTATACAAAAATCCATGAATTAAAACAACATAACAACATGGAACAAAATTTAATGCCAAACACCAAGGCATTACTCACAAAACCTAAATTTCATTTTGTTGATTCAACACATTCAACCAGAAGCTCCACCATTTCAGAGCATTCAAAATTTGAAAACCCCCATACATCACAACACCTCAAAATTTGCAGGTAACCCAAGAATAACGAACCATTAAAGAGGTTCAAGAACCAAACACCTATTTACACCTTCAAACCTTCACTACCTACACGAACATCAAGAAAATTTGATGCCAAAATGATCCCAAATTCCAGAATACCTTGTAAACAGCAAATCCGAACCAAAAATCCCTTGTTGGTTATTCTGAAACCATAAAGATTGCCACTTTCTCCAAATCACCACAACCGGTTACTTCTAAAATCACGGTTGTGAACCAAAAAATCCTCATCAAAAACCCATTCACCATGAGAGCATCACCGGTTGCTGGAAACGAAGCTGGGACCCCACCCCCATCTTATCACCAACCAGCTGCCGACGCCAGAGGGCTGAGGAGCCTCACCGGAGTCCGAGTCGCACATGGGAAGTGGAAAAGTGGAGCGGGGATCCTCCCATGACTGACGCCACACAAATATAAATGATCATTAAACATAAAAGTTAAAAAAGAAAAACCCCCTTACCGCAGACACCTCTGGATCTGAACCTGCAATGAGGAAGAAGAAATCTCATCGCTACCTTCGAGACCTTACCTAATAACCAAATCTCCCAGCACACCCCATTCCTCCATGTAGTTCGGAAAACGATGATATATTCCAAGATCAAGTCCATGAAGCCACCATAAGAGAGACCACATGCCACAATTGCGTCGAACTGAAGTAGTGATGATAGGAGCCCGGTCGATCTACCATAGAGAAGAGGAAGGCGGTGGCAGGGAGAGAAACCATATCACAGAGCCCTTTACTGGTGAATCCAGTAGACATTTATCATTTGGAAGGTGAAGAATATAGATGATAGAATAATATAGAGAATATAAGAAAATATGAAGAAAATAAATCCTTATAATTGGATGAGATTAAGTGGATATTTTTTTATAAGTGGCTCCTTTATATTCTATATAAATAAATTGAAAAGGAATTCCTTGAGCATGAACATAAGGATACTAAATCCATTGGTACTTATGAGGAATATTTTATAAGACTTTCAAGGTGTAATTCTAGTTTAATCATCATCCATGAATAAAAAATCAATTGATTCTTTGGTTTCTTAAAAAATGTCTTTGAAAGGCATTACCTATAAGTTTATTTAGTAGATATTAAGAAATCATTCAATGTTCACTCATGTTTGAAATGTAAATCATGGGTTTAAACTATTACCATGGTTTTTATATGAAAATTAATATGATGTCTCACGAAAAATTGAATAAATAACTTGTTGTAAATAAATTAATGCCTTTCTATGAATGTGGGAAGAAAAATCATGTAAATTGATTAAATGTAACTGTGAGGTCCATTAAATGTGAAAATGCGGGTCATAAAGCCTATGAATGTTTAAAGGTGATGAATAGTATAGTTAATGTAATATAGGAATGGAAAACAACAAATAATTCGCCACCCACAAACTAATGATTAAAATACAATGAGTATGGTAATTACAACAACCAGTGTATGAATGAAAATGTTTATGATGATGATCCACATAAATAATCTATTAATCCAAAATCCAAAGGGAAATATCTTGTGATCATGACTCCCAA
The DNA here is from genome assembly GCA_963277665.1 of Viscum album. Lineage (NCBI taxonomy): Eukaryota > Viridiplantae > Streptophyta > Magnoliopsida > Santalales > Viscaceae > Viscum > Viscum album. The sequence continues at coordinate 1,059,670,777 of OY728129.1, forward strand.
AGTGGGTTATGAGAATGAAATTAAGAAAGGTAAACTTATCATATACTCTGTAATACCTAATGTATTATTTGATTATAGATATACCCAGTCTTTCATATTGAAGTAATTTGTTAAGGTAATCACATTAATACATTAATGACAAGATATTAAATTAGAAATGAAAACTAATGATTGTAATATGATCACATCAACAGTTTATAGGTCCTCTCATATTAATTTTTGTGGGGACATACTTCCTAAAAATCTGGTGATTATTAATCTAGTTGAATTTTTATGTTATTTCAGGCATGTATTTATTTCTTTATATATATCCCATATCAATTATCAAGGAAGGGAAGTCACATTACAAATTCAGAATGAACCTAGGATAATTTATTCGTGTGAGGATTAATATAAACTTACAATTGATATTACTTCTATCATGTTGGTCTAAATTCATACCCATGAAGGGTATCTATCTCATATCATTGGGGAGAAACTCATAATTGAGGACATTATTATTGTATAGGAGTTTGTTGAAATCTTTCCATAAGATATTCCTAGTATTACTCAAAATCATAAAGTCGAGTTTTCAATAGAACTCATACTTGGCATGACACATATTATAAAGACTCCATATAGAATGGACTCTGTTGAGTTATAGTAATTGAAGAAGAAAGTATGGGATAATCTAGATAAGAGATTTATACTCCCTATTGTGTAATATTGAGGTGATTATATTATTTTTTTCATAATAAATATGGGTCAATGAATATATTCATTTATTATTTGGAAATCAGCAAGGTCACTATCAAAAAATAATCATATACCCCATATCGATAATTTTTTGATCAATTACAAGGAGCTCAATACATTTCTTGGATTTAACTTATTTTTTGAATATCATCAATTAACTATTAAGAAAGAGAATACACCCAAGAAAAATTTCAATATAAGGCGTGGAAATTATGAATTTAAAGTGATTCTATTTGGACATACTAATTCCCTAAATATCTTCATGCATTTAGTGATTAGTGTCTTTAGATATTACCTTGAAAGTTTTTTGGTAGTATTTATAGATTTTAATATTATATATTCAAAGGGAATGTAAGATAATGAAGATCATTTATGATTTTGTTTTTACGATCCCACAGATGGAGATATTGTATGCTAAATTTACCAAGGGTAAATTTTGGCTTCTTGAAGTTTCATTCTTGGGTCATATAATCTCATGTGATGGTGTTTTAGTGCATACTTCAAAGAAAGAAATTATTAAGAAATGGAAAATACCAATAATAATTATATACATTTTTTGTTCGGATAGATATTACCAAGGATTATTGAGTGATCTCTCATGATTATCTAATAATCTCACCAAGTTGAATTGAAAGGGAGTTTAGTTCTTGTGGACAGACATATGTGAAGAGAATTTTAGGGAGCTAATGAGAAGGTTGGTTAGTGCACCTATGCTCACAATACCTTTTAGTGGATAATGGTTTATGATTTATATTGATGCATCTAATAAAGGACATGGAACTACCCTCATGTATAATTATATGTTAATAGAATATGCCTCATTCCAATTGAAAATATAGGAGAAAAATTACCCAAATAATCATTTAGAGCTATCAGTGGTATTATTTTCATTGATGATATATAACAATTATCTTTATGGTGAAAGGTGTGAAATATATATGGATCATAAAAGTTTTAATTATATATTAATTTATGATTATTTGAATAGGAACCATAGAAGATAGTTGGAATTGACTAATGATAATGAATGCTCTATACATTACGACCCTGAGAATGAAAACAAGGTGGATGATTCTTTGATTCTGAGGGACTATTGTTGTTTTTTCATGATGAGTATTGAAATAGATCCAGTAATTATGTATTTTTATAAAATTGAACATTAAAATCTAAGGAAAAGAGAAAAATTATATGTTTCTTAGATGAATTTATAACCATCTATTCATGTCAGGATTAGAGAGGTGTATAAGGAAAATATCGAACTATAAAATAAATTTATAAATGTTATTTATTTCAAACATGATTGTGATAGAGTGATAGAGTTAATGAATAGAGTATGTGTCCCATCAATACTAGAATTGAAGGTGGAACTGTTACATGAATTTCATTGTTCATCATTCCCTATTAATTATAGAAGTATGTAGATATATAGAGATATAAAAGAATATTTTTATGGGAAACATGAAAAAAGATATTGTAGAGTTTGTATCATGATTCCTAGTATGATAGAAAGTTATGGATAGGAAATAGATGTCTAAATTGATGATATAACCATTATATATACCAGAATAAAAATAGTAAAACATTACTATGTATTCCTTCATATGACTCACCAAAACATCTACATGGAACAATGTTGTTTGGGTCGTAATAGAATTCCTTGAGAAGTTATAACACTTCACTAACATCAAAAAATATTTCTTTCATAATCATATCTCCTGGATATTCATTAAGTAAGTAGTGAGATTTCATGAAGTATGAATCTCAGTAGTATTTGATTGGGATCCTAGGTTTACCTAAACATTCTAGATAAGTATTCAGTATGATTCAGATAAAGAGTTAATGTTTATAACTATACATAATAATCTAAGAGATGGTTAGTCTAAAAGGAATATTCAAACTCAATAATACATGTTGATAGCTTTATCTATAGATTTTAAAGTTGGATGGAATCATCAAATTTCTATGGTCATATTTTCATACAACAATAACTCTCACTCAAGAATTCAAATTGTTACTAATGAATCACTCTATGAATAAAAGTGAAAAACTCCAATGTGTTGGGATTAATTTGGAAAAATAAATATATTAGGACTTGAGTCATATGAGGATATAAATGTCTATATTTATTCATAATCACATAAGGGTATCTCAGAGTTGATAGAAAAGTTATGTTGAAAATTGTTTATGAGATCTATATTTCAAAGTTTGTGATAAGGTATTCCTATGAATATATCCTGGTAAAATGTTAATGTTGTTTAGAAAGAAGGTAATTTTATCCCTAGATATATTTATCCCTTTTATATTATTGATCACATCAAGATGTAATCTTACCTTTGGGAACTTCTACCAAATATCTCTCAAGTTCATGATGTGATCCATATATCTATCATGAGTGAGAACTAACCTTATCATTCACTTTGTACTAAAATCATATTTTGTATATATATGAATTGATCATTACTATGATGAATATTTGATAAAAATATTAGAATATAGAGATAATATTTTCTGAAATAATACCACTCTCATGGTCAATGTTTTATGGCATAACCATAAATTAGAGGAAGCTACATGGGAACCTAAGGATGTGATAAGGTAGAAGTGTCTTTGGTTTTTTATATCAGAGTGATTATATTTATAAGGATAAAATTTTATAACGGGTATGTAATTAACTTCCTAAAATTTTATCATATAGTTCCTTATAAATAAATTTTATTTATTTGATATATTTCTTTATATGCAACATGGAGTTTAAACGAACCACATTATACTATAAAAATATTAGTATTTAATGCGAAAGTTATAAAATAGATATTGGATTGTCTTGTATTAATAAGTCTAAATAAACTATATAAAAAAATATATTTTTTAAATATGTATAAAATAAATCCATTTGTTATAAAATGGTTAGAAATAAAAAAAGTGTTTAAAGGTGACTAGAGATGTTTTTCTGAAAGTAGTTTTCATGTGAATAATGTGTTATTATATATATAAATTAGAATAATATCTAGTGATTAATTATTTTAATTAAATTAATAGATAATATAATCAATTAATTGTTTTAATATTTATCTAAAGGTTTTTACTAGTCATGGATTAAGAATAAATCCATTTTTTGTTCAAATATGAATTTGTCTAAAAACTGTGTTGTTGAATTTTGTTCACTTATTGTAAAATGAATCTTTGAAACTTCTAGGAGTTTAATCTTGAAAAAAAATCCCATATTTGGAATTAATAGGATCAAATTTGGTAAATAGGCCCCTCTTATTTTTTGGTCATTGTGAATAGTAACCTTGGTAAATATTTATTACCTAGGTAAGGGTACAATTGGTAAAATAGAGAAAAATCTTTGGGAAAAGGATTTAAAATCTCTTTAACACTTAAATTTAGCCTTTTATATGATTTTAGTTCAACCAATATCATCTATGATTTGAAAATATGGCCACTGGGTTCCATTTTTTTGGATTACGACCTTTATATTATTATAAGAGATAGATAAATACATAATGTCACTCTCTTGAATTTAATATCTCTAATTTTTTTCATAATTATAAAATGAGTTTATATATGTTTTAAAATGCTTATTTGAAATATATTTTAATTATTTTTTGTCATATTTTTTTATTCCGAATTTTTAGTGATTGAACATTTACTTTAAATGCGTATACAACACCGATAAAATATTTATTCAATTAAAAAAAATAAAATAAGTGATTTTAAATTTAGTAAAAGTATTAAAATTTTGATGAATTATTGTATTATGAGAATTTTTAGATAAATATAAAATATTATATATTTTTTAAAATATTATATTCTAATTCCACTATAATATATATGACATTAACATCAAATTAAATGAATAGTTACAAAAATGATATTAATGATATTTTGTAATAAAAAATATTTTATTAAATTATTTAAAGTTCATAAAAATGTAATATTTGACCAATTTAATGGAATATGATTTAAAATATCAAATAGGGTCCATTTATGGGTCACTTTTAATTTTATAGTGACATTCTTGAACTTTAAAGATGAAAAAACATTGATATTGTGTTCCTTGAAAAAGTGTTAATGGGAGGATAAAACAAAGTGACACGGGTGAAAAAATCACCTAAAATTACCTAAATTTTATTATATAAGAGTATTTAGACATATAATCATACTATATTCAAAATTTATCAATTTTTCTCCACTTTATCATGAAAATTAATTAATATTAATTTAATATTTTATGTAATTCCAAGAGTGCCCCTCCCCCACTTATAAAAGAGTGCATATTCTCCTCTCTTCCTCACAACATTTTAGCCTTCAATATCAGTACATACCTTACATATTACCTTTCGATATTGCTTCCCCATGTACTAGATCCTATTTTTTCCAAAATATGATCCATTCAAGGATTACAGTGTAAGCCAAATGTGGGTTTTCAATAAAGAGGTATAACTCTTAACCATGTACTTTAAATTTTATTTCTGGGTCTATCTCCACTAAAACTTATAGTATCCATTAAAAATAATTATGTTAGTATATATAATATAAATATTATTATTATTATTATGGAAATTTCATTATCCTCCTACTTTCTATCATATGGGAAAAGAAAACATTGCTCCTATGTATATGTTGACTACCACCCCCACGAAGGAATACACTTCGCTTTTCATCGCCACTTCACATTGATTGTTATATCTAAGGATTTAGTGTATATATATTATATTGATGATATTTTTTATAGTTTTTTAAATTTTAATTATCATTTACCTTTTTTCATTCTATCTTTTGAAAAATGGAAATATCACCCACACATATGTACATACTACAACATTCATGAAGTGATGTAATTTATTTTTCATCACTAATTTATTTGAATATTTATCAATGTTTATATAATGACTACATAGGAAACCAATGAAATGATTAAAATTTTATATATTAAGGAAAGATAATAAAATTACAGGGACTGGGTATGTCAAACCAAAACATGCATGAAAAATGGAGCAGTTATCACTTAGAATTGTGATTTTAATAAAGAGTTATAATTACACAACTAATAAAATGTTATAAGTAAATAATATATGGTATGATATATATAATTATGTTTTTCTAATATATTTATAATAAATATTTATATATTATACCAAATTTTTTAATGCACATGAAGAAATACAATACTTGAGGTAAGGGATTTATATCTCAATCCCATTTTAATAGGGATTTTTTATGCATAAATTTACATTTAAGAAATTACATAATTATTATATGATAAATCAATTGAATTTATATTTCAATATTGTTATTTATAATTTTTTATGTTTTAGTACCATTTTCCTTTCTTTGGAACTCAAAATTGTACAGAAAACATTTTTAAGAAAATAAGACCTTATTTCTATTCTTTTAGTTAGAAACCCTTTTCCTTCCATATTCATGTTTTTTAAAATGTTTTAAATAATATTTTTTAATATTATACATTTATTTTATAAATCCATTTTATCGCATGTTTTAATTTATGTAACAATGTTTTAATTAAATATTTATATCATTTTTTGAATGACATACTTTTTAATTTTACTCAGAATGTGAATGAGATCTTTATTTTAACATACATGACATTAATAGAATTTCTTGAAGTCATGACCACTCAATTTTTTAAGCTTACATTAAAATTTTCCATGGATTTTTTTAAAGAAAATATTTTCTTTAATTTTTTATAAATATTTGGATTTTATATATGTTATTTCAAAATGAAAAGGGAATTTTACTCAAGAAATATTCTAGTTATCTTTTAATGTATTTTTCATCTATGATGACATGATTTGATGTTAACTATGATTTACTATGGATATGATTCAATTATGAAATACTTATTATTTATCAAGATGGTTCATAATTATGTTGGAGATATTTTTATAAAACTCATTTAATTTCCAATTTTTATGCTATTTTGAAATGGTTAAACATTTATAAAGCATTTTTTTTATTTCTACAGGTTATATTATGATGATATGATGAGTGTTTTATAACCTTATGGTACACATATGTATAGTTTTCATTTTGTGATGGGTGGTCCTAGAATTATATATCCCTCCAATTATTTGGGAAAAGCTTTATATCTGACGAGATAATTATGGGAAATGATATGATGTGATCGATCCGATATAGGAAACAATTAAGGATTTCTTATACACTATGATAAATAGGTGGTGATGCCTGATCCATTATGATACAGTAAACCAATTTTTAATCCTGATCCAATACGATTTCATGGTCTTGGTAGTTAACCTTGATATATTAAATGATTTCTATTCCTTTTATTGATCCACACATTGATGACATGTTGTTATGATTATGATTAAATTCATGTTTCATGATTGATTGTTGATGATATATCACCCTTATGATTCATATATTTCAAATTCTAAAGATTTATATTCGTATTCATGATTATGATCCATGATAAATTATAGTTGAACATTTTAATTTATGATCGTAATCTCATACCTTTATACTTATCTTATATATGGATATGATCGTCGATTGATATCTCCATTATTTAACCTTACTGAGTATGTAATATCACTATTTATTATGTTTCCTTTCCCCAAGTTATGAAGAAAAGTATTAACTAGGGTATATAAAGGGTAAAAATGAGAAGAAATTTATGATATATGATGAATAATGTAACTAAATATCATATTTATCCATATACTCTGAATAGAAACTAATCCTTTATGGTTATAGAATATATCCTAATGTTGTTTATTGAATATTCATCTAAAATATTATAATATTTATATACGAAAATCATTGGTCACCTCACTACCCATAGGGACATTTGTGTATGATTCATTCAGGACTATGTATGAGTTATCTGTGAGAAAATGAAATCTATGTACTAGTGATTATAAACTATATTAATGTTATTTTGGACCTATGTATGAGTCATCCAAACTACTTAACAGTTATTATAGATCTTCACATGGGTCATTAAATCTATTTATATGTGATTCGAACTGGGAGAATTTCATTTGAAGATTTTATATGAGTTGTTAGGCTCAACTTACAAGTCAATGAAAATTCCATATGAGTCATTTACATAGTGTAATTGTATGATCAATGAGATAAAATAATATATGATATAAAGAATTAATATTAGGAAGAAATGTGATAGAAAAAATAGATGATCCCCAAGACATTTTCTTCGTGGTTTTTAAAATCATGGTCATCTTAATAGATTGAGATTCAAGTTCAGATAATGAATAAATATTATGATTTATGTGAGCTCCATGATGCAAAGGGAAGTTCCATGTTTCACTGCATGAGTCTATGCACACATGTTTGAATATTTCAAAAGATATATATACACTAATTTTTTGAACATTAAAAGAAATAAATATTTAAAGTCTAACATATGATTTGAAGGAAGACTTTATGGGGATTTAAAATAAGTTTTTAATATTTTAAGATATCATGTTTCTAATGAATAAAAGTTTTCCAAATAAAATATTAAAAAATATTCATGATTCGAAGAATAAAAAAAAGGAAACACAGAAAAGAATATGAGTATTCATTTATGTTGTTGTTAATAAAAGAAACACATTATGTTCAAAGAAGGTGAACCTGATACAATATTCAAAATAGAATTCTTAATTTTATTAAATAAGGATAAGAATGAGGCCATTGATATAACTATATCATAGATGGAAATAAACTATGTTCTCTCACATCATATTGAAAAGTGGAAGGATAATGTGTTCTTCACTAGAAAGAATGAGGAGTCGAAGTCTTACTAGATGGTCACTGACAGGAATCATTTGTTGAATGTGTGAGGTAGACAATCCAATTTTGAAGAATGGGTTATTTGATTTCAAAATAACTATTTGGGAGTTGATAACTATTTTATTGAGTATAAATAACCTTCAATGGGATATTTTAGCACATTACGGGATACCATATAAGTTTGGTTGGAGATAATTCTGTGGAATTGTGTGTGTTAAAAGTGCAGTAATTTATGGTTAGGGCATTTAACCAATCTAATAAAGAAGTATGATATCAATCCCAAACCTTTTAAAAATACTTGAGCTTTTGTGACCTATATTTAATTCATTATTTAGGTAAGGTTGAGAGACATAGGAAGAGTTTATCGTGATTTTATCGAGTTTTAGAGATTGAATTAAAGTGGACAGTATATAAAAAAAGATCACTAATTCACCTTTTACCCTAGATGATCCAAAAAACATAAGAAAATACATTGGTATTAGATCTCACTAGGTATCCTATAATTAGATATACTATTTGGACCCATTTTTTTATCAAAATCACATGAAGTACACATTTGAAAAAAAATTTAGAAGTACTATAATTTTAGAATTCAATCTTCATCCCTATCAATTATGAATTAGGGGTTTCAACCAAAACATTTAATAATAATAATAAACTATGGTAAAAAAATATATAAAATTGACTATAATGATAATAATGTTAAAACATTAATTGAAGTTTCTCAATTTGATAAATATTAATTTACCAAATTTATTTATAATATTCCTTTTAAAGAACAAAGTTAAATTTGTGGAGAGTATGAGGAGGACGAGTCCATCAAGAAAAATTATGAAATCTAAACTAAATTTAAAGGTTTTATAAAAAGATTTTATAAATAATTAGTCACCAATATAATATTTTTTAGCAATGAAATTCTTTATAAAACGTCACAATAATAAGTGGAAGATATAGAAATTGAGTTTGAAAAATTAATAATTTTTAAAAGTGAATTATTCACACAAGACATATAGAATCAATGGGATAATTGAAATCACTTTTTTATAAAATATTTTCCTTAGTTGAAGAATAATTTTAGAGGTATTTTGGTGATAAATTAATCTCTAAAATAATATTTATAAAATTTATCCATGAATTAAAAAAATTTAAAATACCACCATTATTGTTAAAGATTATTATATGGAAGTCAAAGAAAAAATATTAAAAAATATTGATTAATCTATGCAATAACCAAGAAAAATTTATGAAGAACATAATAAGATGTTCGAGAATGATTAGGAAGGAATTTTAATATCAGCTAAGGATGATAAGAACTCCCTTAACATTAAGTATCTATTACTTGAGGTGAAATTGAAAATTTTGGAATCATCCCCTAATTGACCTAAAATAAGCTCTTTGAAAAAGGTAACTCAAACTCTAGATGAATCCATTAGTACTAATGTAGTTTTGTTTACTAATAAAAGTGTTAAATATAAATCTAGACATGTTTGGAAGGATATATATTCCAAAATGGTTACCAACACACCAAGGGAGGATGTGGAATATCTAAGAAAATCAACCATCTAATAAGATCCCTAAATAGTGGTGTTTCTACTAAAATAGTAAGAAATTAAATCTATATAGATGACACAAAAACATAAAAGGGAGAGATTTATTGGATATTACTAGTGCTACTAGAGATTTGGGAATAGAGTAATTGAGTTTTTCTATAAATGTTTACCCTCTATAGAATTTATAAGTCCTATTATAAGGTGGTTAAAAGAAGAACAATTGAGAATATAATGAACCAAAATTTTATAAATTAAATTCCCATTGTTTAGAATAAATTTATTATTATGAAATATATTTATAGAAAGCACATGCACTAATATGGTTATTTTCAATCGTTATAAAATATAGCTATTTAGATTTAAAATCACATTATGAATATTAACCTTTGATAATATGTACATTGTATAATGATTGTTAATATTAGTATATATTAAGATTATGATAAAGTATAACTGACATAGATAGAGTTAGTGACAGCCTTGATGAGTAGGATCAAATAGTACGAAGACCATTTATTAGAGATTCTAAGACAGATGGAATCATTGAGATTTTCCCTTGACCAAACCCAAAGTGAAATTGTACAACTAAAACTTGAAAAAAAAAATTAAGGGTGATTTTAAAGCTTATCGAGATCACATCCCAATCTATGTTCACTGAACCACCCTAATAAAGAACCACTAGTTCACACCTTACCCATACGACGTACTCTGGTGTAATAAGTGGTTATATATCTAGACCCTATTAGTAATAATTTTTAAATTCTAATTTTTATAAAAAAAATATTATAATTATACCTTTCACTATTACATTTTTCTTATAATTATATATTAATTGATTAAAATTAAATTTTGATACGAAGAAACCAAAATGTTATTTTTTGAAAATTTATGATTTTAAATAAAACGCACCATTTGATAAATTCAATAATTTTTAAAGAAATTTTATTTCCTTTTAATAATATTATTATAAAATATTTATTCATATATAAATGATAATTTAATTTAATTAATTCCAATATAATGTTTATAAGGTTAAAAAAATTGTTATTATCTTAAAAACCAATACTTTTCAATAAATTTGGAATTTAATTTAAATGTTTAAATTCTCGTATATAGATAATTATTTTGAAAAAATAAACATTATTTTTGAAATCAACACATAAAAATTATCCAATGGTTTTTTTTCATAATTTTATTATATATTGAAATTCTTAGGTAAATATTAAATATGGTATAAATATATGGTTTGTATTATGACATCATAATAGACGAAAAATTCTATAAAAAAATTCTATAAATGGAAAATATAACCAAACATTGGTTTACCATTTTAAATAAATTGTGTTTAAAGTTATTTTATTGATTTTATAAACCCATAACGAGTCCTCCAAAACCTATATAATATTTTATGGTTTTAAACCCTATTCTTTATGGACACGACTCACTTTCACATCAGTAATGGAATTATTTTAATATTTTATATTCTTGAATTTATAAAATATTTTAAATTAATTCTATTTGGCTGAAGAAATGGGCATAAAACATGGTAAGGACTTTGGTTTCAATTATTTTATCATATAGAGTCCAAAATCAAATTTTGGAAATTAATAAAGAATTCACCCATATGTTTCCTTAAATACCCACCAGAAATCCCACTCTTATTGAATAAAACACATTTATCATGAATAAAATCTCCCTATAACTCTATAAATCCCTCCCAATGTTTCCCAAATCTCTTAATAAGATCTTACCAAGCTTTTATTAGTGCCATCTAAATGTAAGGGGTCTCTCTATTTTATTTTCTAATAAAGCACCTTCTTGATTTTTAGCCTTTTTGAATCTAAATTGATTATATATTAATATATTTATAAATATACCTGTACTATAAAATTTATATTATGTTAATGATATCTAATTTATCCCCTCTCTTTTTAATCTTTACCTATGTTGTTATTATGCTGATGTAAGGGGATTGTTTCCTCCTATTTATTTAAGTAGTTACTTTGTATTATTCTCTTTGGTTTCTAATTGTTCATGTCATAATTTGTTTTTACACATATATTTTACTATAATTATACATTAAAATTAAGTATATAACACATTTTACTCACATTAAACCATTCCATGAATCCTTATGTACTTCTATTATGATGCCAAAGTTATCCTATGATATTTCAATGAGAAACATTTTAGTAGTGAATACCCATCCCCTTTTTCACTAAAATGTATTCACCTACATGTACCCACCCTTGATTGATTTAGGACATCCATGTAGGTAACCCAGGCTCATTTATATTTTGATTAAAAAAATTTAATGTTGTTCTTATGTTGTATGATTTATAGGGTGCACTAATGAATGTAAATGATATGAATGTGATGGGTGGGCCATAATTTATATATCCCTCCAATGAATTGAATTTTTTTATCTCATGAGATACCATGTATGGTGTATGGGAGTTTATCCTAATAATGCTATGTTATTATTTCTTGTTTATTAACCTTTACTTATTCATATTTTTATATTTTTTCCACATCCCTATGTTGCCTTGATGTTATCATCTTATATCTTGTTTCAATGTTCATTTTTATAATTATCATAAATTTTATGTCTTCTTTATATACCTCTTGACTAAAATGAATTACTTTAATCATGTTATACTTTTATTATTCCCTTACTAGGCTTTATAGCTAACCCATTTCTTATGTACATCCCTAGGTTATCTCGTGTGATATTAAAAGAATCGAGGGAATATAAGGCAATGTTTTGGTGTTTTATATAATATTGTTGTACCCATGATTGATTTTCTTCTTATATATATATATATACAATTAGACAAATAAACTATGCCTCAATAACTTTTAGGATTTTATTAACTGTATCTTTATGTAATAAATCACGAATTAATGTGTTCTTAAAGATATGATTCATCATAGTTGACATGAGAGCATAGTCTAGTTATTTTGGGGTATTAGGATTATAAAACCCTAGTGAAAGACTTAGGGATAATAATAAACATATTAAAACACACTTAAATTATAGTAAAGTATAGATTAAGTGGTTTCCAAGAAAAAAATGCCTATCTGGATAGTACAAGTGGGTGTGGATCAGGAACAACTGTACCTAGGGGTAATAAACCTAAAATGTGTGCATTGGGTATTAACCTAATTGTCACCCGGTGCATTAAGAAGAGGCCATTATGCACACCGGGATTGAAAATCCTATAGTATATGATTTGGTAAACTTTGAAACTTCTTCTGAATTATCATGGTGGGGAAAAAATATCCATAAAAGTTTATGCTATGAATAAGACCATGGAAAATATAAATTGAAAACTAAAAATTTGTAGGTTAAGGATTGTACATTATTTATGAGTTACTAATTAAATGTTCATAGTTTCCCTTTTACATGTTTAATAGTATTAAAATTATCATCCCTATGTTTATTGTGATGAAGTGAATGATTAGAACTAGATTCAAATAGTGAAAGGTAGGCTTATCGTCCATGGTTCTACATGTTCTTTCATATCATGAAAATTTCGTATAACTATTAAACAAACTAAAAACATGGAAGTGGAGCTATCTGTGAAAATTAAAAGTGAGGAAATTATTTCATACACATTATATAACTTCTCCCTGATATATATTTAGGGTCTATGCTTCATAGGGAACCTTTTGATACTCTATATAGCGGAATTCGATGAAATTATGGGAATGTACTGTGTTTACTTATATAAAGCCAATATAATTTACTCAGAGATGAAATTAACCATTTATATAATGAATCACCCTAATATTATACACATGTTTAAGGATAAATATGGATCTCATTTGGAATCATCATCTTAAGTATGAATATTATTACCTTATTAGCATGCATATCTAATTAAAATGTTTAAGATGAAAGAAATGATTGTCTTTTATGATATTCCCATTGTGAAAGAATATGTTCCTCAAAGAATGTCTTGGTATTTCTTCTTAATTTCAGTTTTATTTTTCAATAAAAATTATACTTAGATAAAGTTACAATATTGAGACTTATTCCAACCATTAAATAGATATTCATGGATCATTAAAAGATAGATACAATTTAAGGATGAATTAGACCAATATCAATGAGGTAGATCCATAGTTTCCTTGGATTAACTGGGTATTATCATAGATTTTTCAAAAACATATCACAATTTTTAATCCCACTAACCAAACATACTAACAATGTATGTAAAGGTATCTATAATGGTGAAAATAATGAGATATTTAAAGTGTTAACAAAGAGGCTAATCACTACACCTATGATTGCATTACCCAAAAACAGGGAAGAAGTCTTGATATAATATGATGCCTCTGGAAAGGTATTAGATTTTGTACTAATGTAATATGATAATATGATACCCTATGACATCAACCAATTAAAAATCAATGATCATAATTACCCAACTCCTGATCTAGAATTTGGGGGGAAAGAGTTTTAATTTGGAGGAATTATCTATATGGGGAGAAGTGTGACATTTATATTGATTATAAAAGCCTCAAGTATATTTTTAAAAAAATATTATCCATATGAACCAATGATGGTGTTCATAGATGATTTTGGATTATTATTATTCAATACATTATCATCCCAATAAGGATAAAAAATTAGCAGATACTCTGAGTAGAAAGGATCCCATAACCCTATCCATGATGAGGATTAAAATGGACCCAATCTCATTTGACATAGAAATGATATAAATGGGAATCATAAAATGGAATTAATCTAACATTACACAAATAATTACTCATCCATCCATCCTTGATAGGATTAAGGAGACCCAAAAATATTATGAGGAGTTACGAAGATTGGAAATAAATATTCTAGAGTAAAACTTTTATAAATATGGAATCATTAGGTTTGGAACCCAAATATATGTCCCATATAAAATAGAGATGAGAAAGGAAATTATTGATTATTCACATAACTCATATTTCTCTATTCATCATTGAAGGACTAAGATGTGTAGATATCTAAAAAAACGTGTTGTTAGAGAACATAAATAGAGAGATTGTAGAATTTTTATCTTGATACATGGTATATAAAAAAGTCAATGATGATTGGTATAAGTATAAGGTTATAATGAATCTATAGACCATACAAGTATGGAAATGGGAAAACATAACCATGGATTTTGCAAAAGGACTCCCCATTACATCTAAATGCAATAACTTCATATAGGTGGTAGTTGATCGATTTACAAAATCATTTCCTTACATTATTATAAAATAATATTTATCCCTCAACCAACTGACTAGGATATAAAGAAGGTAAGTGGTAAGAATTTATGGAGTTCCTTTATCCATTTAATTTAATTCAGATACAATGTTTATCTTGAGTTTTGGGAGAATCGTTTAGCAAGTGATAGATATAAATATGAGTTTCAATACTTCTTATCACCCTATGATGGATGGTTAGTTTTAAATAACCATTAAAACTATATAGGATATGTTGAGATAATGTTAAATCGATAAAGAAGGATCTTGGTACCAATAACTTCCCTTAGAAGAGATATCATATAACAATAGTTTCTATTCTAGAATTAAAATAGAACCTTAGGAGGATCTGTATGGGAAGAGGTGTCAAAATCCAATATTTTGGGATAATAATGTAGAATGGAATCTTATGGGACCTGAACTTATCCATGATATTATAGAGAAGTTTCGAACCATCCAACATACATTGAAATCCACTCAAAGTCAACATACAATATATAAATGCAATTATTGATGTAACATAGAGTTTGAGGTCTGAGATAAGGTGTCACTTTATATATATTTATTGAAGAAAAACATGAGGTTTGTGAAGAAGGGAAATATTAGTCCAATATAAAATGTCCCCTTTGAGATCCTTGATCTCAAAATATCTATGTCATATTGTCTATTAACCCCACACAACCTATCCCTAGTACATGATGTGTTCCATGTATTCCTTTTGACAAAGTACATACTAAATGCAATGAATCAAAATTCTATCCATACAATTTTCCTTCATATAATTATTTCATGTAGTATAAATCACATAAAATTTCATAGAAAACAAAATAAAAACATTATAAAAGAATAATGAAGGAAATTTGAAGTATTTATAGAAATTAAGGAACCTAAACCAATGGAATATTAACATTAACTTTGGAATTTTAATTTGACCATTAAGACTAGTAAACCATCCAATAGAATAGTAACCTAAACTATGAAAGTACAAATAAAATTTGTTGATATTATAATTGAAAATATGATATAGTTATATCCTATTATAAGTAAATAAATGTTTTGAAAATGATAAATTAGCTGTTTTATTTTTATAAAACATAAATGTTTATTTACAATTTTATAATTAATATAATTATCTAAAAGAATTTTTTTTCATAAAATATATTCATAAATTAATATATATTTTTCTTATAGTTATATTATAATTTTATGATTCCTTAATTAATTTCTCAAAGTGTTATAAAAGAAGATATAATTTTAAAATTATAATTTATCAAATAAATGATGTTTTTAATTAAAAATTATATTTCTAAAATTTATAAAATTATTTTCATAAAATGGAAGAAATATTTTAATTCTACAAAAGAAATGGTTAGGGTTAATTTTTTGAAATTTTTCTAAAAAAATTGAATTTTAACGAATATTGAAATTCGATTATTTACGGTATATGATAAATACATGAATTATTGAGTCATGTATGATGTATGGAGGATGTAATAACCATTTTTTTGAACTCACATTTATTAGTTACTATAATTATCCAAAAGAATCAACACTATTCACATTATTGATCCAAAATTATTAACAAATGAATAAAATAATTAAAAAACACCCCTCTCCTCCACTATAAATACCACCACTCAACACCTTTTCTCCTTACACCTAAAAATCCTTGAATATTATCCAAATTCTTCTAAATCCTCTTCCAAAGTATCTACCCCATATCCATGAGCCTTTTGTAAAAATAAAATACTAATCTCAAGTGCCTCAAGGAGGTTCTCAAAGAGAATAATTCAAGAGGTCAAATCCTCTTTCTTTTTCATTTAATTTCTTTGAAATCTATTTTATTTTATTTTATTCTATTAATATCCCCTTATAAAAGTGACATGATAAATACATTATCTTTTATATACTGTAATTTTATTTAGTTAAGGGAAAAACCCATCATTATTTATCTTCCCCTATTATTTTGTTCTAAAAATGAAAACAACATCCGTGAAGTGTTGATTCATCACATTCATGGAAAATGGGTTTTTAGTTTCCATTTTCAACTTAATGTAAGGTCATAAAACCATTTATAATGGTTAAAAAATATTATATTATATGTGTTACATCTTATTTAATTTCCTATAACCAGTATATATACATAATAATAATTAATAAAATAAAACTATTTTGTGATGATAAAAAAACGCCAAAATAATTTAAACGGTAATCATAAACATTATATCTAATGAATCATCAAATAATTTGAAAATAACTGATATATAAGACCATTTAATATTATTTAATTTCATTAATTACATATAATTTCATTTCTAGAAAACTATTCTAATTTTACATGATCCTCCATATCTGTATATAAGTGAACTGATCATGAAAACCAAGGAAATAAACACTCCCAAATGATGAAATTGTATCTTATAACTCATCAAAAAGGTTATAAATGAACTTGAAAATTTATAATAAATATAATATATATATATATAATCTTCTTGATTAATTAATTAATTGATTTAATTTTATTATCTTGGACATTAAGTTCAAGTGAAGATCACTTTAAGACATAAGGTAAGAGATTCTCTCTGAACAATCATTTTTCCTTTGGGATATTCATTCTCTCTCTTTGTGTTAATGTAATTATTCATTATATTTATATAATTATTCTAAATTCTAATTATATATTCCAAACTCATGTATCCATATCATATCATTATTATTTTATAGGTAAATACATGTTTTAAAAAGCTTCCCTTCTCAATTCTTCCTGATAAGCAAGCCTGATTAAAGGGAACATCCCAATTTCATAGTTATTTTCATGTACCATCCATAATTTATTTTCAGCCCCCATTATTATTCTAAAATCAATAATTTTATCATTAATATATATCTTGGTTCAATTCTAGTTTTATTAAAAATATTATGCCTTTTTCTCTTTAAATTCTCTTTAATATTTTTCTTAAACCACACTAAAATGTTTCAATTATAATGTTTGTTAAAAATTATTTTTCACTCTAGTTTTTCATCACTTATCAGGATCTATGTTTATTTTACCCTATTAATATCCATGTATTTTTAAATCCATTCTTTCATGGACTCCATCAAGATACACACTTTGGATATTCCTTATGATATGATAATGATACCAATTCCGTTCAATGGCTAACCATTATGTTTAGGTTTGATTCTTCATGTAGAACACATATTCAGGAACATGTTTTGATGGGTGTGCCTAGATATCACTTCAATGCATTGGGTAATGTTTATTCAAATGAGATGTCATGTGCAATGGTCTTGGTGGTTATCCTTGACTCATGATTTTTCACATGTAATGGTATCCCTATATGTGAAATGGTCTTGGGGTTTTTTCATGACTCAGGGTCCTCCATGTACAATATTCTTGGTAGTTAAACTTGATTCATTATTATTTCATGTTGGTTGTTGTTGCCTAATTTCTATGATTCGATGATTACATGATCCCATGTTCAATATGTTATTCTTTCTTAATGTTTATTCATGTTATGTTCCTGTTTATGTCATTTTTTATACCTTCTAACCCATGTCATATGAATTATTCATATGATTATTCCCCTACTTGGATTTTTAGCTTATACCTTTTCATTCATTCCCCAAGTTATCCTATATAGTTGTAAGAGCTCAATATAATTTAGGATCTCATTATATATATTAAATAAAATATTTTCTTATTTTGGTTTCTTGTTTTCTAATTATGAACATAATATTCCAAAGATTATAGAAATTACAATCCTTGGTTGTATTTTATGTTTATTTATTCTTAAAATCATGTGATAATATGTGTAAGAGGATTGGTCCATTATAGGTGGTTTCAGAGGATGGTCTAGTTATTTTTGGAGATCAAGACTATAGAACTTCAACATGAACACTAGGAATAATTCTATCACAATGGGTAACCTAGATTAAAACTTATGGACTTACAAGATAGGATAAACCTTTAATTTAAAATTTTTTACTTCTATGTGCAATGTTTCCTTTTTATATGATTATTAGATAAGTATTCAAGTCTCCCAAATTGTAATTTTTTTAGCTAATGGATAGAAATTGGATATCCCATACCAATAATCAATATGATAGTAAATGTGATGATTTCCATAATGAAATTCCATATTTGATAGGAATGCGAGATCAAAACCTTATAAAAATACTTACTCAACTAGATTAAGTTATGAATAATAAATCGAATCACATGGAACACCCTTATTATCCTAAGAAAAAGAATACAACAGTCAAATAATTTATGTTAAAAAACTCTCCCATGTTTAGTGAATGTTTCATGACCCTCATCACAGAATAATGGATTAACTCCATTGAGAATATTTCTCTATCCTCTAGTTCTCACAAGAAGATAACGTTGCATTGGTATTTTATCATTTTTATGGGTAAGATGATCATTGGTGGAAATTGATCAAGAACATGAATCCCAAAGAGGAAATAGATTACATGGATTGGGTGGAATTCTAGAATATAATTTTTAATAAATATTTTCCCCAAACCCTCTATATTAAGATGTAAAGGGAGTTCCTCTAACTAAAGAAGAAGAAATATGGGTCTATTACGGAGTATGAGGCAAACATTACATGGTTTGCATGATACACCTCCACCTTGGTCATGAACATCAAAAGCAAGGAAAATTGATTCTTTAGCACACTATCATCATGTATGTGAAAATCATTGGTTATTTAAGACATTGATAGCTTTGTGAATATTTTACTTTGTGCTCTTAAGGATGAAATAGATATTGAAGACTCATAACGGTCTCATGTCCCTAGAGATAAAATGTTGAAAATATAGCTTAATGTGGGAGCATCAATAGTTAAATCCCACGATGGAAGGAAAACCCAAAATCCCACTTGTCAAAATTGTGGGAAGAAGCATCCTAGGAACTGTCTAAAGGGGACAATTAAATGCTTCAAATTTGGAAGAGTGGGGAATATGGTAAAATATCAGGGGAGATATGAGGAATCCTACTAATGTTGAATAAGAAAAGAAGGTTTAGATCAATAATCATCCTATATTGTAGTGTTTCAACTACAAGGAACACATTAATTATGAAATACATTGTCATAACCCAAGGGTTATTGGAGAGAATAAAAAAAAATACCTCCAAGGTAGTGAGGATGGAAATATTCTATCACTAATTCTGAGGTGGAGCCCAAAAATGATGTGATTATAGGTATGCTGGTTATTCATTCAATAATAACGAACATACTATTTGATTTTAGTTCTACGCATTCTTTCATATCCTGAAATTTTAGTATAACTATTCAAACACCACCTCAAAATATAGAGGTCGAGTTATCCTTGAGAATAGAGAATGGGGAAATTATTTCATCCAAAGTGTATAACGCTTCTTCAGTTAATGTTTTACTACTAAAACTACCATAAAATATTGTATTATATCCGTTGGTAGTATTTGATTCTATATTGGTCATGGATTTGATAACTTTATGCAAATTAAACATTGACTGAAGGTAAAGGGATATAAAGATTCACATCACAAGACATCCTCTAATTCTGTACAATTTTAAGTTGGAGGATAAATCTCTATCAAAATAATCATCTCACCTATGGATATTATTTCCATATGAGCAAGAATATCTAGTTCAAATGATTGATACAAAGGAAAGAATCCTGCTTGACGATATGCCCATTGTGAGGGACTACACTATGGTGTTTCCTAAATAGTTGTTTAGTCTTCCTACCAACTGATAGGTTGATTTTACAATTGAACTTATACCAAGATCTATTCTATATCAAATACGCCTTACAGAATGGCCACTATTGAGGTAGGGGAACTGAAGTGATAGTTACAAGAGAATATAGACAAGGGGTTTATATGCCCGAGTGATTCATTGTGGGGTTCACCTGTATTATTTTTCAAGAAGGATGATGGATCAATGTGCCTCTATAATGATTATAGTGAGCTCAATCTAATAATTATAATGAATAAGTATCCCCTTCCATGTATATATAACTTATTTGATCAACTATACAGGACCAAGTATTTATCTAAGGTGGACCTTTGGTCAGTATATCACCAATTAAATGCGATGAAAGAATTCATTCCCAAGACTTCCTTTCAAATATGGTATGGACACTATGAGTTCATAGTTATGCCTTTTAGACTCTCTAATTCTCCAACAATTATCTTGGACTTAATGAATAGAGTATTTACAGCATACCTCAAAAAATTTATGGTACTATTTGTTGATTGTATTTTGATATACTTTAAGAGAAACTAGGAACATGAAGTGAATTTCAATAATGTGATAAAATTTTGATAAGGGAGAAACTATACAAAATGTAAAGTAAATGTGAGTTCGAGATTGAGGATGTATCATTATTGGGGAATGTTATAAAAAAGGGTATATCTGTGGGCCCTTCAAAGATAAAGGTTATCTCAGAGTTTCCAAGGCCAATATCTATAATAGAGATCCATTTTTTATTGGATTAGATGGTTATTACTGATGATTTTCGAGGAAATTATCAATATTGTAAAACCCACTAACCAAGATTACTCGGATGAGAGTAAAGCTTTTCTAGACCAGTGAATCTGAAGACAGCTTCAAAGAGTGGAAAAGAAGGCCTAACACTGAACCAGTACTCACACTTTAGAGAATTGGGGAACTCTTTTTGGTGTATAATAATGCTTAAAATAATAGATTAGGCTTTTACTGATTAAAAATGATAAAGTGATAGCTTACGCCTCAAAGATGTTGAAAATTCATGCGAAAAACTATCCAACACATGATCTGGAGTTGGTGGCTGTGATCTAGGCAATAAAAATATGGAAACATTATCTCTATGGAGAGAAGTGTAAGATATATACTGATGATAAAAGCCTAAAATATATATTCACATAGAATGATATTAATATGTTCCAATGAATATGGTTATAGATCATCAATGATTATGACATCTTAATCCACTTCCATCCTCATAATTAAAATAAGGTGGATGATGCTCTAAGTAGAAAGGATCCTACATCATTATAAATGATGAGAATTGATAAGGTTCGAATATTCATAAACCTTCAAAGGATGGAAATGGGAATCATTAAGGAAGTAACATCATCAATCCTTTCTCAAATGATCTATCAACTATACATTATAGATAAAATAAAGGATGCGCAAGGAAATAATGTGTAAATTCAAAAAAGGTGGAAGCTATCAGAAATAGGAAATCCTAAAAGTTCCAAATTGTTAAGGAAAGATTTATAATATTTGGGTCATGACTATGTGTACCATCCAATCTAGATATAAATAAAGATCTTCTCAATGACGAATGTAGCTCAACCATCTCTATTCACCTAGGGAGTACAAAGATGTATCGAGATCTATGAGAGCACTATTGGTGGGACAATAAGAAGAAAAAGATCCCTGAATTTATATCAAAGTGCTAGGTATGTCATCAAGTAAAGTTATAAATGGAAAATTAAAATGGAATGATGCAACCATTACCCATACCTACATGGAAGTGGGAAAACGTCACCATGGAATTTTTCACCAGGCTTCTGATGACATCTGGAGAAAATAATTCTATATAATTTATTTTGGATCATCTTAGAAAGATAGATCACTTTTTTTCAATTCTATAGGACTCCTTAATTGATAAAATTTCATGGATATACATTAGAGATGAGGTGAAACTGTATGGAGTACCACTATTTATTGTATCCTATCGAGTTCTGAGATTTACTTCAAAGTTATTTAAAAGTATTCAACATTCTCTAAACACTGAGTAAAACATCAGTAGAACCTATCATCCTAAAACCAATGGACAATTTGAGTGGACTATTCAAACACTAGAAGATATGTTGAGAGTGAATTTTATGGACTTCAAAGAAGGATGGGACTAATGTCTACCTCTGGTCAAATTCTCTTACAATAATAGTTTCTACTCGAGCATCAAAATGGATCCATATTCATCCCTTTAGGGGAAAATATGTATAACATCATCATGATGGGATAAATTTGGTGAATGAAATCTACTAGGACCTGAAATGGTTGGTGAAATAGTGGAAAATGTGAAAACCATTCATCATAACATCCAGGAAGACCAAAGTCGATAAAAGAAATATGTAGATAATTCTTTATGGGATTTCGAGTTCAAGGTTGGAGAAATGGTATTCCTTTATATATCTTCATGGAATATGATCATGAGATTTGGGATGAAAGGATAGTAGAGTCCCATGTACATCATCCCCTTTGAAATTATTGATCGTGTTGAAAATGTGGACTATCGACCAGCACTTCCACCAACCATGTATCAAGTACACAATGTATTCCACATATCCCTATTGAATAAGTACATACCAAATCCATCACATGTACTGAATTCAGTGGTGGTACAGTTGGAAAATGTTATCTCTTATGAGGAGTTTCCAGTGAAGATCTTGGATTGTAGAGATAATTTTTTATTCAACAAGACCACTCAAATGGTCAAAGTACAATGAAGGAGCCATATGTATGTAGAGGAAATATGGGAACTAGAGGAATCAATGGAGGATAATTACCATCCCCTGGTCTCCCCTTATTTTGTAAAATAAAATTTCGAGGGAGAAATTTCATAAGGGGAAAGAATGCAACGAAATGGAATCCTATCAATGAAATATCATTTATTATAATTATTTCATATATTATAAATCACATAAAGTCACATACAAAACACAATAAAAACATTATAAAAAATAATAAATGAAATAAGAAGAATTTATTTAAATTAAGGACCCTAAACCAATGGAATAGTAACATGACCATTGGAAGAGTAATATGGACACTAAGAATAGTAAACTGACCAATACGATGGAAAATCACCTATAAAAGTATAAATAAAATTTATCCCTCATATAAATGAAAATATAGTATAATTATATAATATTATTAGTAAATAATGTTTTTGAAAATGATTAATTAATTGTTTGTATTATCATAAAACATAAATGCTTATTTACAATATTATAATTAATATAATGATTTAAAAGAAATTTTATTTCCAAAAAATAGATTCATAAATTAATATTTTGTTTTCTTATGGTTATAAGATAATTTTATGAGACCCTAATTAATTTTTCAAATAGTTATAAATCAGTTTTAATTTTTAAATTTGTAATTTTAAAATTTGTAATTTTAAAATAAATCATGATTTTAATTAAAAAATAAATCTCTCATATTTATAAAATTATTTTCATAAAATGCAGTACATTTTTTAATTATACTTTTAGAAAAATAGTGAGTGTGAATTTTTGGGATTTTTCTAAAATAGTTGAATTTTTGGTGAATAGTGAAATACGGTAATTTACATAATAAGCTAAATACATGAATTATTTAGTCATGCATGCTATATGGATGATGTAAGAAACATTTTTTCAAACTCACATTCACTATTTACTTTATTTATTCATAATAATGAATACTATTCCTAGTCTTGAGCAAAAATAATAAACTAATGAATAAAATAATCAAAAAACACCCCTTTTATCCTCTATAAATACCACCCTCACAACCCCTTCCCCTTACACCTCAAAATCATTTAAGCCTATAAAAATTATATCCAATACTCTTCCCAAGTATATAACCTATTTCCAAGAGCCTTTGGTATCAATAAAATACCAAACTCAAGTGCCTCAAGGAGATTCTCAATGAGACGAATTCAGAAGGTAAAAACCTATTTCTATTTCATTTAATTTATTTCCAATCTATTTTAATTTCATTCCTATACTAACATAATCTTATTAAGTTGACATGATATGTTTAGTATCTTTTATATACTTGAATATTATTTTGTTAATGGAACAAACCATCATCATTTATCTTCCCCTCTTATTTTGGTCTAAAAATGAAAACATCATCTGTGACGTGTTGATTTATCGCATTCAAGGACGATGAGTTTTTAGTTTCTATTACTGCATTCAGGGATGGTAATAAAACCATTTAAAATATTTAAACCATAAAAAAATATATTTATTATATATCATTTAATTTCCTATAACTAGTATATATATATAATATTAATTAATAAAACAAAATTAGTTCATGATGATAAAAAATGCCAAAATAATCAAAACAGTTGTCATTAACATTTTATCTAATGAACTATCCTCACATATGAAATATAATTATATATAAGACCATTTTATATTATGTATGTTCATTAACAACATATAATTTTGATTCTGGATAACTAT
The DNA here is from genome assembly GCA_963277665.1 of Viscum album. Classification (NCBI taxonomy): domain Eukaryota; kingdom Viridiplantae; phylum Streptophyta; class Magnoliopsida; order Santalales; family Viscaceae; genus Viscum; species Viscum album. Next base: position 1,059,696,307 of record OY728129.1, read on the forward strand.
TCTCGTTTTACATGATCTTCCACACACGTATACAAGTGTACTGATCATGAAAACCAAGAAAACGAACACTCTCAAAGGATGAAATTTTATATTATAACTTACGAAAATGTCATAAATGAAATTAATAAAATGATAATATATAAATAAAATGTAGATAAAGTTCTTAATAAATTAATTAATGGGTTTAATTTGATTATCTTGGACATTAAGTTCATGTGTAGAACACTTTCAGACATAAGGTAAGGGATTCACTCCAAACCATCATATTTTCCTTCTAGTTATGCTTTCTCTCTCTTAAAACTAATTTAAAAATTATTTATATTTATATAATTATTATAATTTTTTTATGTTCCAAAATATTGTATCTATATCAGTCTACCCTTCTTCAATGGGAAAATAATGTTTTTAAAAAGGTTCCCTTCTCAATTCTTCCTGATATACAAGTCTTATTAAAGGGAACTTCCCAATATCTTACCCATTTTCAAGTACCATACAAAATTTTTTCTAATCCACCATTATTATTATAAAATAAATTATTTTATCATGAAAATGTAAATTTTTTAATTTATGGTTTTATATAAATGATTATGCCTTTTCTTCTTTAAATGCTCTTTTATATTTTCTATAAACCACACTAAAATGTTTAATTTATAATACATATTGTACATTCTTTTTCACTTCACTTTCTCATCACTTATCGTGATCAATTCCTATTTTACATTATGAATATACATGTATGTTTTAAATCCAATTTCTCATGGACTCCATCATGACACATTATTTGGGTATGCCTTATGATATGATTATGAAACCCATCTATTTATATGGGTAGGCTTTATTTTTATGTTTAATTCTCCATGTGGAACACATATTCAAGAATATGTTATGATGGGTGTTCCTATATATCACTCCAATGCATTGTATAATGTTTAGTCTCATGAGACTTCATGTGAAATGGTCTTGGTGGTTATCCTTGACTCATGCTTCTCTATGTGAAATGGTCTTGGTGGTAAGCCTTAACTCAATATATTCCATGTATAATGGTCTTGGTGGTTAGCCCTGGCTCATGATCCTCTTTCTGAAATGGTCCTGGTGATTATCCTTGAATCATGATTATGTCATGTTATATATTATTGCTACATTTTTATGGTTTTATGATTATATGATAACATGTTCAATATGTTATGATATATTATGTTTATTCATGTTCCCTGACTTTTTATGCAATCATGTTATGCCTTCTAACCCATGTGATATTATTTATTGATGTGATTATTAACATTATAGGATTTCTAGCGCATAAAATTGTTCATGTATTCCCCAAGTTATCCTATGAAGATTTAAGATCTCAATGGAATTTAAGATCTCATTATGGAGATTAAATTAACGATGTTTTTTTTGGGTATCATATTTTCTAACTATGTACCTAATATTCCAAATACACTAGAATTTACGATACATGGTTGTATTTAGTGGTTATTCACTACTGGAAATAATATATTTACCAACGGTTGAGAAATGTTGGGAAAGGTTGGAAAACCGTTGGTATAACATATACCAACGGTTCTGCCAACCGTAGGTAAGTAAGCCGTTGGGAAAAACATTTCCCAACGGTTTGCAGCAAACCGTTGGCATAGGGTGGAGATAGGTGGGAAAAAGGTTTGCCAACGGTTTAAAACCGTTGGCACAGGGGCTTCATGTTTTTTCCAACGGTTTGGTAAACCGTTGGCAAAAACCCCACATCTACTCTTTTCCAACGGTTTGATGAACCGTTGGTAAAAGTAATCTCCAATTTCTATGCCAACGGTTCTGAACCGTTGGCATAGCCTCTGCTGGGCAAATCACCCAGCAGCTCCCCAATTTGCCCAGCAGCTCCCAACCAGGTCTCCAATTTGACCAGCACCACATCTGGTTTTGTGGTTCCCTCTCATTTTTCAATCCAATTATTGTACCTTCAATAAACTAACACATACATATATAATTATTGTACCTGTAGTAACCAACTAACACTTACATATAGAGAACAAATTCATACACGTTTAACATATAATGGTAGAACTATACACATCCATAATTAAATTAGAATTGATAACGTAATTATAAACATACATAATTCATTTAGATTTCAATTTAAAATGTAGATGACAATTATATGTGGAATCTGGAAGTCAATTCATAATTTGATCTGTTTTTTGTATACCATATATTTTTACCTAATGTAATGTCCGTTTTAAACATAATACATACACCTGGAGTTCTACCGTCCACAACGTGCCTCAGATTGAGGCGGGGTTGACTCATACACGTCACATATGATCCATGGATCGTTGTGCTAATGTATCGACACAATCCGAATGCGTTTGGTCGGTTTTCCGTATGCCAGTTGATGTTTTTCAATTAAAATGACGTACTTTTGAAACAAAAGGCAGACACTTTGAGTGGTTCTGGCCACACCGCGCCTCAGATTGAGGCGATGTTGACTTGTACACGTAACATATGACCTATGGATCGTTCTCCTAAAGTTTCAATGGAAACCGAATTCGTTTGGTCGGTTTTCCGTATGTACTTAAATTGTTGTCCATTTTAAGCAAAAGAGACACAGTTGGAGCGGTGTCGGCCACACCGCTCCTCAGATTGAGGAGGGATTGACTCGTACACGTCACATACGACCCGTGGATCCTTTTCCTAAAGTATGGACACAATCCGAATGCATTTGCTCCGTTTTCCGTATGTCACTTGATGCTTTTCACTTAAAATGATGTCCCTTTGAAACAAAAGACAGACACTTTGAGTGGTGTCGGCCACACCGCGTCTCCAATTGAGGCGGGGTTGATTCGTACACGTCACATATGACCCATGGATCGTTCTCCTAAAGTTTCAACGGAAACCGAATCCGTTTCGTCGGTTTTCCGTATGTACTTAAAATGGTGTCCGTTTTAAACAAAAGAGAGCTACTTAGACTGATCTCGGCCACACCATGACTTGGATTCATCCGGGGTCAGCTCGTACATGTCACATATGACCCATGGATCGTTGGGATAAATTATCAACAAATTCGGAATGCGTTTGGTCGGTTTTCCGTATGCCAGTTGTTCTTTTCACTTATAATCCTGTCCATTTTAAACAAAAGAGACATAGTTAGAACGGTGTCGGCCACACCGCTCCTCGGATTGAGGCGGGATTGACTCGTACACGTCACATACGACCCATGGATCCTTGTGATAAAATATCGACACAGTTCGAATGCCTTTGGTCGGTTTTTCGTATGTCACTTGATGCTTTTCACTTAAAATGACGTCTTTTTGAAACAAAAGACCGACAATTTGAGTGGTGTCGGCCACACCGCGTCTCTGATTGTGGCGGGGTTGATTCGTACACGTCACATATGACCCATGGATCGTTCTCCTAAAGTTTCAACGGAAACCGAATCCGTTTGGTCGTTTTTTCGTATGTACTTAAAATGGTGTCCATTTTAAACAAAAGAGAGCCATTTAGACTTATCCCGGCCACACCGCGACTCGGATTCATCCTGGGTTGGCTCGTACATGTCACATATGACCCATGGATTGTTGAGATAAATTATCAACAGATTCGGAATGTGTTTGGTCGGTTTTCCGTATGTCAGTTGATGCTTTTCACTTAAAATGAAGTCCTTTTGACTTGAAACCACCGTGAAACATTCTAATTATTATTCGTGACGTGTACGCGCAGACGAAACGTCAATCGGATGTGCGGTTTGCGCGGTACGGCTCAATATTCGTGTTTTAAGTGATGCGCGCGCTTCGTAAACGCGCGTGAGGGGGGTCCAAACGGGCCGAACGATGTCGGAATGGCCTGAAATCAGACGACAAATATGGGTGAGTGATTTCTGAAGTGGTCGAGTAGACGGCACGTCAATCGGACGTGCCCTGTGCCCGCGGTGACCGAGAACGCAGTTCGGGTGTCATAAACGGCCAGAACGGGCGTCCAACGGTCAAATTCATAGCGGACTACCTTGGATTGAGCTGAAACCACCGTGGAACATTCTAATTATTATTTGTGACGTGTACGCGCAGACAGCACGTCAATCGGATGTGCAGTTTGCGCGGTACGGCTCAATATTTGTGTTTTAAGTGATGTGTGCGTTTCGTAAACGCGCGTGAGGGGGTCCAAACAGGCCGAACGATGTCGGAATGGCCTGAAATCAGACGAAAAATACGGGTGAGTAATTTCTGAAGTGGTCGAGCAGACGGCACGTCAATCGGACGTGCCGTGTGCCCGCGGTGACTGACAACGCAGTTCTGGTGTCATAAACGGCCAGAACGGGCGTCCAACGGTCAAATTCATAGCGGACAGCCTCGAATTGAGCTGAAACCACCGTGTAACATTCTAATTATTATTCGTGACGTGTACGTGCAGACGGCACGTTAATCGGACGTGCGGTGCGCGCAGTACGGCTCAATATTCGTGTTTTAAGTGATGCGCGCTTCGTAAACGCGCGTGAGGGGGGTCCAAATGGGCCGAACGATGTCGGAATGGCCTGAAATCAGATGAAAAATACGGGTGACTGATTTCTGAAGTGGTCGAGTAGACGGAACGTCAATCGGACGTGCCGTGTGCCCGCGGTGACCGACAACGCAGTTCGGGTGTCATAAACGGCCAAAACGGGCGTCAAACAGTCAAATTCATAGCGGAAGACCTCGGATTGAGTTGAAACCACCGTGAAACATTCTAATTATTATTTGTGACGTGTACGCGCAGACGGCACGTCAATCGGACGTGCGGTTTGCGCGGTACGGCTCAATATTTGTGTTTTAAGTGATGTGCGCGCTTCGTAAACGCGCGTGAGGGGGGTCCAAACCGGCCTAACGAGGTCAGAATGGCCTGAAATCAGACGACAAATACGGGTGAGTGATTTCTGAAGTGGTCGAGCAGACGGCATGTCAATCGGACGTGCCGTGTGCCCGCGGTGACAGACAACGCAGTTCTGGTGTCATAAACGGCCAGAACGGGCGTCCAACGGTCAAATTCATAGCGGACGGCCTCGGATTGAGCTGAAACCACCGAGGAACATTCTAATTATTATTCGTGACGTGTACGCGCAGACGGCACATTAATCGGACGTGCGGTACGCGCAGTACGGCTCAATATTCGTGTTTTAAGTGATGCGCGCGCTTCGTAAACGCGCGTGAGGGGGGTCCAAACGGGCCGAACGATGTCGGAATGGCCTGAAATAAGACGACAAATACGGGTGACTGATTTATGAAGTGGTCAAGCAGACGGAACGTCAATCGGATGTGCCATGTGCCCGCGGTGACCGACAACGCAGTTCTGGTGTCATAAACGGCCAGAACGGGCGTCCAACTGTCAAATTCATAGCGGACGACCTCGGATTGAGCTAAAACCACCGTGCAACATTCTAATTATTATTTGTGACGTGTACGCGCAGACGGCACGTCAATCGGACGTGCGGTTTGCGCGGTACGGCTCAATATTCGTGTTTTAAGTGATGTGTGCGCTTCGTAAACGCGCGTGAGGGGGGTCCAAACCGGCCTAACGATGTCGGAATGGCCTGAAATCAGACGACAAATACGGGTGAGTGATTTCTGAAGTGGTCGAGCAGACGGCACGTCAATCGGACGTGCCGTGTGCCCGCGGTGACAGACAACGCAGTTCTGGTGTCATAAACGGCCAGAACGGGCGTCCAATGGTCAAATTCATAGCGGACGGCCTCGGATTGAGCTGAAACCATCGTGGAACATTCTAATTATTATTCGTGACGTGTACGCGCAGACGGCACGTTAATCGGACGTGCGGTGTGCGCCGTACGGCTCAATATTCGTGTTTTAAGTGATGCGCGCGCTTCGTAAACGCGCGTGAGGGGGGTCCAAACGGGCCGAACGATGTCGGAATGGCCTGAAATCAGACGACAAATACGGGTGAGTGATTTCTGAAGTGGTCGAGAAGACGGCACGTCAATCGGACGTGCCGTGTGCCCGCGGTGACCGACAACGCAGTTCTGGTGTCATAAACGGCCAGAACGTGCGTCCAACGGTCAAATTCATAGCGGACAGCCTCGGATTGAGCTGAAACCACCGTGGAACATTCTAATTATTATTCGTGACGTGTAGGCACAGACGGCACGTCAATCGGACGTGCGGTTTGTGCGGTACGGCTCAATATTCGTGTTTTAAGTGATGTGCGCGCTTCGTAAATGCGCGTGAGGGGGGTCCAAACGGGCCGAACGATGTCGGAATGGCCTGAAATCAGACGAAAAATACGGGTGAGTTATTTCTGAAGTGGTCGAGCAGATGGCACGTCAAACGGACGTGCCCTGTTCCCGCGGTGACCGACAACGCAGTTCGGGTGTCATAAACGGCCAGAACGGGCGTCAAACGGTCAAATTCATAGCGGACGGCCTCGGATTGAGCTGAAACCACCGTGAAACATTCTAATTATTATTACTAACGTGTACGCGCATACCGCACGTCAATCGGACGTGCGGTTTGCGCGGTACGGCTCAATATTCGTGTTTTAAGTGATGCGCGCACTTCGTAAACGCGCCTGAGGGGGGTCCAAACGGGCCGAACGATGTCGGAATGGCCTGAAATCAGACGACAAATACGGGTGAGTGATTTCTGAAGTGGTCGAGTAGACGGCACATCAATCGGACGTGCCGTGTGCCCGCGGTGACCGACAACGCAGTTCTGGTGTCATAAAAGGCCAGAACGTGCGTCCAACGGTCAAATTCATAGCGGACAGCCTCGGATTGAGCTGAAACCACCGTGGAACATTCTAATTATTATTCGTGACGTGTAGGCACAGACGGCACGTCAATCGGACGTGCGGTTTGCGCGGTACGGCTCAATATTCGTGTTTTAAGTGATGTGTGTGCTTCGTAAATGCGCGTGAGGGGGTCCAAATGGGTCGAACGATGTCGGAATGGCCTGAAATAAGACGACAAATACGGGTGAGTTATTTATGAAGTGGTCGAGCAGACGACACGTCAAACGGACGTGCCCTGTGCCCGCGGTGACCGACAACACAGTTCGGGTGTCATAAACGGCCAGAACGGGCGTCAAACGGTCAAATTCATAGCGGACGGCCTCGGATTGAGCTGAAACCACCGTGCAACATTCTAATTATTATTAGTAACGTGTACGCGCAGACCGCACGTCAATCGGACATGCGGTTTGCGCGGTACGGCTCAATATTCGTGTTTTAAGTGATGCGCGCACTTCGTAAACGCGCGTGAGGGGGGTCCAAATGGGCCGAACGATGTCGGAATGGCCTGAAATCAGACTAAAAATACGGGTGACTGATTTCTGAAGTGGTCGAGCAGACGGCACGTCAATCGGACGTGTCGTGTGCCCGCGGTGACCGACAACGCAGTTCTGGTGTCATAAACGGCCAGAACGGGCGTCCAACGGTCAAATTCATAGCGGACGGCCTCGGATTGAGATGAAACCACCGTGGAACATTCTAATTATTTTTCGTGACGTGTAGGCACAGACGGCACGTCAATCGGACGTGCGGTTTGCGCGGTACGGCTCAATATTCGTGTTTTAAGTGATGCGCGCGCTTCGTAAATGCGCGTGAGGGGGGTCCAAACGGGCCGAATGATGTCGGAATGGCCTGAAATAAGACGACAAATACGGGTGAGTTATTTCTGAAGTGGTCGAGTAGACGGCACGTCAAACGGACGTGCCCTGTGCCCGCGGTGACCGACAACGCAGTTCGGGTGTCATAAACGGCCAGAACGGGCGTCAAACGGTCAAATTCATAGCGGATGGCCTCGGATTGAGCTGAAACCACCGTGAAACATTCTAATTATTATTAGTAACGTGTACGCGCAGACCTCACGTCAATCGGACGTGCGGTTTGCGCGGTACGGCTCAATATTCGTGTTTTAAGTGATGCGCGCACTTCGTAAACGCGCGTGAGGGGGGTCCAAACGGGCCGAACGATGTCGGAATGGCCTGAAATCAGACGAAAAATACGGGTGGCTGATTTCTGAAGTGGTCGAGCAGACGGCACGTCAATCGGACGTGCCGTGTGCCCGCGGTGACCGACAACGCAGTTCTGGTGTCATAAACGGCCAGAACGGGCGTCCAACGGTCAAATTCATAGCGGACGGCCTCAGATTGAGCTGAAACCACCGTGGAACATTCTAATTATTATTCGTGACGTGTAGGCACAGACAGCACGCCAATCGGACGTGCGGTTTGCGCGGTACGGCTCAATATTCGTGTTTTAAGTGATGCGCGCGCTTCGTAAATGCGCGTGAGGGGGGTCCAAACGGGCCGAACGATGTCGGAATGGCCTGAAATCAGACGACAAATACGGGTGAGTTATTTCTGAAGTGTTCGAGCAGACGGCACGTCAATCGGACGTGCCCTGTGCCCGCAGTGACCGACAACGCAGTTCGGGTGTCATAAACGGCCAGAACGGGCGTCAAATGGTCAAATTCATAGCGGAAGGCCTCGGATTGAGCTGAAACCACCGTGGAACATTCTAATTATTATTTGTGACGTGTAGGCACAGACGGCACGTCAATCGGACGTGCGGGTTGCACGGTACGGCTCAATATTCGTGTTTTAAGTGATGCGCGCGCTTCGTAAATGCGCGTGAGGGGGGTCCAAACGGGCCGAACGATGTCAGAATGGCCTGAAATCAGACGACAAATACGGGTGAGTTATTTCTGAAGTGGTCGAGCAGACGGCACGTCAATCGGACGTGACCTGTGCCCCGCGGTGACCGACAACGCAGTTCGGGTGTCATAAACGGCCAGAACGGGCGTCAAACGGTCAAATTCATAGCGGACGGCCCCGGATTGAGCTGAAACCACCGTGTAACATTCTAATTATTATTCGTGACGTGTAGGCACAGACGGCATGTCAATCGGACGTGCGGTTTGCGCGGTACGGCTCAATATTCGTGTTTTAAGTGATGCGCGCGCTTCGTAAATGCGCGTGAGGGGGGTCCAAATGGGCCGAACGATGTCGGAATGGCCTGAAATCAGTCGACAAATACGGGTGAGTTATTTCTGAAGTGGTCGAGCAGACGGCACGTCAAACGGACGTGCCCTGTGCCCGCGGTGACCGACAACGCAGTTCGGGTGTCATAAACGGCCAGAACGGGCGTCAAACGGTCAAATTCATAGCGGACGGCCTCGGATTGATCTGAAACCACCGTGCAACATTCTAATTATTATTAGTAACGTGTACGCGCAGACCGCACGTCAATCGGACGTGCGGTTTGCGCGGTACGGCTCAATATTCGTGTTTTAAGTGATTCGCGCACTTCGTAAACGCGCGTGAGGGGGGTCCAAACGGGCCGAACGATGTCGGAATGGCCTGAAATCAGACGACAAATACGGGTGAGTGATTTCTGAAGTGGTCGAGCAGACGGCACGTCAATCGGACGTGTCGTGTGCCCGCGGTGACCGACAACGCAGTTCTGGTGTCATAAACGGCCAGAATGGGCGTCCAACGGTCAAATTCATAGCGAACGGCCTCGAATTGAGCTGAAACCACCGTGGAACATTTTAATTATTATTCTTGACGTGTAGGCACAGACGGCACGTCAATCGGACGTGTGGTTTGCGCGGTACGGCTCAATATTCGTGTTTTAAGTGATGCGCGCGCTTCGTAAATGCGCGTGAGGGGGGTCCAAACGGGCCGAACGATGTCGGAAAGGCCTGAAATAAGACGACAAATACGGGTGAGTTATTTCTGAAGTGGTCGCGCAGACGGCACATCAAACGGACGTGCCCTGTGCCCGCGGTGACCGACAACGCATTTCGGGTGTCATAAACGGCCAGAACGGGCGTCAAACGGTCAAATTCATAGCGGACGGCCTCGGATTGAGCTGAAACCACCGTGCAACATTCTAATTATTATTAGTAACGTGTTCGCGCAGACCGCACGTCAATCGGACGTGCGGTTTGCGCGGTACGGCTCAATATTCGTGTTTTAAGTGATGCGCGCACTTCGTAAACGCGCGTGAGGGGGGTCCAAACGGGCCGAACGATGTCGGAATGGCCTGAAATCAGACGAAAAATACGGGTGACTGATTTCTGAAGTGGTCGAGCAGACGACACATCAATCGGACGTGCCGTGTGCCCGCGGTGACCGACAACGCAGTTCTGGTGTCATAAACGGCCAGAACGGGCGTCCAACGGTCAAATTCATTGAGGACGGCCTCGGATTGAGCTGAAACCACTGTGGAACATTCTAATTATTATTTGTGACGTGTAGGCACAGACGGCACGTCAATCGGACGTGCGGTTTGCGCGGTACGGCTCAATATTCGTGTTTTAAGTGATGCGCGCGCTTCGTAAATGCGCGTGAGGGGGGTCCAAATGGGCCGAACGATGTTGGAATGGCCTGAAATCAGACGACAAATACGGGTGAGTTATTTCTGAAGTGGTCGAGCAGACGGCACGTCAATCGGACGTGCCCTGTGCCCGCGGTGACCGACAACGCAGTTCGGGTGTCATAAACGGCCAGAACGGGCGTCAAACGGTCAAATTCATAGCGGACGGCCTCGGATTGAGATGAAACCACCGTGGAACATTCTAATTATTATTCTTGACTTGTAGGCACAGACGAAACGTCAATCGGACGTGCGGTTTGCGCGGTACGGCTTAATATTCATGTTTTAAGTGATGCGGGCGCTTCGTAAATGCGCGTGAGGGGGGTCCAAACGGGCCGAACGATGTCGGAATGGCCTGAAATCAGACGAAAAATATGGGTGAGTTATTTCTGAAGTGGTCGAGCAGACGGAACGTCAATCGGACGTGCCCTGTGCCCGCGGTGACCGACAACGCAGTTCGGGTGTTATAAACGGCCAGAACGGGCGTCAAACGGTCAAATTCATAGCGGACGGCCTCGGATTGAGTTGAAACCACCGTGAAACAGTCTAATTATTATTCGTAAAGTGTACGCGCAGACGGCACGTCAATCGGACGTGCGGTTTGCGCGGTACGGCTCAATATTCATGTTTTAAGTGATGCTCGCGCTTCGTAAATGCGCGTGAGGGGGGTCCAAACGGGCCGAACGATGTCGGAATGGCCTGAAATAAGACGACAAATACAGGTGAGTTTTTTCTGAAGTGGTCGAGTAGACGGCACGTCAAACGGACGTGCCCTGTGCCCGCGGTGACCGACAACGCAGTTCGGGTGTCATAAACGGCCAGAACGGGCGTCAAACGGTCAAATTCATAGTGGACGGCCTCGGATTGAGCTGAAACCACCGTGCAACATTCTAATTATTATTAGTAACGTGTACGCGCAGACCGCACGTCAATCGGACGTGCGGTTTGCGCGGTACGGCTCAATATTCGTGTTTTAAGTGATGCGCGCACTTCGTAAACGCGCGTGAGGGGGGTCCAAACGGGCCGAACGATGTCGGAATGGCCTGAAATCAGACGAAAAATACGGGTGACTGATTTCTGAAGTGGTCGAGCAGACGGCACGTCAATCGGACGTGCCGTGTGCCCGCGGTGACCGACAACGCGGTTCTGGTGTCATAAACGGCCAGAACGGGCGTCCAACGGTCAAATTCATAGCGGACGGCCTCGGATTGAGCTGAAACCACCGTGGAACATTCTAATTATTATTCGTGACATGTAGGCATAGACGGCACGTCAATCGGACGTGCGGTTTGCGCGGTACGGCTCAATATTCGTGTTTTAAGTGATGTGCGCGCTTCGTAAATGCGCGTGAGGGGGGTCCAGACGGGCCGAACGATGTCGGAATGGACTGAAATCAGACGACAAATATGAGTGAGTTATTTCTGAAGTGGTCGAGTAGACGGCACGTCAATCGGACGTGCCCTGTGCCCACGGTGACCGACAACGCAGTTCGGGTGTCATAAACGGCCAGAACGGGCGTCAAACGGTCAAATTCATAGCGGACGGCCTCGGATTGAGCTGAAACCACCGTGCAACATTCTAATTATTATTCGTAACGTGTACACGCAGACGGCACGTCAATAGGACGTGCGGTTTGCGCGGTACGGCTCAATATTCGTGTTTTAAGTGATGTGCGCTCTTCGTAAACTCGCGTGAGGGGGGTCCAAACGGGCCGAACGATGTCGGAATGGCCTGAAATCAGACGACAAATATGGGTGAGTGATTTCTGAATTGGTCGAGCAGACGGCACGTCAATCGGACTTGCCCTGTGCCCGCGGTGACCGAGAACGCAGTTCGGGTGTAATAAACGGCCAGAACGGGCGTCCAACGGTCAAATTCATAGCGGACGGCCTCAGATTGAGCTGAAACCACCGTGGAACATTCTAATTATTATTCGTGACGTGTAGGCACAGACGGCACGTCAATCAGCAGCATTTCCTATAAAAAAGAATTCATATAATTCATTTTGTCATAAACAATTCAATAGGATTGAACTTTAATAGAAAATACATTTAAGTAAATGACAAAGGAAGAAAATAATCATGGTATCAACTACACATGTGAAAAAACATACTAATGTGTTATTGAAAAAATGTAAAACCAACAAGAACTTAATGTGTTATCACATCAGAGCATGCCTCATCCCATAACCATATTAGTAGGGTATCCTCATATGCCATTTACCTTTTTGAATTAATATGCACTTCCTCACCAGGTACCTGATTAGATTTCATAGATATAATCATCTCACATCCTGTAAGGCTTCATTATGTATGATCATCCCACACCCCCTGGACAGCCCCCTGAACAGCCCCGCCCACCCCCGTGGATAGCCTTTCCCACCCTCGTGGACAGCCCCGCCCACCCCCATGGACAACCCACCCCCGTGGACACCCCCTACCCCTAGACAGCCCAACCACCCCCGTGGACAGCCCACCCACCCCCCTTGACACCCCTTCTCCCTATGGACAGCCCCCCACCCCCTTGGATAGCCCGCCTACCCCCCTGGACACCCCTACCCCCTGTGGCCAGCCCACCCACCCCCCCTGGACAGCCCGCCCACCCCTCCTTGACAGCCCGGCCACCCCCGTGGACAGCCCGTCCACCCTTGTGGACAGCCCGCCCACCCCCGTACCCCCTAGACACCCCGTACCCCCCCGGGATAGCCCCGCCCACCCTCCCAAACAACCCACACCCCCCTCCCCTGCAACCCCACCACCACCACCTAGACATACCAACCCCCCTGGACACCCCACACACCCATCCCCCACCAGGACACCCCACTCAGACCCCCAGGACAGCCCACACCCCCTGGACAGCCTCGCCCACCCCCGTGGACAGCCTTTCCCACCCCCGTGGACAGCCCCGCCCACCCCCGTGGACAACCCATCCACCCCCGTGGACGCCCCCTACCCCCTAGACAGCCCAACCACCCCCGTGGACAGCCCACCCACCCCCCTCGACACCCCTTCTCCCTATGGACAGCCCCCCACCCCCTTGGATAGCCCGCCCACCCTCTGGACACCCCTACCCCCTGTTTCCAGCCCACCCACCCCCCCTGGACAGCCCGCCCACGCCTCCTTGACAGCCCGACCACCCCCGTGGACAGCCCGTCCACCCTTGTGGACAGCCCGCCCACCACCGTACCCCCCTGGATAGCCCCGCCCACCCTCCCAAACAGCCCACACCCCCCTCCCCTACAACCCCACCACCACCACCTAGACATACCACCCCCGTGGACACCCCACACACCCCTCCCCCACCATGACACCCCACCCAGACCCCCAGGACAGCCCACACCCCCTAGACAGCACCGCCCACCCCGTGGACAGCCTTTCCCACCCCCGTGGACACCCCCGCCCACCCCCATGGACACCCACCCACCCCCGTGGACAGCCCCTACCCCCACAATCGATTATCCAAAACATATCAAATTGGTTTGAACACAATCCATAATTCCCACAATCCATTATCCAAACATAGAAAAAATATCACATGATGCTCGACCATTGGAAAATAATTAAAAATCACCAACACCTCCTTCCAAACATAGAATACAAAAAACATTAACAGAATACAAAAACATTAAAAAATCTCACAATCCATTATCAAATTGATTTCATGAGTAATATCAAATTGGTCTGATTTACATGTTTTAAACACTCTCCTTCCAAACATAGAATACAAAAACATTAAAAATCACCAACACCTGGATAATCAATTAAACTACCAACACCTGGAAAAAATCTATTCATTAAAAAAACTACAACAATATGGTTGAGATCAAATTTCACCTATTCGTATGGGGTGTACCTGTTGGGATGGGGGTACTGGTGTTCGGATTCGCGAGAGCAGTGGAGTGAGATGGGGTTCGGGAGAGCAGCGGAGTGAATAGATTAGGGCTCTGTCCGAATGGGGAGAGGAGATCGCGGCTTGCAATTTGGGGGAAACCTTTGCCAACGGTTTATAAAAACCGTTGGCAAAGGCACACATTTCCCAACGGTTTACAGGAACCGTTGGGAATGTGTGAGTTTGAGCTGCCTTTTCCCAACGGTTCCAGTGAACCGTTGGGGAAAGTTCTGCTGAAATTCTCTTTGCCAACGGTTTTCTTAAACCGTTGGCAAAGACTCACTATCCCAACGGTTTAAGTAAACCGTTGGTATACTGCCGTTGGGAAAAAGCTAAATTCCAGTAGTGATTTATGCTTAAAATCATGTTATAATATGTGTAAAAGGATAGGTTATACTAGAAACCTCCTATTTTTTAAATCAAGAGTTAGTACCCTTGGAGAATGATCTTTATAACGACCCATACTTTACATACATTGTTAATACTTCAAAATTGAAGCACCCTTATTACAACATATGACAAAACCACAAAGGACCGTATAGGTATAGTGTCTTTAGAAACTGGGAAACATAAACAACTGGTTCATAAATCTTCTACAGTGTCTCGCATTTATTTCATCATATCTAGGGTCCCTTTTAGCATATTCTACTTAATATCCATCTTCCTGACCTGGGGAAAAGAAAACATAAAAGGGTGAGCTCAAATGCTCAGCAAGGGAAAATAAAGGAAATAAAAATCATATCATATCTTTTTGAAAATCATAACCTACAAAAGAGATCATAATATCTTAACATGGAATAAATCATAGAAGTAAAAATTAGATCCCCATAATTATAACATGAAACTTGAAACTTTGTGGCATGCACACATAATCATGGAACATCATTTCTTGATAGTCATGACTCATTGCCAAGACTATCTTAGTGGACAGAGTCCCTTTCTGAACCGAGTCACCCTCGTTCCAGTCCTATTTCACTGATCCGGTATAACCTACCGTTCCAGCCATGTCTATCTCATGAGATATAAAATCTTTACCCAATGCATTGGAGGG
This sequence comes from Viscum album, assembly GCA_963277665.1. Taxonomy (NCBI): domain Eukaryota; kingdom Viridiplantae; phylum Streptophyta; class Magnoliopsida; order Santalales; family Viscaceae; genus Viscum; species Viscum album. The sequence goes on from OY728129.1 coordinate 1,059,711,602, forward strand.
AGATATAGGTCCCACCCATCTTATAATGAATCCTTTCTTATGTGTGTCACATAATCATAAACCATACATCATAGCGTAACCCATGTAATAAAAATGGAATTATTAAACAACATGACATCATAAAACAATTCATATAAGATAAAGGAATTCATAAAAATATTTCCATCACAACATAATCAAATCCATGTAATAATAGGGATAAAAACAGAACCCTTTTATTATCTTAGATGGAAAATAATTTTGATAAAATACTTGAACTCCATTCTTGAGGAAAATATCATTTCTACTTCAAAAACATTTTTCCTTTCATAACATGTCATACGAATTTAAAATAAAAGAAGATGATTAAAAATAAACTTGAAAACTTGTAAAGGAAGCTTCTTGGAAATAATGTTTTAAAAATCCATTCATGCCGTATAAGTTTAAAAAACATTCTTCTCGTACTTTTGTCCGAAAAGTCAAAAAAGTACCTCGTACGAAAAATGACAAAAGATTCCATTCATATCCTTTACTAAAAATTTACCAAAGGGTAAAATTGAATATAAACTATTGTATAAGGATATAAATATTACATATTTAGGAAACATGGATGTGGATGATAAAATACACCCCAGTAAATGCCAAAGTATAAACAATCTCAGATAAAAATGAGATTGTGATATTTCCCTTACCTTAGGTACGATTTGCTTTGTACGTGTCCGAAGATCCTGTATAATGGTTTAAATAATGTTATTGACTTATTCCAGAATCATACATATTGATATGATATCATATATGGTCATATTCTTAGCTTCTTGTTAGTAATATTTCATTGTTACTTGTTACTCGGGTCCTTATTGCCTTTTGTTCTTATGCGTGTTTTGCCGAATAAATTCTTATTCTCATTTTAAGGTTATAGATACCTTATATCCAGAATGGTATTAGTGTGACATATATCATATTTATTCATTCAATTCATTTACATAATTACTATGTAATGATGATCATGTAGAACGCGTCGCATCACATCGTGGAGATGGTATTCCGTACGTACGCACGAGTGATGATATCGTTCCTATGATCGTGGAACTGTATTGGAGTATATATATATTATTTCAGTATCAATATTAATTTATAATAATCATAAATAGTTACTCATTACACCATTATACCCATCCTTGTAAGGTGATGGTGGAAAATAGATTACACCACGGCGTGGAGACGGTATTCCGTACGTACGCACGCGCGGTGATTTCATTTTTCCGTAGGATGGATAGAAGGTGAATTAGGGTTGTTTCATATTTATAATAACATATCAGTATGTAAGTAATACTGATGTTATTACTTTATCATGAAACAACCAAAGAATAAGAAGTTGAAGAAGAAAGAAATTGAAAAGATCGGTAATGGATATTACCTCTTCTTTGGAACGCCTCTTTGAATCCTCCACTTAGGGAACTAAGATTGGTCTTTTAAGAAGACCAGGACCTCTAGGATTATTCTAGGGAAGTAGAGAGGAGAAAATTTCAGGGTTTGGCCAAGAATGAGTGCTCAAATTGGTGTGATGAGGAGGGGGAGGAGGTGCCCTTTTATAAGGGAGGATAGGGGCACCTTAGGAATATCTCAAAATATTATTTTATATTAAAGTCAAAATCGGTTTATAATGGTTCAAAAGGGTCTTATTTCGAAGCTAAAGTGGGTATGGGTAGAAATAATATCAACCAATATGATTTAGACAAGTTTAGGGTATTATTTTAACCTTATCAATTAGATTTAACTCTAAGTTAAATAATTTAACTTTTACAGTGTCTTTTTGTTTTCTTTCACTATATGGTTAATACACTTACTATAACATGCCAAACGAACCCCAAATTGTTTATTATTAATATATATATCCTTATCTAAGTAATTTGGCCGAACCTTAGATTTGTAGGAATAAAATAACAATGAATAATATAATATTTGATTTAAAAACTATTTTGTGTCAATTTTGACACTATTTGATATATGATTTTTGTGAAAGTCATAACATAATTATATGTTCGAACCAAGTTGATTAAATCAACACTAATATATCATAGTAACCTAGAAAATTAGTGGAATTCATAAAAAGTCTCAAATTACATTTATTTTGGTGTTTATAACATCAATTATGTCAATATTTCATTAATAAGATAATTACTGCATCATCATTGTGTCATAAATAAATTAAATTATATAATGTCTAAAAATTACAAATAAAATACCATTATGTAGGAAATCTCTTTAGCTTTCTAATGAATATTTATAGTTGAATTTATCTTATGTATAACCCCATATGGAAAATTATTTACTTATTAAACTTTGATTTTAACTATTTTAACCCTTCTTTAAATAAATTAATAATAAATGTCCTAATCTAACCCAAGTGGGCCTAAATGGTCATATTTTATTCCTAAGTTTGTTTTTGGTCGAATTAAACTTATCCAATAGAATTAGGACATGTGTTATGGTAATAGTAATATCATATTTACCCTAAGTTACCCTATTTACTATTAACTGCGGTAAAAAAAATAAAAAGTTACTATTCACCAAAAAATTATTTTTATCTCATTGAACCACATTTTACTTACTGATATCAACCGAGTCTGTCGGATTTTCGAAATTCCATTCACAGAAGCGGTAAAATTAAGTTTTATGCAAAATTCAGTTTTTAACTTACCACTTAGTGGTTTCACTATTCATCAAAAATTGAAAGTTTTCAGAAAAATACCAAAATTCCACCCTAGGCTAATTTCGGTATTCCGAATCCAAAAATGAAGTCCATTTTGAAAAATAAAATTTATAAAATTTCAAAAAGTGGTTATTACTATTCATAACGGCTAGTTTTAAGAATATTTTAATAGCATATCGTTGTTTAGTGAAACTCGGTATTGCGTACGACGCAAGCTATTGAGGAAGGTCGTGATTGCGTGTAAAGTAAGCCAAGAAAGTGTGTAGTGAAAGATTCCTTTTATGATATATAAAAACAAAATATTACTCATAAAAATATCGGGTGATACATTCTACCCCCCTTAAAATAATTTCGCCCTCGAAATTCATCACTTTGTAACAAACAGATGAGGATACCTCTCCCTCATCATATCCTCAAGCTCCCAAGTAGATTCTTCTAATTGGTGGTTCCTCCATAAAACTTTCACCATGTGAGTGGTCTTGTTTCGTAGGACTTTTTCGCTACGATCCAGAATCTCTATCGGCTGTTCTTCATAAGAAAGATCTTGCTCCAGTGGTACAACTTCTGAGCTGAGTACATGTGAAGGATCTGGTATGTACTTTCTCAGGAGAGATACATGGAACACATCGTGAACTTGAGAGAGATTCGGTGGAAGCGCCAATCGGTAAGCTACCTTCCCAACACGATCCAGTATTTCGAAAGGACCGATATATCTAGGGCTCAACTTCCCCTTCTTTCCATATCTCATAACCCTCTTCCAGGGAGATATTCGTAAGAACATTTTATCACCCACTTCAAACTCTAGGTCTTTTCTTCGGTTGTCGGCATAACTTTTCTGTCGACTCTGAGCTTCTCTTATGTGTTGTTGAATAGATCTGACATTTTCTGCCATTTCATCAACGAGATCAGGTCCTAATAGCTTTCTTTCCCCAACTTCATCCCAGAAAGTTGGAGTCCTGTATTTCTTTCCATAGAGAGATTCATAAGGAGCCATCTGAATACTGGAGTGAAAGCTATTATTATAAGAAAATTCCACCAAAGGTAGGTGTTGATCCCAACCTCCTTTGAAATCCATAGAGCAAGCTCTCAATATATCTTCTAGGGTTTGAATTGTTCTTTCAGACTGACGGTCTGTCTGGGGATGATAAGCAGTGCTGAAACTCAACTCTGTATCCAGAGTATGCTGAAGACTTCGCCAGAACTTCGAGGTAAATCTCGGATCCCGATCAGATATAATAGAAAGTGGTACTCCATGCAATCTTACCACTTCCTTTACATATATCGTGGCAAGCTGATCTAGAGAGAAATCCTCTCTAATAGAAATTAAGTGTGCAGACTTTGTAAGACGATCAACTATGACCCAAATAGCATTATTTCCTTTGGATGTTTTAGGAAGTCCTGTGACAAAGTCCATAGTGATGTTTTCCCATTTCCATTCGGTTATGGGTAATGGTTGTAACATCCCCTTAGACTTCTGTCTCCCAGCTTTAACTTGTTGAAAAACCAAGCATCGAGAGACATATTCAGCAACATCTCTTTTCATGCCATCCCACCAGAAGTACCTCTTCAGGTCCCTATACATCTTCATGCTTCCATGATGAATAGAGAATGATGAACTATGAGCCTCATCCAGCAGCTCCTTCTTTAATTCGGGGATGGGAGGAACACAAACCTGATTCCTGAACTTTATTATCCCATCATAATCAAGGTTGAATTCAGGAACATTTCTCACCTTCTTTTGTAACTCGACATCTTCTTTCTGTGCCTCTTTAATCTTCACATGTATAGATGGTTGAACATTCATTTGAGAAAGATAAGATTTTTCCCCTTCCATTATAATTACAAGATCCATCCTTTGTAAATCCATAAATATTGGATCTTTTGTGATCCTCATCATGGATAAACTAGCGTGGTCTTGTCGACTTAATGCATCTTCCACCTTGTTTTCTTTCCCAGGGTGGTAATGGATTGAGCAGTCGTAATCCTTAATCGGCTCCAACCATCTTCTTTGACGCATATTCAACTCCTTTTGTGTGAAAATATACTTTAAACTTTTATGATCAGTATAAATATCACACCTTTCACCATAAAGGTAATGCCTCCAAATCTTTAATGCAAAGATTACCACAGCCAACTCCAAATCATGTGTTGGGTAATTTTGCTCATGGATTTTCAACTGTCGTGAGGCATAAGCTATCACCATATCATTTTGCATAAGAACACACCCCAATCCCTTCTTGGATGCATCACTATAGATCACAATCTTTTCTCCACTACAAGGCAGTGTGAGCATAGGTGCACTGGATAACCTTCTTTTCAACTCCTTGAAATTCTCTTCACATTCCTCTTTCCAAACAAACTTAACTCCTTTCCGAGTCAACTTGGTGAGTGGATTAGATAATCGTGAAAAATATTTTAGAAAACGTCGATAATATCCAGCCAAACCAAGAAAACTTCGGATCTCAGTTACTGTTGTTGGTCTTGAGCATCTTTCGATAACCTCTGTTTTTGCTGGATCCACAGATATCCCCTCTTTTGAGATTATGTGACCCAAAAATGCAACTTTTTGAAGCCAAAATTCACACTTGGTAAATTTGGCATAAAGCTTCTCCTTTCTCAGGGTATTCAATAAAATTCTCAAGTGATCTTCATGCTCTTCCTTGCTCTTTTAATAGACAAGAATATCGTCTATAAAGACTACCACAAATTGATCAAGATAGTCTCTAAATACTCTATTCATTAGATCCATGAAGATAGTAGGGTCATTAGTAAGACCAAATGGAATCACTATAAATTCATAGTGTCCATACCTTGTACGGAAAGTCGTCTTTGGTATATCCTCCCTTTTGACCCTTAATTGATGATACCCGGAATGAAGATCAATCTTGGAAAAGTATTGAGCTCAACGTAGTTGGTCAAATAAGTCATCAATGCATGGGAGAGGATATTTGTTCTTGATAGTGATCTTGTTAAGTTCTCGATTATCAATGCAGATTCTCATTGATCTATCTTTCTTCTTAAAAAATAGAACAGGTGCTCCCGAAGGTGACGCACTAGGGCGTATGAATCCCTTATCAAGATTCTCTTGGAGTTGCTTCTTCAATTCCTGCAACTCAATTGGGTCCATTCTATAAGGTGTCTTTGAAATTGGCAAAGCACCTGGTACGAGTTCTATTGAAAACTCAACTTCACGATTTGGTGGAAGACCCGGTAATTCCTCCGGAAAGACATCATCAAACTCTCGTACAATGTGCATATTCTTAATCGTGAGTTTCTCACCAACCATTTGAGATAAATATCCTTCATTTAGTGGAATCAATACCCATAAGATGGAAGAAATTTCCACTGGAAGGTTATGTTCATCCTTGCATTGATAGACGATCGTAGATTGATCTGGAATATGAAATGTGACTTCCCTTCTTTGGCAATTGATATGAGCTCCATGTAGAGAAAGCCAATCCATGACAAGAATCACATCAAATTCCACCAAAGGAAGGATCACAAGATTTGCAGGAAGCACTTCCCCACAAACTTCGATCGGAGAAGAATTATAAACTTTTAATGCGACTGTTGTGCCATTAGGTGTTGTCACAGCTAACTCAACATCTAATTGTTGAGGTAATACGGTGATACCCTTAGAAATTTTTTTATAAATAAAAGAGTGGGTGGATCCAGAATCAAATAAAACATTTTCTACTTTAGAGTGGATGGTAAGTGTACCTTTCACCAATTCGTTATCGTACTCGACATCGCTGATAGAAATTGCATGTGACTTTCCTTTGTCTTTAGCCTTAAGATTTTGTTGACGTCGACCATCATCATCAACCCTTGGATTCGGGCATTGATTGGAATAATGCCCCATCTCCTTGCACTTGAAACATTGAAGTGTAGTAGGTTCATTCTGTGTATCCCTTCCTTTGTTTGCGTCATTAGACATCTTCTTCCCATTATCACGGCATTAAAATGCCCGATGACCTTCCTTTCCACATTTAAAACATTTACTTGTCCCTTTAAGACAACTCCCTCCATGTTTCTTTCCACACTTTGAGCATAAGGGAAAGTTCATCTTCTTTTCAGTGTGCTCTTTAGATTTTCCTTGGAATTCCATCTTCCTCTTCTTATCAAACCCATGTGACTGATGGGTTACTCCAATCTCCATCTCGACTTTGAGAGCACATCGAACTATTTCCTCGTAGATATTGAAGTCCCTTATGGCTAACGCCCTTCGAAGACTTGGTTTTAAGCCACTAAAGAATCGATCGATCTTACTCTCAGGTTGGATAATAATACCAGAAGCGTACCTTGCAAGTATTGTAAAATTTTCTTCATATGTACGAACAGATTCATCATCCCTTTGCTTCAGTTCAAGAAACTCTTTCTCCATCTTTGTTTGGAGAATACGAGGGAAGTACTTACTGAAAAATAAGTTCTTGAACTCGTCCCATTCCATAGACTCAATATCATCCCTTTTCCTCGTATTCTTAATAAGATTCCACCATTGATCAGCATCTCCTTCCAAACGACACACTGCTAGGATGACTTTATCATGTTCAGAACATTGAAGAACTGAAAATATCTTTTCAGTAGTACTAATCCATTGTTCAGCAACTAATGGATCAGTAGACCCGCTGAAAGAAGGTGGACGCTGCCTCATGAAGGATTCAACAGAATGTTGCTCCTTCCTTTGCTTGTTTGGAAGTCCTGCATGATTCATATCTTGAGAAAGTTGTGTGAGCATGGCTACAAGATTTTTCATTCCATCTCCCATATCGTTTGGACGCTCAGGGGGACAATCATTGCATTTCCCATCGCATTCCGCATTAACACGGTTCCTTCAGGTTCCAGCCATTGACTAAAACCAAGAAGAATAGTGTGAGAAGCACTAATTATAATAGGAAAACCACATAATCAAGGATAAAATTTCACACTTAAGGTCTTATCCTAGGGTATTCATGGCCATTTCTAAAACACTAAGATTGTGTTCTATGCTTAGACTTATCCTTATGGTTCTTACTAAGGCTTTTACATCCTAGTTTCCAAAGGTTGACTATACCTTTCCTCTGATACCAACTATAACGACCCATACTTTACATACATTGTTAATACTTCAAAATTGAAGCACCCTTATTACAACATATGACAAAACCACAAAGGACCTTATAGGTATAGTGTCTTTAGAAACTGGGAAACATAAACAACTAGTTCATAAATCTTCTACAGTGTCTCCCATTTATTTCATCATATCTAGGGTCCCTTTTAGCATATTCTACTTAATATCCATCTTCCTGACCTGGGGAAAAGAAAACATAAAAGGGTGAGCTCAAATGCTCAGCAAGGGCAAATAAAGGAAATACACATCATATCATATCTTTTTGAAAATCATAACCTGCAAAAGAGATCATAATATCTTAACATGAAATAAATCATAGAAGTGAAAATGAGATCCCCATAATTATAACATGAAACTTGAAACTTTGTGGCATGCACACATAATCATGGAACATCATTTCTTGTTAGTCATGACTCATTTCCAAGACTATCTTAGTGGATAGAGTCCCTTTCTGAACCGAGTCACCCTCGTTCCAGTCCTGTTTCACTAAACCGGTATAACCTACCGTTCCAGCCATGTCTATATCATGAGATATAAAATCTTTAACCAATGCATTGGAGGGAGATATAGGTCCCACCCATCTTATAATGAATCCTTTCTTATGTGTGCCACATAATCATAAACCATACATCATAGCGTAACCCATGTGATGAAAATTGAATTCTTAAACAACATGACATCATAAAACAATTCATATAAGATAAAGGAATTCATAAAAATATTTCCATCACAACATAATCAAATCCATGTAATAATAGGGATAAAAACAGAACCCTTTTATTATCTTAGATGGAAAATAATTTTGATAAAATACTTGAACTCCATTCTTGAGGAAAATATCCTTTCTACTTCAAAAACATTTTTCCTTTCATAACATGTAATACGACTTTAAAATAAAAGAAGATGATTAAAAATAAACTTGAAAACTTGTAAAGGAAGCTTCTTGGAAATAATGTTTTAAAAATCCATTCATGCCGTATAAGTTAAAAAAACATTCTTCTCGTACTTTTGTCGGAAAAGTCAAAGAAGTACCTCGTACGAAAAACGACAAAAGATTCCTTTCATATCCTTTACTAAAAATATACCAAAGGTTAAAATTGAATATAAACTATTGTATAAGGATATAAATATTACATATTGAGGAAACATGGATGTGGATGATAAAATACACCCCAGTAAATGCCAAAGTATAAACAATCTCGGATAAAAATGAGATTGTGATATTTCCCTTACCTTAGGTCCGATTTACTTTGTACGTGTCCGAAGCTCCTGTATAATGGTTTAAATAATGTTATTTACTTATTCCAGAATCATAAATATTGATATGATATCATATATGGTCATATTCTTAGCTTCTTGTTAGTAATATTTCATTGTTACTTGTTACTCGGGTCCTTATCGCCTTTTGTTCTTATGCGTGTTTTTCCGAATAAATTCTTATTCTTCTTTTAAGGTTATAGATACTTTATATCCAGAATAGTATTAGTGTAACATATATCATATTTATTCATTCAATTCATTTATATAATTACTATGTAATGATGATCATGTAGAATGAGTCGCATCACATCGTGGAAACGGTATTCCGTACGTACGCACGAGTGATGATATCGTTCCTATGATCGTGGAACTGTATTGGAGTATATATATATTATTTCAGTATCAATATTACTTTATAATAATCATAAATAGTTACTCATTACACCATTATACCCATCCTTGTAAGGTGATGGTGGAAAATAGATTACACCACGGCGTGGAGACGGTATTCCGTACGTACGCACGCGCGGGGATTTCATTTTTCCGTAGGATGGATAGAAGGTGAATAAGGGTTGTTTCATATTTATAATAACATATAAGTATGTAAGTAATACTGATGTTATTACTTTATCATGAAACAACTAAAGAAGAAGAAGTTGAAGAAGAAAGAAATTGAAAAGATCGGTAATGGATATTACCTCTTCTTTGGAACGCCTCTTTGAATCCTCCACTTAGGGAACTAAGATTGGTCTTTTAAGAAGACTAGGACCTCTAGGATTATTCTAGGGAAGTGGAGAGGAGAAAATGGCAGGTTTTGGCCGAGCTTTAGTGCTCAAATTGGTGTGAGGAGGAGGGGGAGGAGGTGCCCTTTTATAAGGGAGGAGAGGGGCACCTTAGGAATATCTCAAAATATTATTTTATATTAAAGTCAAAATCGGTTTATAATGGTTACAAAGGGTCTTATTTCGAAGCTAAAGTGGGGATGGGTCGAAATAATATCAACCAATATGATTTATACAAGTTTAGGGTATTAGTTTAACCTTATCAATTAGATTTAACTCTAAGTTAAATAATTTAACTTTTACAGTGTCTTTTTGTTTTCTTTCACTATATGGTTAATACACTTACTATAACATGCCAAACGAACCCCAAATTGTTTATTATTAATATATATATATTTATCTAAGTCATTTTGCCGAACCTTAGATTTTTAGGAATAAAATAACAATTAATAATATAATATTTGATTTAAAACTATTTTGTGTCAATTTTGACACTATTTGATATATGATTTTTTTTAAAGTCATAACAGAATTATATGTTCGAACCAAGTTTATTAAATCAACACTAATATATCATAGTAACATATAAAATTAGTGGAATTCATAAAAAGTCTCAAATTACATTTATTTTGGTGTTTATAACATCAATTATGTCAATATTTCATTAATAAGATAATTACTGCATCATCATTGTGTCATAAATAAATTAAATTATTTAATGTCTAAAAATTACAAATAAAATACCATTATGTAGGAAATATTTTTATCTTTCTAATGAATATTTATAGTAGAATTTATCTTATGTATAACCCCATATTAAAAATGATTTACTTATTAAACATTGATTTTAACTATTTTAACCCTTCTTTAAATAAATTAATAATAAATGTCCTAATCTAACCCAAGTGGGCCTAAATGGTCATATTTTATTCCTAAGTTTGTTTTTGGTCGAATTAAACTTATACAATAGAATTAGGACATGTGTTAGGGTAATAGTAATATCATATTTACCCTTATTTACCCTATTTACTATTAACCGCGGTAAAAAAATAAAAAGTTACTATTCACCAAAAAATTATTTTTATCACATTGAACCACATTTTACTTACCGATATCAACCGTGTCTGTAGGATTTTCAAAATTCCATTCACAGAAGCGGTAAAATTAAGTTTTATGCAAAATTCAGTTTTTAACCTACCACTTAGTGGTTTCACTATTCATCAAAAATTGAAAGTTTTCAGAAAAATACCAAAATTTCACCCTAGGCTAATTTTGGTATTCTGAATCCAAAAATGAAGTCCATTTTGAAAAATAAAATTTATTAAATTTCAAAAAGTGGTTATTACTATTCATAACGGCTTGTTTTAATAATATTTTAATAGCATATCGTTGTTTAGTGAAACTCGGTTTTGCATACGACGCAAGCTATCGAGGAAGGTCATGATTGCGTGTAAAGTAATCCAAGAAAGTGTGTAGTGAAAGATTCCTTTGATGATATATAAAAACAAAATATTACTCATAAAAATCTCGGGTGTTACAATCTTTCATTTTAGGATCCACTAGTTATGATCTTAGATTGTAGAGATAAATTTCTATTAAAATAGATAACTCACTTGGTCAAAGTGTTAAGGAGGAATACCACATTTATGGAAGAAACATGGGAACTAGAAGAAGCGATGAAACCAAATTACCCTTATATGTTTTAGTGTATGAAATAAAATTCCAATGCTGAAATTTTTTAAGGTGTATAGAAGGTAATGTCCCAAAATTTTTGAAATAAAATTCCCTTTTTGAATGAATAAATTCCTTATTAAGGAATGTAGTTATATAAAACTCCTGAAATACTTTACTTATTTTAGAATATTATAAACTATAGATAGTTAGATTTAAAATACCATTAATCATGTTAACCATTGATAATATAGTTATTTTATAGAGACTATTAAGATTAATATATATTAATGGGCATGATAAAGTCTAATTGTAAAACCCTGAGACTTTGCAATATATTCATTTCTGAATAAATTTTATTTTGTTTCTATATTTGTATGGAACATCATGTTAGACTACCATTTTAATTTGTTTTAAAGTATAATTAGATTTAATTTTTTTCATTTAATATATCATAGGTCATTTTAATTATTTTCACATTAAAATTAGATATAAACACATGCGAATCTTTTGAGGGTTTTTACTTTTGAAAACCTAGTTTTCTCATTTTTTCAAAGGAGAATAATTTTATATTAATTACTGCATCTTTTGTGTTTTAAATTTTGAAATATGGATTCCATATTTTTAATAACTTTATTTAGATTATGTTAATAGGTTATTTTTATTTTTTAGATATTATAAATAGTAACTTTAGTAATTTTTATTACCATGATTAAGGATCAATATGATAATTAAAGTTACAAATAATATTATTAAATTACACTAACACCTTTAAAAATCCTATTGTTTGATTAAATTATACCCTTATCACCTATTTACCCAAATAGAATCATTTAATGGACCCTTTTCCAAGAATATGACATGAATATTATTATAATAAATGAATGTGACAAAATGTCACACTCTCATTTCATGTAAGTATAATAATTTTAATATAGAGATATACAGGAGATAAAATCGATTATAAATAGTATCAAGAAATATAAAAATAATTAAATATATCATAGTTATTTATTTATTTATTTTAGAGACTAAATAATCACCATAAATAATAACACAATAGTGAAAAAGTAGTCATTTTATCTATAGAAATATTAAATAAAGAATTTTAAAAATATTAATATTAATATAATTTGACATAATTGAGGTGATATAGGAATTTTATAGGTTAATATCTCATGTTAGGAGTGTATTAAATGGTTTTTTTGAAGTTATCATTCTTTTTTGTTTTTATTTAATGAAAAAGTAATGAATAGTGTCAAAATTGACAATATTGATAGTTTATAAAAATAAAATTTTATTAAATTATTTAAAAATCATAATAATATATAAAAATTACAAATTGATAATTATATGGTCTAAAATATAATAAATGTTCCATTTATGGTCAATTTACACAATATAAGTGAATATTTATAACCATTTAATATTTAGAATATTATTACCACAATTAAAATTAAAAATATTAAATAAGGAAAAATCAAACTTATAAGGTTTAAAATAAAATCAAAACATGTGTAAATTTAATTGGTTGATGAGATTTCGACCCCATATTATCATCTAAATAAATCACTTTGTATCAATTTGAAACCAAAAAATTAATTTATAATAAATTAATATGTTTTTGAGTTTCCAAAAGTGCCCCTCACCTTTATTATAAAAGGGAACCCATCCTTTTCTTTTATTCACACATATAAATCCATATAGTTAGGAAAAAACATTCCCATTTATATTACCCAATTCCCTAAATTCATCATAGAGGAAATAATTTGGGTATAAATCTAACATAATGAGTCCTTTTATGAAAATTAAAAGGAGATACACAAAGAAGAGGTAATCGTTTTATTAACTCTTTCAATGTTATTTTCTTCTTTTACTTACAATTAAATTTTTTATTCCGTAATAAATTAATAAATATATAATCATATAAATTATGAGATATTATTATAATTATGTTACAACCATATTCTTCCTTTTACTCATCCTAAGAATAACAATACCACCATGCTTGCGTACATACGACTTACCATCTCCACGTTGTGGTGTAATTTCTTATTCAAACCTAATTTATTTGGATGGTTATAATGATTATTATTATGGATAAAAAAATAAATATAACATAATAATGATTATTTATAATTAATATACCATCCAATTACTTATCATTTAACCATCAAGGGAATGATATCGTCGCTAGTGCGTATGTACGGCCTACCCTCTCCATTACACGATGAGATTAGTTATCCACATTAAACATTCAAGAATGATTATAAAATTTATATGATGAGTAAAATTTAATATTATGAGCTTAATATCATTATAGATATGAATAAAATATATATTATTTAGAACAAACATGACTTACACGGTAAAACGGGAATGTGAAAACAAAGCAGTTAACACCCAAAATAATGGTAATACAAAAATACTGTTAAAAATGATGTAAGAAGATCATATATGATATAATAAATATGGATATGGTCCTAGTATAATTAAAGACATTATTTAACCATTATACATGAGGTTAAAACACCCTCTACTAAAGGAAAGTACAAGGTAAGGGTTAATTTCATAATCTCTTTATTATCTAAGATTGTTTATATGTATGTATCTAGTAGGACGTATTTATCATCCATATCCATGTTTATTAAAATGTATTTCAAAATATTATCTACAATTTTTAAAGGAAATTTACCCCTATTTTAGTGTTTATATAAATTTTTTTGAAATAAATCATTCTATCATATTCCAAACGAGATACTTTATGAACTTTTCGACAAATTAAGGAAATAATGTTTTTTAACTAATATAGTGAGAGGAACAATTTTCCACCATTATAACACCTTAACATTCTGATGATTACATTACAATATTATAAGGATGTTTCAAAAAGAAATGTTTCCTTTTATAATTTCGAAGGATTTTAAATGAATTTCAAATTAAAAACGGTTATTTCTCTCAAATAGTTTTATTGATTTTATTAGATTATTTTAATCTGCATCTAAATAATTTTTTGGATTTTATGATTAATTGAGTTTGATTTATTATGATAAAATCTTCCATATTGTATTCAAGGGTTTATGATATGTTTTACTATGGATGCTCGATTTTGATACAATTCATAGCTTATGGTTTATGTATTGACATTTCATATGATATTTTTAATATGAATGTTTATGTTTGTTTTGTTTTACCCCTTTCATAAGAGGAATGAATTAGACATTTTATGTGTTGTGTGGGGCCCTCTATAGCCCCTCGATGCATCGGTAGGTCTCATGAGACAATTATTTTTGGTTTTTGGCTAATGTCTTACCCAATTATTTATGGTGTCTTGGCCAAATACTTAACGGTATATTTAAGATATCCCAAATTATGCATTCCCTCATTATGAGATTAGTTAGTGATGTTACGTGTGATTATTTTACTTGTTGAATATCCATGTGAATTCTTAAATGGAATTATTTTATTTATTCATTCCATAATATACCGAATATCTTTTTTAAAAGGATTGTGTTTTAGTTTTATACCTTTATATATAATTTCAAACTTATTTATGATAACTTACACAACATAGATTCTCTTTACTAAGAATCTAAGATCACCCATTTCATATGTTTTATTTTTCCTAGGATGTGAAGAAGTATATTATAATATAACTATAGTGATATTCAAAGGGATATAATTGTATTAAAATGATATACTATGTTATTTTTCATTTCATAATGTAATGTAAAACTTATATTTGTAGTTGTCTTTACAAGGATACTAAACTGATTGGTCCTTCAGGGTTTGATTTCTTGTGATCATTACAATGTAACATAAAATAATTCACTAACTATATGAAACTGGGGTCATGGAATCACAATCGGTATTAGATGAATTTTAGTATAAACCTTGGAAACTAGATTTAGAAAAACCATTGATTACGGAACATTACACTAAGATAGACTTTGAGGATAACTATATAAGAACGTCCTAGAATTTTTGTAATATGGAGATTATGTGGGTCTTCCAAGAAATAAATTCTTATCTAGACATTAGAAGTAGACGTTGTTCTAGAATTAATGTACCTGGGAGTATCAAATCTCACAAGGTGTTATAGGCTTGACTCGGCCTAACTTGGTACACGGCAATAAGCCTTACTTCACACTTAGTTTGACACTCCCAAAGGATATTCTTAGGATGATTCACATTTTCCTTATAAACTATTATTAAGGATTTATAATTAAACATTTCCCCAAATAAATCACTTTTATGATTATGATATTCTATATGCATAAATGATTAAATTTATGTTAATTATTTTACTAGTTTGGAATTATGCAATGTGATTTAAAGCAAAATCTAGTGTATTCCATTGTTTAGAAATGAATCACAGTATAAGTAATTGGAAACCATAACAATGCACATAATCCTTGTTTGTATTTTACTCCAATGAAATATAATGATGTAGAAGTAGGATTTGAAACTAAATCTAAACAACTTATAACCATATTGGGACAACCTACTCAGGTTGTAAACAATAACCTTACCCATATGGTGTGTCGTAATCCACACTGTGGAAGAACAATTTTAGGCTTCTTTATAAGACAATAACCTCCAACATTTAAAGGTACTAAAAATCCATTTATAGCTGAATAATTGATAAGTTCCTTAAAAACTATATGTCTTACTTTGGGAAGTAGTGAAATGGAGAAAGTTGTCATTGTAGTTTGTCGTATCTCAGGAGATGAAGATCAATAGTGTTCATTAATTCAAAACACAGAGGAAGAAAGGTAGAAAATATATAATTGAGGTAATTTAAATAAATTTTCCTAGAAAAATACTTTCCTTGTGAATAGTGATCAAATATGGAAAAGGATGAGTCTAAGGAAAAAGGAGGATGATAATGTTGCAAAGTATGAGGCTAACTTCACAAGGTGAGTAAGGAATGTTGTAGAATACATACTTTTCCCAATAAATAAGATTGATCATTTCTTTTATGGGTTAAAAACATTCCTTCAAAGACTTTTGGTCTCCCATAAATTCTCATAATATGAAGATACAGTATCACATGCTATCAAGATAGAGAAATGTTTGCTAAGTCTTATGAATTTAGGGGTAAGAAAGAGAAGAAGATAATGGTGGAGTAAGAGATGGATAAAGGTAAAAATGGAAAGAATGATTTTTCCATATGTGAAAATTATGGGAAGAAACACCTCGGTACTTTCTTAAAAGGAATGGGAGTTTGTTACAAGTGTGGAGAGAAAGTTCATAAGACTCGTGATTTTAATGTAACGAAAGAATTTTTAAATGTGCAATACAATAATTGTAAGTAGATTGGACATTATGGAAATAATTATACAAAGAGTCAAGGAAATATAGCTCATAACAATAAAATTTATCAAGATCAATATTATGTTGATAATTTTGTTGAACTGGAATAATTAACATATTTATGTTTTTTTATTCAAGAATTATGTTATTATATTCTAGTTATAAGAATAGTGTGATATATAAGGATTTTATTGCGGTAATTCTTCTTTAAGGATTTGGAGGCATGAATGTTTTCATTAATTTTTTTTAAGTGATAAAATATTTGGTTTATTTTAATATGATATACATTATGTTATTCGGGGAATCTGATTCTGCGATTGATTTTGAAACTTAAGGGAAATTTTTGGAATGTTATAATGATGTAGTTTTAGAAAAACAATAACCCATAGGTCGGGTGACAACCCATCACATCTGGAAAGGCTATGAGACTTGAACATATAATCAAAGGGTGATAAGGGTCCATAACCTATGACTAGCCTATGTGATATCCTGGTTTGTACAACATAGTTTTATTTATTTAAATTGTTTTATAGATGAAGTATAAGTTCATTTTTGGAACCCCTTATGATTAAGATAATTAAAATATTTCTTTAATTTAATTATCTTTTAAATATAAAGATGAGTTGTGGTAGGAATTAGTTAAAGGTTAAAACTCAACTTGTCAAGTAAATATTCTTCCTTTTGTTCTTAGTCTATGAAGTAATTTAATTATTAATCTACCAAGAAAGGATCCTGAAACTAGAAATGTTATCCTAGTAATTTTTCTGATGAATCAAATGTTCCCTTAGATCATTGCATATTTATAGCTTTATGATTGTTAAATTTATCCTCATCATGTTCTCTATCACTCTCCATCAAAACATGATGATTAGATTTTTCTTTCATGTCCATGTTTTACTATATGGAACCCTTATATGTGTTATTTCTAGTCACCTTTATTAATCCTTTTATTTATTTTAAAGTAGGGATCCCATTAATCCTTCTTTCTAATGTGGTATTTTAAAAAGTTGTTTTGAAATGTGAGACCCCTAGTTTTTTATCCAAATTTTAAATTTCGAGGATGAAATCTATTGAAGGTGGAGAGAATGTAACACACCACGGCTTTACAATATTTTCATTTTTGAATAAATTTAATTTTTTTTCTTTATTTATATGAAACTCCATTTTAATCTTATTCTACACACAACAATGAGTTGGATAGTGTTACAGGAAAGGCCTTGTTTTATAGAACAACACTTTATTAATAAAATATTATTATATAACATGATATATAACATATCCATTAAATTATCAGTTATGAAAAATATTTAATCCATTTTTACTTTTATATATTCCATATAATTTTAATATTCATCTCATGTGTTTCATAGTCATGATATAAGAACAAATTCAATTTTTCGAATAAAAGTTTTATTTTAAAAAAAATGTAGTTTTACCACCTTTTAATGAATAACCCATTTTAAATCTAATATTTGAGACATTTATAAATATAATTTAATATAATAAAATTATTATTTATAATTGGGACATAAATATTTATTTTGGACAATGTTTTGGTGTTTTTCTTATAACTATAATATTTTAACGAATAGTGAAAAATCTGTATTTTAATTCAAAACTACTTTTTCATCTAATTTATTTATATTTTTATATTATAATTAATATTGGTTTTAAAGTATAATTAGATTATTTTTTAATAATTTAATATAATTTAGGTCATTTTAATTATTCTCACATTAAAATTAGATATAAACACAAGCCGATCTTTTGACGGATTTACTTTTGAAAAACTTGTTTTCTCATTTTGTTGATGCGAATTAATTTTAAATTAATTACTAAAATTTAAAGGGTTAAAATTTTTAAAAATGGATTCCATATTCGGAATAAATTTTTCCAAGTTATTTTAATAAGTTACTTTTATTTTTTCGATATTATGAATAGTAACTTTTGTAATTTTTTATTACCATAGTTAAGGGTAAATGGGGTAATTAAAGGTACAAATAATATTATTAAATTACCCTAAACCCTCTAAAATACCATTGGATGACTAAATTATACCCTTATTACCAATTAATCGAAACAGAATCATTTAATGGACCATTTCCCATGAATATTATTAAAATTAATTAATGTGACAAAATGTCACACTCTCATTTATTATAAGTATAATAATTTTAATATAATGATATCCAAGAGATAACATTTATTATAAATATTATATATAAATATAAAGTAATTATATATATCATAGTAATTTATTTATATTTTTTAGAGGCTAAATAATTAGCATAAACAATAATATATTTGTGAAAAATTAATAATTTTATTAATAGAAATATCAAATAATGGATTCTAAAAATATTAAAATAAATATAATTTAAAATAATTGAGTAGATAAATGAATTTTTTATGTTACTGTTACATGTTAGGAGTGTATTAAATGGTTTTTTACAAGTAATCTTTCTTTTTTTGGGTTTATTTGTTGTCAAGGTAATGCGTATTTTCAAAATTGATACTAATGATATTTTATAAAAATATTATTTTATGAAATAATTTAAAAAACAAAAAAATCTTTAAAAATTACAAAGTGATAATTATTAGGTGTCAAATATCATTAAGTGTCCATATATTGTCAATTGACACCATATAAGTGAATATTTATAACCATTTAATATTTATAATATTATTACAACAATTTAAATTAAATTGATTCAATAACAAAAATATAAAAATTATAAGGTTTAAAATAAAATTAAAAATGTCTAAATTTTATTTTTTTTAACGATATTTAGACCATTAATCATCTTAACCTCTAAATAAATCACCTTCTCCTCTCTTATAAAAGACCACCCTTCCTTCTCTTTTATTCATGCCTATAAATCCATTTAGTTCGTCAAAAAACATCTCATTTATCTTCTAAAATTCCATTAATTCATCCTAAAGTCCATACATTGGGTATAAAATCCAATATAAGGAGTCATTTTTTGAAAATAAGAAGGATATACCCAAAGAAGAGGTAATTGTTTTATCAAATCTTTCAATGTTCTTTTCTTCTTGTATTTCCACTTCCTTTGTTGATTACATAATAAGTTAATAACTCCATTATTATCTACATTCTGATACATTATTAGTATTATGGTACAACCATATTCATTCGTTTATCCATCCTAAGAATAATAAGATCACCATAAGTACATACGTATGGCTTACCATCTCCACGCCGTGGTGTAATTTTTAATTCAACACTACTTTATTTGGATGGTTATAATGATTATTATAAAGGATATAAATAATGAATATATAATTATAATGATTATATATAATTAATATAACATAAAATTCTTTAATTATTAACCATTAAGGTAATGATACCGTCATGCATGTGTACGAACAACCTACCATCTCCATGATGCGGTGAGATTCATTCTACACGTTAAACATTCCATAATGATTATAAAATTTATATGATGAGTAAAAGTAACAATTATTAACTTAATATAATTATGGATATGAATAAAACACATTTTATTCACAACAAACATTACTGTCATGGGTAAATAGGAATGGGAAAAGGAAGCAGTTAACACCCAAAAATAATGGTAATACTAAAATACTATTAACAAAGTTATATAATAGGATCATATATGATATCATAAATATATATATGGTCTTTTTATAATTTAATAACATTCTTTAACCATTATAAATTAGGTCATCACACCCTATACTAAATGAAATAACATGGTAAGGGTTAATTTCACAATCCCATTATTATCTGAGATTGTTTATACGTAAGTATCTAAAGGGAAATCTTTTTCATCCATGTCCATGTTTTGTAAAATGTATATCAAATTATTATCAACATTTTTTAAATAAAATTTACCCCAATTTTAGTTTTTATATAAAATGTTTTTTATTTAATCATTCCATTATATTCCAAACAAGGTACTTTATGACCTTTTCAAAAAATTAAGGAAACAATGTTTTTTAACTTATACAGCTCAAGTGGTTATTTTCCTCCATTATGACACTATATCATTCTGAAGCTTCCCTTACAAGCTTCAAAGGTTGTTTTCAAAAGTACTCTTTCCTTTTATAAATTCACAGGATTTTAAATTAATTTCAATGTAAAAAAAGGGATATTTATCTCAGAGTTTTAACGATTTTGTTATATTATTTCCATCTATGTCTACAGACTTTGTTGGATTTTATGTTTAATTGAGGTTGATTTATTATGATACAATCTTACATATTGTATTAAAGGGTTTATGATATGTTTTATTGTGGATGTCATATTTTAAAGCCATTAATATAACATGGTTCAATTATTGACATTTCGTAAGCTAGTTTTAATAAAAATGTTTATGTTGGTTATGTTTTAGCCCTTTCATCAGAGAAATGCATTGGACATTGTAAGTGTCGAGCGGGGCCCGATATAACCCCTCGATACATCGGTAGGTCTCATGATACAATTATGTTTGGTTTTTGACTTATTTCTTACCCAATTATGTATGATTTCTTGGTCTATTCCTTGATGATATGTTTATGATGTCCCATATTATGAATTCCCTCATTATGATATTAATTAATGATATTAAATGTGGTTATTCAACTAGTAAAATATACTTTTCAATGATTAAATGGAATTATTTGATTTATTATTTTCATATTATACTTAAGTTAATGTTTAAAAGTATTGTGTTTTAGTTTTATACCTTTCCGTAATAGTTAATTCCTATTTATGATAGCTTCCGCTACATTGTTTATCTTTATTGGGCATGTGAGCTCAACCCTTTCTTATGTTTCATTTTTTTCCCGAATGCAAAGAAGTATATTATGACTAATCTAAAGATATAGTCTAATGGATATAGGTATATTCAAAGGAGATATTGTTTTTTTTCATTTCATGATGTAATGTAAAACTTATGTTTGTATCTAATCCTTCCAAGGATATTAAACTGATCGGTCCTTCTGGATTTAATTTCTTATGATCATGCAAATGTTCAATAAAATAATTCACTGACTATAGGAAAATAGGGCTGGTGCATTACACTAATTTTAATAGATATGTTAAGTGATGGCCTCAACCAACAGGACCATACCCTATGAATCCCATTTATTAAATATTCTAATAGAGATGGTATCACTAGGCACTTCCCATGACCAAGACCAAGATGAAATTCAACAAACGATACATAAAAATAAATCTATGGGATAAGTTTAATATTATTGATATCATGACCCAAAAAATGTTTTTCAAACCACCCTATGAATGTACAACCATTTCACACCTTACCCTTAGGATGTGCACTGGTGTAATAAGATGTTATATATGAGGAATTCCAAAATGATATTTATAGTGGTCTTAAAAATTTTATTATCGTAATTTTTTTCAATAAATGAGGAATTTGATTAAAAAATGTAAATTTACATATTTAATTAATTAGTTTTTAAAATAACTATTATTTTTAAAATCATATTGTTGGAATTTTCCAATAGTGTTTTTTTCATTATTTTCTAATATAGTCTAATTTTTGGTAAAAATTAAATATAGTATAAATATAAATTCTATATTAGGACATCATAAGAGACCAAAATTGATGAATTAAATCCAATAAATTTAGTACAATACCAAATATAGGTTTCCCTATTAAAATAACATGTAATCAGAGTAATTTTATTAATTATATAAACCCATAATGAATCCTAAAAATCTGATATTATATTTTAAGGTTGTAAAATGATTTTTTTAAAATGACTCACTTACACATCAACAATTGTATTATTTTATTATTTTAGGTTACTATGATTATAAAATATTTTAATACATTGATATTTTTAAGAAACCATGGAAAAACAATTTTAATTTTTTGTGGTTTTGTTTGTTTTATCTAATAGAGTCGAAAACAAATGTTTGGAAATTAATAAAGAATTAACATCTCTTTTACTATAAATACCAACCCAAAAACCCATCGATATCTACTTAAAAACAAATTTATCATTATTTTACCATCCCTGTAACACTCTAAACCCCTAAAAATGTGTCCTCAAGCACTCAAAAATATCCTCCCAATCTTTTAAATGAACCCTCTCAAGGTTAAGGATGTCAATCTCTTCTTTTCCATTCAAGAACCATATTGGTATTTAGCCTTTTGAATCTCAATTTATTACATCATAATTTATTTATAAATATAGCTCCACTATTAAATTAATCTTTGAATAATGATATATCATTTATTAACTCTCATTATAACCTTTATAGAAGCTGTTACTATGCCGAAGTAAGGGACTCTTTCCTCCCATTTATTCATGCACTTCCTTTGTATTATTCCATGTGATTTCCATTTTTCCATGTTGTAATATATTTTTAAACATCAATTTTACTATAATTATGATATTAAATTAATGATAGACTACATCTCACTCTCATTAAACCCTTCCAAGAATTTTTTTGTACATGTGATACGCTGACGAATTTCTTTTATGATTTTCCATGAAAAACATTTTTGTAGTGAATAACATCCCCATTTTTACTCAAGGTTATTAAAATTGATGTACCTATCCTTATTTTATAGGATAATTCCATATATGTATTAAAAATTAATTATTGTGTGATTAAAAGTGATGAATGATGTTATTATGTTTTATGATCAATGTGGAACACTAATGCATGTACATGATAGGAATATGATGGATGTGCCCCGAATTATATAGACCTATAATGAATTTGGTAATGTTTTTGTCTCATGAGATAAAAATTATGGTGAATTTAATTTTATACTAAGAACGCTATGTTATGATTTCATGGTGGTTATACTTGACTCATGCTTACGGTGTCATGTTTTATGTTGTTTCCACATCCCTATGTTTTCTTGGTGTTATCATCTTTTATCATAACTCGATGTTCATGTTTTTGATTCTCACCCCTTTAATATAACCTTGATATTAATATTTAATAACTTGTATTAATTTCATCATGTTAAAATTTTATTATTCCCCTACTATGCTTTATAAAAATCCCATTTTTTATGTACGTCCATTGGTTATCCCATGTATTTTTAGGATAATCAAGGGAATATTTTGGGGTTTTAAAAAATATTATTATTGCTAATGTCTCAAGTTATTATTCTATGTATCTAATTACCAAAATACACTAGGCCTAATGATATTTTAACACAATATTAAGTGTATATTTATATAATAAATCACGAATTAATGTTTATTAAAGATATGGGTTGTCATATAGAAGGCCTTATTAAAAGTATCATGCTTTATAGAAAATGAAAAGTCTGTTCACCACGAAAAGATTTAAGATCATAGAAAATTTATATGATTATTGAAACACATGTGGTCAAAATTATGATGAGTTCTAGTATATACCAACCAATTACAAGTCTTTGGATCATGGAAAATGGAATCCACAAAAGAGACAAAAGTAATTTGGAAATAATGATGAATTGGACTTGGGAGAAAAAAAAGTGAAGAAAGGTTTTCAATAAAATATAAATGATTAGAAAGGAACTCTCAAGAAGTATAAATGTAAATATAAAAATTATTTCAAACATAAATTTAGGTTATTTTACTATGGTAAAAGGTCCACACCATAGATCACTGCAAACAGGTCTTGTAGATCAAAATTAAATGAAGTTAGTTGAATCTAAAAAAGAAATTAGTCTAAGAGATAGAAATGATGATTATTTTAATTTAATAAATTATAGATAAATATTTGAAATTATTTCATAAAATATGTAATAAAAATTTTATGAATAGAACTTGTAAAAAATCCAAAACATTTGCCAATATCAAGAGGGAGTTCCAAACTATTTTTCTAGATTAGTTGGAAATGGATAGACAGTTGGGAAAATCACAAACAGATGCTAATGATAAAGGGAAACAAGTGATTACACATCAAGAAATTTAACGTAATGAGATATTATCTAAAAGTGACGTTTCAAAGGATCAATAACATCTATGAGGAAGGTGTGAACAATATGGACATGGTAGGAAAGATTGTGTGACCAATCTACCAGCTAAAATTGAGTTGATTGGGAAACTGATGAAAACACAAAGTAATATATTAACCATTATAGTTTATTTTAGGGTCCTGAAAACTCCACAAATGGAAGGAAAATAATCCTAATAATTTGAGGAATAAATAATATGCATGATTTATTGAGAATTTGAGAATAATATTGAAGAAATAAAATTTGGAAAAGGACCAAAGTGGTCCGCATACTGATTTCTATGAATGGTAAGTGGATGGTATTGCTAGAAAACCAAATGGTATGCTAATGGCCTATGAAATTATGGCCCATGAGGAATTGGCTAGCGAACCAGGCTGTTCTTGGAATAAATGGAGAATGACGTTGATCCCCTGTGAACCACATCATTGGTGAAATGGAGGTGGATAAATTTCATTTGCAAATCGCGACCCAATGATCTATATCACTGGTGAAAATGTGATAGATAGGTATGCCTCCCCACGCAACATCCCTGCAAACTCAATTTTTGGACAAGGTGAGGTCGGTGGCATCCCTAGAACTACAACATTTTCTGGATTGAGGAAGTGATTTTCACTACTTCCAACCAAAAACCTATAAATCTATGTTGACCAAGTCATCCATGGGACATATGATTTTTCCAGGGGATTAATCAAAAGGTGTCATGTGACGCATAGATACATCCTCTTTGGAACTTTATAAATAGACACATAGGGTATCCAAGAGAGGAGATAGGATCGGAACATATTTTCAAAGGGTTTAGAGTTTATATATTAAAAACATTTACGGAAAGAAATTGATGAATTATTGAATAGAGAATTATTTATAGTAGGTATAAACCCACCGCAAACCATAAAAATAAGGATGTATAATAATATCGTAAAACTGTGAACCTCATTGGTGAATCGCGAACCATACTCCATTTGTAGATGAACATCCCATAAACTACAGGACAAATTCCCCTTCTTCAATCTGGTGTACAACATATCGCATTACTATGTAGATGAAACCATTCCCCGCATATCATTCCAACACACAGATGGACTCCAGCATCGCATACCACCGCGATATGTTTATGGAACCTCAGGCCATATATCACTAAAATAAACGAAGCACACTCAGTTCTACATATCACTCCAGTACGTGGACGACCCCTCTACCCGCATAATATTATGCAATGTAAACGGATACCCATCCTTCATGAAGAAGACGTATAGGGAATGGTGTTCCTTCTAGCATTCCACCTTTAAGTTCTGATCATGTCCTTCTATACACATCATGACCTCTATAGCTCCTCTACAAACTAGTACAAAGTATCTGGCTAAACCCTCTTCCGAATCCACTAAACCTATATACACAGACCATTTGGCGCATTAGCATGCCATTATGAGTCAACATACACATGGTAAGTGGAGTCAAGTGGGTAATCCCCATAATGGCACAGACCCACAGAATATTCTTAAGTCTACATTACCATGGTAAATCGAGGCCCAAACATGGAATACTAATGAGAACCTCCCTATTATACGTATTGAGGGTAATCACTATCTTTTCCATTCAATGAGGGATAGTGATAAGTCAAAAGGATCAGGCTTTCCTTCCCCTTTGACAAGGAACAATGCTCCTTCCCTTTCCTAGAACCCCTTTAATGAAATTCCCACCTAGGATGTCCCTAGCCTTCTTGCTGGAGGGAAGAAATCTTGATCCCTTTTCCTCATACTAGTATGTATCTAGATAGATCACTAGATGTGACTATCCTGGATATCAACACAGGAAAGAGTTAGAATATTCAACTCCCCTTTATCTCCACCTTTTATACATCTCCTCGGCCTCTTCTTCTGTCATCCTCCCTTCCTAAGAGAGAAAAAGGTAAGGTGTGTGGTATGTTAGATCTATGGATTCCTCTTATTTCTTACACTGAGCATCAATCACGTGGGATTAGAGGTTAAATATGATCACGACATGCATTCCATCTTATAATGAACTATGAGAACTCTGATTTCTACTCTAACCAGGATATGTAGGATGAAATTCTGAAGGCTCGAGATAAAATGGGCAGCTTCCATGTGCAATCCACAATCATATAATATCTATCAATGAACTATGAGAACTTTGATTCCTATTCTAACTTGGATATGTCGGATTCCTGCCTAAGTCCCATGTTCAAGAGTCATTCTCCTTAAAATCCTGTCTCAATAAAATTTCCCCTGGCTCATTAAGGAATCCTCTTTAGTTATAATACCTGATGTGACACTTTGAGAATGGACTAATATATGTTTTAAATCCCAACCATATCCCCTCAAGTGGGAAGCTTCCATGCGTAAGCACCCCCCAACCAAAATATGAGGGCTTTGATTCCTAACCAACTGGAATACCCAGGAAGCCTCCCCGGGGTCAAAAATCAACACTCGAGTTGTCCTAATGTTCACCAGGCTATATCTCTGGTAGGTCCATATTCACCCAGGAGAGCATATCTCTTATGGACATCCCAATCCTCTTAAGAATAATCCCTACATCAAATCTTGACTAGAGTCCTTTCTTCTAGACATCCTTGCTGCACAACGGTAAATTGCATGGATGGGTCCCCATCACTTGACCTTCAAAGGTGATGTGTCTAGTTAAGTAGCACCCAACATGGTGGGTTATAATTACTCTCAAAAGGATATGTAGGAAGCCCATATCATGGGTTCAGTCCTTATATTGAAATAACTTTCATCCTCCCATAATGATGATAAAATCCATAGTGTCGCGTCATAGGGATTAAACTAGCATTGTATTAGTAATTCCTAATCCATTCATATCCTTCGATGATTTTTCAATTCAAGCGTAATCCATTGACACATTATTGGGAAAGAACCATGGATTCACAAACATATTAACATTGAATAAATCTACAAGAGAGTCCCAAAGTAGGCAAGCATTCCCCCAAAATGGGTGTGATAAGCCCGACCTCCCATACTCTCAACCAATGGTGTCCATAACTGTCATTGGAAAAATATTCATTAAATGAGAACCATACATTGGAAATAAGGTCCATGAATCTTGGATACAAGGGTATTTGGGTGTTTCAGGACCCACTAAAAAACCTATTGGTGACTATCCAATGACATCGAACCCGATGTAGACCGATTGCACCCATAATCAACCCCCTAAAATCACCCACGGGACCACTCAAATGTGGAATATCCTTCACAATATGAGAAGGATACACAACCCAGTCCCCATAGGGATAAACCTAAAATTCCCTCATCGCCCGGGGTGTGACCTGAATCAGGTGAAAACAAAAATGGTAAACCTGATGTGGAACCCTTCATAATAATGGAAAATTGGTTAGTATCCGTTAGGCCATTTTTTCTACCCTGGTACGATGGGAATCGGGTCGAAACAAAAATGGTGAACCCGATGTGAATCCTTAACAAAGGTGGAGGTATTATCCCACCACAAGCTCCTTTCATATAAAAATTAATAGGGCCAAGAATGATTTTCAATAAAACATGTGATCATGAGATGTTACATTGATGGATTTTTGTTTTCTATATATGTCATATAAAAATTTTAGGAATTTCACAGAGTTCTCTTCGATCCAAATGAAATCTTGTAAATTTTCATAGACACAAATTTCAGTGACCACACAGGTGGTGGGGTCCCCAACAAAGTACATGACTCCCTCACCTACCCAGCATCTTCAATTATGGGATTCAAACACACTGATCAAAGAGTACCACCATAATGGTACTCTCCCTATGGTAGAGGCTAAAAGGAAGGCCCTCCAATCAGTGACATATTTCTAGTCATCTCTTCATCCACAACAAGAAATTGAAAATAGGATGTCTCCACTAGACATCTCAAATTGTTTTATGAGAATGTACATAGAATGTGACAACGAATACCTCACCTATCGTAAGATGGATGATGAATTCGACACCAATGACTTTATCCCAACTGCACAAGAACTCCACTCAAGGGATCCTACCAAAGGACGTTACCACCAGCTTCATATATCCTAATATCCTCAATCTGAAGAGGATCACATGATGAGGGAATATGATTAATTCCAATGGACATGGGACACGTGAGATGGCCACCAAGGGTAGAAAACACATAATCAAGTGCAGGTTATCACCCTAGTTCTTGAGGAAGAGGTCCTATACACAAACACAATGACATATAATGGGTAGGTATACAATTCATCCTCTCCTACTAAATCCCTCCATAGAATTATGGAAGAAAGTAATGAGTGGATGCATATCCCCAATCGCTCCAATGAAGACCACTATAGAAATAGGGTGGCATAATATGAGTAAACAAACATTCCTACCAGTGCTCGCTAGTCCCATTGCATAGAAAGAGCTAAAAATTATAGTTAGATGCAAATATTTTCCAATGAACAAGAATCCCATCATTCAAATAGAGGGGAAAACCATTGGTATTCATATAATACTACTGATTTATATGAATCCCACCATTCAAATACGATGGCAATCCATAGGCAGATGAAAATTTCTACCTACTATAACAAATCGCACTAGTCAAATATTGTGGCACGAAAATATGAGAAAATTCAAATTCCTATAGATGAACACAAATCCCACCATCCAAATATGCTGGAAACTAGAATAGAAAGTTGGTGGTAGACTCGTTTCCTTGTCCCATCATAGGAGAACTGCCAACACCAACTGATAACCCATAGAGGACCAGAGTTGGCACAAAATCTTGATCCGACATCGTAATTGGTAGTCATACCCATTCCAGCCAAAGATGTATTTCAACACATCTTTTTCATGATAGAGGATCTGACTTTAATCAGAGACTATATCCTCCAGATGTGTCAAGATGTCATTTTTTCGGCATCAAAAGAGCGAATTTGGGCCCACAAGCCCATCTTCTCAGGAGGGGTGATTCAGCCATAAAATCATATAGTCACCCTAGAGAAGACCCGCATCCCTGATCCAGTCCAGGAGGTTCAATGACCATATTCTTCAATACAAGGAAAACTATATCAGGAATAAATATACGTTCCAACTGGGGGACACCGATCCAATATGGTGGCCACTCTAGTATAGACATATACCCCTTCCATAACTCATGATGTGCGTTGGTGTATCCTAGAGACTTTGTAGGAAGCAACCAAATAGGTCCATGTATATGAAGGCCTCTACAAATAGCATGCAACCCTATTTGCCTATAAAAATTCACCCATACATGAAAGGTACCAAAGGCAATTGGAAAATCAAGAGCACATTCATGATTTTGATCTGCTGGAAGCTGGACTTCTTAACTCCATAATACATCTATCAATAGAGGCTCAAGATCCTATCATTTTATTACCAAATTATGGAATTTGTATTACTAGTTAGAAATTTCCTCCCCACAATGTCGCAAATAGCATCTCTGAAGGTCCTCTCTAGAGCACCCACAAGGGCCTACTCTGTTGGCCAGAAACAATTGATCATGAGATCTTATCTCATGATTGTTGTCGCGGTAGCCATCCCCTTGTCCAGAATATAGAATAGAAATAAGGTAATCCCCTTGATACCATCTACCCTGATTTTCTTCCCCAAAATATATACTACAGATTTTTTCTCCCTATAGTCAGACGTCAAGATGTGATGGTAGTTCTCGCCATGACAACAGTTGCTACGAAGGACCTCCCCACAGTGACATCAAACAATGAGAAGGTTCTACACTCATTACAATAAATTCTAAAGGCCCTCCCCATAGTGTACACTATAGATAATCTATTTATAGCTATAACTATGATGGTATTCCTCATCATGATAACAGTCATTGTAAAGGACCTCCCCTCCCCGATTCCAAGTAGAATAAAAGTCCTCCCCTTGCTGAGGTCCACCCTTAAGTTCCTCCCTAGGTTATACACTACAGAATTCCTCTCTATGACCATACACGAATTTGTGACAAATGTCCTCTCCATCACAGCACTGACTGTGATGGTCCTCCCCACAGTCAAAATTTACATCGGTGAGAAGGTACTCCCATCATCGAATCAAATGTAAGAAATCCCTCATATGTCGAGGCCCTTGGAAAAATGGATTACGACATTTTGGATACTCTCTCCATGAAAACAGATATATATTATCAATTAAAGGAATACCTGGGGCCATAATCATCTTCTAAGCCATTGTTGTACCATTCATATGTCAACGAGCCTCCCGCTAACCTAGCTACTTGAAATGAAATCATTAAGGATAAGTCAAACTGGGCGGATCTAGCGGAAGAGTCCCTAGTAGAACAAAAATAAGATATGTTAATTTTGGGAATAAAATTAGCTAGGGATGACATACCAGTGATGTATTGTCCCATAGCCACTTCTTAGATCAACATACCAAGAGATTTTTCCAGAGAATGTGAGCCTAACATTTGCCTAAATATCTAGGAAACTCTCTGAGAGTTAAAAGAAATTTTTTTCCATTATGATGGTTATGTAGAAAATGTTAATGTCCTGGGAGAGATTCACCATCAAATCTACCTAGAATACCTTCTGTCTTCATGGAGGCCACAATCAGAAAGGCCAAATAAAGACATTGATCTAGCCTGCATCCATGCACTGCACAATTTGTGATGCCTTATCAAAAATGCCCCTTCTATTGTTAATATCTAGAGATGGGTAGAACATGGATATATACACTTCACCCCACTTCCCATCTAGAAGAACCCCTGGAAGTGACATCCTACAATTTCATCATCCCAAGACAATAGTTAAATGACACCCCTACTTAGTAAAGGTGGAAAATGGATAATAACCGGCCTTGAGTGAGTCTTAGAAGCATCAAGACTGCCGAGGGAAAGCCATTGAGATGCTCCTAAACTAGGCCACTGAGAACATCTAGAAAGCCTCCCTTATAAGGGAATATAATCCACGAGCACTTCTCATGTCACCATGAGAAAAAAATTCATGTGAATACCTGACACCATATCCATGTAACTTCCTGGAATTCTATGGATTTTTTTTTGAGACCACAAAATTTGATGACATGTGATTCCGAGGTCCAAAGAACCCAGAATGAAATTTTGAACATTTTTTAATGTACGTTTAGTAAACGTGCGAGCAAGATTTTATATCTTTTTAGACATTGCTCAGATTAATACTCTTAGGACACCATTGAATTCAGAATGATGGGATTTTCCTAGAAATGACTTAACTTCGGTTAGTAAGGGCCAAGCAGAAATGTTTTTTTCGGACTTTTCAAGAAAAAAATTAAAATTATTTATTTATTTTATTTTATTTTATTTTATTTTCTTTCTCCCTTTTGGGTGGTGGACGTCGACGTTGCGGGGTAGTGATAGGACAGTGATGATGCACATCAATGAGGCTCATTAATGGATTGTTAAGCTCGCAATGTAATGAAGACTTAATGATGCATAACAATGATGTTTCTTATTAATTAAAACAGTGTAACAATGAGACGCCTCATCATAATGGGAACGTTGTGATGTGCTCCAATTTATTGTTCAACACACTGGGCAAATATTGATTAGAAATTTGATGGATTCTCTGGCGAACCTCAGATAGACTTCCACCCCAGCAATGAATGACGAATACTGGTGGGAGATCTTATTCTTCTATGCCTTGCAAAGATCAGACCTGGGAAGTGAAATCGATGTCTCAAAACCCTTGAGTATGTACATCGTGGCATTAGACTTAATAAGAGGTAGGGTTTTTTGTTAAAGATTTCCCCATTCTCTGTTCTTTTTAAAAACTATGGATGAAGATCACCCCATGAACAAGACTGATCTGCAAGTCACTCATTTTTGTGGGAGGGTGTCTTTGGGGTTCAACACTGGGATTGATTTATTTTGGATCTCACTAAATTCCCTAAAAACTCCCCAATTTTTATCCTTTGACACAGAGGACATGGGCTGACAAAAACAAGGACCAAGCCCCTCTGTATGATCTTTCCTTGTGACTGGATATTTGGAATTGATGACAATGACGTTCTGGATCCATCGTAGTGAAGAGGGAATACCCTAGAGGCTGCAGGTGCAAACAGTGTGAAAAATGATCTGCTGGAGTCCTTTCGGTAAGGCTACGGCCAACACGCGGCAACACTAGCCGCATGCCCGGCAGAGAAGAGACGGGCCACTGGCCCAACCGGCGGCTGGAGGAGGAGGTGTTCCCCGACAGCGCACCTGGGTTGTAGAAGTCATGACCCCTATGGGCCGAAGCGCTGGAGTCCCACGGGGCCATGCAGGTGTCGAGTGTAGAAGTCAACCTCTTATACAGGTTGACGTGCGGGATGCATTTGGTGGGCCTGACCATGTGAGCAGGTGTCAAACGCTACTATTCCGCATCTGGGGAGAAAGGGACCGGCCCGCAACGGTGTGTTGGAACAGCAACCCATCTGTGTTAGGCCGGGCCCAGCGGGACGGGTAGACTCGATTTGGGTCAAACCCGGGTTGGGTCAGTCTGACCGGGTCAGAATGGACCAAGACCCTTTTCGACCCAGTTACTCTTAAAGGGCCTTATCTCCTAAACCAGTCGTTTGTTTGATGAACTGTCAATAGCGCAAGAATATTTGGGATGAATTGGTCTTTTTGAGATACTCCACTTGAGTTTTAGAGAAAGTTGAAGTATGTTTGGGTTGGAACAAACACGAATCCAATCGGGCCTTCATTACTAAAATTCCTATAACATACAAATCAAGAGTCTGATTGATGTGTCGTCCATCGTGATGGAATCCTTATGACATTAAGGTCCTTTGATTCACTTACTTGTAGAACTTCGTGGTATTTGAGGTATGACCGATAGCCTGAGGATAACAACCAAGGTGTTTCTTATGGTGATAGTCAAGATAACTACTCCCTTGATGACTCAAGGCATGAGTATTCCTTACTCCTCTACTCTGGTAGAGACTGGACTCCTCACATCATGGGTATGAGTTCATTTTCCTTTGAGAAGGTTCTTCTATATTTGGAGTCGGTACTCCCCTATTGGACTAGGGCACGGGTCCTCCATACTTAACTCACATAGAGTCATGTACTCCCCTACCGGGTCGGGTGTAGGTCCTTTATGATCGGAGTAGGTACTCCCTTGTCGACCTAGGGTGTGGGTCCTCCTTAGACAGTGAAACGGTAGATTCAGTACTCCCATGTCGACCCAGGGTGTGGGTCCTCCTTACGCAGTGCTATAGCAGAGTCGGTACTCCCCTGACATATTAGGGTGAAGGTCCCCCACAATAGATATTGTGATAGAGTCAGTTACACCCCTACTTTTCTAGGGCATGGGTCCTCCCGTCACTAAGATGTACACCTATGCTGATTCAGGGTGTAGGTCCTCTAGCATGGGGTCGATACACCCCTAACGTACTAGGGAGTGGGTCCCCCATAGTGAAAAAACTACCCAAGTGTACACCCCTACCGGGTAGGGTGCGGGTCCTCACTTATCGAGTAGTGCTCTCCCATATCTGAGTATCGATGGGGAGTGGGTCCTTCATGGGATTTGTATCTCCCTTTACTTCAAGACATAGTTACAAGGAGCGAGACCTATAATTGATTCAATCGATACCAAGCTAGAAGTTAGTGCTCCCTAGATGAACTAAGGTGTGAGCCACTTCTTACTAAAGAGACTGAGATATCAGGGGTTAGACAAGAGTGTTGCTCCCCCAACTAAATATAGTATCGAGGAGTGAGACACATCACATGGTTTCCCTTGGTCTTACCTCAGGCACAAGACTGTGACAGCAAGGCCTTTAGTTTTGGGAACTAGAGGCGGTTCTAGTAGAAATTCCCTTGATATATCACGTCCTTTCGGGAATACCATTAGGAATGGTTGATTTATACTTGATGGAGTACATATCTCATATGGGTTCCATTAGGGATGTCCAGCTCACGGAGCATGTACTCTTGATCCTTGAGTTACACTTTGAGCCTTCTTTGGATATCCTGGTAATGGATTTGATGTCAGATACTTATATATCCTTCTGGATGAGATGAGTATATCTAGATTACCTATGTATATGTATGGGAATGTACCTGAGTAGAGCTGACTATGCATAATCGATGTGGTTTACTTTGTGGTTGTGGCTTTGTGGTCTACTTCAAGGTTGTTTTTTAGTGTTTTACTTTTTGGATTTTTGGGAGACCATCGAGGGTCTCGGGGTCCCCTACTTAGTACTAAGTTACTCACCCTTGCATGGGCTTCACCTGCATGTGTTCTATCTGGTGTAAAAATTTGATGTTTCAATAGAGGCGCTCAAGGAGATGGTAGTGACAGATATTACGATAGTAGACATGGTAGCCTAGGACCTAGTGGAGCCCAGTAGGACCAGGTTTATATAACATACTACTTTAGATTCTAGTATCTTCACTACTCTAGTGATCATGTGGGATTTTTTCAAAGATGTAAATCAATTCCCCGTATGTACCTTGTTGGTTCCAGTTCCTTTGTTGGGATTGTATACTAGCCTAGTTTTACCACTCAGTGATTTACATGTTGTTGTACTCTGGTTTCCGATTAATTAGTCATCACTATTCATTTTTTTTTATTTTATTTGTGAGTGCACGTGTGTACAGGTATCCAAGAAAATTCATCCCACTTGAATGTTTACGCCTTCAGTGCTAGTCGCCAACCCCAGGCCTTTGGAAGGCGAGCTTGGGGGATGTCACAGTACGGGCCCTGGGGGACGGTTCGTGACAAAGTAGAATCATATGTGTTTGGTTCTCCCTCAATTACCAAGAATCTGTTGTTTTTTTTGTGAGAAACAATGTTAAGTGTTTGGAGTTTGGCTTTCAGGCCAGGGACTTTAGTGGTGGTGCGGAGGATAACGTATCCATATACCAGGATTCTAGAAACATGTTACCCGACTCAGAACATAGAAACATTAGTTTTGTGGAAATTAAGGGATTATGAAACTTGTATTAATAATTGATATTTACATTTCCTTCTTGAGTCAGCCCTCCAGATATACTCTTAACTGTGGTTCATCATGACTCATTTCAGGATGTCTCAACAAAGACAGCCAGATAGGATTCCACAACAAGATCATGATGATGATCTTCCCCAAGTGGAGGCTTTGGTGTAGGGAACTGATACACGGGAGTTACCTTCGGGTGGTGCACTAGTGATTCCACCACCCATAGAGCAGCAGTTTCCACCAGTAGTTCAGGGCGAAGATGTGCAAAGGCTGAGCGCACTTCACTAGTTTCAAAGGTAGATACCTCCTATGTTTCATGGAGAGACAGATCCTCAGGTAGCTATGGATTGTCTTGAGGCAGTTACTTGTGTTTTACACCAATGAGGGCACTGCCCAACCAGATGGTGGTCTTGGATGCATGCCTTCTTCAGGGCTCAACGGGATGATGGTGGAGCCTGCCGATCCAGACTCATGACGAGGCGACCCTCACTTGGATAGAATTTGAGCACATCTTCAGAGAGGAGTTATTTATGGTGCCTTTTCACTCTGAACACATACAGGAGATTCTACACATATGGCAGGGAAACATGACGGTAGTAGGGTACTGAATGACATTCATAGATCTTTCTTGCTACTCAACAGATATGGTGAAGGACCCTTATTTCTGGGTCAAGAACATTGAGTGGGGATTGCACCAAGACATCACCGAATTTTTGATACCTCTCATCATTCTGATGCATGTTGGGGTACTAGAATTAGCCCTGGTGTTTTAGAGCTTCCTAGTAGAGGGTTAGGTGGATGTGACCTACAACAGAGTTCACAAAGTAGAGGTGTCTGCTGGAGCTAGCAGACGAGTGGTGACAAGATCATGGCGTAGGATGCATACCCATGCCCGGACATAGATATGCGGGTCTGTGGCATAGTAGCAGATCCAATGAGCATATCAGCAGTAGGAGAGGCAGTTTTATGCTTTTAACGGATGGGGGAATATCTCTAGAGATTTCCCATCCTGTTGTACTGCTAAGAGGGAGCTTGCAGACGAACCTCCTAGGCAGAGACAGTGCTTGGAGCATGGAGTTCTGCAGGTAGGCAAGTGATGTAGAGGAGCTAGACAAGAAACAAGGGGTTTTCCCTGTTATGACCAAGGAGTTGGAGTACGTGGGTGAGAAAATATTCACACAGTCATGGCTCATGACCAAGAAGCTCCAAAAGAAGTTCGAGGTATGACCTGTGACTTTTATTTTAATGCCTTTCTAAATAGAAATAGGTTCTATATGTTACTTTTTCGGTGATTCCTATTCAAGACAATGAGGTTCTTATTAGACTGTGGACTTAACCCTCATTCTTAGAGACCCCTGATGGAGTAGACCCGCTGATCAAACACATATGCTAATAGTGTAACCTAGATCTTGGAGGTAAGAGTTGTGGTTGGGATCTATTTTTCATGGCGTAGAGACCATTATGGGATTAGACTACAACCGTTAATACATAGAACGATCATATTAGGTAAGAGATGTGGTATATCCGTGTGGTGGAGAAGGGATTTCCTTTGTAGAAAAAGGGAATCCCAGGAAGCACGGTTTGGACTCTCGTAAAGAGTCCTATTTGAGTTGTTCTATAGTGGTAGAGTTAGACCACAAAATTTTTTCACAGTGCAGAATGGTTCCTAACCATATATACTT
This sequence comes from Viscum album, assembly GCA_963277665.1. Lineage (NCBI taxonomy): Eukaryota > Viridiplantae > Streptophyta > Magnoliopsida > Santalales > Viscaceae > Viscum > Viscum album. The sequence goes on from OY728129.1 coordinate 1,059,748,986, forward strand.
AGTAGATATTCTATAAGTGAAAGTGGTCGTGGTTTTTTTCAGCTTTTGGTGTGGCCTCGAGAAGTTCTAGGTAGAAGGCCTAGTAAGTCCTATTGTTCGCTCATGGGAAGCCCTATTTTGTTTGTAATTACTCTTGTGATTTAGCATCAACCAGATCATTAATTAGGATTATCATCAGTGAGTAAATAATTATGCTATAAAGTTATGAAATGTAATCTCACATAGTCACATTGGGTCCCAACTCCAAGAGCTCTCACGGTCTCTCAATAACAAACATGGAAGTTCACGTGGTCTTCCTACCCAAAGGCTAACTCAATCCCTTCGAAAAAAATAGAGTCTCACATGGTCTTCCCAGAAAATTATCACATGGTCCCTTAAAAAAACCTCTTTCTCACACCCCAATTAAATCATGTGTTACTCTATGCCAACACATCCAAAAACAGGTTCCCATATCAACTAAGTTATAAGACATTACATTTTATAAATAAAAAGGTCTAATTTTACTATAAAACTATTTATAATATAAAATCTATCTCTAAAACAATTTATAAATCCATTGATAAAAAAATCTCCTTGTTTCATTTTATAAAACACTTGGTGGGAAAACAAGACAACCCCAAATTGAAAACCCCACTTTAAACACCCTAATTTAGAAATTTATCCAAGAAACACATCAAACATTGAATTGTCACCAAGTAAAAATCATATAAGAAAACTTTAAACATACATAACAAAATGTGATTAAAATTTTAAAGGAGTTCCTTGGAAAATGCCCTAAAATAGTTACACCTACCTCATATTCTGTCCAATGCTCACTTCTATTGATGAAGACCACCAGAAAGGCGTAAAACCAGGCCTTGCACACCTAAATCACAATATAAAAAACCAAAAACCTTCTTAAAACCCTATAAGTTCATCCAACACCACACATCGGGTTCCAAAACTCAATGAAAATGGAAGGAAAATGATTGAGGATGGGAACGATGGAAGAAATAAAGAATAAATCAACTTACCACAAGAAACACCACCCATAATCAAAGAGAAAAAACACTAGTGGGAGAGAGATCCATGTTAAGGGGGGGATTTTACACATGGGGTAAGAAAAAAAGAACCCCCAAACCTTATGAAATTGATAGGTAAAGAATAGTAAATTCACACTTTTTAATGATTTAGATAGGGCCACAAGGTTTCGAAGCACCATCTGAAAAATTGTACACCAACCATGTGGGTGCCACTGTCCATCCAAAATAAAGCCCATGGTTTTCCCTATGGTGTTTCATGGTTTGAAAAACCATGCTCCAACCACCATGCTCAAACCACTGAATACCACACTATCAATAGTTGCATCATGCCACACATGGTTGCTACATCCTTTTAATAAACCATGCACTAACCATGAAGCATGGTCTGTGTCCCCGAAAAATCTAAGTTTAGAACCCTGGCTCCCAAGAACTCCAAGAACACAGTCAAGGATAAATAAAACTCAAAATTAAACATATTAGAGTCCCAAATAGTGTTATAAAAATTCCACCAAGATACTTTATAACCCATGAAATTCATTAGGATTAACTATAATAAAATAAGTGAGGTCAGTTATCCCTCACCCATCCTTCTCACTCCCATGTCTCATGGATATCACCACTGTGCTTCCAAATAATATGGACCAATGTGGTCACATTCCCATAGATAAACTTGTTTCAAACATCCATGACATAGACAATCTTCTCCCAAATTGCAGCATGAGGGTTTAACTCCAAATATTCCAACTCTTACATGTGGGATGGATATGAATGGTATCTCTTCATATAGAAGACCATTAAAACTTCATGATTCAAGTTCACTCATAATATAAACTCCAACAGGTAGGATACATTTCTCATATACTCCACAATAAGGAACAACTCAAAATTATGTGGTTCCAACTTCCCCTGCTTTCCCAAATGGTGATGCCCTATATGAACTAATACTCCTAAGAAAAACTGATCACCCACCTAAAACTCCAATACATGATAGGGAAAAACAAAATATGAATTCAGAGGACTCTGATCTATCATTAAACATTTCAGAATTAACTATACTTCCTCAGTTGTCTCCTAGGCAAGGCATAGTCCAACCAAGGAAATCTCTCCCACCTTCACCCAACAAAATATGGATTGGAATGGATGCCCATATAATTCCTCAAATGGGGCCATCCCACTCAAATTATGATAGATATTATTATGTGAAAACTAAACCAATGGAATGATCCTTTCCACTGAATCATTAAAATCAATCATGCATGCTTGCAACATATCCCTAGGATTTTGGATGTTTTACTCAGACTTGATATCCATCTACCAACGATATGTGTTGGTTATCCTCAACGTGGTTCCCAATGCCTATTAGATTACCTTAAAAAAGAGATATGTAAAATGGGAATTGTGGTATGATACTATCATTTAGGTCCCTCCTTGAATCTGAACAACCTCTCAAACATATAGGTGTTTGAGGTCCACTTTCATCTTTAACTCTATGATAGGAAGAAAATGGGATAATTTCATCATATGATTAACAATATCCCATGTGGAATAATTCCCATTTGGACTATAGGTATCCCAATAATGAAATACATATAGATCTCATACCAATTCTACAATGTCAAGGGAAGTAGCTACAATAAGACATCTAGTCTATGAATCTTAGATTTAATCCAATGGAATGTCAAACGTCAAGAAATAAAGTCTATCATGACATGTCTCATCCCAAACCACTAATACCTATTTATCAAGGTATAAAATATCTTGGTAACACCATGATGAAAGGAATAAATATAAGGATTCACCTCTTGAATCACCTCAAAACTTAGGAACATAGGAACTAATAGCCACATTCAAAAGAGAAGTAAACTATCGAGAGACATAGACAAATCACTCATGGTCTCCCCACCATTTAAATCACCACAAATCTGTCGGAACGTGGGGTTAGATACCTACTAAATCCTCACCTGACTAGTGAGAGAGAGATTAACATGCACACTATCCAAGAATACATACCCTCTGTCCTAATGCATGTCCAATAAAATATTAAAAAACAAACTCATTATACCCCACTCATTTTTAGATTTCTGAATTCCCTGCCCTGTAAGTTTCCTTCCCAAAATGTTTGAAACCACATATCCTTTCTCAGGTGTGTATGTGATATAAAAATAAAAAGTATGATGTAATTCCACCTAGTGTATCCATCTAATATTCAGGACCCTCATAGTGAAAATATACCACTTGATATTAGGATTTGAATACACTATAAAACACTCCCCGGAGTGGAAATGTCACCATGTCATTAATGTATACATACCATATGCCAATTCCAAGTCATCAATGAGATTGTTATTCTAATTAAGTCATATATTACATGATCCATAGTATAGAAATTGGTCATCATATATCAGTACACGCCATGTACTAACCTATAAGCAACATAATATATTGCATAAGCTCTACCAGGCTTATGAAGAATCAAAATAGGAGCCGGTGTCAAACAATTATTCAACTACTTAAAAGAACTATATATATTCTAAACCTACTAAAAATCTACCCATATCTAATTCAATTTTATTAAGGGAGATGATATCCTAGATAAATCATGAATAAAGAATCTATAATACCCATTAGATCCCATAGAACTTAATTCATCTAGTTTTGTCTTTGGTTGCTCCTAAGACATAACTTATTGAACCTTCTATGGATCCACTGAAGCTTCTGCCTCACAAGTCATGTGACAAAGAAACATCACATTATAACTCAAAAAATTGAACTTAAAAATTTTATCATATAGATTATTTTCTCTCAAAACACCCAAAAAACCTCCATATAGTTATTATTCCACTCCTCCATCATAGAATACACCAAGATGTTAGCTACAAACAAGACCATAAAGAAGTCTAATAGGTTATAAAAGATCCAGTTCATTAGATCCATTAAAACAACTGGATCATTGGTAAGAAAAAATTGCATAAAAATGCACAAAATTTCCATACCGACTACATAAATTTATGTTTGGAACATCATAATCTTGGACCCTCAAGTGGTGGTACCATAATCTTAGGTTGAATTTGAAAAAACATCGGTCCCCTTTTCTCTAGCCAAGAATACCATCAATTCAAGGTAATGGGAACTTATATTTTACTGTCATCTATTTAAGATTACAATTTTTCTATGGAAGGTCAATGGATATTATCTTCCTTCTTTGAAAATATCATTGAAGAGTACCATAGTGTTAGGCTATGGTAAATAAAACCCTTTCCCTAAAGATCCTCAACCTAAAATTTTAGCTTATTTAGCTCGGATGAATCCATCTGAAAATAGGTAAATAAAGTTAGGATCATCTCAAGGAGTAGATCAATATCAAACTCAGCCTCTCATTGGGATGTAAATCATGATAAATCTTCTAGAAACACATCTGGATATCATTCCATGACCAATAAAAGTTCACCAAAGTACTCTTCTCAATGGCATCATGAAACAACATAGACAAAAAGAAAAAGAAGAACCCTAACTCAAAAGATACTAGTCAGTCCCTCCCATAACTCGGATCTGACTCACTAAGAATGATTTGAAAGCTCCCATCTTGAGTAAGAAACAATACCCTATGGTAATAATAATGGACCATCACCTTAAATTTGATCAACTAAACCTTGACAATAATGAGTTCAAACACATCCAATTCCAAAATAAGGAAGTCCCAATTGACCTCCAATCCAACAATCACAACACTACACATAAGGAACTTAAAACATTAATCCTTTTTCCTACACAAAAATGTTATTAGTTCCATAACATATGGAATCAACTCAGTATTCATACCTAAAGAATCAATCATCTTAATTGAAATGAAAGAATGGGATGCACCTGTAATAAAAAACAAATTGTTTCTATAAAATAATTAATTAAAACCATACATATTAGTGGCTAGAATGGTATCTGAGTCCTCTGGAAGGACCTATGTTACATGGATAAACCCTGGATCATGCATACCCTAAGCCTTATGTGGGATATTAAGATATTATCAAATAATTATACTTACAAGAGGGGGTGATTTGTACTTTAAAACCATAGTATAAAATAGTTAAACTAAGAAAAACCACATCCATTTAAATTAGATTATGAGACTCAACATTCAATATGATAAATAAAGTCATATAATTAGAGCCTGGATATGGTCTGATTGAATCAGAGTTTAAAAATATTGGAATCATTATAGATATGATTAATCATAGTATATATCTCAATTAAAGTAAATATGATAAAATATAACATGATAGAAAGATAAATATGATGACTCAATTTCTATTAATTGTCCTATAGAATATAAAAACTTTCAAACATAATTAATACAATAATATAAAAAAGAAAGAAAGAATTTCAGGCTACTAAAAAGATAACTCTTTTAACCTCTAGAGAAAGGTAGTCTATAAACCGGACTAAATGTGTCCACTATTTTATAATTACAGTAATGTTTGTATTTCCTTTACAAGGAAATCCCTTGATATAGATATTGGAATGGATCTATCCTCATATCTCATAAATCTCTCAATACAATGATTGACATTACTCTATCTTCTTATCCCTAGACTCCATCAATCTGATGAACTAGAATCTTTATCATCCTAGCCTCAAAATTACTTGATCATTATGATGATCAGATTTGGAAAGAATTAAAAAAAATATTAAGGATACCACCTAATAATGTTTCATTAAGAAGAAAAATCTCTAAATATATAAAAATACTATGAAAAGGTTTTCCCCACTAAGTATTCTTTTGAAAAGTGAAGAGATAATGTAATCAATCAGATCTGAAATCTTAACATAACCTAGTATTTATAGGAATCCATCCAATGGTTGTATTCTATATAATTATTGCAATGATGTTGGAAACCCCACACTTGAAATCTCCTAAAAACCTTTATATTAATTTAATAATTCATGTAATTCCTACAGTACACGTCCCCCCACATATAAAAAGGCACCACTTATCCTCTCTTCCTCAAAACTTTTCAGCCACACAGCTCAACTAATACATTCCATAATACATTTCTATATCCCTTTATCATGTCATAGAGATTATTTGTTTCCAAAATTCCATTCATTTAAGGCTTATGGTGTAATCCAAAAGTTGGTTATCAACAAAAAGGTATCACTCTTAACCATGAAATTTCATTTTTATTTCTTCGTTTACCTCCTCTAAAATTGAAGGAATCAATTATTAAAAATTAATTTATTATATATAATATAATTAATCTTTTTTATGGTAATGTGAAAACAATTATCCACCTTCATTCTATCTTATAGTAAAATGAAACATTTCCCATGCATACGTGTGGACTACCACCTCTACGAAGCGACATGATTCAGTATTCATCGCCACTTAAACTTTATTGTTATAATGATATATTTATTGAATATATATGATATCTATGATATTATTATGGTTTTTTAATGGTGAATTATTATTTATCTTTATTTCATTCTAACCATTGAAAAACGAAAACATCACTCATACGTACATACAAAATTTCATCTTCCTAAAGAAATACATTTCATTTTTCATCAATAGTTTAAATGAATAGTTATAAAAGTGTATATATTGATTAAATATGACACACATTACATGAATAAAATTATATATAATATAGAACTATGATAAAAGTATAATTATCGATACTTTTGAACTAATATATTCATGAAAAAAAAAGCAGTTATTACCTAGAACAATGATTTTAATAAATAATTTTTAATATAGGGGTTCTAAATTTTTTTAAATAAAAAATATATGGTATGTTATATATATATATATGTGGTTTTGGATTATATTTATAATAAATATTTACCTATTACACTAATTTTTTGAACATGTATGAAGAAATAAAAGACTTGTTGAAAGAGATTTACGTACCAATCCTATTATTTATGCTTAAATTTACATTTAGAGAATTATATTATCAGTATATGATAAATAAATTTAATTTATCTTCTCCATTGGTTATTTTAGAAATTTTTATGTTTTATTAACATTTTATTATCTTTTTAACTCAGAATTGTATAGAATTAGTTTTATGAAAATCCAACATTATGTCTCTACTTTCAGTCAGAAAACCTTTTTCTTCCATATGGATGTTTTTTAAATTGTTTAAATTAATGTATTTTACCATTCTAAATTGATTTTTAAAGTCATTTTTACCATTGTTTGATATTTTTTAAATAAAATTTAAAGGAATATTCCTATCATTTTCCTAATAAGGTGCTTATGAATTTTTATCAAGAATGTAAATGGAATGTGTGTTTTAACATAAATGACATTAAAAAAATTCCAAAAGCCATGAACAATCAATTTTTTGAATAATTATTTATTATTTTACATGTTTCTTTTCAAAGAAAATTCTTTCCTAAATTTTCCAAAAATATTTTTATTTTAAATAAGTTATTTCAAAATGAAAAATGTATTTTCATTAAGCAATATTCTTGTTATATTTTAAAGGAATTATCATCTAGGTTAACATCTTATGATGTTAACTATGATTTACTTTGTATATGATCCAATTATACCATACATATTATTTATATAGATTGATTATGTTTATTATAGTGATATTTTGATGAAACTTATCTATTTCTAAAGGTTTATGTTATGATGGAATGATGAAATGCATATGAAACATGTTTGCTTTCTAAGGGTATTGTTATTATGAAATAGTAAATGTTTTATAATATTATATAAATCATATATATGGTTTTCATTATGTTATGGGTGGGAATGTAATTATATCACCATTATATGAATTGGGTAGTGATTTATATCTCAAGAGATATTTATAGGAAAACATTTATGTTCTCAATCCACTATAGGAATGAATAATGGATTACTTGTACACTATAGTAAACATGTGGTGATGCTTGATTCATTTTGATAGGAGAAACATGTGTTGATTCATGATCCAATATTATTTTATGATCTTATAAGTTAACCTAGATATATGAAATGGTTTATATGCCTTTCCTAGTAACACACAGTTATGAAATGTTTTTATACTTATGATTTAAACTCATGGTTCATGATTTATTAGTGAGGATATCTCACATATATACTTCATCTATCTCAAATGAAAAATATTTATTTCATGATTCATGATTATGATCAATGATAAATTTGGTATGAAATCTATAATTTATTATCATAACATTGTACCCATATACTTATCTTATACTTGTATATGTTCGTCAGTTGATATATTTTTTGATTACCCTTGCTAAGCATCTAAGCTCAACCATTCTTCTGTCTCTATTGAATGGGTTATGAAGATATGTTTTAATTGGGGTATGTAAATAAGGGTAAACAATGAGAATAATCTTGTGAGAGATAAAGAAGAATATTTTTAAACAATATGTTCATATATCTAGTCTCCAAAGATACTGAACCTTTACAGTTCTATCATGGATCATAATGTTATGTATCGAATATTATTTTATAATAGTGTAATATTTATGTACTAAAATCTTTTGTTACGCACTACTCATAGTGAAATATTTTTTTAGTCATTCAAGACTTCGTATGAGTCATCTTTAAGGGAATGAAATATTTTTATTAGTGACTATAAACTATGTAAATGTTATTTTTACCCATATAAAAGTCTTCCAAACCCCATAAATGTAATTATAGATCTCCACACGAGGTATTAAAAATATCTACAAGTTATTACAACTTGTTACACATCATTTTAAGACTATGTATGAGTTATTAGACTCAGCATATAAGTCACATGCGCACTCCATATGATTCATTTACTTAATGGAATTCTATAATCACCAGGGTAAAGTAATATATGATATATTGAATTAATATTTTCAAGAAAAGGGAATGAAAAATAATATAATGCTTAATACATGTTCTTTATGGGTTTTGAAATCATTATCATCCAAATGGATCATGATTTGAGTAGAGATAATTAATCAACATTAATATAGAGATGAGTTAAACAACACATATAGAAGTTTCATGTTTCATAGAATGATTCCTTGCACACATTGATGAATATTTCAAATGATTTAAAAATAATTATTTTGTGGAGATGAATATAAGGAATTATTTTGAGCCTTAAAAAGGATATGATGTAAGACCTAACCAAGATTTAAAATAAGTTTTTATTATTTGAATATATCAAGTTTTCGAGGATTAAAGGTTTCAAAAAAATATTCATGATTCTATGAATATAAAATTATCACAAGGAGAACAAGATGAGAATGATTGGAAGCTATTGTTACTTAGAGAAACACATTAAGGTTAAATATAATGTACCCAATAAAATATTAAAAATATAAAACATACTTTTATTCAATAAAGATAAGGAGTATGCTGGTTTTATAAATATATCATAGAAGGAAATAAACTAAGGTCTGCTCTATTAGATAGAGAAAAATGACAAGGATGAGTTGTTCATCACTAGAAAGAAGGATTAGTCAAATTCATACATAATGGTTAGTGAAAGGAGTCATTCCATTATTGAATGAGACATCCCATCTGATTTCTAGGACCGAGCTATGTGAGATAGTAAGAACAAGTAGGGATTTGAAAAAATTGTAATGTAATTTAATTACCCTCCAATGGGATATTTTAGCACACGATTGGAATTCATATAAAAATGGTATGAGACTATGTTGTGTCACTATTTGTGATAAATGTGGAATAATGTTTTGTTATGGTATATAACCAATCCGTGAATGGAGTGAGGTTTCAAGCCCAAAACATTTAAAAATACTTGAGTTATTTTTAAATTTTCTTCACTTCATTGTTCAAGTAAGGTTGGGTAACATTGCAAGAGAAGATCGAGACATTAACTAGCTTAAGAGGTTGAATTAAAGAGAATAATTCAATAAAAAAAAGAACATTGATTAACCCTCCACCCCTCACTAGTCCAAAAAACCTAAGAACTTACAATGTTATTAGATATTACCAGGTATCCTATAATTGGATATATTATTCGAACCTATTTTTTTATGAGACACCCATTAATTACACATTTGAAAAATATTTATAAGTGGCATAAATGTTGAATTGAATCTCCATCCCTATCAATGCTAAAATTGAGTGTTCAACCAAAAAATTGAATAAAAAAGAAAAAAAGAGGAAAATAAATAGAAAACGTATTCTAAGGAAAAGAAGGTTTGCCCACTAATTTAAGTTTATCAAAGTGATAATTTTTCATTTAATAAATTTATTTAGAATTAACCTTTTGAATAATAACGTTTATGTTTTAGAGCGTATGAGGAGGATGGATCTAATAAGAACATTTATGAACTATAAAATGAGTTTAATGGTCATCTAAAAAACATTCATAAGTAATTATCCACCTTTATATTTTTTATTATCAAAAAAATTCTTGAAAAAAATGTGCAACTAGAAGGGGCAGTTTATGAAATAGAGGATGCAATAATTAAGAATTTTTTAAAGTTCATTTATATCACTGTATTTACAGAATCAAAGGAATAATTGATATCACTTTGTAATAAAATATTCTCCTTAGTTGAATAAGAATTAAAAATGTATATTTTTTAGAAATTGGTGTATAAAATAATGTATATATACTTTATCCATGAATTTGAAAAATGATATAAAACCACTGTCAATATTAAAGATACTTAAATTAAAGTTAGAGAAAAAAATATTAAAGGATATTGATAACTTTGTGTTTGAACCATGAAAAATTCATTAAGAACAAAAAAAAATGTTCAATAAGTATTGGGAAGAAGGTTTAATTTTAGAAGATGGTGATAAGAACTCCCTCAACATTATGTGTGTTGAATATGAAGAGAAATTTAATAATTTGGAATAATACACTGATCGAACTATGATAAGCTGTTTAAAAAATATAACTCTAAATATAGATGAATACATTTATACTATTGTATTTTTATTTACTAATTCATGTGTTACATCGAAATATATACAAGTTTGTATGGATTGATATTCCAAAAGGTCCACCAATACATTAATTGCAGATGATGGAATATCTAAGAAAATAAATCCCTTAAGAAGATCCAAAAGGGTAGTATTTCCAATAAAAATAGAGAGTAAAAAAATATGGATAGATGGAATACATAGAAAAAAGTGGGAGGTTTAATGGATATTACTAGTGTTACTAAAGATTTTGACAAAGTGTAATTTATTTTTCGTATAATTTTCCAATATGTAGATAATTTATAAGGACTAGAGTAATGGGGAGAAAGGCTTAAGAAATAATATAATAACAACCCAAAAGTATATTAATGAAATCCAATTTTGATTGAATGAATTCCTTTTTAAGTATTTTAGTTACATAAAACACATGCACAACTTTGGTTAGTTTGGAAAGTTATAAAATATAGTGGGTCAGATTTAAAATATTGTTAATCATATTTACCATTGATAATATTTCCATTGTATAGAGATAATTAAGATAAATTTATAAAAATGGTTATCATAAAGTCTAATTGACATAGTAGGAAAAAGCAATGTCCATGACTAGTATGATCAAACCCTATGAAGCCCAATAAATAGAACTTTTGAGGGAGATGGAATCATTATGATTTTCCACTAACCAATCCCAAGATGAAATTTAATGACTAAAACTTTAATAAACTATTTGTGCATGAAGTTCATGATTTTTGAGATCATTTAAAAAACCATGTCCACTAAAACACCAGATGAAAGCACCACAACCACACACCATACCCTTATGGAACACAATGGTTTAATGAGGGGTAATAAATCTAGATCTTTGTATTAAAATTTTTTATATTTTATTTTTAATAAAATAATTATTATATTTATCCCTTTTAATTATTACTTAATATATAATACTATATAATAAATAATTAAAACTAGATCCTGATACGAAGAAACCAATTTTTGGAAGATATATTATTTAATTAAATCACTCACAAAGTGTTATAAATATCATAATAACACCCTCCCTTGCTTTTAGAATCATCCTCTCAGGGTAAGTTATCTCTCTCTTTTCTTTTCAATTCAACAAACATCATGGTATTTTTTATTTTTAATATTAATTTATTATATTGTAATTTAATTATAAATGTCCCTTTAATATATAATTGATATTATATAAATTATATTTCATTTACCCCTCTTTTTATAAGCTCTAACTAAGCCATTATTATTCCTATGTAATAGGATTATTTCTATCCCTTTATTCAAGGAGTTCCTTTTTATTTTCCGATTTGGATTATAAATGTCCACATTGCAATATGATTGTTACATATCACTTTTACAATCCTTATAATTTCAATGTAACTAGAGACCAAATTTCACTCTCATTAAACCATTCCATGAATCATCATGTACTTCTTTTATGTTATTGAAATTATCCTATGATTCTTCCATAGAAAACAATTATTTAGTGAATAACCATTCCCATTTTCACTCAAGGGTATTCAAATAGATCCACTTATCCTTAATTTATTTGGTAATTACATATATATAACACATATTATTTTATCTTGGATTTAAAATTGATGAATGGTTTTCTTGTGTTTTATAATAAATGTTGGATACAAATTCATGTAAATGATATTAATGTGATGGGTGGGAAAGAAATTATATATCCCTCAAATGCATTGGGTAATGTTTTTATATCATAAGATACCATGTATGGTTCATGAGTGTTTATTTTAATAACACTATGTTAGGATTTATCAATTAATATCTATTAATTATACTTATGATGTCTTTTTTATAGTGTTTCCACATCCCTATTTTTCCTTGATGTTGCTAACTTATATCATTATTCGATGTTCATGTTTATGATTGTAACCCTTTTTATATCACCTTGATTTTCCTATTAACTAACATGTATTAATCTCATCATGTTATTCTCTAATTATTCCCTAACTAGACATTATATCTCACCACATTCTTATGTACACCCCCAAGATATCTCATGTAGTATTAGAAGAATTGATGAAATGTAAGTTCATTATTTGGAGTTTTAAGATATATTATTTTACCTATGTTTAATGTTCTTGTTATAGGTATCCAATTACCCAAATACGCAAGGAATCGTGATCTTTTAAGATTTTATTAATAGTATCATTACATAATATTCATTAATTTATGTTTATTAACGATATGGATCATCAAAATCAAAATCAAAGGAATGTGTTGTTTTTTCAGGATTAGGAAAATAAAAACACAGTGAAAGAATCAAGTATAATAATAAACATAGTAAAATATCCCAATATTATGGAAATGTATAGAGTAACTGTAGGGACTCAGGTTTTTTCCCTGTCAGACTTTGGAATATTTGTAAAAATATTTCGAGAGATAGGCACAAAGATGATGTGCAATTCCGAGGCCCGGTGTGCCCGAAATTAATTTGAAAAAAATATTAACTAATTTTATAATATGCATGTGGAGGGGTTTCATTTTCTCATAAACTATATCTCATATACAAAATCCAAGGGCACAGTTATGTCTGGAGCATGTCGTTTACCCTAGGTGGGGTGTAAACTTTGTGGGTGTGGGCCTGCTGTGGAAAAAGCCACCAGGGGTGTTTGCTAAAATAAATGGAAATGTTTATTTATGAGTGTCGGCTCAAATAACTCCCTAAATGAGTCTTGGACTATAATTTTGAGTGTGCTTTTGGGTTCAGAAAGTGGGATTTACCGTAGGGGCAAACTAATCTTCTTTGTGCCGGGCGTTTTCGTCAAGGGCGTTAAATGGTGGTTTAATTAATTAATTAATTAATTTATTAATTATTCCTAATCAATCCTCCACCCCTATCTTTGACAATCCAATGAGGAGGAGAAATCCTACCCTCCACATTCCTTCTCCACCAACGGATCAGAGGTCAAATTGTCGAAACGAAGCATTGTCGGTCTCGGATCGTGACGGCTAACGCTCCCAGATCGTGTAGCAGCAGCAACGGAGTGTGAAATGTGTCTATGATTCATCAAAAGGTAGTATGATTGAATTTTAAAATCAAGGACCCAATTTATGTGTTGTTTTTTATAAAATATTGATACGGTTTTTGTATTTTGGGTTCTGAGCTTTCTAAAACATGTTTCTGAACTGAATTTGGAGCACCGGGGTGCTTCCGGTGGATCCTGAAAGTTTTCTGATGGAAAAACCAGTTCTTGGCGGAAACAATGGTGGTTTTCAGTGTGGGAGGTGGCAATGTGGGGGATTTATGTTGGCAGCGGTGGATTCTGGCAGGCGGTGGCGGTCTGGTCAGGTGGCAGTGGCAGTTTCTGGCAACCCAGCAGTGGTCCGACCAGATTTTTTTGGGGGTTATTTAAACCCATGTAACTTGAAAACCATAAGTACGATTTGAGAGCTATTTACAGTGATGAAATCCTCATGACAAGATGGACCCCATGAGAATATTTTAGTAATTTTATAAGTCGGGTTTTGGCCCAGGGGAATGAAACGTTGAAAATAATAATAATAATTTATTATTTTCAACTTTAACCCGTCGTAACTTTTACACGGAGCATCTGATCGACATCCCGTCAGTGACGTTGTAATCCTGATAGTAAGGCAGAATTTATAGGAGATTTTCCGAATGCTAGGATTGAGATTATGGTGTGGGCCCCATGTGTCTAGTTTTGGCAGTTTATGGAGAAACGCGAATTTTTTTATATGGTGTCTATTTTGGACAAATGGGTAGTCGATCTCGTGCATTTTTTGAGGGGATCATGATGGTGTGGTATTCTAGATCTATTTCAGGATCGAGATGTGGGCCCCACCCAGGCTTTTTATGGTTAATATTACCTTTTTCATCGGTTTTCCCTTTCAGGTGAATAAATATACTATCTTTCTTGTTTTTCTGTGTAGATCACGGTGGTGGACTCGATATAGGACTAGGAGGTGCGTGGTGTGGAGATGTTGCACGTCGCTCGGGTTAGAAATGATTGGACCAGTAGTGGTTGACTGTACTCCCTTAATTCATTCCTATAAGGGTTCTTGTGACATTACAACTTTAGTACAGGTTTTTGATCCCCTCAATAGAATGTTTTCTTAATATAGTTGTGGCATCCCTACAGTGGGTCCGGAGTGGGATACTCTAGCTTCGCTTCCCTGGGTCGGGTTCTTAGTATCACAATTACCGCTTATCCATGGGAAGTGATCCCCTATCTAGAAATTTAATCCCTTAGGGTTTGAGGTATCATCGAGAATATGATCCCCTATATTGAAGGTCATGCATAGTAGGGTTATGGCAACGCCTGGTATACAATCCCCTACTCAGTATGTTGTTTATAGTAGGGTTCTGGTGTCATCGGGTATATGATCCCCTACTCAACGCATGGTTTTAGTAGGGTTGTAGAATCATTGGTTATACGATCCCCTACTCAGTGCGTGGTCTTTGGTAGGTTTGGTGCATCATTGGTTGAATCCCCTACATCACGAGTTATACTAGATGGGTTTTCCAGCATCGTCGTGACCATCTTTACACGGGTGACGATCCTCTATCTGAGTGAAGTGAACTGTATAACATCAGATCAGGTTTTGGTATCCCCCAGTAGATATTAAGAGTGATCCCCTATCTGTGAGATATTTGAGATACTGGAGTGGGTTCCTTGTATCCCCTAGAGGACCCTAAAAGTGATCCCCTATCCGAGAAGTTTAGTGTTTCTATTGTTTCAGCGTGATGTTCTCAATTACAATATCGGATGAGTGTGATCTCTTAGATGGGCATCTAGGAAGTTTGTGTGAGACCTGATGGAGTGTATCTTTCGGAAGAGTGTCATCTGGGATGACAGAGCTCGTGGAGTGTTTTCTCCTAATTATGTAGCAGTTGCAGGAGATGAGATAGAACCTCATGAGGCTTGGTGCGTGAATGAGTATATCTGGATGTTCATGGTATATGTATGGTCATATACCTGAGAATATATTCATGATGTATGTATGTGAATACATATGAGCGGAGATGACTAGTTGTTTTTAGCCGAGGATGGTCTCAAGATAGAGTTTCTCTCTCATTTGGGTTCCCTCTGGTTGGGAAGAGCTGACTGTTGTCTTTCAGTTGCTCCCTTTTATTTTTTTTTGGGTTTTTGGGGTGCCTACTGAGTATTTTTATACTCACCCATGCACGAAATTTTCCCATACATGTTTGTTTATTGGGAAGATAACATGCCTTTCAACGGAGTCCCAAGAGGACCCGGAGTAGGCTGAGCTCTGTGAGCAATACTGACCAGGGTGTTTACCGGAGCTGTGCCAAGGAGCTTACCAGCGGATACTTATGACAGTGATCCCCTCCTTTAGATTAGGTTGGATGCTTTTGTGGATTACTTTTGGCGGTGCTTGTATTTTCCCTTTTGTACTTTTTCTATACTCTATTTGTGGGTTAGATGTAAGCCTACATTTCTTTTCAGTTTTTATATATATCTCGTCACTATTTCATGGAGGTGTTTTTGGGTGCTTGTGTACAGGTACCTTAGGCTAATGCCTCCCATGTGTGTGATAGCCTACTTGGCGCTAGTCTCCAGCCCATGGCCTATTGGAGGTGGGCTTGGGGAGTCATGGTTTGTGGCTCGTTGGGTCGTGTAGTGACAGTAAGTGATTTATAAGGAATGAAATACCTATATGGATAGTACACATTCGTGTGGCTCTAGAATAGTTGTACCTAGGGGTAATAACCCTAAAAAGGATGCATTGGATATTAAATCGATCACCACCTAGTTCAAAATAAAGATCCTTTACAACACACCTAGATTGAAACTCCCAAGGAATATTATTTGGTAAATTCTGAAGTTTATTCTAAAAAATCATTAAGGTAACAAGAGTACCCATAATATTTTAGGTTCGGAACATGACTATGGAAAACTTTGATTGAAACCCATAAATTCATAGGTTAAAGAATTTCTATTATTTATGAGTTATCCCTTCAATCCATATAGATCACTTTTATGTTTTTAATTGTTTGAAAATTATCATCTATAAGTTTATTTTTGATCACATAAGTGATTATAACCATAATAAAAAATAGGTTAAGGAAGTCTTATCATCCACGATTCTAAGAATTATATCACATCATGCATGTTTAGTATTTATATTCCAATAGTACCTCAAAAAAATTAAGAGGAGATATTAGGGAAAATAGAAAATGGAGAAATTATTTCATCCCTAGTAAATGACTTTTCCCTAGTCTATATTTTTAGGCTAAACATCCTAGATAAACTTATGATAATCCCTGTATTGGAATTTGATGCAATATGGGTATGGATTGGCCTTCCTTATATAAAGAAAATATAAATTACTTTGAAAAAAAGTTCACCCATCACATTAGAAATCACCCTACAATTCATTACAAGTGTAAGTTCAAGAATTGATCTCATAAGGATTCGTCATCCCGGTCATGAATATTATAGCCTTATAAGAAGGTGTATCTTGCAAAAATGATTGAAACTATAGAAATGATCATCTTTGATGACATTACCATAGTGAAATAATATGTTACTCAAAAAATGAATTGGTATTTATATAGAATTTTATTATGAGTTAGTAATATTAGTTATTCAAGGAAAATGTATCAATCTCAAGTCATGTTATCGCCATCAAAGTGATATTTTTGGATCCTTAAGAAATAGAAGCAATTGAAGGATGGACCATACCAAATCTATGATGAAGATCCATAGTTGCTTTTTTATTAACTGGGTAATATCATTTATTTTTTATAAACATCTCCCAATTTTCAAGACCACTAACCAAACTAACTCAGTAGGTAGTGATGTTATTCATGAATGAAGAAAACAGGGAGAGCTTCAATGTGTTTAAAAACAGGTTAATCACTGCACTAATGCTAATATTACCCCAAACCAGGGAAGTATTTTTGATATACTATGATTCATATAGAAATGTATTGGGTTGTTTTCTCGTGTAAGAAGACATTTTAATAGTCTATGCCACCCAAAATCTAAATATCCTTTAGAAGAAATATCCACCTCATGATCTAGAATTAGCTGCATTTATCATCACATTGATGATTTAGAAGCAATATTTCTATAGGTAGAAGTGTGAAATATATAAAAATAATAAAATACTCAAGGATATATTCACAAAGAACAAGATCAATATGAACCAATGATTGTGGATTAATCTAATCAAGGATTATAAGTTTTCAATCCATTTCCATCTCAGGAAGGCGAACAAAGTGGCATATGACCTGAGTTAAAAAATTCACATAAGCCTATCCATTAAGAGGACTAAAAGGGATCCAATCTAGTTGGACATGGAAATGATGAACATGGGAATCATAAAATGGACTCTATCCTCCCTTACTCAAATTACTATTGAACCCTATATTATTTAGAGGATCAAGGATACAAAAAAAAGATAATGAGAATCTAAAAATAAAGATAAATATTATTACGGAGTTCAAATTTTATAAATATAGAATCATATGGTTTGGAAACTAGTTATACATCCCATAAAAACCATATACAAGGAGGTAACTTTTGGATGATGAAAATAGTTCATATTTATTATTAAACTAGAAAAGACTATGATGGATAGATATCTGAAGAAAAACTTCTAGCGAGAGAACATAAAGAGGAAAATTGTATAGTTTATATCATGATACATGGTATGTGAACAAGTTCATGATGATTGATAGAAGTATAACTTTATGATTCATCCATTGACCATACCGGTATAGAAATGGAAAAAAATAACAATGGATTCCATTGAAGGACTCCCAAGGAAATCTAAATATAATAACTCAATCTATGTTATAGTGGTTCACCATAAACATTATGTTCATTACATAACAATAATATAAGATTTTTCTCTCAACAAAATCGCTATGATATATATCTGTGAATTTGTAAGAATTTATGGATTTCCTCTCTTTATTGCATCTGATTGGGAGCTGATGTTTAGCTTGAGGTTTTGTAGAAGCCTTTAGAATGTTTTGGATATTGAGAAATGTATGAGTACTTATTATCACCATCAAAAGGATGGTTAGTTTGGAATAACCATTCAGAATAAGAATGATATATTAATATCATTTGTGGTATATTTTAAAGGAAGTGGGGATCAGTACATTCCCCTAGTGGAGTACACATATAACAACAATTTCCATTCTAGAATTCAAATGGTGCCTAATAAGGTTTTATATGGGAAGAGGTTTAAAACTCTAATATGTTGGGATGATGTTGAAAAATAGAAACATAAGGGACCTGATATTATTAAAGAGATGATAGAGAAGTTCCAAACCATCCTACATATTATGAAATCCATAAAATTTGAACAAAAAATATATGAATACAATCAGCGATGTGACATAGTGTTTGTGATCAGAGATAAGGGGTTCCTTTATATGTCACTATGTAAGGATTTAATGATATTTGGGAAGAATTTAGAGATAATACCAAGGTTCATTGGCCCCTTTGAGACCCATTATCGCATCAAAACTAAGTCATACCGACTATCACTCTCAACTAAACTATCCAAAGAACCTGATTTTTTCCATACATCCCTCTTGAAGAAGTACATAATGGACCCATCACATATATTGAATCCAGAGGTGGTACCCATAAAAAATTATCTTTTATTTAAGGAAAAACTAGTGATGATATTAGATCATAGGGTTAATGTTCTATGAAACAAGGAAAATAACATAGTCAAAGTGATGTGGTGGAATAAAAAGTTTGAGGTAGCAACATGGGAACTTCAAGAGGTGGTGAAACAAAAGTACCCCATATATTTTAGTGCATTAAATAAAATTTCACAGGTGAAATTTATAAATGAGATAAAAATGTGATGATCCAAACATTTTTAAATTAATTTTCTATTTTGAATGATTAAATTCATTAATAATAACGTAGTTATATAAATCAAATGCAGTACTTTGGTTATTTTGGATCATTATAAATAATAGATGGTTGGAAATAAAATAAAATAAAGCATGTTAACTATTGATAATATATTCATTGTACAGTGACCATTAATATTAGTATATATTATGGTTTTTGTTAAAGATTAATTAACATAGATATGTGAAGCGATGGACTTAACCAATAGAATTGTACCATATGAAGCCCATTTATTGGAGCCTCAAAGAGGGATGGAATCATTAAGATTTTCCCTTAACGAAGCCCATGATAAAATTAAACAACTAAAAATGGAAAAAACCAATCTATTTGATAAGTTCAATCTTATAAATTACACAACCCAAACAATGTTTTGTGAACCACCCTATTAAAACACCACCATATCAAACCTTACCATTAGCTAGTACGCTGGTGTAATAAGGGGTTATGTTCTAGAACCAAGTAGTATACTTTTTTATATTTTCCTTTTTAATAAAATAATAATTATATTTATTATTTTTCATTATTACATTGTATATAAAATTATATATGAATTAATGAAAATTAAATAATAATACAAAGAAATAAAAATTGTATTTTTGGAAAATATATGGTTTTAGTTAAAACAATTTTTTGACGTATTCAAAAATTTTGAAATAAATTTTATTTTCATATAACATTCTTATTAAAGATATATTTTTATATAAAAATGATAATATAATTTAATGAATTCTAATATAATATTTAGAATGTTCAAAAAACTGATATCATCGTAAAAACTTGTATTTCTCAATAAATAATGAATTTGAATCAAAAGTGGAAATTTTCCAATTTTAATTTTTTTTTAAATAAATATTATTTTTCAAGTAAACTTTTCTAAACATTCAAATGGTTTTTTCCATAATTTTTATAATATTTGAATTTTGGGGTAAAATTAAATATGGTATAAATATATGTTTTATATTATGACATCATATTATCACAAAGTTGATGTAATAAATCCTATAAAAGGCATCCAATACCAAATACATGCTTAAAAATTAATATAATAAGACATTAAAGTTATTTGATTAATTTTATAAACCCTTAAATAATCCTCCAAAACCTATATTATATTTTAATGTTTTAAAATAAATTAATTATAAACATGACTCACTTCTGCATCACCAATGGTATTATTTTAATATGTACAGTTATTATCCTTATAAAATATTTAAAACCACTCTTATTTGGAAGAAACCATTGGAAAAACTATGGTAATTTTGGGGTTCTGAATATTTTTTCTAATGGTGTTTAAAACATATGTTTAGAAATTTGAAAAGAATCCCCTTAAATTTTTCTCTAAATACCAACCCAACCACCCACTACATTTTACCTAAAACCCATTAATAATAAATTTAATCTCATTATCCCTCTCTAAATAACTCCTAAGGTGTCCTCGATTTCTTAAAAAACTCTACCCAATCTCATAGAAGCATTATCTCAAGTCAAGGGATCTATATCTCTTATTTCCCATTCTAGAACCTTATTGAAATTTTTCCTTTTGAATATCAAATAACTATATTATCATGTATTTATAAATGTCTATATACTTTCCAGTTAGTATTCTATAAATTATATATCATTTATCCCCTCTCTTTATAACCATTACACACAATCCATTATTATGATGAAGTAATGGGATTTTTTCCTCGTCCTCTTTATTCAAGAATTCCATTGTATTATTCCATTTTATTTCCAATTTTTCATGTGGGAATGTTTTCTAAAACCTTCCTTTTACCATCCATTTTATTTAAAAACAATTAGAGACTACCTTATACTCTAATTAAAACCTTCTATGGATTAATATGTACACAGATTATGCTATTGAAATTATCATGTGATTTTTCCATGACAAACATTTGTGTAGCGAATACCCATCTACATATTCACTCAAGGGTATTCACCTAGAATTTTTTATCCATTATAAATTTTAAAATTCCATGCGTGTAACTCAATATCCTTTATCATGGGATTAAAATTGACGATATTCTTTCTTATGTTGCATGATCTATGTCACAAACTAATTCATGCTCATGATATAAATATGATGGGTGGGCATGGAATTTTATTTCCCTCTAATACATTGGGTAATGTGTTTTTCTCATGAGACCCCATGTACGGTGAATTTAATGTCATCCTAAGAACACTATGGTATGAAATCCTATTTTTTAACCTTCTCTTGTTATTATGATCTCGTGTTTATATTGTTTCACATCTGTATGTTTCTCTGATGTCAGTATCTAATATCATGCTTTTAAGTTCATGTTTATTAGTTTCACACCTTTTATTTCATGATAATATGAATCTTGACTGACATGTATTAATTGCATCATGTTATTCTTCGATTATTCCCTTACTTAGATTTACAGCACACCCATTTTTTATGTACGTCACCAGGTTATCCCAAATAGTATTAGAAGAATTGAGGGAATATAAGGACGTGTTTTGGAGTTTTAAATAGTATTTTTATACCCATATTTCAAGATATTGTTTTATATATCTAATTAACCAAACACACATCTCCTCGTGATATTTTTTAATAATATAAAATTTATATTTATATAATAAATAATTAATTATTTTTTATTAAAGATATGGGTTGTTATAGACAAGTTGTACTATGAATTATCAAGATTCATAGAAAAATAAAGTCCTATTAACGATTAAAATATTCAAGATATTGTATTATTTGTGATTATTGAAACACGTTTTTTCACAATTATGATGATTGATGGTATATACTAACCAAGAACAAGTCATGTTATGATGAAAAAATAATCCAAAATAGACATATCACTATATTAGAAAGAGAGATGAATTTTCTTTAGGGGAAAAAATGATTAATGGTTTTTAATAAAATAAAAAAACCTAAGAAAGGATCACTCAATAAGTGTAAAAGAAATTATAAAAATGATTTAAATTCAAAATTGAAGTTCTTATACTATCGGAAAAGGTTCACACCATGGATGAATAAAAATAGGTCATGTAGTTCAAAATTAAAGGAAGTAAGATTAATCTGAAAATGGATTCATTTTAGGATAGAAAAGTGGTGATTATTTTAATTAAAGACATTCCTGATGAAGAGTTGGCAATGTTTATTAAAAAATTTGACAAAAAAATTATAATGAAAAAATGTGAAAAATCAAATAAATTTTAGTATATCAAGACAGATTGCTTGACTATTTTCTTATATCTATTATAAATTTATAGATTTTTGGAAAAATAAAAAATAGATGCTAATTATTAATAAAATCATGTGATTTCACATGAAGATACAAAACTTCATCAAAGGTTATCTACAGGTGATGATCAAAAGGCACAATAGAATCTATAAAAAATGTGTTAAAATATGGAAACGGTATGAAAGACTATATGACTATTCTAAAGTATCCAATGGATTTGATCGAAAAAACAATACAAACATCAGGTAATACATTTACCATGATAGATAATATTAGAAAACCTATTCCACACAAGAAGAAAATTAAAAATAATACTAAAATGAATCTTTTTTGTGTAGGAATTTTGGAGTTTGAAAAATATAAGTTTATCATGCACAAAGAAACCTCCCACTTTCAAAAAAATAATAGAACATCTTGGTTAATATATAGCTGTCAACATTACTTTAGTTACAATTGATCAAGGAAAACCCCCTCCTTAGTCACTTAGGGTCCCTTTAGTCCTATAAAATCCACATTATAAGGCTTTTGAAATCATTCAATACTAATATCATCTGTTCATATAATATATTAGTTGGAAAATTATCCATAGAATTCCAATATCAACAAAACGAACCATTATTCTAATAGATTATTAAAACCACAATAGTACTGTTCCAAAATTCTTCCAACCATTATGAAATGAAATCAATAAAATTATACATGGAACATTGAAGATTCATTCCACTTATTTTTAAATAAAAAAACTAAAGACATACCATGATCATTTTTTCAAACCATATACCCATATAGGATTATTGAAAATTTCAACACACTTTAACCCTATGATTTCACTACTTATACCAAACAAAATTCAAGAAAAATCCAGATATGACCTTCATATAAAAAACTAAACATATTTCCTTCAAATTCTATGCTGATGATTTAATATTCACCGCAAGTAATCCAAATAGATCCATGATCGGTGTGAGAAATAATAATTTAATTAAAATATCCTTTAGAACAAAATAAATTGGTTTCTTCCATTCCAAAACATTTGTCCCCTGATTAACAATTTAAATACTCTTCCTCTTCTTAAAAACACGTGAACTTCTCCCACTTTTATATAGAGTGAGTGACCACTTTTACCCCTTTTA
Source organism: Viscum album (assembly GCA_963277665.1). Lineage (NCBI taxonomy): Eukaryota > Viridiplantae > Streptophyta > Magnoliopsida > Santalales > Viscaceae > Viscum > Viscum album. The sequence goes on from OY728129.1 coordinate 1,059,773,178, forward strand.
AAATAAACCTAAAAAAGTTCTATAAAATTTTAAAAGATGGAATTAAAGTTGACACAGTAAGAATAATGATGAAAACAAACCATACCTAGAAAGAAGATTACATGGTGAATGGGGAACTCTTGTCTAAATCATATTGTTACAGTTATTCAGTTGGATGTTAAAAGCCAACTGATTCCATCGAAAATCTATCTCATGTAGATATTAGGTCATTATATCCACAATTTAATCTTTATTATACACATACTATAAACATAAAACTTATTATTAAATCCTATCCTTGAGAAAACGATTTTTCATCTCATTGTGTTTTTTTTGTGAATGATGAATATGATTATTACAAAGATTTAGGGCACTCAAGTTTCAACACAAGATTAGAATATTAGAGGGCACATACCACACTATATCATTAAGTTGTTGTCTCACTCATATCAATTGTGTAAAATATTGATTGGATGGTACATATTAAACATCTATCAGGATTAATAGTTACACTCTTGCTCCTTTCTTATCCGAGATATATATAAACTTCTCATATAGGATATAGATTCAAAAGTTGAATTTATTTCATCTAAATAACCCACAAAATCCACTTCAGTAAAATCCAGTAACTAATTCAATTAATATCATATATAAATTTTTTAAAACTCAAATATGTGAAATATATACCAAAGTATTCATTTCACAAATTTCATGTTAATTTCATTGTGGCAGCTTTGGTTGCCATAATTTTTTCAAGTAATAAAATTGTTATCCATCATGTGGTTGTAAAATAAAAAATAAATCCTAATGATTTACATACATAGTGTCACCTCAACCTATATTCCATCATCAAACTTTTATAATTTCATTCGGGTCTTCGTCGAAGTCAACATTGGCCTATAATATTCTATATAAAACCTTTTGAGGCTTTATTTGGAATTTTTTTTAAGAAATTAATGTCATTTTCAACCATTTAACCACATGGAATCCATGTAAGGATGTTATCTCTACAATCATTGATGTTTCAAATTCAAATATCTTGTAATCTAAAAATAGATTACATTTTTCATCATTTGATCCTCTGGAAATTATGTCATACACATAAATGAGCACCAAAGTCTTTTTATTATTCTTCTTCATGAAGTAGTGATTATGATAAACTCCACTAATATATAATCCAATAATTTTTTGATACTAATCAAGACACAATTTTTATGACTTTGGTTCTTACTTTAATCTATACAATTCATTCTTCAAATTATAGACTTTAGTTTCATCTTCATCAATAAGAAACTCATATGATTTTTCCATAAGAATATCCTATTATATAAATATATTTAAGATTTCTGATTTCACATAAATTTGACAAACATTTAAGACTCTTTAGACTGAAATATCCAAAAATAAACATATGGTTTTCAAGTGGGAAAATGGTGAAAAAGTTTCATCCGCACCAATGCCTTTTAATTAAGAATATCATTTGAAAACTAATAATGATTTGTTCTGAGTCACCTAGTTCTATTTATTGAGTTTTTTTCAGTAGTCCCATTCATTTTATATTGCATTCTTATCTCATATAATTATAAAAAATTCCCATGTTGGTATTCTTTTTATCTGGTCAATTTCTTTATGTATATCATTGGTCGTATGTTCATCTCTAGTAGTCACTTCAAAATATTTAGGTTCCACATGAGAATGGAAAGAGGTCTGATGGTATTTAATTATTATTTAAATAGATGTTTCATTTATTAAATGATGGTTTCATTTATATGGGTTGTTTTTCCACCATTTAATGGTTTTCTTTGGGGCTATACTTCCACATCATTATCTGATAATTTCATGGGACAACTAGTAGCAAGATTCACGACTATTCTATAATAGAAACAAGTGGGTGGTAGATTCCCATTTAACATTATTTTAAATATTTTGAGATTATTGGGAATAAATCAAATTTTTTATCAACTTCTTTGTCCTTGTATTATTATTTTATTTATTTTTTCTTAATATGTTGGAATTTTATCTCCTCGGGTTCTTCTTTTTTCATTGATTCATTGTTGTGGTTCCTCATCTAAAAATAAATAAGAGTCTTATTCATTTAGAAACCTAGGTAATGTAAAGATAAATTATTTTCATATCTTATAAAAATTAATTAATTATATTTTATATATTTATCTTCGTTAGAATAATATTATGAAAATTATTCATTCAAAAGGAAAAGGCTTCATTTCACATAAAATTGGGATTTCATGCATTATATGGATTAATTTAAAATATATATTTCAAAATTATAGAATTAGAATTTGATAAAAACGGATTTATTTCTGTATTAATCTTTTCAAGATTATCTTAGGTTTATTTTTTGAGAATTTTCAAAAAGCTTTGATTTTTCAATGAATAGTGAAAATACTGATTTTTATTATAAATTATATTTTCATTTCAAGTATGTTCGAAGTAAAATTATATTTTGGATTATTTATAAAATTTTATTAAATAATATTTATTAAAAATATGATTTTACTATTCATAATGAATTATATATTTGTATTTGGTATTAAAACATTTTATACTTAAAGGGATATTTCTAGAAAACCCATTTTTCATCACATTTTGTGGGTTTAATTTTAAATTTAATTCTACCACTTAAGTGAATTAATATTAGTTAATAATTTCAGCTTAATTTTTATTCATAATGAATAGTAAAACCCATGAAAATTTGTTACCAATTTTTAGGTTAAAATAGGCTTATCAGGGTGTTAAACTGAAGAGATAGGTTTAAAATGGAAAAACAACTTGTCTAAATTCTATTGTATGGGCATATTTGAACCATATCTCATCTAATATTCTGAAATAGTCCATTTTTATCAATTTATCTTGATTAAGTCATATATTTTATTCTTCATAAAAATCTCATGTGTGTCATCTCCCTCAATTATAAAAGGACACCCCCTCTCATCCCATCTCCACATATAAAGAGCATTTTTGTGTAGCCAATCCCTAAAAAATCCATTCCAAAAATTCCAACCCATGACTTAGAGTCCTTTTTTATTTAATAAAACCTTCATAGGAATAATTTAGGAATGAACCTAACTAGTTTTTTTGAGGAAAACTAAGATAAAGAATGCACGTAAGGAGTGAGACTCAGTGTACGGGACAATTTAATTTAAAACCTCATTTAAAATGTTTTAAATATTTAGTTTGAAAATATTTTTCTTCCATGTGCAAATTTAGAAAACAAATTATGGATATATTTATATTTACATTAATGAATTATAAATGAAATTTTATTTCTTTTTTGACCTTCTTTGAAATGTTTTCAGGTGGAATATTTTAGCATACTATATACGAGACATTTTTACTTTCCTTACAAAATGAAAAATGAATGTTCAATTTTAAAGTATTAAATGTCAACATTTTTTACCATCACAAAACCATTATTTAATGTTTTAATATACTTTTATTATTTCATATATTAATAAAAGAAAAACCATCATTCTCTTTATTATATGTATTTTAGTTTTAAAAATGGTATTTTAAAGGAAATGGTTTTTAGTAATCTAAAATTGATTTAGATGTGGATTTAAAAGAGTTTTTCAGGTGTTTTATAATTATAAATTCAAGAATAAATTTGTTTATTCATGATATTGTACTCAATAATTATAGATTATGATGAGTGATACCGGTTCAACATATATAATAGGTGGCACTACTATAGCTTATACTAAAACTGATCATGATATAGCTTATATGATAGGTGATCCTATTACAAATATCCAATTCATTAAGTAGTACTAATTTTCATCAAAGGAAATAAGGAGGGAGTTATCTAGGATGGTTTCTCCTTTTTATTTAACTAGACCCTACTCACTTCTTATCCGAGTTAGTAATATAATGGACTCTGTTTCTTAAAAGGGTTTATATTTTATTTATATTGATCTTAAAAATATTCATTGAAAATTTTAATCATGTGGTAATGATTTTTTCAATACCCTCAAATAATATTGTGAAAAAAGGTTAAAAAGTTTATTTGTTTTCATGTTATTCATAGGGAAAATAAATTTCCTAGATTTATGACACTCATTGAGCTTCTTGTGCTCATCCCACTTTTTTAAATGTTTTTTGTAGGGTTTATGGATGAGTAAGAACAAAGAAGAAATAAATTTGTGATTCATGAACATTTTTCTAGGAAATAAAAAATCATTTATATTAAATTTTTTATATTTTGGGGGAAATGGATACTGATTAGATGTAGAAACATTATAATATATGGGTTTCTTATTTGAAATCTATAAACAAATTATAAAAAACACTAATACTAAATGTTATTTGGGAATATAAGAATGTAAATTATAGTGAAAAAACCCTATATTTTTTTATTTTTAAGGATGTTTCCTTAAATTTGGTATTATAGAAAGGTTTAGAAAACTTTATTGGTTAGGATGACTTAGATGAGGATAATTTAATATTTTTAGATACCATTATGGATTAATAAGTGTATGTATAGGATAATATCATAATGCTTGGTAAAGAAATATTGTGTGAATTTACAAGAAATTAAATACTTTTCTAGATTTTAGAATGTGTATGTGTCTATAGAATAGATTCATTCGGGGTAATAACTCTGAAAGGGGAATATTGAGTATTAACTCAATCACCACCTTGTGCATAATGAGTGGACCCAAGACTGAAAACCTGGCTAGAAACTCCCAGAGGATATGCTTGGGTTAATTATCATGTTTTCTATAAGAAATTAGAAAATATTTTATCATATTTTCATAGAATTTAATGATTACTATAGATGACATATCTAAACCTATGGAGTTAAAGATTGAAAGGAAAAATGTCATAGAGTAAGGCACTAAACTTTTATAGATATGTCCACACTGATTTTATTAATGAAATTATCGGTTATTGAATCAAAAATTTAGGTCATTGAGGTAAATTTATTCTAAAATATGGATGGATGAGAATAAAACACAAACATCCATTCTCTACCAGAGGCTCCACTTGAAATGACCATTGAAAATTCTTGCTCAAGTCACCCAAAATTGTTTTCTAGAATTCAACTTGTAAAACACACTTTAAAATATATCCAAATACTATTATATTCCTCAATATCATGATGTAATGTGGGATAATTATAAAAAAATTATGAAATTAAACTTTCAAATCATAATTTTTTCAAAAATGTCAAATCACAATTTATTGACTTTTTACAATGGATGATTCAAAAAAAGGGATGTAATTCCTCTATTCATATGTAAAAAAGGGTGATATTTGAGTACAATATATCTTTATTTTATAAATTTTTATATTATAATATGAATCATATAACACCATGATATTTTATTATATATTTCTCTTAAAAAAAATTTTATCGATAGCTTATGATACACACAACCCCATGTCTAAATGAAATGTAATATAGTATACTGTTATAACCTAATAGTTAAATTTCAGGGAATGAATGAGAACAAATAAATATTTTTTTATACATGTATACAATTAAATATTTTTTATCAATTGATTTGAAATGAAAACTTAAATCATTTGAATGTGAAAGATATGTTTTTCAAAAAAGCTGATTTTTTGCACAAAGTGTGTTTTTATGTTAAAAAATTAAATTAATAACTATTTTTGAATGATTTCAAATAAATTTAAATATTATATGATAATTAAAATGTTTTAACACTCATCTAATTTTTTTCTAGGCTTGAGATTATAACATATAACTAGTTTTATTCAAAAAACATATTTTTTTTAAATCATTTTTATCACATTTTGCACACTTTTTTAAAATGAATCTATACCACTTATATAAAATGAATCTTGAATAATGGATTCCATATTTGGAATTATGAGGATAAAATTTTTTAAATTTTTATTTAAAACTTTCTATCTATTAGAATTGTTACTATAGTAAATTTTTTTCACCCCAATATGGGTAAACATGGTAGAATTAGGTTATAACATTTTGATAAGAATTTAATTTTTTATAACAATTTCCTTTATACTATTCTATGAGTTGTGTTTGGATATTTACATAAACTAATATAACATATGTTCACTTGGTTCCATATTTATTTGACTATGAACTTTATATTCATTAAAGAAAAGAATAAATTCAAAATATCACTCTCTTGACTTTAATATCATTAAATTATTCAAAAATGATAAAACAAAGATATGTTTTGTTAAAAATATTTATTTTAAAAATAAAATATTTTTTATCATATTAATTTATTTATAATTTTTAGTGAATTAATAAATACCTAAAATGCTTACAAAACACTACAATATTATTTAGTCAATTAATAGAAAAATAAAATAAATGATATTAAAAATGATAAAAGTAACATAATTGGGGTGAATTATTTTTTTAAAAATATTATTTATATAAATATTATAAATTATGGATGTGTTAAAGGTTTATATTAAAATTATGTTTTTGTCATGTTATCCTTAAAGGCAAATTAGATGAATAGTTCTAAAAATGACACTGCTGATATTTTATGGAAATAATATTTTATCAAATTTATTAAAAATAATATAAATCTTTAAATTGTATAAGATAGAAAATTATTGGTATAAAATTTCATTTCTTGTCAATATATGATCAATTTTTTTCTTATTAGTATAACAATAACACTTTAATATTTTAAAATTCATTATCATAATTAAGGTTAAAATTGGTTATCCATGTTGTTAATGAAACATTTAAGGTATAAAATCAAATAATAGCTAACTTAAATTTTATTTTTGGATTATATTTAGACCAGATCCCATTTTTCATTGAATATGTTTACATTTGGAAGATTTTTTCCTTGGAAAGAATTAATTATATTTTAATCGTTTTTTGTAATTGAAAACATTTCATTTCCATTCATTAGGACACCCCTTCTCTCTTTTTATTACACCAATTTGAGCCATATAGATTGAGAAAATCTATAAAATTATATAATAAACATAACTATAAAATAATAATTTCTTATTGTTTCTTAAAATACATTTCTGAGCATCCTTATGAATGGATCTAATGGAGGTCTCCCGAAGAAGAGGTAATTGTATTACCCAACCAATTTCGATTTATTTCTTCTTATACCTATTATAAATCTTGTAAATTCATTGTAAAATTATATATTATGTTTCCTAAATATACATAAATGTTATTATGATCATGACACCACCATTATTCACACTCTCTTTCATTAAATTGGAATTGAAAGTATCACTCATGCGTATATGTGTAATGCCGCCTCAACATAGAGATAAAATTTATTTTCCATCACCATATACCATGGATGGTTATTATCATGGATTTAATATTTATATATGATATTTCTTACAATCCAATATGTTAGAAAATGATAATGTTGCTCATGTGTACGAGTGGACTACCCCCTTCATTAAGTGATGTGATTTATTTTTTATTCCACTTTACATGGATGGTAATAAGGATAGATTTAATGAATATATATGATATATATCTTATGAAAATTATTCTAAAAAGATAATTTCATATTTAACTTTCTTTCATTACATCTTTTATAAGTGAAACCAATGTTCATTTTCACGTATGACATACCGTCTCCATTAATGGTTTTATTCGTTTATCAACACATATCCTTTAAAGATGAATATATATAAAATTAATATATATGATATTTATATAATTATTAAAATTTTAAATATTATTTTACCATGGTAAAATTACAAGTAACAAAAACCACTAAATCAAAATTCTCAAGAAAAATGAAACAGTTAACACCCAAAAATGAAACTTTTATTAACGAATTAGTTATAAATGGGTGATTAAATGTTTTAAGGATATCATATATTATATTATAATTATATAAATGATCACATTATAGAAGTATAATAAATTTTTGTTTGTTATACATGAGTCTAGAGAGATTTCAAATCAAGTGGTACTTGAGGCAAGTGGTTCGTCATCTCACTTAAATTTCTGTGAGACGTATACTATATGAATATCTAGTTTCCTTTATGATGTTTATATACATCCACTATTAAATGTTATACCGTGATAATACTAATTTTAATGATATTTAATGTTTCATTTAATGTTATTATTATGTGTATTTTGTGAATCAAAATTTACCAAAGTGGTAGGGGATTTGTGTTTTATTCCTATTCTAATCGAGATTTTTTATAATTTAATTTATATTGAACAAATTATATGATCCATATATGATATATAATTTCAATTTTATTATAATATGTTTATTTATATATAAATTATTTTACATTTATTTCCTAACTTTATGTAGATAAGATATTGAATGAATATTTTTAAGGAAAACTGGTTATATTTTTCTATTTAGTAAAACATTATTTTTCATCCATGTATAGGTTCTCTCTAAAATGTTTTAAAAACATATTTATAATCAAATATGAGTGTATAAAATAATTTTTACTCATATATTAATTTATAAATAATATTTTTGAAGGAATCCTCCTATAATTTTCTAAATACGGTAATTTTTTTAAAAAATTATAATCATCTAAAATAAATGTTTTCTATTAACTAATACAAGATAAACAAAATTTACAATTATAAATAACACTAAATTATTTTAATATCACTTAGAAGTTTCCAATATTATTTTCACAAAAAAATTCTTCTTTAATATTTGGTCTACATTTTGTATTAATTATGTGAATTTAAAGTGAAAATGGTATTTTCATAAAGAGATATTCCAAGTTACCTTTTAAAAAAACATCTAAGATGAAATCCTTTAATGTTACCTAATATTTAATTGGGATACTGTCCTATGATACCATTTGAATTGTTTTAATAAATGGTTTGTTATTATGATAAAACAATTTTTGTGAAACTCATTCCTTTTCAATGGGATTTTATATAATGAATTAATTAAATGTTTATGAAACCCATTATTATCAATGGGTTCTGCCATGATGAAATATTTACGAAACACATTTCTCTTTCATAGGATATTATATGATGAATGTTTTATGATCTTATAGAACACATCTATGTTATTTTTATTATGTGATAGGTGAGACCAAAATTATATATTAGGCTAATTTATTGGGTAATTTTGGATATCTCATGAGATAAATAGGACTAGAATGGGGAGTGAAAGTAGTTCACTAAGGTAATTTTCCCACTATGATAATCTTGGGAGTTAACCAGACCTAATATAACCAAATGTGGAGGAAACTCAATCAACTATTTTATTCATGGAAGTGATCCTTGAATATTAAGATAATGATTATCTATGCTTATATGTATGCCAAATATTTGTATCTTGTGTTAGTGTTATGCTCACATGGATAATGTTCTTTTATTCCTTTATGATTATTATCTTATGAACAACCAATATTTATTCCATGACTCAAAATTATGATAATTGATATGTAGGGTATGTTTTTCAAATTTTAATCTCATATTCTCATACCCTTATACTATTATTATGATTAACTGATCGTTGTTACATCCCATATTTACCCATACTGAGCATAAGAGATTACCCTTTCTTATGATTTATTTCCCAATATAATGAAGAAATTTTTTAAGGATGATATAAAAGAAGGGTTTAACTTAATAAAAACTTAGTTGGAGATAATGAAGATCCCTTATGAAATTGTTGATTTTGTATCCATGTTTACAAAGGCACTAAACCTATGTGATTATAGCATGGATCATTTTGTTTTGTAATTCATATTAATATCATAAACTTTACTACATATTTATGAATATTATGGGTCACTATATATGGTATTATAGAAAGGCTTAGTTATCTTTGAATACTAGAATGAGAAAACTTTTGTTAGAATCCTTAGGATAATCCTATATATAGATAAAAATCCTAAGTTATGGTAATTAATGGAGTGTGGTTTTCCAAGTAAGAAATAATTATTTTGATAATAAATGTGTATATTGTTTTGGAATATAATTATCAAGTGGTAACAACCTCAAAATGAGTTAATTGAATATATATTAACCCTCATTCTATTTCATGGTGAGTGTGCCCTTAATTGGAATCTTTTTTGAAACTATCTAGGGATATTCTTTGGTTAAATAGAATTTTATTTATGATCCATTATAATATATTAAAATATATGATGATCATGGATAACCAAGGTTAAACCCCATGTTTCACAGATAGAAAATAATTTTTCATAATTTAAGATATCTCATGAATTATTTTCTTATGATGGACTATCGATGTAAGGATGACCATGAACCTCTTATGGGAATTACTTCCAATGTATGTGTATTAATTCCCATTCTAAAGGGGTGGGTATATTGAATTTCTAGGGAGAAACTGAAAATCAAATATATGCCTATTTTATGAGAGTTTGTTGATGTCTTTTTCAGAAGTGTTTCCTAGTATTTCTACCAACCAGAAATTTGAGTTTTCAACTGAAATCATACATGGTGCTTCACCTATTTCAAAGTCTCAATATAGAATTACCTTAATTGATTTGTTGGAATTAATGAATTAAATCCATGAGAATCTTGAAAATGGATTCATTCAACTATGTAAATAACCATGGGGTGCATATGTTATTTTTTAAGTAGAATTATTGATTGATGCAACTCTTTATTTATTATCAAGAACATCACAGGAAAAATATCAAGAAAAAGTACCCTTAACCATATATTAATGAATTTTTTTTATCAAATTCATGGAGCTTAATACATCTCCTTGATTTACCTTCATTATATATATCATCAATTGATAGTCAAGATGGAGGATATACCTCAGACAAAATTCCTTACAATGTATGGACACTATGAATTTATAGTGACACTATTTAGCCTTACAAATTTCCCAAATATCTTCATGAATTTAATGAATAGAGGTTTATATATCAACATGATCAGTTTTTGGTAGTCTCTAGATGCTATCCTTATATATTTAAAGAGTATGGAAGATCAAAAGATTCCTTTAGGACTATACTAAAGACACTAAAGAGGAATAATCTGTATGAAAAATTTACCAATTGTAAATTATAGAAGAATAAAGTTTTATTTTGGGTCACATAATCTCAATTGATGGTATATCTATGAATCCAACAATGAAAAAAGTTGTTAAACTTTGGACCAGAATAAATATGGTGATTGAAGTTTATAGTTTTATTAGTTTGGATATATATTATAAATTCTTTGTAGAATCTTTCCCATATTTTCCCAATCAAAGCACTAAGTTAACTAAAAAAAGATACAAATTCCATTACATAGATGAATGTGAATAAAATTTCTTAGAACAGATCAAATGTTTAGTTTGTGCACCTATTTCTAAATTACTCTATAGTAGATAATAGTTTTTTATCTATAATGATTCATTATAGTGAACCTTGTTTTTCATTAATTACTATTAAAATATATATATGTTGAAAAACATAATATAGTTACGATCCAAGATCTGAAGTTTTAGTATTTTAGAAAAATTAGGAAAATATATTACTTCTAAAAAAACATAAACATTTATTTAAATTCATCTTCTCTATCCTTATAAACCTCAGTATCTCCTAAGTACATGTAGTCACCTGAGGATATAAATCGAATAAAAGGGTTAAGATAAAATCCAAGTAAGAGGATAATAAAGGGACACAAGTAAATATAACATGAGTGAGAATAATAATCATAATCATCATCATCATAACATAAGCATAAGATCACCATCAACATCATGAAGGAAGCATTAGATAAATGTATGGAGTGTGGAAATGTATAAAATGAAGCATCATGTCATAGTAGTCAAATACCACACATAGTTGTGAACAAATCTAACATCATGTTCACACATCATAAACATCATAACATGAGATACATTACCTTACCCTATTCATTTTAGGGTTATATAATTCTAGTCCCACCCATAACATCATAATATTTACACAATCATGCATGCCACAGAAAATGTATTTCAATCATATTCATGAATTAACCAATGGAATGGAATGGGTTTCAAAACAATTTTATCAATTATGATTTAATGAATAAACTATTGGTTACAGGTTTTTAAATTGAAAAACATATTTGGTATAATAATCATCATTCTTCCTGGAATAAGAAACATCTAAAGAGGATTCAAGATATGTATTGGAAAGAAGTGTTATTTCGTAAAAATATTTGTATTTTTCATAAAATATAGTTGGAAACATGTATATCCCCAAAAGTAAAAGGAAATAACAATGAAATTATATTTAACTAACACGAAAGGAATACCCAAACTTACTTTTTTCATAAAAGTGGTATAACCCAATGAAAGGGAGTTGGGTTCGATAATCCCATCAACTTATGTGTGAATGCATTCTTCACTTGCACTTAATACCACGGATAAACAAATTAGATTAATTAATTAATTGGTTAATAACCTATAATAGATTTATTTTACTTTTTAAAATTTTATGAAGTTTATTTACGGTTATTGTGATGACTTAAAGAGTTTAATTTTGTCGTTCTAGGAGCGTTATCTTCATGGTTTCACGGTCGGTTTACTTGGGTATAATAATGAAATTTCATTTTAAATGGGAATAATTCTCCAGAAGTTAAATTGTATGGTATTATTGCACTTAAATAAGTTTAAATGTTCTTATATATCATTTGGTTTATCGGTATGAGGCTGATTCATTTGATAAAACATTAATGATAATTTTTTAGTTTATTTTGGCGGGTTTTCCGACCATCATGAACTAGTTTATATTTATTTAATATTGTTGCTAAAAATTAGTTCCAAAACATTAAAAAAAATTATGATATAAATAATAAATTCTGGTTTAACCACATTAATTTTTTTGTGACTATCCTTGAATATGTTAGTGGGAAAGTAAAACTCATTGTCCATGAAGGTAGTGAACCAACATATCGCAGACGATGTTTTCAATTTTAGAATAAAATGAGAAGGGAAAAGATTTGATTATATATATTCCATTAACACAATAAAATAATAGAATAAATATGATATTTTAGTTATCATGCCACATTGTATAGGTTATTTTAGGATAGGATAAGAAAATAAAATAAAATAGAAGATAAGAATTGAGGAATTTACCACATGAATGTCGTTACTTTGGTAACCTCTTTAATGCACATGGGTGTGATATTTTGTTGATACCATCTTATATTTGATGTAGGGAAGTCTCTTGGGAATTTAATTTGTAATCATATTGATTAGATACAAGGTTTATATGGTGTGACGAGAAGGGTTGGTATTTATATGGGGAGAAGTGGGGTATGTTTGATTATTATATTCATTAGTTTTTTTATTTCGGATCTAGAATATCAATGGTGCTTATTAGTATGACTAAATAATGTAAATATATAAGGGTGGTTTGAGATAATGGGTTCTTAAATTTTATATACATCACCCATGAATCAAAAATTCATGTATTTAGATTGTATTATAAATTATCATATTTCACTATTCACCAAAAATTCAACTATTTTTGAAAAATACCAAAATTTCATCCTAAATTTTTTTTGACATGTAGATTTAAAAAATAGAATCCATTTTATAAATAATATTTTTTATATATGAGAACATTATCTATTAAATAAAATCATCATTTATTAATAAATACCAATTATAATATTATAATTTATTTATGGCCATTTGAAAATTTAATTAAGATCTCATAAAAGTATATTATAATTATAACACAACATAATATTAATTTATGAAACTATTTTATGAAAATAGATTTATTTTAAATTATTTTATTTTTTTATAAAAATAAAAATAAAGATTTAGGTTTATCAAAAATACCAACACTAAATTTATCATTTTTAAAACATTTGTTTACTTATACCATGATAAAATTATATATAATTTACATTTATAAAATAAAAAAAAAATTATAATTTCATAGGAGGGGTTAGCAATATAATGGATGGATTAATATTCCTAATTGTTATATTACTTTTTAATGGTCAGGTTACTATTCTATAAGTATAGGTCCCTCAATTTCTATAAATACAACTTATTTCATTCTTCATTTCTGATAACGAAATTTTTTTGGTTTCTCTATGTGATGTATGTGTTTTATAAAATAATTATAATAAGGTAAATTCTATTGATAAAATACTGGCTTGTTACATTCTTCCCCCTTATTAAATTTCATCCTCAAAATTTTATTTTACATATTAAGGTAAAAGCAGGTGAGTGTATTTCTCCTTCACTACTTCCTATAGTTACCATGTATCCTATTCACACTTAATATTTCCTATAGTAACTTCACCAACTGAGTGGTATTTTTATATATAACCTTGTTTCTATGGTCCAAAAACATCACTGTCTACTCATAAGAGAGATCAGTGTCCAGTTGTAACACCTCTTAATTCAGTACATGTGAGGGATCAGGTATGTATGTCCTCAAGAGGGATACCTGGAATGCATCATAAACTAGAGACATATTTGGTGTATGTTCCAGATGATAGGCCACTACTATTATGAGTTCATGTTTCTCAAAGGGACTAATATACCTTGGACTAAGCATCACTTTCTTTCCAAACCAAATTAATCTTTTCCATGGTGATATACAAAGGAAACAATTATCTCCAAATTCAAACTCCATGTTCCATTTATGGTTGTTGGAATAGTTATTATTATGAATCTGAGCAGATTTTATATATTGTTGGATGGATTGATCCTTTTCAATCATCTCTTGTACAATATCACGACCAAGTAGATTTTTTTTGACAACCTAATCCCAAAAATTTTGAGTTCCACATTGCTTCTCATAAAAAGCTTTGTATGGACCCATATGAATACTTGAGTGAGAAATATTTTTATATGATAACTTATTTAATATGATATGTTTATTCTATATTCCTTTGAATTGCATTGAGTAGGATTTTAGCATGTCCTTAATCATCAAAATAGTCATTTCAATTTTTTCATTAGTTTGGGGATGATAGGTCCTGATGAAATCTAATTTAGTTGTCAAATAATGTTGAATACTTATCAAGACTTTAGATATGAACCTTGGATGATGATAAAATTTTATCAAAAGTGGAACCCCATGCAGCCTTACCACTTACTTCACATATATCATGGAAAATATTTCAAGTGATAATTATTCCTGAATAACCATGAAGTGAGAAGTTTTGCCGATTCGATCCACCACAACCTATATCGTATTGTTTCCTTAATATTTCATTGAGAGACTAGTGAAAAAATACACAGTTATCTTATCAAATTTCCACATGGGTATTAGCAATGGTTTCATCATCCCTTTAGAAATTTTTTACTATGATTTAACTTTTTGATGTACTAAACGTTTTCAAATATAATGTAGAGAAAGGTGAGTTGTATGCTTTATTCAGTACATCGTTCTTTATCTCAAAACTAAGGCACAAAATCCTTGTTTCAAACTAAATTGCACCATCACCATTTATATAGAAGTCATGTATCTTACATTAATGATTTCACATTCTTTTGTTACTTTGTTTTATCCCTTTATACCTCCTTGATCTTATCTTGGATAGAATGTTGGGAAATCATTGGGGAAATATAGGACATATTTCTTCCCATTGTGATCTATAGATATTTCCTTTTCATTTTCATAATTATAGGGTCTTTCTCAATCTTCATCATGGATAAAGTATTGGGTTCTTTTCTACTAAGAGAATTAACTACCTTTTTCACAATTCTTAAATGATAATGAATAGAGAAATCATAGTCCTTGATTGTATCTAATAATATTATTTTACACATGTTGAGCTTCTTAAGTGTGAATATATACATTAGAATATTATGATTAATATATATGTCATACTTCTCTCCATATAGGTACCGCCGCCAGATCTTCAAGAAAAAATGTCACAGAATCTAGCTTCAAATCATCTGTCAAGTATATCTTCTAATGGATCTTCAAATATCATCAAGAATAGGATAAGACTTTATTATTATGCTGGATCACACAACCCAATAATTTCATTAATGAGTCAATATATATCATAAAACCTTATCCACTTATTAGTAGAGTGTTTATAGGTCAAATGAATATCCTCTTCTGGAGATCCTTTAAGCCTTACTCAAATTATTTATCTAGACATACATTATCCCTTTCCATGTTATACTAGTTATTTGGAAAGAAATCATAATAAATATATCAAAAAACATCAGTAGTACCTAGATAAGACATGAAAACCACAGATTTACATGACACTAGGGGGTTTGGTCCATTACTAAATTTTCTTTTTTAAAGGGTCCACAAAAATTCCCTCAGTTTTTTCACTAACCCCGAGAATTTCACTTTACACATCCAAAAGTCCTTCATTATGTACTTGGAATAAAATTTATCCTTCCTTAATGTCACCAATACAATCCTTATATATTTTAATTTTCCTCCTTAATCTTGGTGTAGTTGAGAATGTTGTTGATAAAAATTGCCAAAAAATTTCATGGTATTCTATAAAATCTATATTCATCAAATCTATGAGGATTAAAGGAGTATTAAAAAGTCCAAATGGCATCACTAAGAACACATAATGCTCATAAATTTTATATAAATTTGTCTTCTAAATATCATCCTTCTTAAAATTCAGTTAAGGATATCAAGAATGAGGACCTACCTTTTAAAAAACTAAGATCCTCAAAGTTGATCAAACAAGTCATAAATACTTGGAAGATGATACTTGTTCTTTATATTGTACTTTTTGAGCTCTCATTAACCGACACACAACCGCATTGATCCATACTTTATATTTATGAATAGTACTGGTGAACCCAAGGTAATTCACTAGGGTGTATGAACCCTTTGTCTAGATTCTCTTGTAGTTGCTTATTTAACTTCTCTAGTTTAATAGGGTCCATCCTATAGGAACATTTTAAGATATTAGTGGCTTCAGGTATAAGTTATATGGAAAACTCTACCTCAAGATATGGGGGAATCCATGTTAATGTTTGATAAATACATCACTATATTCCCTCACAATAGGAATTTCTTCAAGTTTGATGCTTTCCTTCGTTGAAACCATTTGGGCTAGGTATTCTTATTCACATGGTATCAATACCCACACCATTGAGGGATTTTTAAAAGGAGATTAATGATCATACTTGAATTTATATATGATCAAGTGATGTTATAGAATACAAAAAGATATTTCCTTTTCTTGATAGTTGATGTATCCTATATATAATGATAGCCAATATATGCCTAGTATATCGTTGAATTTCACCAAGTGAAGTATTACGAGACTCACTGGAAGAATCATTCCACATTTTCCAATAGGAAAACAGTTCAACACTTGGGTTTAAATGATGGGACAAATATCTAAACATAATTTCTCAATTGATATAACATTGAAACACTTCTTCATAACTAAAAATGTCTCATATAGATAGAGCCTTTAAAAGGAGAGTTTTTAAACCACAAAAGAATCTATCAGTTTTTAAAACAGAACCTAGAGAGTATCATAAAATAATTATCAAGTTGTATTTCATAAGATGTGATAGATTCATGTTCCTTTTATTTTAGCTCTTCAATTTTTCTCTCAATATTATTATGAAGATTTTGAGGGGAATAATTACTAATAAATATTTACTTAAAAATATTCCCACTCGGTTTCATCTATTTAACCCTTCACCTTGGTATTCTTTGTCAATAACCACTATTGATCAGTTTCTCTATTTAAACAATATACGACTAGATTCACCTTCTCCTTCTCAAAATATAGGATAATATAAAATAATGTGTCCATTGAGTTAACCCACTATTCTGTAACTTGTGGATAAAAAGATCCACTACATGTCAGTGGTTGTTTCCGCATAAAGGATTCAATGGCAACTGTCTCCCTCATAGGTGAGGGAAGACATTACACATGGTTTAGTTTGTTATTAATAGTCTGAGACAATTGGGTAAGTATTTCAATGAATATTTTAACTCCACCTCCCATGGAATTAGGGATATCATTTTAGAAATCATTGTATTGTCCCTCACATGGGTTTCTGGACTAGTTTCTCCTGGATCCCACAATCTTTTAAAATAGAAATGTTTTTGAAAAATCATAATAAAAAAAGTTAGGAATAAATAATATATTATTTTTTGAAATTAAATATATAGACATATCTTATGGGATACCAATTCTTATAATTTTTATGAAAATGATTTTTGGATGTTTACATATATTTTGTTTTATCCTAAGGTATTTCGCATACATTCTCTAATCATAATTCCAAAATTAACTAAACAATTATCTAATACCTACTATTGCATGCCTTCTTTTTCTTACATGACTATTAAATCATTTATAAGATAAACAACAAAACAGAGTTACAATCCATGACCCAGTTTTTTAGTTTCTTGAAAAAAGTAGGTCCATACATTAATTTTTCATGATAAAACATAAATATTTATTTAAAATCTTGTCATTAATCCTTCTAAAGATCATGTTATCCTTAGTACATATAGCCACCTAAGGATATACCTCAATAAAAGGGGTGATCAAAAATCAATGTAAGAGGATAAAAAGGGATATGAATCAATATAACATGAGTAAGAATAATAATAATCATAATCATAACATAACCATAGGATCATAATCAACATAATGAAGTAAACATTGGATAACGTCAGGGAATATGGAAATGCATAAAAATGAGACATCATGTCATAGTGTTCAAACACAACACTTAGTTGCAAACAATGATAACGTCATGTTAATACGTAACATATGTTTATAATCATAACATCATCATTATGAACAAATATATAATCATGTTCATGCATAATTCACATCATCTCATGAGATATATCACATGACCTGATGAATTGGAGGGTATATAATTCTAGGCCCACATGACACATCATAATATTTTTCATAAAAATGCATGCCACATAGAATGTAATACAGTCATATTCATGAATTAAACCATAGAAAAAATTGGGATTCATAATGATTTCGTCAATTATGATTTCATGAATAAATTAGGGGTTCCTAAATAGAATGGGTAAAACATATTTTTTATAAGAATCACCTTTCTTGGGTTATGAAAAAACATCTCTAGATGAGTCAAGATGTGGTCTGGAAAGAACAGTTCTTTCAAAAAAAATTATTTTTCATAAAACCAAATTGAAAACATATATATCCACAAAAATAAAAGGTAATAAAAATTAAATTACATTTAAGTAATGTTAAATGAATTTACATGCCATATTGTTTCATGGAAAATGAATAGACAAAAGAAACAGATTGGGTTGAAGAATCACATTACCTTATGTCTGAATGTGTTCTCCACTTGTACTTAATACCCTAGATAATAAAATTAGATTCATTAATTACTTAATATGGAACCTATTATACTTGTAATTGATTTGTTATAACTTTATGAAGTACATTTATGGAAATTTTATGAGTTATAGAGTTTTATTTTTTCGTTATGGGAGAGTTCATTTTCAGGGTTTCATGTCCGTCTTACATTTGTATAATTATAGAATTTATTATTAAATGTAAATAATTCTATAGAAGTGATATTATATGGTATAAATTCAAATAAAAATGTTTAAATGTTCTCTTTTATTATTTTATTTTACATTATGTGGATTATTCATTGGATATAACATTAATGATAAATGTTCAGTTAATTTTGGTAGTTTTTCTGACCACCAGGAACTAGTTTCATTTTAATGATAAATGTTTAGTTAATGGGTTCTTACATTAGTAATAAAACATTTATGACTCAAAAATTCATCTATTCAAGTTTTACAGTAAATTATCATATTTCACTGCTCACAAAAAAATAAAATATTTTAGAAAAATCATCAAAATTCACCGTAACTATTTTATGATATCTGGATTTGTAAAATTGATCCATTTATGAAAATAATTTTCTAGATATAATAAATTTATGTTTTAAATAAAAAAATAATTTATTAAAAAAATACTGATTTTAATATTATAATCAATTTTGTGGCTCTTTGAAAAGTTAAATGATGTCCCATAAAATTATCTTATAATTATAATAAAAAATAATATTAATTTTTAAATCTATTTTATGAAAATATAATTTCTTCTAAATAATTTATTAATTATAAAATTGAAAATAATCATTTCTATTTTACAAAATACCAACACGTAATTTATAATTTTTAAAACATTTATTTACTTCTGCAATGATATAGTTATATAATATTTTAATTTATAAAATATATAAATTTTATTAATACTCTAAAAGAGAGAGGTTACTATTATAACCACATAATTACTTTTCATAATTTTCATATTACTATTTCCATAGTCAGGTTACAATTCCATTGGTATAGATTACTGAATTTCTATAAATACCACTTATTTAATTCTTCATTTATAATAAAAATGTTTTTTATTAGTTTATATATGTGAAGTATTTTTTTATGAGATAATTCTGAGAATTAAATTACATTGATAAAATTTATGATTGTTACAAGCATTGAAGAAGGTACTAGGATGCATCTTCATGAAGAATGATATGGTCATAGATTATGTCTCATTCCAACTGATGTTTAATGAGAAAATTTTTCAAACTCATGATTTGGAGTTAGATATGGTATTTTTAAATTTAAGATATATAGAAATTATATTATTGGATAAAATATTGATATATATACTGATGATAAAAATTTAATGTATATATTCACTAAAAATATTTGAATTGTGTTATAAAAAATGGTCGGAATTGATTAGAGATTATGAATACTAAATACATTACCACCCAAAGAAATAGAACAAGGTGTTCTATTCTTTGGTTTAAAAATGATCATGTTATCCTATACTTGTTGAGGATAAAAAAAGTATGCAAACCATATGGATTTTTAAAGGTTTGGCCTATAATTATTGAAAGAAGAGGGGAAATGATATTTTTCTCAAATTAGTTTTCAACCATCTATCCATGTGAGGATTAAAGAGGAATTTAAGGAATATATGGAACTATGGAAAAAGGTCAAAAATTATGAAAAGTTCAACCTTGATTATGATGAAATTTTATGTTTTAGGAATTGTGTATGAATCCCATTAGTACTTGTATTGAAAAAGGTGTTATTGGGTGAACTTCATAGTTCATTATTATCCTTTAATCCTAGAGATATAAAATATTAGTTCTAGTGGGAAAATATAAAAAAATATTTTGAAGTATTTATCTTAGTGTTTTTTATTTTATAATTTTAAGGTCGATAGATAGAAGTTTAAGGTAATGTTACAACCATTACCCATACATAGATGGAAATGGGAAAACATCCCCATGGATTTTTTATTTAAAATTCCCAAAATTTCTAAAGGTCATAATGTTATTTTGGATGTAGTAAATAACCTTAAAGAGTGGTGAAACTTCATATCTATTAGATAATATTTCTATCTTGATTATATTTATAGAATAAAAATTAATGAAGCAGTAAAGTTTCATTGAGTACTACATTCTATTGTATTTTATTAGGATATGAGGTTTACATCATAGTTTATGGAAAGGTTTTCGATATAATCTTGATACAGAGTTTATTTTCAGTACATATCATCATTATCGATTAGATTTTAAATCTAACATATCTATTTGAATTCTAGAGTACATATTGAGATCATGATCTATTAATTTCAATGGTGTTTCAGATCAACACCTTCCTTAAGTAGATTTTTCTTAATGAAATATCTTTTACTAAACTATACATATGGATCCTTAGGAAGAACATTATAGAAAAAACTATAGAAATCCAATGTTTTTGGATAAATTTAGAGAAATAAAAAAATTGGGACCAGTTATAGATGAGGAAATGGTAGATAAATCCATAGCTATTCAATAGAATATCAAGGTTGCATCAAGAATATGGAGACATTATACATACAATTATCAGAAAAATATGAACTTTTATCTTAGTGTGAAGGTATTTCTAAGAATTTATCCATGGATGAAGTTTATGAGATCTGTAAATAAGACGATACTAATCCCCATATATATTATACTCTTCAATATTCTTAATTGAGTAGAGAAGATAGCATTTTATTTGACACTTCCAATGAACCACTCTCAAGATAGCGACGTGTTTCGTGTATCTCTCCTGAAAAAGTACATACTTGATCCATCACATGTGATGATCTCATAGGACATACTACAAGATAATGATATTTCCTATGAAGAACAACTAGTAGAAATATTGAATCATATAAATAATGTGATACGGAATTATACCACTCACATGTTTCAAGTTCTTGGGAGGAATCAGAAATTTCCCGAAGCTACATAGGAACTTAAAGATGTGGTGAATCCAATATATCTTCACTTTTTTGTATCAGAGTCAAGGGATTTAAAGGTAGACATTTTTTTAATTTTGTTATAATGTAACACTCCCATATTTTATGATATAATTGTCTTCAAATAAAATTTCTTCGATAGATTGTGATACACGCAACACCGAGTCTAGATAAATCATATTATAGTATACTATTATAACCCAATTGTTAGATTAGTATATATTAATAGGGATAACTAAAGAAATTTGGTCTATACATGTATAAAATGAATTCATTTTTTAACAATTAATTATAAATTAATATAAACATCATTTGAAGGATTGTGAGATGTTTTTCTAAAAAACGTTTTGATGAACACAATGTGTTTTTATATTAATAAATTAAATTAATCACTATTAGTGAATTATTTTAGTAAAATTTATTTATTATATATTCAATAAATTCTTTGAAAATTAATTTAATGTTTTTCTAGGAATGAGATAATTATATATATCCAATTTTATGCTTAAATTTTATTTTTCTAAAAAATTATTTTCATCATATTTTGAAAAATAGTTCTAAAATGAATTTCTAATGATTATATAAATTTAATCTTGAATAATAGAATCCATATTTTTGATTATGAGGATAAAATTTGATAATTATGTCACTTTTTGTTTTTTCTCAAAAATGAATAGTAAACATATTAAATTTTTGTGACCCTGATAAGGGTAAAATAAGAAAAATAGGGTTGAAACATTAGTACATGGCATTAAATTTTCTATAAAACTTTTCATTATCCTATTGTATGTGTGGTGTTTTGAATCCTCTATTAATTTGTATAATATATGGTCACTTGGAGACATATTTCTTTAATTATAACCTTTATACTAATTTAATAAAATAATAAATACAAAATTTCACCCTCTTGATAAAAATATCACTAAGATATTTACATAAGGATCAGAATATGATATTTCCAATTTTAAATGTTTATTTGAATGATAAATTAATTTTTTTATCATAATATTTTCGTTATATTTTTTATTAATTGAATAATTTCGTTTAATGATTATTCCATGGGAACATAGTATATATTAAACTATTAAAAATATAAAATAATTGATTTTAAAAATGTTAAAAGTTATATAATTTGGATTAATTATTTTGTTCCACGAGTTTTTCAGATAAATAAAACATTTTAGTAATGTTTTAAAGTATTATATTTGAATTTATCAATTATCATGTTGTCATTAAATTCAAATTCAATAAGTAGTTTCAAAAATGACATTAATATATTACATCCAAATAATATTTTATAAAATTATTTAAAAATCATAAGAATATAGAAAGTGGAAAATGTGGATAATATATGGTGAAAATGTTATACCTTCTCCACTTATGATCCATTTTTTTCTTATAAGTAATATTATAAGCCTTTAGAATTAAAAAATGTGCTAGTGTGGTTATGGATAAATTTGGTTAACCATGGGGTTAATAAAAATATTAAGGTTTCAAATGATAATAAAAACTATTTAAATTTAATTGGTTAATTATATCTATAACATGTAATCTATTTATTCAAATATATATCCATTCATAATATTTTTTTTTGAGATTTACTTAATTATATTTTAATATTTTTTGTAATTCCAAAATGTGTCTATTCTATCCCTTATAATAGGATACCCCTTATCTCTAATATTTACACAAAATTTAGCCATATAGATTGAAAAAACCCAATCCAACTCTATTATAAACATAAATATGTATAAAAAATATCCTTTACAAATTAAAATACTTTTTCAATTTTCTTTAAGAAAGGATGTAAAGGTGGTCTCCCAAAGAAGTGGTAATCAACTTATTAAACCTATTTCAATCTACATCATCATATAAATCAAATAAATTTATGATATTCATCATAAAATAATATATCGTGTATCTTAAGTACACTGAAATTTTATTATTATTATCGAACCACGATTATTAACCAACTTTTTCAATAAATGAGATGTGAAAGTATCACTCGTGCGTACGTGTGGACTATAGCATGCATATAATGATACAATTAAATTTCTATCAAAAAAATTCAAATATCGTTACTATAATGGGTTATATATATATATATGATATTTATAATATAATTATAATTCATTAATTATAATATTGTATCTAACTTCGTAACTTCCAATCTATTAGAAAATGAAAAATGTCCCTTATGCATATGTGTTGACTACCAACTCCACGAAGCAATGTGATTCATTTTTCAATTCCAATTTACATGGATGTAAATATGAATATATTTAACAAATATATATTATATTTATTATATGTCAATTTTTCTTTAAATGTCAACTAATATTTACCTCTTTTTAATTTCATCCGTCAAAAAGTTAAAACAACTTTCATGCATACATACAGTTTGTCATCTCCATGGACGGTGTAATTCATTTTCTATATATATAATTTATGGATTAATCTACATATATAACTAAGATATATCATATTTATATCATTATCAAAATTCTTGTTATGATATAATCATGATTAAATTATAAGTACTAAAACTACCAAACTGAAATTCTCATGAAAAAAATAGTTAACACCCAAAAACTATAATTTTATTAAGGAATTAGTAATAAAAGGGTTTTGAAATGTTATAAGGAGATCATATATGATATTATTATTATTTAAAATACTATTATATTTAATTATAAGAAATTTTAATTTTTTTAAATTATATTATATACATTTCATGTAAAGTGGAACATAAGGTAATGGGTATCTTGTGTCACTTTAACTTCCTTGAGAAATATGAAATATTCAATTATTATTTCCTTTGTGAGGTTCATATACTACCCATTTAACATGTTATATCGAGACTCCCATTATGTTCAGAATATTTATAATTTTATTTTATGTTAGTATTACATGGGTCTTACCAATAAAAATTTATCAATGTGGTATGGGATTTATGGTTCAATCCTATTTTCATCAGGATTTTCTATGACTAAAATTACATTGAGAAAATTATATGGTTGATTAATGAAAAAAATCATTTAATTTTAATATCCTTATTTTATATATAGTTAATAGATATTTTCCTACATGTTTTCTTACATTAATTACTCAATAGATCGCAATAATTATTTTAAGGAAACTGACTATGTTTTTTTAATCGCCCGAGAATCCTTTTTATTCCAAGTCCATTTTTTCTATGATTTTTTAAAAAAAGATTTAATAATATCTCGTGATTATTTAAAGTCATATTTATCCAATTTTAAATTTATATGAAAATATTTCCAGGGAAAATATCTATCATTTTCCGAATGATGTTCTTTTTGAGTTTTTTACAAAAGTGTGGAAGGAACATTTTCTTTAAACATATATAGAATTAATGAAATTTACTATTGTCATAAAAACTCAATGATTTGAATCTTACTTTTCATGTTTCCAAGGTTCATTTCAATGAAAATATTTTCTTTAATATTTTTGAAATTTTTATATTTTAAATATGTGATTTCAAAATTTAAAGTGCATTTTCCTCGAGAAATATTCTAAGTGATCTTTTAAAATAATTTTTCATCTAAGATAACGTAATTTAAAGATACCTAATATTTTCTTAGGATATGATCCAATGATACCATCCTTCTTCTTTCTTTGGATGGTTCATGATTATAATGACAATATTGTTATGAAACTCTTTCCTTTCCTATGAGTTTTTATATAATGAATTGATGATATTTTTATGAAACCCATTTCTTCTTCATGGGTTATTCCATGATCAAATGATTATGAATCCCATTTCTTTTTCATAGTTTATGATTTTATTATTGTTTTATGATATATCGACCCACTATTTTCTTATTTTTATTATGTGATGATTGGTCTGAGAATTATATAGCCCTCCAATGCATTGGGTAAATATGGATATATCATGAGATAAAAATGGCTGGAATCAGGTGAAATCATTTATGGTAAGGGAATCCATCCAAAATGATCATCATGGGAATGAACCATGACTAAAACGATTGAATCAGGAGTGAATCTAATTTACTATGATTATATTGGTATAAATACTAGACTACTATGTAAATAATTTTCTATTATTATGTGTGTGATATAAATCTAGGACTTATGTTAGTTTTATACACTCGTGAATCTTTTTCTTTGACTATATTATTATTCATGACTTATAACCTTCAATTATTTATACCATGAATCAAAATTATGATCTTTAATATACAAGGTATGGTTTCAAAATTTTAATCACTTATTCCCATACTAGTATTCTCATGTTATGTTTAACTGATCATTGTTATCTACCTTGATTAATCGTTTTGAGCCTAAGATCTCACCCTTTCTTATATTTCCTTTCCTGATATTATGAAGATGGGTTTTCTATATTCTTTCAATAATAATGGTGTTGGTTAAGAAGATCTTTGTGGGACATTATATAGATTTATTATGAGTAAGTTGATTATATATCTACGTTTCCAAAGGTACTAGACCAATATGATTTTAGAATGGATCATTATCTTATTTAATGAATATTTTTCTAATAATATAAAATATATATTTATTAAAATTTTGGGTCACTATACACACAAAAATATTAAAAAAATGTCAATACACATCCTAATGTATTATAGAATATAATTTTGGATGATGTTTCAAAACATTGTGTGAAACCCCTAAGATTGTTTACAAAATTTTATCTCTTCAATATCTATTTCAACTGAGATATGGAAAATAATCATGGATAACAAAAATAAGGGAAATTTTAATGGTTTTAAGGTATTATGATAATTTATTAACTCCACTTTGTGCATCAAGGGATTTAAAACATCAAAATTCACACTAGAATGAATGGTGATCAATATTTAAAAGGTATGAATTATTTTAATTGTTTTTCATAAATTTTTATTTTGGAATCATGATTAAACAAATTAGTATTTAGACTATATATGGGATATCATACAGAATATGATTAAAAATCATAGTTAAATTTCTAATAATGATATTGATTTAAGGATGTGTTTAGGTAATGTGTTTTCAAAATTATTATTTAGTTATATTTTATCAATGATATTGTAGTATATTTTAAATGTTATGAGGATCATGAATCTTTTATGGATTATTCTATTATAAGTTTTTTTTAAAATATTGAAACATTTTTGGGGTGGAATAGATACCTTTGAATAGTGATTTACTACAAAAGTGATATTTTAAGTACATTTTATTGAGAAATAAATAAACCCTTGGGTTAATATGTTCTTAATAAAAATAGTTAATTAAGACTATTAGATTTTGTTGAAAAAATAAGCTATATAGAAAATCTTAGATATTAAAAGGTTATTTGATTATGCTCATTATATTTTTGGGAATGTTATTGGATCAAGGTGAATAGTTAATATGGTTATAAAATAATTTTTTTCCATTTACAAGTATTTTTATTAATATTGTTAAAAAAAGACAACCCATAATCCATGAGATAACTTGATGCATCCATCAAGGCCACATGGCATGAAGAAGCAACTGATGGGTGATAAGGGTAAATCACCTACCACAAGCCTACTCAATATCCTATTTATTATGGAATTTTTCCTACTTAAACTATTTGATAAAAGGTGTATTTTTTAATTTTGGAACATATATATTATCATATAGATAACCATGGGATTGAAAATTATTTTTTTGATTAAGTGATTTATGTTTTTTTGGAATAATATCACTGTAATTTTTAGCAACATTATATGATTATGTTAATATAAAATTATGTTATTTCCTTTGATAAATAAAGGTTAAATTATATTTAAGAATCGTATATAATTTTAATGTGGCTTTATGGTGATTTAAGTTATTTATGAAAATGATTAGCATATTTTGGAAATTATATGAATGTAAAATATACATTTCTGGGAATGTGAATATATGAGTGACTAATTTTGATTGGAGACAAATTTAAAATTAATTCCAAAAGAATAAGTGATAAAATCCTTCTTATTTTTTTGGTTTTGAAACTTGGTTAAGAATATTTCTATGAATTTTAAGGAAATTTATTTGTTGAATATTCTATGTTTAATATTGATTGCTATTTTTTAGGATTTGGAAATTATTTTTTCCATTTCATCATATGAATGTTTATTCATTTTTTGGTATTATTTTACCTTGTTCTAACCATATGTTTCTTGTTTAATATATAAATAAAGGAGGAATAACATATTTTCCTATTATAGATTATATCATCCTTTTCAAGAAGATTTTAGTGCTTTAGGCATAAAAATCCATATTTAATACTGATAATTTTGAGTAATAGATGAGATTGTGGAGAAATTGGTTAAGGGATGAAATTATACTTTTCATGTAAGTATATTTCCTTAGGTTGTTATTCTAGATGTTAAATAGATTTCTTAACATTAGGAAATGGATATTGAAATAGAATAATTATCTAATTAAATTAATTTATGATGAATTTATGATATTTTTATATCTACATGGTTTTCAATTTATGGTTATTATCTTTATCATGATCATTCACTTTCTATTGATCAATGTTCTATGTCACTCTTCATCAATATTTTGACATTGTGTTCTCCATCCATGTCTATATTTTTTCTTCATACTAATGTTAAACTCTTTAGAAACCTAGTATGTGTAATATTAAATGACCTTAATATTTCCCATTCCAAAATTTCAATAGGAATTTTTATTAACCATTTTTATGATATGGGATTTTCACAAAGGTATGTGTAAATGTCAATCGCTTTGTTACTGAGATCAAGTTCAAATTATAAGAATTCCATTTCCAGAATGGGGGAGAATATAACAACCTCGGTAATATAAATATAAATTATTTTAATTTATTATTATTATTAATTAACTATATTTTATATATTTATATTCATTATAAGATTATTAGGTAATTTTTCATTCAAGAAGAAATAAGCTTTTTTTGATACCAACATAGGATTTCATGTATTATATTGTTTTATTTAAAAGCTCTATTCATAAATTATGGATATTAAATATGATTAAATGACCTTAATTTTTGGAATTAATTAATTCAAAATTACATTAGTATGAATTTTTTATAATTTTCTGAAAGGTTTCATTTTTCAAGAATAGGGAAAAATACAAATTTTCATTTGAAACGTTATTTCCTTTTCATGTATTTACAAAGTATAATTACATTTTAGATTAGTTTTAAAATTATACTTTTTATGTTTTATTATGAAAGCCCAATTATAGAATTTGGAATGAATTTTATGATTGAATTTGTTATAAAATCATTTTAATACTAAAAAAATTAATTTTTTGAAAAATTGTTTTTTGTCAAATTTTACTGGTTTTATTATAAATTTAATTCTAGCATGTCAGTGAATTTAATTTGATAAAATAGATTCTATATTTGGAATAAAAATAATTAATATTAGGTAATAATTCCAATACAATTTTGTTTCATATTTAATAGTAAAATTTATAGAAATTTGTTACCACAACTAATGTTAAAATAGGTTTAACTGTGGTTAAACTGAAGAACATAAGGGTTAGAATTTTTTAAATACATGTCTAAATAGTATTTTATGGCCATATTTTAAACCTATATCTTATATGATTCTAAAATGGTCCATTTTTTAGCCATTTGATCTGAGTAAAACATTAATATAATTTATTTTTAAAAAAAGACTAAGTGTTTCTTCTCCACCATTACTAAATGGAAACCCCCTCTCCTAAAATATCCACTATTCAAGAGCCTTTTTAATAAACAAATCCATACCCTATACTATTTATAGAATCCACCCATGACCTAGAGACCCTTTTTATACTAAAAATGTCCTTGGAAGACTTTAATTATAAACAAAAGTAGGTTGTTTGTGGAAGATGGCGATAAAGAATTAATGAAATGAAGCAGAATCAAGGTAGGAGTCACGTTATCTTAAAACAATATTTTAAATATATTAAATATTTATTTTATAAACATTTTACTTCCATTTCAATATTCATGAAATTTTCTATAGATATATTTATATGGACATAAATAAAAACAAATTACATTTCTATTTCTTTTCGATTTATTTCGAAGTCTTTCTAAAGGAATGTTTTTATGTACTTTATATGAATTGTTTTGAATTTATTTACCAAAAATAAAAAATAATGTCCAATTTTAACAAACATAGGATCAACGGTTTTTTCCACCATCGTAAACATTATTTGATATTTGTATTCCTTTACAATCTTTCATATATTATTCAAATAAAAACCCATTTTCCCTTTGAAATTGGTATTTTACAAGGAATATAAAAACTAGTCCAAAGAAAATATATCTTGCATTAATAAGAAATAAAATTTATAATAGTCAAATGGAACTCATTTTATAACTATCTATTTGGAAAAGAGGAATATACTCCATAGGGGGGGAATTTGAAAAAATGAGATTATCAAAACTCACCCCATTATTTTTGTGGCCATAGAAAATGGAGTTAGATTATTGAAATAAATTTTAAATAAAATAGTTCATGGATGAGAGTATATCAAGGAATTTGATCCATTGAGCAGTCATCTTCGAAGATAGGGGAATATTACCTGTTTTGGTAGCTTTCCCAACATAAGTGGAGTCACATTCCAGACATAAATAGTTATAAATTCTTTTTTTCACTATCAAACACATTAATCAAGTCAAGAATTTAATCATTAATTAATGAAACAATTCCATAGTATCTATAGAGTAATATCATTATGTCACCATTATAATATCTAAAGATAGCTCCAAAACTCACAAGGCCTCGATTCCATTATGATTCTCTATATGAGTTGAAATTTTTCCAACTAATAATCCCTGAATTCTAAAAGACATCATGAGTTCCTATAAAAGGATGATAATCTCCTAAAATATCAATGTTTTTTCAAATTTAAAAAATAAGTATATAATTATCTCATTGATTATGATGATTAAAGTTAGTATTCTGTAACACTATGATGGATTGAAAATGGATGATTTCATATTGAAGGAGAACTATTAATTGACCCACATGATCCTTCTATGCCAAGTGAAATGTATTAATTAATCACTCAAAAACTAAAAGGTTAATAATCTATTGAGTGTGACAAATCCTGGAGATTTATTTGAGATGGTCCTAGATAGATTCAGTTTAGTAATGATGAAAATAAAAATTGGCAATGATATACTTCCATAATATTGATGCAATGACATAGCTTAAAAGGATTTGATTCTAATATTCCTTATGTTGATGGAATATAATGAATATGGAGAAATATGAGATACCCACTGACTAAATATAATATTTTTTAGGGATCTTTGGAAATTATATCCATCAAATCAATGTACTTTTGGAAGGAACAATCAATTTTTAAAAGGTTACAATCCAAATTTGCTAATTTTTATGAGTTTCATTTCTATAATAAAACACATATGTGAGAATTCCATAAATCAGTAATTCCCAAATAAAAAATTCATCATGATATATGATTTTTTAATTATGTGAAACTAATTTGATCACATTAAGTAGAGTGCTAAGACTGTCTGTTTGATCTGTTATGGTGATTTTGGTATCAAACATTAAAGTATAGGATTCAAGAATGTCCACCATGGAAATACCTATCCAATTAGGAAAAACATTAATAGAGTAAATCTTGTTGACTAGGAAATGAGATTTCATAAAGATGATGGAGAAGATGGTTTTGAAGATAGGCCAGATAAAGGAGTCCACACAACTAATATATCTAGATTTCAATTTTCTAGGAAATTGTGACCTAAGGAATCTAAGAGAGTCTTATTTATCATTAAAAATCCTCTATATAAAATGATGCATAATATATTTATTGTTGATATAAAGTTATTAATTTCAATCCTCAGTGAACATGATTTTTATATTGGTTTAATATAATTTTAGCTAGGATTTATCATGAAAAGATATGAGAATTAAAGGGTTTATTCAAGATATGGAACTGGAGAATTATAAAAAAGTATGGGTGATCATGATAAAAAATATATGATGTGTGAGCCTAATACATAATAAAATATGGGTGAACCTGATTCAATTTATATGAAAAGTGATCCCAATATAACTATCCACGGGTGACGCACTTTCATTTACTTTTAAAAGCCTTCATAGATGTTTATAAAACCATTATAATGGTTTAAAAATATTTTAAAATCTATGTTACACCCCTATTTATGTTCTGTAACTAAATATATACATAATACTAAATGATGAAACAAAATTAGTTCGTTCTGATAAGAAAACAGCCAAAATTAATTTAAAACGATGATCAATAACTTTTATATAATGATTCATCCTCAACTAAATTATTTATAATATAATTTAAACTTCTTTAAGATCATTAATAAAATATCATAACAATTCTGTATATTTATCCACATTTTACATGAACATCCATTCATTTATATAAGAGAATCTATCATGAAAACTAAGAAAACAAACACTTGTGAACAATGAAATTAACCTCTAAAACTCATCAAAAATCCCATAAAAGAATTAAATAAAACCATATTGAATAAAATTAATGTATAAAAAGTTAATTCAACTACTTATTAATGAATATAATGTGATTATTAATGATATATAAGTGAATAAAGAATCTGAGAGATAAGGTAAGGGATATTCTAAAACCAAACTCTCTTTCATTAGGTTTTCCCTCTTTCACCACATTTTCAGTATTTATATTCCATTATTGTTCATTATATATCATGTATTCATCATTATCTTTTCATTTTTGGTATATAAATGTTACCAATATAGTTTTATGAAAAATGATAAGATTTTTCTAAAATAACTCTTCATTCAAAAAAAAAAATCTTTTAGTTATCATGTGAATGTTTCTTTTTCAATAAATATTGATAACATGAATCTTATTCAATTTTTATATTGGGGAATCAAAATTTTTGGAAATTATGTTTTCCAAAATTAAACCCTTTCCATTAAATGGGTTATTTTATGTCCCACATTGACATATGGTCTATGTGTCATTAATGATATTGTAAATGTTATGATGTGATAGGTGAACCCATAATTGTATACCGCAATGTAGATATTATGGTGTGATAGGTGAGAATATAATTATCTATAGTTCCGATGCATTGGGTAATATGATGTATCTCATGGGAAAAAATTGAAATATACATGAACATGATGCTAAAGTTTTTCACAACTATGTGTGGAAGTTGACCACTAAGACATGATGTTTCATTTTTATCCAGTGCCACATTCCATTCCATTATCTAATTCTTCCTCTCCTAATTATTATGATGATGTTATGATTATTCTCAACACATGTTATATTGTTTCATGTTCTTATATATACTCTTAATGAAATTTTCTCACACCCCTCTCTTTTATGTATATCCTCAGGTGATTACATGAACTAAAGAGAAATCAAGGGCCAATAAAAATCTATAAAAGAAGGAATTAAATAAATGGATTTCTTTTATTTTGTAAATTTTATGTATGATCATACTTTTTCCATGAAACTAAACCTTTCTATTATATCCATATAATTATTTTTTTAATAAAAATGATGTAATAATATTGTAAGAAAACGTAGCGTCACTATAGTTAGTATCAGAGCATGGTTTGTCTAATTTTTGTATTAATATTAGAGAACCTTAGTGAAAACCCATAGCATGAGACTAAGTATATGTAATAAAATATGAATATTTTCTAAACATAAGGATACCATAATATATGACTCTATAGTTAATTTTTAAAAGGGATAAATTATTAATGACTTGTTGACTTTTGTTTTGTTCTAACCTTTCCTATTTTAGAAAATGGTGGCATCCCGGAAAAACCATGCCATCAACACATGTGAGGGACAATACAACAATTTCATGAATGACATCCCCAATACATTGAGAGGTGGATTTCAAAATTTCATGTTTATTCTTAACCAGTTGTCTCGGGTTATATTCAGTAAATTGAATAATGTAGAATGACCTTGTTCACATAAGAGGGAGTAACTGGCTATCAAGTGACTTGTGTGGAAAATACCACCAATGTTTAGTGGATTTTCAGATCCACCAATCATGGAACAATGGTTCAACACAATAGAAAATAACTTTTTGTGATTAACTATTATTAGATAGAGAAGGTGGCACTATCCATTTACCATTTAGATGAAGAGGCCAATGAATGGTGGTATTTGATTAAGAACACCAAGACGAAGGAAGAAATTGAAGAGATTGAGTGGGAAGACTTTAAGATAATGTTTTTTAACATGCTTTTCCCCCAAAATCATCTAAAAAATATAGAGAGAGAATTCATAAGGCATATTCAAAAGGACGGAAAATCTATCCTGACCTATAAAGAAAATTTTTCATGGCTTACAAAGTACACTTTAGTTATTGATGTCAACAATGATAGAAGAATTGATATATTCTTTAGTGTATTAAAATCACACATTCAAAATGATCAAGAAATTCAAGACATTGGGAGTTATGAAGAAGTCATTTTATGTGCTCTAAAAATGGAGGAGTTTGGAGAATTTTTCCATGGATATAGTGATAAGATATGAAAGATAGAGATGCAATATAGAGGATCCAATTAAAAAGATAGAAATAAAACACAACCACCCACTTATCAAAAATTTGGTAGAAGCATCATGGTATCTACCTAAAAGGTATGGGGAAATTCTTCATGTGTGGGATGAAAGGACAATAATCTCATGAATTTTGAAAATATATGTGGAACCATGAAAATGTGTTGGAGGAAAAGAGAGAACCACCCAGGGTCAAATACATAAACTCTAGGGAGAAAGGGTACTATATATTATAGTGCACTAAACCTAGAGTCCTAGAGGGTAATCAGCATCAATATCCATCAAATCCAAAGGAACAAAGAAAGTTTTTTGCTATCACAGATTCTGAAGTGGAGTAAGAGAATGAATTCATACAAGGTAAACTTCATATTCACACAAGAATATAAAAAGTCTTAGTTTATTCTCTTTAAATGGATTACTTTTTATCTTGAAAGTTTTCTAAAACTATTCAATTGAATCCCTTAAACCATGAAGTAGATATATCTATAAAGACACCAAATAGTGCAATCATTTCATCCCAAGTGTTGGACTTTTCTCCTTTTGGAATATGTGGGAAGATTCTTCCAGTGAATCTCTTGATACTTCCCTTGGTGTAATTTGACTCTATAATGGGATTTGATTTGATATCATTATACAGAGAACATATAAAATGTCAGGGAAAGTAGATATATTTTCATATTCTTAACCATCCCGGGTTCCTCAACAAATTCAAGGAAGATCATGAATATACTCTGGAAAATCCTTCAATAGTGTGGGTGTTGATTCCCTTAGAAGAATAATACCTCTCTCAAATGGTTGAGTCAAAGGAATATATAAACCTATGGGAAATTCCCATTTTGAGGTAATGCATTAATGTATTTTCTGAAGAATTACCCAGACTTCCCTCGGATCGTGATGTAGAGTTCTCAATAGAACTCATACCTAGCGATACTCCTATCGCAAAGTTTCCATATAGGATGTTTCCAATTAAACTGGAGGAGTTAAATAAGAAGCTACAATAATTTAGACAAAGGGTTCATATTCCCTAGTGTATCACCTTGGGGTGTGCTTGTGATCATTGTCTATAAGAATGATGGATCAATGTGAATTTGTATTAATTATTAGGAATTCATTAAAATCATCATAAAGAACAAGTATCATCTTCCGTATATCGATGAATTATCTGATCCCATTTGGGGATATTATTACTTTTAAAAGGTGGATCTCTATTCTGTATATCATCAGATAAAGGTGAATATGAAAGATATTTAGAAGACTTCCTTCCGTACAGGGAATGGAACCTATGATTTTTTGGTGATTAAAATCAGACTTACTAATTCCCTGCAAATATTCATGGGTTTGATGAATAGAGTCTTTATACATTACCTTGAAAAAATTTTGGTAGTGTTTATTGTTGATATTCTTATATACTCCAAGATAAAATAGGAACATGAAGAATATCTAAGGCTTGTGTTGGAGACATTAAGGAATGATAAACTGTACACCAAGTTTAGAAAGTGTGAATTTTGGTTGCAGCAAGTCACATTATTGGGACATGTGATCACAATTGAGTGAATCTCTATGGACCCTTAAAAAATAAAGGTAATTGATGAATGGCCCAAACCCTCTAGTGTTATAAAAATATATAGTTTTCTTTTATTAGTTTTGTACTATCAATGTTTCTTGAGAACTTTTTCATGATTGTCAAGCCCAACAACTATGTTAACAAGGAATGGGGTAAAGTATGTATGTATGGAAGAGTATGAGTAAATATTAATGGAGTTAAAGAGAAGGCTGATCACTACACCTATACTCACATTACTAAAAATTGGAAAAAAAAATTTATATAAATTGATTCTTAAAAGAAATTCTTGGGATGTGTTCTCATGAAAAATGATAATGTGATAGCCTACTCGTCAAGACAGTTGATGACCCATGATACGAAATATCTAACGCATTATCTAGAGTTAGTAGATGTGATTTTTGACATGAAAATATGGTGGCACTACCTGTATAGTAAGAAGTGTGACATATATACCATACACTAGATACTAAATCATATATTCACTCAAAAGGATTTAAACATCTTCCCTAGGGCATGGATAGAGCTAATCAAAGACTATGATTGATTTATACTCTCTCATCCTGAAAAGGTGAAAAGGGTATCTGATGCTCTTAGTAGAAAAAAACCTACTACTTTATTCATGTAGCAGATTGAGAAAGACTCTATCTTCATGGATATGAAAATGATATATTTGAAAATCATAATGGAATGGAATTCATCCTACCTTTCCCAAATGATTTCCCAACCATCTGTCGAAGAAAAGATTAAGGAGGAATAAAGGATTGACCTAGATTTACAAAATAATGTTAATACAATAATGGAAAGGAAATGTAAAGGATCCTATATCAATGATACAGGTGTGATTTGGTTTGGAATGAGGCTCAATGTGCCTTAATCACCTGCGATAAAGAAGAAGATATTGGATAATGTACATATCTCAACATTCTCTATCCATCTAGGGAGTACCAAGATATACTCTGATCTATGAGAACACTTTTGGTGGGAAAACATAAAGAAGTATATTTTTGAGTATATCCCAAGTTTCTTGATATGTTAGCAAGTTAAACATGAGATATATAAGTCCAAAGGGATGATGAAACCATTTCTTATACCCATGTGGAAATGGGAAATTTTCACTATGGACATTGTCATGGGACTCCTGAATACACTGAATTAAATGATGTGATATGGGTTGTGGTGGAACAACTCACCAACACTGCCCATATTATCACAATTTGGTAAGATATTTTATTTGAAGAAACATGTCAAGATTTATGTGATGGAATTAATGAGACTGCATAGAGTTCCACTCCCAATTTTCTCTAATCATGATCTCAATTTCACATCTAAATTCTGGTTGAGTCTTCAACACTATTTCAGTACTAAATTTAATTTCAGCATGGGATATCACCCCTAAACTGATTGCTAATCAAAAATTACTATTCATGTGTTAGAAGATATTCTAAGAGCCTTATCTTTATAATTCAAAGGTGGATGGGATCAACATCTCCCATTGGTTGAGTTCTTATACAAAAGTTTCTTCCACTCAAGTATTCAGATGGCTCTATATGAAGCTCAATTTTGAAAATGATTTAGAACTCTAACATATTGGGATAAAGATGGTGAGATAAAACTACTTAGACCTGATATTGTTCAAGAGATGACATAAAAGGTTCAATCTATCCAAGAACATATCAAATATTCTTAGATTCAGTAAAGGAGATATGTTGAAAACCTTCTAAGGGACTTGGATTTCGATGTTATAGATAAATACATCCTTCTAATATCACCAGGGAAGAGAGTCATGCAGTTTGGAAAGAAAGGGAAGCTATACCCAAAGCACATTGTACCATTTGAGATCCTTGATTGCATAAGATATGTGGCCTATTATATTGAACATCCACCATGTATGGATCAAATTTAGGATTTGTTCCATGTATCTCTCTTGAGAAATTACATACCAGATCCCTCTCATGTACGGATCTTAGAAGTGGTATATCTTGAAGATGATCTCTCTTATGAAGAGTAGCTAGTAAAGATTATAGACTATAGATATAAGGATCTACACAAAAATAAATCTCACCTTGTCAAATTATTATGGAGGAACCATAAGTATGAAGAAGAAACTTTGGAATTGGAGGACATGATGAAGGATAAGTACGCTCACCTATTTATGAAAAATGAAATTTTGATGGTGAAATTTCAAAAGGGGGGAAGAACGTAATAGCCCAAACATTCATCAATGTAATTTCTCCCTTATTATAGTAATTCCATATAGTATAAATCAAACAAAATCACTTGTAGAACATAATAAAAATCATATAAAGGAACAATTTATTAAAATAAAGTATTTCTAAAAGTTAAGAAACCGATATTGATGAAATAGTAACTTGGAATTAGGAATGGTAATATGACCCTTTTGAATAGTGAACTAGCCAAATGAATAGTATCGTCACCCATGAAAGTATAAATAAAAATTAGGCATCTTATGAATGAAATAATGGTATAGTTATATCATAGTCTAAGTAAATAAATGTTTTAGAAATTATTAATTAAGTGTTAGAATTTTTGAAATTCATAAATATTTTAATAAATTTTTTTGATTAAATTATTAAATTAAAAGAAATTTTATTTTCATAAAATGTATTCATAAATTAATATTTTTATATATTATGATATTATTATAATTTTATGAGGCCATATGTAGTTATTTAAAGTGTTATAAAATTAGTTATAATTTTAAAATCTATATTTTCCAAGTAAATGATGATTTTAAATAAAAATTATATTAATAATATTTAGGAAATTATTTTCAATAATGGAATTAATTTTTTTATTATACACAATTAAAAATGGTTAGAGTGAATTTTTGAGATTTTTATAAAATAAATTATTTTTTAATAAATAGTTAAATATGCTAATTTACAATGAATGCTAAATACATGAATTTTGGAGCCATAGATGATATAAAGATGATGTAAGCACAAAATATCAAACTCTCCTTACTTATTTTAATATATTTGTAGAAAATTCTCAAAATATTCTTAGTCTTGATCCAAAATAATAAACTAATGAATATAATAATGAGAAAAGATCCATCTCCTCCACTATAAATACCACCCATAACACCCTCTTTTCCTCACACATCTAAAGCTTTGATCCTATCCCAAATTAAACCCAATACTCTTCCCTATCCCCTACCTCATGTCTATGATCTCTATGTCTCATAAAAATACTAAAACCTTTTCCCTAAGGAGGTGAAATTCAAGAGGTAAATTACTTATTCTTTTCTTTTAATTTCTTTTCAAGTTATTTTATGTTTATTCTCTCATAATCTACCATTATACAAATGTAAGGACAAATATTGTATATTACATATATTTGAATTATATAATTTTAAGGGAATATCCATAATTCAACACCTCCATAACTCTATTTTATTCATAAAATGAAATCGGCATCCGTGATCATTTTATTTACCAACAACATTGACAATGGACATTCATTTTCCTTTAATTCTTTCAAGGATGTTAATACAACCATTATAATTGTTGTAAAATATTTTAAAATTTAGTTTTCAACATTATTTATGTTCTAGACTAACATATATACATAATACTAAATGATAAAATGAAACATGTTCGTTGGGATCGAAAAAACTGCCAAAATTATTGTAAAATGATCATCATTAACTTTTATCTAATTATTGAATCTCATTCCATATAAAAATATCATTATAAGATCATTTAAACATATATAATATCATAAATAACATATGATAATAATTCTAAATATTATCCTCCTTTTACATAAACCACCATTCATGTATACAAGTTAACCGATCATGAAAACTAAGAAAACCAACACTCCTAAACTATGAAATTAAATAGTATAACTCATCTAAAAGACCATAAATAAACATAATAAAATCAAAATGAATAACATTTATGTATAAAAGGTTATTTATTTTTAAATTAATGAGTCTAATGTTATTATACAAGATATTAAAGTGAATAAATCATTTAAGCATAAGGTAAAGGGAATTCTTAAACCCAACTCTCTTTCTCTTGGTTTTCCCTCTTTCAACCCATTTTTAGTATAGATATTTCTTTATTTTTACTTATATATAATTTATTCATAATTATATTATCTTTTTTTTTAAATACATGATACCAATATGGGTTTATAAAAAATGAATGTTTTTCTAAAAGAACTCTTTAAAAAAATCCATATTTTTCTTCTCATGTGAATGTTTCTTATTCAATTAATATTGATAATAAGAATATTATTCCCTTTTAATATTAGGAAATTCAAAGCTTATGAATGTAATATTTATGAAATTAAACAGATAACTCTTTATGGGTTATTTTATATCATAAGTTGTTGTACATTCTATGTGGAATTCGTGATAATATAAATGTTATGATGTGAAGGGTGCACCCAGAATTATATTGTGAAATGTAAATGTTATGATGTGATAGGTGCGCCTATAATTATATAACAATCCAATGCATTGAGTAATTTAATTTATCTCATGATAAAAATATTAATACGTATGAACATGATGCTATATTTGTTCACAACTATGGGTGGTAGTTGACCACTAAGATGTGATGTTTTATTTTTATGCATTTCCATATTCTATGCCTTTTTCTAATGCTTCCACTCATGATTATGATGATGATGTTATGATTATTCTCACACCATTTTATATTACTTAATTTTCTTATATATCCTCTTATTGGGATTTTAGGTCACCCATTTCTTTTATGTATATCCTCATGTGATTACTTGTACTAAGGAGAACTTGAGGTCAAATAAGAAGCTATAGAAGAAGGAATTAAATAAATGTTTATATTTCATTTTTTAAATTATATATAAGGTCCTAATTTTTTCCCAATAAACTAAACCATTGTATACTATTCATGTAATAATTTTTATAATTAAAATGATGTAATATAAATGTAAGAAAAATATGGGTCCCTATATTAAAATTTTTATGTTCTGGAAAAAATGGATATTGAGTAAAAGTGTCAACTTTATAATATTTGGGTTTTTTATATAATATTTATGACCAAATTTTCTAAATACCTAAGACAAAATGATCTTTATGAATGCAAAAAAGTTAGTTATAGTCTAAACACACTATATTATGTAATATTTTAGGTTGGTACCTTATAATAATATATATCCATTGTTGTCTCCTAGGGTTATTTTTAGGATTATTTTGAGAATTTTTACATCATCAATAATTTCCCCGAGACCATACATATATTCTAAAAGAATAATAAAGTGATCCAAAAATGAATCAAAAATATCATTTGGGATCATTATTGAATATTCCTAATTATCCCACAAGTTTTGAATCATTTATACCCAGAAACGTTTAATCACATTCAAGGATATTTTGATGATTTTACCACATTACATGAGATTTAATAGATGGAATCCCTTTTGTATTGATAAGGTATTCCAATGATCCCTATAAAGCATTGATTTATTTTTCATATGTATGAAACTTTTTGGGATATATATCTATTAATTCACTACTATCCATAATTGTTGATATTCTATACATTACATCCATATTCACATCTATTCCTATTGAATAAAAATAATATTTCACTCGATTTTCCCATACTTGGATGTTAATACCTTTAAAAATAGGTATTTACTTATTATTGAACACTACCACCATCATGACATAGAGAGAGATATAAATTACATATAAACCCTTACCTTTGATACAACATTTTGGTCCCCTACAAGGTATAAACACTAATACAGGATGGTTAATCAAGGTGTGTTTATTAAAATATTCCCTCATCAACGATCATTTTCTATATTTATAATTAATATTCTATATTGTTTACCCATAGGAACATTTTAGTGAAAATATTTGACACATTATGTTTTTTTGGTTCACCAAAATTGGCTAATATAGGGGAATTCATGAAAATTCTCTTGTACACAAGAGAATATTAAGGTAAATACTTTTTATTAAAAGTTCAGAGTGATCACACTAGACTTCTTCGTTTACAACTGTGCACAACTAGAAATCTCACGACTCTCCCCAAATAGTGGAATCCATTGATTTTTATGTTTTATATTCTATTCATATTTAAAAATAAGGAAAATACATGAATAATGGTTTTTTAAATAGGTTCTAATTCCTTCTATTTAAATGTATTCAAAAAATCTTTCCTAGTAATTGAACTACTAGAACAATTCCTTATTCCACTTCAACATTTTTCTAATGGGAGGACACTTGGGATCATCCTCTCAGTAGTGATCAGTTTTTATTTATATTTCTATAATAAATAATCTTATTTTATCTCTCATAATAAGGAATTATTCCTCGTTAATCTCTCTAAAAAATGAATTATCGGTCTTCTTATAATAATAATAAGTAGTAAGCTTTTGTGTTGAGAGAGGCTTCACCCTTTTTTGTTTCACCTACAATACTTTTCTTTTCCATTTAAATTTTTCAAAATATATCTCATTGATATGTGAGATAGAATTTTCAATAAAAAAACATCGTTATATTCTATATATATCCAATTCCCTTCAACTACTCTAAAGTATTAGAATATAATCTCCATCATGATATTTATAGAGATTATGCATTGAATCAAATATGGTGCTTCGTTCTCTGCAAGATCCATGTCATAACATCCCTTTTTAAAATGAAATGTTTCATGATCAAAATAAAAAACAATATCTAATAAAATATAAAATTTTAACTTTACGAATTGATTAAATCTAAAAACCATGATGTTTTGATTAGTTAAGATCATTACACACATCGCATGAAATTATCTCATTGAAAATACCATTTCATTTTCAACCAGCACATGATGAATAATATGACTTTGAAAGTCATATAAAGTCTCAATGTATTTTAGTTCCCTAAGTCATACACTCTTTCCTGAGGTCATATGGAGTCCTAGAGTCATAAAATGGAACAAATTCTCTCACTACCTTTTGATGTCATACAAAAAATCCATACACTCCATGAATTCCTATGGTGTAATTCATAATATTATTAGAGTCATATTCTAGGAGTTATAAAAAAATCCTCACCATTTCATTTAAAATTATTATTATTCCACAAATTATTATACTTCACAATCAAATTCATATTATATAATAAAGTCATACGAACCTCATTAAAGTTATATGTTCCACCTATGGAAAATTTATAACCAACTCAAATGTCATATTAATAAATAATTAATGTCCCTAAAGTCATAAAATATTCAAATACTAATGTTTTAAAAGAAATATGATGTCAGAGTTATACATTTCTAGGAAGTCTTACACTGGGTACATTACCAAAAAAATTTAACAACTATAAAAAAAATAAATTTTCCAAAACTAATTAAAACTACAACAGAGCTGATCCAAACCACTCGTAGCCTTCAACAAATGAACTCCACAAAACTAAATATTACACATTTATGATTCTTTCCACATCATTATCAATACACGCAACCCAAAAATCACACATTGGGTATTTTTTCTAACATGAATAACATGTTTAATCTTAGAGAAACCATGAGGAATGAAGTGTTGTTTGAAATAATCATTCAAGATATACAAAATAAAAAAAATTCCAAGAAATTTTATATTAATTAAATCAAATAATTTTATTAATATACAATTAATTAACTTATTGTATCAATAATTCAATGTGATCTTGAGTTGAAAAAATTTTAATAATGAAGTTCCTGAAAAAAACTATAGTAATTACTTTCAAGTATACTAAACATGTATCTTATAAATATTACAATTATCTTTTTGGTTATTCTTGTTTTGAGAAAGTTTAAGGATGGATAACTTAAAAAGGGTTTACTTGTCCTCGTGAGTAAAAATAAAGGTATCAAATATGAAATGAAGAAGATGT
This sequence comes from Viscum album, assembly GCA_963277665.1. Lineage (NCBI taxonomy): Eukaryota > Viridiplantae > Streptophyta > Magnoliopsida > Santalales > Viscaceae > Viscum > Viscum album. The sequence goes on from OY728129.1 coordinate 1,059,817,374, forward strand.
AAAAGAATAAATTAAAAGGAAAGGTATCTTAAATTCTAAAATTCAATGTTTTAAACTTAAAAAAGAGACATATCTCTAATGAATGTCCAATGTTGAAAAATGTTAAGGTAGGTTAAAAGTAAAAGGAGAAGAATAATAAAAAATATTTGGAGTTGTACAAAAGATTCATATTCTAGTAAAGAATCAGTAATAGAAAATGAATGGGTAATATTTAGTTATACAAAAATGTTTCTTTATCTCATTTTTAATCATCTAATTAAATTAATTTTGGTGGAAATAATAATAAAGATATAATTTTTTTCATATGTAACATGGATAAATAAATTTGTTCTAATTCTGATTTTCATTCCTCTTCAAATTCAAGAAATCACAAAAATCACTATTGGGGAAATTAATGAAATTTGTGAAAAATATTATGAATAAATTAAAAACCATTATAAAAAGTATATGATATTTAGTAGGAACTATAATAATGTTACTAAAGAAAAGAAGTATTTTTATTTAATGTTTTAAAAGTTTAATAATGTTGATTCTAAAATATCAAATCTTATAGAAGAGATTGAAAATCTAAAAGGTTTTATTTCTAAGAATGATGGGGAATAAAAAACGAAATTTAATTCTTTGTTTGATAATTTATCAAAACATAAGAAATAGAGTAATAGTGTTCAAACTTTATCATTCAAGTACAAAGAATAAAATCTTTGATGATCTTGAATTTTTTTTAAAAATAAATTTTGAATCTTAAAGTTGAAATTGAAAATTTGAAAGAAATATTTTTTAGATCTAATTTTGGAAGTTAATATCTAGTTGAATTCATGAAATTAAATAAAATTTTAAGATAAAATTCTCATAAATTTTTTTTTTTTTAAATGCAAGATTAAAAAAATTAAAAACATTTGTTTAAAAGAAAAAACTAATGGTATTACATATTTTAAGTTTTATGGTCATTATTCTAATGACTTCACTACAAGGTTTGTTCAATAATTGTTTCAAAAAAACATTTTTATTTGAAAATAAATTTTTAGAGTTAAACATGTAAATACCATTTGTCTTATGTTCATAAAGTTTAATTATCAACTCTAATTAGATCTATGAAAGTCTATATGTAAAGTTAAATATATTTCTATTATTATTATGGAAAAAATTTGTACCCATGACATTTTTTCATTTGGTATGTTGGGAAGCACATGAAACTAATTTACATTTATTTTGGATAGTGGGTATGAAAAAACTTTTTAATTTTTTTTACAGTCATGTGTGATTACTATTGGTTAATTTTAATTATTTTTATATCAATTTAATCATTTTTTATTATTTTGACATGTTTTGTGATTACTTGTGGATTTCAAGGTATTATATAAGATGAGATCTCACTATTTTATTCTACAAAAGTTTTTATTCATTGTTCACTACATTATTTATCAATGAAAAGATAAGTGACCTTTATGGGGAATATTTAATTTCTTATTCTAAAATTTTTTAAGATTTATTACTTATTTTTAATGTTAATCTCTTGTTAAAATGTACAAATTGAGGATTTCTTTTTTAAACATTAATATAATTTTAAATCACTTTTAAACATGTTAAGATATGTTTGTTTTATTTTATCTAAAACAAGCTTGAATCTATTTAAACATTCTCAATTATATATGTTTGAGTATGTGGTTTTGGTTTCTCTACTTCTTCATCATGAATTATTCTTTAATTTTAATTTTTATATTATGGGTAGTATATAAATATTTCTTCAATCTGTTTTAGGGGGGAATATTTCTTTTGAGATAACATAGTTGGTGATAAATTTTTTTATTTACCAATTAAACTCTTTCAAAAAATGATATAGTTTTTTTACAATAGGATAATAATTGTTGAATTTTTATATAGGGTGAGACTTTTATAAATCCTTACTACTTCATATATTTTTACAGAAAGGGGGAGAACTGTTTGAGTTATTTAGTTTACATAATTGAACCTTTATTTTAAAATGTTTTTTTAAATAATTTCCAAAATGGAGAGTGAATATTGTGGATATATGTTCAATTTTGTAATTATAAAAATAGTAAATATTTTTTGGTGAATCATTTTGAAAATATTTTATTTATATTTATATAATTAAAAATACCATACTTTATTATATCCCTTACATTTTTCTTTGATACTATTACTAATTATAGAACGTTGATTTTTATTTAACATCTATTTGTTATTCCTATTCTGATTACATTGTTTATTTTGATTCTATGAAGAAAAATTATTATGTTCATATTGTCATATTTTTACCAAGTAAAATTACTTATGAGTAGATCAAATTTCTTTTGAGAATATTAGAAAGTTTTATTTCATTGAATATATTATAAACTTGAAAAAATTATTTTAATGTTCTATTTTTTCTATGTAAAATATTTTATGTGATAGAAAAAGACTTATAAGGTTTAAATTATTATGAATTTCTATTAAAGATTTGTTCCTTTTAAAATTATTACACCATGTAGTAGAAGTATTATACTGATAGGAATTTTTCAAAGTCACGTGTCTTTATGAAATAAAAAGTCTCATAAAATCATATGTTTTAGGGTATGAAATTCTTACACAAAGAATAAAATTCATACATAAATGTAAATTATTATTAAATGAGAGTCTTAAATGAATTTTAAGTTAAGACATATGTGTTTTCACTTATTATTTTTTGGGAGATTTATTTTAAAAAAATTATCTCTTTTGTTTAACATTTATTGATATTTTGACAAATATTAAAAAATTAAAAATTATATTTCAAAATCGATATAATACTAAAGGAGATTATTTTTAATGAATTATGGAAATTTTTAAATAATTCATTAGTGACTATATTTAATTATTTTTTTCCATTTAAAATTTTTATTTCTTAATCTAACATGTTTATCATTATATAGGTTATTTATATCTTCATACAGTATCAAGGTAATTGAAAGAAAAATTCATGTTAGTATTATTATTCACTATTTATGATGAAGGATCATTAAATTCAAAGTAAAAAATAGTCATTGTTATTTTCTCTATGTGATGGAAAAAGTAACCCTCTTTGTATAAGAAGAATGGAATGGATTTGTTTATTCTATAATACCAAATAGTTAAAATCTAAGTCATGTAGATTTATTGTCTAGACTCCTTTGAAGAAATAATAATATAATTATTGTGTTGAATCATTAATCATTTTTAATGGTAGGGAAGAATATTTTTACCCCATTACATCTGATCAAAACATCCAGTTTATCATTTTCATTTTTTTCTGGAAGTTTTTTCAACTTTGTAACACCTTGTTGTTGATAGAGCACTTTAAATTCACCCTAAAGTTCTTCCTACCATATCAAAAGGTAGTTAGAAATGGTATTTGATTTATCCTATTAAAAATTACTAGGTTAGGGTCACTCCTTTAGATATAATAATTTATGTATTCTCTCATAAAAAGTATTGTTATGTTTGGGTATGGTCTTTAAAAAAATCCTAGTGAATAATCAATCCGATCAAAATATCATTTTAGGGATTACAATGTAAGTAAAAGTTTGTTTTTAACTATAACCTACAAAAAAAAATTGTTGAAAATGGATATATATTATCATAGGTTGGAGTGTAGAGAGTATACATATTACTATTTGGATCTAAACTTCTATAAATTAGTATGTTCATCCTTACTCTATTTCAACATACACTCTTTGTAATCCTACATCACTTTTTATTTTATGATTAATTTTAAAATCTTAATAATCTATGAAATTCAGTAATATATTTTTATTTAACTCTGAATTTATAATATTGACAATTCACCCCTCTCATTTGCATATATTTTTATCATTTTATGTGGAACCTAAGATAATATCATTTCCAATTTTTTTGGTTTTTGATATTAGAAATGAAAAAATAATGTATTTTCACTACATGTATAACCAAAATGTAATGTTATAATTCACAAACATAATAGACCATGTTCTATGAGTCCTAATTTTCTCGGATAATTTATTCATTTCATCTATAGATAGGGTAAGATGAACATTTATTAAATCATTCCCAAATTTAATATACTCATGATCAATTTTGTTCCATTAAGAATGGTCTATCGAGTGATGATGTTTCCAATATAGAATTATTGTATCTACATAACATTTTAATTTACATATATTATCCTCACTTCAATATTGGTATTTAATACATATAATGATTGGAAAGTATTATAAATCATTCAAAAGAGTTTATTCATATTCCTTGAATTAAGTTGCACTACACTTTGGGTATTTTATAGGATATTCATGGTCTTTAAAAAATATATAATCATTTAGTCAAGAATTCATTATTTTATAGATCATACTCGCTGTTTATATAATTTAGTCATTATAATTTTTTTGAATATTATGGTCACTAACTCATGGAAAAACAACATACAATAGAGAAATTGGTTTTCAAAAGCCAGTTTCCCTCAATCCATTTCAGGACTTCAAATTATCTAGCTTTAGTATAGCTGATGATGTTATATATTTTATAAAACAAGTATTCAATGTCATATTTTCATGACAATTTAACTTCTAAAACAACCCTGTAAAATCATGAAGGTATCATTTAACTATCATTATAATTTCTTTGATATAATCTAAATCATCATTTATAGTTTTAATTGTATCATATAATCCACAAACCATAGTGTTATCCCATTATATTGCTACATTTTGTTTTTCCTTATATTTATCCCTCAATTTATGACATTTTTCTCTCCAATATAATATCTAGTGTTCTTCAGAATCACCTAGAAAAATTAAACTTGTATTTAAATATTATAAAGATGAAAAATGATTTGATAAAGTTTATTACCACAACATAGTGAATAGAATTTTCCATGAGATGTTTCCCTAAGAAAAACAGGGTGAAGTAACTTAGGAATTATGGATATTGTGGTCAATGTGGTAGAGTTTTAGGGAATAAAAACAAAGTATAAAATAAGAATATGAGGGATATCATGCCATGGAGGACACCATGGTGTCTTTTATAATCACTATAAAAAATAGGATGCACTATGGAATTTTGAATTTCATAGAAGAATAATGTAAGGATAATTGAGTTAAGAAGCTAGAGAACCCCTATTTTGTAGTCCTAGGAATATTGAATATTATTATTATAAAGCTAATGTGGAACAAAATCCAAATGATCATGGTCCTAGAAATTTAGAAGTGTGTTTTATCTATGAATTTTTTTGTTGTGGGGTTATCACTATGTTATGCCATATTTAGTAGATTTATAAAAGAGTTGACATGATATGTTTTTCATGAATGAGAATAAGTTATATTATACATATCATGGAGGTACCTATGGAGGTAGGTTCTATTCTATGGGGGTGATGACCACACCTTGGAGGAGTTGAGTCAGTTTATTCTCAGGTTTAAAGTTCATATCTTTATGGAGCATGATCTTGGAATGGGATAGGATATCTTGAATATGAATTATTTGAGATATGTGGATCTGTTTGAAAAGATAATAAAGAATATTTAGAGGAAGTATTTTCTAATCATACACATGAATTATTAGAGAAATTTTATCAAGAAAATGAGAAGAATTTATCTTGGATATAGAGAAAAGTAAATTATAGATTTATTGTGATATTTATCTCTATAAATGAAGGGAGTCATATACTATAAAAAATAATTGGGATTGAGACTAATCTATTATATCTGATATTGATAGATAAATTACATATTTATGTTTTATATAACAGAATAAAGCACTAGAAATAATTTAAGAACTTTCCAAATAATTAATATGGGGTTTCTATGATAACTCAGGGAAAGGTGATTTTTATCATGTGTTGTTCATAGAAAGATGAGCAGTGTGGAGATCATGAGAAACAATCTATACTTAGTCCATTTAAAACAGTGAGGTTTTTCTTCTTTATATTATGTGGTAGAGTGGTAATAAATTTTTATTTCATCTTCTTCTTCAAATTATCTTCCTTATCCATGGTACAAAACACAACAAAAAAACATAATTCACCCTCAAAATATGAATCATATAAATATAGAAAAAAAAATAAATCCAATAAAAGGAACCCAAGATATAAATCAAATTTTTATTATAAAAAAGTGATTAAAATTGGAGGTATCTTAATAGTGGATGAATTATGGTATGTAATTTTCCTAACATAAACATTTTTTCCTTAAACTCTCAAAACCCTAGAAAATCTTGACATTATAATTAGTCAGGCCACCCTCTACATCTTCCTTCAAGAATAATCAAATTATTACCTCTCTATTATATAAATATTTAAACATACTAGTCCAAAATTCTTAACCCACCCACACACACACATCAATTATGTATTGAATAATTTTTCAACACAAGAAACATATATTTTACTTGATTTACTCAAAACATGAATCATACAAGGAACATTCATTCGATAATTTGTCAAAAAAACTAGAATCCCCTAAACTCGTTTTTTGGTTGTGAGATTAGGATGGGACTAGGTTCACTACCCTAATAACTCTATAATTTTACTCAATATAATACTTCCATAATACATATAACTTTACACAACTAATAATTCTATAATTTATATCTCTATAACTATAAAATTCCACTTTTGTGTATCCTAGATAAATTCTCCTTATTTACCCTATCAAACATCTCCAATAATTCATGACTATGATAATATATTTTTCCACTAAATATTCTTCAAAACTAAATCAATATCATCCAAATATATTCTATAATTCTAAGATAATATATAATATATAGTTTTCAAATTCTCCTCTAAACATATAGGAACATTAAGATAGATAGTATATTGAATCAATTCCTCCATGAGATAGTTATCACTAATACAACATGTAACCTACCTCGAGAATAATCTCTATGGAATAGATCTTATATATTCTACTCTTTCTCACAAAAAAATGTTCTCTTAAAACCTACATAAATATTCTAACCATAGGCAAACACAGGGATAACAATGAAATAACACTCCATTAGAAAAAATATCCATTCGAAATTCATTACACACTAATCACGCTTCTCATGTTATACTTCATATTAAGAATCGCAACACTCAACCTTCCTTATACCATGATGTAGAGGTTTTCTAGATTCCCAGATATGCTATACTTATACAATTTCCCTATGGAATTCAAAAACTCCCATAGTGGGCCTAATAATTTCTAAAATATATTCTAAAACTACAACATGGTGTCTCCTACAATAATGTTACCACCTTGACAACATATTCCAAAATACATTTGTTTGCACTCCCCATTTTTCACAGTAAAACTTCTAATGTAAAACACCACTCACCATGGAATGAGGAAAAATTAATACTCATTTTGAAAAGGTATATTGTATCCTCTAAATGTCAATATTAATTAATTGGTATCGTACTTCTAGTTATTTTTCGACAACCACAGTAATGGTCTTATGTTCCATGATGTGATTGATCCACTACAATCCTACTAGATATTTTACATAATTCCATGGACTTAATCTGGAATCTGTATCTTATTGGATAACCCTTTATAAATTCTAGTTATTCTTTTCATTGGCGTTATTAACCCAAAATCCAACACTAACACCATAAAGTGTGACATTAGATTATATAAATTCAGTACTTCTGAAACACTATCTTCTCTTTTGGACTTTTTCAGAGCCATTTCTTGATAAAATCATCTTCTCTTATCAGAATAATGTTTTAAACAACACTTCCACCATCAAATAAAAGTCCAATCCATTAATTTTGTCAATAATAAATCCACCAATGTGTTTCCAATCAACCTAGAACTTCAAAATCACCATTAGAAATCAAAAAGTATCCCCCTTTGGTTTTTTTGACAACACTGTCATGAATCAAAGAAACATCATGTCATTATGATATACACTAATCCCCATTTCTACCCTTATTTTAAGGAGTGGTTAGATTCAACGATTTTTTATTATTCATACTCCCACCTTTGACATAAAATGATTTAAAACACTTGTTATTATGAACTAAAATCTTTAAACATTACCCCAGTCTTCATTATGTTAAACATCAAAAGCTACAAATTTTATTTCTCTTGATTAATTCATTGGGGGCCCTACATGAAACTACTTTTTATTGTTTAACTATAATTCTCCTCCTTCATCCCTGATGAGCATAAATGATTCATAAATTGATCTTATCGCCCTTTTTTAATATATCTTGTGCATCATATTAGATAGAATCAGATACCCCCATTTTTAATATACATTATTACTCCCAAAATTTCTAGCTCAAGTGAGAGATACCACATGTCAAATACAACATCATATTTCTCTTTTAATCATCATAAACTTCTGAATTGTGGTGTATTCCAAAATAATTTAAAGGATTGAAATTACCCCTAATCAGTGATCAATTAACATGAACTATGAGTCTACTGAGTTGGAACCCAATGTAGAAAAAAAGAGATTAAAATAAGAACAACATTATTATCCATTGCACTCACCTATCTCCAAAAATAAATATATATTCACACTTTCCAACATATACAAAAGAAATCCTCCTATGAACACATAAAAATTTTCAAAAACCCACTAGAGATAAAACATGAATTAAATATTATGTGAGTCATAATTTATTTCATCATTAAATACCAACTTCAGACACCAAACCTGATACCAATTTTTAAAAATGATACTAATGGTTAATGAAAAATTATTTTTTATCCTCTTAGTGATTTGGTTATTTTTTGGGGTATCAAATTTGTATCTTTATATATAAACTCCCCTTGAATTACTTACTTTGATCACTGAATATGAAAAAATAATCCATCAAAAAATTCATAAATTTATGTAATAATTTTATATCCTTATATAGTCTAATGATATTAAATTTTAAATTAATTGTTGGATTAAGAAAAATAAATCATGAAAACATTTTTATGGATGAAAGTATTTAGGATTTCATTTTATATCTTCGAGTATTAATTCCAATAGATAAAATGTGATCTTGACACAACCTCCTCAATTGGATGTTCATACCAATTGTGATACCAATTGCTGATAACACTTCACATTTGATAATCTGCATTTTAAAACCCCTTTTCAACATATCACCCCAAAAACCAATAGAATTTCAATAAAATTAGAAACTTTATAAATACATGGGGACAAAGGATTCTTCCCCATTCCTTAAGTTAAGGTAGATTATGTGCCACTATAGACCACCAATTTTAATTTATCCTTCAATTTTGAGTATATCTTCATATCTTAATCAGTTTTGATGGAATTAAATTACTTTTCAACTTACATGGGATTATTCATTTCTTCATTTCCAAAAAAAATTATTTTCTTTAGGCACTCCTAAAAATATGAATTTCTTAACAAATCACAGGTTGGTATTTTATTTTCCAAACCAACTTTTTTCCATATTATTACCTGCAAGAATTATTATATTTTTAAATATATACTTTTTGTAGTGACACTAATATCATAAAAAAATTTATAGTTTCATCAATGTATATAGTTCTTTCATGTTTCTAAATATCCTTGTTGTCTTTCTAATAAAATATTTATCCACCAAGATATTTATATCTCTTCCTCACACTAATTTTATAGTGATGATATTCTTTAACTAGCACCTAAAAACTACTTTTTCTGGGGAGTATATTTATCATTGAATGAAATTCAGTTTCCTCTATTCATTCCAACTGAAATTCTGTTGGGATTTACATTATATTCATTATTATTAAAGTAATAATTATTTAAATAATAACCATTCATCCTTTATTGTGGTTGGTAGCCCTATTTTTAATACTTTTCTTCATCTTTATAGTATAAATTCCATTCTAATTATCTATGAAAAAACTATAAATATTTCGATACATACTACAATAAAATAACATTTATTAATTCTTTATACTGAAACTCATTCATATATATTTTCCTTTTATAAGGACCATCTCAAATGTATTCCTAAGTTTTCCGCTTTTTTCCATTTCTATTGGAACTCCCACAATTTTGTTACATTTTTCCTTTAGAGGGGTTCCATCATGGTTATGTCCAATTTTTATCATGAAACATGGACTTTGTGACCTAATAATTCTTTAATTACTTTCCCTTTATATATCCAAATTTTCTTACATATCATTGTCATGTATTCAAGGATAATCAAACAACAAGGGTAATGAATATTTTAGAATTAGAATACCCTTGGTATGTGATTATTCTACTTACTTCTTGACTGAGATTAAATCATCTTCAAACTACAGGATTCAAATTTATTTCTATTTCAAGCTATGTATTCAAATCTTTCTTGAATTTTCTTCCATTATACATCTATTTCTCGGATAAATTGGAAGTCAAATATATCATCCTTTTATGTTATTTCATATCGGTTTTAAAATTATTAATTGAATCCTTAATGATTCTATTCTCTTTCTTTAGCATCCTTACCGCTGTAAAAGAAACATATATGTGTATAGGAAGTTATTAATTATTTTAATTTAGGCTTTGAACTTAATTTCAGTCAAGGATATGATGAGTAAAGCTAAATATATATTATTAGTGTATATCATTACCATTTGTTAATCATTATATCTATTAAAAATCTCACAAGGAATGGAGAAAAATATGTTTAGTTTCTATGAGGACTAGTTACATAATCAACTTATTTTAAATTCTTGTGAACCTTTCTCCATACTCAGACTATTCTATACCCCCTTCGATAAAATTCTCCTAAGTTATACTTATATTTTAAATTATGGAAGGTAAACATTAGAAAGGCATGATCTCAAAATCTCAATAAGGGAAAACTTATCAATATTTCATCAAGGGTTGGATCACAAGAATATAGAAAAACCAGAATAGGGGATATATTTATTATTAAAATTAATATGGTACAATAATTTTTTTCCATAAATAACAATGGAAAGGAATTTAATCTCAAAAAGAACAAAATATACCCTGTAATAAGAGTGTTTGATAAACATGGAAACATGGAATAAGAAAATGATATAAAAATATCATAGAGTAAAAAATATATAGAAAAAACATAAATCATGAAATCAATAGAATAGTAAGAAGTTTTATCCCAAGACCATCATCACATAGTGGAAAAATTTCTATAGTGGATTGGGATTACTCCCCACTATAATAAACACAGTGGATAATGTCCCATTATTGATTGGGTCAACTTCCCATCCCTATAAACATAGTGAAGAAATTACTATAGTGGATTAGGTTAATTTATTAAAACCACACATAACATCATATGAGATATAAATATTTACCGAATTCATTGGATGATTATATAATTTCAGGCCCACCCATCATATAACATGGTGTACTTGGGATAACCATTATGCACCATACATGGTATCTAAGGAGATGAAAATATTACCCAATTCATTGGAGAGATATATAATTTCAAAAACATCCATAAAATAATAAATATCATAATATGTACATGAATATGTGTGTTGTATGAGTAAAATAATAAATAAAAAATTGAAAGCATGATAAATTCCATGAAAAATAAGTGGGTTTCATAATCTTGTTTCAAAGAATAATACAAGCCTATTTTATTAATATTTTTATTAGAATAATTTAATAAGTAAATTTAGATGTTAATATTTTAATAAATAAATCTAGATCTGGAAAATTGAGTTCTAATGTAATAAAATTCTGGAGAAGGATTAATGATAGGTAAGAAAAAATGAACCTCAAAATTGATGCTTTTATAAATCCACATAAGATATTTTAAGGAAAGTAATGTCTTATAATTTAGCTCTAGTACAGAATTAAACAGGTATATTTTCCATAAATTAATTGGGGTTTTAAAATTTATTCATTGGGAAAAAAATTTATAGATATGAAACATGTCATGAAATATGAAATCAGAAGGTTCCCTTTTAAGATTTTAAAACCACTTTTTTAAATCCACATTTTAAAAAGGATAAAAACATAATTTATAAAGGATAAAGAGGTATATATTAAGGTAACATGAGATAACACAAAATTATTCTTCCACTGAATAAATTGAAATTTATAGGGATGGGGAATTATAGACAAAGTGGGGAAATAATTGTTAAAGATTAAGGGAATTACAATCAAAAAATAATATACTTTTTAGCAATAATTTCATCAATGTAATGATTTCAATCATAAATGTAAAATAACCTAGATAGATAAATAATAATTCCATAATAAAATATTATGAATCAAATTTTTTAAGGAAATATTTAAAAATAATCATTATGACTCAAGAAATAAGTTGAGTCAATAAAAACCCTTACCGTTTTTGAAATTTTTAAGTCAAAACATCGTTAGAGAAGGAACATTGATTAGAAAACTGAATAACAAGAAATTTTTTATAGTCATTATTGAGAAATATTAAAGGGTATTGAATAAACCATTCCAAATAAATTGTGTTCTGTAATAAGAAATATATATTAATTGGTGGGAATTAAGATAATAAAACCTAACATTATTTCTGATTTGTTCAGTGCATGTGCCTAACTTCTTTGGTACCTTGACATTTCTATTGAAATTATTCTTTTAAATTAAGTGATTGTGATAAATAATTTAGGCCATATGATTATAAACATTATATAGGATTCCATCAAGAGAAATTAGAAGACCTTTGGGAAGGAATTTGAAGTCATATGTTCGGTAGGATGTAGAGGAACTGTTCCCTTTTTATAAGTGAAGAAAATGACACTTTTTGGAATACCCTATACTTATTAGTGATACCATTACACTATTAAATGGTAAATGAATCAAAAATTTATAAATAAATAGTTTTATGGTGAAATTTGGTAGATAAAGAAAAATACAGTATTTCTTAACATGTTTTTAATTTGTTGGAATTTGTTTGTTCTTATCATTTTACTTTCACTATTTTTTATCTTGGTAACTACTTTTCACCCAAGTATCTTATATTTTACTAAACATATAAAATAACCCATATTACCAAATTTTGGTAAATTGAACCTAAATTTAATCTCCATTTATTATAACTAAATTTATAAATAATATAAAATTAACTTTTAAATTTACACATTTTATATATGGAAGAACTTTTTAGTAGAAAAAATTATTGTTTTCGCTATTAAGTGTTCTTAATATTATTTAGTGTTTATTACCGATTAAAAATTTGTAATTTATATAAATATATGATTAAAAACTATATAAAATTTAATTCTTATAAGATATTAATCTATTTTATTTGATAAAAATTAAAAAATAATATTAAAACGAGTCATATAAAATGTTAGTTTTACTATTATCACGATCATTAACTATAATATTAGTAGTCATTATTTTATGTCCAAAAAAATTAACATATAACCAGATATAATCATGTAGATATAAAATATGAAATATATTTTTTATTTAATTTCAAAAATTAGTGAAAATTAATTTTTTAATATTAGCAAATAAATCAGTTTTTAGAGTAAAATGTTACTAATGATTCCAAAATAATACACTTGGGTCTTATAATTAAAAAATAGAAATTTTAAATTAATTTATATACTTATATTTATATATATATATTATAGAAAAAAATCAATAACATTTATTTCATTATTTTATAATGATATTTTCATACACGTGACAATTTTTAACAATATTTTTATTTTTCAATATTCACCTAAAAACCAATGTTTTAGAAAAACCCAGTAAATTAAGATGAATATAATTTTGAAATTATAAACATAAAAAGTTTTTTTCATCTAATTATGATTCTAAAATTTAAAATTTTAATTTTTGAATAATAATTTTATAGAAAAAACTATACAAAATAAAGTTCATTTTTCTTTAAAGGTCAATATGAAAAATGTTTATTATAGAATTGATAAATAACTTTTCACATCACTAAATACCTAATTATATCATCGTAGATTGTAGTTATATATCCTCTCAATAATCCCATACAATATCTAATAATAATGTTTGTTGTGGTTGTTTTTTATGGTAGTGATTCTGCAATCATAAAGCTATTGGCAACTTACATGAGCTTAAATTTATCTCACATACAATGTTTTCTCATGTTGTAATTATTTTAGTTTAAATTGAGAATTGTCTAGAGATCATAATTTAAAAGATAATGCCTTTATAATATTGAATAAATTTTATTCATAAGAGACACTTCTACTACCTAATACCATTTATTTTTTTCCTTCATAGATATTATAATATGGTTACTTCCTTTTATATTCATTAATTTAACATTTTTATTATAAATATAAAATTTAATAATTTTATTTTAATGTGTCTCAATTTATTTTACGTTTGGTGTTTTTTGTGAATAAATATATCAACAAAAATTGAAATTAATAAGAAAATTGTACAGTAAAATCTGGGGGTGTTACATTCCCCCTTAAATAAATCACATCTTCACAATTATAGTTATTAAATATTAATGAAAATATATAGGGGTGTCTAAAATATATATGTGAATCAAGATATAATTTATAGAGATATATCACCCATACAAACTTAGGAAATATATATTTCCTATTGTAATAGGGAAATCCTAAAGGAAGGGTAAAAAGACTTTTATGAATCATAGTCTATAAACCGTGAATGATATTCATATACAATGATGATACTACAAGGAGTTATTATTTATTTCCCAATAGATAATAGTTGGTGAGAATAAATGTTACATAATTCTTCCCCAAAGATATAGAGAGAAACACATGACACAACTTAATCATCACTATCCTCTTTAGAAGTATTTGTTTCATAGGATTTTTCTTTTTCCCATTATCTATGATTTTTTTGGTGACAATTGTCATATTAATCTGTTTCATTAGTCATTGACTTTCATCATGCCAAAATTCCTAAAATATAAAAAATCAAATTTATATTTATTCCTTTGGGAGAAAATTAGTTTTCCCCATCATCTTAATTTAATATTTCTTTTTTTCCTCAATATCTTATTGCTCAATGTCCTCACAACCATAGATCAAACCTATTCTAGGTTATTTGAATGATTCCCTAGGCAACCTCTTCCAACATTTTTAACTGGAATAAAATTGAAAATTTTTCCTTCATGATATTTTTTACCTTAATTTACATGAGTCTTCATCCTTATATTAATTTATTTCTTTATTATTTTAACTTTTTACATTTTTTAAATCATATTTCAATATTGATGGTTTGGAATAATCACAGAGTTTATCAATATATCTCTTATTCCAATGGGTTGTTTATTGAGGTAATAATTGAATTATCACCCACACCCATTATTATCATGGTTTCTTCTACTTCTATCCATTACTAAAATGAAAATATTTAACCATGATAGATAAATAATTAACATTATAAAATAATTATTATAAATAATCTTATAAAAAACATGACCTTAAGATATCTTAACCTTAAAAACTATCACATTATAGAGAATATTTATATAAATAACCCTCATTCCAATCTTGGATTCTTTAGTATGGGTTATCTTATAATGATTAATAAAAATCATTTACATAATAAATAATTCATAATAGATTTCAAAGAGAATGTGATTATCTAAAGAATATCCCCTACGAGTGCCATACTAGGTGAGTAGTTAGGCCATTTTTTAATGCACCAGTTAATATTTGGGTTAATACCCAAAAAAATATTTTCAGGGTCATTTCTTTTTAGTACATATATTATAGAGACTTAAAATATTTGTATTATCTTGAAATGGAAGTAATTTCTAGGTAATCCAAAAACTCAAAACTTTGCAAAAATTTCCAGATATTATATTATACTTAGATGTATCCCTTGATTTTTCACTAAATTTTTCTAATATTAAACCCCATAATGATGAAAATAAAACAAAAACTAACTAAACACTCATATAATAAAAACCATGATGACCTGATCTCATAATATCTTTAATAAACATCATTACATTAAGTTAAAATTATATCTCATAATAATCTAAAACTTGTTTGAGAAACTTTTGGAATATTATATTTGAATAAAAATTATATAGGTAACTTATTTTACATAATTTCTAATGGTTCTCCATAATTGAACTCTTATATACCCCCTATAAAACTTTATCATAAGTTATACTTATTTTCATAACCTAGATAAGGGAAACATAACAAAGGGGTGATCTCAAATGCTCAGTAAGGGAAAACTTATCAACATATTATCAAGTTTTATATCTCATTAATATGAGAAAACATGAACATGGGATAAATTTATTATTAAAAATAAAATGATAAAATAATATATAACTATAAATTAGAAATTAAGGACATGAAATCTCAAAATAAAAAAACATGTACCGTGGCGTAAGACTGTGAGATAAGCATGAAAACATGGAAGAAAAAAATTTCATAAGATCAATGAGTCATAAATACTTGGAAAAAACATGAAAAATGATATCATAAGAATAGTTCAATGTTTAATCTCAATACCACCATCAAATACTTGATAATTTCCTATAGTGGATTTGGAATAAGGCCTCAACCATAAACATTACTTAATCTTGAGATAATTCAATAATTGGACTTTAATTCATATAGAGTATATTTTCAGGTTTAGAGTATTTGAGAATTAGTCCATAACTATTACATTAAATCTCAATATTACAAATTATACACTTCTACTATATCAATTTTTTTCACAATAACAAAAATCCTTAAATAAACCAAGAATTATTTTCTTGAAAAAAATCTTATTGAATTATTCCTTTCTCTTACCCTACATTATACCCTGTGAAAAACATTTCAAAAAATTGGGATGAGAATAAAAATCTTAGTAAGGGATAAAAAATAACGAAATAAAACATTATTCCATGAATAAATACAAATTAATGAAATCATACTTTTTACTCATCAAACATATGCTCTTTAACATACCTTATGAAATCATAATATTTATGAATAACACATAGAAATCGGAAATCATAAAGGTAACTTGTCGCATCCATAAAAAACATAAATTTTATATTTCACAGCCTAATAGGGAGTAACATTCATGGTTATGCATGGAATACCCATCACAATATATTACCTAAATCTATTAGGAGAAACATTAACTTTTACCACCATCATGTTACCCAATTCATTGGAGAGCTATCATGTGCCCACCCTCCCTTGGATTATCATAGAACCACCCATATACATAAACAATTCCCAATAACCATAACATAATAATAATACAAAAACCATGCATAAATGTAGAATAAAATTTCCAAATTTCAATCCTAAGATATCATTTAAATATATTAAAATATTCAATCCATTTCCAAAACCATTTAAAATATTTAATACTGAGAATTCTGAATCAAAGTGTCCCATACAACTTTAAACTTTTAAAAGATATTTATATTTTAAAACACTAATTTATATAAAAATAAATCCTTAAAAACATTTTTAAAACATGTACATTAATGATAATTATTTAGAAGAATTAATCTTTAAAACATTTAAAACGGTGTTTTAGTTAAAGAATCCATTACCACTTGAGAAAAAATTGAGTAAAAATCATTAAAGAATAACATTAAACCAAAATTTAAATTTCATGGTACTATATTAATTCATGATATAACACATCAAAAGGGATATTTATACACCTTATAGAATAATAAATGTGCATAACATCAAGATATTACTAAATGAAAATAGATTGAGAATAAATCCCTTACAAAGATCGTATCCTTAGATTAAGGATAAATCAATGAAATATTTATGTGTGAAAAATATAAATACACACAAAATAATTAGATAATAATTTTAAAACAATCATAGGACATTTACACATATTCATTGAAAAACAAAACCAATGACATGGAAATTTAACTCAATGAATGGATACTGAGTTAAGATTTCCCATACAAAGATCATTTTGTTAATAAAATAGATCGATTATGTGTATTGAATATAAATACACATAATGAAAGTATAAATAAAATATAGGATATCAAATTTTATTTCTCACATAATTACAGCATGACATAATCAATAAGTGTAACATTAACCCAAAGAATTGAAACTCGGTTAAGAAGTTCCCTTACCTTGAATATAACTTGTCTCTTTCGTCATTTAATTTCATGAATAATGAACATAGGATAATTTATACTTTATTTAGAACCTTTTCATATTTTATTATTAATTTTATATTACTTAGTACCATGTTATAACAATTAGTCAATTATTTGATTTAATATCGATCGTTTTGTCGATGTTTGGTACTTGAGTCAAAAATGAACTTGTTTTGATGTAAATTGTTTATGTAGTAAAAAGTTCATCATCACCAGAATATTATTCAGGGTTTAAATATCATATATATCCTGCATATATGTATTTATAATATCCATAATATTTGGAGATAATAAATTTAATGCGTTGTTTATGGTGATGGTAGGTTGAACGTACGTATGAACGCAACTTTCATTTCTATTTCATATTAATAGAATAATAATAAAATGATATAAATTTATATTATAATACCTATATTTTATTTATGTCATTTATTTCTAATAGTTTTAACAAAACCATCCTTTATATGTTATATGTATAGCAGGAATGAGTCAACTCTCTTTGAGGGGGCGGTAGTCCACACTTCCTCATATAAAATTATCATATTTACACAACATGGAAAGCATAAAGGTATGTTCTAAATTAAAAATATCAAAGAATCATAGATACAATATAAATATAATATATATCATATATAAATACATTTCCATAATAATTTCCACCATGATAGGTGGTAGGATAAAATTTAACAATCAACATTTCGTGAGGCGGTAGTTCACCATACACAGAAACAGTATAAAAGAATATTGAGAGAATATATTACCTCTAAATAGGGTAACTCCTTTTGATTTGAGAAAAAAGACTTTCTTGAATTGACTTCTACCCAAGTTAAGTATTATAAAAGTATTTTAGGGATGTTGGGATTTTATTTTAGCTTTAACCCTCAGTAAAAAATATTAACTATTACCATGTATTTTGTTATTTTCATAATATATAGTTATTATAGTTACTTTAAAATGACAATTGAACCACAAGTGCATCATTGATGAAATTTTTAACATTATATAATTCAGATTAAATATTCTTATATTTTTATTTCTATTATATAATTTAATAAAATCGTATTTGTTTTAAAAACTCATTTATGTCTGTTTTGACATTGTTTAGTCATTGATTGTTTAAAGTCATAACAACTTGATTCCTTAGAACCAAAGGAATTAATTCATCCCTAACATATCAATGTCTTTTAAAAATAATGTATGGAATTAAAATTTTAAAATTATATTTATTTAAATATTTATAATATCATTTATTTGAATCTTTCATTAATAAGGTAATCACTACAACATCATTGTGTCATGCATAAATTTATATATTTAATGTCTAATAATTATAAATAAAATACCATGATGTAGGAAATATTTTAATCTTTATGATTAAAATTTATAGTATAGGATATCATTTATATAAACCAAATTTAGTTTTTTTTATTGAGTGGATACATGTTTATGTTATATTTCCCTTTTCTTTAAAATAAATATTATAAGAGGTCATTATCACACCCAAATGGCTCCGTAGGGTCCTAAAATCGATATAAGGGTGAAAATGGTTAGAAATGTATCGTCCAATAATATTAGAATATTTCTTAGGTCAGTTTTATATTATTATATTATTATTTTTTACCCTTATTTACCTGATTTATCCTTTAACCATGGTAAATAAAAATAATTACTGAAGTTACTATTCATAAGGTCCAAAACTAAAAGGTATCTATTTACACAATTTGGACCTTTTGATTCCAAATATTGAATCCATTTTTGCAAATTAAAAACTCTGAATTTGAAGTAAATAATTTAAAATTAATTCCCATTGTCTAATCCCGAAATCAGGATTTTAAGAAGGAACAACTATAAAAAGATTAACACATGTTTGTGTCAAATTTAAATGTGAAATTACTTCCAATTACCATGATTGGATTAAATTATAAATACTATAATCAAATAACACTTTAAAACCAATCGAAAAGACAATATAACTATATAAATAAATAATATGAAAAGGAAATTTTGAATTAAAATGTTGTATTTTTCACTATTCTGGAAAATAAGGATTTTGTCAGAAAAATACAACAATTTCAACTGAAATAAATTTTGATGTCAAAATTAAAAAGAAGAATTTTTTTTTATCAAATAGAATATATAAAAGTGAAAAAAACACAGTTTTAAAGGGATTTTCCCTCAAAAGGTAGTAAAATGATCTTTTAAAAATATTAGAGTATTTTTTTCATAAAAATGGATTCATTCTCATTTTATGCCTCTAAAATTAATTGGATAAATATAAAAATAATTATCACATATGTAAAATAATAATATAGTTAATTATGTTCATTCCTAACAATACAATGCCTAGGCGTTAACTACCATTTAAAATAATAATATTGTTGTTGTATTATTTTTCGGTATAACACATTATTGTGTGCGACGTAATATTTTGGAAAAACTCATTGTCACGTGTAGGGTATTATATTGTATAAAATTTCCCCTTTAACATAAATTTATTATTAAATTAAATAATATTAATATATATGAAAATTTATTATTCTATAAATACATAGGATGTTACATCATTCCATCCTTTTGGAAATTACGTCCTTGTAATTTTAAAATTGGGCTCGGAAACATCATTAAAAATCCCACTTCGAAAAAAGTGTCAATAAAATAATAACATTAAAATAAATAAAGAGAATTAAAAAGGTCACCTAAGATATAACATAATAGGATTCCATGTATGAAAATAATGATATTGAAGGAAAACTAACCATCTTGTTCTGAGGGAGAGTGATAGAAAACATGATCAGGAGAAATATAACAACCAGAAAACCATAAACTTGTGATGGGTTAAATAGTATTTAATTTCCCAGTAGGATAAGTAACAGAAAACATTTTTGTTTTAATATAATTTTTTTAAAGTTAATTAATTTACTTGTGATCTTGACTAAGAACATAAGGAAACATTCTTACTTTTCCAGTAAAGTTTCCACCTCTAACAAATATGTACTACAAACTCATCTTGTCTCCAAACGATGAGTATTCTAGATGACTTGGTCACACCAAAAGCACTAGAATCAAAATCTATATAATCACATAATCCAAAAAAATATGAACTATATATTTTCTTTATCTTTATACATTAAAAAGCCAAAATGGTTAGTAAACAATCAGATAATCCCCAAAAATATAATCCTTTATTAAAAGAAATACTACTCTTAATCTCCAAAATTCAACAAACATTGCCCAAAATTCAACAAAGACCATTAAATAAACAATTTTCCTTAAAATTCTTCAAAATATTCCAAACTATGATTGAAACACAAAATTCAGAAGGATTTGATCACATATTATTCCATGATAAATCATAGCATTTATCTCCAAATAACATTGAATACTTTTAAAGTCTCATAATTAAAATTGATTAACCTAATCACTAATCTCCATGGTAAGTTAATAATTTCCATAAATAACCCAAATCACAACATGTCCACAATAAAAAAATAGACTCTTCCAAAATTAAATTCAACCATTACTCCTCAAATGAAATCCCATAGTTTTCTTTTTTCCGTAGGTATATATTGTTCTCAAAATAGAGAACATCACCCCAAATTACTTTTATCACTTTACCACAAAATCATTTTCCTACAATAAGGATATACATTTGATAAAACATATGTTACCAAAATCAACTTATTCTTGATCCATAAATTCATTTAACTTAAAATAATAAGTCATAATAACTTGGGACTTCACGTAGGACAGTAGTAGGTGATGCGCCGTTGTCACCATTTGGTTTTGGGTTCGATTCCCACAGCCTTTCCATACACGATGGGTTTCCACCTGTCATGTGAGTTTTCCCTTTTTATAAAACTCAAAAATAACCCTACCCTTTTTTAACCTCAATGTTTATCTTATACCTCTCATTTTCATCCAAACTCATAATTACCTCAAGATCTTAATTCTTGAAGTATTATATATATTGAAATTTTTTTTATTTCACCTATATATGATGAAATAAATCTATTCCCAAAAGAAATAACATCATACCATGATCATGGTGTCCTCCTAGTTTCATCACCATCTTGTTCACATAGATAGAAGGTCCATGCATTGTAACAATGATTTAGAGATCATTTAAAATCATTTTCATCATTTATCCAAATACACCTTTTATTACTTGGGTTGTATGGGTGTTCACAGAAAAATTGTTTCGGAAAATAATCATGTATGATAGATAATTTCAATACATCTGATAAAACTTGACTTTTATAAAAATGTTGGACCAATTTTGAGTTGAAACTTTAAATCAATTGTGCTATTAAAATACCATAAGCATGTGCTGAAGAAATACATTTTAAAATCAAATATAAATAGGATGTTCAATGGTATCCTTATTCATCACCTTTTTCAATATCATAACATGATTCAAAATATTATGATAAGGTAAAGTATTTGAAAATTACTTGAGATTTTTTACCTATCTTGAAAATATGAGAATATTGAGAAAATATGATTTGATTAAATACAACTAATGATCTATTATGGAATTGAGGTATTGTGGAGGATTTTTATATCTAAAACAACTATTTTCAAGTTATTTGTATGTTAGAAAATGTTTCACAATCATCCAAGCATGACTTTGCAATAATTATTTCAAAAAAGTCATCAGGAAGAGATAAGAATATTGTTTGAGATCATCCTCATTCCATTTATAAATAACCTTCCTAGATCTGAAAGTGTTATAAAATGAGGAAATAATTGAAAGAATAAATAATGATACTTACCATGTACTTATTTGAAACTCTTAATCACTATAGTTGTCTAAACCAACCTTTGATACCAACTATATAGCCCTAGACATAAACATTAATTAATCTTGAGATAAGCCAGTAATTTTACATTAATTCACTTCAAGTATATTTTCAGGTTTAGAGTTTTAGATAATAATTCCATAACTATTAAATTACATCTCAATATTACAATGTAGGAACTTCCATTCTATCTAATTTTTTCACAGTAATAAAACTCTTAAATAAAACAAAAATACCTTTCTTGATAAAAATATTATTTAATTCTTTCTTTCTTTTAACCTAACTTATACCACGTGAAAAACATTTCAAAAACATGTTATAAACATAAAAATATCATTAAGGGATATAAGATAATAAAATAAAACATTAGTTCATGAATACAAACAAATAAATGAAATCAAACTCCTTACTCAAAATAAATAAACTCTTTAACATACCTAATGAAACATAAGATTTATGAATAACTCATTGAAATAATAAATCATAAAGTTAACTTGTGGTATCTATAACAAAATTAAATTTTATATTTCATAGCTAAATAGGGAGAAAACTTCATGGTTATGTTGGTAATTCCCATCATAGTATCTTCCCTAAATCTCTTAGGAGAAACCTTGAGTTTTACCTCAGTCACGTTACCCAAGGCGTTTGAGAGCTATCACAGGCTTACCCGCCCTCAGTTTATCACAAAACACCCATTTACATAATAAATTATCAAGAACCATAGCATAATAATAATAATAATAATACATAAACCATGCATAAATGAAAAATAACATTTCTACATTTCAATCATAAAATATCATTTCAATATATTGATATGTTCAATCTATTTCCAAAACAATTAAAAACATTTAATAAAGAGTATTTTGAATCAAAGTGTCTCATACCACCTTGACACTTTTAAAAGGAATTTAAACTTTAAAACAATCATGTCTATATAAATAAAACATTAAAGCCATTTTTAAAACATGGAAATCAATGAGAATTATTTAGAAGAATAAATCATTAAAACATTTAAAACCATGTTTCAGTTAAATAATACCTTACCCCTTGAGAAACAGTAGAATAAAAATAATTAGAGAATAACATTAAACAAAACTTTAAATATTAAAAGACTATATTAATTAATTATATAACATTTCAAAAGGGTTTTATATACACTTTATAGAATAATAAAGGTGCATAACATCAAGATATTCCTCAATGAAAGGATATTAAGAAAAAATACCTTACAAATATCGTATCCTTAGGTTAAGGATAAATAAATGAAATATTTATATCATAAAAATATAAATACACACAATATATATGTATATTTAGTGTAAAACAACTATAGTACATTCACACATATTATTGGAAATAAAACCAATGACATAGATATTTAATTCTATGAATGGAGATTGAGTTATGATTTCCCTTACAAAGATAATTTTGTTAATATAATAGATTGATTATTTCAATTCACTATAAATACAAATAATTAAATTATAAATATAGGATAGAATATAAAATTATATTTCTCACCTAATCATAGAACAACATAACCAAGAAGTGGAAGATTATCCCAAACAATAGAAATTAGGTTAAGTAGTTCCCTTACCTCGAATCTGACTTCTCTCGTTCATTATTTAATTTACTGAATAATAAAATTTAGTAAATTTATAATTTCTATAAAACTTTTTTAAATTTTATTATTCATTTTATATTACTTAGTACCATGTTATAATAATTAGTTAATTAATTGAGCTATTAGAGGACATTTTGTTGATGTTGGTACTTGAGTCAAAAATGAACATGTTTTGATGTAAATTTTCAACGTATTTAAAATTAAATTATCTCCAGAATATTATTGACAATTTAAATATAATATATATCTAGTATATATGTATTTATAATGTCAATAATATTTTGATATAGGAAATTAAATGCACCATTCACGGAGACGGTAGGTCGTACGTACGAATGAACACTACTTTCATTTACTTTTCATATTAAAAGCATATTAAAAATGATATAATATGTTTATGTCATGTATATATCATATTATTAATAAAACTAACCTTTATACATTCCATGTATAGCATAAACTAGTCAAATTTCATTGAGTGGGTGGTATTCCAGACTTTCTTAAACGAAATTATCGTATTTAAACAACATAGAAAGCATAAAGAAATGTTATAAATAAAAAAATTATGGAATCATAGAGACAATATAAATATAATATATAAAATATATAAATAAATTTACATCATAATGGACACCATAATAGGTTTTAGGATAAATTTTACCGATCATTGTTTCGTGAGGCAGAAGTTCACCGTACAAAGAAACAATATGTTTTATATCCATTAGATTAATGTGTGTGTATGTTTAGGATGAACCCTCAGCATAAAAAATAATATTATATTTATGATACTTGTTTTTTTATAAAATAATTTATAAAATAAAGTTTAGGTGGTTGGATAAGGAATATAAATAAAATAATCTTGACAGAAGATGTTACCTCTAAATCAGGTAACATCTTTGGATTAGAGGAAAAAGGCATTCTTACATTTTCTTATGTCCATGTAAAGGCTTATAGGAGTAATAAAGGGCTGTTTGGACCTTATTTTAGAATAATTTTTATGATTAAAATGGCTTTAAATGTGTGAGTAAGTGGGTAGAGGTGGTGGCCTTTTATAAGAGGGAGGGACACTTTAGGAAAGTATTGAAATATTATTTTATTATAAATTGATTTTGAAATTATAATAGTTCCAAAGGGATACATTTATAGGATAAGATTAGTGTGGTTTTAAATACTCTCAAAAAATATGTCTTAGACATATTTATGTCACAAAATTAACCTTATATTTTAGATTTATCCCTTAGTTAATAACATTAGCTCTTACCATGTTTTCTTGTATTTTCATAATATATGGTTACTATAGTTAATATAAAATGGAAATCGAACCAAAAGTGTATCATTAATGAAATTTTTAACATTATATAATTAATTTTTAAGATTATTATATTTTTAGAACTATTATATCATTTAATAAAATTGTATTTTTTTTAAAACTCATTTATGTCGATTTTGACACTATTTAGTAATTGATTTTTTTAAAGTCAGAACAAAATGATTATTTCAAACCAAAGTAATTAGTTCATTCCTTATATGTAAATTTTGTACAAAAATTATTTTATGGAATAAAAACCTTCAAATAACATTTATTTTAATATTTATAATATCATTTATTTGAATCTTACTTTAAAAAGGTAATCATTACATCATCATTGTTTCATAAATAAATATATTTATT
This sequence comes from Viscum album, assembly GCA_963277665.1. Lineage (NCBI taxonomy): Eukaryota > Viridiplantae > Streptophyta > Magnoliopsida > Santalales > Viscaceae > Viscum > Viscum album. The sequence continues at coordinate 1,059,843,488 of OY728129.1, forward strand.
TAATGTACAAAAATTATAAATAAAATACTATGATGTAGAGTTGTTTATATATTTATAATTTTTGTTTATATTCGATGATATAATTTATATAAACCATATTAAAAAATTTAGTTAGGAGATACATGTTTATATTATATTTCCCATTTCATTAAATAAGAAATTATAAATGGTCATTATTACAACCAAGCAGCTCCATAGGGTCCTAAAATAGACCATAGGATGACCATGGTCGAAAATATCTCATCTAATAGGATTAAGACATGTGTTTTGGTAGTTTTATTTTATTATAATATTATTTTTTACCCTTATTTACTTGATTTACCTTTTAACCAAGGTAAATAAAAAATAAATACTAAAGTTACTTTTCATAATGTCAAAAAATATAACGTAACTATTTTCAAAATTTGGAACATATGATTCAAAATATGGAATTAATGTTTCAAAATTCAAAACACATAAGTTGTAGTAATTAATTTAAAATAAATTTCCATTGACAAAACTAGAATGCGGGTTTTTAAGAAGTAAAAACTATCAAGATATTAACATGTTTTTGTGGCCAATTTAAATGTTGAATTACCTAAAATGAACATAATTGGATTAAATTATAAAAACTGAGTCCAATTACACTTTAAGACCAATTAAAATAGAAACATAACTATATAAATAAATTATATGAAAAGGCAGTTTAAAATTAAAATGCAGTATTTTTCACTATTCATCAAAATATGGATTTTATAAGAAAATACCAAAATTTCAACTGAAGTAAATTTTTAAGACTTTCTTATAAATAATAATTTTATTTTATCAAATGGAACAAATAAAAGTGGCAAAACTATTTTTAAAAAGGGTTTGACATCAAAGGGCGGTAAAACAACCTTTTAAAAATATTAGAGTACTTTATACTTAAAATTGGATTCATTCTCATTTTATGCCTCCAAAATCCATTGTATAAATGTAAAAACATTTAACAAATCTGTAAAATCATAATATTGTTAATAATGTCCATTCCTGTCAATTCAAGGTCTAGGAGTTAACTACCATTTAAAATAACAATAGTATTATTGTATTATTTTTCTCTATAACTTGGTGTTGTGTGCAACGTAAGATTTCAAAGAAACTCATTGATGAATAATGGGTAAATATCATACATAGTGTCCCCTTTAAAATAAATTTAATATTAAATTCAAAAATATTAATTGATATGAAAATTAATTATTCTATAAATACCTGGGACCTTACATTGGGTTCACTCCCCATTTCCATAAACATAACGGGCAACATCCCATGGTCTGTTGTTTTCATTTCCAATTTCCATAAATATAATGGAATAAGACCAATAGTGGATTAGTTCCACTATATAATCATATAAATAGCATCTCATAAGATATTTATATTTACCCAATTTGTTATTGGTCTATATAATTTTGGCCCCACCCATCATAGAACATTGTGGGCTTTGGCTAACCACCTATGCACAATACATTTTATCTCACTAGATAAAAACATTAACAAATGAATTAACCGGATGTATAATTCTGATCCCATGTATCACATAATTAAAATAGTAATATGTACATGTGCACATGTGCCAAACGAGAAAAAGGAAACATATATAAATCATAAGCATGATAAAGCCCATGAGAAAAAAGTGGGTTTTTAAATATTATCCCAAAGCATAATCAACGGCTATATCATAATGATTCAAAAGATGATAAGTAATTACATAATCTTGGATGTTCATATTTAAATAAATAATCATAATTCTATAAAATTAATTTATAATTTATAAAGATTCATGATAATTGTCAAGTATAGGTAAGAATAAAAATGAACCGCATAGGTGATGCTTTTTGAAGTGAACATAGGGTCTTTTAAGGATGTAAATAACCTTAAATTTACCTTTATAGTAGATTTGAAAAAATATGGTTTTATATAAAATAATGAATGTTTTAAAAAGATATTAATGGTGGAAAAAAATTTATGTAGGTGACACTAATCATGAAATAATAAATTATAATATTCCCTTATTAGTTTTTTAAAATCATTTTAGTTGAAATATGACGTCATAAAAAGAGTAATAAAAATTTATTTTCCAAAGAAGAAGATGGAAAAATAAATGTCACATGAGATAAAACATAAATAAGGTTCTAATTTAAAATGATAAAATTTTTGGGAAGGTAAATAATGTACAGAAAGAAAAAAAATTGTTAATGATAATTGGAATTATTCTTAACAATGATATACTTTTTGAGAAATAAATTCATTAAGGTTATGATTTGAATAAAATTGAAAGTTTACCTGGAGAGTTAAATTATAATATAATCCTAGAATATAATAAATCCATATTTTAAAATAATAGTAAAAAAGGAATCATTATGACCCAAGAAACAAGTTGAGTCAAGAAAACACCTAGAGATTTTGAAATGTTTTAGTCAAAACACCATAACAGTAGGAAAATTGAATAGAACAGTGGATGCCATGAAATATAAGAGAATCATAATTGAAAGATATTAATGAGTAGTACATAAACCATTAAAAATAAAAATGATGTTTATAATAATAGATATGTATCAATGAGGTAAAATTGTGACAAGAAACCCCCACCTTGTTCCTGATTTATTCTATTAATGTGCCTAACTTCATTAGTACCTTCTACTTTCTCTTGAATATCTCCTTGGAAATGAATGGATTAGGACAAATAATTGATTCTAGAGGCATAGTAACATGAGAGATTATTTTTTAAGGAGAAAAATGATGGATTTTTATGGAGTAATTCAAAGGGATAGGTGTGTTATAAAGTGGTGGAAGTGTGTCTTTTTTATAGGGGATGAAAATGGAACTTTATTAATACCCTTTATTTTTCAATGATACGATTACACTATTCAAGGGAAAATGATTCAAATATCTTAAAATAATTTATTATGGAATGATATTGGGTCAAGAAATCCTAAATAAATTATTTCCCCACATGTTTTAAATATGCTAAAAGTTTTTTGGTCTTATATTTATTTCTTTGACCATTTTTTTTGTTTTTGATGGGATAACTAGTTTTCACCCACATAACATAAAATTTAATAAATATATAAAATTTCCCCTATTACCAAATATATGTTCCATGAACCTAAATTGAATATTTGTTTAATAAAATTTAATTTCTAATTAAGATAATATTAACTTCTAAATTAAAACATTTTATATATAGAAAAATTGTTTTTTAGAAAAGTATTGTTTTCACAATTTATTGTTCTAAATATTGTTTAGTATTTATTACCAATTTAATGAGTGATAATATATTTAAATATATTTTTTAAAATTATATTATTCACTTTTTATAATTTAATAATTCTTTTTATTAGATAAAAATTATAAAATATTTATAAAAAAATATTAGAAAATAACATTTTTACTATCATCATGGTCATTATCTTTAATCTCATTAATCAAATTTTAATAACCAAAAGTAAAATTTTCCTTATCAAATAACATTATCATGTCGATCTGAAATATGAAATAAATTTTTTTGGATTTAATTCATACAAGTGATGAAAAATAGTATTTTTAATATAAGATAATAAATCAATTTTTATATTAAAATATTATTTATGTTTCAAAAATGATATACATGGGTTTTATAAATACAAAATAGTAATTTTAAATTATTAATGTTAATTTTAGATATATAATTTCTATGAAAAGTGTTTTCAAAAAAATTATTTTATTCTTGTACATTGATAATGTCATAAAAGTGAAGGTTATAGAAATATCGGTATTTTTTAACCATTCAAATAAAAACCAATGTTTTTAGAAATATCAAAACAAATTATAATAAGGTAATTTTGAAATTATAAATAAAAAATTTGATTAGTTTTTTATAATTTGGATTCTAACATTTATATTTTTTTAAAAAGTATGGAATATAATGAAAACCCATGGAAGAATATACATCTTTTTTTTTAAATTCAAAATGATAAATATTTAAAATACATGGGATAAATAACTCATTACATAAATAAATACCTAATTATATAATCCTAATTTCTAGTCACATATCCCCTAGATATTTTCTGTGTAAGATATAAGACTGTAGTTTTCTCTATTGGAAATTGAGATAGGTGATATTTATAGCATAAATATAATTGAATCTTCCATGAGCTTAAATTTATCTCACATACAATTTCACCCATTCAATAATTTTTTAAGATCTACTTAGGATTGGTTAAGAGAAAAACCTCGTGAAGCTATCTCATTTTAATGATCAAATAAATTATCTTAATAAGGGAAACTTCCAATACCTCACACCATTTCATTCCTTTTTCATCATATATATCATAATATGGTTGCTTTATTTTATATTCTCTAATTTATTAGTTATATTATAATGATAAAATTTAATAAAATTTTTTTAAAGTAACATAATTTCATTTTATTTCAGTATTTTGTGTGATGAACTTTATTGACACATTGTTCAAGTAAATGGAAAAATAATATAGTAAAATATAGGGGCGTTACAAAAACCTTTCTCCTTGAAATCAACTTGGAGTTTTTCATTTTATAAGGAATTACCATGAATATTTTAACTTGGGAATCATTATTTTCCATTAGTTTAGTACCCACTTTGAATGGTGTCTTTGTTTGTCTCTTCAACTTTTCAACTTCAGTTTCTTATGCACTGACATGGATCTCTTGGGACTTATTCCGCTATGTCAATTTCATATTTTCTTTTTTCTGTCCTCTCATCCATATCTTATTATAAGTATAATATTTTTACCTTATATTCTCTTGATATATCATCATAATTAGTAAATTAAATATCATTTAGGATATGAGGCTCCTCAAATAATCTTGAAAAATAATTGAAAACATCAATTGATTTACAATCAGATGCATCAATACCTCTATTTTGAACTCTATTGGAATCCTCTATATGGATCACACGTTTCTCTTAAACTGTTCCATGAAATGATTAGAGCTATCGTTCATCTATAAAAGATATTGTCATCTTTTTTATAAAACCTTATGTTCTTATTTTTCCTAGGGTTCATAGCTCGTCACTGGAAAAGGCCTCTTTCAAGGGGAGAGTTCAAGTATGATATATATATATATATATATCATATTAATAGTCTTCACATCCATCTATACAAGATATTATTAACTCTTAATTACTACCTCATGATTGTTTCTACTAGAGATCACTAATTATCACTGGAAAAGGCCTCTTGTAGGGATAGACTAATCATATGATATAAATTTTTTTCACCCCATGAGAGACTCAGAATGCAGTGCCACAATATAGAACATGTGGGCAATGAAATAGAACCTGATAGCTAAGAAAAATAGTTATTAAACCCATGCCATAAACCACAAGAAACATTGAAATCCTATATCCAACACTCTTTAACCTCATCCTTATATTCGTTAGTCATATGATTGGAATTTATCCTTCATTCATATTCATCCTATTTGGTTCAACAATGTTTATGATAAATAAAGAAATACATTTATTTTAACCATATAATTCCTCATTTCATAAATGGGTAAATTATATAAATTACAACATTAAAAATATAATTATAAATTATAAAAAATAAATATATATCCTATATAAAATAATAGATACAAAGCCAATGTTTTATAAAAAATTTCAAAATAGATAAATATAATATTATTAAATATATTGATATAATTTTATATAATACACAAATACAAATAGATATATAAAAAAATTAAATATTTTCATGTATATATATCATTATGTATGTGTGTGTGAGAATATTTGTACATAAATATATAAATCCTATGTTTTATAATACATTGAAACCCATTATAGTTTGATTCAATTGTAGTTTATCATGGTATATATGTTCATCTACTACTTACTAGTTTTTGGGGTTGTATTTCAAATACTTGTTGTCATTGTATACATTCTCATGAAACTTTAATAAATTTAAAATGTGTTTTCCATTATTATTGTTTTGGGTTATTTATTTATTAATTTATTTACTAGTTACATTATTATTATTTTAATTTTTATCTTGAATATAAATATTTTCCTACAAAAAATTGTACCTTATTTTAATAAGATTTGTAGTTTGACTTTTTAGTTGATTTTCATATTATTTAAATTGTTTTTCAGTGCATAGTTTTGAATTTAACAATGAATTTATGTGCTTTGGAAATTTAATAATATTTATGGGTAATATGATAATTCAGAATAGAAATTCAATTTTATTATAATATGTGATTAATTCTGAGAATTTAATGAAATACATTAATTTTATAAACATTATTGAAGTACTCAAATCAATTCAAGAGGTGATCATAGAAACCCTTCAATATCTTTCTTTATTATTATTATTGTTATTGTCATTAATGTTATTATATATTTATATGCATCATAAATATTATATATAAGATAATATACATATTTGAATCGGGTTTTTTAGTATATATAACCATGGCCTATTATACAGATAAATCAAAAAGACAAAAAATGAATATAATATATTCTAACATTAATATATAAATTTATAAATTTTTTTACATATATACATACAAACACACACATGTATATAAATAAAAAATCATATATACATATTTATACATATGAAATCAGATAAAACACACCACCTTGTATATATATATATATGCAATTATATATACACACAAATATATACACATGATTATGAGAACAACCAAAATAAATAAGCATTGAATTAATAATACTATTTATATATAAATTTTTATTAACACACACATACAAACTTATGTATATAGATAATCAGTTATTGGTCATATTTATGGACCATAGGAAAAAAAGAAATATAAATTGTAAAAACCTCATATAAGATTAATTGATAAATCCTTAAAAACATGTTATGAATAAAATACACATGGTTTTCAGGGTTGATTCATCCAAAAAATTATATAGATATTATAGTATAGTTTGGGTTTCATAAAATATTGAACATAGATGGAGCGGTGGTTTGAGTGTTAGGTTCTTAAAAAAAGAAGGTAATGGTTTTACGAATGATAATAAAAAACACTGATAAAAGTACCCTTCACTAAATCTTATACAATAAGAACTTATAAATAAATAATTTACCAACGCGAAATTTAGCATAGCTAATAGCATGGGTTTGTGAGTGGAAAAAGTGTTGATAAAAATAGATTTGTTAGTGGTAAATTTAGCATTAATAAAGACATGGTTTATGAATGCTAAATTTTGCACTGATAAAAACAAAATGTGTAAGAAACATTATAAATACATATGATAAGTATGATATGTAAGGTTTTTCCCTTAAATAAATATTAATAAAAACCAATGGAATATTAAAAATTAAAAAACACCTTTAAAAATTAAAATAAAATACTAATTATGTGAAATTGAATATTAAAATTTAAAATATTACATTCTAATAATAATAAATTAATTTAAGAAATAATAAAATAAATAATTAATATTGAATATATAAATTTAAAAAAATTAAAAAAGAATACATATTATAAATAATATATAAATACAAAATATTTTCAATAATTACCAATTAACCATGAATTAATAATAATTATATAAATATTTTGATAGAAAATATTAAAATTAAAATGAAAAAATATAAAAATTTAATAAATTTCAATTATATAAATTAAAACCATATTATAAATTAATAAATAAAAACTGTATAAATAAATAATAAAAATGAATAAATTAAAAAATTGAATGAATAAATTTTAAAAATCATTAAATTATAAAAATGTTATAAATAAATAAATATTAAAAATAAATAAATAATAATAAATGAATAAATAATACAAATAAGAAAATAAAAATGAATACATTTCAAGAATATTCATAAAAGAAAAAATAATATTAATTATATAGATTATAAAACAATTAAAAGTGAATAAATATTAAAATAAAAATGAAGAAATATTTATAATAAATTAATAATTATATTAATGTGTACAATATTAATAATCAATATAATTTTAAAAACAATTCTATTTAAATAATAATAATTTGTGAAGTAAACACACATGTTTGTATATACAACTATATAAAATGCATATAATGTAATTTTATACTAATTTATGCATTAAATAATATTAAATTAATTATTAATAAATATTAAATCTTATTTTAATTGATATTCTTAAATAAATATTAATAATTTTATAATAATATAATTATGCATATTATTAGTACTGTAAATAGTATATAATTTTAATAATAATAAATAGTATTTAAATATTATTTTTTATATGTTAAAAATATGAATAAATAGTTTCCACTAAATAAAATCATACAGTTATATTTATAGATATTATAAATGTATTATTTTTGAAAAAAAAATAAATAAACATGAAAAGTTGTATTATAAATATTAAATTTACTATCTATTTTATTTTGAAAAATATTTTATTCCTAATTATTTATATTTATTTTTATATTTTAGTTATAAATTTTCAAAAAATAACAAATTATGAATTCTTAGAACATGTAAGGATAAGACCCATGGGCCCTTCCGATTTGTTGAAAAGAAGGAGAATAGTGAATAAAATGAAGGATATGGTCAAAAATGCAGGGAACTAACCTCATCATGAAAAAATTAAGACAAACCTTGATGAGAACATCGCTCCCCAAGGTCTCAATAACTACCTCAACAACACGGGTTTCAGCCATGCTTCAACATCGTTTCCCTCTGCCAAGGCTCTTAATCATCATCTAAGGATGATGTAGAACACTATTTATTGAAACTGATCAATGGTCCACTTTTCCATGAGATTTCCTAGATATCTAACATAGGATTGAACCTAATTTTATCTTTAATATTGTTGGATAAAAACCTAGAAAGATCAAGATACTCATGAATACTTAATATTTCATACTTCAAAATTAAAAAACATCTTCAACATATAAATCATGCCATTCTTTCATTTCTTTGACAAGGCCTTGAGGTGACCTATAAACCTCTAGCTCCTGACGGAGGAATTTTCTATCTAAGCTGATAATATTTTCCTTCTCACATTCATTAACCATGTATTTCCAAAATTTATTTCAAAATAATTCATTAAATTAAAGAATTTTAAAGGATAAGAATATCTTAAAGTAGATAAATAACCCTTATTTGATCCTTATTCATGCCCATTTCACTTCTTTAGAAGACTTGACAGGTCCCAATTTAGATGATTTCTTGAAGTAGGGTAAGATGCTTTCTCAACACCTATGTCGACCCCCAAATCTCACTTTCCTGCAAGAGTATTCATAGCTTCAAAAGTATTCACTACATCATACTCTTTCACTATATAAAGATATATTATTTTTGGACCTCAACTTATTATCTATAATTAATTCCTCATAGAAAATCTCATATCTTGAGATTTCTTTTTTATCCTTCCTCCCATATGAAGCCTGAGTGGCACCAAAACTGTCACTAGAGTTTACTATAGCACACACCATAGTGGCATCCTTAAAATACACTATATTATTTGTAGAGTTCTTATCACCCTTCCTTGAACCATCATTAAAGTAGGCAGGTGTCATCTATATAGAAATAGGTAATCCTTTTTCACTATGCAGAAGTGTGGTGACAACATGAGGGTCACTAGTCTTAATATGAGATTGCTTCTCCTTATTTGTTTCAGAAAAGAGGATACCCAATTTGCATAGGGAAACCCGGAATCTAGCACCGTCTTCCAACCTACATCTATAAAATCATTGTTATTTTCATGAGAACCCCCATATAAAACAATAAGATAAAGATATTCAAGACCCTGTTTTTCATCAAGTAAGGGAACACTTAATTCAGCCTTCTAGTGAAACCCCATTCCAAAATTCACTAAGAATTTAAATTGAGGTCAGATGTTTAGAGAAGTGTTTCCACACAACATGATCAGATCCATTTTAATAGATTATAATGATTTGAAGACAAAAACATTATTTGTGCTTCAACATCAAGCTTATGCTTTCCTTGGCGAGTTCTTGAGGCTATTATTTTTTGTGCCTCGGTTGTTGATCAGTAAGATCTTCAGTATCTATTTTTCTATTGGATTCAAAGACTATATCAACATAATAATCCCTATATAATTCCCTAATAGTTACCACTACATAATATCATTTATCAACAATGTTAGCCTAAGATTTTTGTATCTTCTAATGAAAACTTGGAGTAGCATTAGAAGGCCCTACAACACTAGTGGGATTTTTCAATACTGATGTCTCACCTTACTTCCTCTCAACAGATTCCACTTATGAGGCTCCAACTTCATCCTCCATGGCTACTCCAACTGAAGTAATAACTTCCATGACTGGAGAAGAAACAGCATCCCCTAATCCCATAGTAGAGGAACCTTTATAGCTATATTTAGAGCCATTATGACCTTTCAAATAACAAAGATTGAAAAAAACCTCCTTCCAACCATTCTCTTAAAGATTCCCTATTGAGTGGAAACCAATGCAGAAGGAAAAAAGATTTATCATACTTAATGGTAATATCAATATCTAAATCCACAGTGGATATAATAACATTTTCAATTAGTGAAAAATAAATATCCAACACAACCAACAAGCAAGAAAAATAACCAAAACATTCTTATTTAGTGACTTGGTCAAACATGGTGGGCCTCCTAATTGAAAAATAAATATCCAATCGGATATTTTGATTCTATAATATCCATATTGGGTTATTTAAAATAACCCATACTTGAGTAATAGAGATTCTAAGTGTGGAGGGATTGAAACAAGGGGAACAATCCAAACTATAGAGCATACCTGGTTTGAGGGAGATCAAACCATGCCCCTAATATTTCCTCCTCAAATCATCCATAAGAAATAGAAAGTGGAAATTCGTGACCCTGATCGGATATATACATATACATACAAACACATATATACTAATAGAGCTAATATTTCAACTATTTTATGTCTAATTTAATGATTCTAATCCCAAAAATTTATCAATTTTAGTTGAATACCAATGTTTTTGGATTTTAGGCATGTTTTAGCTTGAAATTTAAAATTATATAATTATATAATTTTATCTATTTTCAATACCTTCTGTATTTTGGGTATATAATTTTCTATATTTATCCAAATTGAGTAATTATCATTTTTTAGGATTTATATGTTCATTTGACACATATATATCAACTGGTTCAAGTCATTATTCAGATATCTTGAGGCCCAAATAAATCATTCTTTATGGAATGTTTTTCTATCTTACAGAGTGGAAACCAACTCAGTAACTGAGTCATAACTCCAAATAAATTTGTCCAAATATATTGATTCTAATTGGAGATAAAATATGATTCAATTAAGTTAATTACTGATGAGTTTCAATGAAAAATACACTCATTAAGATATTATTTAAATGGTTAAACTAGTGGAATATGAAAGGTCTATTCGGGTAGAAACATTTCCATTCAGTAATTAAATCATAATTTTTGGACTTTATGTCTAAAACATCTTAAATTTAGATCGTCATTGGATAGATTAATTGCAAAAAACTATTGAGAAAAAACTAGTGATATATTCAACCTTTACATTAGTGAAAAATGAGCATACTTTATACAGATAGAAAGAGATCAAAAAATATCAACCTCTTCCCTTATCTTTATATTTCAATCTCCTCATCATTCCAAGGGGTTGTATGGAGAGTGAAACTGCTTTTTTGAGATAAATATAATGATAATGATGTTATTTATTCAAGATTTAATGGATAATATGGGGTCTGGTCATGTGATTTAAGGATATGCACCAAGTAGTTGTGGACGATGACAATGGATGAACACTCTCTTCTGAGTTACGTTTTTATTGTGTAATATATTTTAAATTTCTATTTAACTAGTATTTTTCAATGTATGTGGTTGTTTTATTTCTTGAATAAATTTTTATATAGTTTTTTTGGATGGTTTTATAATCTATGTATTAAAATATCTTATTTCACTATTTAAATTTCTTCGGTAAGGCATTGTTGTTGAGCATTGTGATTTCAATTTAGTTTGATTGCGTAGAGGACTTCATTTAATTGAATAAAATCTATAGGAGGGGGATGTATTATTAATAAATTATTCTGAAATCCATGAAAATTATGGTGTTTATCAAGAGTTATTTTGGTGGGACTTGAGAAATTTAATTGGAAAATAAGTTTAAACAATAAGAGGAGAGTGTCTGAGAGGTTTGAGCATGTCCACAATAACTCTTCTGATTCTAATTTTACAATTTCATAATTTTCAATAAATTTTTTGTATTTCTATTAAAATTTATTTTATATTTTTTTATTTTATTATAATATTCAATAAAATCCCCATTTTATTTTATTATTGTAAAAAAGTTAAAACAAAAGTGATAAATTTTCAATACAAATTGCAACCTCCTCGAGAGAAAATATAGGGATTTCTATATTACATTTATATATGGGTTAAATTTATCAATTGAGGTTTTAATGAAAAAAACCTCACATAAACTTGTTTTATTGATGGGTAGGATTCTTGAGTTTATTTTTGTCAAATTTTTTATTGCATGACCTGAAATTATGACCCGAACATGCTACCATTGTATTCTCAAATTGATATAACATTTCAAAGTAGGGTTAGAGCTACTAGAAATCCCCAAGCTGCATTTTCTGAATCTTACGCTAACACACTTAAAAAACATGGTTTAAAACACAATTCCAATGGATGACAACAGAAGTTTTAAAGGATTGGATTCATCCAATGATGCAAATCAATAAAATCCTTTGAATATCACAATGAAATAGTTGGGTTTGAAATTAAAACTTTTTTTTACACAAACATACAAAATTTAATGGGTTTCCAAGTGAAGATCCACAAAAACACCATTATTAGTTCAGTTATCTTTATCTCAAAATAAAACATCAAAGAGTTTATACAAATCAAAAGAAATTTAAGTCATTTCAGTTTTCCTTAGAAGGAGTTTCCAAAGAATGGGTTTTATATTAAAGGTCAACTGTTATTATATATTGGAGTGAATTGAAGAAAATTTTCACTGAAATTTTTCCCATGCTTATAGAAATGATTCCATTAGAAATAAGATTATTGGAATTAGTAAAACTCATGTGGAAACATTGAATGAGTACAAGGAACGATTCAAAAGACTATTTTTTAGTTTCCCTGACCATCAAATCAGTGACCAGATCTTGATTCAATATTTTATATAGGATTGTGTCTTCTTGATGTAATAATGATTGATACTATATTGGGAGGGGTTCTAATTTACAAAACACCATCTTCTACTAGGAAATTAATATCAAACATGTCCCAAAATGATGAAAAATTTGGAACAAGAGGCCTTCTTCATGTGAAATATGCATAAGAATTATCCATTTTTTGTTCTGAAAACAACATGTCTGTAATTAAAATTCATGATCTTAGCACCATGGTGAGGTCAATGATGTTTTAAAACAACCCACAAATACCACTCAAACCAAAACAAACATTTAAAATGCATGTTTATAGTTGAGTTTTTATTCTAATGAACATTTTATTGACCAATAACCAAATATGAAATAGCTTTTTGAGAACTAAAATGTTGTGTTTTCTGAAAAACCCTTTCAATAAATCTAATAAAGACTATTCCAGACCAACCCAAATTTAAATATGGGATAAAAAAACAACTCTAATTAAATATTACAATATCCCGATCACCCTAGAAGCTTCTTCCAAGGTCAATAAAGTAATTCAAAACCAATATATCTCAATGACAAATCCATTGTTCATTCAGGAAGAAACATTCATCTTACTCCTCTAAAACAAAAATTTGAGAGCAACACTGAAGAAGAAATGAGGAGACAATAAGAATCCTCAAAAAACAACAAAACCTCTTAAGTACCTTGATAACTAAAATAATTCAACATTCCTATGATAATAATTGTATGAAAAATCAAATGAATAGAGGTTTACTATCACAACCTCAAGTGAATCAGAAAGATAATTTGAAGAAAAATATGAGTGAAATTGAACTTAGGAGTGAAGAAAGATTGAATAAACCTCAAGTTAAGAAACTCAAACCTATTAATTCCACTATTAATGAAAATCCAACTACTAGTGTAAAATATAGAAATTATAAATTTGATTTGAATAGAAAAACTAATTCAAGAGAAGAATACATATTTTAAAGAACAAATAAGGGTTGGAAGAGGATGTATAGTCCTTATTTTTCTCTAATAAGTGCTCAAAATAGCCCAAAAATATTCAAACCACTACTTTCTTTACCAAGGAGTGTACCATCAGTGAAGTCAAGTGCTGAAAAAGACTTGGAAAAGTGGTTTAGAGAATTTTAATAATGCTTATGTCAATATATCGTTGCTTGATGTTGTGAAACAAATTCCAAGGTATGCTAATTTTTTGAAAGATATTTGTACCCATAAGATAAAATTCAATAGAGGTAAAAAAGTAAACATAGATATGAATGTTTCATCCATGATATAGCATAACATTTCAATCAAATATAAATTACCAGAAACCATTATAATTACTTGAACCTTTGAGAATTGTGAGTTTAAGGATGTTATGCTTGATTTAGAAGCCTCCATTAATGATATAAAAAAAATTACTCCACTCTTCATGTTGGAGAACTAAAACCCTATGTAATTATCATTAAACCTAAAAACTAAAGTACTACCAAGCCTTATGGAGTTATAGAGAATGTTCTCGTTCATGTGAGAGACATGATTTTTCTTGTGTATTTCGATGTATTAGATATGGAATATGATCGGTTTAGTACTCATTAACTTTTCATTCTAGGCAGACCATTTCTGAAAACTAAAAAATCAATCATCAGTGTTCACAAAGTAACACTTTCACTAAAATTTAGATGATATTTTGTTCATTTCAATATTTTTCAGTCCATAAAACACCAATTTGAGGATAATTATTCCCCCCAAGTAAACATTACTGATAGGTTTTCCATTTATATTTTTCGTTATTTTTCCTTTTATGAAAAACCAACTTCTTTTTTAGAATATGGAAATTTTTTAGTAACTAAATCAAACCAACAATAGAGTGAAAAGGAAGCTTGTAATGAGTCTTGTAATGTTGAAACTTCTATATAAGAGTCAATTGATCTTAGAATTGATGAAGATGAAATTATTGAAACCCTTAAACCTACTAATGGTGTCTCGGAAGAACATATCAATTTTTCACATGAAACAAATCTCGATACCATAGAAATTCATCAAATGATGAATGTTCCTTAAAATAAAGGACTTCACTGAATAATCAGACATGTGAGAAGTGTCCATTGATCAATTAAAATACCCACCTGAGTTTGAGTTGAAACCACCTCCTGAGAATGACAAATATACTTTCTTGGGTAAGAATGAACATTTACATATAATTATTTCAAAAAATATATCAATGGATCAATAGAAAAAATTATTATGTGTCCTCAAAACCCATAATAATTCTATAGGACAGACTCGATCTGATTTCATTGGAATTGGTCCCTCAGTGTACACGAATAAAAGTTTATTGGAGGAAAATGATAAATGGGTTAGAAAATTTCAAATAAATTTAAACCCAACACTTTAAGATGTTTTCAAGAAATAATTCACCAACCTATTGGCTACTGGAATTATTTTTCCAATCAATGATAGTAAATGGGTGATTCCAATCCAGCTTGTTCCAAAAAAAGGTGTCTTTAAAATCTCAAGGAATGAGTTTGGTGAGACTATCCCTATTATGCTTCCAAATAAATGGATAATGTACATTGATTACAAGAAAATAAATTTTTTAATATTGAAAGACCACTTCCCATTAAATTTTTTAATCAATTCCTTGAAAGAATAGCTGGGAAAACCCACTATTGTTTCCTTGATGGATTCACTAGTTATTTCCAGATTCACATTGCACTAGAGGATCAATATAAAACTAATTTCATGTGCCCCTTTGGAAATTTTTCATATAGTATGATTCCCATTGGTTTATGTAATGCTCTATGTAATTTTAAAAGGTTTATGATTAAAAGTTTCCCTAAATTTATAGAAAATTTCATGAGAGTTTTTACGGATGACTTTATTGTTTATAGAGCATCATTTGAATGTTGATTGAAAAGTGTTTCTAAGGTTATTGAAACATTAATTGATAAGAATATTATTATCAATTATGAAAAATTCCATTTCATTGTGGGTTAGGAGATTTTACTTGGTCAAGTTAGGTCTCAAGAAGGAATTCAAGTTGATCAATCAAAATTTCAGCTCATTTATTCATTTCAATACCCAAAAACAATGAGAGATGTGAGAAAATTCCTTGGTCATGCTAGTTTTTATAAAATATTCATAAACTATTTTAGTAAGGTCGCACTTTTATTTTCTATATTTATCCAAAGATACTCAAAATTTATATTTGATGATAATTTTAAGAAGGAATTTCATGTGTTGAAACAAAAACTGATAACCCTCTGATGGTTCAACCACCCAAATGGGATATTCCCATTGAAATCATGACTAATGCATATGAGGTTTCTCTTAAGGAGGTGTTAAGAAAAAAATAGGAACAAAAATATCATATGATTGAATATACCTCCAAAACTTTAGATTAGTCCCAATAAAACTACCCAACAACTGGGAATGAATTGTAGGTTATTGTCTTTACTTTAAAAAAATAGATGTTATCTACTGGGATCCATGATGATTAATTTCACTGACCATTCTACAATCATATTTTTTATGATAAAAATTTATTAAATACTAGGAATTTTGATATGGATCTTTATGTTAAAGGAATTTTATGTTGAAATAAAGGATAAAAAAGGAAGATTATACCTTGATAATGCTCATTTGAGTAGGATACCATATGTTTTGAATGAGAAACTTCAGATTTGTCCCCCCAATTTGAGAAACTATTACAGTAGAGGAGTTAATTGCTTTTCAATGTTAAAGACTATCTTTTTTTAATATTTTGAAATATTTTTATATTAATGAAGTTACCAACTAGTTTTCCAAGCATTAAAATGCTACAACTGTGATTTATTTAACGAATTGTATTTGGGATGATCCTTACAAGTGGCATGTTGGTAGTGATCAAATTATTAAGAGATGCATTCCAAATTTCAAATATCAATATATCCTAAATTTTTTAAAAACATTGAGAAATGGAAGACACATTGGTCCTCAAATAACTATAATAAAGGTGATTGATTCTATTTTTTATTGGACCACCACTTTTTGGGATTCTTTGGAATTTTGTAGAAACTATAACAATTGTTAATTTTTGGGAAACATTTCCAAAAGGGATGAGATTCCAAATAAACCACTTTTATTTGAAATTTATTTGATGTTTTGGTTATGGATTTTAGGGGTAATTTTACAAATTATTTTGGATATATTTACATCTTTATTGTTATTGATTGTGTCTCCAAGTGGTTGGAGGCAATTTTCACAAGAGCTGATGATGCCAGAACTGTGTACAAGTTTGTGAAAGGAAATATATTTTATTAATTTAAATTTCCAATGGTTTTTATTACAAATCAAGGTAACCACTTCTAAAATAGGAAATTGGAGTCACTTTTGAATAAATATAGAGTTAATTATTGGGTATTTACACTCTATCATTCTCAAACAAATGGATCGGTTGAGTTGTCAAATAGGGAAATCAAATAAGTTCTGGAAAAAACTGTGAACCCAAATAGATAGTGTAACGACCAAATATTTTTCAATTGAAATTCCTATCTTATAAATATTACATTATCACATGAAATCACAACATAATTAACTACTAAGTTCTATGTGGTAGTTAAAACATAAGTTTTTCACTTATATGGTGTGAATTTCAAAAATCTGACATACACAGTTGTGATCAGTAAGTTATTTGGAGTCCAATAAGATAAACATAATTTTTGGTGAATAGTAACCTACCCTTATGAATAGTAACATAACCTTATGAATAGTAATATAACCTAATGAATAGAAACCTTACCTGTGATAGTATATAAAAAATATTCAAGTGAAAGTGTGATATACCTATAATTTGGAATAAATAAAAAAATGTTTTAAAACAGTTGTTTTTAGAATAAATTATGATTTTAATTAAATATTTAATTAATCATATTTAGAAAATTAATTTTGAAAAATGTACTTCATTTTTGGATTCTACATGTCAAAAAATGGTTGGGGTGATTTTTTTGGGATTTTTCTAAAATACTTGAATTTTTTATGAATAATGAAATATGGTAAAATATTGTATATCAGTTAAATACACTATTCATGACATCACAAGTGATGTAATCCCACTTGTTTCTAACTCACATGATAAAATTACTATTCTTGGTAAATGAAGACTCATTGTTCCTTGTATTTTGGGGAAATAATAAATTAATGAATTTTATATTAAGAAATCCCCTCTCTCCTCCACTATAAAACCCCCTCTCACTCCCCCTTCTCTTCAGTCCTATTAAGCCTTTTGACTTATCCAAATTCTGTACAAATATCCTACCAAACTCTTCTCCCACTTCCAGTAAGCTTTGGTCTCAGAAAAAGGCCAAAACCTCTCCCTTAAAGAGGCTCTCAAGGAAGTTTGGTTCAAGAGGTAAATTCATCTTTTCGATTCTTTGTCTTTCCTTTCAAGTTCATTTGTTTTATTTTTCTATTACCTCTCCTTATCCAAATTTTGTAATGAATCCAGTACATTATATGTACTTTTATTTTTTCATGATATTGTAATAATTTATCATCATCTCTCCCTTTTACCTTCTTTTATACTTGTAGCAAGAACACCATCTGAGATGTGTCAATTTACCACATTCAAGGATGATGGGATTTCGATTTCTATTATCATTGTAAATTCTGGCCATGAAACCATTATTTTTATGGTTGAACCATATTATTATATGTGTAATGTACCCTATGTATGTTTCTTTAATCCCTTTGTACAAATGGTATTAGGCTATAAAGAAAAATGAGTTTGTTGTAATCAAAACCCACAAATTAAACGAAACAATTATCATTAAAGTTCGATATAATAATTCATCCTCATTCCATGTAACCAAGTTATATAAATGACCACTAATACCTATGGATGATCATAAATATAAAAATTCAATTCGGGAGATTTATATCCATTCCACATGAACTCCATTAACTAAGAACAAGTGAACCTATTATGAAAATAAAGAAAATGAACACTCTGAAACGAAAAAGTTCTATATCATAACTTATAAATAAGGGAATAAATGAACTAAATAGAATTATAATTAAATAAATACATGTCTAATAGGTTCTGAATTAGATTATTAATAATTATAATTTCATATTCCATGAGCTTATGTTCAAGAGCAGAACATGTACAGATTAAAGGAAAGGTTTTTTTCCACCCGAACTTCCATTTCCATTCGGTTATTTTCCTTGTCTAATTACCTCAATGAAATTATTATGTATTATTATATACTCATCATAAATTATTTTTGAGTTTTATATATATTTACACCAACCATAATCCTTATTTATTTTATGTATAGTTTCATGTTTTAAATGGAGCTTTCAAAATTGTTTCCAAAATACAAGCCCTATTCAAGGGAATATCTCAACTTCTTATCTATTTTCAAGAGAAATCTATAATATGTTTTGGGAAACAATTATATTTATAAAATCATTCATTTTATTATGAAAATAATATCTTACTTCACTTATGGTTTTATACAAAGATTTTTCCAAAATAACTCTTCTTTTTAATGTAACAGTATTTATTTCAAAAATTACTCGATGATTTTATAAGAGTATCTTCCTCTATTTCAACACTCTAGTTTATTATTATGTATTATTGGGAGTAATACTTCATGGAATCATCTACCATATTCAATTTAATGGTTTATTATAATTTTTTCTGTGGATGTGTGATCATTAAATCATTCAACAATTTGCCTCGAATGGTTATTATTTATGTTTAATGTTCGGGGAAAGTTATTTTAGTTTCATATATTTAT
This sequence comes from Viscum album, assembly GCA_963277665.1. NCBI lineage: Eukaryota > Viridiplantae > Streptophyta > Magnoliopsida > Santalales > Viscaceae > Viscum > Viscum album. The sequence continues at coordinate 1,059,863,421 of OY728129.1, forward strand.
TTCAATATGAATGTACGTGTTGTTTATATTTATCCCCATTCATATGAGGAATTCATTGGACATATTAAGTGTTGGGTGGGGCCCGCTATATCCTCACGGTGCATCGGTAGGTCTCATGAGACAAACTACGGTCTTGGCACAAGGCCCTGACAAAATGATTATTTATGATCTTGGCACGAGGCCTTGATGGTATGGATATGTTGTCCCGCATTATGAATTCCCTCATTATGAAAATAGTATTGATGGATCATGTGGTTATTCGACTAGTAGAATACCCATGATTTTTTTATATTATGAAAATATTTACTCAGCTAATATTTCTGTCATATTATGTTCAAGTTTATTTTTAAAGTCATGTGTTTTCAATTGTTCACCATGTCTAGTGGTTATGTTATCTTCCAATGTATTTCTTACCCTTACTGAGAATTTGAGCTAACCCCTTTCTTATGTTTCATTTTCTAAAAACATGAAGAATATTATTATGAATGACATGCTAAAATAGACTGGGAGTTATTGATGATGTCTAAGGTGTTTCTATTATGTATTTCTTTTCAAGTTGTAAAGTTGAAATTATGTATGAATCTTGTTTCCAATAATTATAAACTACTCAGTCCTTTGTGATGATTATTCGTTTTTTTATGCCTATATAATCAAATAAGGAACTAGATCCGGGAAACTGGGGTAGGGTCCTTACAGTTGGTATCAATGGAATATTAGAAGAAAACATTGAAATTTGATTTAGAAAACATAGATTAGGGAAGATTCCCTATGTTAGTCTTTGATGATAAACATACAAGAACGTCCTAGAATTTTGGTAATGAATAGATTATGTGGATCATTCATGCAGTAAATCCATGTCTAGATACGAGCATGTAGAGGTGGCTCTGGAACAGATGTACTTAGGAGTGAAAGCTCCGACAAAGAGTTTCAGGCCTGACTCGGGGTATCCTGGTACATGACAATGAGCCTTTCTGCACAATTGGTTACGACACTCTTTCGGGATATGATTAGGATAATTCACATTTTCTTTACAATCCATTATGAATGATTTAAATGTAAAAAATTCCTCAAAGAAACCATTTTTGTGATTATGGGATTGGCCATGCGTAGGATTTCAATTTGTGGTGGTATTTTGTTAATTTAAGATTATACATTATGATTCATAGAATAATATAGTGTATGACATTATCTAGAGATGGTGCCTAGTGGAAGTCATGGAAACCGCATGAACACATGTGTCCTCTGTAGGGATTTCCCTCCGATGCAGGATAATGATGTTGGTTCTGGTGTTGTGACTGGTGCTGAGAAAATCATAACTATATTAGCACATCTTACTCTGGTAATGAATAATAACCTTACCCATATGTACCATCTGGATCCACCACATGGAGGAGCTATGTTAGATCACTTTATGTGACAACAACCTCCTCCATTCAATGGGACTACAATCCCATTTGTAGCAGAGTAGTTGATATATTTCCCTGAGAAGATATTTATCGCTTTGGGATTTAATGAAAGTGAGAAGGTTTTCATGGATGTTTATCATCTAACAGTAGATGTAGATCAGTGGTAGTCATTAATCCAAAACACAAAGAAGGAGGAAGAAATAGAAGATATAGAATGGAGGGATTTTAAGGAAATATTCTTTGAAAAATATTTCTCTCATGAACAGTGAGCATATATAGAGAAAAAAATCTTGAATCTGAGGTAGAAGGATGATGAAAATGTTTCCAATTATGAAGACAACTAAAAAAGGTTTGCAAGGAATGTTTTGGACTATGAACATAATCCAAAGAGTAAAATTGATCGATTCTTTGATGGTTTAAAACCATTCATCCTAAGGGCTCTAGTCTCCCAAATTTTCTCATCATATAAAGATATAGTCTCAAGTACTATCAAGATAGAAAATGAATTCTATAAGTCTTATGACATTAAGGGAATGCAAGAGAATAAGAGGGCTATTGAAAACTCTGGCAAAGGAAATAAGGAAATGGGGAAGAAGGGAAGAGTTGAATTTCCTCATGCATTAATTGTGGGAAGAGACACCCTCGCACTTGACTGAAGGGAATGTGAGTCTTTTATAAGTGAAGAGAAAAAGGCCACCTATCTCAGGATTGTAAGGGGAAGAAAGAAGCTACCAATGTTCTGTACTAAAATTGCAAGGAGATGGGACATTACACACATGAATGTCCTAAGTGTCAGGGAAATGTTCCCCAAAGAAGGGCAAGGGAGAAAGGCCATGATTATTTGGTCACAACTACAGATGTCGAAGTTCCTAATGAAGTGGTGGAAGGTATATTGATTGTTTCATCCAACTTAGCCAATAATTTATTTGATTCTGGATTGTCACATTCATTTATATCTTCCCAGTTTTCCAAGAAAATTAGATAGGTCCAATATGATTTAATAATGGAGTTATTAGTCAAAATCTGGGTGGGTGTATCATTACAAAAAAGGTGTGTCGATTAGTCCCCCTCATGACACATAAATGTGCTTTAGTTGCTAAACATATTATGATATGAATGGTTTACTATGATATAATTCTTGGTATGAATTGGATATCAAATTATGATTCGAATATCTATTTCAAGAAGGAGGAAGTTATAATTTTTGAGAATGATGAAGAATCCCTTATTTTTAGAGCTGAAACCTCACCATTTGATTCTCATCTAGATTCACCACTAGTAGCTCCACTGAATTAAATTATTGGGGAGGAAGTTAAAGAAATAAATGGTGGTGAGGAGAATAATTTATTGATATAGTACATACCTATTGTGCAAGAATATGTTGATGTCTTTCTAGAGGATTTACTGGGACATCCTCTAGAGCGGGAAATTGAGTTTTCTATTGACTAAATTCTGGGTTCAAGGACCATATCAAAGACACCTTATAGAATGGCCATTGTGGAGTTATTAAAACTAAAGAAAAAACTAGAGTAATTTATTGATAGAGGATTTATTCGACTGAGTGTTTCTCCATGGGGAGCCCCTGTTATTTTCGTTAAGAAGAAATATAGGTCTATGAAGTTGTGCATTGACTATAAGGAGATCAATGCTATTACAATAATGAATAATTATCCTCTTCCATGAATTGATGATTTATTTTATCAACTTCATGGAGCCCAATATTTTTCTAAGATTGATCTTTGATCTGGATATCAAAAACTTCTTGTGAGGAAGGAAGACATTCCAAAACTGCATTTTGAACTAGTTATGAGCATTATGAGATCACAATAATTACTTATGGACAATCTAATTCACCATCTATCTTCATGGATATAATGAACAGATTTTTCAAGGATTATCTTTGTGACTTTGTAGTGGTGTTTATTGAAGATATCCTTTTATACTCTAAAATCAATGAAGATCATGAAAATCACTTGCGCACTATTCTGAAGACACTTTGAAGAAATAAATTATATGGAAATTTTAGAAAGTGTGACTTTTGGATACAATCAGTTTCCTTTCTTGGCCACATTGTCTCTAAGGATGGAATATCTATAGATCCTGCGAAGAAAAAGGTTGTGCAAGAATGGCCTACTCTAACGAACATAACTGAGGTATGTAGTTTAATTGGTTTAGAAAGTTATTATTAGGATTTTGTTCATTACTTTGCCCATTTATCCAACCCAATTACCAAGATCACACAAAAAGGGTCTAAGTTCATATGGACAAGGAATGTGAAGAATGTATTAAATAATTGAAGAGGAGTTTATTGAATGCTACGATCCTAACCCTACCATCAGGGATTTGTGGATTTGTTATCTATAGTGATGCATCAAAGAAAGGACTGTGTTGTGTCCTTATGCAGAATGATCGAGTGATTTCCTATACATCTAGGTAGAAAAAAATCATGAACAAAACTATCCAACTCATGATATTGAGTTAGCAGCAGTAAACGTTTCTTTGAATATCTGGAGACATTACCTCTATGGTGAAAATGTGAGATATATACAGATCATAAGAGTTTGAAATATATATTCTCATATAAAGAACTCAAGACGAGACAAAGGAGATGGATTGAGCTACTCAAAGACTATGATTTCACAATACAATACCACACAGGGAACGAAAATAAGGTAGCATATGCTTTGAGTAGAAACTACCATGGAATTATGAACAATATGAGAGTTTAAAGGAATCATATGTTCATGGATCTAGTAAAGATGGATATGGGAATTATCATGGAAGGTAACACATCAATACTTTTTCAAATGGTTTCTAAACCTTCTTTATTGGAAAGGATAAAAAGTTACCAGGCTGGTGATGGGGAGTTTTAAAAGAAAATTAAATCTATAAATGATGGGAAGTTGACTGACTTCGCATATGAAGGTGGAATTTTGAAATTTGGGAAGAGGCTTTGTGTTCTCATTATTCCTGGGATATAGAGGTAACTATTGGATGATTCTCATAGCTCTAATTTCTCTATACACCCTTGTAGAACAAAGATTTATCAATATCTCTAAGAAAACTTTTGGTGGGACAATATGAAAATGGAGATTGCTGAATATACATCAAAGTGTCTGGTATGTCAACAAGTGAATGGTGGGAGGAAAAAGTATAAGGGGATGATACTATCATTACCCATACCAACATGGAAGTGGGAGAACATTACCATGGACTTTTTCACTGGACATATAAGGACATCCAGAGGAAACAATGCTATATGGGTCATTATGGATCATCTTACAAAGACAGCTCACTTTATCGCGATTCAAGAAGACTTCTCATTGGATCAACATACACATATTTTCATCAAATAAGTGGTAAGGATGTATAGAGTACCACTATATATCGTATACTATCATGATCCTATATTCAACTAGAAGTTCTGTAAAAGTCTCCAACATGCTCTAATCACTGAACTAAACTTCATTAGAGCCTATCATCCTCAAACTGATGGCCAATATGAGTGGACTATTCAGAAACGGGAAGACATGTTAAGAGCATGTTATATGGAATTTAAACGAGGATGGTACCATCATCTTCCACTGGTTGAATTATACTACAACAATAGTTTCCACTCGAGCATCCAAATGGAACCATCTAAATCCCTTTATGGGAAAAGGTGAAGAACACAGGCGTGTTGGGATGAAGTTGGTGAGCATAAGCTGCTAGGGCCCGATTTGGTCGAAGAATTGTTGGAGAAGGTGAAAACAATTCCGTAGAATATCAGGGCTGTCTAAAGTCGACAGAAGAGTTATGTTGATAACCATCGACCAGACCTTGAATTCAAAGTTGGAGACCTAGTATTCCTATGCATATCTCTATGGAAGAAGGTCATGAGGTTTGGGAAGAAAGGGAAGCTTAGTCCCAGGTATATCGGCCCTTTGATATCCTTGATCGAGTCGGACTTGTGGACTATCGACTGGAACTTCCACCTACCATGTTGAAAGTACATGATGTATTTAATGTATCCCTCTTAAGAACGTACATACCATACCCTTCACATGTACTCTCTTCTGAGGTGGTACGGTTGTCGGATGATATTTCGTATGAGGAGTAGCCAGTGAAAATCTTTGATCATAGAGACAAAGTTCTATGCAACAAGACTACTCATCTGGTCAAGGTATTATGGAGAAACCATAAGTACGAAGAGGAAACATGGGTATTGGAAGATGTAATTAAGGAAAAGTACCTCCACCTATTTTTGACCTAGTTTGTAAAATGAAATTTCAAGGGTGAAATTTCAGAAGGGGGGAAGAATGTAATGACCCAATATTTTCCAATGAAAATTACCTTCTTATAAATATTTCATAATCACATGAAATCAAAACATAATTAACTACTAAGTGCTATGTGATACTTAAAACATAATTTTGTCACTTTTGTGATGTGAATTTTGAAAATCTGACATACACAGTTGTGATCAGTAAGTTATTTGGAGTCGAATAAGAAAAACATAATTTTTGGTGAATAGTAACGTACCCTTATGAATAGTAACATACCATTATTAATACTAATATACCCTAATTAATAGTAACCTTACATTTTATAGTATATAAATAATATTCAAGTGAATATACGATGTACTTATGCTTTGGAAAAAATAAAATATTGTTTTAAAACTATTATGTTTAGAATAAATTAATATTTTAATTAAATATTAAATTAATCATATTTAGAAAATTATTTTAATAAAATGGACTTCATTTTTGGATTCTACGGATCAAAAAATGGTTGGGTGAATTTTTTCAATTTTTCTGAAATACTTTAATTTTTTATGAACAGTGAAATACGGTAAAATACAGTATGTCAGTTAAATACACTATTCATGACATCACAAGTGATGTAATCCCACTTGGTTCGAACACACATAAAAAAAGTACTATTCTTGGTTAAGGAAGACACGCTATCCCTTGTCTTGTAGAGAAATAATAAATTAATGAATTTTATATTAAGAAATCCCCTCTCTCCTCCACTATAAAAACACCATCTCACTCCCAGTTCTCTTCACTCCTCTCAAGCCTTGTGCCTTCTCCAAATTCTATCCAAATATCCTCCAAACCTCCTCTCCCACTTCTAGAAATCCTTGGTCTCATAAAAAGACCAAAACCTCTTCCTTAAAGAGGCTCTCAAGGAAGTTTGGTTCAAGAGGAAAATTCCTCTTTTCAATTCTTTGTCTTTCCTTTCAAGTTCATTTGTTTTATTTTTCTATTTCCTCTCTTTATCCAAATTCTGTGATGAATCCAATACCTTATATACAATATAATTTTTTCATTATATTTGAATAAGTTATCATCATCTCTCCCTTTTACCTTCTTTTATACTAGTAGCAAGAACACCATCCGAGATGTGTCAATTTACCACATTCAAGGATAATGGGCTTTCGATTTCTATTATCATTCTCAATTCTGGTCCTGAAACCCTTTTTGTTATTGTTGAACCATATTATTATATATGTAATATACCCTATTTATGTTTTTTTAATCCCTTTTTACAAGTGGTATTAAGTTATAAAGAAAAATGAGTTCGTTGTAATCAAAACCCACAAATTAACCAAAACAGTTGTAATTAAAGTTCGATATAATAATTAATCATCATGCCATGTAACCAATATAAATGAACAATAAAACATATGGATGATCATAATTATGAAAATTCAATTATGTATATTTACATCCATTCCACATGAACTCCATTAACTAAGAACAAGTGAATCGATTATGAAAATATTGAAAATGAACACTTTGAAACAAAAAAAAATTCTATATGATAACTTATCAATAAGGGAATAATTGAACTAAATATAATTATTATAAACTAAATATATTTCTAATAGGTTATTAATTAGATTATTAATATTTATAATTTCTTATTCCATGAGCTTAAGTTCATGAGCGGAAGATGTATGGATTTAAGGTAATGGTTTTTCTAACTGAACATCTATTTCCATTCGGGTTATTTTCATTGTCTAATTACCTCAATGAAATTATTATGTTTTATTATATAATCATAATAAATTATGTTTGAGTATTCTATATATGTACACCAACCATAACCCTTGTTTTTTTGTATAGTTACATGTTTTAAAAGGATCTTTCAAAATATTTTCCAAATAACAAGCCCGATTCAATGGAATATCTCAACTTATTACTTATTTTCAAGGGCAATCTATAATCTGTTTTTGGAAACCGTTATATTTATAAAATCTCTCATTTTATTATTAAAATAATATCTTACTTAACTTATATTTTACACAAATAGTTTTCATAAATAACTCTTCTTTTCAAATTAAAAGAGTATTTATTTCAAGAATTACTCAAAGATTTTATAAAACTATCTTCCTCTATTTCAACACTCTTATTGATTCTTATGTATTATTGGGATTAATACTTCATGGTTTCATATACCATATTCAATTTAATGGATTATGATTATTTTGGATGTGGATGTTCTATCTTTAAACCATTCACCAATTTACCCTGAATGGTTAGGTTTATGCTTAATGTTCAAGGAAAGTTATTTTCATTTCATATATTAATTTCAATATGAATGTACATGTTGTTTATGTTTATCCCTGTTCATATGAGAAATTCATTGGACATAGTAAGTGTCGGGTGGGGCCTGCTATCATCCCTCGGTGCATTAGTAGGTCTCATGAGACAAACTACGGTCTTGGCACAAGGCCTTGACAAAATTATTATTTAAGGTCTTGGCACGAGGCATTGATGATACATATATTTTTTCCCGCATTATTCATTCTATCAATATGAAAATAGTATTGATAGTTAATATAAGGCCCTGGCCTTAAACCTTACTTAATCTTTAGTTATTACAAGATTACACATTGAGGATCTTTTTAGGTTTAGAGTTTTAGAGAATTAGATCATAAAACATGCATTGCATCCCACATTTAAACAAAGTAGTTACAATAAAAGATAGTATTCATTTTTTTCCCATCAACGGAAACATATTTAAAATAAAACATGGATTCTTTCTTGAAACTTCCTTGACCCTATCATCATATCATGTACCCTTCCCTTGACCCGTAAAAACATTTCAAAAACATGGGATGAGCATAAAAAGATCCGTAAGGGATATAAAAATATTGAAAGGAAACATGAGTACATGTATACATAAGAATCAATGAAATCATAATCTACTCATAAATCATAAGCACTTTAACATACCTCATCAAATCATGAATAAATCATAGAAATCATAAGACATAAAGGTAACTTGAGGCATTCATAACATTCTTACGTAGGGATTAACCCTCTAGGTTAAGTTTGGAAATACCCATCACAGTATATTCCCTAAATCTCTTCGGAGAAACCTTAATGTTTAACTCCTTCGTGTTACCCAATGCATTGGAGAGCTATATCGAGCTCACCCGCCCTTAGTTTATCACGGAACCACTCGTCTTCATAAAAATTCCCAAGAACCATAACATAATCCTATCACATAAAACATGCATAAAGGAAACATAACATTTCCACATTTCAATCACAAGATATCAATAACACATTTATATAATAAAAACGTTATCAAAACCATTTTCAATACCAAAATAAAATAAAAGTAAAATAAGGTATTTATTTTTATGTTAAAAAAAGTATGGCTTGTAGAGGAAGCCGAAACTCAAATAATGGTCATGGTGGCAGAGAAGTGGTCGTCGCCGCATACGTATGACAAAAACATTCCCTTTTGTAATTTATTAAAAAGCTTCATATAAAAAATATCCATTTTGGATAAATGTAAAAGTCAAAGGTGTTTATACACCGTAAAAAGATGGTTGTGTATAAAACAAAATA